>OY997268.1:207699374-208937874 GCA_963921465.1 Triticum timopheevii | reverse complement strand
TAGAACGTTTTGTACAGTACACCAGTGTTCAAAACACTCTTGTATTATGGGAAGAGGGATTGGTTCATTGTGTAGCATTCTGCATCTTATCTCCCTCGCCCACCATTTACTAAAAAAGATTAGATCTATATTTAATCTTACCAAAAAGTTGAATACACAGACAATGCCAGTGCAGAAGTATAGCCCATTGCTCTTGTCAGTACATTTTGTCTTGTAACGCTTGTACTTCGAGGGATTGGTAGTTGATTATGTAGCATCAATTTGCATCTTATCTTCATTATCCTTTATCCCTTCCAGTATTATCATATCTGTAATTACTCTCTACAAAATGTAGAGTACATGCAATGCTCATGAAGAAGATTCTGTGCTGAAATTCTTGAGTTATCCTTCCCTTGACATGGAGAAGGGCATTATAAAGACTGTGTTAACTATTAATGTAAGTCAGTCCTTCTAAAGCCTTTATCCTCAACTACTGTTTAATTTGCTCATACTCCCTATCATTTACTACTGATTAGTTTGCTGTTTCCTTCAAAATGCATGTTCGCAAGAACCGTAAGTTCCAAGTTTTACTTGTAAAACCAAATTCCTTATTCATACCATGCACATTACTCAATACTCCCTATATGTATGCTTGTTTTTGTGGATCTATAATCCAGTGTGTGGTGAAGCAGCCCACGTTTGCACCTTGTCATCTCCTGTTTTATCTTACTGATGTGGCTGATGATATGAACAACATGCCATGCACATTAACCAAAATAGATACAATGATTGTCTTTGCCCTTCATCTATGCTTGTTATGTTGACATGGTAATCCAGTAGTGTGGTGAAGCTCCCCGCATTATGAACAATGCCAAATTATGCTATTGATATTTTGAACTTACTCTTTCTTTTCTAATTTGAAATTGGATGGAATTGACAGCACAATTATCATCTTTGTTTATACACGTGCAAAACCTGTCATCTCTCTGCTTGTTTCAGGGTGATATGCCTGATGGCATGTACAAGTCCGCTGAAGGCTGTGAGACAAATCCAACATATATTGCAGCAAAGAAGGCAAAACATCTTGAAGATACAAGACAACCCCAAAGTCTTGTCTTGATGCAGTGTTCAAGTTACTTGAGGCTAGCAGTCACACAAGCTCACAGAATTCGCTGTATGAATCAGTTCGACTTCTTCAGTCCCAAGTTCTAGCAAAAAGGCATTCTGCAACTCAACTTTGACTTGAAGTCCTATCTCTAAGAAAGATTGCTGAGAACACCAATGAGAACCTCATTGCTAAACAGCTACACTTGGAAGCTATGAACGACATGCTAGGCCGGTCTCACAGCCTTTCTCAGCAGCTTGCGCAGCAGTTCCTGCGCAAGGCTAACCTTTCTTGAAATGTCTTGGAAGTGGTCTCGGTTCAATATTATTTTGTTACGCTTCAATGGTGCCCAGTTTTTGTAATCTGCTTCTTCATTGCGCTTTATGATCACTGGTGGCGAACTTCGATGCCTAGTGGATGTAATATACCATAAATCCTTTATTGTATAGTGTAGGTTTATTCTAAGTTACTATGCCGTAATTTCTTTATTGTATAGAGTAGGTTTGTTCTTAATTCCTACATGTTATTGCCATCATTCGCTATCTGAAAAAAATCTGATGTAGTCGACCGGGTTGAAACATTCACCTCTAACGGGCCTGGTTTTTAGCGGGAGACAATTGTGCCAGCCTACATCTTTCTTGGGCCCGAATGATTGGGGCCTTCACACTTTGCGCCAGGCCCACAACTTACTCCGGCCTATATTCAGCCCAAATTTTAGTTGGGCCTTTTATGGACCCCACGCTTAGTTCGGCCTAGGTAGTGTTGGGCCATTAACAAGCTGAATATTCTACTGGCTTGTTACGACCCAAAAGAAACCATGGGCCTTTAGCAGGCCGAAATGCATGTTGGGCCTCAATTTTCACTAGTCGTCGACGGGCCTTCAGCAGGCTGAAATGTAGACCGGGTCTTTTTTGTCCTAGTTATATGACGGGCCGTTACCAGGCCGAAACATATTTCGGGCCTTAGTTGGCTCCCTAATATCATGGGCCTTTAAGAGGCCGAAAGCTTGGTACAGGCATCAACGGGCTAAATTATATGACATGCCTTTTAACAGGCCCAAAGTCATGTTGGGCTGAACTGTTGCCACCTTTATCATGGGCCGTTAGTGGGCCGGATGTCGCGTCAGACCATATATGGCCCATGGGCAGCACGGGCCATTCCCAGGCCGAAAGACACACCGGGCTGAAATGGGCCCATGTCTACATGGGCCTCTAACAAGCCGAAAGTCACTGGGCTATAATTGGGCCCAAATATTCGGCGAACAATTAACGAGCTAGATCTGGCTTCGAGCCGTAAATGGGCCTTTATTAAACATGCCGTTATTGGGTTGGCCCACTAGTACCTAAGTAAGTACTACAGGACTTTGACTGGGCCGGCCTTTTTAACCTATATGGGCCTCTATTGGGACCTGCCACGTGTCGACGTATCATAGGCACGTCTCCTCCAATGGACGGGCGACATCTGGCCCACCGAGGAGCAGACATGTGTTTCCTGCGGCCAATGAGAATTTTTTACACGTGGAAAATCACCATTGGTCCGGGCTGTTAACGGGTTATCGGATCCAAAACCGGACCCGATAGCTTAACGGCGAGCTGTTACGGTGGATGCCACGTGTCAGTCACCCTTGACGAAAGCACTTCTATGACGCGCGATTTATCGTTATGGAAGTGGACACTTCTGTGATGATAATTTTGGTAATGTCATGGAACACTTCTACGACAGCACAGGTACGACTATCTTGATACTATCATTACAAAAAAAGACACATCTGCGACATTTTGGACCGAACGATTTTTTTCCTGTCATGCTTATGACACTTCTATGATGATAATTGTGACAAAACACGGTATCATCATAGATGTGGTGGGCTCCTACTTCTATGACAAAAATCATGACAGAAAATGGGCTTTTCGTCCTAGGCGGGCCGGAGATGCAGTTGCATGACATTCTGTGGGCCGTCCATGACGGAAAAAACCATGGTAGAAGCGAGGGCGATGAAAATATCAGGGAGTTCCCGGTTACGGTGGGTGGTCGGGGGCGAGAGATGCATGGAGGTTTGCGTGTTTCTCTCATACACGTACGCGTGTGTGGGTGCGAGGCGTTGGGATCTAACTGAACCCGAGCGAGGCGTTTACCTATTGAACCCGAGCGATTGCACTGCAGGCTACACGTTACTGAACCCGATCGAGCGATTCCTTCGTTCGCTACTGCTGCTAACTAAAGCCGATCGAACGTGCTGCCTCCTTCCCTTGATGAACAGTGAGCGTTGTTGGGGTGTTGGATGAACAGTTCCCGGTGGGGGGGTGGATGAACAGGACCCCGTGGTGTTGCCGTTGGATGAACAGGACCCCGATCGATCGAGCCGGTTGGGTGTGGATGAATAGGACCCCGTGGAGGGAAGGTTGAACTGTAGCCAGTGGAGGGCTGGTTGAACAGTAGCCGGTGGAGGGTTGGATGAACGGTAGCCCGTGGAAGGGTGGTTGAACAGGACCCCATGGAGAGGGTTTGTTGAATAGTAGCCGGTGGAGGAGCGCACGATGGAGGATGGATGAACAGAAGCCCGTGGATGAACAGTCGCAGGTGGAGGATGGAGGAGGTCGATGGTGGATGAATAGTATCCCGTGGAGGCTGGAAGAGGTCGACGGTGGAGATGAACAATATCCCGTGGAGTCCCGTTTTGCGGTGCGCCACACCCCTCCCGATGAACAGGACCCCCGTTTCGACTGTAGCGCTCCAACACAAGTCCATTTTCTCCGTTTTGCGGTATGCCACACCCCTCCCGATCAACAGGACCCCGTTTCGACTGTAGGAGGTCCAACAGAAGTCCGTTTCCTCCGTTTTGCGGTACGCCAGACCCCTCCCGATGAACAGGATCCCGTTTCGACCGTGGCCGGTCGAACACAAGGCCGTTTCCTCCGTTCTGCGGTACGCCAGGCCTCGTTTCCATTGGCTGTTCCGCCCAAGCCGGTTGGCTCCCGATGAACAACACGCGTTCCGTTGCCTCCCGATGAACACGATGTATTCCGTTACCTCCCCATGAACACGATGACGATGTAGTTTCTCTGTTCCGACCCAGCCATGTACACGAGCCCTGGCCATACGTATGCGCGAGTAGGCGTTTGAGACCCCGCCCGTATGTATGTATGTGGCCGTATTTCTTGGCATGTGGTTGTATGTACGTGTATACAGTTTAGACGGGACAGCCTGAACTGTTACGTGGGGACTCCTAATACTTGTGTTTAAACACATTTTCCTTTCCATTGTTTTGTTTAACCTTTCTTGTGATCTATATAATAGGAGCAGTAATATTTCCCTGCTTATATAAACACCTCGATGTGCAACTCTGTCAGTAAGACCCTGTTACTACTGTTGTTGACATTCCGGTAACCGCCGCTAGACGAGAACTCTGCCTATTGGTCCGGCTCGTTTCAACGAGCAGGAAGATGATTCTCTTCGTCCCTCGCCCTTGGTACCAACGTTGTTGCCAACATAACTGGCAGGCTACCTCTAACATGCCTTGCTATCTCAACCGTGCAAGATGTCAGTGCCCTTTCTACTTTTAACCCACATGGTGGGCCCATAACCCATAGTTCCACAGGACCGAAACCTGACTCTCGTGTACACCCCTGTCACCAAAGTTATTCCTCACGCTTGGCTTTATATGTAAATCATGAGCCACCTTCCAAGAGATGATCCACTCTAGTATCAGACGCAATACTTATTTTCATTACCCTGAACCCCTTTCACCTTCCGATAGGCATTGAACGATTGCCTGCCCACTCGAAAACCCTCATGGTTTCTTCTTACTTGGCTCTCGATATTTTCTTAAGCTCAAATTCGATAGTTATTTTCTGCCACCTTTCTTGAGGTAACCTACCAGATAAGCGACCTTGTAGAGGTCCGTTCTTCTAAAGTTACCCCTTATCCTTTTCGTAAGTACGATGGAGTTTCCGAAGAAAGGATGACGAATTCATCATGATGGCCTGAAGCAGAGAAACAAAGACATTAACGTAATGGATTAACCTCTTCGAGAAGAGCAACCAAAACCGAGAACACTCGCTAGAATTTCTTAACGAGAACCTTCCCCCTTCACTCCACCTCTTAAATCTCAGGACGAGATTTTTTGTAGTGGAGGAGATTTGTAATACCCTGATAATCAAGCTACAGTAACCTCACCCTAATGTGACAGGTCATCATGTTTTACTAAGCCATTTTGCGACTTGATGAAAACCGGGGTCAAATTCAAATTCCAAAAACAAGTCAAATTTTTATTTCTTCAAACTGATAAGGAAAAATGTTCGATGGGTTGAAAATATTCCCTAACTGTTTGTCATGTAGGAGCCAACCTCTTTTGAATATTTAAAGTGGCCCTAACCTATTTAAAACTAAATCATCAGTATTTATTTGAACCTTTTCAACTTAAACAAATAGTTAAACTATTCAAAATAATTTGGAACTTTGTGTGCTGCTTCAAAACCTTGCCTAGTATTTATGTGCTAAGTGGCACATTCAACTATACTCATTTATTAGATCAACAAAAATACAAAACTGTAAAGAAAAACAAAACAGAAAAATAACTATAGGAAAAAAAGGAAAAGGCCTATCTACTATTGTGCACTTGTAGCCCATTGCTACAGTGCACAGCCAGCCCACTAGCCAGTCATCTCCTTACTTTCTGTATAGAAACCATGGCATGGAGGCCATCCACGGCCAGTACGGCTCGATGGCAGCCACGCACGCGATAGTGCCACCCTTGTTCTATAAGCGCGTCCCCTGAAAACCCTAGATCTAGCTCTTTCATTACCCCCTTGTCCCTCCTTCGCCCCTTCCTCTGCTGCTCGAATTTGAGCTCGAAGAAATCGCGATCACCGCTGCCACACTGTCGTTGTCGCGGCCACCGACGTCTCCGACGTGCGGGAGCATGTCCAGGAGGTCCGGCGCGGCCGGATTCATCCGTCCCGAGGACCAGCTCAAGCCGGGACGTCCTCGAGCTGATGTCGTCTTCATCTTCTTCGTCTGGTCGTCACAACCTCGCGGTCGTTGCATTTGCTTCGGCGCCTCCCTGACCTCCCCGACCTCACCACTGAACTCATTGTGAGTCCCTCCTCTGGATCCCCCTTTTTTCCGTCCTGTTGCATCACCGTTTAGTCGTCGACCTCGAGCTTCGGCCGCCATGGCCGGACCGCCGGAGCTTTGCTCCGCCCGCGCCCTAGCCGCGCTCCCCTGTTCCCTCTGGCCATCTTGTGCCCGCCCAGGCCGTGCCTTAGTGCGCCAGCGCCTGTCCGGGCCGCGCCCTTTCTCGCCCGCTCGCCGATGCCCACGCTACATTAGTGTACATTGTGTTTGGCCATAAATGTATCTTTGCTTTAGTCATTTGCTTGCCGCCCACAGATCTAGCACCGTCTACCCCCCGCACTGATGTATAGTTCTCTCCGATCTCACCCAACATCAATGGACAAACAACACAATTACCACCAGCGCTACGCAGGTCAATTTGAATATGGATAACTAGACAAACTTCAATTCAGTAGCCTTCTGATGATCTATGTTGCAAATTGTCAATACTTATGCTTTATCTTATTTTACCTTATCTCTGCTTAACTCGATTGCATCATCCTAAGAATATTAGTTTGTACATATTTTTTCTCGAATTGTCTCTTTGATAATAAAATGGATGAAAATATGCTTGGATAGACATGAGAGGGGAGGGTGGGGGCGGAGAATGGAAATTTAAAGTATTTAAGGCATGGTGTTTTTGATACAAACGACTGTCAAGATGAACGACTCAAATTCTTTAAGGTTACACGTGCATTGCACGTGAGCGATTACTAGTCTAAAACTAAAATACATCTAGATACATCCCCTTTATCTAGTTTGATGACAAGTATTTCTCGATGGAGGGAGTAAAGTTAATTAGTCCAATTGTCTCAAAAAAAGTTAATTAGTCCAATAGTAGATGACATGTGGACCCACGGTTAGTTTAAAGAAAAATAAATTTTCGGAAAAGTCTAAGTCAATGACATGCGCCCCCTACACTATTCACATGTTGACTAGTCAACATTTGACTGGGTCAACAAACCCCACTGGTCCCACTATCATACACTATGACTAGAATAGCACTAGGTGACAAAAGTATTTTGCTGTTTTATTTTCGAATTAAAATAATTTTGTAAGTATAGAAAATCATTTTAAACTTTGTAAATTCATATAAAATAATTCGTAACCCAGATTAAAATAATTTATATATATGAAAAATGCTCAGACAAATCCAACGAACCCAAATACGCTACCCACATAGTTGTCATATGCCTCTAGTACTGCAAACATGGAACCTTTCCCTCCGGTTCATCTGTTTGACAGATGTCCGAAACTGGGAAAACGTTCTAGTTAAATTCCCGCTCCGTCTGCAACGTGTAGCACTGCGTTAGGTCGCCCCCAACACATCGTTTTGCTTTGTCATGCTTTGTGATGCATTGTTTGCTCTGTTATTTATTATGCTCCCCCTTCGTTACTTCTTTTTGGTAGACTCCGAGATCGCGGTTGAACCGGTGCTCGACTGCTTCACCGTTGAAGGTTCTTATCTGTCTTCAGAGCTTCCAGGCAAGCCCCCCCCTTGATCACTTCGATATCGCTCATTTCATTCTCTCTCATGCTTGCATTATATTCTGCTACTGTTATTGTTTGCTCCTATTCTGATGCATAGCCTGTTTTTGCTACCTGCTTTCATACCTTACTTTCTTATTCTAAACTGCTTAATATAGGCTGGTTAGAGATCCATCAGTGACCCCAACCTCTTCCCAGTTGGCCCGCTTTATGTTCGATGACTCGATCAACATGGTCGACGTCTAGGCCCCGACACCGCACATCACCCCCTTAGTTGTACGACTCTGTAGAGTTACTATCGAGTGCCGAGGGTGATACCTCGTCAGCACTTCTGATGTTAAACTTGTAGTGTAGCTATTCGGTCATGGTCATCGAGGGTGATTCCTCCCTCACCACTCCTGATAATGACTCTATCGTGCAACCCCTCAAGTGTGGACCAATGAGGGTGATTCCTCCAAGTCCACCCTGATGGTTACATCGAGTGAGAATCCATCGAGGGTGATTCCTCAGGTTCCCCCCTTGCTGTTTCAGACACATGGTTACTTTGACTTACCACAGAACCTTGATGACATCGGGTCGGCCCCGAGGGGTACCCGCGAGTGATGTGAAGTCGGGTTGATCTGGAGGATACCCGCAAGTTTTCCACGCGGCGCAGCCGGGCATGCTTAGCCCTTACCGCAAGTCCGTGAGACGGGGCGATGGGACCACATATCATGGATCATTGATCATTACTGCATGCTACCAAAACACTAACGATTTGGGTATTTGATCCGAGTAGGCCTCTGGCCTTTTCCGCACTAACCACCATGCAAGAATAACTATGGGCACTCTGCATCGTACGTATCAGCCGAAAGCTCAACGGACGTCAGCGATGGAGCGGCACGCGCCGGGTTGGACTGGAATGCCTCGCCTTATATAGGGGGGCTAGGTCTGCTCACCGGCCGCGTACGCAACGTGTATGAGTGCAAAGGGCGATGGGCCCAAGACCCCTGCATGCTTAGGATGTAGACCGGCATGCTGGCCTCTCTGATGAACCTAGGTAGGACTACGGTGTGTTGATCAGCCGAGGGCGGTCATGACCTGATGGTGTGTCCGGCCAGAGTTGATCGAGCATTTTGGGTAAGTTTGTGTACCCCTGCAGGAAAGTATTATCTATTCGAATAGCCGGGTCCACGGTAACAGACGCTCGAAGTTGTATCCCGATAGATACAACCAGAACTGGATACTGAATGCTGAGGCATGTAATGGATATGTGGCTCCGAGATTGTTTTCTCGCAGGGAGTCAGGGAAGGATCTCTGGGCGTTATTTCTACAACATGTTTGTTAAATATAAACTGATATTCTATACTCTTCTGATTGCTGCAAGATGCTTGGAGCTGCTTGAAGATGCTAGTCTTCAATAGGCTAGGCTTTCCCTTTCTCTTCTGGCATTCTGCAGTTCAGTCCACAGGTACTACCCATTTCATTGATACTGATGCATATGTAGTGTAGATCCTTGCTTGCGAGTACTTTGGATGAGTACTCACGGTTGCTTTGCTCCCTTTTTCCACCTCTTTCCATTTTTCTCGGATGATGCAACCAGATGGTGGAGCCGAGGATCCCGACGCCACCTTCGACAACGACTGCTACTACATTGAGGGTGCCTACTACTATGTGGAGACCGCCGATGACCAGGAGTAGTTAGGAGGCTCCTAGGTAGGAGGCCTTGCCTTTTCGATCGATGTTGCTTTTGTGCTAGCCTTCTTAAGGCAAACTTGATTAACTCATGTCTGTACTCAGATAATGTTGCTTCCGCTGACTCATTTGTTTTCGAGCTTATGTATTCGAGCCCTCGAGGCCCCTGGCTTGTAATACAAAGCTTGTATTATTTTAATTTGTGTCTAGAGTTGTGTTGTGATATCTTCCCGTGAGTCCCTGATCATGGTCGTACACATTTGCGTGTATGATTAGTGTACGATTGAATTGGGGGCATCACAGTGGACTTGCCAAAAGGCTCCGACACGTGACCCTTCTTGAAAATATGATGAACTGTAGTTGCAAAGTTGACTGAGAACATAGTTTGTTAGTTTTCAAATGTGTTTATGCTTTATACTTCGATATTGTGATGAATTGTTACTTGTTCATGAAAAAGTATATGATAAAAGTTATTTGATAAAGTTTTATATTTCTTTGCTGTTATAATAATATGCATGATGCTTCTATGTCCGTATTTTGTTTTTATCGACACCTCTCTCTCTCTCTAAGATGTGGACATGTTTTTCGAGTTTGGTTTTCGCTTGAGGACAAGCGAGGTCTATGCTTGGGGGACTTGATACATCCATTTTGCATCATGTTTTCCTACTGTTATTTATAATGTTCTTATGCATAATAATGCTTTTGGGAGTAATTTTAATGTTTTCCTGAGGCTCCCAGTACAGATTGCACTTACGCGCCAAACAGAACTCTTAGGCAGGCATCTGATGAGCACCCTTGGGTCCCTTGTTCTTGGTAGCAGTCACTTTGACTCTCTGTCTTGGCCTCTCACTGGAGCCACTCACAGGCACGAAGCCACTTCTGTCATGGTGCCACCAAGTGGCACATTGGCAGAATTGTAGCGCTTGGAGCCACTGGTGCGGGCGGGATTCTTGCGACGAGTCTGATGCCCGGAAATACTACCACCTGGAATACACACACAAAAGCACGAAGGAAAGCATGAGCAAAACATTTGCATAAGCCAAAGACAAGAGGAACCAAACGGGATGGAAGTGTGAACAAGGAGTAGTTGAAGTCGGCAGCTCCGGGCGATAGTACCGCGCACCAGGAGCGGTAGTACCGGCTACAGGCAGTAGTGTCATTTGGGGGCAGGCGGTAGTACCGCTCGTGGTGAGAGTCAGCGGGCTGAACACATCCGCCTTGAAATCTGGAAGTACCGGAGATGCCAAATTCAAATATTCACCGCTCAAATGTCCATCCACCTATTCTGGTAGTCTTCTACGCCCTACTCATGCCCCGATTTGGCCAAAAATCAAAGAATGCAATGGGTATTGCCCTAAAACCTAGATCCAAAAACTAGAACCAAAAAGGAGAAGAACGGGGGCAATACCAGCATCCATGGCAAGATGAGAGGGTGGGGATCAATCCCACCGGACGGAATCGCGGAAGACGGCTCGGAAGCGCCGGCCCTCCACTGCCTCTTCGTCGCCCGAGTGAGAGAGAGAGAGAGAGAGGGAGAGATAGAGAGAGATGGGAGAGGAGGCGAGAGTGAATGGGTATGGGAGAGAGAAAACTCCCCTTGCCCCGACTAGTAACTCTCACTCCCACTCACTAAGTGATAGTACCACTCGGGAGCGGTAGTACCGCCCCGGTACTAACCCACGACAGGAGGGTGGGTAGTACCACTCAGGCGGTACTACCAGGGAGGAAGGCGGTAGTACTGTGCAATCGACAGCATGCGGGAGCAAAGATGGAGAAAGGAAGGCTTATGCAAAAACAAAGACCAAGGAAAGGATCGGGAGAGACACGACATGGAACAACAGCAAACGGAAGAGACACCCCAACACTACAAAAAAACCCACTTCCGTGATGATACGTGTTTGTCATAGTGGGTCTCGTTTTCTGTCATGCATGTACATCCATGACGATTTTATGACAGAATCAAGATAGTCATACCTATGCTGTCATAGAAGTGTTCCATGACAATACCAAAATTATCATCACGGAAGTACCCGCTTCCATGACGATAAATCGCGTGTCATGGAAGTGTTTTCGTCAAGGGTAACCGACACGTGGCATCCACCATAATGGGTCACTGTTAAGCTATCGGGTTCCGGTTTGGATCCGACAACTCGTTAACAGCCCTGACCAATGGGTACTTTCCACGTGTAAAATTCTCATTCGCCGGAGTATCCACGTGTCAGCTCAGTGCTGGGACAGATGTCATCCAGCGAATGGACAGGATGCGCCTATGATACATCGACACGTGGCTCGGCCCAATAGTGGCCCATTCAGGTCAAAAGGCCAGCCCGTTTGACTTAGTCAAAAGGTAGCGGCCCGGCCCACGGAAGGCCTGTTAACGGCATGTTCGCATATAGTCCATTTACAGCTCGCTAACCCACGGTCCGTTATACCCTATCTGAATTAGGCCCAGTAGTGCCATATGGGCCGTCCAATATGATTCCGGCCCATTGTAACTTCTAGCCCATGTATGGCCCATGACGTCTTTCGGCCCATATGAGGCCCTTTGTAAATCTTGGCCCATAAATGGCCCATGGTGAAACTGGCCCATAATGAATAGTATATCGCTTTATACCCATTAATGACCCATTATTCTATTGGGCCATTTCAGCCCGTGTTATCTTTCGGCCTTCTAAGGGCCCATTTATTATTGGGCTTCCGACATTCGATTACTTATGGTCCATTACTGGCTTGTTCCGCTTGTGGGCCAAATTCAGCTCGTGGTTAAAGTCGGCCCGTTTGTGGCCCTTTAATCCGTTGGGCCGTTTTCATAGCGTCATCAAATATGGCCCATTAACGACCCGTTATGCCTGCCGATAGAATTAAGCCCGTTGTACACATGGGCCTATTAACGGCCCGTTATGGTCGGCCCATAAACAGACGATTCCCATTATAGCCCGTTTATGGCCCATATTGCGGTCCGTTCATTGTCCACAAAAGTACGGCCCATGTTTGGCCAATTGATCATACGGCCCGTAGAATTCCTATTGAATCTACAGCCCGTAGAAGGCCCATGGATCGTACGGACCTTAGGAGGCCCACTACAGCAGGTAGCATGACCATGGTTACAATGGTCCGTGTGTTGCCCATGATTATTGTGGCCTAGTACTAAACAAAAATGTTACCGCGGAAAAAAGAACTGCAGCGACTACAAGGAAAAAATAAACAAGACAATAAGGAGATAAATAAGCATGCAACTTATGCTAGGCTATTACGGCTATTACAAATATTACATCCATTGGGCATCAAAGTTCTCCACCAGTGCACATATAGTGAACAAAGCAGCATATTACATACACTGGGCGTCTAAATTGGCCACCAGTGAAAATAAACATGGCAACAAAACAAGTTCAGAACTAAAACCACTTCAGAAGAGCTCAAGAAAGATATCCTGGATACCCACCATGCTGGCAAGAAGCTTAGCAAGCTTATTAGTTTTCGCTTGTTTGGCGCTAAAATCGTCCAACGCTTGCTGTAGCACCAGAACGTATGCATCTGAATTCTGCAGGGACTTCCTCGGTCCTTCGTCTTCTTGGCACAGCACAACTGACTGATGCCTTTCAGCTTGTAGCTGAGACTGAAGAAGTTGAAGTGATTCTGGCAGCGAGTTCGAAGAGCTTGTGCCAGCGGTAGTGGCCAGTAACTCAGACACTACATCAACACATGACTTTGTGGTTGTCCGACCATCTACAAGATAGTTTTTATCACCTTTCTTGGAGACCAACAGGTTTGTCTCACTATCTTGAACCTTATCTGCATTACTTTCTCTACCATTATAATGGGGTGCTCTTCTCCAATATTCTGTTCGCACTTGATACGTCCATTTTGCATCATGCATTTATATAGATATTTATTGCATTATGGACTATTATTAGACATTATTGAACAATGCTTATGCCTTTTCTCTCTTATTTTACAAGGTTTACATGAAGAAGGGAGAATGCCAGCAGCTGGAATTCTGGACCGGAAAGGAGCAAATCCTAGAGACCTATTTTGCACAACTCCAAAAGTCCTGAAAATTTACGGAGAATTATTTTGGAATATATAAAAAATATTGGGCGAAGAAAATACCAGAGGGGACCCACCAGGAAACCACAAGAGTGGGGGGCACGCCCTACCCCCCTAGGCGTACCTCCTGCCTTGTGGCCTACCTGGCAGGCCTCCGGTGCTCATCTTCTGCTATATGGTGTGTTTTGATCTGGAAAAAAATAAAGAGGAAGCTTTCGGGATGAAGCACCGCCGTCTCGAGACGGAACCTGGGCGGAACCAATCTAGGGCTCCGGCGGAGCTGTTTTGCTGGGGAAACTTCCCTCCTGGAGGGGGAAATCCAAGCCATCGTCGTCACCAACGATCCTCTCATCGAGAGGGCGTCAATCTCCATCAAAATCTTCACTAGAACCATCTCCTCTGAAACCCTAGTTCATCTATTGTATCTGATCTTTGTCTCAAAACCTCATATTGGTACCTGTGGGTTGCTAGTAGTGTTGATTACTCCTTGTAGTTGATGCTAGTTGGTTTATCCGGTGGAAGATCATATGTTCAGATCCTTAATGATAATTAATATTCCTCTAATTATGAACATGAATATGCTTTGTGAGCAGTTACATTTGTTCCTGAGGACATGGGAGAAGTCTTGTTATAAGTAATCATGTGAATTTGGTATTCGTTCGATATTTTGTTGAGATGTATGTTGTCTCTCCTCTAGTGGTGTTATGTGAACGTCGACTACATGACACTTCACCATTATTTGGGCCTAGGGGAAGGCATTGGGAAATAATAAGTAGATGATGGGCTGCTAGAGTGACAAAAGCTTAAACCCTAGTTTATGTGTTGCTTCGTAAGGGGCTGATTCGGATCCATATATTTCATGCTATGGTTAGATTTATCTTAATTCTTCTTTCGTAGTTGCGGATGCTTGAGAGAGAGGTTAATCATAAGTGGGAGTCTTGTCCAAGTAAGGATAGCACCCAAGCACCGGTCCACCCACATATCAAATTATCAAAGTAACGAACACGAATCATATGAGCATGATGATAACTAGCTTGACAGTAATTCCCATGTGTCCTCGGGAGCGCTTTGCTTTATATAAGAGTTCGTCCAGGCTTGTCCTTTGCTACAAAAAGGATTGGGACACCTTGCTGCACTTTAGTTACACTTGTTACTTGTTACCCGTTACGAATTATCTTATCACAAAACTATCTGCTACCGATAATTTCAGTGCTTGCAGAGAATACCTTGTTGAAAACCGCTTGTCATTTCCTTGTGCTCCTCATTGGGTTCGACACTCTTACTTATCGAAAGGACTATGATAGATCCCCTATACTTCTAGGTCATCAAGACTCTTTTCTGGTGCCATTGCCGGGGAGTGAAGCACCTTTGGTAAGTGGAATTTGGTAAGGAAACATTTATATAGTGTGCTGAAACTTAACGTCACTTGTTACTATGGAAAATAATACTTTGAGGGGTTTGTTTGGGGTATCTTCACCCTGACTGGAAGAGCAAAGAGGTTCCCCTCAACCTACTGAACCTACTGAAAATATTTATTATTAATTTCCTTCAGGTATGATAGAGAAACTGCTAGCTAATCCTTATGCAGGAGATGCAACATTACATCCTGATATGCACCTAATCTATGTGGATGAAGTTTGTGGATTATTTAAGCTTGCATGTTTGCCCGAGAATGAGGTCAATAAGAAGGACTTTCCTTTATCTTTGAAGGAGAACACATTGGCAAGGTATAGGCTATGTGATGATATTGGATCATGGAAATTGGAATTTCATCAGAAGTTTTATCCTATGCATCTGGTTCATCGTGATCAGAATTATATTTATAATTTTTGGCCTCGTGAAGGAGAAAGTATCGCTCAAGCTTGGGGGAGGCTTAAGTCAATGTTATATTCATGCCCCACTCATGATCTCCCAAGAGAAATTATTATTTAGAATTTTTATGCTAGGCTTTCTTGTAATGATCAAACCATGCTCGATACTTCTTGTACTGGTTCTTTTATGAAGAAAACTATCGAATTCAAATGGGATTTATTGGAAAGAATTAAACACAACTATGAAGATTGGGAACTCGACAAGGGTAAGGAGTCTGGTATAAACCTTAAGTTTGATTGTGTTAAATCCTTTATGGATACCGATGCTTTTTGTGAATTTAGCACTAAATATGGACTTGACTCTGAGATAGTAGCTTTGGTCTGTGAATCATTTCCTACTCATTTTGATCTCCCTAACGAGATGTGGTTTAAATATCATCCTCCCATTGAAGCAAAAGTAGTAGAGCCTATTAAAGTTGAGGAAGAAACTATTACTTATAATGTTGATCCTATTGTTCCTACTGCTTATATTGAGAAAACCACCTTTTCCGGTTAGAATAAAGGAACATGCTAAAGCTTCAACTATGGTTCGTAAGAGTTATACTAGAACACCTACACCCCGTAAAGAAATTAAAGTTGAACCTAGTATTTCTATGGTTAAAGATCTCTTGGTCGATAATATTGATTAGTATGTTATTTATCTCTGTGATGAAGCTTCTAGAATTGCTAAACCCGACATAAAAGATAAGCATAGACATGTTGTTGGCATGCCTGTTGTTTTTGTTAAAATAGGAGATCATTGTTATCATGGCTTATGTGATGTGGGTGCTAGTGTGAGTGCAATTCCTTTTACTTTATATCAAGAAATTATGAATGATATTGCACCTGCTGAGATAGAAGATATTGATGTTACTATTAAGCTTGCCAATAGAGATACTATATCACCAATTGGGATTGTTAGAGATGTTGAAGACTTGTGTGGGAAATAAAAATACCCTATTGATTTCCTTGTTCTTGTTTCCCCACAAGATGATTTTTGTCCCATTATATTTGTAGACCTTTCTTAAACACTGTCAATGCTAAGATAGACTGTGAAAAAGAAGCTGTTACTATAAGTTCGGGGATGTGTCTCATGAGTTTAACTTCTCTAGCCTTCGTAGACAACCCCATGATAAATAATTGCCTAGTAAGGATGAAATTATTGGTCTTGCTTCTATTGTCGTGCCTCCTACTGATCCTTTAGAACAGTATTTGCTAGACCATGAAAATGATATGTTTCTGAATGAAAGGAAGGAATTAGATAAAATATTCTTTAATCAAATGCCTATTTTGAAACACAATTTGCCTGTTGAGATTCTTGGGGATCCTCCTCCACCCAAGGGTGACCCCGTGTTTGAGTTTAAACAATTACATGATACCTTGAAATATGCTTACCTTGATGAGAAGAAGATATATCTTGTTATTATCAGTGCTAACCTTTCAGAGCATGAAGAAAAGAAATTATTGAAAACTCTGAGGAAGCACCGTGCTGCTATTGGATATACTCTTGATGATCTTAAGGGCATTAGTCCCACTCTATGTCAGCACAAATTAATACAGAGCCTGATGCTAAACCAGTTGTTGATCATCAACGGCGGTTAAATCCTAAGATGAAAGAAGTGGTAAGAAACGAAATATTAAAGTTTTTGGAAGCAGGTATAATTTATCCTATTGCTGATAGTAGATGGGTAAGTCCCGTTCATTGTGTCCCTAAGAAAGGAGGTATTACTGTTGTTCCTAATGATAAGAATGAATTGCTTCCACAAAGAATTGTTACAGGTTATAGAATGGTAATCTACTTTAGAATATTAACAAAGCTACTAGAAAAGATCATTACCCTCTACCTTTTATTGATCAAATGCTAGAAAGACTGTCCAAACATACACATTTTTGCTTCCTAGATGGTTATTATGGTTTTTCTCAAATACCCGTGTCAAAAGAGGACCAAGAAAAGACCACTTTTACTTGCCCTTTCGGTACTTTTGCTTATATACGTATGCCTTTTGGTTTATGCAATGCACCTGCTACCTTTCAAAGATGTATGACTGCTATATTCTCTGACTTTTTGAAAACATTGTTGAGGTTTTCATGGATGATTTATCCGCTTACGGAACTTCTTTTGATGATTGCTTAAGCAACCTTGATCGAGTTTTGCAGAGATGTGAAGAAACTAATCTTGTTTTGAATTGGGAGAAGTGCCACTTTATGGTTAATGAAGGTATTGTCTGGGGGCATAAGATCTCCAAAAGAGGTTTTGAAGTTGATAAATCTAAAGTTGATGCTATTGAAAAAATGCCGTGTCCTACGGATATCAAAGGTATAAGAAGTTTCCTTGGTCATGCTGGTTTTTATAGGAGGCTTATTAAAGACTTCCCTAAAATTTCTAGGCCTCTCACCAATCTCTTGCAAAAAGATGTTCCTTTTGGTTTTGATGATGATTGTGTAGAAGCATTTGAAATACTTAAGAAAGCCTTGATTTCTGCACCTATTGTTCAACCACCTGATTGGAATTTACCCTTTGAAATTATGTGTGATGCTAGTGATTATGTTGTTGGTGCTGTTATAGGGCAAGGAGTTGATAAGAAATTAAATGTTACTCATTATGCTAATAAAACTCTAGACAGTGCCCAAAGAAATTATGCTACTACTGAAAATGAATTTTTAGCAGTTGTTTTGCTTGTGATAGGTTCAGATCTTATAAAGTTGATTCCAAAGTAACTGTTCACACTAATCATGTTGCTATTAAATATCTTATGGAAAAGAAAGATGCTAAACCTAGACTTATTAGATGGGTTCTCTTGCTGCAAGAATTTGATTTGCATATTATTGATAGAAAGGAGCTGTGAACCCCATTGCAGACAACTTGTCTAGGTGAGAAAATGTTCCTGATGACCCACTTCCTATTGATGATACACTACAAAAAATACACTTCCGTGATGATACGTGTTTGTCACAGTAGGTCACACTTTCTGTCATGCATGTACATCCATGATGATTTTATGACAGAATCAAGATAGTCATACATGTGCTGTCGTAGAAGTGTTCCTTGACATTACCAAAATTATCATCACGGAAGTGTCCACTTCCATGACGATAAATTGCACTTCATAGAAGTGCTTTCGTCAAGGGTCACCGACATGTGGCATCCACCATAACGGCTCGCTGTTAAGCTATCGGGTCCGGTTTTGGATCCGATAACCAGTTAACAGCCCGGACCAATGGTGATTTTCCACGTGTAAAATTATCATTGACCGGAGGAAACACATGTCTACTCCTCGGTGGGCCAGATGTCGCCCGTCCATTGGAGGAGACGTGCCTATGATACGTCGAGACATGGCAGGGCCCAACAGAGGCCCATATAGGTTAAAAAGGCCGGCCCAGTCAAAGGCCCGTAGTACTTACTCAGGTACTAGTGGGCCAGCCCAATAACGGCATGTTTAATAAAGGCCCATTTATGGCCCGAAGCCAGATCTGGCCCGTTAATTATTCGCCGAATATTTGGGCCCAATTATATCCCAGTGACTTTCGGCGTGTTAGAGGCCCGATGTAGACATGGGCCCATTTCAGCCCGGTGTGTCTTTTGGCCTGGGAATGGCCCGTGCTGCCCATGGGCCATATATGGTCCGACGCGACATCCGGCCCACTAACAGCCCGTGATAAAGGTGGCAACAATTCAACCCAACGTGACTTTGGGCCTCTTAAAGGCCTGTCGTATAATTTGGCCCGTTGATGCATGTACTAAGCTTTCGGCCTCTTAAAGGCCCATGATATCAGTGGGCCAACTAAGGACCGAGATATGTTTCGGCCTGGTAACGGCCTGTCATATAACTAGGACAAAAAAGGCCCGGTCTACATTTCAGCCTGCTGAAGGCCCGTCGACGACTACTGAAAATTGAGGCCCAACATGCATTTCAGCCTGCTAAAGGCCCATGGTTTCTTCTGGGCCGCAACAGGCCAGTAGAATATTCAGCCTGTTAATGGCACAACGCTACATGGGCCAAACTAAGCGCTGGGTCTACAAAAGGCCCAACTAAAATTTGGGCCGAATATAGGCCGGAGTAAGTTGTGGGCCTAGCGCAAAGTGTGAAGGCCCGAATCATTCAGGACCAAGAAAGATGTAGGCCGGCACAATTGTGGCCCGCTAAAAACCAGGCCCGTTAGAGGTGAATGTTTCAACCCGGTCGACTACATAAGATTTTTCAGATAGCGAATGATGGCAAAAACTTGTAGGAATTAAGAACAAACCTACTCTATACAATAAAGAAATGGGCTGCATGGCATGTTGTTCATATCATCAGCCACATCAGTAAGATAAAACAGGAGATGACAAGGTGCAAACATGGGCTGCTTCACCATGCACTGGATTATAGATCCACAAAAACAAGCATACATATAGGGAGTATTGAGTAATGTGCATGGTATGAATAAGGAATTTGGTTTTACAAGTAAAACTTGGAACTTACGGTTCTTGTGAACATGCATCTTGATAGAAACAACAAACTAAACAGTAGTAAACGATAGGGAGTATGAGCAAATTAAACATCAACTGAGGATAAAGGCTTTAGAAGGACTGACTTACATTAACAGTTAACACCGGCTTTATAATGCCCTTCTCTATGTCAAGGGAAGGATAACTCAAGAATTTCAGCACAAAATCTTCTTCATAAGCATTGCCTGTACTCTACATTTTGTAGAGAGTAATTATATATATATGATAATACTAGAAGGGATAGAGGATAATGAAGATAAGATGCAGATTGATGCTACATAATCAACTACCAATCCCTGGAAGTACAAGCATTACAGGACAAAATGTACTGGCAAGAGCAATGGGCTACACTTCTGCACTGGCATTGTCTGTGTATTCAACTTTTTGGTAAGATTAAATATAGATATGATCTTTTTTAGTAAATAGTGGGCGAGGGAGATAAGATGCAGAATGCTACACAATGAACCAATCCCTCTTCCCATAATACAAGAGTGTTTTGAACACTGGTGTACTGTACAAAACGTTCTTATATTATGGGACGGAGGGAGTAGTTGTTAATGTAAGTACAGTGATAGACGACGTTCAGTCCTTACAAGAGGAGTGCAGAGCTAAACCTCTTCAAAAACATTGGGTTGATTCTAAATTTATGTAAGAGTCCATACAGATCTTATAATATCCACCAAATGGACGATAACGAGGCTAACATGTGCAGTGATGCTACATAATCAAACAGATATGAAAGTAAGTATGGTCATACAGGGCAAGAGGTACTCACAAGAGCAATGAAGTGTGCAGTATAGTTGCGAGATTCTGTGGTCCCTTGAGAATGAATGTTCTTATGCTAACAGTTTTTGTACAAGTGAGACGTTAAGGCAAAGGAATAAATGTAGTTCAAATTGTGATGTGATATCATAGACAGTACCTTACGCTGTAGACGAGACCAATGTGTAACAAGATTATTCCAGTCACTGTCAGATAAATGTAGCACCGGAGACTTTACAGAAATTTCGTTTAGAGGCTTGCCATTGAAGTGCGCCTGCCTCAGGTAGGAACGATACTTCATCGATGAGTGCTTGAAAAGCGCAACTAACCCTTGCTCGTCTTAAAAATCTAGTTTGGTCCTCGCCTATTTAAAAGAATGAAATCTTGTGTCTTCTGTCAGCAGAAACGTATGCAGTAATTACCATGAATAACATTAGTACATTACTTATGCGTAAGTTGCGGAGGAAGACTGGAAATTGTTCTGTGTCCGCGGTATAATCTTTCCATGAAGGAAAGATGCGCACAAAGTTCTTGACAACAATATAAGCTTCGTCTTCTAAACTGGGAAGAAATGGAACATGGGTCCTATTTGCTGCAATTGGGGCTCTCTCTGGTTCAAAAAGGGATATGGCAACTGGATTGGTGTAATCTTTGCTGGAATGGGGGTTTTGCGTCATAGAGCTTGTGCTATGTCAACTGGTATCATCATGCTGTTTGCTGCAGTTGGGGTGTGCTGAGTTGGGGCATCAGAAATGGCCAGTTTTGTAGGGCTAGAGTCTGCTAGAGTTGGGGTGTTTTGTGGGTCAGGTGATATTGCAACTACACCTAATGGGCTATTTGATTTATCAGGTGTCACTACCTTTTCCAAATACTTTGCTCGTGCTCCTCCGTGATCAGCAATCGCCCTCTTCCTTTTGAACATCTGATACATAAGAACAGCATTTGAATTGATAAATATGGTATGATGACAGATGGAATATGTACTAAAAATGGATAGGCAGGGCATATTCACATACACGATGTGTAAATTAAGTTAATGGTAGTGCAACAAAGTAGAAGCAATGCAAAGCATCAGTTGCAAGATATGTGCGACCAATATAACCTTGGAAAGTTAGAGCAAGCACCTTGATGGGTGAATAAGATAGGGCGTCTGCCTCTGACTCCTCCACTAGGGAGCTACATTGACTTAGGTCTCCCTCTAGCACAAAATCACTGTTAGGATCATATTCTGAGCATGAATTTGTAGGTGGAGAGCGTTTGCATTGCATTGCATCCAGACTTGATTTCATTCCCTTAATACCAAGTTTGATAGCCATGGCATTTTTCTGCTTTATTCTTTTCATGCGTGCAAGCTCATAACCATTATGATGCTATTCAGAATCTGGGATTCATGACAACATAAAAAAGTATTCAGATTATCTATGGAATGCATTGCAGATTCAACTCGAAGAGTGTCTCCCTATAAACCCCTGCATATGCAAAGTTCACCCCCAACCGTGCTGACTAGACCACACACAGAAATATAAACCCCTTATGTCTCTATAACAGGCAGACACACATTTCAAAACTAAAGTAGGAACATTAGAATCATACCAAATTCATATTTGAACAAATAAACTAAGGAATTATGAGTGGCATAATGTTTAGCTTCAAGGGTGGAGTGTTGGTAGTGCGACACAAAGCAAGTAGGCAGATTGCATTCCATGTAAAAGATCGTAGCCTATGTAAAAGTTGGAAATGACACTTTCTTTCTATACAATGCAGTGTTCATTGCCCACACATGATGGAAGAGATCACACAGAGAAATACTATTCGCTCATGTCTACGGTTCTAGTATTTTGAAACAGGGTGGTCCACCCTAAAAGAATATTGACAACAAATATGACAAGGCAAGCGTAGATGTTGTGAATCAATCATTTACTTGTGAGCTTACTAGGACAAGTATGCAGAATTGTAACTGCAGTAAGAGAATGTCCAAAATCTGAATCAAGAAGTTTGTCTAGCACTTATTGTTTGCTGATCACGGATATCATATCGAATGAGTAAGAAAGACAAGTAAAATTGTCAACAAAACTGACCTGCAGTAGTAATCTGGGTCAATGTCACTACGACCAACAATCCAAAATGACTAGTGTCTGTTCCTAGGGCCGGAATTTGGAAACCCTGTGAACTTTACAGGTACTAAAGATTACTAAAATACATATGAACCATTAAGTGTAGGTAGCACTCAGCACACAACAAACCCTAATGATAGTCCTGCCTAATGAGTAATGAATCAATTAGAAAATGGGTGATGAGGACTGGCTGCTGAGTGTTGAGGATGTATCTCAGGATAAATCGGGTTGGCTTAGTGGGTGCTGCATGCCTGAGCCCTGAATGGACTGGGAAGGTAGGCACGGCAGCACGCCCGGGCAGCAGCGACGTTGTTGGGCGAGCGGCTCCTGACCTCCTGTTAGTCAGGTGTCTCCTCCTAGAGTCATACCGTCCAGGGACGGCTAGTCGCCGATGAGGCAGGCGGCTGGGGGCGAGTAGAGATCGGAAGCGCGCAGGAGAATAGAGGGGAATCGGGGCCTAGGACGACCCAAAATCCCAGGGTGGGCCGCGGCCCACCTTGGGCACCCTGTAGAGATACACACCCGAGCGGCGAACATGCATTTTCAAAACTAACTTAGGAACATTTAGCTGACCAATTAAACGACTCTATTTTAATAATATCAGATTCGTATTTGAACAACTAAGCTTGTTTAGCTTGATGGGTGGAGCAGTGCTATTATGATACGAAGCACGTATTCTGATCGTATATTGATCATAAAAGGGGGAAACCCTCAGCATTTTTTTAGAAAAAGAGGGTTTCCCCTCCGATTTCTATTAAAGAAACCACCACGGAACCAACATGATCAATTAAACCCTAAGCATGATCAATTAAACCGTATTATGAATGTGCCATGGAAGATTTAAATCTGCAAACCGGAGAAATGATATTTAGCATCCATTGTTTGCTTCGAACTAAGAACTAAATTCTAAGAGCTGAAAAGAAAGTAGAGTAACCAAGTTACGATCTATTTTCTGGTTGAGATCAAAAAGTTGAGGAGATATGAAGTACCACCTCTCTTGCAGCGCCGTTTAGGCATCGGGGGTGCGATGTCTGTCAGTGGCATTGAAGCAGATCTGTGATGGTAGACGGGTGCATCGGGGGATAAGTCCCGTTGCGGTGGAAGAGAAGGTCGTGTGAGCGGCCCCAACAAAGAGGACGACGGTGCCGATGAAGCGAGAGGACGCGATGCAAGGCTCTTGGTCTGTCGCCATGGATGAGAAACGTCCATATCTAGCAGGGGACAACGTGGTCTTGGTAGGTGCTCTGGCATGGTGGAGGACGGTGGCGATGGATGGGGTGGAGGATGCTACGTCTCGAGCTTGCGTTGGTTTTCCCCGAAGAGGAGAGGATGATGCAGCACAGTAGCGTAAGTATTTCCCTCAGTTTTTGAGAACCAAGGTATCAATCCAGTAGGAGGTCGCGCGCAAGTCCCTCGTACCTGCACAACACGATAGCAACTCGCAACCAACGCTTCGGGGTTGTCAATCCCTTCACGGTCACTTACGAGAGTGAGATCTGATAGAGATAATATTTTTGGTATTTTTAATAGATAGATGCAAAGTAAAAAGTAAAGGCAAAGTAAAAACAAAGCAAGTAAATAAAGTGATATAGATTGATATGATGAGAATAGACCCGGGGGCCATAGGTTTCACTAGTGGCTTCTCTCAAGAGCATAAGTATTCTACGGTGGGTGAACAAATTACTGTTGAGCAATTGATAGAATTGAGCATAATTATGAGGTTATCTAGGTATGATCATGTATATAGGCATCACGTCCGAGACAAGTAGATCGAAACGATTCTGCATCTACTACTATTACTCCACTCATCGAGCGCTATCCAGCATGCATCTAGAGTATTAAGTTAAAAACAGAGTAACGCCTTAAGCAAGATGACATGATGTAGAGGAATAAATTCATGCAATATGATAAATACCCCATCTTGTTATCCTCGATGGCAACAATACAATACGTGCCTTGCAACTCTTTCTGTCACTGAGTAAGGACACCGCAAGATTGAACCCAAAGCCAAGCACTTCTCCCATTGCAAGAACTACCAATCTAGTTGGCCAAACCAAATGGATAATTCGAAGAGACTTGCAAAGATAACTCAATCATACATAAAAGAATTCAGAGAAGATTCAGATATTATTCACAGATATGTTGGATCATAAACCCACAATTCATCGGTCTCAACAAACACACCGCAAAAAGAAGATTACAGCGAATAGATCTCCTCGAGAGAGGGGGAGAACATTGTATTGAGATCCAAAAAAAGAGAGAAGAAGCCATCTAGCTACTAGCTATGGACCCGAAGGTCTGAAGTAAACTACTCACACTTCATCGGAGGGGCTATGGTGTTGATGTAGAAGCCCTCCGTGGTGGATGCCCCCTTCGACGGAGCTCCGGAACAGGCCCCAAGATGGGATCTCATGGATACAGAAGGTTGCGGCAGTGGAATTAGGTTTTTGGGCTCCCCCTTGATCATACGGGGATACGTAGGTATATATAGGAGGAAGGAGTACGTCGGTGGAGCTCCGAGGGGCCACGAGGTAGGGGGGCGCGCCCAGGGGGGGCGCCCTCCACCCTCGTGACCTCCTCGGAAGCTTCTTGGAGTAGGGTCCAAGTCTCCTGGATCACGTTCGGTGAGAAAATCACGTTCCCGAAGGTTTCATTCCATTTGGACTCCGTTTGATATTCCGTTTCTTCGAAATACTGAAATAGGCAAAAAAACAACAATTCTGGGCTGGGCCTCCGGTTAATAGGTTAGTCCCAAAAATAATATAAAAGTGGAAAATAAAGCCCAATATAGTCCAAAACAGTAGATAAAGTAGCATGGAGCAATCAAAAATTATAGATACGTTGGAGACGTATCAAGTATCCCCAAGCTTAATTCCTGCTCGTCCTTGAGTAGGTAAATGATAAAAAAGAATTTTTGATGCGGAGTGATACTTTGGCATAACTTCAATGTAAATCTTCTTAATCATGGTATGAATATTCAGATCCGAAAGATTCAAGATAAAAGTTGATATTGACATAAAAATAATAATACTTCAAGCATACTAATCAAACAATTATGTCATCTCAAAATAACATAGCCAAAGAAAGTTCATCCCTACAAAATCATATAATTAGGCTATGCTTCATTTTCGTCACACAAAGATGTTCCCAACTTCTATACCCCCGATGACAAGCCAAGCAATTGTTTCATACTCAAATAATCTCATACTCTTTCAACCTTCACGCAATACATGAGCGTGAGCCATGGATATAGCACTATGGGTGGAATAGAATATGATGATGGGGATTGTGTGGAGAAGACAAAAAAAGGAGAAAGTCTCACGCTGACTAGGCTAATCAATGGACTATGGAGATGCCCATCAATTAATGTCAACATGAGGAGTAGGGATTGCCATGCAACGGATGCACTAGAGCTATGAATGCTCAAAAAAAGAAAACTAGTGGGTGTGCATCCAACTCGCTTGCTCACGAAGACCTAGGGCATTTTGAGGAAGCCCATCATTGGAATATACAAGCCAAATTCTATAATGAAAAATTCCCACTAGTATAAACAAGACAATTTATGAGACTCACTATATGAAAAACATGGTGCTACTTTGAAGCACAAATATATGAGACTCATTACATGAAGAACAAAGTGCTATTTTGAAGCACGAGTGTGGTAAAAGGATAGTAACATTGCCCCTTCTCTCTTTTTCTCTCATTTTTTTATTGCGTCCGGAGTCTCATCCCGACTTGTGGGGGAATCATAGTCTCCATCATCCTTTTCCTCACTAGGACAATGCTCTAATAATGATGATCATCACACTTCTATTGATTATAACATAAGGATTACAACTCGAAACTAGAACAAGATACGACTCTATATGAATGCCTCCGGCGGTGTACCGGGATGGTGCAATGAATCAAGAGTGACATGTATGGAAAATAATGCATGGTGGCTTTGCCACAAATATGATGTCAACTACAAGATCATGCAATGGCAATATGACAAAAGTAATGCATGTCACGATGATGATGGTGGAAGTTGCATGGCAATATATCTCAGAATGGCTATGGAAATGACATGATAGGTAGGTATGGTGGCTGTTTTGAGGAAGATAAAAGGAGGTTTATGTGTGATAGAGCGTATCGTATCGGGTTTGGATGCACCGGCGAAGTTTGCACCAACTCTCAAGGTGAGAAAGGGCAATGCACGATACCGAAGAGGCTAGCAAAGGCGGAAAGGTGAGAGTGCGTATAATCCATGGACTCAACATTAGTCAAAAGAACTCATATACTTATTGCAAAAATTTAGAAGTCCTCAAAAATTCAAATACTACGCGCATGCTCCTAGGGGGATAGATTGGTAGGAAAAGACCATCGCTCGTCCCCGACCGCCACTCATAAGGATGCACAAGCCAGGTACACTTCATGTTTCAAATTTGTTACACAACTTTAACCGTACGTGCATGCTACGGGATTTGCTAACTTCAACACAAGTATTTCTCAAATTCACAACTATTCAAATAGCATGACTTTGATATTATCACCTCCATATCTCAAAACAATTATCAAGCATCAAACTTAGTTTAATTCACTCAAAAAAGAAAGTTTCACAAATCTTGAACACCAAGTATATTAACATTAAGCAAATTACCATGCTATTAATGACTCTCAAAATAATCTAAGTGAAGCATGAGAGATCAAGTTTCTTTAAAGCAAATCCACCACCGTGCTCTAAAAGATCTAAGTGAAGCACTAGAGCAAAAATTATCACGCTCTAAAGATATAAGTGAAGCACATAGAGCAAAGTTATCAAGCTCAAAAGGTATAAGTGAAGCACATAGAGTATTCTAATAAATTCCAAATCATGTATGGCTCTCTCAAAAGGTGTGTACAGCAAGGATGATTGTGGTAAACTAACAAGCAAAGACACAAATAATACAAGACGCTCCAAGCAAAACACATATCATGTTGGCGAATAAAAATATAGCTCCAAGTAAGTTACCGATGGAAGTGGACGAAAGAGGGGATGCCTTCCGGGGCATCCCCAAGCTTTGACTTTTTGGTGTCCTTGGATTTTCTTGGGGGTGCCATGGTCATCCCCAAGCTTAGGCTCTTGCCACTCCTTGTTCCATAATCCATCAAAAGAATTCACCCAAAACTTGAAAACTTCACAACACAAAACTCAACAGAAATCTCGTGAGCTCCGTTAGAGAAAGAAAACAAAAGACTACTTCAAGGTACTGTAATGAACTCATTCTTTATTTATATTGGTGTTAAACCTACTGTATTCCAACTTCTCTATGGTTTATAAACTAATTTACTAGCCATAGATTCATCAAAATAAGCAAACAATACACGAAAAACAGAATCTGTCAAAAACAGAACAGTCTGTAGTAATCTGTAACTAACGCAAACTTCTAGAACTCTAAAAATTCTACAAACATAGGAAGTCCTGGACAATTTGTTTATTGATCCGCAGCAAAAAGAATCAACACAAAAGCACGTTCCTGTGATTTATCAAAACTAAATTCATGCGCGCAAAGTTTCTGTTTTTCAGCAGAATCAAATCAACTATCATCGTAGGTTATCCTATAGGTCTTACTTGGCACAAATACTAATTAAAACATAAAACCACATCCAAACAGAAGGTAGATGGATTATTTATTCCTAAACAGAATCAAAAACAAAAAAACACAAAATAAAATTGGGTTGCCTCCCAACAAGCGCAATCGTTTAACGCCCCTAGCTAGGCATTGAGAATTTTAATGATGCTCACAAGAAAGACAAGAATTGAAGTGCAAAGAGAGCAGCATGAAACACGTGACAAACACATCTAAGTCTAACATACTTCCTATGCATAGGCATATTATAGGCAAATAAATTTGCAAGGCAAACAAAAACTAGTATATGCAAGGAAGAACAAAGAGATGATAGCAATCTCAACATAACGAGAGGTAAATTATTATCATGAAAATTTCTACGACCATATTTTCCTCTCTCAAAATAATTACATGTAGGATCATAAGCAAATTCAACAAAATAGCTATCACATAACATATTCTCAACACGATCAACATGTATGCAAAGTTGACACTCTTCCAAGATAGTGAGATTAACATTAACTAAAGTCATGACCTCTCCAAACCCACTTTTATCAAAAATACCATAAGATTGAACATTCTCCAAATATGTGGGATCTGAAGTTGACACTCTTCCAAACCCACTTTCAATAGTATTGCAAACGCTATTATCAATCTCATATTCATCATGGGGGTTAAATAAATTTTCAAGATCAAAAGAAGAATCACCCCAATCATGATCATTGCAACAAGTAGTAGTCATAGCAAAACTAGCATCCCCAAGCTTAGGGTTTTGCATATTATTAGCATAATTTACATTAAAAGATTTTATCATAAAATCATTCCAATCATGCTTTTTATTTAAAGATCTATCATGAAGCACTTCATGACAATTTTCAGATCTACGGGTTTTAGGCAAAAGCTTATAAAGATAATCTAGTGCATCCAAATCAATAGGAATTGGTTCATCATAATTGGATCTCTTAAAAAGATTGGCAAGCGGATCAGGATCCATAGACTTTTAGCAAGCAAAGATGCAAGCAAAAAGAAGGCACAAGCAAACATAAAGGCAACGAGAAAAGGCAACGGGAAAGAGAGGAGGAGATTGGGAAAGAGAAGGCGAATAAAATGGCAAGGGTGAAGTGGGGGAGAGGAAAACGAGAGGCAAACGGCAAATAATGTAATGCGAGAGATAGGGATTGTGATGGGTACTTGGTATGTTGACTTTTGTGTAAGCCTCCCCGGCAACGGCGCCATAAATTCTTCTTGCTACGTCTCGAGCTTGCGTTGGTTTTCCCCGAAGAGGAGAGGATGATGCAGCACAGTAGCGTAAGTATTTCCCTCAGTTTTTGAGAACCAAGGTATCAATCCAGTAGGAGGTCACGCGCAAGTCCCTCATACCTGCACAACACGATAGCAACTCGCAACCAACGCTTAGGGGTTGTCAATCCCTTCACGGTCACTTACGAGAGTGAGATCTGATAGAGATAATATTTTTGGTATTTTTGATAGATAGATGCAAAGTAAAAAGTAAAGGCAAAGTAAAAACAAAGCAAGTAAATAAAGTGATATAGATTGATATGATGAGAATAGACCCGGGGGCCATAGGTTTCACTAGTGGCTTCTCTCAAGAGCATAAGTATTCTACGGCGGGTGAACAAATTACTGTTGAGCAATTTATAGAATTGAGCATAATTATGAGGTTATCTAGGTATGATCATGTATATAGGCATCATGTACAAGACAAATAGATCGAAACGATTCTGCATCTACTACTATTACTCCACTCATCGACCGCTATCCAGCATGCATCTAGAGTATTAAGTTAAAAACAGAGTAACGCCTTAAGCAAGATGACATGATGTAGAGGAATAAATTCATGCAATATGATAAATACCCCATCTTTTTATCCTCGATGGCAACAATACAATACGTGCCTTGCAACTCTTTCTGTCACTGAGTAAGGACACCGCAAGATTGAACCCAAAGCCAAGCACTTCTCCCATTGCAAGAACTACCAATCTAGTTTGCCAAACCAAACGGATAATTCAAAGAGACTTGCAAAGATAACTCAATCATACATAGAAGAATTCAGAGAAGATTCAAATATTATTCATAGATAAGTTGGATCATAAACCCACAATTCATCGGTCTCAACAAACACACCGCAAAAAGAAGATTACATCGAATAGATCTCCACAAGAGAGGGGGAGAACATTGTATTGAGATCCAAAAAAGAGAGAAGAAGCCATCTAGCTACTAGCTATGGACCCGAAGGTCTGAAGTAAACTACTCACACTTCATCGGAGGGGCTATGTTGTTGATGTAGAAGCCCTCCGTGGTGGATGCCCCCTCTGACGGAGCTCCGGAACAGGCCCCAAGATGGGATCTCGTGGATACAAAAGGTTGAGGCAGTGGAATTAGGTTTTTGGGCTCCCCCTTGATCATACAGGGATACGCAGGTATATATAGGAGGAAGGAGTACGTCGGTGGAGCTCCAAGGGGCCAACGAGGTAGGGGGGCACGCCTAGGGGGGGGGGGGGGCGCCCTCCACCCTCATGACCTCCTTGGAAGCTTCTTGGAGTAGGGTCCAAGTCTCCTGGATCACGTTCGGTGAGAAAATCACGTTCCCGAAGGTTTCATTCCGTTTGGACTCCGTTTGATATTCCGTTTCTTCGAAATACTGAAATAGGCAAAAAACAGCAATTCTGGGATGGGCCTCCGGTTAATAGGTTAGTCCCAAAAATAATATAAAAGTGGAAAATAAAGCCCAATATAGTCCAAAACAGTAGATAAAGTAGCATGGAGCAATCAAAAATTATAGATACGTTGGAGACGTATCAGAGGACGGCGGCGATGGATGGGGTGGAGGACGACAGCGATGGATGGGGTGGCGGACGGAGGTGGCTGGTGTGGGGATGGTGTTCTAGCGCGGATGGTGTATGAATGGGAAAATGGAGGGAGAGGTACAGGGAACCTTGTTTTTGGGACGCGCCTATCTGAAATATGCGAAAGTTACGAAATTAGCCCCCATTCCAAATTTGGACGTCTCGTCGGTTGGGATAGGACGGTAATCTTGCATCTCGCCAATATTTGCCCTGAGCGATTTCGGGCGAGGAGAGGGTATTTTTGTGCCCATGGTTGGCGCCCACGGTGTATGAACGGGGCTGACTGGTAGGGTGGTTGTGTCACGCCTGAGTGAAGTTACAAACCTGCCCCTATTGAAAATATATGCCTACATCGATTTCGGCCGAGTCGAGTTTGTTTTGCCGCCCACCGTGTATGAGTGAGGAAATGGAGGGAGAAACACAGGTCTTTCAGACGAACTTGAATCAAATGTGTTTTGCCGCCCATGTTTGGCGCCCACCGTGTCAGAATGGGCTCGTGTCACGTCTAATTGAAGTTACTAACCTACCCCTATTGAGAGCAGTGGAAATCGGGCCGATGGATTGTCCGTGTAATGGGTAGACAGTAATTTCCATCTCTCAAACACTTGGCTTTGGGCAACCGACGAGGGAGTGAACATTTTGCCGCTTCTTTCGAATTTTGGGACAATAAGCATCCAGGTTTACCCTGGCAACTAAATTCGAATCCATTTTGTATTCCTATATGAATCTTTATAAATCATTCTATGTGTTTTTATATATCTTCAAAAGCACGACAAAGATGTATTCCACTGTCATATATGAATATGATTTACAAATGCCGATACTCAAATTCAGAAGCTAGAATCCAGTTTAAGGTGAATTCGAATATTTGGAACACTTTATGTCCAACTCAAATGTCACATGCAGCATAATGTGTACTCCCATTTAGATATGTACACAAGCGATGTATCAAGATTTAAATACCGAGTCAATCAACCATGAATGTACATAACTAACAGACATATAAACACTATAGAGTATATGGATCAATAATATCAACTAACATACATAAGCCAGGCTGCTGTACTTTTTTTTGCTAGAACAACATCCTTTTTTTAGCGAAGCTACTACAACATCTTGGCCCTTTCCGATGCATGCCACTTATGGTCCATCTATACTACTATTATTGTTGAATGCACATCCAGCCCGATTGGCATATTTGTAGGTCTGGCACAACAATCAAAATGAAATGTCCCTGAGTCTTATCAATTAATACAGACTTGTTCTCAAATAAAATTACAAACCAAAAACCAAAAAACAATTATTACATGATCTCTAAAACAAATGGTTTGATTGATTACGTGAACAAACAACTCAAAGGTTATTCAACGATGGAAAGAACATTTCACCTATGATTTACCAAGTGGGAATTTAATTTCCTTTTTTCCTTCAGGACCTTAACAATGCGGTCAGTCTCAGCTTGCTTCGTTTTGAAATCCACCAAATATTTAATGGTTGTCTTGAGTACTGCTTGTGATTGTGTTGTTTGCTTCCTCAACATGTCAACTTCATCTCTAAGTGCAGAAGCAGAATCTCTTTCTATCACTAGTTTAGCCTCTAGAGCATCAGCAGTTGGCAATTCATAATGCACGATTGGGCCGGTGCCACTGCTGTGGGGTGATACAACGTCCACGGGGACCTCGCTCTTTGATCTTGGGCTAACCTGTTTTGCCATTAAAGTTTCGATTGGGTTCCGAAAAGTTGAAGTTAGCAAAACATCTCAACTGGGTGTTATAATAGCAAACCAGTTAAACAAACAAGGAATTAAAGATTTTCAGTTGGATGCTGAAAAGTAGTTATTAACATCATTGTAACCGGTTGTTGCAGCAGCAAAGCAGTTAAACAAACAAGTTTTGCAAAAGGTACTTGTTGTGGCATTGGAGTTTCTCTTGGATCCTGAAAAGTTGAGTAGCCAGTAACGTGATTAGAGCAACCGGTTGCAGCAGCAAAGCAGTTAAACAAACAAGTTTTGCAAAAGGAACCTGTTGTGGCATTGGAGTTTCTCTTGGATCTTGAAAAGTTGAGTAGTTAGTAACTTGATTAGAGCAACAAGTTACAACAACAAACCTATTACACAAATATATTTTTGAAAATGTACTTGCTGTGCAATTGGACTTCCAATTGGAACCTGAAAACTTGAAGTTGGTAAGATGATTACAACAACAAGTTACAACAGCAAACCAGGTAAACAAGGAAGTTTCTAAAAACATACCTGTTGTGCCAACGGATTTTCATTTGGATCCTGCAAACTTGAATGTTAGAAATCAATTAATAAAGTTTTGCAAGAGCCATAAGAAACTAACATCAAACTAGTAAAACTAACCAGTTTTGCCAACGTATTTAATTACACATGAACTAGTAAAACTAACAAGTTCTTGGCAACGTATTAAAGTAACAAGTCGGTACCATTTACCAGCAACACAGACATCTGTAAATTTCTTTGATGTAAGAAAAATGATTCCAACACGTATATAAGTTAAAAAGACGGTGTCCCTCATATAAACCTGACAGTTGTCTATCTATGAACATGCAAACATTACTAGTGCGACAAGTGATAACAGCAAACCATTTAAACAAACAGGGTATCAGAACGTAAATTACACGTGAATTATGCTGCACCCTAGAAGTACATATGACAAGCTATCTACATGCTTAAGTAGCTATTTAAGTTCTTGCAAACAGGTAATTCTTAACAGTAAGTATCAAACACATAGATAGGCGCAGTCTATAATAGGATTAACAGGCTATGTCATTATGTAATAAGTAGCAAACTAAATTAAGCCAAGCAACATAATTGAACAATTTTGTAATAAGTGGCTAACTAAAATTCCGAGAAGCAGGTAACTGAACTTACGCTAGCTCTTTGTACAGGCACACTGCAACTTCTTTTTCTCTTACAAGGTTCTACGAAGGAGTCCATGGCATCAATTGCTTGGATACGCAGTCCTAATACTTCTTTCTTCCCACACTCCATTGGTAAGTGATACGTGTCCAACGTATCTATAATTTTTGATTGTTCCATGCTATTATATTATCTGTTTTGGATGTTTAATGGGCTTTAGTATACACTTTTATACTATTTTTGGGACTAACCTATTAACCGGAGGCCCAGTCCAAATTGCTGTTTTTTGCCTATTTCAGTGTTTCGTAGAAAAGGAATATCAAACGGAGTCCAAATGGAATGTAACCTTCGGGAGAGTCTTTTTTCGAACAAATGCAATCCAGGAGACTTGGAGTGGACATAGGAAGCAACAAGGCGGCCACGAGGCAGGGAGGCACGCCCAGGGGGGTAGGCGTGCCCCCACCCTCGTGGGCCCCTCGTGGCTCCCCTGACCGACTTCTTTCGCCTATATATACTCATATACCCTGAAAACATCCGAGAGCACCACGAAACCCTATTTCCACCGCCGCAACCTTCTGTACCCGTGAGACCCCATCTTGGGGCCTTTTTCGGCGCTCCGTCGGAGGGGGAATCGATCATGAAGGGCTTCTACATCAACACCATAGCCTCTCCGATGATGTGTGAGTAGTTTACCTCAGACCTTCGGGTCCATAGTTATTAGCTAGATGGCTTCTTCTCTCTCTTTGGATCTCAATACAAAGTTCTCCTCGATCTTCTTGGAGATCTATTCGAGGTAATTCTTTTTGCGGTGTGTTTTTCGAGATCCAATGAATTGTGGGTTTATGATCAAGATTATCTATGAACAATATTTGAATCTCCTCTGAATTCTTTTATGTATGATTTGTTATCTTTGCAAGTCTCTTAAAATTATCAGTTTGGTTTGGCCTACTAGATTGATCTTTCTTGCAATGGGAGACGTGCTTAGCTTTGGGTTCAATCTTGCGGTGTCTTTCCCAGTGACAGCAGGGGCAGCAAGGCACGTATTGTATTGTTGCCATAGAGGATAAAAAGATGGGGTTTATATCATATTGCTTGAGTTTATCCCTCTACATCATGTCATGTTGCCTAATGCGTTACTCTATTCTTATAACTTAATACTCTAGATGCATGCTGGATAGCGGTCGATGTGTGGAGTAATAGTAGTAGATGCAGAATTGTTTCGATCTACTTGTCATGGACGTGATGCCTATATACATGATCATGCCTAGATATTCTCATAACTATGAACTTTTCTAACAATTGCTCGACAGTAATTTGTTCACCCACCATAATACTTATGCTATCTTGAGAGAAGCCACTAGTGAAACCTATGGCCCCCGGGTCTATTTTCCATCATATAAGTTTCCGATCTATTTTATTTTGCAATCTTTACTTTCCAATCTATATCATAAAAATACCAAAAAGATTTATCTTATTATCTTTATCAGATCTCACTTTTTCAAGTGGCCGTGAAGGGATTGACAACCCCTTTATCGCGTTGGTTGCAAGGTTCTTATTTGTTTGTGCAGGTACATTGATACCTTGGTTCTCATAAACTAAGGGAAATACTTACGCTACATTGCTGCATCACCCTTTCCTCTTCAAAGGAAAACCAACGCATGCTCAAGAGGTAGCAAGAAGGATTTCTGGCACCATTGTCGGGGAGTCTACGCACAAGTCAAGACATACCAAGTACCCATCACAAACTCTTATTCCTCACATTACATTATTTGCCATTTGCCTCTCGTTTTCCTCTCCCCCACTTCACCCTTGCCTTTTTATTCGCCCCCCTTTTCCCGTTTGCCTCTTTTTCACTTGCCTCTTGTGTGCTTGTGTGTTGGATTGTTTGTCACGATGGCTCAACATAATACTAAATTGTGTGATTTTTCCAATACCAACAACAATGATTTTCTTAGCACTCCGACTGCTCCTATTACCGATGTTGAATGTTGTGAAATTAATGCTGCTTTGTTGAATCTTGTAATGAAAGATCAATTCTCTGGCCTTCCTAGTGAAGATGCTGCTACACATCTAAACAACTTTGTTGATATGTGCGATATGCAAAAGAAGAGAGATGTGGATAATGATATTGTTAAATTGAAGCTATTTCCGTTTTCACTTAGAAATCATGCTAAAACTTGGTTTTCGTCTTTGCCTAAAAATAGTATTGATTCATGGAATAAGTGCAAAGATGCTTTTATCTCTAAGTATTTTCCTCCCGCTAAGATCATCTCTCTTAGAAACGATATTATGAATTTTAAGCAACTTGATCATGAACATGTTGCACAAGCTTGGGAGAGAATGAAATTAATGATACTTAATTTCCCTACACATGGTTTGAATTTATGGATGGTTATACAAAAATTTTATGCCGGATTGAATTTTGCTTCTAGGAATCTTTTAGATTCGGCCGCGGGAGGCACTTTTATGGAAATCACTTTAGGAGAAGGTACTAAACTCCTAGATAATATTATGGTTAATTATTCTCAATGGCACACCGAAAGATCTACTAGTAAAAAGGTGCACGCGATAGAAGAGATTAATGTTTTGAGTGGAAAGATGGATGAACTTATGAAATTGTTTGCTAATAAGAGTGTTTCCTTTGATCCTAATGATATGCCTTTATCCACTTTGATTGAGAATCATAATGAATCTATGGATGTGAATTTTGTTGGTAGGAATTTTTTTTGGTAACAACGCTTATAGAGGCAACTTTAATCCTAGGCCGTTCCCTAGTAATTCCTCTAATAATTATGGTAATTCCTACAACAACTCTTATGGAAATTTTAATAAGTTGCCCTCTGATTTTGAGATTAGTGTTAAAGAGTTTATGATTTCCCAAAAGAATATCAATGCTTTGCTTGAAGAAAAATTGCGTAAGATTGATGAGTTGGCTAGGAACGTGGATATAATTTCTCTTGATATTGATTCTTTGAAACTTAGATCTATTCCACCTAAGCATGATATCAATGAGTCCCTCAAAGCCATGAGAATTTCCATTGATGAGTGCAAAGAAAGAACCGCTAGAATGCGTGCAAAAAATGATTGCTTTGTAAAAGCGAGTTCTTCTAGTTTTCATGATAATAGGGATGAAGATCTAAAAGTGATTGATGTGTCTCCTATTAAATCTTTGTTTTGCAATATGAATCTTGATAATGATAGGACTAGAGATGAGTCAACTTTAGTTAAGAGGCGTCCCAATGATTCAGAGTTTTTTGGTCTTGATGCAAAAATTGGTAAAAGTGGGATTGAAGAGGTCAAAACTTTACATAGCAATGAACCCACTATTTTGGATTTCAAGGAATTTAATTATGATAACTGTTCTTTAATAGATTGTATTTCCTTGTTGCAATCCGTGTTAAATTCTCCTCATGCTTATAGTCAAAATAAAGCTTTTACTAAACATATTGTTGATGCTTTAATGCAATCTTATAAGAAAAACTTGAATTAGAAGTTTCTATCCCTAGAAAACTTTATGATGAGTGGGAACCTACTATTAAAATTAAAATTAAAGATCATGAATGCTATGCTTTGTGTGATTTGGGTGCTAGTGTTTCCACGATTCCAAATACTTTGTGTGATGTGTTAGGTTTCCATGAATTTGATGATTGCTCTTTAAACTTGCTCCTTGCGGATTCCACCATTAAGAAACATGTGGGAAGGATTAATGATGTTCTTATTGTTGCAAATAGGAATTATGTGCCCGTAGATTTTATTGTTCTTGATATAGATTGCAATCCTCCATGTCCTATTATTCTTGGTAGACCTTTCCTTAGAACGATTGGTGCAATTATTGATATGAAAGAAGGAAATATTAGATTCCAATTTCCATTAAGGAAAGGCATGGAACACTTTCCTAGGAAGAAAATCAAATTACCTTATGAATCTATTATGAGAGACACCTATGAATTGAATACCAAAGATGGCAATACTTAGGCTCCATTCGGTTTACAGGAAAAAGCAAAGGAATCAAGTTTCTGTAGTTTTTCTCTCTGTCGATGCGTTCGGAACGTAGGAAATGGGAACAGTACTTCTAAGGAAAGGTGGGACTATACCCACGATTCCAGAGGAAAAGAAACATCTGCCTCAATCTATTTGTTTATTTTTTTGCGTAGGCTCGAGGCAAGAGAGAAGCTCAGTTAATAAACAATGTTTCTTTGCATGTGGCATGTACGACAAAACACATTTGTTCTATTTTTTTAATCAGCCCAAGCATCAGTTTCCTATGGTTCTCGCCCCTTTGATCTGAACACCACCCTTTTGTTTCTATCCTCCATTTTTCACTCCTTGGTTTTACCATAGCAATTCTGTGCCTTCAATGAGTCCCGTAGTTTTCTCTCCCTCCAACCCGAACATGGCCTTAGATCTATTCTTGCTTTTATGCCTAGCTAGGGGCGTTAAATGATAGCACTTGTTGGGAGGCAACCCAATTTTATTTTTGTTCTTTGCTTTTTGTTCCCGTTTATTAATATATAATTCATCTAGCCTCTGGTTAAATGTGGTTTTATGTTTTAATTAGTGTTTGTGCCAAGTAAAACCTATAGGATCTTCTTGGGTGATAGTTAATTTGATCTTGCTGAAAAACAGAAGCTTTTGCACGCACGAGAATAATTTTCATAAATCACAGAAACGTGATTTTCAGTTAATTCTCTTTGAAGAAGATTAATAACCAAATTATATAGGACTTCCTATTTTGGTAGAATTTTGGGGGTTCCATAAGTATTCGAAAGTTACAGATTGCTACAGACTGTTCTGTTTTTGACAGATTCTGTTTTTCGTGTGTTGTTTGCTTATTTTGATGAATCTATGGCTAGTATCGGGTGGTATGAACCATAGAGAAGTTGGAATACAGTAGGTTTAAAACCAATATAAATAAAGAATGAGTTCATTACAGTAACTTAAATAGGTGGTTTGTTTTATTTCGCTAACGGAGCTCATGAGATTTTCTATTGAGTTTTGTGTTGTGAAGTTTTCAAGTTTTTGGGTAAAGATTTGATGGATTATGGAATAAGGAGTGGAAAGAGCCTAAGCTTGGGGATGCCCAAGGCACCCCAAGGTAAAATTCAAGGACAACCAAAATCCTAAGCTTGGGGATGCCCCGGAAGGCATCCCCTCTTTCGTCTTTGTCCAGCGGCAACTTTACTTGATGCTATATTTTTATTCACCACGTGATATGTGTTTTGCTTGGAGTGTCTTGTATGATTTGAGTCTTTGCTTTTTAGTAACCACAGTCATCCTTTCTGTACACACCTTTTGGGAGAGACACACATGAATCAGAATTTATTAGAATACTCTGTGTGCTTCACTTATATCTTTTGAGCTAGATAATTTTGCTCTAGTACTTCACTTATATCTTTTTAGAGCACGGCGGTGGTTTTATTTTATAGAAATTTGTCGGGGGAGAGCTGACCCACGAACACCTATGAGGCCGGCGGACCGAGCCCCTTTCGGTTCGGCGGGGGGCGGAGATCGCACGAAGAGCAGATCGAGGCGGAGCACACGAGCGATTTACCCAGCTTCGGAGCTCTCCGGAGAGATAATACTCCTACTGCTGCATGTCTGATTGTATTGTGTTCTTGCTCGGGAGCGCTGAGTGCTACAGTACACACCAGCTACTAACGAGACCGAGCGTGACTGTTCTCTGGCCTCCAACCCCTCTCTACGTTGCGCATGGGCCTCCTTTTATATGCTCAATGGGTCACCGACAGGTGGCAACGTAGGCAAGGGTAAAAACGGAAAAGAATTGCGGTTGGTACAACTACTTGTACAGTGTATCATACCTAACCCTGATGGCAGGGGACAAAGGCATTAAATGCCCGTCTGCGTCGCCCAAACAGTGCAAAAAAGGGACCGTCAAGGGCGCCACCTCTTGCCACGATGGTAATCTTGTCAGCATCGCTTGCCACCTCGCACCGCTGGCTGCACAGCCTCTCGCCACGAGCGCCTGGAAAAGTCCCAGGGCGACACGTTGGTGGATGTGCTGGAGCGTGGGTACAGAGTGTTAGCTTGCCGCGGCAAGCGCCTTGCCGCGGTCGTTGTCTTGTCGCGTCCGGAAGCCTGTCGCTCACCGGGCCTTGCCGGGACGCGTGGCGCGTCGCGGCAAGTTCCTTGAAATGCCTTGGTTGGCCTTCCCGGCAAGCTCCTCTTGCCGGGGTCTTGTCTCCTTGGCTTAAACACTTTGTTCTTGAATGGCTCCAAAGGAACCACGGAGGACCTTGGCGGTCACCCGGCAAGCCTTGCCGCGGGGCGCTGCGACTGCCCGTGCACAAGTTCGGGATACTAGGGTACCCCTACTCTAGTACACCGACAGGAGCCCCCGGGCCTGGTCCACACACGGTGCCGAGCACTGTTGGGCCAGGCCCAAAACAGGGCACGGGCACGCGCGGCCTGGGTTACACCATATCTCACTCCGTATCCACCGCGCCCTCCCCTAACGGCATGCGTTGAATGCGGCGTCGTGGGAGAGATCGTGGGTAGTTTCTTTATTCGGAAAGACGGAACATCCGCCCCCTCCCTCTTTATAAGCAGAGGAAACAGGGGCAGTTCGCCCATCTCGCCGTTGCTATTCCAATCTCAAAAATCTCCCCCGCTCCCCCCTTCTTCCAAAGCCGAAAGAGAGCAGCGCTCCGCCCCCATCGCCACCGGCGCCACCAACACCATCGATCTCCCCCACCACCTCCGCCATGGCTCTGAAAGCCGGGAAGGCCGTGAAGTCGGCCGAGGCGCTGCGAAAGGAGCGGTCAATCTTCCTCCCCGAGCTCGCCGCGAAGGAGCTGAGGGAGTACTACTACCTCTTCTGGTCGACGGAGACGCGAGTGCATCCGCGCATGAAGGTACTCTCCGCCGCCGCTTCGGAACAGGCTCCGAATGGATATCCCTTCTTCGCGTTGTTCTTCTACTGCGGGCTCTGCCCGCCTTTCTCTGAGTTTTTCTGCGACATCATGAACACCTACGGGTTCCACCTCCTTGATTTCACCCCCAATGCTGTTCTGACCATGGCAGTTTTCACGCATCTCTGCGAAAACTTTGTCGGAGTCCACCCAAACATAGCTCTTTTCCGCCACTTCTTTATGCCCCGAGTTGAGAGAGGAGAGCCTTTATCCGGCGGAATCGCCTGGATCTCGAGAGCCGGCAAGAAGGAAGCTTATCTGGAGGGGGAGCTCCACAGCAAATGGGAGGAGTGCAGAGCAGACTAGTGTTGGATTATCGAGGAGAACCCGCAGCCATTTACTGCCCAGCGCCAAGCCCCAGCAGTGCGCTGCAACGATTGGAGCAACGTGGCCCCGGAAGACGATAGGCTGAAAATTGCTGTCACCCAGATCCTACGCCTCAGGCTTGCCGGGCTCACTGTAGGCGCCGTTGGCGCAGATTTTCTTTGCCGCCGCATCGCCCCCCTGCAGGAGAGGAGGAGACCCGCCTGGGAATTTGGGGGTCCGGCGGACATTATGAGGCTGCGCCCGGGCCTTAACTTCAACTTCACCATCTTGGAACTGGACGCGATGCTCAAGGAATTGTTCAAGCACGACCCTCAACATCCCGAATGGTTCAGGTTGCCGAAGGGCGTCGTTCCGCTGTGCAACAATTCCTCGCTCGACCGCATCCGTGCAATGATGCCGTTGTGCGATTCGCATGGAATTGTCCCAACTTGGCAAGAGCCTGCAGACGACGTCGTGCAGGCGTTCTTTGACGGCTTGGTGGAGGTGGCGGTCCGCTCCGATGAGCAGAAAAGCCTCACCCGCGACACCACCGATGCGGAGATGCAGCGCATCGCCACTAGGGCGGAAGAGGCGGCGGCAGCCGCTGCCGCGGGCGAGTTTGGATTCACCATGGAGGAGGCACAGGCAGTAGAGGCAGCAAGCCTTGCCGAGCGAGAGTGGCTTGCCGGCGAGGAAGAGCTTGCCGGGCCTGACACCGAGTCGAGCGAGCCCGCCGAGGGTGCTTGCGGTCCGCCATCTTCAAGCAGCTTGCCGCAAGAAGAGCCCCCAGTGCAGCCCCCAGCTCCACCAAGAAGGCGTCTCCGCAAGGCCAGGGACGTAGCAGGGCGGCAGACAAGTCAACAGCCGTCGCGCCGTGCGATGCGCTCCACCGCGACAAGCACTGCTGCTACGGGAGCACCTCACGCTGCTGCAGCAACTGGAGCGGGGTCCTCCCGGACCACCGCTTCTGCTCCTGCCGCTGCCCCTGCCAAGCGGTTAAGGTAACGCACTCCTCTGCCTCGTCGCGCCGAAGGTGGGCCGGACTTTGACCTCTCCGCACTCAGCTCCGACGAGGAAGAAGAAGAGTAAGATTCTTTGCTGTACTTGTAGTTCTTCAATTCTTGCTGTTTTTGTCTTGTATCTGATTTGCTTTACTCTTAACTCATTCCTTTTCAGGACCCTGTCCCAGAGAGCGGCAAAGAGAGCCAAAGCTCCGGTGATTGTCATCGAGGATGAACCCACCGCGACAGCAGGGGGCGCGCCCGAGACCACCTTGCCGGACCCGGCAATCATTCCCCAAAGCAGCCCCCAGCGCAGCCCCCAGCGTAAGTACATGGTTTACTTCCCGCCGTTAGGCGCGCACGGGTGCTCTTTCTTTGCTGACATCTGACTATTTGTTTGTGTAGGAGCAGAACAACCTCACCAGGAGCGCCCGGAAACCGCCCCCGACATGTCATCTGCTTCGACTACACCGCCAAGGGAGGATTCCCCGGCAAGAGAGCAGTCTCCGGCAAGGGAGAATTCTCCGGCAAGGGACAGCACCAGCAACCCCCCTGTGGTGGAGACCACGACTGAAGAGCCCAGCACAGGTAATCCTCTTGCTTGAAAACTTCCCTTGGGTTCTTCTTTTTCTGATTTTCTTTTTGGATATTTGCTTGACTTTTCTCCCTCTTCCGGCCTTCAGATCCACCTGTCACGGAGCCGATGGAGACCGAGGTTGCCGGCGAGGAGAACGCGCGTGGCAACACCGACGACACCGCTGCCACCGAAGAAGGAGCTGGCGCTGCTGGGGATGGAGGATCTCGGGTACTCCTCCGACGAGAACCTCCAACCCAGTGCCAAGCTCACCTTGTTCTTCAAAGGCGTGGCGACGGCGCTCCAGCGACTCCGGGAAAGGATCCCAAAGCAGCTAGCCGACGAGTCGCGCGTGATCTGCGCGGGAGTTCTTCAAAAGGTGTTGGTGAAGGTGGCCTTCCGCAACCCGGGCCTCAACCTCACCAATGTCCTCAAGAAGCTGCCGCCGGATGCTGATCTGGAAGCGCTCAAGGCCCTTGTCGCACCCATTGTAGACAAGGTGAGCGAGATCAAGAGGGTTGAGGGCAATCGCGTAGATTAGGCCGCCCGTTTTCTCCTTTTCTTGTCGCTGCTGGTCATGTTACGAGGACAATCCATTAGAGCTGCGACAAGCTATCTTGTAATATAACTTTATTTTGGGTATCGATTGCTATGTTATTTCCTTTCCTTGATTCCTTCCTTTGTATGTTTTTTCCCTACGCTTTTAGGGAACTTGCCGGCGCAGGCACCTTAGCCGTGAGCGCTGAGTGCGGGACGTCAGCAGCCTGCTGGCGGTGTCGCTACCGACAAGAAACCTTGTCGCAACTAGTCGCAGCTCACTTAAGTTGTTGAGCGGACTCGAAACAAAGTAAGGGCGCAACTAGCTACGAGTTGGTTCCTCCGCGCACAGGTTTTCCATACAAAGCACGGTCGTTCGAGGAAGATAACTTGAAATTTTTAAAACTGATTGCTCAAACTTTGGCAACTTAGCTTTTCTGTCGTTTGCTTCCCGGTAAGGCGAAACTTTCTTGAACGACGCCTGGTCCACATCATTATCTTCTCCTTTCCCCCCAGGAAACTTGTGGGCGAGGGAACCTTCCTTTTCCTTGAGAAAAAGAAAGAAAAGAAAATAAAGATATGGAGCCTTATGGCTCGTTATTGCTTACCGGGGGTGGGTGCTGCACAAAGTGTCAGATAACACATGCAAAAAATAGAAAGCATGAAATTGACAAGACGTGCGGAGCACATGAGCTTTATTTATGCACGGGGTCTGCGCTCGGCTTTGTACAAAGGATTACATGCAACAGCGGCAAGACTTGTACAAAAGGTGGTTGCCGGAATAGGTTCCGGCAATCGCGCCTTACGGGTAAAACTTACGAAGATGCTCAATGTTCCAGGAGTTGCTCACCGGAAAGCCATCTTCGGTCCCAAGGCGGACAGCGCCAGGCCTAGTGACTCGTTTCACCCGGTAAGGGCCTTCCCACTTCGGCGTCAACTTGTTGGAATTCTTGGCAGACTGAACACGCCGAAGAACAAGGTCGCCTTCCTCGAGACTTCTAGCATTAACTTTGCGGCTATGGTAGCGGCGCAAAGCTTGCTGGTATCGAGCAGCTCGTACAACAGCCTGAAGACGGTCTTCCTCAAGGAGCAGCGCGTCATCTTGTCGCAGCTGCTCTTGCTCAAGCTCATCATAAGCGAGCACTCAAGGTGACCCGTATACAAGTTCCGTGGGGAGAACTGCCTCCGCTCCATAGACTAGAGCGAAAGGTGTCTGTCTAGTGGCTCGATTTGGCGTCGTCCTGATCGACCAAAGAACCACCGGCAGCTCCTCAATCCAGTTCTTTTCGCACTTGCGCAGCCTGTCAAAAGTCCTGGTCTTGAGCCCGCGCAGCACTTCAGCATTTGCCCTCTCTGCTTGACCGTTGCTTCTCGGGTGAGCAACAGAAGCGAAGTAGACCTTGGCGCCAAGATCTTGGGCGTACTGCATGAAGGTGCGGCTCGTGAATTGCGTGCCGTTGTCGGTGATGATCCTGTTAGGGACCCCGAAATGGCAAACAATCGACCTGAAGAACTTGACTGCTGACTGTGCTGTCACCTTCCTCACTGCTTCCACTTCCGGCCACTTTGTGAACTTGTCGATTGCAACGTACAAGTACTCAAAGCCCCCGACTGCTCGGGGAAAGGGGCCGAGGATGTCGAGCCCCCAGACCGAAAATGCCCAGGATAAAGGGATCGTCTGGAGAGCTTGAGCTGGCTGGCGTATCTGCTTGGAATGGAACTGGCACGCTTCACACTTGGTTACTTGTGTAGTTGCATCCTGGAGGGCTGTCGGCCAAAAGAAACCTTGCCAGAATGCTTTGCCGGCAAGTGCTCTTGCGCCAATTGGTGACCACATATGCCTCCATGTATCTCCGCCAACAGCTTTTGTCTGTCTTCCCGGGGAATACACTTCAATTTCACACCGTTGAGTCTTCTTCTGTACAGTGTGTCGTTGACAAACTGGTACATACTTGACTGCCGGGCTACTCTTTCCGCTTCTTCTTGCTCTTCAGGAAGTTCTCCTGTCTGAAGGAAACGGACAATCTGCTGTGCCCATGCTGGAGCTTGCGGCTCGACAACTAGGACTAAAGGCACATATGCTGCTGCGAGAACATCCGCTTCTACGGCGAGAACCTGCGGCTCAGCCGGAGCTTGACGTTCCCCGGCAAGCTTGCCGGAGCAAAACTTGTCGGGAGCGTCTGCTTCAACGGAACAAACCCTAGGGCTTGCCGGAGCAGACTGCTCCTCAGCACCTTTGGTGTTGATCTTGGGGACCTTCTTGGCGGCGGTTTCAGGGAGCTCTGCCGGAAAATAGTCACCAGAAATCAATTTCCTCTTCTTGCTCTGTCTGGTCGATGGCGTTACAGACGGTTGAGTCAGTTTGAGCACAAAGATTCCTGGTTCCACAGGTAACTTAAGTGCGGCGCACTTTGACAGGCCATCGGCAATGTCGTTCTGAGCTCTCGGAACATGTTCCATCTGTAGGCCGTCAAAGTGCTCTTCTAACTTTCTTACTTCGTCAACGTAGGCTTCCATCAACGGACTCTGATAATTCTTGTTCAATTGGCGGACGACAAGCTGCGAGTCACCCCTGACAATGAGCTTCTTGATCCCAAGGTCTGCCGCGATCCTGAGACCGGCAAGCAAACCTTCATACTCTGTGGTATTGTTTGTTGCTTGCTCCTTGGGAAAGTGCATCTAGACTACGTACTTGAGGTGCTCTCCGGTGGGCGCGACAAGCAGCACGCCCGCACCGGCGCCTTGCAGCGAGAAGGCACCATCAAAGTACATCAGGCACTCTTTGCTTGCTTCCTTGAAGGGGATGCTCATCTCTGGAATTTCTTCATCTGGTGTTGGCGTCCACTCTGCTATGAATTCTGCCAATGCTCTGCTTTGGATAGTTGAAGTGCTCTCAAACTTGAGGCCAAAGCCTGACAGTTCTAGTGCCCACTCGACAATCCTGCCTGTTGCTTCTGGATTCTGCAGTATCCTCTTCAGCGGAAAACGAGTGACAACTGTGATCTCATGTGCTTGGAAGTAATGGCGCAGCTTTCTCGAGGCCATGAGAAGGCCGAAAAGCAATTTCTGCACACCAGAGTACCTCAATCTAGCCCCCTGCAGAAGGGAACTGACAAAGTAAACTGGGCGCTGCACCATTCTCTTCTGCATCTCCTCACGCGTCTGCGCAGATCCATCTTTGTCGGGACCAGAGCTTGCCGGTGAAGCCCCCTGCTTGTCGCTGGATGTATCTGCCGTGGCTACTGGCTCATCATCTGCCTCCCTCTCCGCTACTAACGCAACACTAACCACTTGATTGGTTGCCGCTATATACAGTAGCAACTTCTCTTGTGGCTTAGGTGCGACAAGTGTTGGAGTGGAGGACAGGTATCTCTTCAAGTCCTGCAGCGCAGCCTCCGCTTCCGGAGTCCATTTCATTGGACCTGCCTTTTTCAATATTTTGAAAAATGGCAGAGCGCGCTCAGCAGATTTAGAGATAAACCTGCTGAGAGCAGCCACGCAACTGGCAAGTCTTTGTACATCCTTGACACGCTTTGGGGCCTCGATCTGCTCAATGGCCTTGATCTTGTCGGGATTGGCTTCAATTCCCCGCTGAGACACGAAGAACCCGAGAAGCTTGCCGGAAGGGACTCCAAACACACACTTCTCGGGGTTAAGCTTGAGGTTGATCTTGCGCAGATTTGCAAAGGTTTCATCTAAATCTTGAATCAGAGTTGCCTTGTCCTTGCTCTTGACCACTATGTCATCCATGTAGGCTTCCACATTTCTGTGTATTTGTGGCTCAAAAGCGTCATGTACTACCCTTGCAAATGTTGAACCAGCATTCTTCAAACCGAAAGGCATCCGTATGAAACAGTATGTGCCACATAGAGTGATGAATGCGGTCTTCTCCTCATCCTCTTCTGCCATGAAGATCTGATGGTATCCTGAGTATGCATCAAGAAAGGAAAGCAAATCACATCCGGCCGTGGAGTCAACAATCTGGTCAATGCGCGGCAAGGGAAATGGGTCTTTGGGACAAGCTTTATTAACATCGGTAAAGTCGATACAAAGCCTCCATTTCCCGTTTGCCTTGCGCACGACTACAGGATTGGCCAACCACGTAGGATGGAGCACTCCTCTGACAAGGCCTGCTGCTTCCAACTTCTTGATTTCTTCTGCGATGAATTCTTGGCGCTCCACTGCTTGTTTCCTGACCTTCTGCTTGACGGGCCGCGCATGAGGACAGATGGCAAGATGGTGCTCGATTACTTTCCTGGGAACACCGGGGATGTCAGATGGTTGCCACGCAAACACGTCGATGTTCGCCCACAGGAAAGCAACGAGCGCGCTTTCCTATTTAGGGTCGAGAGTGGCACTGATGGTGAAGGTACCACCAGTGCCGTCCTCCTTGGCGGGTACCTTCTTGGTCTCTGGTGGAGCTGCCATTGCCTTCTTACACTTGCCGGTGGAGCTCGATGGCGCGTCCTCGACGGTAGCGCAGCACTCCGAAGAGGTGCGCTTGCCGGAGTGGGCATCAGAACTCTTGTCGGACTTGGTCTTCTTCTTCCCCCCGGGAGCTTCAGCAGCAAGTGACTTGCGATCTGCTGCGGCTGCTGCGTCCCGGTAGATCTTGTCGGTGCAGATAAGAGCATCCTTCTTGTCGCCAGGGACAGCGATAACACTTATCGGGCCTGGCATCTTCAGCATGTTGTATGCATAGTGAGAGGCTGCCATGAATTTGGCGAGTGCTGGACGGCCGAGTATCCCATTGTAAGGCAATGGAAAGTCAGCAACGTCAAAAGTGACCCTCTCAGTCCTGAAGTTCAACTCGCTGCCAAATGTCACCGGCAACGTGATCTTTCCCTTCGGCTTGCTCCTTCCCGGATTGATTCCTTGGAATGTGCCGGTCTCTTCGAGCTCGCTGTCAGTGATCTGGAGTTTCTGGAGTACCGCGGAGGAGATCAGGTTCAAGCCAGCCCCGCCGTCAACTAGCATCTTAGTGACCTTGAGGTTGCGGATAGTTGGTGAAACCAACATCGGCAAGCACCCGACCGCAATTAAGCGATCAGGGTGGTCCTCAATATCAAAGATGATAGGCGTGCTGGACCATTTGAGAGGCTTGCGTGACTCAACGGGTGGTTCTGCCGCATTGACTTCCCGCACCCACTGCTTGAGCTGGCGGTGTGAAGTATGCAGAGAAGCACCGCCGTCAACGCACATGACCTCTGTGGCTTTCTGGAACTCCTGCTCATCGGCCTCGTCATCATCCATATCTTCATCTTCGTCGTCATCTTCATCCTTGTCGCGGCCGCGGGGAGGTCTGTCTCCTTGCCGCTGCTTGGCCTTGCCGCGGCGTCCTCCTTGGCTAGGACGTTTCTTGCCGGATCCTCCAGCACCTTCTTGGGCCTTCTCCTTGTCGCGTCGCTCGTACTCAGCCTTTTGCTGCTCGACAAGCTGCTCGACCTTCTTGCAGCTCTGGAGGTCATGGCCCTTGGTGCGGTGGATCTTGCAATACTGCTTGCCGGTGCCGTCCTGCTTGTCGGCGACCGCCATAGCTTCGGCTTCCTTGGCGCCACCTCCGTTGCCGGACTGCTCAACGACTAGCACATCTTTGCCTTTCTTCTTCCTGTTGTTCCGCCGCCGGTTTTTCTTTGCCGGGGCAGCATCTTCGCTATCAGATCCTCCTGCTCCTGTATTCTCTTCGGGAAGTTTCCTCCCTTCCTCAGCACGTGCACACTTGTCGGCCAGGGCATATAGCTCACTGACGTCTCTGATCTTGCACATCGCCATCTCCTCCCGCATCCTGCGGTTCCGCACATTCTGATGGAACGCCCTGATGACTGCGGCAGGGTGGACATCTGGGATGTTGTGCTGTACACGGCTGAATCTCTGAATGAACTTGCGCAGGGACTCTCCTTCCTTCTGGGCGAGCAGATGAAGGTCGCTCTCTTGGCCATGAGGTTTATGGCCGCCGGTAAAGGCGCCAACAAACTGATGGCATAGGTCTGCCCAGGAGGATATGGAGTTGTCCGGCAAGTGCATGAGCCAGGACCTGACATTGGGCTTGAGCACCAGCGGGAAGTAGTTGGCAAGGATTTTGTCGTCCCGCCCCCCAGTAGCTTGCACCGCGATGGTGTAGATGCTGAGGAACTCCGACGGATGCGACTTGCCTTCGTACTTCTCTGGTACGTCTGGCTTTAAATTCTTCGTACTGGGCCACTGGACTTGCCGCAGCTCACGAGTGAACGTAGGGCAACCTACCGCGTACGGCAAGTCGCCTGGTTCCCCTGGTGCATGCATGTCGACAGAGGGCCCAGCGCGTTGGTCTGATTGACGCAGCGCTTCTCTTCGACGCTCGATGCGAGTACGAGCGTCTTCTTGCTGTCGTTCGTGAAGAACTTGGCGCTGATCGCGACGAGCTCATGGATCTGATGACGCGGTGGAGTCGTTGTCGAGGTTGACCCGGCGAGTCGGCGATCTTGGCCTTCGGGGTGGAGAGTGCACGGTGGTTGCACCCCCACCGGTTTTGTCGCCACTGGCCTGTGCCTGGCAGTCTTGCCGCGGCTGCGATGCATTCGGCTGCCGTGGAGTGTCGCCGTTGGCGAAGCCGATGAGACTCTGAATGGTGGCCCTCCATTCGTCGATCTTGTCCGCCGTTGGAGGGTAATCCAGGAGCAGTTGAGCTCGTGCCAGAGCTTCTGCTGGAGTGGAGGGTGGCAGTGGCGAACGGTGCAAGCAGCGGGATATGCTCGGACTTCTAACTATGTTAGAAGGAGCAGCATCCCGTCCAGGCGACCGTGTCTTGCTCGTGCCAGCATGTTGGCGCGCATGCTGGTCTTGAGCATCCCGAGATCCACCAGCTCGATCTCGGTCCAACGAACGTATGGTACCGCGAGTACCATGACGCTGTTGGTCCCGCACCTCCTGAGATGGGGGCGGTGCATGTACAGACGCCGAGGTCTGTGCAGCCTTGTCCTTGGACCTGGCAGCACCGTAAGCTCCCTTGTCGACGCCCGTTCTTCCGCCGGCGTCTACCCCACCACCCGTTTGCTCCGGCGGCGGTGGGATCGACGTGGACGGAGCGGCCACCTCCGAAGCCTTCTTCTTCGGTGGCATGTCAATGAAGAAGATGAAGAAGATGAGGATCTAGCTCACATGAACGCCGGATCAGGTTCACACCACCTCAACGCCCCCTACTTGGCGCGCCAAAGATGTCGGGGGAGAGCTGATCCACGAACACCTATGAGGCCGGCGGACCGAGCCCCTTTCAGTTCGGCGGGGGGCGGAGATCGCACGAAGAGCAGATCAAGGCGGAGCACACAAGCGATTTACCCAGCTTCGGAGCTCTCCGGAGAGATAATACTCCTACTGCTGCATGTCTGATTGTATTGTGTTCTTGCTCGGGAGCGCTGAGTGCTACAGTACACACCAGCTACTAATGAGACCGAGCGTGACTGTTCTCTGGCCTCCAACCCCTCTCTACGTTGCGCATGGGCCTCCTTTTATATGCTCAAGGGGTCACCGACAGGTGGCAACGTAGGCAAGGGTAAAAATGGAAAAGAATTGCGGTTGGTACAACTACTTGTACAGTGTATCATATGTAACCCTGACGGCAGGGGACAAAGGCAGTAAATGCCCGTCTACATCGCCCAAACAGTGCAAAAAAGGGACCGTCAGGGGTGCCACCGCTTGCCACGATGGTAATCTTGTCAGCATCGCTTGCCACCTCGCACCGCTGGCTGCACAGCCTCTCGCCACGCGCGCCTGGAAAAGTCCCAGGGCGACACGTTGGTGGATGTGCTGGAGCATGGGTACAGAGTGTTAGCTTGCCGCGGCAAGCGCCTTGCTGCGGTTGTTGTCTTGTCGCGTCCGGAAGCCTGTAGCTCACCGGGCCTTGCCGGGACGCATGGCGCGTCGCGGCAAGTTCCTTGAAATGCCTTGGTTGGCCTTCCCGGCAAGCTCCTCTTGCCGGGGTCTTGTCTCCTTGGCTTAAACACTTTGTTCTTGAATGGCTCCAAAGGAACCACGGAGGACCTTGGCGGTCACCCGGCAAGCCTTGCCGTGGGGCGCTGCGACTACCCGTGCACAAGTTCGGGATACTAGGGTACCCCTACTCTAGTACACCGACAAAATTATTGTTCTCTCATGCTTCACTTATATTATTTTGAGAGTCCTTTAGAATAGCATGGTAATTTGCTTTGGTTAAAATTTTAGTCCTAATATGATGAGCATCCAATATAGGTATAATAAAAACTATCATATAAAGTGCATTGAATACTATGAGAAGTTTGATACTTGATGTTTGTTTTGAGATATGAGGATGGTAATATTAGGGTCATGCTAGTTGAGTAGTTGTGAATTTGAGGAATACTTGTGTTATAAGTTTGTGATTCCCGTAGCATGCACATATGGTGAACCGTTATGTGATGAATTTGGAGCATGATTTATTTATTGATTGGCTTCCTTATGTGTGGAGGTCGGGATCGTGCGATGGTTAACTCCTACCAACCCTCCCCCCTAGGAGCATGCGTGTAGTACTTTGTTTTGATAACTTGTAGATTTTTGCAATAAGTATGTGAGTTCTTCATGACTAATGCTGAGTCCATGGATTATACGCACTCTCATCCTTCCACCATGCTAGCCTCTCTTGTGCCGGACAACTTTTGCCGATATTATACACCAACCATATACCTTCCTCAAAACAGCCACCATACCTACCTATTATGGCATTTCCATGCCATTCCGAGATATATTGCCATGCAACTTTCCACCATTACGTTTATTATGACATGCTCCACAATTTTCATATTGCTTTGCATGATCATGTAGTTGACATCGTAATTGTGGCAAAGCCACCTTTCATAATTCTTTCATACATGTCAGTCTTGATTCATTATCCTGGTACGCCGCCGGAGGCATCCACATAGAGTCATATTTTGTTCTAAGATTCTTGAGTTGTAAGTAGATAAAAGTGTGATGATCTTCATTATTAGAGCATTGTCCCATGTGAGGAAAGGATGATGGAAACAATGATTCCCTCACAAGTTGGGATGAGTCTCGGGACTTTATGAAAAATAAAAGAGGCCAAAGAAGCCCAAATAAAAAAGAGAGGCCAAAGAAGCCCACCAAAAAATGAGAGAAAAAGAGAGAAGGGACAATGTTACTATCCTTTTACCACACTTGTGCTTCGAAGTAGCACCATGATCTTCATGATAGAGAGTCTCCTATGTTGTCACCTTCATATGCTAGTGGGAATTTTTCATTATAGAACTTGGCTTGTATATTCCAATGATGGGCTTCCTCAAATTGCCCTAGGTCTTCGTGAGCAAGCAAGGTGGATGCACACCCACTTAGTTTCTTTTGATGAGCTTTCATACACTTATAGCTCTAGAGCATCCGTTGCATGGCGATCCCTACTCACTCACATTGATATCTATTAATGTGCATCTCCATAGCCCGTTGATACCCCTAGTTGATGTGAGACTATCTTCTCCTTTTTTGTCTTCTCCACAACCACCATCCTATTCCACCTATAGTGCTATGTCCATGGCTCACGCTCATGTATTGCGTGAAGATTGAAAAAGTTTGAGAATACTAAAGTATGAAACAATTGCTTGGCTAAAACCAGGGTTGTGCATGATTTAAATATTTTGTGTGATGAAGATAGAGCATAGCCAGACTATATGATTTTGTAGGGATAACTTTCTTTAGCCATGTTTTTTTGAGAAGACATGATTACTTTGTTAGTATGCTTGAAGTATTATTACTCTTATGTCAATATGAAACTTTTGTCTTGAATCTTTTGGATCTGAAATTCATGCCACAATAAAGAAAATTACATCAAGAATTATGCTAGGTAGCATTCCACATCAAAAATTCTATTTTTATCATTTACCTACTCGAGGACGAGCATGAATTAAGCTTGGGGATGCTTGATACGTCTCCAACGTATCAATAATTTTTTTATTGTTCCATGCTATTATATTATCTGTTTTGGATGTTTAATGGGCTTTATTATACACTTTTATACTATTTTTGGGACTAACCTATTAACCGGAGGCCCAGTCCAAATTGCTGTTTTTTTGCCAATTTCAGTGTTTCGCAGAAAAGGAATATCAAACGGAGTCCAAATGGAATGAAACCTTTGGGAGAGTCGTTTTTGGAACAAACGCAATCCAGGAGACTTGGTGTGGACGTCAAGGAAGCAACGAGGTGGCCACGAGGCAGGGAGGCGCGCCCAGGGGGTAGGCGCGCCCCCACCCTCATGGGCCCCTGACCGACTTCTTTCTCCTATATATACTCATATACCCTAAAAACATCCGAGAGCACCACGAAACCCTATTTCCACTGCCGCAACCTTCTGTACCCGTGAGGAACCATCTTGGGGCCTTTTCCGGCGCTCCGCCGGAGGGGGAATCGATCATGGAGGGCTTCTACATCGACAACATAGCCTCTCCGATGATGTGTGAGTAGTTTATCTCAGACCTTCGGGTCCATAGTTATTAGCTAGATGGCTTCTTCTCTCTCTTTGGATCTCAATACAAAGTTCTCCACGATCTTCTTGGAGATCTATTCGATGTAATTCTTTTTGCGGTGTGTTTGTCGAGATCCGATGAATTGTGGTTTTATGATCAAGATTATCTATGAACAATATTTGAATCTCCTCTGAATTATTTTATGTATGATTTGTTATCTTTGCAAGTCTATTCGAATTACCAGTTTGGTTGGCCTACTAGATTGATCTTTCTTGCAATGTGAGAAGTGCCTAGCTTTGGGTTCAATCTTGCGGTGTCCTTTCCCAGTGACAGCAGGGGCAGCAAGGCACATATTGTATTGTTGCCATTGAGGATAAAAAGATGGGGTTTATATCATATTGCTTGAGTTTATCCCTCTACATCATGTCATCTTGCCTAATGCGTTACTCTGTTCTTATGAACTTAATACTCTAGATGCATGCTGGATATCGGTCGATGTGTGGAGTAATAGTAGTAGATGCAGAATCATTTTGATCTACTTGTCGTGGACGTGATGCCTATATACATGATCATGCTTACATATTCTCATAACTATGCACTTTTCTATCAATTGCTCGACAGTAATTTGTTCACCCACCGTAATACTTATGCTATCTTGAGAGAAGCCACTAGTGAAATCTATGGCCCCCGGGTCTATTTTCCATCATATAAGTTTCCGATCTATTTTATTGTGCAATCTTTACTTTCCAATCTATATCATAAAAATACCAAAAATATTCATCTTATTATCTCTATGAGATCTCACTTTTGCAAGTGGCCGTGAAGGGATTGACAACCCATTTATCACGTTGGTTGCAAGGTTCTTATTTGTTTGTGCAGGTACGAGGGATTTGAGTGTAGCCTCCTACTGGATTGATACCTTGGTTCTCAAAAACCGAGGGAAATACTTACGCTACTTTGCTGCATCACCCTTTCCTCTTCAAAGGAAAACCAACGCATGCTCAAGAGGTAGCAATAAGTTGAATGGTTAATCTGGTAAGATGGTGCGTCCCTTATATGTTATATGAGGATGTGTAGTCAGACTAGTTGTAGCCACACACTTCACACTGGCTTTTACTGTATATTTCATGCGATTACATTTGGCATATCAAGGTCTAAGAAATTTACAATAGGATGAAAAGACTGACATCCTTCACATTATTGGTGAACTTAGTTCATAGAAACAAGCAATTCAACCATTCTGTGGGTAAATCAAAAGTGCCACTGGAATATTTTTCACTACCCCAATCATACACACAAAAAGGGGCGACGCCACCATAGGGGCTGGTATGGGCGGCCGTCTCGGGTGGCTGGAAAGTGTGCACCTAGTTTGAGTCATCCAGGTTGGCCCAGGCTAGTTTTGTTCGTCCCAATGCATGAGTAGGCAATGTAAAAAATGAAGAAAAATGTTTCAATTTGGATGGGCCGATAACGTAAGTGCAAGGCAGGCCCTATAGCAGGCTCGCGGCCCTAATGAGCGCCGCCCATATCGATCGACTGTAGGAAAAATCCCAATTCGTTCGCTCCAGCCTCCAATCTGGTTCGCTCCTAACCTAGCCACCACTGGACAAACCGACACAGAACTTCCTCTTGTCCTCATTGGAGGGTGGTCGCCGGGCTTCAAGCAAACAAAAGGACAAGAAGATGAAGATCCAACCCTAGGTGTAGCCTGCGTGGGAGGCAGCGGCGGTAGCACAGGCATGGCATCGAGGTTGCACAAATGGACATTCATAGCTTGCAAGAGTAGCATGTGCAACGAGCAGGTACATCACATCCCTGATTATACTAATTCAAGTGTTCAATTTCTGGCCAATAGTTAAACCTGACGGTGTTGTAAAACTGCCTGTATGTAGGGAATCTATGAGAAAATGAAACCAATTTCTGCTTATTTTATAACTCCCCCAATCAATATTGAACTGACTGAATCTGATGTATTTAATCAAGTTTCGGGTGCAAACATACAAGCTCATGTTGTTCTTGAGCCTGAAGTGTCTAATGAACAGACTGCTAATGAAGGATTTGATGCAAACATTTTACATGCTCCTGGTGATGAACATATAGTGTCTAATGAGGGATCTAATGCAAGCATTTTGCAAGCTCCCATTGAATGATTTAGTGTCTAATGATGATCTGCTATGTTGAGAGAGACATAGAGATTTGCAGGCATTGATGACAAGCAAATTATAGTGCATTTTCATGGCTTGAGGAAACGTCGAGGCCATCTACGAGAAAGTTCCCGTATCATGAAAATGTAGCATAAACACTTTTCTAATATGTTGTTTGAAACTATTGGCATACTTGTGTAGGATAGATATATTGATATGCAGTTTGCGCACTGGTTATAGGTACAATTACACTTCAATATTTTCAGCCAGAGAACGAATAATTCAAGCAGGTACAAACCATGTTAGTAGTCCTTGTACACTATGTTGCATTTTGTGTTTTTTGGCGCTTGCATCATTTAGTGTTTTATAATCTGAACTACTTTGGATCATTAGCTGGTTTTCAAAGTGCATGTAGCTTCACATTTCTCAAGTTATGTTTATTTCTGGAGTGCAAGTGCCTTCATATTTTTTAAGTTAAATGTTCGCCCCTGGTAACTTGAATTTGATGATCCGCCACTGCACACATATCATACACGCATGCCAGTACGAATTAAATGAAATGCAGGGACTTACGCTAGCTCGTTGTACAGGCTCATTGCAGCTCTGCTTGCGCTTGGGATGTTCCATGTACAAGTCCATGTTACCACTTGCTTGGATGTGCAGGCCTTGTGCTCCTTGCACCCCCCTCTGCATTTTTGACATGGCGAATTGTTGATCAAATAAGAGGAATCGACCTTGCTGTTGTACCGGAGGACAGATATTTACAAGGTTATATGGGTGTGCAGGATGTGTACCAGATCCCGTAGCAGTGTCGTGCTTCGCTAAAAAATGGTTTTGCTTGTTTCAGATGATATCTCCAGAAGAAATAAGAGTTAAAGTCAGAGTCGCATAGGCGTGTAAGCTAAGAGAGCACTGAAAGGATATCCAAACATCATCGGAACAGTGCACAAGGGAGTGATGTGTGGATACATAGTTCTAGCCGGCGTTTGGGCATGCTTGCCTAGCTAGAGTGCGGGTCACTTCAGAGCCGTTGCGGGTGATGCGCTGGCATTGGCTGGCCGCGCACAGATGCAGATCTTGAGTGGTAGCGGAGCGCTATGATGCGGTGGACGAGACCGTTGGTGAAGCCCCAATGGCCTCGGGGGGCGGAGGTGCGATGATGTGCTCGGTGAAGTAGCCCCGGTGAGGTGGGAGACGACGTCGGTGAAGCGCACCTGATGCGGTGGAAGTTGGTGTCTGTGAGGCACATCGGCTGCGACGGCCGACGTTGTCGTTGGACCACCCGGTGCGGTGGACGAGGGCGTAGATGAGGTAGCTCTGGTGCGATGGTGAAGCGCGACCGTCGTCTTTGTCGTCGTCGTCCAGCACAGAGGTGGGGAAAGAGACAAGACGAGGGGTGATTCGAACTTTTCTTGGGTTGGCGGCGAATTAGGGATTTCAGCAATCTGGGCGCGGAAGGGGACGGTGGAGAAGGGAGATTTTGCAGGGCTTGAATTGGGGCCACTAGATATTTCAATCCGAAACGTGTAAGTGCGAACTTATTTTGTCGTCGTCCTTTTGGGGGGGGGGGGAGGGGGAGGGGAGGGGGTGGGTGGTTGGGTGCTAAGCGTCCGTCCGACACACGCGACCACCACGACACGACCCTGGTCTGCCTGGTGCGCCTACATTTGAGAATGCAAACGAATCTTCTTTTGTTTGCAAACGAATCTATATGTATTACCATGCCCGTGTTTTCCTTGCAAATAATTAGTCATTCGAAACAAGATAGTATAAATTAATTAATGATGAGTTATTTGAAAAAAAATCAAAACGGTATCCATGCTAACGTGGATTAGAGTGTGTGTCACATAATTAGTTATTTGAATTAGAGTGTGTGTCACATAGCGATCTCCAATTCTAACGTGGATTTCACATCTCACTGTATCCATGCTACTTTTTAATACAAATTCATATGTATATGATGAACACCATGGTAGTGAGAAAACTTTTGGATGGATTCAAACATGTGACCTACAAAATAGCACAACAATCGAGTCAGTGTCAACTTTTCCAAACTTAGTATGGCACGAATTCGAAATAATTACCCATATGCATGGTCCTCACTTCAAATCTTACAATGTACACCAAATTGAAACATCGATATTAAGTCTCGTACTATGTACATTCAAATGTTGTTTTTGGCCCCACCCCCTGGCACACACGCTACATACTTCCTGTATCAGTCAATCTTCCTCTCCTAACCACCTTAGGAAGCTATCGGTTTTCGACACACATTCATTATTTCTCTCCATGTTTCGATATCTAACTCTCTCAACTACACAACCCCCCTTTTCCACTCTGTTACCAAATGTATTTACCTCACACACCCGCCATTGCACCCCATGCCGATCTCTCTCTCTCCTCCCACCCTCTCTCGCTAGATACATGCATTGCCTATTTAGCTCCCCAACCTCTCGTGTGCATGCACACACGTTGTCTGTCTAGGTCACTCCCTCGAGACTATCTCACTCTTTCTTCCACACGGCGGGCCACACTCGCTCAATCTCGCTCTCTTTATCTGAGTCTCGATTAACCTCGTTTTCTTTCACACACAAATGATATATCTCCCTGTTCGGGCCTCGATCAACACACTCTATACTCTCTCATGCAGATTGACTATCTAGGTCAGTCCATCCAAGCCGCCCCCACTCTTTCGACCTCATGGCGAGCCACACACGCTCAATCTCTCTCTCTCTCTCTCTCTCTCTCTCTGTATGTCTCGACTAACAATGCTCTTTCTCTGACACAAACGATATATCTCCATGTTTGAGCCCAATTCGACATATTCATATTGTATACTCTCTCACGCACATTGGCTGTCTAGGTCACTCTCTCCAACCCGTCTCACACTTTCGATCTCATGACGACCCACACTCGCTTAGTCTCTCTCCCTTTATATATGTAATCTATTAACCTTGCTTCCTCCCACGCACAAAATATATCTACATGTCTGTGACTGGATCATCTCTCAAGTTCTATCTTACAACCCTCACCCTCCCAAAAGCTCAATGGACAATATCTCTCCAGACCATATATATCTTTTCAATGAATGTCGGACCACACTCATTTGTCTCTCTATCTATATGTCTCTTGATTGACCTCGCTTTCTCACACCGTATCTTCCACACATTGAAGCTACCTCTCCATCCCTCACAAAGCCGGGGCTATTTATATTGCGAGGGGGACTCCAACCTTGGATTAATTCGTGTAGGCATTTATTCTGGTGGGTTTAGATTATATTTTCGTAGCATTTGGCCCACAACTACTCCAAACACCGTTGCAACCCCCGCACCTCCCCCAATTGATTTCCCTTTGGCTCGGTCATCGCTCTCTCGCACGTCCTTTCTCGCCTTCAACGTCGCACCTTGGTATTACTACAAAAAACTCTGTTGTTCTCTTTAATTATTACAAATAAGCTAAAAACTACACACCGATAGTCCACTTGGAATGGAACAAATTTTGACCCACAAATTAAAGTGCTACAAACTACACACCGGGGGCCCACCTGTTATGAAACAAATTTGGACCCATATACAAATTAAAAAATAAAGGACAAGGATCAAACATGCGACTATGGACTTCAAGCCGCACGTCAATAGACAACATACATGAAACAACAATGTTTATTGTACCCCCTTTGTTCATATAATGTTTTTATATTACCACAACCTATTTAATGGATAACATGTAATATTATTTTTAGTACATTAGTGGGACCGGCTCGTTAGCACGTACTATTCGCCTTCACTTATTGGTGGGTTCCATGTGTGCTCTCTCTCTCCTCCCCTTCTGCGTTTAGACGCACGGGCAAACACGAAGAACTCGCGGGCGATGTTGCCGTTGACCATATCTGGGCGCGTTCACAAGTTACGACACCAGTTTCACGTACTAGTAGCACTAGTCAAAGTATACGTGCAATGCATGTTAATTTGGAAGTATATTAAGTGCATGCAGATATTAAGTAGGATATTATTTGCGTGTTATTATGTGATTAACACTATTTTGGCATGAAATTAACTATATGCTAAACGTGTTGAGCGCTCAACATTGAAGCAGTCTAGGTCGTTGGATGAGAAGGAATACATGTGGCTCGATGACGTTTTATATTTAATTTGATACGGCTCTAGCAGAACATTCAGTCGATCAAACTATAGATTTCATTCAGTCTGACTCCGACTTTACATTCATACAACGATCGATCTAAAATAAACGGAAATGATAAACATTCGTATTTTAAGCATGGCAATACGAACGTTTTTCATGGCAAATTTAGATTACATGGCGGCGGCGGGGGTGTCTTGCGGTGGGAAGCGGCTCCTCTGTTGTGCTCTGCGTGTGGTCGGCCACTGACCTACGGTGATGGCTGCGTCTTGCGCCATTGTTGGCGTACTCCTGGACGTTGGCCCTAGCTTCAAGGAAGGCCACAATGTTCTGGACTTCGGTCTCCAGGAGCGAGTCAACTGGCGGGAGGAGGCGGCTGGCGTTGGTGCAAGGAAACGGTCGATGACGGCCATCCATATCGCTGAGGGGGGCACTGGCACCCACGCGGGGACAGGCGTTGGCAACAGCGCGGCGGAGACATTCATGTGCATGGGCACGAGCGCGCATGTCAGTGCACGTGCATGCGCATGTGCTGGCAGGTGCATGGGCACCGGCACGGGCGTGCGCTCAATGCACGCGTAAGCGCATGCGCTGGCAGGTGGACGAACGCGTGAAAGTTGGTGGGGACCTCGTGGAACCCCGTGGCATCAATATCGGCGACAATGTGCGGCTCCTAGCCCATCAATGCCACGGGGATGGGCGCTGGTGCAGTCGGGGCGACGGTAGCCGGAACGGGAGCGGCGACAGGCGCGACATCTTCCCACAAGGCCGGTTGAAGCTCGTCCCAAAGCGCCTTATGTTCTTGAGACTCCGGCTGGGTGTCTTCCTCAGGAAACTGGAAGACTAAGGGCAGACCATCGTGATGCGGCATGGCGTACATTTAGGTCAGGCTGGTTGGAGGTAGACGATAGGAGAATCGGAGAGGAAGAGAGAAGATTGTAGCGATACCGGGTAGTGCAGGGTTGATTTTAAACTGCGGTGCCGGTGACTTTAAAAGTGGGAGCAGTTGGAACGATGGTGGGCGGCGGAGCCTGGTCAAAGGGCTCACCTCCAGGTGAGCCTGCGCAGCGGTTTGCTCACACGCCTCCCTGTCAGCCGGTGCAATGGTCTGCTCGCATGCCTCCCGTCGACTCACACGCTTGCTCGGACGGCACCTGCCGATGAGAAGCGGGACTAATGGCAGCACGTAAACACCCACGGTTTCAATAGTGAAAGCGTTTGCCTTAACGTGGCAGATTTTTGTTCCAAAATACCTTGGCTCTTCATTTGTGCAACTTGTCATACGCAGCTTGTCTCAAATTGAAGAAAAAATTACAAAGGAATATTTGTGCCATATCACGTGACCATGCTCAGTTTCATGAATTTCTGGTCACTTTTGGAATTTCTGAAATTTAAAATCCAGGATTCGAAACAATATCATAACCTACATCATGCAATAAATTTTCAAGCGGTACATCTGTCCTGCTGTATTTCTTAAGAAAGAATTCGGTCAAACATTTTTCTTAGTCAGACTTCAGACAAGTTATATATGCAGAGTAAAAGGATAATCCCTCCATACCAGTGCATTGCCTGATATATTAACTCAAGTACTAGGGACGAACAAACGGGCTCAATTCTGTGCTCATCCTGGTGTAGTAGTAGTAGTAGTAGTAGTACTAGGCAATGCAGTTGACGGGTGACCTTGGGAAGCGGCGACCGAGGGAATTGAACCATGCTCGGCGCGGTAGGTAACGTTGTCTAGTTACTAAAGCATCCCTCCATTGTTCATCGGTAGTCATTATGGATCGAGGACATGAGGGGAATTTCCTAGGGCTGGAATTCTGGCCGCCAGATATTTTGACTCGAAATGTGGAGGCTCGACTGGTTGGGGTTGCCTAATGTGCGTACCACACATGCCACCAGAAGGACACGAGCCCGGTTTTTTAGGATCAACACGAGCCAAGGTCTGGTTGGTATGCCGTTGGGTCCTACCATTCGAGAATATGAAAGGAATCTTTTAAATTGCTGAACGAATCTATGTGTATTACAATGCCCATACTTTCCTTGTAAATAGTAATCACAACGTGGTAATCGATTTATGATGAGTTCTTGAATTAGAGCGAGTTTGTGATATAGTGATCTCAACATGGATTTCACATTTCATGGTATCCCTAGTAAGTTTTCCATTGCAAATTCAAATTTAAAAGATGAACAATATGGTGGCGAGAAAACTTTGTATGTATCAAACATATGACTACACACACACACACACGAACAAAACAACAATCCAATAAGTATAGTGCATCTATTTTTCCAAACCATGCATGTATGACACGAATTCAAAAATACTCCTTCTCTTCCTATATATTAGTCTTTTAGAGATTTCAACAAGTGACTACATACGGAGCAAAATGAGTGAATCTACACTCTAAAATATGTCTATATACATCCGTATGTGCCAGTCCATTCGAAATATCTGAAAAGACTAATATTTAGGAACGAAGGGAGTAAAATGTAAGACATGCATGGTCCTCAATTCAATATTTAAAATGAAGATGAAACTTAAACATGAATATTAAGTCTAGTACTACAGTACATGCAAATGTTGTGTTTAGGCGGAGCTATGTAGATTGTCGGGGGTTAACCCCTCGACCTTAGATAAAATTGTGACAGTTTGTTTAGGATTGTTTAGATTATATTTGTCCCCACCCTCCCAAACACCGATTGGTTGTGCACCCCCTCCTCGCCGGGAGAATATCATGTGCCCCCACACCTTAGATGCTATATGCTGATACGAGTTGCTTGGAGCTTGTAGATATGAGATATAGCAGCTCACAAGATGTCTTAATATTTTTACAGGAAACCTTAACGAGTTTGAGAATTGCACACAATTTGTACAAAAACTAATCAGATGCCCTTGGATCCCATATCCAACGACCTCGAAGCTTGTATCAACGTATCATCTAAGATGAAGGAGGACATCATATTCTCCTGTATGTAAGAATATCATGTGCTACCACACCTTAGATGCTTTGGTGATACAAGCTCTTCGGAGCCGTTGGATTTGTGACCCAACAACTCCTCTGTGGTTCGAATGTTTTTTTTGCAGAAAAGCCCCCAAAGAGTTCGGCCACTGCTTAGAAGCACAAAGACTGCTCAGATGCCATTGGATCTCAGATCAAACGACCTCGAAGCTCGTATCACCGTAGCATCCAAGCTGTGAGAGCACTTGATGTTTTCTCGCACGGGAGAATATGAGGTGCTCCCGCACCATATATTCTATGGTGATACGAGTTCACGAAGATCTAACGGCCCACAGTAGGAGGTTTGAATGTTTTTGCAATATACAGCTGAGAGAGTTTGGGAATTGCGCAGAAAGTACAAGTACTACGCATATGCCATCTGATCACAGATCATACGACCTAGATGCTCGTATCACTTTAGTGGCTAATTAAGCTACGGCGAGCACCTAATATGAGCAACGGGGAGCCGTTGGATCCAAGATGCAGCGGCACACACGAGGCCTGAATGTTTTATTTGCAAAAAAACCTTTGGAGAGTTTGGAAATTGCGCATAATTGCAAAGACTACTCCCAAGCCATTGGATCTCGCTTCCAACGATGTAAAAACTCACATCACCATAGCATCTAAGCTGCGGGGTGGATGTGATATTCTATGCTCCTGTCATTTTTGTTCGTAAACTTGCAAAATATGTGTAACTCGTGCCATTACTTGTCTAGTCGTGCAAAGTCTTTTTTCAAAAAAAACCCATCCTACACTAAAATATCGGAACAACACATGGGGGTCCCACTTGTCATTAATCAAATTTGGACCTAAGACTAACAAATCTGAAAGACGAGATTCAAACTGGCAACCTGTACTACAAAGCGTAAGTCGATAGCCTGAAACAACGATGGTTGTTGGCTTTGTCCCATAACTTGATTTTATACAGTATTACATTGAGTAGAGTAGAGGGAGTGCCTCGTCAACACGTGCATGACCGTTGACTCACTTACTGGTGGCTCCCAGGTCTACGATCTCTCTCTCCTCTCCATCGTCTAACCTTTAGACGCACGGGCACACACGAAGAGCGGTGCTAGCTTGCCGTGGTGTTATTATAACTAAAAAAGCTTGGAAAATAGAAGAATCAACTAGAACAAGAGACGTTGTGGCTGGTCGAGACGGAGCTAACCACACCTATCCTCCGTGCCACGTTAGCATGATGAAGCTATGTGGCTAGTGGGGTGTTTTCGACCGACTGGCTGGGTCCCGAGGTCGAACCATAGGTACTACATCCGATACAGTATATTTTTACATGCACATTTTTCCTCCGTGCCGAGACGTGGCACACCCTACCGCACGGTTTCAGGGTCCTCCTGGGTGGTGCACGCATATATTCTTCCTTGCCAAGACGTGGGACGCCCAACAACGCGTTTTTTGGGTCCTCCTTGGTCGTAGCGCCAAAGCAAGTAAATGAGTCGTCAAATCACGAAAGACCACCTTTCCCGCCGAGTACATCAGTGAAGCACGATGGCTAGCTAGTTGGGCTAGTGCGGCCGATTAGCTAGGCCGCCGCCACATTTGTTTTTTGACCCATTTTTTATCTCCTCGCCGGCAGGTAAATTTAAATATCCACCACGGTGTTGCTCTTGTGTTTGGGTGCGGCAGGATTTTTAATTTTTTGATTGACGGGAGCAGGCGCAGTAGAATTTTTAATATTTTTACTGACGGGAGAAGGTGCGGCAGCAATTAGTCACGATGACTCTGCCTGTAAAACCCACTGCTCCCTGATGTGAGAAGTCGTCGACTGGTGTTTTCTCATGGGGAAAACCAAAAGATTCCCCACTCCTCGGCTGGCTACCTCCGCCTTCCCGTAGATTGCATTGCCTTTCAGCCGTTTCGCCCCCTTTGCTTCCTCTCCCCATTGCTTCTACCTGGTGCCATGGCGGCGCAACAGATCACAGAGTTTGAGGTGAGGCGCCTGCCACAAGAGCTCCAGGCCAAGGATGCGGAGCTCAGGGCCAAGGACGTGGAGCTCTGTGAGCTCAAGGAGGAGAGGAGTGCCATGCTCCTCCGTTATGTGCGGGAGTTCAGGGAGCTTCAAAAGTGGTAGGCGTCCACCACAAAGATGCTCGAGGCGTTGGCGACGTTGCTGTAGAAAGCAGGGGACACGATAAGCCATCAGGGGAGCCGGCTAGAGCGCGAGCGGGCCGATCTTGACGAGGTCCAGGATTGCCTCAGCCACTTGGTGGACCAAGTTGCCACACACGTGTTGCGGCTGCGCGATGCCTACCGTCGTGCCAGCGCGACCATGCCAGCCGTCGGGCTAAACCCGTTTGACCACCCCGTCGACTTCAATGAGCTGTGGCTTCCTGACCTGGTCTCCTTCTTCACCTATATCTCCGAGGAGCTGAGCTGTCTCTGTGAGATGGTGGGGGTGGAGCTGGACAAGGAGGGGTTGCGGGCTGCTGTCGCCGTTGCCGAGCGAATCCTCTCAGGGATCCATCACCGGAATCCATTCGTGCCATTGGACATCGTCTTTGACGAGCTGGCTCCTGATACGTCCATTTTGCATCATGCTTTTATATCGATATTTATTGCATTATGGGTTGTTACTACACGTTATGTCACAATACTTATGCCTATTCTCTCTTATTTTACAAGGTTTACATAAAGAGGGAGAATGCCGGCAGCTGGAATTCTGGGCTGGAAAAGGAGCAAATATTAGAGACCTATTCTGCACAACTCCAAAAGTCCTGAAACTCCACGAAAGTCATTTTTGGAATTAATAAAAAATACTGGGCGAAGAAAGCACCAGAGGGGGCCCACACCCTGGCCACGAGGGTGAGGGGCGCGCCCTACCCCCTGGGCGCGCCCCCTGCCTCATGGGCACCCTGGCAGGCCTCCGGTGACCATCTTCTACTATATGAATTCTTTTACCCTGAAAAAAAAAATCAAAAGCAAGCTTTCGGGAGGAAACACCGCCGCCACGAGGCGGAACCTTGGCGGAACCAATCCAGGGCTCCGGCGGAGCTGTTCTGCAGGGGAAACTTCCCTCCGGGAGGGGGAAATCATCACCATCGTCATCACCATCGATCCTCTCATCAGGAGGGGGTCAATCTCCATCAACATCCTCACCAGCACCGTCTCCTCTCAAACCCTAGTTCATCTCTTGTATCCGATCTTTGTCTCAAAACCTTAGATTGGTACCTGTGGGTTGCTAGTAGTGTTGCTTACTCCTTGTAGTTGATGCTAGTTGGTTTATTCGGTGGAAGATCATATGTTTAGATCCTATATGCATATTAATACCCCTCTGATTATGAACATGAATATGATTTGTGAGTAGTTACGTTTGTTCATGAGGACATGGGAGAAGTCTTGCTATAAGTAGTCATGTGAATTTGGTATTTGTTCGATATTTTGATGAGATGTATGTTGTCTCTCCTCTAGTGGTGTTATGTGAACATCGACTACATGACACTTCACCATTGTCTGGGCCTAGAGGAAGGCATTGGGAAGTAATAAGTAGATTATGGGTTGCTAGAGTGACAGAAGCTTAAACCCTAGTTTATGAGTTGCTTCGTAAGGGGCTGATTTGGATCCATATGTTTCATGCTATGGTTAGGTTTACCTTAATATTTATTTTATAGTTGCAGATGCTTGCAATAGGGGTTAATCATAAGTGGGATGCTTGTCCAAGAAAGGGCAGTACCCAAGCACTGGTCCACCCACATATCAAATTATCAAAGTAACGAACACAAATCATATGAGCGTGATGAAAAATAGCTTGACGGTAATTCCCATGTGTCCTCGGGAGCACTTTTCTCTATATAAGAACTTGTCTAGGCTTGTCCTTTGCTACAAAAAGGATTGGGCCATCTTGCTGCACCTTATTTACTTTCATTACTTGTTACCCATTATGAATTACTTTATCACAAAACCATCTATTACCGATAATTTCAGTGCTTGCAGAGAATACCTTACTGAAAACCGCTTGTCATTTCCTTCTGCTCCTCGTTGGGTTTGACACTCTTACTTATCGAAAGGACTACGATAGATCCCCTACACTTGTGGGTCCTCAAGACTCTTTTCTGGCGCCGTTGCCGGGGAGTGAAGCTCCTTTGGTTAGTGGAACTTGGTAAGGAAAAATTTATATAGTGTGCTGAAATTTACTGTCACTTGTTACTATGGAACATAACCCTTTGAGGGGCTTGTTCGGGGTATCTTCGCCCCGACCAGTAGAGCATGGAGTTGCTCCTCAACCTACCGAACCTAATGAAAATTTTTACTTTGAAATTCCTTCAAGTATGATAGAGAAACTGCTAGCTAATCCTTTTACAGGAGATGGAACATCACATCCCGGTTTACACCTAATCTATGTGGATGAAGTTTATGGATTATTTAAGCTTGCAGGTATGCCTGACAATGTTATCAAGAATAAGGTCTTCCCTTTATCTTTGAAGGGAGACACATTGACACAGTTTAGGCTATGTGATGATATGGGATCATGGAACTACAATCGATTGAAATTGGAATTTCATCAGAAGTTTTATCCTATGCATCTTGTTCATCGTGATCGTAATTATATATGTAATTTTTGTCCTCACGAAGGAGAAAGCATCGCTCAAGCTTGGGGGAGGCTTAATTCAATGTTATATTCATGCCCCAATCATGAGCTCTCAAGAGAAATGATTATTCAAAAAATTTATGCTCGGCTTTCTCTCAGCAATCGCTCCATGCTCGATACTTCTTGTATTGATTCTTTTATGATGAAGACTATTGAATTCAGATGGAATTTATTGGAAAGAATTAAACGCAACTCTGAATATTGGGATCTCGACGGAGGTAAGGAGTCAGGTATAACACCTAAGTTTGATTGTGTTAAATATTTTATGGATACAGGTGCTTTTCGTGAATGTAGCACTAAATATGGACTTGACTCTGAGATAGTAGCTTCTTTCTGTGAATCATTTGCTACTCATGTTGACCTCCCTAAGGAGAAGTGGTTTAAATATAATCCTCCCATTGAAGTAAAAGTAGTTGCACCTATTAAAGTTGAAGAAAAGACTATCACTTATAGTGATCCTATTGTCCCTACTACTTATATTGAGAAACCACCTTTCCCTATTAGGATAAAGGATCATGCTAAAGCTTCAACTGTGGTTCGTAAGAGTAATACTAGAACACCTACACCACCTGAGAGAATTAAAGTTGAACCGAGTATTGCTATGGTTAAAGATCTCTTGGCTCATAATATTGATGGGTATGTTATTTACTTCTGTGATGAAGCTGCTAGAATTGCTAGACCAGATACTACGAATAAACATAGACTTGTTGTAGGCATGCCTGTTATTTCTGTTAAAATAGGAGATCATTGTTATCATGGCTTATGTGATATGGGTGCTAGTGCTAGTGCAATACCTCATTCCTTATACAAAGAAATTATGCATGATATTGCACCTGCTGAGATAGAAGAAATAGATGTTACAATTAAGCTTGCCAATAGGGATACTATTTCAACAATTGGGATTGTTAGAAATGTTGAAGTATTGTGTGGGAAAGTTAAATATCCTTCTGATTTTCTTGTTCTTGGCTCCCCACAAGATGACTTTTGTCCCATTATATTTGGTAGACCCTTCTTGAATACTGTTAATGCTAAGATAGAATGCAAAAAGGATGTTGTGACTATTGGTTTGGGGGATATGTCTCATGAGTTTAATTTTGCTAAATTTCGTAGACAGCCCCATGATAAAGAATTGCCTAGTAAGGATGAAATTATTGGTCTTGCTTCTATTGCCGTGCCTCCTAATGATCCTTTAGAACAATATTTGCTAGACCATGAAAATGATATGTTTATAAATGAAAGAAGGGAGATAGATGAAGTATTCTTTAAACATGGACCTATTTGGAAACACAACTTGCCTGTTGAAATTGTAGGGGATCCTCCACCACCCAAGGGTGATCCCGTGTTTGAGTTTAAACCACTACCTGATACTCTTAAATATGCTTATCTTGATGAAAAGAATATATATCCTGTTATTATTAGTGCTAACCCTTCAGAGCAGGAAGAGGAGAAATTATTGAAAACTCTAAAGAAGCACCGTGCTGCTATTGGATATACTCTTAATGATCTTAAGGGCACTAGTCCCACTCTATGCCAACACAAAATAAAATTGGAGAAGGACACCAAACCAGTTGTTGATCACCAATGACGGTTAAATCCTAAGATGAAAGAAGTGGCAAGAAAAGAAATACTAAAGCTCCTGGAGGCAGGTATAATTTATCCCGTTGCTGATAGTCAGTGGGTAAGTCCTGTCCATTGTGTCCCTAAGAAGGGAGGTATTACTGTTGTTCCTAATGATAAGATGAATTGATCCCGCAAAGAATTGTTACAGGTTATAGGATGGTAATTGATTTCCGCAAATTAAATAAAGCTACTAAAAGGATCATTACCCTTTGCCTTTTGTTGATCAAATGCTAGAAAGATTATCCGAACATACACATTTTTGCTTTCCAGATGGTTACTCTGGTTTCTCTCAAATACATGTTTCAAAATAGGATCAAGAAAAGACCACTTTTACTTGCCCTTTCGATACTTTTGCTTATAGACGTATGCCTTTTGGTTTATGTAATGCACCTGCTACCTTTCAAAGATGCATGATGGTTATATTCTCTGACTTTTGTGAATAGATTGTTGAGGTTTTCATGGATGATTTCTCCATTTATGGATCTTCTTTTGATGATTACTTGAGCAACCTTGATCGAGTTTTATAGAGATGCAAAGATACTAGTCTTATCTTGAATTGGGAGAAGTGCCACTTTATTGTTAATGAAGGTATTGTCTTGGGGCATAAAATTTCTGAAAGAGGTATTGAAGTTGATAAAGCTAAAGTTGATGCTATTGAAAAGATGCCATGTCCCAAGGACATTAAAGGTATAAGAAGTTTCCTTGGTCATGCCGGTTTTTATAGGAGGTTCATTAAGGACTTCTCTAAAATCTCCAGGCCTCTGACTAATCTCTTACAAAAAGATATTCCTTTTGTCTTCGATGATGATTGTGTAGAAGCATTTGAAATACTTAAGAAAGCTTTGATTTCTGCACCTATTGTTCAGCCACCTGATTGGAATCTACCCTTTGAAATTATGTGCGATGCTAGTGATTATGCCGTAGGTGCTGTTCTAGGACAAAGAGTTGATAAGAAACTAAATGTTATTCAATATGCTAGTAAAACTCTAGACAGTGCCCAGAGAAATTATGCTACCACTGAAAAAGAATTTTTAGCAGTTGTATTTGCTTGTGATAAGTTTAGACCTTATATTGTTGATTATAAAGTAACTACTCATAGCGATCATGCTGCTATTAAATATCTTATGGAAAAGAAAGATGCTAAACCTAGACTTATTAGATGGGTTCTCCTACTACAAGAATTTGATTTGCATATTATTGATAGAAAGGGAGCTGAGAACCCCGTTGCAGACAACTTGTCTTGGTTAGAGAATGTTCTTGATGACCCACTACCTATTGATGATAGCTTCCCTGATGAACAATTAGCTGTCATAAATGCTTCTCGTACTGCTCCATGGTATGCTGATTATGTGAATTACATTGTTGCAAAATTTATACCACCTAGTTTCACATACCAGCAAAAGAAAAAGTGTTTATATGATTTAAGACATTACTTTTGGGATGACCCACACCTTTATAAAGAAGGATTAGATGGTGTTATTAGACGTTGTGTACCTGAGCATGAACAAGAACATATCCTACGCAAGTGTCACTCCAAGGCATATGGAGGACACCACGCTAGAGATAGAACTGCACATAAGGTATTGTAGTCCAGTTTTTATTGGGCTACTCTCTTCAAAGATGCCCGTAAGTTTGTCTTGTCCTGTGATGAATGTCAAAGAATTGCTAATATTAGTAGACGTCAAGAAATGCCTATGAATTATTCACTTGTTATTGAACCATTTGATGTTTGGGGCTTTGATTATATGGGACCGTTTCCTTCCTCTAATGGGTACACACATATTTTAGTTGCTGTTGATTACGTTACTAAGTGGGTAGAAGCTATTCCAACTAGTAGTGCTGATCATAACACCTCTATTAAGATGCTTAAAGAAGTTATTTTTCCGAGGTTTGGAGTCCCTAGATACCTAATGACTGATGGTGGTTCACATTTTATTCATGGTGCTTTTCATAAAATGCTTGCTAAGTATGATGTTAATCATAGAATTGCATCTCCATATCACCCACAGTCTAGTGGCCAAGTAGAACTGAGTAAGAGAGAGCTTAAATTAATTTTTCAAAAGACTATTAATAGATCTAGAAAGAATTGGTCCAAGAAACTTGATGATGCATTATGGGCTTATAAAACTGCATATAAAAATCCTATGGGTATGTCTCCATATAAGATGGTTTATGGAAAAGCATGTCACTTACCTCTCGAACTAGAACATAAGGCATATTGGGCCATTAAAGAGCTCAATTATGCAAACTTGCCGGTGAGAAGAGGTTATTTGACATTAGCTCACTTGATGAATGGAGAACCCAAGCCTATGAGAATGCCAAACTGTTTAAAGAAAAAGTTAAAAGATGGCATGACAAAAGGATACAAAAGCGTGAGTTTAATGTAGGTGATTATGTGTTGCTCTTCAACTCTCATTTAAGATTTTTTGCAGGAAAACTCCTCTCTAAATGGGAAGGGCCTTACGTTATCGAGGAGGTCTATCGTTCCAGTGCCATAAAAATCAACAACTTCGAAGGCACAAATCCGAAGGTGGTGAACGGTCAAAGAATCAAACATTATATCTCAGGCAATCCAATAAATGTTGAAACTAATGTTATTGAAACCGTAACCCCGGAGGAATACATAAGGGACACTTTCCAGAACGTCTCAGACTTTGAAAAGGAATAGGTATGTGGTACGGTAAGTAAACCGACTCCAAAACAGTTCTAATGGCAATTTTTCTCTGTTTTGGAATATTTAAGAAAATTGGAAAACAAGAAGTAGTCCGGGAAGGACACAAGGCATCCAGGAGGGTGGAGGGCGCGCCCTACCCCCCTGGGCGCGCCCCCTGCCTCGTGGGCACCTACTGTGCTCTCCGGACTCCGTTTTCTTGCACGATATTTCCTTTGGTCGGTAAAAATTCATTATTTAATCTCCCGAAGGTTTTGACCACCGTGTCGTGCAAATATCCTCTGTTTTTGTTTCAAGTTGTTTCTGCAGCAGATTTAGAGCAAGATGTCTTCTCAAGAGTCAATCGGGGAGAGTCGGGTGTCTCATTCGACACCGGGTCCAGGAGCAAACAGCGATGCCTATCACTTCGGGCCATCCACGGAGGAGGAGATGGAGGCCGATTTGAAGAGGATAGATGCCATGGAGGAGGATAAATAAGTTACCTCTCGTTTCCGAGCCGGATTCACGATGGGGGAACTACAGAGCTCAGCTATTCCAAACTCGGTCATCACTTCCAATGTTAGATTTCTTTCTTATGAAAATAAGAAAAAGAGTGTCACTTGTTCTCCAGCAGCTATGCGACATCCACGAGTGAAAGGAGCTTTAGCCGTCACGGGTAAGCTCCGCAAGGAAATAATGGACCTCAAGCAGCAAGTCAATAGGCTCGAGGAGGAGAATCGTATCTTGAGGGGCATCATCGCCAATAATATCACACCACAACCTCCATAGAAGGAGACATAAACACATGGGTATGGGCACTCCCCTTGGCAACTGCCAAGCTTGGGGGAGGTGGCTCGGTATCGTATCACCATCACACTCCTATCTTTACCTTTTTCTTAGTTTGATCCTTTTGGTGATATCTTGATCTAGTAGAATAAAGTTTTAGAATGATTTAGTTTTTAGTTTTGCCTTATGATCCTTCTATGTAATTGAGTCCATGAGCTTTATATAATAAAGATTAGTGTTGAGTCAAGGGCTTTAATATCTTACTTTGATCTTGAGGGAATAAAATAAAGAATATAAAGAAATAAAAGAGATCATATTGATCTTATGGAGAGTAATGACTTCACATATAAAGAGTATGATGAATAAAAGTTGTTGAGAGTTGGCAAACATAGTTTTGGTTATCGTTGCAATTAATAGGAAGTAATAAAGAAAGAGAGGTTCTCACATATAAATATACTATCTTGGACATCTTTTATGATTGTGAGCACTCATTAAAATATGACATGCTAAAGAGTTGATATTGGACAAGGAAGACAACGTAATGGGTTATGTTTTCTTATATCTGAAATAAAGTATATTATCATGGATCATCCAACAAGTTGAGCTTGCCTTTCCCCCTCATGCTAGCCAAATTCTTCGCACCAAGTAGAGATACTACCTGTGCTTCCAAATATCCTTAAACCCAGTTTTGCCATGAGAGTCCACCTATGGATAGAGTAAGATCCTTCAAGTAAGTTGTAATGTTGCATGCAACAGAAATTGCTCTCTAAATATGTATGACTTATTAGTGTGGAGAAAATATGCTTTATATGATCTTGTGATATGGAAGCAATAAAAGCAACGGACTGCATAATAAAGGTCCGTATCACAAGTGGCAATATAGAGTGACGTTCTTTTGCATTAAGATTTCGTGCATCCAACCATAAAAGCACATGACAACATCTGATTCCCTCTGCGAAGGGCCTATCTTTTCGTTTTGTCTTATACATTATGCAAGACACTTAGAAAGATAGGGGCTTATAGTGTTGCCTCCCAACCATAAATATTGCGTGAGTGTTAGCAATTGTGAAAGACTAAATGATAGTTGAGTATGTGGACTTGATGAAAAGCTCTTATATTGACTCTTTCCGATGTTATGATAAATTGCAATTGCTTCAATGACCGAGATCATGGTTTGTTGGTTCTCAATGAAGTTTCTGATTTATACTTGACATTGTGAATAGATTGTTACTTTGGTATAAGAAATCATATGACAATATATATATATATATATATATATATATATATATATATATATGTTGCTGTTATAAGAATGATCATGATGCCCTCATGTCCGTATTTTATTCTATTAACACCTTTATCTCTAAACATGTGGACATATTTTTCTATTTAGGCTTTCGCTTGAGGACAAGCGAGGTCTAAGCTTGGGGGAGTTGATACGTCCATTTTGCATCATGCTTTTATATCGATATTTATTGCATTATGGGCTGTTACTACACGTTATGTCACAATAGTTATGCATATTCTCTCTTATTTTACAAGGTTTACATGAAGAGGGAGAATGCCGGCAGCTGGAATTCTGGGCTGGAAAAGGAGCAAATATTAGAGACCTATTCTGCACAACTCCAAAAGTCCTGAAACTCCACGAAAGTCATTTTTGGACTTAATAAAAAATACTAGGCAAAGAAAGCACCAGAGGGGGCCCACGCCCTGGCCACAAGGGTGGGGGGCTTGCCCTACCCCCTAGGCGTGCCCCTGCCTCGTGGGCCCCCTGACAGGCCTCTGGTGACCATCTTCTGCTATATGAAGTCTTTTACCCTGGCAAAAAAAATCAGAAGCAAGCTTTCGGGACGAAACACCGCCGCCACGAGGCGGAACCTTGGCGGAACCAATCTAGGGCTCCGGCGGAGCTATTCTGCAGGGGAAACTTCCCTCCGGGAGGGGGAAATCATCACCATCGTCATCACCATCGATCCTCTCATCGGGAGGGGGTCAATCTCCATCAACATCTTCACCAACACCATCTCCTCTCAAACCCTAGTTCATCTCTTGTATCCGATCTTTGTCTCAAAACCTGAGATTGGTACATGTGGGTTGCTACTAGTGTTGATTAGTCCTTGTAGTTGATGCTAGTTGGTTTATTCGGTGGAAGATCATATGTTCAGATCCTATATGCATATTAATACCCCTCTGATTATGAACATGAATATGATTCGTGAGTAGTTACGTTTGTTCCTGAGGACATGGGAGAAGTCTTGCTATAAGTAGTCATGTGAATTTGGTATTCGTTCAATATTTTGATGAGATGTATGTTGTCTCTCCTCTAGTGGTGTTATGTGAACGTCGACTACATGACACTTCACCATTTTTTGGGCCTAGAGGAAGGCATTGGGCAGTAATAAGTAGATGATCGGTTGCTAGAGTGACAGAAGCTTAAACCCTTGTTTATGAGTTGCTTCGTAAGGGGCTGATTTGGATCCATATGTTTCATGCTATGGTTAGGTTTACCTTAACACTTCTTTTGTAGTTGCGGATGCTTGCAATAGGGGTTAATCATAAGTGGGATGCTTGTCCAAGAAAGGGCAGTACCCAAGCACCGGTCCACCCACATATCAAATTATCAAAGTAACGAACGCGAATCATATGAGCGTGATGAAAACTAGCTTGACGATAATTCCCATGTGTCCTCGGGAGCTTTTTTCTCTATATAAGAACTGGTCCAGGCTTGTCCTTTACTACAAAAAGGATTGGGCCATCTTGCTGCACCTTATTTACTTTCATTACTTGTTACCCGTTACGAATTACCTTATCACAAAACCATCTGTTACCGATAATTTCAGTGCTTGCACAAAATAACTTACTGAAAACCTCTTGCCATTTCCTTCTGCTCCTCGTTGGGTTCGACACTCTTACTTATCACAATGACCGCGATAGATCCCCTACACTTGTGGGTCATCAGCTGCAGTTGACCGTGAGTGGGCTCTGCAAGCGGTTGCACCCTGCATCACCAACGTCGTGCGCCTCGAGAAGAAGAGGGACTTCGGTGGTGTTTAGGCGCCCTTTGCATGGGCATGTCCATGTCTCGGCGTAACATGACCGTTGGATCAAACTCAGACGGTGCAGATCAGTCACTGTAGCCATAGCGTGTGGGTGTGTTTGGTTGCATTCTCATCTCAATATTGTTGTTCCCTCTTTGTGTATTTGTGTTAACCTACTAGTGTGAACTCATGCACCCTTCATGCACTATGCCAAACACCCAAAAGTGGGTCGAGAAGGGAACATTTTCTCCCATACCGTGCACCCTTCATACACCCTGCCTAACACTGATTCGTGCTTCATATGGTTCATGTTTCATGGAGTACTGTAGCACCATACTCTCCGTGCACTCTAGACCTAGTTCTGTTAACATTGATCTCACCGTTCATTCTCGACCGGACAGTCAAAAAAGCGGTACTATGTTACTACATTACTGTTCATATAGTTGACATGCGCACAACATCATTTGTTATCGTCATATCTTACTACACTAGCAACAAGATTATGTAGTACTGACGTATGAACCACTCCACATGCCTAGTAGTAGGAGCACTGTGTATGTTCAAGTGGCTGCCGTGTTTTGCACTCCTCCGTCATAATAGTGGAAACGCTTGCTGTAATCATTTTTTTCTTTAGAAAAACAGTGGACACGCTCTACTGTGTGGATCCTCCTCCACGGTCGTTGGGAACCTTGCTACTCACTTTCGCCAACGTGTGGGATAGCCAGCATCGGGGTCCACCAACCATGCACTAAATTACTCCATAGTAGAGTGCCCAACTGCATGGTAGACTACCCCGATGGAAGCATCGCAGTAATGCCCAATGAGCCGTCAAAACACAAAACCCCCTCCTTTCTAGCAGTAAGTTGGACGGACGAAGCAACCATCATTTCACTCTTCTCTCCCAGCTTCCTCTCTTGAAGAAAACCCGTACTCGCTTCCCCCTCATCTCGTTCCTCATTTCTTCAAGAAAACCCTGACCTACTTCTGTCATTGTTCTTCTCTCCAAAAGAAGGAAAGGTGAGTGCATCAATGGTGTTGATTCTGGCCAAGGCCCGGTCTTGCAACCACGAGACTGATCCTATAACTCCCTCTCTGTTCTTCTTTTGGTTTTGTGATTATGGTTTATTTTATTTTATTTCTATTTGATAGTTTCTTGATGGATGCCGGAGCACCGGCCAAAGTGATGTCTATGGCTCTATCCAAAACCGTCGAGGCTCATGGTACAAAGAAGCGCAAGCAACCCGCCGAGACTACCGCAGACAAGCTCAAAGCCATCGCCCTGTCCAAGCCCCCCTCTCCGGGATCCCTCATTAAGCAAGTCCAGGTAATATCTCTTCTTGACGATCTTTTTCTCGATCTTGATCATGTTTTTTCATCTAATACGCAGTACTAGTACTAGTAGTACAACTTTCTGGGTGATCTTGCATGTGATTTTTGTGTGCCAAATGACGGTTCTAAATTCCTCTTTTGACCAAAACATGCGAGAGGTTGACACTGATTTCTTATAGATCACTTCCAACTAATTTATGAACATCAATGCAACCTTTGAAGAGGGTATATTTGCCTCAGTAACTTGTGTTATGGATATTGCAAGTAATCTCTCTGCTCTCATACCTTTGAAGACAGTCTTTGTTCACTCATTTCTGTGTGTATATGTAGTCATATATGGAGTATAATATCAAAAATCATCTTATATTTCTGAACGAAGGTAGTAATAAAATATTTGGTTTCTGTTTGAATTAGAACCAGGTCAGCGGTGGGGATGAAGGTCTTAAAGTCATGTCGTGTGAACTGGAAGTCCTGAGGATGAGTTGTACTACTAAACTATCCAACTACTGTGTCCTTGTTGCCATGTGTCCTTAACTAGTGTTTTCCTGTAGTATTGTTGTCAAGCGTGTTCTCGAGGCTGTACTTGACCACAACAATTTCCTGGTTGTGCCTTCGATTACGAAGGGTGTGGTTCTTGTAAAGCTTCCCGACAAATCTGATGCGGCTTGTCTTCATCGTCATGTTTATGAGTGGAAAGACCACTCTGTTAGGTTCTCCAAGGCTAACGAGATGGTGATGGTGCAGGTAGACATCTCTCACAAAGTAAATGGCCTAGTCAGTTATGCGGGGTTCATCTCGTAGGTCAGTGGCAAGAAATAGTCTGCAGAGTTTAATTAGTGCAACTTTGCGTGTCTGTAGTAAGTACTATTGTTCAGTACTTGATTTGTGTTTGTGAACCCTGTATTGTTTAGTACTGCCGCTTTTGGTGTGTGGTGAGTCCTAAGAACAGTCTATGTTAATGTCTGTCCACTCAATTCAGTCTGTATATTTTGAAGTATCCAGATCATATTTTTTGTGAGGACGCTTTATCAATTATGGTTACACCCTAATATCTGTATGCATTGCAGGGTTTATCGCGCCCACCAGGATTTCCAGTCCCATGGATGCTTGGTCCATACGATTTTCACGTCCTTTGGAATGTCCTGCTTGTGTGAGTAGGCGGGGGGCCTACATGCCACGCGTAGTTGGATGATCAATCTTCTCTTTAGTACTTCAACATAGTGATTTCCTGGTAAGGATTCACTCGTGTCACGTCAAGTAAATCTTATTGATTTACTGCCTAAATCATATTGATTTAATGTCATGTTTTGTTTCTTTTCCTGCAATTTTTTGATGTAGGTTTTGCCATGTGACATTCCTGCAATTTTGGTTTGCTCTACGATGGCTATTTTTATAGGTTTCACTTCTTATGTCGTGTCAGTGATACGTCTCCAACGTATCTATATTTTTAGATTGCTCCATGCTACTTTATCTACTGTTTTGGACTATATTGGGCTTTATTTTCCACTTTTATATTATTTTGGGACTAACCTATTAACCGGAGGCCCAGCTCAGAATTGCTGTTTTTTGCCTATTTCAATGTTTCGAAGAAACGGAATATCAAACGGAGTCCAAACGGAATGAAACCTTCGGGAACGTGATTTTCTCACCGAACGTGATCCAGGAGACTTGTACCCTACTCCAAGGAACAAAAAAGGAGGTCACGAGGGTGGAGGGCCCCCTAGGCGCGCCCCCTACCTCGTGGGCCCCCCTGCTGCTCCACCGACGTACTCCTTCCTCCTATATATACCTACGTATCCCAAACGATCAGACGAGGAGCCAAAAACCTAATTCCACTGCCGTAACCTTCTGTATCCACGAGATCCCATCTTGGGGCCTATTCCGGAGCTCCGCCGGAGGGGGCATCCACCATGGAGGGCTTCTACATCAACACCATAGCCCCTCCGATGAAGTGTGAGTAGTTTACTTCAGACCTTCGGGTCCATAGCTAGTAGCTAGATGGTTCTTCTCTCTTTTTGGATCTCAATACAATGTTCTCCCCCTCTCTTGTGGAGATCTATTCGATGTAATCTTCTTTTTGCGGTGTGTTTGTTGAGATCGATGAATTGTGGGTTTATGATCCAACTTATCTATGGAAAATATTTGAATCTTCTCTGAATTCTTTTATGTATGATTGAGTTATCTTTGCACGTCTCTTCGAATTATCCTTTTTGGTTTGGCCAACTAGATTGGTAGTTCTTGCAATGGGAGAAGTGCTTAGCTTTGGGTTCAACCTTGCGGTGTCCTTTCCCAGTGACAGAAGGGGCAGCAAGGCACGTATTGTATTGTTGCCATCGAGGATAACAATATGGGTTTTTATCATATTGCATGAATTTATCCCTCTACATCATGTCATCTTGCTTAAGGCGTCACTCTTTTTTTAACTTAATACTCTAGATGCATGCTGGATAGTGGTCGATGAGTGGAGTAATAGTAGTAGATGCAGAATCGTTTCGATCTACTTGTCTTGGACGTGATGCCTATATACATGATCATTACCTAGATATGCTCATAACTATGCTCAATTCTGTCAATTGCTCAACAGTAATTTGTTCACCCACCGTAGAATATCCATGCTCTTGAGAGAAGCCACTAGTGAAACCTATGGCCCCCGGGTCTATTCTCATCATATCAATCTCTATCGCTTTATTACTTGCTTTGTTTTTACTTTGCCTTTTACTTTTTACTTTGCATCTCTATACGAAAAATACCAAAAATATTATTTATCATCTCTATTAGATCTCACTCTCGTAAGTGACCGTGAAGGGATTGGCAACCCCTAATTGCGTTGGTTGCGAGTAGCTATCGTTTTGTGTAGGTACGAGGGACTTGTGCGTGGTCTCCTACTGGATTGATACCTTGGTTCTCAAAAACTGAGGGAAATACTTACGCTACTTTGCTGCATCATCCTCTCCTCTTCGGGGAAATCCAACGCAGTGCTCAAGAGGTAGCAAGAAGAATTTCTGGCGCCGTTGCCGGGGAGGCTCACGCAAGCAAGTAAACTATACCAAGTACCCATCACAATCCCTATCTCTCGCATTACATTATTTGCCATTTGCCTCTCATTTTCCTCTCCCCCACTTCACCCTTGCCATTTTATTTGCCCTCTCTTTCCCAATCTCATCCTCTCTTTCCCGTTTGCTTTTTTCCGTTGCCTTTTTGTTTGCTTGTGTGTTGGATTACTTGTTGCCATGGCGCAAGATACTACCAAATTGTGTGACTTCTCGAATACCAATAACAATGATTTCCATAGTACTCTAATTGCTCCTCTTAATAATGATGAGTCTTGTGAAATCAATACCGCTTTGTTGAATCTTGTTATGAAAGATCAACTCGCCGGCCTTCCTAGTGAAGATGCCGCTACTCATCTAAACAATTTTGTTGATTTGTGTGATATGCAAAAGAAGAAAGATACAGATAACAATATTGTCAATTTGAAGTTATTTCGGTTTTCACTTAGAGATCGTGCTAAAGTTTGGTTTTCGTCTTTGCCTAAAAATAGTATTGATTCTTGGAACAAGTGCAAATATGCTTTTATCTCTAAGTATTTTCCTCCCGCTAAGATCATCACTCTTAGGAACGATATTATGAATTTTAAACAACTTGATCATGAGCATGTTTCCCAATCTTGGGAAAGAATGAAATTAATGCTTCGCAATTGCCCTACTCATGGTTTGAATTTATGGATGATCATACAAATTTTTTATGCCGGATTGAATTTTGCCTCTAGAAATCTTTTAGATTCGGCCGTGGGAGGCACGTTTATGGAAATTACGTTAGGAGATGCTAAAAAATTACTTGATAATATTATGGCTAATTATTCTCAATGGCACACCGAAAGATCCTCTAGTAAAAAAGTGCATGCTATAGAATAAATCAATGTTTTGAGTGAAAAGATGGCTGAACTTATGAAGATGTTTGCTCCTAAAAATACTCCTTTTGATCCCAATGATATGCCTTTATCTACTTTGCTTGAGAATAATAATGAATCTTTGGATGTGAATTTTGTTGGTAGGAATAGTTTTGGAAACAACGCGTATAGAGAGAATTTTAATCCTAGGCCCTATCCTAGTAATCCTTCTAATAATTATGGAAATTCCTACAACAACTCTTATGGAAATTTTAATAATATGCCCTCTTAATTTGAGAGTAGTGTTAAAGAGTTTATGAATTCACAAAAGAATTTTAATGCTTTGCTTGAAGAGAAATTGCTTAAAGTTGATGATTTGGCTAGGAACATTGATAGAATTTCTCTTGAAATTGATTCTTTAAAGCTTAGATCTATTCCTCCTAAGCATGATATCAATGAGTCTCTCAAAGCCATGAGAATTTCCATTGATGAGTGCAAGGAAAGAACCGCTAGGATGCGTGCTTCCAAAGATGCCTTTATTAAAGCGTGTTCTTCCAATTCCTATGAAAATCAAGATGAAGATCTAAAAGTTATTGATGTGCCCCCCATTAAATCTTTGTTTTGCAATATGAATCTTGATGAAACTGAATATTATCTTCCTTTACCTAGAAGGCGTTCTAAGAATTCGGAGTTTCTAGATCTTGATGATGAAATTGATGAAAGTGGGATTGAAAGAAATAAAAACCTAGATGTTGCTAAACCCACTATTTTGGATCTCAAGGAATTTAATTATGAAACTTGCTCTTTGATTGGTTGTATTTCCTTGTTGCAATCCGTGCTAGATTCTCCTCATGCTTATAGTCAAAATAAGGCCTTTACCGAACACATTGTTGATGCCTTGATGCAATCTAAGGAAGAAAAACTTGAGTTGAAAGTTTCTATCCCTGGAAAACTCTATGATGAGTGGGAACCTACTATTAAAATTAAAATTAAAGATTATGAGTTTCATGCTTTGTGTGATTTGGGTGCTAGTGTCTCTACTATTCCCAAAACTTTATGTGATTTGCTAGATTTCCGTGATTTTGATGATTGCTCTCTAAACTTGCATCTTGCGGATTCCATTATTAAAAAGCCTATGGGAAGAATTAATGATGTTATTATTGTTGCAAATAGGAATTATGTGCCCGTAGATTTTATCGTTCTTGATATAGATTGCAATCCTTCATGCCCTATTATTCTTGGTAGACCTTTCCTTAGAATGATTGGTGCAATTATTGATATGAAGGAAGGGAATATTAGATTCCAATTTCCCTTAAAGAAGGGCATGTAACACTTCCATAGAAAGAAAATAAAATTACCATATGAATCTATCATGAGAGCCACTTATGGGTTTCCTACCAAAGATGGCAATACGTAGATCTATCCTTGCTTTTATACCTAGCTAGGGGCGTTAAACGATAGCGCTTGTTGGGAGGCAACCCAATTTTATTTTGTGTTTTTTTGTTTTTGCTTCTGTTTAGTAATAAATAATCCATCTAGCCTCTGTTTGGATGTGGTTTTATCTTTTAATTAGTGTTTGTGTCAAGTAGAACCTATAGGATAACCTACGATGATAGTTGATTTGATTCTGCTGAAAAACAGAAACTTTGCACACACGAATATAATTTTGTTAACTCACAGGAACGTGCTTTTGCGTTTATTCTTTTTTCTTCTGTTCAATAAACAAAATTTCCAGAACTTCCTATTTTGGTAGAATTTTTAGAGTTCCAGAAGTTTGCGTTAGTTACAGATTGCTACAGACTGTTCTGTTTTTGACAGATTCTGTTTTGCGTGTGTTGTTTGCTTATTTTGATGAATCTATGGCTAGTAAAATAGTTTATAATCCATATAGAAGTTGGAATACAGTAGGTTTAACACCAATATAAATAAAGAATGACTTCATTACAATACCTTGAAGTAGTCTTTTGTTTTCTTTCTCTAACGGAGCTCATGAGATTTCTGTTGAGTTTTGTGTTGTGAAGTTTTCAAGTTTTGGGTGAATTCTTTTGATGGATTATGGAACAAGGAGTGGAAAGAGCCTAAGCTTGGGGATGCCCATGGCGCCCCTAAGATAATACAAGGACACCAAACAGTCAAAGCTTGGGGATGCCCCGGAAGGCATCCCCTCTTTCGTCCACTTCCATCGGTAATTTACTTGGAGCTATATTTTTATTCACCAGATGATATGTGTTTTGCTTGGAGCATCTTTTATTATTTGCGTCTTTGCTTGTTAGTTTACCACAATCATCCTTGCTGTACACACCTTTTGAGAGAGCCATACCTGAATTGAAATTTGTTAGAATACTCTATGTGCTTCACTTATATCTTTTGAGCTTGATAGTTTTGCTCATAGTGCTTCACTTATATCTTTTGAGCGTGATAATTTTTGCTTTAGTGCTTCACTTAGATCTTTTAGAGCACGGTGGTGGATTTGTTTTAAAGAAACTATTGATCTCTCATGCTTCAATTAGATTATTTTGAGAGTCATTAATAGCATGGTAATTTGCTTAATGTTAATATACTTGGTGTTCAAGATATGTGAAACTTTCTTTTGAGTGAATTGAATACTAAGATAAGTTTGATGCTTGATAATTGTTTTGAGATATGGAGGTGATAATATCAAAGTTGTGCTAGTTGGGTGATTATGAATTTGAGAAATGCTTGTGTTGAAGTTTGCAAGTCCCGTAGCATGCACGTATGGTTAAAGTTGTGTAACAAATTTGAAACATGAAGTGTACCTGGCTTGTGCATCCTTATGAGTGGCGGTCGGGGACAAGCGATGGTCTTTTCCTACCAATCTATCCCCCTAGGAGCATGCACATAGTACTTGATTTTTGATGACTTCTAAATTTTTGCAATAAGTATATGAGTTCTTTTGACTAATGTTGAGTCCATGGATTATACGCACTCTCACCTTTCTGCCTTTGCTAGCCTCTTCGGTACCGTGCATTGCCCTTTCTCACCTTGAGAGTTGGTGCAAACTTCGCCGGTGCATACAAACCCCGTGATACGATACGCTCTATCACACATAAACCTCCTTATATCTTCCTCAAAACAGCCACCATACCTACCTATTATGGCATTTCCATAGCCATTCCGAGATATATTGCCATGCAACTTCCATCATCTTCATCATGACATACATTACTTTTGTCATATTGCCATTGCATGATAATGTAGTTGACATCGTATTTGTGTCAAGGCCACCATGCATTATTTTTCATACATGTCACTCTTGATTCATTGCAACATCCCGGTACACCGCCGGAGGCATTCATATAGAGTCATATCTTGTTCTAAGTTTCGAGCTGTAATCCTTATGTTGTAATCAATAAAAGTGTGATGATCATCATTGTTAGAGCATTGCCCAAAAAGAAAAAAAAGAAAGGCCAAAAAAAAAGAAAGGCCAAAAAAAAGAAAGGCCAAAAGAAAACAAGAAAGGCCCAGAAAAAAGAAAAGAAAAAAGGGCAATGCTACTATCTCTTTTTCCACACTTGTGCTTCAAAGTAGCACCTTGTCCTTCATGTAGTGAGTCTCATATATTGTGCTTCAAAGTAGCACCTTGTTCTTCATGTAGTGAGTCTCATAAGTTGTCTTTTGTTACTAGTGGGAATTTTTCATTATAGAACTTGGCTTGTATATTCCTACGATGGGCTTCCTCAAATGCCCTAGGTCTTCATGAGCAACGAGTTGGATGCACACCCACTAGTTTTCTTTTGTTGAGCATTCATAGCTCTAGTGCATCCGTTGCATGGCAATCCCTACTCCTCATGTTGACATCAATTGATGGGCATCTCCATAGCCCGTTGATTAGCCTCATCAATGTGAGACTTTATCCTTTTTTGTCTTCTTCACACAATCCCCATCATCATATTCTATTCCACCCATAGTTCTATATGCATGGTTCACGCTCATGTATTGCGTGAAGGTTGAAAAAGTTTGAGATTATTTAAGTATGAAACAATTGCGTGGCTTATCATCGGGGGTATAGAAGTTGGGAACATCTTTGTGTGAGGAAAATGAAGCATAGCCTAACCATATGATTTTGTAGGGATGAACTTTCTTTTGCCATGCTATTTTGAGAAGACATGATTGCTTTGATTAGTATGCTTGAAGTATTATTATTTTTGTGTCAATATGAAATTTTGTCTTGAATCTTTCGGATCTGAATATTCATATCACAATTAAGAAGATTTACATTGAAATTATGCCAAAGTATCACTCCGCATCAAAAATTCTTTTTTATCATTTACCTACTCGAGGACGAGCAGGAATTAAGCTTGGGGATGCCTGATACGTCTCCAACGTATCTATAATTTTTTATTGCTCCATGCTACTTTATCTACTCTTTTGGACTATATTGGGCTTTATTTTCCACTTTTATATTATTTTTGGGACTAACCTATTAACCGGAGGCCCAACACAAAATTGCTATTTTTTTTGCCTATTTCAGTGTTTCGAAGAAACGGAATATCAAACGGAGTCCAAATTGAATGAAACATTCGGGAACGTGATTTTCTCACCGAACATGATCCATGAGACTTGGACCCTACTCCAAGGAACAAAAGAGGCGGTCACAAGGGTGGAGGGCGCCCCTTGGGCGTGCCCCCTACCTCGTGGCCCCCTTGCTGCTCCACCGACGTACTCCTTCCTCCTATATATACCTACGTATCCCCAAACAATCAGACGAGGAGCCAAAAACCTAATTCCACTGCCGTAACCTTCTGTATCCACGAGATCCCATCTTGGGGCCTGTTCTGGAGCTCCGCCGGAGGGGGCATCCACCATGGAGGGCTTCTACATCAGCACCATAGCCCCTCCGATGAAGTGTGAGTAGTTTACTTCAGACCTTAGGGGCCATAGCTAGTAGCTAGATGACTTCTTCTCTCTTTTTGGATCTCAATACAATGTTCTCCCCCTCTCACGTGGAGATCTATTGGATGTAACCTTCTTTTTGCGGTGTGTTTGTTGAGAACGATGAATTGTGGGTTTATGATCCAACTTATCTATGGAAAATATTAGAATCTTCTCTGAATTCTTTTATGTATGATTGACTTATCTTTGCAAGTCTCTTCAAATCATCCTTTTTGGTTTGGCCAACTAGATTGGTAGTTCTTGCAATGGGAGAAGTGCTTAGCTTTGGGTTCAATCTTGCGGTGTCCTTTCCTAGTGACAGAAGGGACAGCAAGGCACGTATTGTATTGTTGCCATCGAGGATAACAAGATGTTTTTTTATCATATTGCATGAATTTATCCCTCTACATCATGTTATCTTGCTTAAGGCGTTACTCTGTTTTTAACTTAATACTCTAGATGCATGCTGGATAGCGGTCGATGAGTGGAGTAATAGTAGTAGATGCAGAATCGTTTCGATCTACTTGTCTTGGACGTGATGCCTATATACATGATCATTACCTAGATATGCTCATAACTATGCTCGATTCTATCAATTGCTCAACAATAATTTGTTCACCCACCATAGAATATCTATGCTCTTGAGAGAAGCCACTAGTGAAACCTATGGCCCCCGGGTCTATTCTCATCATATCAATCTCTATCGCTTTATTACTTGCTTTGTTTTTACTTTGCCTTTTACTTTTTACTTTGCATCTCTATACCAAAAATACCAAAAATATTATTTATCATCTCTATCCGATCTCACTCTCGTAAGTGACCGTGAAGGGATTGGCAACCCCAAATCGTGTTGGTTGCGAGCAGCTATCGTTTTGTGTAGGTACGAGGGACTTGTGCGTGGTCTCCTACTGGATTGATACTTTGGTTCTCAAAAACTGAGGGAAATACTTATGCTACTTTGCTGCATCATCCTCTCCTCTTCGGGGAAATCCAACGCAGTGCTCAATAGGTAGCAGTCAGTAACGAAGGCACTGTCCATCACTTATATTACTGGGAAAAATTGGATCAGTCTGTTGTCTGAGTACAAGCTGAATCCCTATGATGAACTGCAGTTTGGTTTAACAAACACGCCACAATTAGTCCTCGCGTTTAAAAGAAATGAAGAAAAAAAACAGGATCACGGTCACGGAGCCTAGTCAAGTTAGAAAGCTGATCATAGCAGACGAGACATGATCGCCGCTGTCTCACACATCGGTACCACCTTTAGCAACGGATCAAACACCGGCAGTTGCTCTAGCACTGACAGCGGCAGCAGCTCAATCTGATCCAGCTGAGGATTGGGCACCAACCGCGTCAGCGGATCAGGCTGATCTACCGGAGGATCGAGCATCGACACCGGCACTTGCTCCGACACCGGCACTAGCTCACAAGGAGCACCATATCCGGCAGTAGTAGTGGCACTACCAGTCGCACCGGCACGGGCACCAGCAACAGCTTCGGCACCTGCACCAACACTTGCACTTGCATCTGCTCCGGCCCGTGCAGCGGCAACCAAACGAGTAGTTGCACCGGCAACAGACTGGGCTACAGTTTGCACTTCATATACCAAAGTCCTTACAAAAACCGAAATGTCCACCTTCTTGGTAAGCATTAGCCGCGCAAGTGCTTCATTCTTTTTTCTTTCCATTTTGGTTCACATGATTCACTGTGTTGGTTATTTGACATTAGCTCACTTGATGAATGGAGAACCCAAGCCTATGAGAATGCCATGTTTTTTAAAGGAAAATTTAAAAGATGGCATGACAAAAGCATACAATAGTGTGAGTTTAATGTAGGTGATCATGTTTTGCTATACAACTCTCGTTTTAGATTTTTTGCAGGAAAGCTTCTCTCTAAATGGGAAGGTCCTTACATCATCGAGGAGGTCTATCGTTCTTGTGCCATAAAAATCAACAACGCCGAAGGCACAAATCCGAAGGTGGTAAACGGTCAAAGAATCAAACATTATATCTCAGGTACTCTCATAAATGTTGAGACCAATATAATTGATACCGTAACCCCAGAGGAGTACATAAGGGACACTTTCCAGAATGTTTTAGACTCCGAGAAGGAATAGGTATGTGTTACGGTAAGTAAACCGACTCCAAAACGTTTCCAATGATAATTTCTCTCCGTTTTGGAACATTTTAAAAATTAGGAAAGTTAAAAGCAGTCTGAACGAGACACGAGGCTACCACAAGGGTGGAGGGCTTGTGGCCACCTCGTGTGCCCTCCGGACTCCGTTTTCTTGCACAATACTTCTTTTACTCGGTAAAAATTCATTGTATAATCTCTTGAAGGTTTTGACCACCGTACCATGACAAAATCCATTGTTTTCATTTTGAGTTGTTTCTGCAGCAGATTTAGAGGAATATGTCATCCCAAGAATCAGAGGCAGAAAGCTATGTAGCTGATTACATTGCAGACCCCAAGGTCTACGGGGATTTGGAGCATTGTGGTTGGGCCACGGAGGAAGAAGAAGACTATGAACCTAAGGGAAAGGAGGGGACAAGCTCAGATGAAGATGAAGTCCCACTACCTCAACCTTGGGATATGCACGTGGAGTTCAAAAAGTCAAGTCTCCCCACTAAAGCAAAGAAACCTAAGATCGAGTTTATCCCTTTTCATATTTTGTAGGAGAGAAAGCAAGAATTATACAAAAATGTATTAATACTAGAGCAAGGGGTCTATGACCTGATGGAGGAAAATTCCATTCTCAAGCGTAAGCTGAAGAAGAAGGACAAGCCTACTTCATCAACAACTCCATCATCAGCACCTCCAAAGAAAGAGATCTGAATACATGGGTATGGGCACTCCCCTTGGCAACTGCCAAGCTTGGGGGAGGTGTCCCGGTATCGTATCACCATGAAACCTTTATCTTTATCCTTTTTTGTTTGATCCTTTTGGTTATATCTTGATATAGTATAATAAAGTTTTTAGTATGATCTAGCTTTGAGTTTTGCTTCAATCTCTATCTATGTATTCAAGTTCGCGAGTTATATAATAAAGAGTAGTTTCGAGTTGAGGGCTTTGCTTTCTTGCTATGATCTTGAGGGAATTAAATAAAAGAAAGAATAAAAAGAAATAAAAAGATCATATATTGATCTTATGGAGAGTAATGACTTCACATATAAAGAGAATGATGAATAAAAGTTGGTGAGAGTTGACAAACATAGTTTTGGTCATTGTTGCAATTAATAAGAAGTAATAAAGAAAGAGATGTTTCACATACAAATATACTATCTTGGATATCTTTTGTAATTGTGAGCACTTATTAAAATATCACATGCTAAAAAGGTTGATGTTGGACAAGGAAGACAATATAATAGGTTATGTTTTCTTATATCCTAAAAGAAGCTATATTGTCATGGATCATCCAACATGTTGAGCTTGCCTTTAACTTTCATGCTAGCCAAATTCTTTGCACCAAGTAGAGATACTACTTGTGCTTCCAAACATCCCTAAACCCAGTTTTGCCACGAGAGTCCACCATACCTACCTATGGATTGAGTAAGATCCTTCATGTAAGTTGTCATCAGTGCAAGCAATAAAAATTGTTCTCTCAATATGCATGATCTATTAGTGTGTAGAAAATAAGCTTCATACGAACTTGTGATATGGAAGAAATAAAAGCGACGGGCTGCATAATAAAGGTCTTTATCACAAGCGGCAATATAAAGTGACGTTCTTTTGCGTTAAGATTTTGTGCATCCAACCATGAAAGCGCATGACAAACTCTGCTTCCCTCCGTGAAGGGCCTATCTTTTACTTTTACCTTCTACCCTTATCCAAGAGTCATGGTGATCATCACCTTTCCCTTTTTACACTTTTTCCTTTGGCAAGCACTATAGGTTGGAGAGATCCGGATATATATATATATATATATCCACTCGGATGTAGGTTTTCATAAAGTATTATTGTTGACATTACCCTTGTGGTAAAAGGTTGGGAGGAGAAACTATAAGCCCCTATTTTTCTCTATCCTATTGAAACTTTGTACCCATAAGTATCGCCTGAGTGTCAGCAATTCAGAAAGATTAAATGATAGTTGAGTATCTAGACTTGTTGAAAAGCTCTTTAATTGACTCTTTCCGATGTTATGATAAATTGCAATTGCTTCAATGACTGAGATCATAGTTTGTTAGTTTTTAATAAAGTTTTTGATTCATACTTCACTTTGTGAAAGAGTTGTTACTTTAGCATAAGAAATTATATGTTGCTGTTCTAAAGATGATCATGATGCCCTCATGTCCGTATTTTATTTTATCGACACCTCTATCTCTAAACATGTGGACATATTTTTCGATATCGGCTTTCGCTTGAGGACAAGCGAGATCTAAGCTTGGGGTAGTTGATTCGTCCATTTTACATCATGCTTTTATATTGATATTTATTGCATTATGGGCGGTTATTACACATTATATCAAAATAATTATGTCTTTTCTCTCTTATTTTATAGGGTTTACATGAAGAGGGAGAATGTCGGCAGCTGGGATTCTGCATTGGAAAAGGAGCAAATATTAGAGACCTATTCTGCACAACTCCAAAAGTCCTGAAACTTCACGGAGCATGTTTCTGGAATATTAAAAAAAATTGGGTGAAGAAAGAACCAGAGGGGGGCCACCAGCCAGCCACAAGGTTGGAGGGCACGCCCTACCCCTTGGGCACGCCCCCCGTCCTTATGGGCCCCTGGCAGGCCTTCGACGCCCATCTTATTCTATATGGTGCATTTTGACCTGAAAAATATGAGGAAGCCTTCGGGACGAAGCGCCGCCATCTTGAGGCGAAACCTGTGCAGAGCCAATCTAGGGCTCCGACGAAGCTGTTGTGCCGGGGAAACAACCCTCCGGGAGGGGGAAATTGAAGCCATCATCATCACCAACAATCCTCTCATTGAGAGGGGGTCAATCTCCATCAACATCTTCACCAGCACCATCTCCTCTCAAACCCTAGTACATCTCTTGTATTTGGTCTTGGTCCCAAAACCTCAGATTGGTACCTGTGGGTTGCTAGTAGTGTTGATTACTCCTTGTAGTTGATGCTAGTTGGTTTATCCGGTGGAAGATTATATTTTCAGATCCTTAATGATAATTAATACTCCTCTGATCTTGATTATGAATATGCTTCGTGAGTAGTTATGTTTTTTTGTTCTTGAGGACACGGGAGAAGGCTTGTTGTAAGTAATCATGTGAATTTGGTATTCATTCGATATTTTGATGAGATGTATGTTGTCTCTCCTCTAGTGGTGTTATGTGAACGTTGACTACATGACACTTCACCATTATTTGGGCCTAGGGGAAGGCGTTGGGAAGTAATAAGTAGATGATGGGTTGCTAGAGTGACAAAAGCTTAAACCCTAGTTTATGTGTTGCTTCGCAAGGGGCTGATTTGGGTCCATATGTTTCATGCTATGGTTAGGTTTACCTTAGTTCTTCTTTCATAGTTGAGAATGCTTGCAAGAGAGGTTAATCATAAGTGGGAGGCTTGTCCAAAATCATAAGTAAGAGCGGTTACGAATTACCTTATCACAAAACCATCTGTTACCGATAATTTCAGTGCTTGCAAAGAATACCTTGCTGAAAACCGCTTGTCATTTCCTTCTGCTCCTTGCTGGGTTCGACACTCTTACATATCAAAAGGACTACGATAGATCCCTTATACTTGTGGGCCATCACTGTATCCATGGGTTAGAGTTAGTTTGAGCTAGTTCGGGCTCAAATAGCCCTAAAGTATATCCAAACATGAGGGCTAGTTTGAGCTAGTTGCATCTAACCTACCCAAAAAAGCTATCCAACACAAGAGGTGCTAATTGGAGCTAGTTCTCCTAGTGCATTTATTGTCAATCTAACCTTGTCATCCAAACATCTCTTTGGATGGAGTTAGTTCAGGGTCAGTCATGAGCTAGAAACTAACTCTAACCTCAAGCTAAGTTGAGTATCCAAAAGGGGTTGTGTTGTTGTTGTTGTTGCTGCTGCTCTTCAACGTATATCTAGACATCATCAGAACATTAAGGTAACACTCTTTCTTGTTGGTATGTAGCCTAGGATTGCATATTTATACATTAAGTACAATGCATGTTGCTATGTAGCCTCAGATATATTACATATGGCCCTAGTTAACCTACGATAAATGGGTTACATATATATATTCAGCTCGAAGTCCAATTTGCCGATTAGTCCCTATCAGCTCGCGGCCTATATGGTACCAGCTACCGATATCCTGAACAATGAGTATATATAAGCCATGGGATGAAACTACCTTGATGGAAAATAGCATTCGCTCCCAAAATTGTCCTGTGTAGGTACATCGAGAGGCATGTTAAGCACAATAGGATAAACATCAACCAAATATATCCATGGCAGACAAAATAATCTCCAAAAGATAGCTTCAGTGTGCAGGTTTAAGCATGCTAGTAAAGCAACACAAGTTGAAAGGTGTGTTAACTGCAACAGGCCTAACATTCACTGGTACGCGTCGGTGCTATACAAATGGTTTTTGACCCCTTTCCATGATGGCATTTGGAACCGTCGCCAAGTGAGTGTGGGTGATAGGGGGTCCTTCCCACATGACCCAGAAACCGTCGGGGATGGGCGAGGGGCTACTGACGATCGCCATAGAATAAACATATGAGAAGCCGCCCAGTCCCACACGTTACATATCGATGTTACGTTTCTCATCAGAGAGACATCCCAAACGATTACGCTGCTACAGTCGTGTGAAAAAGGTGGACATCAACATTTAATCTACCAATATGTTTGTGATAGGTACATTATCGCACATGGTTCAAGAATGTAAAATGTGTGTGGTGCCTCTACTAACGCCAACGTGTCCATTTTCATAACTATGTGTGTTTGCTATTCCTATCACACATGCACACAGGTTTGAATGTTTGCCGTATTACCATGAATCAAACAAGCATATGATACGAAACTGTGTGTGCGTCCGTCGGGCATCGCAAACGTTTCACGTCAAAGAACCGTATGTTCTCTTTTTTTCATCGCGCACGATGTTTTCTTTCTATCCATGTGCACATTATTTTATTAGCTCCTATATATTTTATTTTTGCCTGTAATTTATTATTCAAATTGGAAATTTTCAAATATGAAACGTGCAATTCAAGTTCTCAACACAATGGTTCAACAACGGATCCATAAATAAAATTGTCAGTACAATATGTTCAATAATTGCAGGATTAGACAACAATTAACTATGATGAACCACAATATTTGAAGGCGGTAAAGGTGAAGAGACAAGTGTAAATCATTTTGACTGCCGATGGTGTTGAAGAAGCGGAATGCCCATAATGTGTCTTCCTGCATGCCATAGGCACGAACCACTTTTGTCCAACCCCTTGTGACGATCGCCCGCCCATCCTTCACCGCCTTCAGGAAGACTTCTAGAGCATTATCATGGTAGCATGAATTATATACTTTAACCTTAGTTGCCTCCACTCTGGTCATGTAGTTTGCAAGGTAATCATCAGTAAATAGCTTCGGAAACCACTGAAAAGAGAAAAATATCAGATACTGAGGTCTAATAGAGTAACTTGTTGTGGGCAGGGGGAAAAGGCAACACATTACTTACCATCCTAAAGTTCACTATTGTCTTGGACAAAGTATAAATAAAGAGCTTAATTCCAATCACCCGTTTCTTTCGCCTAACAATCTTTTTTAGTTTCCTCACTTGACGCTTGTTCATGATATCTCATTGCCCCATACGCAAAAGGGATCGAAGCATGGATCAGTACCGCTCATATATGTATCTACAAGCAACAAGTAAATGTTAGAAGCTAAACTGAGATTGCACAAATGATGTAAGATACAACTACCTACGTTCCTAAGTACAAGTATTTCTTTAGAGATTTCAATATGAACTACATACAGATGTATATAGAATTATAGATATAGTTTAGATTAGAATCTAGATTCACTCATTTTGTTCCTTATGTAGTCTATATTGGAATCTCTAAAAATACTTATATTTAGGAATAGATGTTGTATAAGACATGGGATGCAGCTAACCTCGATGGCAAACAACAGCATCACCCATTGTAGCCTTGTGTAAGTACATGGAGAGACAATGTTAACTACAACAGCGTTAACATCCACCAAAAATAGCAAATGGTAATGAAATGGCAGCATCTGTAGTGATATCTTTATTGCAAAAGAGTAGCACAATAGCAAAGGGATGGATTAAAATATGAATACAACTATTAATTGCAACAGGCTTAACAACATCCTAATTCATGTTTTATAAGTTTGTAGCCATTGAAATACAACTGTTTAAAAATAGATACAACTGTTAATTGCAACAGGCTTAATGGCCATTGAAACCGGTACTGATAAAAATGCAATTGGCAGAGTTAAACATCACAAGGCAGGTGCTGCCAGAGCAGATAATGGCCCATTTGTCTATAAAAAGGTAGGGAAAATAGCTAAAATGTGTTAGGCATGTTTACTACAACATGCTTAATACATCGACCATACAAAACATAGCCATTAATTACAACTGGTATAGGTAAGATTGAACTAGTGAGTACATACTTGGTAAGTCGAGAGGTAGTTGCTGGGGCACTTCATCTTGGCCAAAGCTTGCCCAAAGTCAGCGGCGGCGGAGGCGAGCTGTTCCTCCGGGTCGAAGCGTGGATCGGTGCCACTGACATGTGTACCTACAAGCAACCTGCGAATGGTAGAAGTTAAACTGCAATTGCACAAATGATGTGAACTACTGTAAGACATGGGATGCAGCTAACCTCGACGGCAAACAACAGAATCGGCCGTTATGACCCTGCGTAAGTACATGGACATGCATGTTAAGTACAATAGGGTTAGCATCCACCAAAAATAGCAAATGGGCAGCATCTCTAGTATATCTTCATTATGGAGAGTAGCATGGTAGCAAAGTGACGGATTAAAAAATGGATACAACTGTTAATTGCAATAGGCTTAACAGCATCCTAAGTCATGTTTTGTACGTTTGTAGCCATTGAAATACAACTGTTTAAAAATATATTCAATTGTTAATGGCAACAGGCTTAATAGCCATTGAAACCGGTACTGATAAAAATGCAATTGGCAGAGTTAAATATCACAAGGCAGGTGCTGCGAGAGCAGAGAATGGCCCAGTTGTCTATAAAAAGGTAGGGAAAGTAGCTAAAACATGTTAGGCATGTTTACTAGAACATGCTTAATACATCGACCATACCAAACATAGCCATTAATTGCAGCTGGTATTGGTAAGATTGAACTAGTGAGTACATACTTGGCAAGTCCTAAGAGGTAGTTGCTGGGGCACTTCATCTTGGCCAGAGCCCGCCCAAAGTCAGCGGCGGCGGAGCGAGCTGTTCCTCTGGGTCGAAGCATGGATCAGTGCCACTGACATGTGTACCTATAGGCAAACAATAAATGGTAGAAGTTAAACTGCAATTTCACAAATGATGTGAAATACTGTAAGACATGGGATGCAGCTAACCTAGATGGCAAACAACAACATTGGCCGTTATGACCCTGCGTAAGTACATGGACAAGCATGTTAAGTAGAACAGGGTTAGCATCCACTAAAAATAGCAAATGGGCAGCATCTCTAGAGATACCCTGAGTCATGTATTGTAAGTTTGTTGCTGGTATTGGTGAAATTGAGCTGGACACGGTAATATTTAAACATCACACAGTGTGCAGCACTAAAATAAACAAGGCACGGACATGCTTAATACATCAACCGTACAAATCATAGCCATTGCAAGTGGTATTGGTAAGATTTAGCAGGTCAGATCTTACCTGTTAAGTCCTGGGGGGTAGTCGGTGGGGCACTTCATCTGGGCTAGAGCCTGCACCATGTCAGTGGCGGCGGAGGCGAGGTGTTCCTCCGTGTCAACACGCATAGCGGCCATCGCGCCATGGACTGTCATCAGCTCCTGGCGGTGGGGATTTGGACGCATGAGGTTGTTTCGCAGGCGCCACTTAAGCAATCAGGCTAGGGCCGTGAAAGTGATCAGTGGGTTACCTGACTGGATCCTAGTAGAACGTAGATGTGGTTCAAGTTGTGGTTGCGGCGGTTTGAGCTGCCGGTAGGGGGAGACGCAGGGGGGATACTAAGGAAATTTGATGGGTGGGGTTGTGGTTAGAGGAATAGATTCGGAAATCGTGTGCCTAATGAAAATTTCGCTGCGAAACTTGAAACTTGGGAAGCACACAACACAGACAAAGCGCGTAAAATACTCGTGTGCGAGAAAAAAGAAAATTGGCAGATCCCGTGTCCAAAAAAATGTACACGTGTAGTTGATTTTTTTCAGTCAATGGTACGCCTGGTTTATTAGGAAACATCGAACAGGTGACTGACTTATGGATCACTAACGCAAAAAAACGTAGACGGGTACGTCATAGAAACTGTGTGTTTTGTGATCTTCTAATAATTAACGCAAAAAAATGGACACGGGCACACATGCTAATCAACGCTCAAAGCCCTCAAAAGTTGCTCTACCGACATTGTACATTAATACTACAAACTTAAAGTACTACTGGTAATTTGCTTTATACTACAAACATAAACTACTTCTCACATGCTGCCATCGGACCATGCTGGCCAGACGCCGGCGTTCTCCTTCCCGGCCTTGTAGGCGGCAGCCCACCGTGCTTCAATCTCCACCAAGCTCTTCTCACCATGGAGTGCGGCCTCTTCTTTCTTGCATCGGCGAGACTCTCTTTTCTTGACTGCTTTCTACCTTTTCCGCTCCTTCTGTGCAGCTTTGTCTGCCTCTAGATCCATCGCCCATTCGGCCATGGCAGCCTCAAAGTCTGCCCACGTAACTGTGTGGCCGGCGGCGGTGATGAACTCGGTGTGACGAGATGCCATTGCTTACTTACCATGTGTGCGATAGCGGGCGGCGAGGAACGTGGCGCGGCGGGATGACATTGCTTCCTTACCAGTTATTGTGCGCCGCGGTGCCATGGATGACGCTTGGAGAGAGCTTTGGGATGGAGGGGCCGGGCAGCCGTATAGTGCCGTGGTATTCAAGAGCTCAATGACAAACGACAACAAAATTTTGGCTTCCCTTATAATTTTGCTCATTCATTATCGCACATGGTTCATCTCCGTCTCTTCGGGAAACAGTGTGCGCCGAGCCTATTGTGTGTTGCGTTATAACTGGCCGGAACCCCAGCCATGCGGATCACGCATGTGCACCGTAGGATGCGCCATGGTCGAACGACAATCCATGTCCCTCACATCACACCCGTGCAGCTATAGCTGGATTGGATTTATATGCGCTAAATGCCTAGAAAATGCACATAATCCCCTAAATATGGTAAATGAGCCCAGAAAAATGCCAAATATGAACACAGTGATTTGCAGGGTGTATGTTCGTCGTAGAAAAAAAACTCCAGGGCAAAGAACGAAGAAAATTTGGATTCCCCGTTAATCTTGGTGATTTCCCTCTCGAAAGCATGGAACTTCCTTAGTGATGGTTCGATTTATGAAGGGCGTGCATGATGACATAAGCCAAACATTCTCAAATTTTTACCAGGGCATGGTGAGGTCATACCATGGCACCATGCCAGGTGTCATGTTTTGAAGCATTTATTTCATTTTTCTATAGTTGAAAACCCAATAAACAAACATTTGTGGTTGACTATTGCCACACATTTCATCGAAATATCTGTCTATTCCTTGTAAAAGGCATGAGAATTTACTAAATGGCATGAGCACGGTTTTCTAGGCCGTTCTTGTGCACCTTTTCATGCACCGATTGTTTGAACTTGAATTATGTGCATTAATGCCTGAGAAATGCACATAATCCCCTAAATATGGTAAATAAACCCGAAAAAGTGCCAATTTGAACACGGTGATTTGCAAGGTGTATGTTCATCATAGAAAAAAACTCATGGACAAAGGACAAAGGAAATTTGTGTAACACCCCATGTATTAAGCTACAATGATCACCCTTTTGATTATGCCATGTCATCATGATCTACAGTGCTTAACCTTCATTAGTAACATATCTCATTTCAAATTCAAATTCAAATGGAAATTCAAACATAAAGTGAAAATAAAAGTTGTTCAAATCCAGGAGTTAAAATGTTCATAATATTGTAAATAATCCAGAGAAAATTCTAATACTATAATCAACATTTACTAAATTAGTTAAGTGACTCAAACAGTAAGAAACAGTACCAAAACAACAAGGTTTAATCCATTTTATTTAATACAAAATTTATATGAAATCCAACTGCCTCCAAACCATTTTCTAACGGAGGTAAATATTGCATAGTATTTATGTAGGCAAGTCCCATATTTTGCAAAAGTATTTTGTAATAAAAAGAGAAGACAAAGCAGAAACAAAAACAGAAATAGAAAAATAAAAAGCAAAGTATAAAAAAAGAAAAGGAAAATCCCCCTTGCTCCCCTGGGCCTTACCCTACAGGAGAAAACCCCGGGCAGGCCAGCCCACTTACCGCTCGTCCCCTTCCTCCCCCGTTCATCGTCGTGCTGGATGCCGCAGGCGCGTCCATGGCCGGGATGGCCACGTGCCGACCATCCGCTGCCATCCCGCGTGGATAAGGGTGATGTCGCAACCCCTCCTAACCCTAGCACCCACTTCCCCCTCTTCCTCTCCCTGGAGCTCGCCCACTCCTCCCTTCTCACTGCCCGAGCGCGTCCGCCGCCGCCTCGCCCGACGTCGATCCACGGCCACCTGCGTCCATTCGCGTCCCCGCCAACCCAGACGTCTCCACCTCGTTTGTCTACACCGACCACCACTCGCCGTTGAGCTCGGGAAGGATTGCCCAGACGGAATCGAGCTCGACGCCGACTTCACTGTCGCCGGCAATCTCTGACGACCTCGACCTCCTTCTGTGCTTCCGATCACCCAAGGGCCATCTTGTGCCACTCGGTGAGTGTTCCCCTCTACCCTGGCCTCTCGCTTGTTCACGTGTGCGCTAGGATGACGGCCTCGCACGAAGCCGTGAGCTCGCCTCCGCCGCTCATTGCACCGCTGTGGCCACCGCGAACACTGACCGCACCCGAGTCCTGCATCATGTTCCAGGGCTTCCCAGGGACTAAACACGCCTATCCCTGTCGCTTGTTATGCCCTGCGTCGATGAGATCAAGCTTGTCCGAACACCACCGCCACCGGCCGTGCTTGGTACGGCCAGCTCCGACCGCTACAACCCCCACCACCACCGTTGTTCGACGCGCGAGCTCGCCCGCTGCAGAATGAGCCAAACACCGGTTCCGGAGACCCCCTGTGTGAGAAACCCAACCACCTCCCAACGTGCGCCGCCGCAAAACATGCTCACCGGAGTTACTCCGGCGACGGCGTCGACGTGACCCGCCTCGTGGCCTCCACTGGGTCACTGACAGTGGGCCCAGTGGGTCCCGTTGGCTGGGTTGACCCATTCAACCCTGCTGACCAGGCAGGCTGGGTCCCTAACATGTGGGCCCCACTTAGTTTAAAACATTTCATTAAGTTAATTAAACTGCTAATTAATCTGTTAGCTAATTCTGTTTGGTAAGCCATTACTAACAGTGGGCCCCACTAGCTATTTAGGTTAATTAGTTAGAAGTTAAACCCCTGTTAAATTAGTTCTGAGTATGACAGGGGGGCATACCTGTCAGTTTGACTGGCCAGCTGTTGAGTTAACCACTAATGCAATGTTGATGCAATGATGACGTCATATTCCATTTCTGGCATTTCTATTTATTTAAACAATTCCAAAAAAATTGCTAAAACTTTGGAAATTCATAGAAAATAAACCGTAGCTCGGATCGAAAAACTTTCTACATGAAAGTTGATCAAAACGACAAGATGAATTTGATCGTGCCATCTATTTCTATGTCGGGACCCTCTACGTAGGTGAACCAGTAACTTTTAGCCTGAATCTGGTAGGTGAATAGTGCATATATACCGGTTAATAAATCCAACTTTAATCCTAGAATAACTAAAATGACTTAGACATATCTTTAGGCAACCCTGCACTGCACCGTAGCATAGAATGCTCTATGTTGCATATATTTGTTGTGTATTTATCTGTTTCCTACCCATCTTCTCTCTCGTTAGACCCCAACACCGACATAGTCTCCGAGGCTGACGCAGCTCCGGAGTACGACTACATAGTAGACAACCAGACCCTTGCCGCAGAGCTTCCAGGCAAGCCAACCCCCCTTGTTCATTCCAATATCACCCATTTCATTCCCTCTCATGCTTGCAGTAGAACTGCTACTGCTTTTGTATGATCCTATTCTGATGCATAGCCTGTTTTTGTTACCTACTTTCATACCTTACCTGCTTATTCTAAACTTCTTAGTATAGGCTGGTTAGAGATCCATCAGTGACCCCCACCTTGTCCCAGTTGCCCCACTTTATGTTCGATGACTCGATCAACATGATCGATGTCCAGGTCCCAACACCGCACGTCACCCCCCTTAGTTGTGCAACTCTGTAGAGTTACTATCGAGTGCCGAGGATGATACCTCGTGAGCACTTCTGATGCTAACCCTGTAGTGTAGCTATTCGGTCATGGTCATCAAGGGTGATTCCTCCTTGACCACTCCCGATAACAACTCTGTCGTACAACCCCTCAAGTGTGGACCAACGAGGGTGATTCCTCCAAGTCCACCTTGATGGTTACATCAAGTGGGAATCCATCGAGGGTGATTCCTCAGGTTTCCCCCTTGCTGTTTTTTGACACGCGGTTACTTTGACTTACCACAGAACCATGATGACATCGGGTCGGCCCCGAGGGGTACCCGCGAGTGATGTGAAGTCGGGTTGATCTGGAGGATACCCGCAAGTTTTCCACGTGGCGCGGCCGGGCATTCTTAGCCCTTGCCGCAAGTCCGTGAGACGGGGTGATGGGACCACATATCGTGGATCATCGATCGTCACCGCACACTACCAAGACACTAACGGTTTGGATATTTGATCCGAGTAGGCCTCTAGCCTTTTTTTCACTAACCACCACGCAGGAATAAGTATGGGCACTGTGCATCGTATGTATCAGCCAAAACTCAACGGGCGTCAGCGACTGAGCGGCACACGCCGGCTTGGACTGGAATGCCTCGCCTTGTATAAGGGGGGCTAGGTCTGCTCACTGGCCGTGTATGCAATGTGCAGGAGTGCAAAGGGCGATGGGCCCAAGACTCCTACGTGCTTAAGATGTTGACCGGCGTGCTGGCCTCTCTGATGAGTCTAGGTAGGGCTACGGTGTGTTGATCGGCCGAGGGCGGTCATGACCTGATGGTGTGTCCGGCTGGAGTTGATCGAGCGTGTTGGGTAAGTTGGTGCACCCCTGCAGGGAAGAAAACATCTATCGATAGCCTGTCCTATGGTAACAGACGCTCGGAGTTGTATCCCGATCGATACAACTAGAACTGGATACTAAATGCTGAGGCATGTAATGGATATGTGGCTCCGAGATTGCTTTCCCGCAGGGAGTCGGGGAAGGATCTCTGGGCGTTATTTCTACAACATGTTTGTTAAATATAAATTGCTATTCTATACTCTTCTGATTGATGCAAGATGCTTGGAGCTGCTTGAAGATCCTAATCTTCGGTAGGCTAGGATTTCCCCTTCTCTTCTGGCATTCTGCAGTTCAGTCCACAAATACTACCCAGTTCATTGATACCGATGCATATGTAGTGTAGATCCTTGCTTGCGAGTACTTTGGATGAGTACTCACGGTTGCTTTGCTTCCTTTTTTCCACGTCTTTCCATTCTTCTCGGATGCTGCAACCTGATGGTGGAGCCCAGGAGCCAGACGCCACCTTCGACGATGACTGCTACTACACTGAGGGTGCCTACTACTACGTGACAGACGCCGATGACCAGAAGTAGTTAGGAGGCTCCCACCAGGAGGCCTTGCCTTTTTGGTCGATGTTGCTTTTGTGCTAGCCTTCTTAAGGCATACTTGTTTAACTTATGTCTGTACTCAGATATGATTGCTTCAACTGACTTGTTTGTATTTGAGCTGATGTATTCGAGCCCCTGAGGTCCCTGGCTTGTAATATAAAGATTGTATTATTTTAATTTGTGTCTAAAGTTGTGTTGTGATATCTTCCCGTGAGTCCCTGATCTTGATCGTACACATTTGCGTGTATGATTAGTGCACGACTGAATTGGGGGCGTCACAATTTGGATCCCCCTTCAATATTGGTGATTTCCCCATCAAAACTATGAAACTTCCTTGGTGATGGTTCGATTTATGAAAGGCGTGCATCACGACATAAGGAAAACATTCTCCAATTTTTACCAGCGCACGGTGAGGCCATACCATGGCTCCACGCCAGGCGTCATGTTTTCCAACCATGTATTTCATTTTTTGTATAGTTGTTAACCCAGAAATGACGCGTTTATGGTTGACTATTGCCACACATTTCCTTGAAATATCTGCTCATTCCTTGTAAAAGGCAAGAGAATGTACTAAATAGCACGAGCATGGTTTTCCAGACTGTTCTTATGCACCTTTTCATGCATCGATTGTTCGAATTTGAATTATGTCTATTAATGCCTAGAAAATGCACATAATCCCATAAATATGGTAAATGAGCCCGAAATAATGTCAAATTTGAACACGTTGCATTTGAGGCGGTATGTTGATCGTTGGAAAAAACCTGAATGACAAACTAGGACAGAAATTTGGATTCCCCTTCAATCTTGGTGATTTCCCTCTCGAAAGCATGGAACTTCCTCGGTGATGGTTTGATTTTTGAAGGGCGTGCATGACGATGTAAGCCAAACCTTCTCAAATTTTTACTAGGGCATGGTGAGGTCATACCATGGCACCATGCCAGGCGTCATGTTTTTCAAGAATTTATTTCATTTTTTTTATAGTTGAAAACCCAACAAACAAATGATTGTGGTTGACTATTGCCACACATTTCATCAAAATATCTGTGCATTCCTTGTAAAAGGCATGAGAATTTACAAAATGACACGAGCATGGTTTTCCAGGCTGTTCTTGTGCAGCCTTTCATGCACCGATTGTTTCAACTTGAATTATGTGCATTAATGCCTAGGAAATGCACACAATCCCCTAAATATGGTAAATGAACCCGAAAAAGTGCCAAATTTGAACGGTGGTGTATGTTCATCACAGAAAAACTCATGGACAAAGGACAAAGGAAATTTGGATCCCGCTTCAATCTTGGTGATTTCCCCCTCGAAACCATGAAACTTCCTCAATGATGGTTCGATTTATGAAAGGCATGCACGACGACATAAGGAAAACATTCTCAAATTTTCACCAAGGCACGGTGAGGCCATACCATGGCACCACACCAGGCGTCATGTTTTCCAAGCATGTATTTCATTTTTGTATACTTGTTAACCCAGTAAATGACACGTTTATGGTTGAGTATTGCCACACATTTCCTTGAAATATCCGCCCATTCCTTGTGAAAGGAATGAGAATGTACTAAATAGCACGAGCAAGGTTTTTCAGACCATTCTTGTGCACCTTTTCATGCACCGATTGTTCGAATTTGAATTATGTGCATAATTATTGCCTAGAAAATGCACATAATCCCCTAAATATGGTAAATGATCCCGGAAAAATGTCAAATTTGAACATGTTGCATTTGAGGCAGTATGTTAATCGTTGGAAAAAAACTGAATGACAAACTACGACGGTAATTTGGATTTCCCTTCAACCTTGGTGATTTCGCTCTCGAAAGCATGGAACTTCCTCGGTGATGGTTCTATTTATGAAGGGCGTGCATGACAACATAAATCAAACCTTCTCAGCTTTTAACCAGGGCACGGTGAGGCCATACCATGGCACTATGCCAAGCGTCATGTTTGTCAAGCACATATTTCATTGTTCTATAGTTGATAACCCAGTAAATGGAGCATTTGTGGTTGACTATTGCCACACATCCCCTTGAAATATCTGCCCATTCCTTGTAAAAGGCTTGAGAATTTACTAAATACCACGAGTATGGTTTTTCTAGACTGTTCTTATGCACCTTTTCAAGCACCAACTGTTTGAATTTCAATTATGTGCACTAATGCCTACAAAATGCACATAATCCCCTAAATATTGTAAATGAACCCGGAAAAGTGCCAAATTCGAACACGATGATTAGCAGTTTTTATGTTCATCGTAGAAAAAAAACTCATGGATGAAGGACAAAGGAAATTTGGACTCCCATTCCATCTCGGTGATTTACTATCGCACACGATTCATCTCCGTCGCCTCTGCGAACCATGTGTGTTCACTCACACATGCAAAAGGAAAAAGAAAACCCTCGCCCACTTCGTCCCCACCCACTCGCCGCACACTCCTACGCAACTCTGCACCTCATCAACTTCTATCACGGCGGCCACCCTAAGCTTGACGGCTGTTGTCGGTGGGTGTATGTCGCGCTCCAAACGGCACAAGATTTTGCCCCTACTGCTTTCCGCTGCCTATCAGCACCGACATTCTAGAGTCTAGTTGACTGGGGTTTTCTGCGGGATTGGGTCGGGGATTTTTCTCATGGAGAAGGTAATCAACTTAGAGAAATATTCACTCATCTCTTATCGCAGTCCGTCCATCGCTGTTAATCAACCGGCGGAAATCACCGTGGAATCATTTTTGTTCTAGCTGATTCGTGGGTGTTCATTCATGTGTCCACAGTGCGAGCAAAAATTGGGCAAGTGTTGTCGCGGCTAGTCGAAAATGAAGTTCTATCTCACCATTCCGGATGACTTCCGGGAGCGCTTGGTATTTTCAATCTCAACCTACCATGGCATGGCCTAAATTTGTGAACATATACCGTCTATTGCTACATTATCTATATATTTGCTTCAAATCTTTGTTACATTATCTATTTTTAATTCTATATTTTTGTACTTTGCTTTCATCTGTATATTGATCTGTTCTATCAGTTACTCCCATATTTGCATCTTGCTCTATTATTTCAATATATCTAATTTACGATCTTAATTTTCATTTCAAACAGTACATCCCTTGCTTTGCAAGAACATGAGTAGAAGGAAATCTTGGGCTTTACTTTGTTGATGACTCCCAGGATGTCATATTGACAACGCAGCATGGATTTACAATGATGGTTAGCGTAAAACTTGATAAAGATGGTCACTCCTATTTTAATGCGGACCTTTGGAGAAAAATTTCTAAGTGTTATGAACTAAAAGCTGACAATAAAATTCTAGTGTGTGCACCACAGCCTGGTCTAATTAACATGGATGTTTACTTCCCCAACGTCATCAGTCGATCAAAGTCTGATCGAGGTTAGTGTCCTTTCAACTTTCTCCATGCTGTCATATTACTTAGCAAAATCTGGGTATTTGTTCTGACTAATTGATCACTATTTAAGCAACCAATTGTGATTTCATTTTCTGACTCCGTTTGTAGGTAGTAACAAATTCTGTTTTCCAATTTATGCGCACTATATATTCTTTTGCCATGTTCTAAATAAATAATACCTTTCCACCTTTTAAGCAGGATATGTTGGATGCATAGTGAATGATCTGTATGTTACTAAGCGTACCAAATTTCACTGGAAGGACTTGAAGCATGTCATAAACTTTGTTGATAATCTGACGGAGATAACTCAACGTATGAACGCTAGATTTTTGATGGGATTAATTGGACCTATGGTGCACACATTGAACAAGACCAATTATGTGCACATAACGCTGGTAAAAAGTCTTATTTTAATGTTGATGCTCATAAACTATATATATATATCTTCAACGATATGTTACAATTGGTTTTTATTCTACATGTCAACAGAAATTGCCCACTGTAGCAGTTCCTGGATCAATTTCGCGGCGTGGTCGAATTACACTTGTACCTGCTAATAACGCCAAAGTGATTGCAGGTTACTCCCTCCGTAAAATAATATAAGAGCATTTACATAACTAAAATAGAGATCTAAATGCTCTTATAGTAGTAACAGAGGGAGTATTGCATTTCCCGCAGAAATGGAACCATTCAAATTAACAAGTTCTTGCTTGTCGTAGCAATGCATCCATATTGGAAAATTGGAGACACTGTTCTACTCATGCTCTACCAAGGCACAGGAGGGCTCTTCCTTTTCATTGACGAGATGCCGAGTCACCGTGATCAAGCTGCTTCCACCAGATAGTTGTGGTTGTTGGACCTCAGCCTCTTAAAATGTGCTAGTTGTTACTTTGCTAAGTATGTAGATATGGACCATATGGTTGTTGGCCCTTAGCCTCTTAAAATGTGATAGTTGTTACTATGTTAAGTGTGTAGATATGGACCATATGGTTGTCAAAACCGTGTACGAAGATCCTCCTTTTGTCGAATAGTGTAACCAATATATATATGTTACTCAAATGTTGTTACCCAAATTCTTAAATTTTCATGGAAAGTATTAGTATCATACATAGTTCATTGAGTTTAAGCATGTGCCCGATGTCCAGAAGGCATTTGCATATTAACTGTCCATATTGCAAATTCACACACATGTTAACATAAGGAAACATATGTGTAACTTACTAACCATCGCACATGAGTACTCGCAGACGCATCGTGTGCAATACTCCTAGCCACCACAAGCAACTAGTTTGCATTTTTCAAAGTTTTTTGTACACACAGAATCATACGCGAACTAACTGTATTAACCGTTTGTGTTGTAATTTCTCATCGCAAACAGTTCATCTGAGTCGGCCGTTTGCCACGTATCACACACATCTTGTTTACATGACTCGTTTGTGTTCTTTTGGCTCATCGAAACATTTCATCCATGTGAACTGTATGCCGCATATCACATGCATCTTGTAAAGTTGAACCATTTATGTTGTGTTCCCTAATCGAAAACAGTTCGTCTGAGTGAACCGTATGCCGTATATCGCACATACATTGATATGGCTGCCCGTTTCTATTGTTCACCTCATCACAAATAGTTCAAATGAATTAACCGTGTGCCCTGCATCGCACACGCAACTAAAATTTGAACCGTGTTTGATGCTCCGCCATCGCAAATGTTTTGCACCTTTTTTGACGGTTTTTACACCATCGTTTGCGATTAATGCATCGCATACAGTTTCGTCAAAGGGTCTCTGATCATAGTGTCGCCTTAGCAATATCCTGCAGTAGTGATTTAACAACAAGCAATCATAGTCATTCAAACTAGTATTGTGTCGGTCTAAGTACACTGGTTATTGTTAAATAAAAATGGAAAGGCGTGTTAACTACAAGATGCAGAAACCAAATGTAGTCATTCATAGTGGTATTGTTGAAAACTAGTATTGATGAAATTGAACTGCACAGTTCATACTTGCACATATAGAACATCATGTTGTGAGTAACTGGAATAAACAGGGCACACTATGAACAAACAAAAATAGCATTTGAAACTGGGCATATGCTAACTACAAACAACCGAACAATCAAAAAACTTTAAAAGAGGCATATGCTAGCTATAACAAGCTTAAAGCAAGAAAATATATGCATTCCTATCCGTACGTTTAAAACTGGATTGATGAAATGTACTACACATTAAATAATTGCACATATAGAGAATCATATTGGCCCTCCGGGGTGGATGCCTATTTTATGTTTCTCTATTCAACAACTGTCACGAGTTCTGACCTGCTTTCCGTCCGTCTCGTATAGTTGTTTAGTTTCTTTTTGTGACAGTGGCCCTGTGCCTTGAGCTGCTCTTCGGCCATTGATGACCCACAAGTATAGGGATCTATCATAGTTCTTTCGATAAGTAAGAGTGTCGAACCCAATGAGGAGCAAAAGGAAATGACAAGTGGTTTTCAGTAAGGTATTCTCTGCAAGCACTGAAATTATCGGTAACAAATAGTTTTGTGATAAGGTAATTCATAACGGGTAACAAGTAACAAAGGTAACTAAGGTGCAGCAAGGTGGACCAATCCTTTTTGTAGCAAAGGACAAGCCTGGACAAACTCTTATATAAAGCAAAGCGCTCCCGAGACACATGGGAATTACTGTCAAGCTAGTTTTCGTCATGCTCATATGATTCGCGTTCGTTCCTTTGATAATTTGGTATGTGGGTGGACCTGTGCTTGGGTACTGCCCTTTCTTGGACAATCATCCCACTTATGATTAACCCCTCTCGCAAGCATCCGCAACTACGAAAGAAGAATTAAGGTAAACCTAACCATAGCATGAAACATCCAAATCAGCCCCTTACAAAGCAACGCATAAACTAGGGCTTAAGCTTTTGTCACTCTAGCAACCCATCATCTACTTATTACTTCCCAATGCCTTTCCCTAGGCCCAAACAATGGTGAAGTGTCATGTAGTAGGCGTTCACATAACACCACTAGAGGAGAGACAACTTACATCTTATCAAAATATCGAACAAATACCAAATTCACATGATTACTTATAACAAGACTTCTCCCATGTCCTCAGGAACAAACGTAACTACTCACAAATCATATTCATGTTCATAATCAGAGGGGTATTGATATGCATTAAGGATCTGAACATATGATCTTCCACCAAATAAACCAAGTAGCATCAACTACGAGGAGTAATCAACACTACTAGCAACCTAGGTTCCAATATGAGGTTTTGAGACAAAGATCGGATACAAGAGATTAACTAGGGTTTGAGAGGAGATGGTGCTGGTGAAGATGTTGATGGAGATTGACCCCCTCTCGATGAGAGGATCGATGATGATTTCGATGGCGATGATTTCCCCCTCCTGGAGGGATGTTTCTCTGGCAGAACAACTCCGCTGGAGCCCTAGATTGGTCCTGCCCAGGTTTCGCCTCGAGAGGGCGGCGCTCCATCCCGAAAGCTTCCTTATAATTTTTTCCAAGGCAAAAGACACCATATAGCATAAGATGGGCATTGGGGCCTGCCAGGTGGCCCACGAGGCAGGGAGGCACGCCTAGGGGTAGGGCGCGCCCTCCACCCTCGTGGCTGGTGGGTGGCCCCCTTCTGGTGCTTTCTTTGCCCAATATTTTTAATATATTTCAAAACTGACTTTCGTGGAGTTTCAGGACTTTTGGAGTTGTGCATAATAGGTCTCTAATATTTGCTCCTTTTCCAGCCCAGAATCCCAGCTGCCGGCATTCTCCCTCTTCGTGTAAACCTTATAAAATAAGAGAGAAAAGGCATAAGTATTGTGACATATTGTGTAGTAACAACCCATATTGCAATAAATATTGATATAAAAGCATGATGCAAAATGGAGGTATCAACTCCCCCAAGCTTAGACCTCGCTTGTCCTCAAGCGAAAGCCGATATTGAAAAATATGTCCACATGTTTAGAGATAGAGGTGTCGATAAAATAAAATACAGACAAGAGGGCATCATCATCATCTTTTGAATAGAAATATATATATTGTGATACGATTTCTTATGCCAAAGTAACAATCCATTCACAATGTAAAGTATGAATTAGAAACTTCATTGAAAACTAACAAACGATGATCTCAGTCATTGAAGCAATTGCAGTTTATCATAACATCGGAAAGAGTCAATATAAGAGCTTTTCAGCAAGTCCACATACTCAACTATCATTTAATCTTTCACAATTGCTAACACTCACATGATATTTATGGGTACAAAGTTTCAATCGGACACAGAGAAAGATAGGGGCTTATAGTTTCGCCTCCTAACCTTTTACCTCAAGGGTAATGTCAACAATAATACTTTATGAAAACCTACATCCAAGTGGATGTATATATCGGGATCTTTCCAACACATAGTGCTTGCCAAAGGATAAAGTGTAAAAAGTAAAGGTGAAGATCACCAGGACTCTTGTATGAAGGTAGAAGTAAAAATGAAAGATAGGCCCTTCGCAGAGGGAAGCAGAGGTTGTCATGCGCTTTTATGGTTGGATGCACAAAATCTTAATGCAAAAGAACATCACTTTATATTGCCACTTGTGATAAGGACCTTTATTATGCAGCCCATGGCTTTTATTTCTTCCATATCACAAGCTCGTATAAAGCTTATTTTCTTCACACTAATAGATCATACATATTTAGAGAGCAATTTTATTGCTTGCACCGATGACAACTTACTTGGAGGATCTTACTCAATCCATAGGTAGGTATGGTGGACTCTCATGGCAAAACTGGGTTTAGGGATGTTTGGAAGCACAAGTAGTATCTCTACTTGGTGCAAAGAATTTGGCTAGCATGAGGGGGAACGGCAAGCTCAACATGTTGGATGATCCATGCCAATATAACTTTTTCATATATAAGAAAACATAACCCATTACGTTGTCTTCCTTGTCCAAGATCAACTTCTTAGCATGTCATATTTTAATGAGTGCTCACAATCATAAAATATGTCCAAGATAGTGTATTTATATGTGAAAACCTCTCTTTCTTTATTACTTCCTATTAATTGCAACGATGACCAAAACTATGTTTGTCAACTCTCAACAACTTTTATTCATCATAATCTTTATATGTGAAGTCATTACTCTCCATAAGATCGATATTTTTATTTTTATTTTTATTAATTCTTTTATTCCCTCAAGATCATAGCAAGATATCATAAACTCAAAAGTAATCTTTATTATATATAGCTGACGGACTGGATTAACTAGATAGAGATCGAAACAAAACTCAAAGCTAGATCATACTAAACTTTATTCTACTAGATCAAGATATAAGCAAAAGGATCGAACTAAGAAAAACGGTAAAGATAGAAGTGTGATGGTGATACGATACCGGGGCACCTCCCCCAAGCTTGGCAGTTGCAAAGGGGAGTGCCCATACCCATGTATTTATGTCTCTTTCTTTGGAGGTCGTGATGTGATATTTGATAGTCTCCAACGTATCTATAATTTTTGATGTATTCATGCCATGTTTATAATATTTTTTCATGCTTTTGGTATGATTTGGTTATAACTAACCCGGACTGACGATGTTTTCAGCAGAACTACGATGGTGTTGTTTTTGTGCAGAAATAGAAGTTCTCGGAATGCGCTGAAAATCAACGGAGATTTTTTCTGGAAAATATAAAAAATACTGGAATAAAGAGTTACCGGAGAAGAGGCTTGTGGGGTCCATGAGGGTGGAGGGCGCGCCCACCCCCTGGGGCGCGCCCCCTACCTCGTGGACACCCCGTGGGTCCTCCTGACTTGTTCTTGATGCCAAACCCTCCTATAAATACCCAAACCTCCAGAACATAACATAGATCGGGAGTTCCGCCGCCGCAAGCCTCTGTAGCCACCAAAAATCAATTGGGACCCTGTTCCGGCACCTTGCCGGAGGGGGATCCCTCACTGGTGGCCATCTTCATCATCCCGGCGCTCTTCATGACGAGGAGGGAGTAGTTCACCCTCGGGGCTGAGGGTATGTACCATTAGCTATGTGTTTTTTCTCTCTCTCTCTCTCTCTCATGTTCTTGATTTGGTACGATCTTGATGTATCGCGAGCTTTGCTATTATAGTTGGATCTTATGATGTTTCTCCCCCTCTACTCTCTTGTAATGGATTGAGTTTTCCCTTTGAAGTCTTGCATGTGCTTATCTATGGTGACAATGGGATATTCACGTGATTTACTTGATGTACATTTTGGTGATCAACTTGCGGGTTCAGTAACATTGTGAACTTATGCAGAGGGGTTGGCACACATTTTCGTCTTGACTCTACGGTAGAAACTTTGGGGCACTCTTTGAAGTACTTTGTGTTGGTTTGAATAGATGAATCTATGACTGTGTGATGCATATCGTATAATCATGCCCACCGATACTTGAGGTGACATTGGAGTATCTAGGTGACATTAGGGTTTTGGTTGATTTGTGTCTTAAGGTGTTATTCTAGTACGAACCCTATGATGGATCGAACAGAAAGAATAACTTTGTGTTATTTTACTACAGACTCTTGAATAGATCGATCAGAAAGGATAACTTTGAGGTGGTTTCATACCCTACAATAATCTCTTCGTTTGTTCACCACTATTAGTGACTTTGGAGTGACTCTTTGTTGCATGTTAAGGGATAGTTATATGATCCAAGTATGTTATTATTGTTGAGAGAACTTGCACTAGTGAAAGTATGAACCCTAGGCCTTGTTTCCTAGCATTGGAATACCGTTTAAGCTCACTTTTATCGCTTGCTGCCTTGCTGTTTTTATATTTTCAGATTACAACTAGCTATATCTACCATCCATATTGCACTTATATGACCATCTCTTCGCCGAACTCGTGCATCTATACAATTTACCATTGTATTGGGTGTGTTGGGGACACAAGAGACTCTTTGTTATTTGGTTGCAGGGTTGTTTGAGAGAGACCATCTTCATCCTACACCTCCCACAGATTGATAAACCTTAGGTCCACTTGAGGGAAATTTTCTACTGTCCTACAAACCTCTGCACTTGGAGGCCCAACAACGTCAACAAGAAGAAGGTTGCGTAGTAGACATCAAGCTAATTTCTGGCGCCGTTGCCGGGGAGGTTAGTGCTTGAAGGTATATCTTTAGATCATGCAATCAAATCTTTTTGTTTCTTGTTTTATCACTAGTTTAGTCAATAAAATAAAATTAAAAAATGGAATTGAGGGTGCCTCATATGCTTTATCTTTTTAATGTCTTTCGTGAAAATGATGGGAAGGAAAATTGTGCTCAAGTACTAGAAGATGAATTACATAGAATACTTGGCATAAAATATGTGAATGATGAGCATGATTGCAATGTTATTAGTATGAATTCTTTGAATACCCATGATGCTAATGATATGCAAAGCCACAAGCTTGGGGATGCTATGTTTGATGAAGATGATATGTTTAGTCCCCCAAGTTTTGATGAGAATATTTATTATGATGAAAGCATGCCTCCTATCTATGATGATTATATTGATGAAAGTGGGTTTGGAAGAGTGTCAACTTTAGGAAGTAATGATCCCACTATTTTGGAGAAAGTTAAATATTATTATGATAATTATGAAAGTGGATTTGGAGAGGTCATGACTTTATTTTGCGATGAATCCACTATTTCGGAAGAGGTTCCAATTGATTATGAGAACAAAGTTGCTATCTATGATGATTATTGTGATGACTTGTATGCTATTAGGAATAATGATAACCATGAAACTTGTCATCATGATTTTAGTTTTGAATTGGATTATGCCTCACTTGATAATTATTTTGTTGAGTTTGGTCCCACTACTATTCATGAGAAGAAATTTTCTTATGTGGAGAGTAGTAAATTTTATATGCTTGTAGATCATGAAAAGAATGCTTTATGTGATGGTTATATTGTTGAATTCATTCATGATGCTACTGAAAATTATTATGAGGGAGGAATATATGCTTGTAGGAATTGCAATAATATCAAGTTTCCTCTCTATGTGCTTAAAGTTTTGAAGTTATGCTTGTTTAGCCTTCCTATGCTAGTTGATTGTTGTTCCCATAAATTGTTTTCTCACAGAATCCCTATGCATGTGAAGTGGGTTAGACTTAAATGTGCTAGTCATATTCTTCATGATTCTCCCGTTATGTTTCAATTCTTATCTTTTATGTGAGCATCATTGAAACCATCATGCCTAGCTAGGGGCGTTAAACGTTAGCGCTTGTTGGGAGGCAGACCAATCTTATTTTGGTTCTTTGCTTTTTGCTATTGTTTAGTAATAAATAACTCATCTAGCCTCTGTTTAGATGTGGTTTTATGTTTTAATTAGTGTTTGTGCCAAGTAGGACCTTTGGGAAGACTTGGGTGAAGTCTATGCGATCTTGCTGTAAAAAGTAGAAACTTTTGCGCTCACGAGATTAGCTGCCATTCTTTTACTGGAGAGTGATTTTAGGTTGATTCTTTTTGCATATGACTAATAGACAAATTCCTAAGGTCCACCAATTTATTTCAGAATTGTTGGAGTTACAAAAGTAATCGAATGATACAGATTACTACAGACTGTTCTGTTTTTGACAGATTCTATTTTCTATGTGTTGTTCGCTTACTTTGATGAATCTATGAGTAGCATCGGAGGGTATGAACCATAGAAAAGTTGGAATACAGTAGATATTACACCAATATGAATTTAGAATGAGTTCAAAACAGTACCTAAGTGGTGATTTATTTTCTTATACTAACGGAGCTTACGAGTTTTCTGTTAAGTTTTGTGTTGTGAAGTTTTCAAGTTTTGGGTAAAGATTCGATGGACTGTGGAATAAGGAGTGGCAAGAGCCTAAGCTTGGGGATGCCCAAGGCACCCCAAGGTAATATTCAAGGACAACCAAGAGCCTAAGCTTGGGGATGCGCCGGATGGCATCCCCTCTTTCGTCTTCGTTCATCGGTAACTTTACTTGGAGCTATATTTTTATTCACCACATGATATGTGTTTTGCTTGGAGCATCATTTTAATTTCTTTTGTTTTGCTTGCTGTTTGAATAAAATACCAAGATCTGAAATTCTTAAATGTTCGAGAGTCTTCACATAGTTGCATAATTATTCGACTACTCATTGATCTTCACTTATATCTTTCGGAGTAGTTTGTCTTTGCTCTAGTGCTTCACTTATATCTTTTAGAGCAGGACGGTGGTTTTATTTTGAAGAAATAGATGAACTCTCATGCTTCACTTATATTATTTTGAGAGTCTTTTGGAACAGGATGGTAACTGGCTTTGGTTATAAAATTAGTCCTAATATTATGGGCATCCAAGTTGGGTAAAATAAAAACTTACATATAAAGTGCATTGAATACTATGATAAATTTGATACTTGATAATTGTTTTGAGATATAAAGGTGGTAATGTTACAGTCATGCTAGTTGGGTAATTATGAAATTGAGAAATACTTGTGCTAAAGTTGGCAAGTCCCATAGCATGCACGTATGGTGAATGTTGTGTGACAAATTTGAAGCATGGGGTGTTCTTTGATTGCCTTCCTTATGAGTGGAGGTCGGGATCGCGCGATGGTTAACTCCTACCAACCCTTCCCCTAGGAGCATGCATAGTAGTACTTTGCTTCGAGGGTTAATAAACTTTTGCAATAAGTATATGAGTTCTTTATGACTAATGTGAGTCCATGGATTACACGCACTCTTACCCTTCCGCAATTTGCTAGCCTCTACGGTACCGTGCATTGCCCTTTCTCACTTTGAGAGTTGGTGCAAACTTCGCCGGTGCATCCAAACCCTGTTATACGATACGCTCTATCACACATAAACCTCCTTATATCTTCCTCAAAACAGCCACCATACCTACCTATTATGGCATTTCCATAGCCATTCCGAGATATATTGCCATGCAACTTTCCACTATTCCGTTTATTATGACACGCTCCATCATTGTCATATTGCTTTGCATGATCATGTAGTTGACATCGTATTTGTGGCAAAGCCACCTTGCATAATTCTTTCATACATGTCACTCTTGATTCATTGCACATCCCGGTACACCGCCAGAGGCACTCACATAGAGTCATATTTTGTCCTAAGTATTGAGTTGTAATTCTTGAGTTGTAAATAAATAGAAGTGTGATGATTTCCATTATTAGAGCATTGTCCCATGTGAGGAAAGGATGATGGAGACCATGATTCCCCCACAAGTCGGGATGAGACTCCAGACGAAATAAGAAAAGAGAGAAAAAGAGAGGCCAAAGAAGCCCAAATAAAAAAAGGAGGGAAAAAAGAGGCCAAAGAAGCCCAAATAAAAACAAAATGAGAGAAAAAGAGAGAAGGGACAATGTTACTATCCTTTTTCCACACCTATGCTTCAAAATAGCACCATGATCTTCATGATAGAGGGTTTCTTATTTTGTCACTGTCATATACTAGTGGGAATTTTTCATTATAGAACTTGGCTTGTATATTCCAATGACGGGCTTCCTCAAAATGCCCTAGGTCTTCGTGAGCAGTCAATTTGGATACACACCCACTTAGTTTCTTTTTGATGAGATTTCATACATTTATAGCTCTAGTGCATCCGTTGCATGGCAATCCCTACTAATTGTATTGACATCAATTGATGGGCATCTCCATAGCCCGTTGATTAGCCGCGTCAATGTGGGACTTTCTCCTTTTTTGTTTTCTCACATAATCCCTATCATCATACTCTACTCCACCCATAGTGCTATGTCCATGGCTTATGCTCATGTATTGCGTGAGGGTTGAAAAAGGCTGAAGTGCGTTAAAAAGTATGAACCAATTGCTTGGCTGAAACCGGGGTTGTGCATGATGGGAGCATTTTGTGTGATGAAAATGAAGCATGGCCAAACTATATGATTTTGTAGGGATAGGCTTTCTTTGGCTATGTTATTTTGATAAAACATAAACTACTTGGTTAGCATGCTTGAAGTATTACTATTTTTATGTCAATATTAAACTTTTATCTTGAATATTTTGGATCTTCCACATCAAAAACTCTATTTTTATCATTTACCTACTCGAGGACGAGAAGGAATTAAGCTTGGGGATGCTTGATACGTCTCCAACGTATCTATAATTTTTGATGTATTCATGCGATGTTTATAATACTTTTACATGCTTTTGGTATGATTTGGTTAGAACTAATCCGGACTGACGCTGTTTTCAGCAGAACTACCATTGTGTTGTTTTTGTGCAGAAATAAAAGTTCTCGGAATGCGCTGAAAATCAACGGAGATTTTTTCCGGAAAATATTAAAAATATTGGAATAAAGAGTTACCGGAGAGGAGGCTCGTGGGGTCCACGAGGATGGAGGGCGCGCCCATTCCCCTGGGGCATGCCCCTTGCCTCGTGGACACCTCGTGGGTCCTCCTAACTTGTTCTCGATGCCAAACCCTCCTATAAATACCCAAACCTCCAGAACATAACATAGATCGGGAGTTCCGCCGCCGCAAGCCTCTGTAGCCACCAAAAACCAATCGGGACCTTGTTCCGGCACCCTGCCGGAGGGGGGATCCCTCACCGGTGGCCATCTTCATCATCGCGCCGCTCTCCATGACAAGGAGGGAGTAGTTCACCCTCGGGGCTAAGGGTATGTACCAGTAGCTATGTGTTTGATCTCTCTCTCTCTCTCTCTCGTGTTCTTGATTTGGCATGATCTTGATGTATCGCGAGCTTTGCTATTATAGTTGGATCTTATGATGTTTCTCCCCCTCTACTCTCTTGTAATGGATTGAGTTTTCCCATTGAAGTTATCTTATCGAATTGAGTATTTAAGGATTTGAGAACACTTGATGTATGTCTTGCATGTGCTTATCTGTGGTGACAATGGGATATTCACGTGATCTACTTGATGTACGTTTTAGTGATCAACTTGCGGGTTCAGTAACATTGTGAACTTATGCATAGGGGTTGGCACACATTGTCGCCTTGACTCTCTGATAGAAACTTTGGGGCACTCTTTGAAGTACTTTGTGTTGGTTTGAATAGATGAATTTGAGATTGTGTGATGCATATCGTATAATCATGCCCACGGATACTTGAGGTGACATTGGAGTATCTAGGTGACATTAGGGTTTTGGTTGATTTTTGTCTTAAGGTGTTATTCTAGTACGAACTCTATGATAGATCGAACGGAAAGAATAGCTTTGTGTTATTTTACTACGGACTCTTGAATAGATCGATCAGAAAGGATAACTTTGAGGTGGTTTCGTACCCTACAATAATCTCTTCGTTTGTTCTCCGCTATTAGTGACTTTGGAGTGACTCTTTGTTGCATGTTAAGGGATAATTATATGATCCAAGTACGTTATTATTGTTGAGAGAACTTGCACTAGTGAAAGTATGAACCCTACGCCTTGTTTCCGAGCATTGCAATACCGTTTACGCTCACTTTTATCGCTTGCTACCTTGCTGTTTTTATATTTTCATATTACAAATACCTATATCTACCATCCATATTGCACTTGTATGACCATCTCTTTGCCGAACTAGTGCACCTATACAATTTACCATTGTATTGGGTGTGTTGGGGACACAAGAGACTCTTTGTTATTTGGTTGCAGGGTTGTTTGAGAATGACCATCTTCATCCTACGCCTCCCACGGATTGATAAACCTTAGGTCATCCAATTGAGGGAAATTTGCTACTGTCCTACAAACCTCTGCACTTGGAGGCCCAACAACGTCTACAAGAAGAAGGTTGCGTAGTAGACATCAATATTCTTGGCGATGATGCCCCTTAGGATATGATTCTCTTCCTCGAGCTTATTGACTTGGTGCTTAAGATCCATTATTTCCTTACTGAGTTTACCCGTGATGGCTAAAGCTCCTTTCACCCAAGGATGTTGCATAGCTGCGGGAGAACAAGTAACACTCTTTTTCATAAGAAAGAAATCTAGCATTGGGAGGAATGACCGAATTTGAAATTGTTGAGCTCTGAAGTTCCTCCATCATGAATCTGGCTTGGAAACGAGAGGTAACTTCTTGATCCTCCTCAATGGCATCTACTCTTTTCAAGTCGGCCTCCATCTCTTCCTCCATTGATGGCCCAAAGTGGTCTGCATCATTGTTTTCTCTTGGCCTCAGTGCCGGATGAGATACCCGATTCTCCCTGACTGACTCTAGAGAAGACATCTTGCTCTAAATCTGCGACAGAAACAACTCAAAAACAAAAACAAAGGATTTCGTTGTGGTACGGTGGTCAATACCTTCGGGAGATTATATAATAAATTTTTACCGACCAAAATAAGTATCGTGCAAGAAAACGGAGTCCGGATTGCACACGAGGTGGCCACGAGGCAAGGGGATGCGCCCAAGGGGGGTAGGGCGCGCCCTCCACCCTCGTGGATGCCTCGTGTCTCTTTCAGACTGCTTTTAATTTTCCTAATTTTTTAAATATTCCAAAACGGAGAAACATTGCTATTTGAGCCGTTTTGGAGTTGGTTTACTTACCATACCACATACCTATTCCTTTTCGGAGTCTGAAACATTCTAGAAAGTGTCCCTTATGTACTCCTCCGGGGTTACGGTGTCAATAACATTGGTTTCAACATTTATGGGATTACCTGAGATATAATGTTTGATTCTTTGACCGTTCACCATCTTCGGATTTGTGCCTTTGGCGTTGTTGATTTTTTATGGCACCGGAATGATAGACCTCCTCGATAATGTAAGGACCTTCCCATTTAGAGAGAATTTTTCCTGCAAAAAATCTTAAACGAGAGTTGTATAGCAAAACATAATCACCTACATTAAACTCACGCTTTTGTATCCTTTTGTCATGCCATCTTTTAACTTTTTCTTTAAACAATTTGGCATTCTCATAGGCCTGGGTTCTCCATTCATCAAGTGAGCTAATGTCAAAAAGCATCTTCTCACCGGCAAGTTCGAAATCATAATCGAGCTCTTTAATTGCCCAATATACCTTATGTTCTAGTTCGAGAGGTAAGTGACATGCTTTTCCATAAACCATTTTATACGGAGACATACCCATACGATTTTTATATGCAGTTTGATAGGCCCATAATGCATCATCAAGTTTCTTGGACCAATTCTTTTTATATCTATTAACAGTCTTTTGTAAGATCAATTTAATCTCTCTATTACTTAATTCCACTTGACCACTAGACTGAGGATGACCTGCAATGTAAAAAACATGGAGAAAACAACAACTGGTACTTGGCACTATGTCAATAGGTTAGTACTAAAAAATGATATAAATGACTATAAAATGATTGTAAAATATCCAAGAATGATAATATAACAGCATGGTACAATAAAAAATTATAGACACGTTGGAGACGTATCAGCATCCCCAAGCTTAATTCCTGCTCGTCCTCGAGTAGGTAAATGATAAAAACAGAACTTTTGATGTGTAATGTTGCCTAACATGTTCATCACATTATTTTTTTTATAGCATGGACATATGGACTTTTATATGATTCAAAGCAATACTCTAGTTTTGACATGAAGAATTTAATACTCAAGCATATAAACAAGCAACCATGTCTTTCAAAATATCAACACTAAAGCAAGTTATCCCTAGCCCATCATGCTCAATCATTGATCCATTCATGAAACACACTCGAATATTAGCTACACCCAATGCTCAAATACGATCGTAGTGCCCCTTAGTTGGTGCTTTATAAGAGAAGATGGAGACTCAAATTCAAAATAAAAATTGCATAAGTAAAAGAAAGGCCCTTCACGGAGGGAAGTAGTGATTTGTAGAGGTGCCAGAGCTCATAGCTTAAATTGAGAGATAAAATTATTTTTGAGAGCCATACTTTTCCTACCAATGAAAACGACTTGGAGCATCCCAACACTTTCCATGCTAGATACATCATACGTGGTTCCCAAACAGAAAATAAAGTTTATTCCTTTTTGCACCATAACTTTCACTTTCCATGGCTAGCCGTATCTACGGGTGCCTTCCATACCAACACTTACCAAGGAATTTATTATTTGACAACATAAAGTAAATTCATTTTTCATTTTGGGACTGGGCATCCCTAATACCTTTGCCGTACTCTCGTGCAATGACAAGTGAATAAACACTCATCGTGAGAATAACACATCTATCATGGAAAATATTGGCTACCCTTTACCGCCTCGCGAGTAGTAGAGCACATAAAAGAGAAATTTGTTTTGAACATTAGAGATGGCACATGAAAATTTTCTTAGAATAGCATGGAAATACCGCATATAGGTAGGTATAGTGGACTCAGACGGCAAAACTGGTTTAAAGGGTTTTGGATGCACAAGTAGTGATCATACTTAGTGCAAAATGAAGGCTAGCAAAAAGATTGAGAAGCGACCAACCAAAAAGCAAAAAATCTCGTACTCAAGCATTAAGCATAATTAACACCGAATAATGCACCACAAGTAGGATATACATTTCATTACATAACTATTGACTTTCGTGCTTGCATAGGGAATCACAAACCTTAACATCAATATTCTTACTAAAGCACAATTACTCATCAACATGATTCACATATCATATCGTCATATCTCAAAACCATTACTAAGAATCAAGTTTATTTTGTCCAAATGATCTTCATGAAAGTTTTTATTATATCCTCCTTGGATATCTATCACTTTGGAACTATTTTCATATGTTTCTTTTGGTAGGCTCAAACAAATATAAGTGAAGATCATGAGCATAATTTTTTTCTTTCTCTCAAATTAATCTAAGTGAAGCAAGAGAGAATTTCTTCAAAATTTGCTAACTCCCAAATAAATCTAAGTTAATCATGAGAGCATTTCTTCAAAATTAACAAAGCACACCGTGCTCAAAAAGATATAAGTGAAGTACTAGAGCAAGTCCATGGCTCTAAAAATTTAAGTGAAGCATTGGAGGAAGCATAACATAATTTTTGGCTCTCTAAAAAAGGGTGTGTCAAGCAAGGATTTGATACTTAAAACACAAAGCAAAAAAATTAAAGACTCATATCATACAAGACGCTGCAAGCAAAACTCATATCATGTGACGAATAAAAATATAGTTTCAAGTAAAATACCGATGGTCGTTAGAAGAAAGCGGGGATGCCACTCGGGGGCATGCCCAAGCTTAGTTGCTTGCTATTTCTTTGAATATTTTCTTGGGGTGCCTCGGGCATCCCCAATTTTAGCCTTTTGCTTATCCTTATTCCTTCATCCATCGTAAGATAACCCAAAACTTGAAAACTTCAATCACACAAAACTCAAACAAAACCTTCGTGAGATCCGTTAGTTTAAGAAACCGAAAAACTACTGTAAGTACTGTAGAAAACCTATTCTTATTTTTTTGCATTATATATACTGTATTCCAACTTTTCTGTGGCAAAAACTCATTAAGGAAACCATAGAATCATCAAAACAAGCACATAATGCAAAGAAAAAAGAATCTGTCAAAAACAAAACAGCTATAGAAATCTGAAAATTTTGAATACTTATGTAACTCCAGAAATTATGAAATAAACTGGTGGACATGAGGAATTTGTCTACTAATCCTCTACAAAAATAATCAACATAAAATCACTCTTCTGTAAAAAATGACAACGAATCTCGTGAGGGCAAAAGTTTCAGTTTTTCAGCAAGATCAAATAAACTTTCACCCAAGTCTTCCCAAAGGCATTGCTTGGCACAAACACGAATTAAAACACAAAAAACACAATCATAACAATATTATAATTGTTCTAACACTCAATAACAGATAACAAAAAGCAAAAATAAATTTTATTCATTGGTTGCCTCCCAACAAGCGTTATCATTTTATGCCCCTAGCTAGGCATAACGCGTAGGATCTAAGTTTTGTCATCTTTGGTTCTAGATCCATAAGATGCCCTCATGATTGATTCATATGGTGGCCTAATTCTTGTTATGGGGAAGTGTTCCATTCCCTTCCTTAGTGGAAATTGAAATTTAATATTGCCTTCTTTCATATGAATCACGACACCAATAGTACACAAAAATGGTCTACCAAGAATAATTGGACAAGATAGATTGCAATCAATATCAAGAACAATAAAATCTATGGGAACATAATTCTTATTTGCAAGAATAAGAGCATCATTAATCCTTCCCATAGTTTTTTTAATAGTAGAATCCGCTAAGTGCAAATTTAAAGAGCATTCTTCAATATCGGTAAGACCAAGCACATCACATAAAGATTTCGGAATTGTAGAAACACTAGCACCCAAGTCGCATAAAGCAAAACACTCATAATTTTTGATCTTGACTTTGATAGTAGGTTCCCATTCATCATGCAATTTTCTAGGAATTGAAACTTCTAATTAGAATTTTTCTTCAAAAGCTTTCACCATGGCATCAACAATATGTTTAGTAAAAGCTTTATTTTGTTCATAGGCATGGGGTGAAGTTATCATGGATTGCAACAAAGAAATACAATCAACCAAAGAGCAACTATCATAATTAAAGTCTTTGTAATCCAAAATAGTGGGCACATCACTAGTTAAAGTCTTGACCTCTTCAAACCCACTTTTATCAATTTTTTCAACAAGATTTTCACCCTCCGAAATATTGGGATGCCTTCTACCTAAAGTTGACTCTTCTCCATTCCCTTTTTCATCAGTATTAATTGTACTAAACCACGAATCAATAGAAGAAACACCAATCATTTTAAGATCTTCATCACTTTTGCGAAAGAAATCACTAGAAAACACTTTTTCTAAGAATTCTCTTTTAGCTCTAAGCATAGCGGTTCTTTTCTTACTTTCATCCATAGAAACATAAAGAGCTTTAGTTGATTCATCCACTTTAGTCGCAAAAGATTTCATCTTGAGATTTTCCACATTATGATCAATTCCATCAACACTTCTAGACAAATCATCAATCTTATTCAACTTTTCTTCTATGGAAGTGTTGAAAACCTTTTGTGTGTTGATAAATTCTTTAATATTATTCTCAAAATCAGAGGTATTCCTATTATTATTGTAAGATTGATTTCCATAGGAATTACCATAATTATTAGAGGAATTACTAGGAAAAGGCCTGGGAATAAAATTACCTTTATAAGTATTATTGTTGAAATTATTGCGAGAAATAAAATTCACATCTATGTCATCACTATTTTGCTCAATCAAAGTAGACAAAGGCATATCATTAAAATCAATAGGAGCACTTTTACTAGCAACCAATTTCATAAGAGCATCAACTTTTTCACTCAAAGAAGAAATTTCTTCAACCGAATGAACCTTTTTACTAGTAGGAGCCATTTCACTATGCCATTGTGAATAATTTGCCATAATATTATCAAGCAATTTGGTGGATTCACCCAAGGTACTTTCCATAAAAGTACCACCCGCAGAGGAATCTAAAAGATTACGAGAAACAAAATTTAACCCCGCATAAAAGTTTTGTATGATCATCCAAAGATTTAACCCATGAGTAGGGCAGTTCCTTAGCATCATTTTCATCCTTTCCCAAGATTGTGCAACATGCTCCTGTTCATGTTGCTTGAAATTCATGATCAGGGTTCTAAGGGAAATAATTTTTGCGGGAGGAAAAAACTTAGTGATAAAAGCATCTTTCCACTTAGTCCAAGAATCAATACAATTGCGAGGCAAAGAAGAGAACCAATTTTTTGCAGAATCACGCAAAGAAAATGGAAATAATTTCATATTGACCACATCATTGTCCACATCTTTTTTCTTTTGCATATCACATAATTCCACGAAGGTATTAAGATGGGACGCGACATCCTCATTAGGAGTACCGGAAAATTGGTTTTTCATAACAACATTCAGCAAAGCAGTATTAATATCACAAGTCTCCGCACTAGTGGCGGGAGGAGCAAGCGGAGTTCCAATAAAATAATTGTTGTTGGTATTTGAGAAGTCACATAGTTTGGTGTTCTCTTGAGTCATGATGACCACACAATAAGATTGCACTCAAAAACAGATCCGGCAAGAAAACGGCGAACGGAAAAAGAGAGGCGAAAAAAGGGCAAATTGTTGTGAAGTGAGGGAGAGAAAAACGAGAGGCAAATGGCAAATAATGTAAATTGCAAGGAGATGAGATTTGTGAGTAGGAACCTGGTTGATGTTGAAGATCCTCCCTGACAACGGCGCCTGAAATTCCTTTTGATGTCGCTTGAAGCTACGTCGGTATTTCCCCAAAGAGGAAGGAATGACGCAGCACACAGTGGTAGGTATTTCCCTCAGATATGAAACCAAGGTTATCGAACCAGTAGGAGAACCAAGCAACACAACGTAGACAGCCCCTGCACACAAATACCAACACCTCTCAACCCGACGTGTTAAAGGGGTTGTCAATCCCTTTCGGGGTACGGCGCCTCAAGATAGGCAAAGGACATGAGGTAAATTTGTAGATAGGATAAATAGATCACGGAAAAAATAAATTACAGAAAGGTATTTTTGTATTTTAGTTTTAATAGATCTGAAAATAAATGCAAGAGAAAATAGATCGCAAAGGCAAATATGATGAAAAGAAGACCCGGGGGCCGTAGGTTTCACTAGTGGCTTCTCTCGAGAAAAATAGCAAATGATGGGAAAACAATTACTGTTGGGCAATTGATAGAACTTCAAATAATCATGACGATATCCAGGCAATGATCATTACATAGGCATCACGTCCAAGATTAGTAGACCGACTCCTGCCTGCATCTACTACTATTACTCTACACATCGACCGCTATCCAGCATGCATCTAGTGTATTGAGTTCATGAAAAAACGGAGTAATGCAATAAGAACGATGACATGATGTAGACAAGATCCGTTTATCTATTGCGGCAGATATGGATCCCATCTTTTTATCCTTAGTAGCAACGATACATACATGTCGGTTCCCTTTCTGTCACTGGGATCAAGCACCGTAAGATCGAACCCACTACCGGGCACCTCTTCCCATTGCAAGATAAATACATCAAGTTGGCCAAACAAAACCCAAATACCATAGAAGAAATACGAGACTATAAGAAATCACGCATATAAGTGATCAAAGAAGACTCAAATAACTTTCATGGATAAAAACATAGATTTGATCATAAACTCAAAGTTCATCGGATCCCAACAAACACACCGCTAAAAGACTTACATCATATGGATCTCCAAGAGACCATTGTATTGATAATCAAGAGAGAGACAGGGAGCCATCTAGCTACTAACTACGGACCCGTAGGTCTACAAAGAAGTACTCACGCATCATCGGAGAGGCACCAATGGAAGTGGTGAACCCCTCCGTGATGGTGTCTAGATTGGATCTGGTGGTTCTGGACTCTGTGGCGGCTGGATGAATATTTCGTCGACTCCCCTAGGGTTTTGGAATATTGGGGGTATTTATAGAGCAAAGAGGCGGTCCGGGGGGTAGCCAAGGTGGGCACAACCCACCAGGGCGCGCCTGGGCCTCCTGGCGCGCCCTGGTGGGCTGTCCCCTCCTCGGGACTCCCCCCAGGTGCAACCAGGGCCCAACTTCTTCCTTTTGGTCCATAAAAAATCATCGTAAAGTAGGGTGGCATTTGGACTCCATCTAATATTGATTTCCTGCAATGTAAAAAACATGTAGAAAACAACATCTTGCACTTGGCACTATGTCAATAGATTAGTACCAAAAAATGATATAAAATGACTATAAAATGATTGTAAAACATCCAAGAATGATAATATAACAACATGGAACAATCAAAAATTATAAATACGTTGGAGATGTATCACTTAGCAAGCATTTTACGTAAAGCACCATGAATAAAATGTGAACCACCATCAGTCATTAAATATCTAGGGACTCCAAAGCTCGGAAAAATAACTTCTTTAAGCATCTTAACATAAGTGTTATGATTAGCACTACTAGTCGGAATAGCTTCTACCCACTTAGTAATGTAATCAACAACCACTAAAATATGTGTATACCCATTAGAGGAAGGAAAAGGTCCCATATAATCAAAGCCCCAAACATCAAATGGTTCAATAGCAAGTGAATAATTCATAGGCATTTCTTGACGTCTACTAATATTACCAATTCTTTGGCATTCATCACAAGACAAGACAAACTTACGGGCATCTTTGAAAAGAGTAGGCCAATAAAAACCGGATTGCAATACCTTATGTGCAGTTCTATCTCTAGCATGGTGTCCTCCGTAAGCCTCAGAGTGATACTTGCGTAGGATCTGTTCCTGTTCATGCTCAGGTACACAATGTCTAATAACACCATCTACTCCTTCTTTATAAAGGTGTGGGTCATCCCAAAAGTAATGTCTTAAATCATAGAAAAACTTTTTCTTTTGTTGGTATGTGAAACTAGGTGGTATAAATTTAGCAACAATGTAATTAGCATAATCAGCATACCATGGAGTAGTACAAGAAGCATTTATGATAGCTAATTGTTCATCAGGAAAGTTATCATCAATAGGCAGTGGGTCATCAAGAACATTTTCTAACCTAGACAAGTTGTCTGCAATGGGGTTCTCAGCTCCCTTTCTACCAATAATATGCAAATCAAATTCTTTTAGCAAGACAACCCATCTAATAAGTCTAGATTTAGCATCTTTATTTTCCATAATATATTTAATAGCGGCATGGTCAGTGTGAACAGTTACTCTGGAATCAACAATATAAGGTCTAAACTTATCACAAGCGAACACAACTACTACAAATTCTTTTTCAGTAGTAGCATAATTTCTCTGGGCACTGTCTAGAGTTTTACTAGCATATTGGATAACATTTAATTTCTTGTCAACTCTTTGTCCTAGAACAGCACCTACAACATAATCACTAGCATCACACATAATTTCAAAGGGTAAATTCCAATCAGGTGGCTGAACAATAGGTGCAGAAATCAAGGCTTTCTTAAGTATTTCAAATGCTTCTACACAATCATAATCAAAGACAAAAGGAACATCTTTTTGTAAGAGATTAGTCAGAGGCCTAGAAATTTTAGATAAGTCTTTAATAAACCTCCTATAAAAACCAACATGACCAAGAAAACTTCTTATACCTTTGATGTCCTTAGGACACGACATCTTTTCAATAGCATCTACTTTAGCTTTATCAACTTCAATACCTCCCAGAAACTTTATGCCCCAAGACAATACCTTCATTAACCATAAAGTCACACTTCTCCCAATTCAAGACAAGATTAGTTTCTTCACATCTCTGCAAAAATCGATCAAGGTTGCTTAAGCAATCATCAAAAGAAGTTCCATAAACATAGAAATCATACATGAAAACCTCAACAATCTTTTCACAAAAGTCAGAGAATATAGCAGTCATACATCTTTGAAAGGTAGCAGGTGCATTGCATAAACCAAAAAGGCATGTGTCTTTAAGCAAAAGTACCAAAAGGGCAAGTAAAACTGGTCTTTTCTTGATCCTATTTTGACACATGTATTTGAGAAAAACCAGAATAACCATCTAGATGAAGGAAATATGCCCTAGAGGCAATAATAAAGTTATTATTTATTTCCTCATACTCCCTCCATTCCTAAATATAGGGTGTATAGTTTCTGGCACGAAAATTAAAGAACACACATGGAGGGAAAATTTCACAAGTTTTGGGCGAGATTACACCTGACTAACTAACATGAGTAAATAGAGGAGCTTGCCTGATATAAGGAAATGTAATCAAATTCCTAAAAAAAAATATCCAAACGAGTGGTGCAACGCAATGCACCTTATATTTCGGATTTTTGATCAAAAATCTGTACACCTTATATCAAGGAACGGAGGGAGTATCATGATAAATGTTTATTATTCATGCTAGAATTGTATTACCCGGAAACATAATACATGTGTGAATACATAGACAAACATAGTGTCACTAGTATGCCTCTACTTGACTAGCTCGTGAATCAAAGATGGTTAAGTTTCCTAACCATAGACATGAGTTGTCATTTGATTAACGGGATCACATCATTAGGACAATGATGTGATTGACTTCACCAATTCCATTAGCTTTTTACTTGATCGTTTAGTATGTTGCTATTGCTTTCTTCATGAGTTATACATGTTCCTATGACTATGAGATTATGTAATTCCCGCTTACTAGAGGAACACTTTGTGTGCTACCAAACGTCACAACGTAACTGGGTGATTATAAAGGTGCTCTACAGGTGTCTCCAAAGGTACTTGTTGAGTTGACGTATTTCGAGATTAGGATTTGTCACTCCGATTGTCGGAGAGGTATCTCTGGGCCCTCTCGGTAATGCACATCACTATAAGCCTTGCAAGCAATGTAGCTAATGAGTTAGTTACGGGATGATGCATTATGTAACGAGTAAAGAGACTTGCCAGTAACGAGATTGAACTAGGTATTGAGATACCGACGATCGAATCTCGGGCAAGTAACATACCGATGACAAAGGGAACAATGTATGTTGTTATGCGGTTTGACCGATAAAGATCTTCGTAGAATATGTAGGAGCCAATATGAGCATCCAGGTTCCACTATTAGTTATTGACCGGAGACGTGTCTCGGTCATGTCTACATAGTTCTCGAACCCGTAGGGTCCGCACACTTAAAGTAAGATGACAGTTATATTATGATTTTATGTGTTTTGATGTACCAAAGGTTCTTCGGAGTCCCGGATGTGATCACGGACATGACAAGGAGTCTCTAAATGGTCGAGACATGAAGATTGATATATTGGACGACTATATTCGGACACCAGAATAGTTCCGGGGGTTATCGGATATATATCGGAGTACCGGGGTTACTGGAACCCCCCCAAGGAAGCTATTGGGCCTTATGGGCCTTAGAGGAAAGGAGAGAGGGAGGCCAGGAGGTGGTGCGCGGCCCCCCTTGCCCTAATCCGAATTGGGAAAGGGAAGGGGGCAGCGGCCCCCTTCTCCTTCCTTCTCTCCACCTCCTCCTTCCCCCTTCTCCTACTTGGAATAGGAAAGGGGGGGCAAACCTACTTGGAGTAGGATTGCCCCCCACCCCCCCAGGGCGCGCCCCTCCCCTTGGCCAGCCCTCTCCTCCTCCCCCTTTATATGCGGAGGAGGAGGGCAACCCATAGACACAACAATTGATCATTGATCTCTTAGCCGTGTGCGGTGCCCCCTCCACCATAGTCCTCCTCGATAATATCGTAACGGTGCTTAGGCGAAGCCCTGCGACGGTAGAACATCATCATCGTCACCACGCCGTCGTGCTGACGGAACTCTCCCTCGACACTCGGCTAGATCGGAATTCGAGGGACATCATCGAGCTGAACGTGTGCAAGAACTCGGAGGTGCCGTGCTTTCGGTGCTTGATCAGTCGGGCCATGAAGACGTATGACTACATCACCCGCGTAGTGCTAACGCTTCCGCTTACGGTATACGAGGGTACATAGACAACACTCTCCCCTCTCGTTGCTATGCATCACCATGATCTTGCGTGTGCGCAGGAATTTTTTTTGAAATTACTACGTTCCCCAACAGTGGCATCCGAGCCTAGGTTTTATGCATTGATGTTATATGCATGAGTAGAACACAAGTGAGTTGTGGGTGATACAAGTCGTACTGCTTACCAGCATGTCATACTTTGGTTCGGCGGTATTGTTGGATGAAGCGGCCCGGACCGACATTACGCGTAGGCTTACGCGAGACTGGTTTTACCGACGTGCTTTGCACACAGGTGGCTGGCGGGTGTCAGTTTCTCCAACTTTACTTGAACCGAGTGTGGCTACACCCGGTTCTTGAGAAGGTTAAAATAGCACTAACTTGACGAACTATCGTTGTGGTTTTGATGTGTAGGTAAGAACGGTTCTTGCTCAGCCCGTAGCAGCCACGTAAAACTTGCAACAACAAAGTAGAGGATGTCTAACTTGTTTTTGTAGGGCATGTTGTTATGTGATATGGTCAAGACGTGATGCTATATTTTATTGTATGAGATGATCATGTTTTGTAACAGAGTTATCGGCAACTGGCAGGAGCCATATGGTTGTTGCTTTATTGTATGCAATGCAATCGCCCTGTAATTGCTTTACTTTATCACTAAGCGGTAGCAATAATCGTAGAAGCAATAGTTGGCGAGACAACAACGATGCTACGATGGAGATCAAGGTGTCGCGCCGGTGACGATGGTGATCATGACGGTGCTTCGGAGATGGTGTAACGCCCCGAAGTCGATGCGCCAGGTGTCTGCCAGTTATTTGCCGTTGTTGCCCAGTCATTTGCTTGCGTGTTGCATTTTATCATGTCATCATGTGCATTGCATTGCATACATGTTTGCCTCATGTATCCGAGCATTTTCCCTGTTGTCCGTTTTGCAATCCGGCACTCCTATGTCCCCCGACGCCCCCTTTTGCCTCTTTTCATGTGCGAGTGTTAAATGTTCTCGGAATGGACCAAGGCTTGCCAAGTGGCCTTGGTATAGCACCGGTAGGCCGCCTGTCAAGTTTCGTGTCACTTGGAGTCCGTTTGATACTCCAACGGTTAACCGGGTAACCGCAAAAGCCCCTTTCTCTTTGCAGCACAACACCCCTCCAAAGTTGCCCAAAAGCCATCCAAAACCCCTCCATGCTCTCGGTCGTTCGATCACGATCGTGTGGGCGAAAACCGCTCCCCATTTGGACTCCCCTAGCTCCCTCTACCTATAAAAACGTCCTCCTCCTCCATTTTCGGATCAAAACCCTAGATCAAATCGCCCCCCCGCCACCGGACACGTCCGGCCTCGCCGGACGAAATCGCCGCCGCCCCGCAGCCACTGGCGCAGCGCCACCTATCCCGTCGCGCCTTCCTCCGCCGCGGCCCGCGGGGCCAGAAGCGGGCCCGCGCGCCGCCGCCGCCTGGCCCGTCTGCCCGCCTCCTCGTGCGCCCGCGCGCCTCGCCGGAGCCGCGCGCCTCCCCCGCCGTTCGCCGCCTCGCCGCCGGCCGCCGCCTTGCCTCTCCGCCGCCGCATCCTCCCCGCCGCCGCGGAGCTTCCTAGCCAGAGTCCGAGCTCGTCGCCCGCCGGACCTCCCCGCTGGCGCCCCCCGAGCCCCGCGCCTGAGCTCTCTCCGCCCGCTGGCCTTCCGATCACCCCTCGTTGCCGGCCTCCGTTGCCGTCTCCGGCGAGATCTCCGGCCAGATATGGGAGTGGGACCAGATCCTCCCACTCCCTGAACCAAACGCCTCCACCGCACCCTGGATCACTCCGTCCCGTTCGTCCTCGCCCCGGTTGACTTTTCGGAGGGTATATTTTCGTCAGTCCCTGTTTCAGCAACATTTTCATGCCCTGTTCAACGCATCATAACTTGTTGTATACCGCTCCGTTTTGTGCGTGCTAGATATCAAAATGTTCAGCATGAGATGCTCTTCATTTAATTCCATTGTAGCATGTTTGTTTGAGGCCATCTTGATGCCCTAATCATTGTTTCAAAAGTGCTATGTGATGTTAATCTGCTGAAACTGTTATAACTTGGTGATTTGTCATTTTTGTTGCATTTGATGTGTGCATCCTGTAAGCATGATCTCTACATGTGTTTTTTACTACATCACGCCATGTTCATAGCGGTGCAATCCGGGTATTTTTTTGGGTCTTGTAGTGAGTGCATCAAGCTTGTTAAGTAGGGTATTTGCTGTTGCTGTTTTGCTAGACAGATTCTGTTATATGCTGGTGCTATGTTAACCTGCTACTACAAGTCATTCTATGCATAATCTGGAGATGTTCACTAAGGATGTTTTGTTATATGTTTCATGCTCCATCAATTCATGCCCCTGGTTCAATTTATAGCCTGCTGTAACTTGTTGTTATCTTGCTCCAAACTTGCTAAATAATGTTGCTGTCAGCCTGTTAACATTAAGTTCAATGTTGCCATGATTGTTGTTAGTGATCCAAGCACGCTATGAACTTGATCTCGCCATGTTTAGCTTCATAATCATGTCTTCTTACTATTGGTTGCCTTCACATGCCATGTATTGCTCTGTGGTGAGTGGTTCAAGCTCACCAACATGCCTACTTATTGTTGTTCCTGCCATGTATGAATCCGTCATATCATTTGCCATGTTTACATGCGTGCTATCATATTTTCTGTGCCCTTTTGGCTCATGGTCAGTAAGGGACTTTTGTTATATGAGATTAGTAGATTAATGCCATTCCTTTGTTTGCCATGATAAGTTCTTGTAACATGTTGTTTGATAGCTCTAAACATTGCAACCTGCTGTTATTTCTGCTAAGCCTGAAACTGTTATTATTTGCAATCTTGCCATGTCCTTTTGAGCATGATCTAGTGATTTCTGGAGTTAGCTCAGTGTTCATGTTTTGTTGTGCTTTACCTGTACATCATGTACGTGCCTTTTGTTTCCATATTGTGGTACTGTAGCATGTTGTTTTGGTGCTTGCAATATGCCCAGTTGCTGTTTTGGACAGTTTGTCCTTTAAACTTGTATAGTGTATGTGTTGAACCGTTGCTCCTTTTTGAGTTGCTCTATATGAAACTTGCTTGATTTTGCATGTAGTTTCATATTATCATGTTGCATCCATGTTTTGAGGTGTTCGCTTGATGTTTGGATGCATTTAGCATCAATGCCATGTTTAACTTGTGTTGCTCATATCTTCTAGGCCGTAGCTCCGAACTAAATGAACTTTATGTGTAACTTGACTAGAATTTCGTGTAGATCCTCTTGGTGCTCTTTAACTTGCTGTTTAATAACTTCAACTTAATGTTTGTTCAGATCTGGACCAACTTTGAAACTTGCATATGAGGACTTACCGGAATTGTTATAGGTTGTTCCCGGCCTCATTTAAACTTGTTTCGATGTGTTGCTCTTGTATGCATCATCTCTTGCCATGAGTAGCTTCATGTAGCTTGTCATGCATCATACTTGGTCGAGCATCATGCCTTGTCATGTGTGGTGTGTTTACTATGTTGTGTGCTTCTTCTCGATAGTTCCTGTTTCGTTGCGACCGTGAGGATTCGTTCGTCTACGCTTGGTTCATCTTCATGGATTCATCTTCTTCATGGACTCGTTCTTCTTCCTTGCGGGATTTCAGGCAAGATGACTGTCACCTTGGATCTCATTACTATCATTGCTATGCTAGTTGCTTCGTTCTATCGCTTTGCCGCGCTACCTATCTTTTGTTGATCAAGCCTCCCAAATTGCCATGTCAGCCTCTAACCTTTTCACTCTTCCTAGCAAACCGTTGTTTGGCTATGTTACTGCTTTGTTCAGCCCCTCTTATAGCGTTGTTAGTTGCAGGTGAAGTTGAAGATTGCCCCATGATGGACAGGATTATGTTGGGATATCACAATATCTCTTATTTAATTAATGCATCCATATACTTGGTAAAGGGTGGAAGACTCAACCTTATGCCTGGTGTTTTGTTCCACTCTTGCCGCCCTAGTTTCTGTCATACCGGTGTTATGTTCCTGGATTTTGCGTTCCTCACGCGGTTGGGTGATTTATGGGACCCCCTTGACAGTTCGCTTTGAATAAAACTCCTCCAGCAAGGCCCAACCTTGGTTTTACCATTTGCCTCACCTAGCCCTTTTCCCTTGGGTTTCCGGAGCCCGAGGGTCATCTTTATTTACCCCCCCCCCCCGGGCCAGTGCTCCTTCGAGTGTTGGTCCAAACTAGAGCACCGTGCGGGACCGTCCCTTGGCAACTTGGGTTATGTTGGTTCCTGTACGCTTCGCTTATCCGGTGTGCCCTGAGAACGAGATATGTGCAGCTCCTATCGGGATTTGTCAGCACATCGGGCAGTCTTGCTGGTGTTGTTTTACCATTGTCGAAATGTCTTGTAAACCGGGATTCCGAGACTGATCGGGTCTTCCTGGGAGAAGGAATATCCTTCGTTGATCACGAGAGCTTATCATGGGCTAAGTTGGGACACCCCTGCAGGGTATTATCTTTCGAAAGCCGTGCCCGCGGTTATGTGGCAGATGGGAATTTGTTAATGTCCGGTTGTAGATAACTTGACACCTGATCCGAATTAAAACGCATCAACCGTGTGTGTAGCCGTGATGGTCTCTTCTCGGCGGAGTCCGGGAAGTGAACACGGTTTCCGTGTTATGTTTGATGTTAGTAGGAGCTCAGGATCACTTCTTGATCATTACTAGTTGACGACCGTTCCTTTGCTCCTCTTCTCACTCTTATTTGCGTATGTTAGCCACCATATTTGCTTAGCCGCTGCTGCAACCTCACCACTTTACCCTTTCCTTACCCATCAAGCTTTGCTAGTCTTGATACCCATGGTAATGGGATTGCTGAGTCCTCATGGCTCACAGATTACTACAACAACAGTTGCAGGTATAGGTTATGCGATGATCATGACGCGAGAGCGATCTTTGCTTGTTTTGGTGTTCTTCTTCTGCTTCTTCGATCAGGGGATAGGTTCCAGGTCGGCAGCCTGGGCTAGCAGGGTGGATGTCGTTTGAGTTTCTGTTTATGTTCATCCGTAGTCGGATGTTGCTCTTATGTATTGTGATGTTGTATTCATGTGGCATTGTATGCCTTTTGTATGTATCCCCATCTATTACGTAATATTAATGTAATGATATCCACCTTGCAAAAGCGTATCAATATGCGGTTCTATCCTTGGTGGGATCTTCGAGTCTCTTTAGGATAGTATCGCATATTGGGCGTGACAAGTTGGTATCAGAGCCTCGACCGACCTTAGGAGCCCCCTTGATTGATCGTTTAGTTTGGCCGTTGTCGAGTCTAGAAGAAAACTGTTTTCGGTGTTTAGTTATATCGGAGAGTAGGAATTCTTTTACTCCTCAGCCCCTTCATCGCTCTGGTGAGGAATCTTGACGTAGGTGTTTTTGAATTACTCCTCTTCCTTTTCAAACTTTCTTTAGGATCACGCAGTTGGTTTTTCGATCGTTGTTCCTCAGCTCTTTGCATCCGGTGCATTTCTCGTCAAGGTGATTCGACCCTCTCCGTTTTTGCAAGTTCAAACATCAGTTGTCTTCTTTTCCCACCCACCCACCCTTTTCTTCTTGGAGCCGGAGCCTGTAATCGAGTATCCATCATACTCGTGCGAAGTCTTTGTTTTCTTTCCTCAATGATTTCAACCGGTGTTTTCTCTTCAAGATATTCGTCGGTTCCCCCCTTCCAAGTTGTCTTTGTTTTCCCGCCCTCCCACCCCCTTATTCCCAGAGCTTGAGTCTCTTTCGAGCATCAATTTCATTCGTGCGAAGCCTCTTCAGTCTTTCGTAAATTATTTCAACCGGTGATTTCTCATCTTGTTTGTCATTCTTCAACTCTTTTCTTCTCCGGTGGACTCTATTCAAGTTTTTTCGGTTTGATCACACTCTTTTCCTTGGATCAAGTGTTCTCCTTGCTCGTTTGCCTCTCACCAGTTTATCCTTCCGGAGTGCTCAAGACATCTCAGGAGATTCGTCTGTGTTCCAATTAATTTGAGGTTGTCACCTCATTCAAATATTTCAATTGTTTCGGTGCATCATCTGTCTGTTCAACAATCCTTTCCAACGGTGTTTTTCTTTTAGTGAGCCCTAACCCACAGGTCTTTTCCCAGGATCTTACCTGACTCTTCTAATTCCCCCGGAGTTATTTTCAATTCTTTTCAAGTGTGACGTAAGAATGGATCCCATCAGTCACATGCCTTCTCCAAGATCGCTTTCAAATTCTTTTCATTGATGCCTCAACCTCTTCGTTTTTTTCGTTCCCCCGGAGTGCTTTAACAATTTTGGTGGTGTTTCTCGTCGTCATTTGAAGACCGAAGAAGAGTTTTTCCTCTAAATCTTGCCCGTTCTCCCGAAGATTCGTGGTTCTAGCTTCATGTTATCCTCTCGAATTATTCCATTTGTCAGATATTCTTTTCTTACCCATCCGGAGTATGTTAGAAGTTGTTTTTCCATTTCTTTCACCGGAGGCCATCATTCCAGAAGAATTGTTCGTCCTCACATTTCAGCTACCGTTATCCAATTATCCCAGTGCTTCGTTGAAGTATTCCTCAATCAGCTAATGATCTCTTTGTTCTTCTGCATCTAAATCCCCTCAAGCATATTTGTTCTTCTAATTCTTCCTGGCGATTCATTCTCTTTCGCCAGTCATTTCCGAATTCTAACGGTGGTTCGTTCAAGATTCTTTTTCTTTGATTATCATATTAATTCATTCGTTCTTTTCAATCCTACCGGTGGTTCATGAAGACTTTCTCAAGTTTGCGCTATACCCCCTTAATCCTTTTCAAGAAGAATAAGTAATATGCAAAATCCATTGCTTGTCATCAATTTAATTTGATGAAGGATAAGCATACAATAAATCTTATTCTTATTTCCTCAAAGTGATTAATCCCTTCCTTTGGAGTTTGTTCTTGATGAATAAATTCTAGTTCCAAGTGTTTTTCATCTTTTTTTTCTGGAGTTCATATTTCCTCGGTCATTTCGTCGGAACCTCCTTCTAAATCACCGCAAGGCTCATCTTATTCTTTCTTCCTTCATTCTATCTCATCATCCTTTTGTTTACCGGAGTTCTTCATGGTGGCTCTTCATGATTTAATTCATTCTTCAAGAGTTCATCAAGATTTTGTTGGTGGAGTCCAAATATCTTTTCCTCTTGCGTCTCGAAGTGTAATTAATTCTCCGTATTCTTTTGAATTGGAGTTTTGCATTTCTTCGTTCTTCTCATATATTCAAGCATTTGCTTGTGGCATAATTTCACCTCAAGTTTTGAGTTGTTTTTGGATAAGTCCACAACAAGTTTTTTTTTCTTTCGTTGTTGATTTTCTCAACAACTCCGTTCAACCTATCCTTCTAAGTTCTTTTCATTCAACTCTTCCAATTCTTTTCGGAGGTTTTGTGTCATGTCTTCATCAAGTAGCATTCCATCCTCTCTAGCTCGTGTTCTGTTCCTTCCATTTTCAGCCGGAGTGTTGCCTAAATCCTTTCACTCATTAGTCGTTTCTTATCTCGATCTAACCAGAGTGGTTTCATAGTCTATCTATTTTCGTGAGCTTTCGATCCTCGGCATTCTCATCATTCCTCTCTTCTTCTCGTGTGCTCGGGATTCTTTGCTTCTTCTCTTGAGTTCTTGTTTCACCTCACCCCTTTTTCCTTCCGTCTCGGTCCTAAGATCTCGGGACGAGATCTCTTGTTGGTAGAGAAGAGTTGTAACGCCCCGGATTCGATGCGCCAGGTGTCTGCAAGTTATTCACCATTGTTGCCATGTCATTTGCTTGCGTGTTGCATTGCATACATGTTCGCCTCATGCATCCGAGCATTTTCCCCGTTCTCCGTTTTGCAATCCGGCACTCCTATGTCCCCCGGCGCCCCCTTTTGCCTCTTTTCGTGTGCAGGTGTTAAACGTTCTCGAAATGGACCGAGGCTTGCTAAGTGGCCTTGGTATAGCACCGGTAGGCCGCCTGTGAAGTTTCATGTCATTTGGAGTCCGTTTGATACTCCAACGGTTAACCGGGTAACCGCAAAAGCCCGTTTCTCTTTGCAGCCCAACACCCCTCCAAAGTGGCCCAAAACCCATCCAAAACCCCTCCATGCTCTCGGTCGTTCGATCATGATCGTGTGGGTGAAAAACGCTCCCCATTTGGACTCCCCTAGCTCCCTCTACCTATAAAAATGTCCTCTTCCTCCATTTTTCGGATCAAAACCTTAGATCAAATCGCCCCGCCGCCACCGGACACGTCCGGCCTCGCCGGACGAAATCGCCGCCACCCCACAGCCACTAGCGCAGCGCCACCTGTCCCGTCGCGCCTCCCTCCGCCGCGGCCCGCGGGGCCCAAAGCGGGCCCGCGCGAGCCCACGCGCCGCCGCCACCTGGCCCGTCTGCCCGCCTCCTCGTGCGCCCGCGCGCCTCCGCCGCCGTTCGCCGCCTCGCCGCCGGCCGCCGCCTTGCCTCTCCGCCGCCGCGGAGCTTCCCAGCCGGAGCCCGAGCTCGCCGCCCGCCGGACCTCCCCGCCGGCGCGCCCCGAGCCCCGCGCCGGAGCTCTCTCCGCCCGCTGGCCTCCCCATCGCCCCTCGTCGCCGGCCTCCGTCGCCGTCTCCGGCGAGATCTCCGGCCAGATATGGGAGTGGGACCAGATCCACCCACTCCCCGAACCAAACACCTCCACCGCGCCCTGGATCCCTCCGTCCCGTTCGTCCTCGTCCCGGTTGACTTTTCGGAGGGTATATTTTCGTCTAAGTCCCTGTTTCAGCAACATTTTCATGCCCTATTCAATGCATCATAACTTGTTCCATACTGCTCCGTTTTGTGCGTGCTATATATCAAAATGTTCATCATGAGATGCTCTTCATTTTATTCCATTGTACCATGTTGGTTTGAGACCATCTTGATGCCCTAATCATCGTTGCAAAAGTGCTATGTGATGTTAATCTGCTAAAACTGTTATAACTTGGTGATTTTCCATTTTTGTTGCATTTGATGTGTGCATCCTATGAGCATGATCTCTACATGTGTTTTCTACTAAATCATGCCATCTTCACATTGGTGCAATCCGTGTATTTGTGTGGGTCTTGTAGTGAGTGCATCAAGCTTGTTAAGTAGGGTACTTGCTGTTGCTGTTTTGCTTGACAGATTCTGTTATATCCTGGTGCTATGTTAACCTGCTGCTACAAGTCATTCTATGCATAATCTGGAGATGTTCACTAAGGATGTTTTGTTATACGTGTCATGTTCTATCCATTCATGCCCCTTGTTGCATTTATAGCCTGCTGTAACTTGTTGTTATCTTGCTCCAAACTTGCTAAATAATGTTGCTGTCAGCCTGTTAGCATTAAGTTCAATGTTGCCATGATTGTTGTTAGTGATCCAAGCATGCTATGAACTTGATCTTGCCATGTTTAGCTTCATAATCATGTCTTCTTACTGTTGGTTGCCTTCACATGCTATGTATTGCTCTGTGGTGAGTGTTTCAAGCTCACCAACATGCCTACTTATTGTTGTTCCTGCCATGTATGAATCTGTCATATCATTTGCCATGTTTACATGGGTGCCATCATATTTTCTGTGCCCTTTAGGCTCATGGTAGATTAATGCCATGCCTTTGTTTGCCATGATAAGTTCCTGCAACATGTTGTTTGATAGCTCTAAACATTGCAACCTGATGTTATTTCTGCTAAGCCTGAAACTGTTATTATTTGCAATCTTGCCATGTCCTTTTGAGCATGATCTATTGATTTCTGGAGTTAGCTCAGTGCTCATGTTTTGTTGTGATTTACCAATACATCATGTCCATGCCTTTTGTTTCCATATTGTGGTACTGTAGCATGTTGTTTTGGTGCTTGCAATATGCCCAGTTGCTGTTTTGGACAGTTTGTCCTTTAAACTTGTATAGAGTGTATGTGTTGAACCATTGCTCCGTTTTGAGTTTCTCTATATGAAACTTGCTTGATTTTGCATGTAGTTTCATATTATCATGTTGCATCCATGTTTTGAGGTATTTGCTTGATTTTGGATGCATTTAGCATCAATGCCATGTTTAACTTGTGTTGCTCATATCTTCTAGGCCGTAGCTTCGAACTAAATGAACTTTATATGTAACTTGACTAGAATTTCGTGTAGATCCTCTTGGTGATCTTTAACTTGCTCTTTAATAACTTCAACTTAATGTTTGTTCAGATTTGGACCAACTTTGAAACTTGCATATGAGGACTTACCGGAATTGTTATAAGTTGTTCCCGGCCTCATTTAAACTTGTTTCGATGTGTTGCTCTTGTATGCATCATCTCTTGCCATGAGTAGCTTCATGTAGCTTGTCATGCATCATACTTGGTTGAGCATCATGCCTTGTCATGTGTCGTGTGTTTACTATGTTGTGTGCTTCTTCTTGATAGTTCATGTTTAGTTGCGACCGTGAGGATTCGTTCGTCTACGCTTGGTTCGTCTTCATGGCTTCATCTTCTTCATGGACTCGTTCTTCTTCCTTGCGGGATTTCAGGCAAGATGACCGTCACCTTGGATATCATTACTATCATTGCTATGCTAGTTGCTTCGTTCTATCGCTTTGCCGCGCTACATATCTTTTGTTGATCAAGCCTCCCAAATTGCCATGTCAGCCTCTAACCTTTTCACTCTTCCTAGCAAACCGTTGTTTGGCTATGTTACTGCTTTGCTTAGCCCCTCTTATAGCGTTGTTAGTTGCAGGTGAAATTGAAGATTGCCCCATGATGGACATGATTATGTTGGGATATCAAAATATCTGTTATTTAATTAATGCATCTATATACTTGGTAAAGGGTGGAAGACTCGGCCTTATGACTGGTGTTTTGTTCCACTCTTGCCGCCCTAGTTTCTGTCATACCGGTGTTATGTTCCCGGATTTTGCGTTCCTTACGCGGTTGGGTGATTTATGGGACCCCCTTGACAGTTCGCTTTGAATAAAACTCCTCCAGCAAGGCCCAACCTTGGTTTTACCATTTGCCTCACCTAGCCCTTTTTCCCTTGGGTTTCCGGAGCCCGAGGGTCATCTTTATTTACCCCCCCCCCCCCCCGGGCCAGTGCTCCTTCGAGTGTTGGTCCAAACTAGAGCACCGTGCGGGACCGTCCCTTGGCAACTTGGGTTACGTTGGTTCCTGTACGCTTCGCTTATCCGGCGTGCCCTGAGAACGAGATATGTGCAGCTCCTATCGGGATTTGTTGGCACATCGGGCGGTCTTGCTGGTCTTGTTTTACCATTGTCGAAATGTCTTGTAAACCGGGATTCCGAGACTGATCGGGTCTTCCTGGGAGAAGGAATATCCTTCGTTGATCGCGAGAGCTTATCATGGGCTAAGTTGGGATACCCCTGCAGGGTATTATCTTTCGAAAGCCGTGCCCGTGGTTATGTGGCAGATGGGAATTTGTTAATGTCCGGTTGTAGATAACTTGACACCTGATCTGAATTAAAACGCATCAACCGCGTGTGTAGCCATGATGGTCTCTTCTCGGCGGAGTCCAGGAAGTGAACACGGTTTTTATGTTATGTTTGACGTAAGTAGGAGCTCATGATCACTTCTTGATCATTACTAGTTGACGATCGTTCCTTTGCTCCTCTTCTCGCTCTTATTTGCGTATGTTAGCCACCATATTTTCTTAGCCGCTGCTGCAACCTCACCACTTTACCCTTTCCTTAGCCATTAAGCTTTGCTAGTCTTGATACCCATGGTAATGGGATTTCTGAGTCCTCGTGGCTCACAGATTACTACAACAACAGTTGCAGGTACAGGTTATGCGATGATCATGACGCGAGAGCGATGTTTGCTTGTTTTGGAGTTCTTCTTCTGCTTATTCGATCAGGGGATAGGTTCCAGGTCGGCAGCCTGGGCTAGCAGGGTGGATGTCGTTTTAGTTTCTGTTTATGTTCATCCATAGTCGGATGTTGCTCTTATGTATTGTGATGTTGTATTCATGTGGCATTGTATGCCTTTTGTATGTATCCCCATCTATTATGTAATGTCAATGTAATGATATCCACCTTGCAAAAGCGTATCAATATGCGGTTCTATCCTTGGTGGGATCTTCGAGTCTCTTTAGGATAGTATCGCATATTGGGCGTGACAGATGGAGATCACAAGCACAAGATGATGATGGCCATATCATATCACTTATATTGATTGCACGTGATGTTTATCTTTTATGCTCTTATCTTGCTTTGATTGACGGTAGCATTATAAGACGATCTCTCACTAAATTTCAAGATAAAAGTGTTCTCCCTGAGAATGCACCATTGCCAAAGTTCATCGTGCCCAGACACCACGTGATGATCAGGTGTGATAAGCTCTATGTCCATCAACAACGGGTGCAAGCCAGTTTTGCACACGCAGAATACTCAGATTAACTTGATGAGCCTAGCATATGCAATTATGGCCTCGGAACACTGAGACCGAAAGGTCGAGCATGAATCATATAGTAGATATGATCAACATAGTGATGTTCACCATTGAAAACTACTCCATTTCACGTGATGATCGGTTATGGTTTAGTTGATTTGGATCACGTGATCACTTAGATGATTAGAGGGATGTCTATTTAAGTGGGAGTTCTTAAGTAATATGATTAATTGAACTTAAATTTATCATGAACTTAGTACATGATAGTATTTTGCTTGTCTATGTTTGTTGTAGATAGATGGCTCGTGCTGTCGTTCCGTTGAATTTTAATGCGTTCCTTGAGAAAGCAAAGTTGAAAGATGATGGTGGCAATTACACGGACTAGGTCCATAACTTGAGGATTATCCTCATTGCTGCACAAAAGAATTACGTACTGGAAGCACCGCTAGGTGCCAAACCTGCTGCAGGAGTAACACCAGATGTTATGAATGTCTGGTAGAGCAAAGCTGATGACTACTCGATAGTTCAGTGTGCCATGCTTTACGGCTTAGAACTGGGACTTCAACGACGTTTTGAACGTCATGGAGCATATGAGATGTTCCAAGAGTTGAAGTTAATATTTCAAGCAAATGCCCGGATTGAGAGATATGAAGTCTCCAATAAGTTCTATAGCTGCAAGATGGAGGAGAATAGTTCTGTCAGTTAACATATACTCAGAATGTCTGGGTATAACAATCACTTGATTCAACTGGGAGTTAATCTTCCGGATGGTAGCGTCATTGACAGAATTCTTCAATCACTGCCACCAAGCTATAAGAGCTTCGTGATGAACTATAATATGCAAGGGATGGATAAGACTATTCCCGAGCTCTTCGCAATGCTAAAGGCTGCAGAGGTAGAAATCAAGAAGGAGCATCAAGTGTTGATGGTCAATAAGACCACCAGTTTCAAGAAAAAGGGCAAAGGGAAAAAGAAAGGGAAGTTCAAGAAGAATAGCAAACAAGTTGCTGCTCAAGAGAAGAAACCCAAGTCTGGACCTAAGCCAGAGACCGAGTGCTTCTACTGCAAGCAGACTAGTCACTGGAAGCGGAACTGCCCCAAGTATTTGGCGGATAAGGATGGCAAGGTGAACAAAGGTATATGTGATATACATGTTATTGATGTGTACCTTACCAGAGCCCGTAGTAGCACCTGGGTATTTGATACTGGTTCTGTTGCTAATGTTTGCAACTCGAAACATGGACTACGGATTAAGGACACTAGCTAAGGACGAGGTGACGATGCGCGTGGGAAATGGTTCCAAAGTCGATGTGATCGCCGTCGGCACGCTACCTCTACATCTACCTTCGGGATTAGTTTTAGACCTAAATAATTGTTATTTGGTGCTAGCGTTGAGCATGAACATTATATCTGGATCTTGTTTGATGCGAGACGGTTATTCATTTAAATATGAGAATAATGGTTGTTCTATTTATATGAGTAATATCTTTTATGGTCATGCACCCTTAAAGAGTGGTCTAGTTTTGATGAATCTCGATAGTAATGATACACATATTCATAATGTTGAAGCCAAAAGATGCAGAGTTGATAATGATAGTGCAACTTATTTGTGGCACTGCCGTTTAGGTCATATTGGTGTAAAGCGCATGAAGAAACTCCATACTGATGGACTTTTGGAATCACTTGGTACTTGCGAACCATGCCTCATGGGCAAGATGACTAAAACACCGTTCTCCGGAACTATGGAGCGAGCAACTGATTTGTTGGAAATCATACATACTGATGTATGTGGTCCAATGAATGTTGAGGCTCGCGGTGGGTATTGTTATTTTCGCACCTTCACAGATGATCTGAGCAGATATGGGTATATCTACTTAATGAAACATAAGTCTGAAACATTTTAAAAGTTCAAAGAATTTCAGAGTGAAGTTGAAAATCATCGTAACAAGAAAATAAAGTTTCTACGATCTGATCGTGGAGGAGAATATTTGAGTTACGAGTTTGTTTTACATTTGAAGCAATGCGGAATAGTTTCGCAACTCATGCCACCCGGAACACCACAGCGTAATGGTGTGTCCGAACGTTGTAATCGTACTTTACTAGATATGGTGCAATCTGTGATGTCTCTTACTGATTTACCGCTATCGTTTTGGGGTTATGCTTTAGAGACGGCCGCATTCACGTTAAATAGGGCACCATCAAAATCCGTTGAGACGACGCCTTATGAACTATGGTTTGGCAAGAAACCAAAGTTGTCGTTTCTTAAAGTTTGGGGCTGCGATGCTTATGTGAAAAAGCTTCAACCCGATAAGCTCGAACCCAAATCGGAGAAACGTGTCTTCATAGGATACCCAAAGGAAACTGTTGGGTACACCTTCTATCACAGATCCGAAGGCAAGACATTTGTTGCCAAGAATGGATCCTTTCTAGAGAAGGAGTTTCTCTCGAAATAAGTGAGTGGGAGGAAAGTAGAACTTTATGATTGTCGGGGGTTGGGTGCGACATATGCCAAAGGATTACTTATCATGGTGGGGGCGAGTAGAACGTCGCCGGTGCCTAGAAACGGGATGAGGCATAGGCACGCACGCCGGCGAATCTTACCCAGCTTCGGGGCTCTCCGGGGAGATAACACCCCTACTCCTGCTCTACGGGGTCTCCGCATGATCACTAAAGCAAAGTGACTACAATGGTGCTCCTAGAGCTGTGTCGGGAGGCAGGAGAGAGCAAGGCTAGTTCTCTCCCCCCGGTGCTATTTGGTCTATCTCTATCAAGGTCCGAACCCTTTGTATGGGTGCCCCAGGGGGTTTATATAGGCCTACCCCCCGGGGGTACAATGGTAATCCGGCTGGGCGCGGGCCCCAGCCGTCTGTCTCTCATGCCGCCGTCCTTCCCGCCGGCTTCTGGGGCCCGCCGACTAGTGGGTCCCGCGGACAGGCCTGACACTGTGCGGCACTTCTGATAACGCAGGCTCGATCATTGGGTCGTGGCAACAGTGCCGCCGTCTATCGGGCGATCACTGTCGCCATTCCCCATCCTATCTGGTTAATGGCTCGTGGGGCCCAGGAGAGGAGGCGGCCGACTCCAGGGAGGCCGACTCCCACAGGTCCGTCTTCGGGGCTCTCAGGCCGTCTTCGGCCTACCCACTGACAGGCGGCCCCGCGGTCTTTGGTCCGTACAGGCCAGCCTCGTGGGCACAGTGCGTTGCGCAGTGTGGCTGAGGTCAGGGCAGGCATGGCAACAGTGCCGTGCCTCGCGCGGAGATCTTCCAGCGATACGGCTCACTGTAGCCATGCCGGTCCCTCGTAGGCAGGGGGGAACGGCCACGCCGCGACCGTACCCCGCATCGGGCTTCGGGAGGAGTCGTGGGCCGACTCCCACAGTCGGCCTCTCTGGAGGTCGCCAGCATGGAGTCAGCTTGTGTTGGAGTCGCCGTCTGGGACTCGGCTTGTCTTGGAGTCGCCGTCTGGGACTCGGCTTGTCTTGGAGTCGCCGTCTGGGACTCGGCTTGAGGGGCGCGGCCTGCCCCGATGTCTTGAAAGATCCTGGGACCGGGGTTAGCCTACCCATGGCCCATTACTCCGACAGTAGTCCCCGAAGCTGGTGAAGCCCCGTGGACACCGCCTTGTGGGGCTTTAACAGTTTCAACCTTCCCCGCGCAGACTCTGGAACTCGGCTGTCGTCTTCTCTTTGGCCGACTTGTCGAAAGTCGGATCTTCTTGCGAGGGGCCACGGCTTAAAAGCCGCGGCGGGAAACTAGGCGGCGTGCCTGATACGCTTCCTTGCTGCCATTGAGGCAGTCCTATCGCGCGGCGCCACGTGGAGAGGACAGTCTGCCCACCCACGCACGCGACGGGACGGGCCGTCAGGCGGGGCCCACCACTACCGTGCCTCAGCATACGAACGGATCCGTTGCGGCCGCGGACGGTTGGTTTAACTTCGTGGGGTAGATCGTGGGGCGGCGTGGGGCATCGTGCGCAGTTAATCCCACGCCCGCCCCCTCGGCTTCTCAGCCCATAGGGCTATAAGTAGGCGGGGGGGGGGGGGGGAGCGGGGCGGCACCGCACGCGCACCCTTCTCCCCCAATTCCCCGCCTCATCTTGCCTTCTCTTCCTCCTGCCACCGCCGTCGAGCGAGAACACTCCTCACCGCGGCGATGAGCTCTTCCTCTGTCGCGGCCCCCGCCGTGCGCTCCGGCGTATGGGACGGCTCGGAGGTGGAGGAGGAACACATCGAGTTCCTCCGCCAGACCCGCCGTCTCCCCAGCGCGGACCTCATGTGCACCCGCCCCGTGCCGGTGGGGGAGACTCGACCGGCGCCGGAGGAGGGCAAGCGGGTCATCTTCCGCTCGCACCTCATGCGCGGCCTGGGGCTGGCGGTGAGCGGTTTCTTCCGCTCGTTCTTGGAGTTTCACAGCCTTCAACCACACCACCTTACTCCAAATACGGTGGTGTTGCTCTCCACCTTCGCCACTCTGTGCGAAGGTTTCCTCGGTGTTCTCCCCACCCTCGAGCTGTGGGGAGAATTCTTCTCTTAAGCTCGGCACGCAAGTCGCCGGCATTCCGGCTCAGTGTGGCACCTACGTCGCGGTGTGGCACTCGACAGCCGACAACCCCTTTCCTTCCATCTCGCTGATAAAGCCGGTGAAGATGTGGCAGCGCTCATACTTCTACGTGAAGAACCTCTCCACCGATGGCGACTGGGTCAACCTGCCGCCACCGCCCTTCAACGCTGCCCCCCTAACCGGGAGGCTCCCCAGCTGGTCTCATCGAGCCAGGTCGCTGACTCCCTCCGAAGCCGCCGCCGTAGCGCGACTCCGAGTCTTGCTGCAGTCGGAGGGCCTCATCGGATCCGACCTTCTGGCCGCCTTCATGGCGCGCCGAGTCCTTCTGCTCCAAGGCCGGCCTCACCTGATCTGTCAGATGAGCGGCCTCCGAGACCCAAGTCGGATGAGCACCAAGGAGATGCCCCGCAAGGAGGTGGCGAACTTGGTGAACCATATCGCGCACTGCGAGTTCACAGAGGCAATTCGGCAAGGAGCCGTACTCGCGCGACAACCCCCCACCAGTGGTAAGTCGCATCTCCCTGTTGTTTTGTCTTCTTTGCGGCCGACTCCGGCTTCTAACTCTTGTTGGTTTCTTCTAGCTAGAACCCCCTCATGGAGCCTGCAGCCGGCGCCACAAGACAGCCCCGCGAGTACGTCCCTGGCCGCGCGGACAGCGACGTCGACGATCCCGACTTGGGGGCGGCGGCGATGGAAGCCGATGCCGAAGGCGGCGGAGAAGGGGCAGACGGCGGCTTCAGGCCCTCGGCCACCTTCGCCGACTAGCCTGATGATGATGCCGATGGGGAAGTCGCCCCGCGCCACCAGCCAAGGGCCGGCCTGGCTGGCCAAGGCGGCGCGAAGAGGCGTCACCCCGGGCCGAGTGCGCCCGGCGGCAAACTGAAGAAGCTCAAGGGGGCGGCCGCCGCGACGAAACAGGAGGAGGCGGCCGCGAAGGCCAACCGCTTCCGAAGGGAAGTTAGAAGGCCGCCGCTAGTCTCAGCGTAAGTCTTCATGCTCTTTATTTTCTTTCGTTGAATCTTGCCCGAATTTTCCTTTATTCTCCCTCCGTTCTTCTTCAGGGCCCCCCTCTCCCTTGAGAGAGTCGCCGTCCCCTCCATCATGGGGTTGGCAGAGACGTCCGCCAACACTCGGCGGGCCGATCCCGCCACCGACCTCCGGGAGGTGACGGAGCGGAATGCGCAGGAGAAGCGCGACGAGGAGGAGGCCGATCGCCTGGAGAAGGCGCAGGCCGAGAAGGCGGCCGCCAACGCCTAGAAGAAGCTGGAGGATGCCGAAGCCGTCCTTGCGGCGAAACAGCGTGCTGAGGAGGCCGCGCGTCGCCGATCGATGATGCTCGTCCCCCCATTGTCGTCGGCGCCGCCGCCTCCGGAGTTCACGGGGCAGACCGGAGAGGTCGGCACCGAGAACCCCCTCATGGAGGAGGGCGGCGAGGCTTCTAGCTCAGACACCCTCGTGCCGCCACCGCCACCTCCACCACCGTCTGGGAGACCGCACGGCAAACAGCCGGTGGGTCAGTCGGAGCTGCCGACTGCGGACGAGGCCGAGACGCAGCTGCTTCTTCAAGTCATCTCGCCGGTGTGTCGCCGTCTTGAGAGGGCGACCTCGGCGCCGCGACCTCGGGAAACCGGCACCGCCAGCTCGGCGACCCTGGACGTCGAGGCCTCCAGCGCCACGCCCACCGGGTGGTTGCGCGGAGGCGGCACCGGACCGCTGAACCAAGCGCTTCTGGACGTCCAGGCGAAGCTGCGCGCTAAAAGCGACGCCCTTCAAGCCTGCAACAGGGCGCATCTGGCCGCGCGAACATCTGTCCGAGTACGTTTCCTTCTTCTTTCTGATTCTTGTTTTTCTCTGTGGGGGTGCGCCAGCGCACCCACTGGGTGTAGTCCCCGAGTTCCGGGCCGACTGCTGAGCAGGCGGTTCGGAACTCCCTTTGGCGAGTTCCGAATACTGACTTTGTCTCTATTTGACTTCTTCTAGGAGTATCATAACCTCCGCACCACTGCCTTCAACCGCAATGTTGAGGAGTTGAACAAGCGGACCGCCGACTTGGCGGAAAGCCGGGGTAAGCTCTTTTTCTTCCTTCTTCGCGGGGGCGCGCTGGCGCACCCGCGGGCTGTAGTCCCCAAGATTCGGGCCGACTGCTGTGCAGTCGGACCGGATCTTCCCGGCGATCTACTTTACTGACGACCTACTTGTTTCTTCTTTCGTTCTTCAGGTGCCAACGCCGCTCTTCAGGAGCAGCTGGGCGAAGCCAATACCGCTCGACGTGCCAAGGAGGAGGAGTGTGGCAAGCTCGCCAAAGAGCGTGACCTGCTGGCGGCGCAGCTGGCCGAGTAGAAGGAGCTGCTCCAGAAGGCACATGACAAGGCCAAGACGCGGGAGGCCGCTCTCATGGCCGCATTCGAGAGCGAGCGCTCCGCCTGGACGGATAGGGAGGCGATGCTGACTTCCGGCTACCACGAGATCGAGGACATCGTTGATGGTAAGTTTCTTTCGTTTCTTCGGGCTTCCGACTAAGCGTCAGGCCGACTTCTGATTTTTCGACTTTCTTCTTTTTTGTCTTGGCAGACTTCTTTCCTGGTCATTCACAGGCAGTCCCTCTGGCCATCGAGGCTGCTCGAGAGGCGTGAAGGGCAAAGGGTGAAGAGGTTGCCGCTAATGCCCCCCGAACCATCGACGAGCAGCTCCTGAGCATTGAAGCCCGTCTTCGTCCGGCTCACCGGCTGCTGCACCGGCTTCAGCGTGCCGGCGCCCAGGCGGTTGCCGCCCTGTGGCCAGACATGCCGGCTCTGCACACCGCTAGTCGGACCGCCGACTGGCTGGAAGTCATTGCTGGCCGTCTTGAGGCTTGGAAGGGCTCCTCGGCCCGGGCAGGAGCATGCCGGTCCTTGGAGTTCGTCAAGGCGTGGTATCCGGGGCTGGACCTGGACCATCTGGCCGCGTTCCGGTCAGAAGCCCAGGCCGAGCTGGAGGCCGTGGAGGGCGCCCTTGTCGAGCGCGCGGCGGCCATCGTCGAGTACACGGACACCAATGTCTTCATGCCCGAGCGGGCTGAAGGCGGCGAGGAAGTGCCGCCAGACTGGTTTGGGATGAACCCGAAATATGGCGAAGACTCAGCGGAGGTGATTGACTCCAGTGCCAAGGAGGAGGGCGAGGCGGAGGACGGAGGCGAGGCGGAGGCACCAGAAGACGGAGCAGGCGGCCAGCCTCAGCTCGATGGCGCCTCCAGCAACGAGCCGCGTGGAGACAAGGCGACTGGCGCCGGAGTCGACCAAACAGAGACCGCCCAGACGACTGCCCCGGCGCCTGACACCGCCATCTCCTCCGATCCTCCGGCCCCGGATGCCGCCTCCTAGGCTGCTTTTTCCGCCTCTATTTTATTTGTCTTTAGTAATATTTTGAACACTTTGTTAGATTCGAACAGTTCCACCCGCGGGGTGTATCTTGAACTTCTATTCGAAGATTCGGCCAAGGGCCTATGTAAATATTTATGCGATTTCCGCCTTTCCTTGCTTATTGCTCCTTAGGCTTTTTCCTTTGCCGCCTTCCTTTAGTTGCTGCCTTGCCAGCTGGACAGCCACTCTGCGGATTGTCGCTGGGTCAAGTGCTTGGCTTCTTCGGGAAGGAAAGTACTTGGTCGTTTAGAGTTTCTTTAGCAAGTCGACTAGAAAGCGACAGGTCGACTATCCAAGATTCGGCCATCTTTGATAGAAGCTAAGACGGCGAGCCGACTACTCATGAGTCGGCTCTGCAGAGAGAGGCTGGGAGCCGGCTTGAGCTATGCATACGCTTTAGGTCCTTAGCCATTTTTTCGTGTGTGCGCTCGTTCTTGCTTGTTCTCCGCCTACCAACAGTCGCTCTATGAGCTGCGGCTTTCGACAGGAGACGGGTTGAGCACAACACACTACTTGTCCGACTGCAGGAAGCATTTCATAGCGCAAGACGGCAAGTCCCCGGGCCGACTAGTCGGACCCGATGCCAAACGGTATGATAAAAATAGTAGCATATTTGGAAGCGTGATTCTTATCATACAGATAACAAAAAGGCAGTCCCCGAGCTCGTCTCGGGGGGCCCAAGGTCTTAGTACTTTAATACAAAGGGGGTAGCGCGATACATACTGCATCAACTGTAGAATCTTCGAAGAAGATTTGCGTTCCACGGGCGCTCTGTTTCTTTGCCGGAGTCGTCCCTCTTGCGCGCTCGAGGCTTCTGAGCATCGATTAGGTAGTAGGAACCGTTGCCCAGCACCTTGCTGATGATGAAGGGGCCTTCCCAAGGTGCCGACAACTTGTGCTGGCCGGCTGTTCTCTGAATCAGCCAGAGCACAAGGTTGCCCTCTTGAAATGATCTCGCTTGACCTTTCGGTTGTAGTATCGGCGCAGACTCTGCTGGTAGATGCTGGACCGACTGAGTGCCAACAGCCGGCCCTCTTCCAGCAAGTCAACGCCGTCTTGGCGTGCTTCTTCAGCTTCTTCTTCGGTGTACATGGTGACTCGTGGAGAGTCGAACTCTATATCGGTTGGGATGACGGCTTCGGCACCGTAGACGAGGAAGAAAGGTGTGAAGCCAGTTGACTTGTTTGGCGTCATGCGCAGACTCTAGAGGACGGCTGGTAGCTCCTCAAACCAACAGCCGGCCGAACGCTCAAGTGGTTCGACCAGTCGAGGCTTGATGCCGGACAGGATGAGGCCGTTTGCTCGTTCCACCTGGCCGTTTGACTGTGGATGGGCAACGGACGCTAAGTCCAGGCGGATGCCCTGCGTCGCGCAGAAATGGGCCAAGGCGCCTTTGGCATAGTTTGTGCCATTGTCGGTGATGATGTTGTGCGGTATGCCATACCGCACCGTGATGTCGGCGATGAAAGTCACTGCAGTCGGCCCGTTCAACTTCTTGATGGGCTTTGCTTCTATCCACTTGGTGAACTTGTCCACCGCGACAAGCAAATGAGTTAGGCCGCCTCGGGCCGTCTTGAATGGTCCCACCATGTCCAGGCCCCAAACTGCGAAGGGCCAGGCGATGGGGATCATCTTCAGCGTGGAAGCCAACTGAAGTGGCTTGGAGCGGAACTTCTGGCACCCCTTGTATTTTTGGACTAGCTCTTTAGCCTCTTCCAGGGCAGTCGGCCAAAAGAAACCGTGCCGAAAAGCTTTGGCGACGAGTGCCCTTGAAGCCGCATGGTGGTCGCACTCGCCCTGATGAATGTCTTTGAGGATTGCTTGGCCTTGTTCTGGCTCTATGCAGCACTGGTAGACACTAGTGACACTGCGCCTGACTAGCTCTCTGTTGACTATGGTGTATGCTGCCGCTCGGCGTTGCACTTGTCGAGCCAAGATCTCATCAGTCGGCAGCTCTCTGTTCAGTAGAAACTTGAGGATGGGCTGTGCCCATGAGGGTGCTGCTATTTCTTCAACTGCTACCACAGCGACTTAGACAAGGGTGGCTGGGCTGGGAGGCGGCGGGCTGGAGTCCGCGGCCGCTTGCTGGATTGACGGAGTCCCTGGGCCGACTGGCGCAGCCCCCGGGTCGGGCTCTGAAGTCCCCGGGCCGACTGGCGCAGTCCCCGGGCCGGGCTCTGAAGTCCCCGGGCCAGCTTCAACTGTGGTTTTCTTGGGGCCGCCTGCTGGGGCTCTGGAGTCGGATCCGACTTCTTCTAGAGGAGCCGGCACAAAGATGGAGTCTGACTCTGGTGAAGGCTTGATAGACGGCTTGAGGAGGCGCTGAAGAGCGACGCCGGAAGGTATTGCTTGGCGAGTGGAGCCGACTCGTGCCGAGGCGTCTGCTTGATCATTGTCATTTCTTGGCACGTGAAGGAATTCGCACCCCTCGAAGTATCCGCTGAGTTGCTGCACCAGGAAGCGGTAGCTCGCCATGTTTGCATCTTTGGCGTCCCAGTCGCCGGATGATTGCTGAACCACCAAGTCGGAGTCGCCATAGCACAGGATCCGGTGAATGCCGAGTTCTTTGGCAAGCCGGAGCCCGTGAATGAGCGCCTCATATTCGGCGATGTTGTTGGAGGCGGCGAAGTGGATCTGCAGCACATACTTGATCTTGTCACCTTTAGGGGAGGTGAGGACGATGCCGGCTCCCAGGCCGGTGCGCATCTTGGAGCCATCGAAATGCATCCGCCAATGGGTGGAGTCAGGCGCTGGCGGCAGGTACTGGGTCTCGGCCCAGTCAACGAGGAAGTCGGCCAGCGCCTGCGACTTGATGGCGGTGCGGGGCTGGTAGTAGATGGTGTAAGGAGCCAGATCTATGGCCCATTTGGCTACTCGGCCGGAGGCGTCTCGGCTTCCAATGATCTCGGCCAGTGGAGCGGTGCAAACCACAGTGATTGGATGTTCTTGAAAGTAAGGCTTCGGCTTCTTGGCGGCAAAATGCACACCGTAGCACATCTTCTGGTAGTGAGGGTAGTTCGGCTTGGAGGTCGATAGTACCTCGCTCAGGTAATATACCGGTCTCTGGACAGGGAGCGCCTTGCCTTCCTCCTTGCGCTCGACCACAATGACTGTGCTGACTACTCGGCTGGTGGCGGCAATGTATAGGAGCATGGGCTCTTTGGGAGTCAGAGCCGCCAACACAGGGGGAGTAGTCAACATCTTCTTCAGCTGGAGAAATGCTTCATCTGCCTTGTGGTTCCACTCGAAAAAGGTGGTCTTCTTCATCAATTGATACAAAGGCAAAGCTTTCTCGCCCAGCCGACTGATGAATCGGCTGATGGATGCTAAACAGCCGGTGAACTTCTGCACATCTAACAGTCGGCTGGGTACCTCCATCCTCTTGATGGCCTTGATCTTCACGGGGTTGCACTCTATGCCGCGTTCGGAGACCAGGAAGCCAAGGAGTTGGCCGGCTGGTACTCCGAAAACGCACTTCTCAGGGTTGAGCTTGATCTGGAATCGGCGCAGGTTCTCAAAGGTCTCCTTGAGGTCTTCCAACAGCGTCCCACGCTTCTCCGTCTTCACCACCACATCATCCACGTAGACATGGGCATTTCTGCCGAGTTGCTTGAGGAGGCATTTCTGCATGTAACACTGAAAGGTGGCGCCAGCATTCCTTAAGCCGAACGTCATTGTCAGGTAGCAGAAGGCTCCAAACGGTGTGATGAAGGCGGTCTTCAGTCTGTCTGCCGGGTTCAGCTTGATCTGGTGATATCCTGAATATGCATCTAGGAAACTCAGCAGCTCGCATCCGGCTGTGGAGTCTATCACCTGATCGATTCTTGGCTGGGCAAACGGGTCCTTTGGGCAGGCTTTGTTGAGGCTTGTGTAGTCAATGCACATCCGCCACTGCTTGTTTTTCTTCAGTACCAAAACCGGGTTCGCCAGCCACTCCGGAAAGAACACTTCCATGATGAAGCCGGCTGCAAGAAGCCGAGCTATCTCTTCTCCAATGACTCTTCTCTTCTCTTCTGACAGGCGGCGCAAGGGCTGCCTGACGGGTTTCACATCTGGCCTGACGTGTAGCTTGTGCTCGGCGAATTCCGTCGGGACACCAGGCATGTCCTTGGGGGACCATGCGAAGATGTCGCGATTCTCACGGAGAAAATCGATGAGCTCGCCTTCCTATTTGCTGTCAAGGCCCGTGCCCACAACAGCGTGTCTCTCTGGGTGCTCCGGGTCCAAGGGTATCTTCTTGGTCTCTTTGGCCGGCTTGAATGATCCTTCTGCTTCTGACTCCTTGGGGTCGGGCGATAACTCAGGCTGCTCTCCTGCCATCGCCACGACCCGGTCAAGGAGCCGCCTCTCAGCCGCGATCACCAGGGACTCGGCCAGCCGACTGCTCTCAGCCGCGTAGGCGGACGACTTCCGTTAGTCGCCGGCTACGGTCAGAATTCCCTTGGAACTCGGCATCTTCATCTTGAGGTAGGCATAGTGAGGGACCGCCATGAACTTGGCGAAGGCAGGTCGGCCAAGCAGTGCGTGGTATGGGCTTTCAAGGTCCACTACTTCAAACCAGACCGGCTCTCGGCGGAAATGATCTTTGTCTCCGAAGAGGACGTCTATCAGGATCTTGCCGATTAGCGAGCAGGAAAGGCCGGGTACAATACCATGGAACACAGTCCGGCTGCTCTGCAGCTGTCTTCGCTTGATTCCTAATTTCTCCATTGTATCCTTGTACAGGATGTTAATGCTGCGGCCTCCGTCTATAAGTACCCGTGAGAAGCGGGCGGCCCGCCTATCAGTGGCCAAGGTGGCACCTAGGACCAGGGCATAAAAGCCCGGACTCGGCATCACCTCTGGGTGATCCGCTCTACTCCAACTGATAGGCCTCTCAGACCAGTGCATGAACTCTGGAGTACTTGACGCAACTGCATTCACTTCTTGCTGCTGTTGGCGCCTGCTGCGCCGGTCATCTGCTACACTGGTGAACACCACATAGGCTCCGTGCTCGTCTGGGAACTCGTCTTGCACTGCACCGACTGGTCGAGCCGCCGGCTGCTGGGGCGGCGGTGGAGGCGGGGGCCCAGCAGGCGGCGGAGGAATGAGGCCGTCTCCCTTGGCGATTCTAGTGAGCCAGTGGCACTTTTGGGTGGTATGATTTGACGGCTTCGTGCCGCTGTGGAACTTGCAGGGACCATCCAAAGTCTGCTCATAGGAGAAGGCTGGCAACCAATTGGATTTGCCGCCTTTCTGCCTCTTGGCCGGAGGCTGCCCCTCCGGCTGTTGATCTTCAACTGTCGCCACTTGCCGACTGTTGGAAGTCGGCTATTGGGCCTTGCGCTTGTTATCGTTCTGTTCTTGGCGCCGACTGGTGTCTCCAACTGGAGTTCTGGGAGCCTGAGGAGCCACCTTGCCAGCCGCATTGACTTGAATCTCCGTCGTCATGGACGAGTCGGCCGTGGCGTACTTGTCTGCTATGACTAGCAGTTCGTAGAGGGTCTCTGGCTCGTCGCAGAGGAGCCTGTGCTTGAGGAAGGTGCCCTCTCGGCACCCGGCAGTGAAGTACTCGATAGCCTGCACCTCGTGCACGCCCTCGCAGGAGTTCCGAAGCTCGCCCCATCGCGTGAGGTAGTCGCGTGTTGATTCATCAGGGCCTTGCACGCACAAGGAAAGCTGGCGCGGCTTGGGGGGTCGCTTGTACGTGCTCGTGAAGTTGCGGATGAAGGCTTCAGTGAAGTCGACCCAGCTGTTGATGCTGCGGGGCTTTAGACTGTTCAACCATGTCCGGGCTATGCCCTGGAGCATGAGGGGAACGTACTTCATGGCAACCCGCTTGTTGCCGTTCGCTATGCTGACGGCTGTGGAGTAGTCTATCGGCCAGTCCTCCGCCTTCACAGAACCGGTGTACTTGGGTGTGTCTCGGGGGAGCGTGAATCCTTTGGGGAAGGGCTCGTCTCTGATGCGGGGCCCGAAGCAAGGCGGACCCAGCTCGTCTTCTTCTTCCAGCGCCAGGGATCGGTGAAGTCGGTCGATCCGGTGGCGGGCGTCGTTCTCTCCGACTCCTTCTCGACGGCCGAGGCCGCCTCCGAGAGTCGGATGCTCAATAGGTGGCGGGGAAACTCGCCATTCTCTTCTGGGTGGGGGAGGCAGGTAGTCGTCCCGCCGCTCCACTGCTCTCAGCCGGCCGTCTTGATCGCGCTCAATGGTGAGGCGAGTCCGACTGTGACTAGCTGCCGGCTCCTTTTCTTTCCTTCCGCGGACTCCGCCAGTCGGCGTCCGGGAAGTCGCACCTTGATCTCGGCGGGGAGGCAAGTCATCATTTGGTTGCTGCAACGCGTGTACGCGGCCGCCGGGCGCGTTCTGCGCAGCAACCGCGTCGAGGAGCTGCTGGACTCGCTCCGTCATCAAACGGCGCTCTTCGCCTTCGAAGTTCTTCAGCTCGTTAGTCGCCGCTTGAGCAGCGCGGATGTTGTCCGCAGGGGTGGCGTATACGGGGCGTTTCGCCTCGAGCAAGTCGGTGATGGCCGCGCCGCATTGCTGGACCGCGCCTAGACGGCTCGACCCAGTTGGAGCCGGTGAGCCACCCACAGCGCGATCTATCTTGCGCCGGTATGCTTCTGACAAGCGCCTCATGCTCGCCAGCTTCTTGGCGCCTTCGATGATCTGAAGGCGGCGTGTCTCCAGCGTCTCGGCGTTCACGTCCTCTCGAATCGGCGCCGTCAGGTCTTGCAGGGCCGCAGCGAGAGGGTCCTGTACTTCTTCGCCGGAGCGCTCATCGTGGCTGATGACGAGCACCTCCGTGACGGCGCTTCCGCCACTCTCCTCGTGAGGAAGCGGCTCATCGTAGACCACCACGTTGGTGGGGAAAGTGTCGAGCGACACGGCGTCAGAGTCGACCAGCATCGGGTCGGTGGAGCCTACGGACTCCAAGTCCACGGCAGGCTCGCCGGTGACGTGGAGTTGGTCGAGGAGGCCCGCGAGAAGGCTCTCGGGGCCACCCGTGCCTGTATCGGATGCAGGCTCGTCGGATAGGCGCACCTCGCCGACAAGTTCGGCGAGGCTGCTTGCTGCACAGGCGGCCTCAGCGCCGCGCAGCGCGTCGATGCAGACTCCATCTGGCGAGCCTAGCTGGCTGCGCTCGCCAGGGAGGAAGAGGGTTCCCATGCAGAACAGATCTCCGGACGACGGTGCACCTCGCCCCACGGTGGGCGCCAAATGTCGGGGGTTGGGTGCGACATATGCCAAAGGATGGCTTATCATGGTGGGGGCGAGTAGAACGTCGCCGGTGCCTGGAAACGGGATGAGCCGTAGGCACGCACGCCGGCGAATCTTACCCAGCTTCGGGGCTCTCCGGGGAGGTAACACCCCTACTGCTGCTCTACAGGGTCTCCGCATGATCACTAAAGCAAAGTGACTACAATGGTGCTCCTGGAGCTGTGTCGAGAGGCAGGAGAGAGCAAGGCTAGTTCTCTCCCCCCGGTGCTATTTGGCCTATCTCTATCAAGGTCCGAACCCTTTGCATGGGTGCCCCGGGGGGTTTATATAGGCCTACCCCCCGGGGGTACAATGGTAATCCGGCTGGGCGCGGGCCCCAGCCGTCTGTCTCTCATGCCGCCGTCCTTCCCGTCGGCTTCTGGGGCCAGCCGACTGGTGGGTCCCGCGGACAGGCCTGACACCGTGCGGCACTTCTGATGACGCAGGCTCGGTCATTGGGTCGTGGCAACAGTGCCACCGTCTATCAGGCGATCACTGTCGCCATTCCCCATCCTATCTGGTTAATGGCTCGTGGGGCCCTGGAGAGGAGGCGGCCGACTCCAGGGAGGCCGACTCCCACAGGTCCATCTTCGGGGCGCTCAGGCCGTCTTCGGCCTACCCACTGACAGGCGGCCCCGCGGTCTTTGGTCCGTACAGGCCGGCGTCGTGGGCACAGTGCGTTGCACACTGTGGCTGAGGTCAGGGCAGGCATGGCAACAGTGTCGCGCCTCGCCGGAGATCTTCCGGCGATACGGCTCACTGTAGCCATGCCGGTCCCTCGTAGGCAGGGGGGAACGGCCACGCCACGACCGTACCCCGCATCGGGCTTCGGGAGGAGTCGTGGGCCGACTCCCACAGTCGGCCTCTCTGGAGGTCGCCAGCTTGGAGTCAGCTTGTGTTGGAGTCGCCGTCTGGGACTCGGCTTGTCTTGGAGTCGCCGTCTGGGAGTCGGCTTGAGGGGCGCGGCCTGCCCCGATGTCTTGAAAGATCATGGGACCCGGGTTAGCCTACCCGTGGCCCATTACTCCGACAATGATGTAACTGTACCTGCTCCTTTATTGCAAAATAGTTCATCACAGAAACCGGTTCCTGTGACGACTACACCAATAAGTGAGGAAGCTAATGATGTTGATCATGAAACTTCAGATCAAGTTACTACAGAACCTCGTAGGTCAACCAGAGTAAGATCCGCACCAGAGTGGTACGGTAATCCTATTCTGGAGGTCATGTTACTTGACCATGGCGAACCTACGAACTATGAGGAAGCGATGATGAGCCCAGATTCCGCAAAATGGCTTGAGGCCATGAAATCTGAGATGGGATCCATGTATGAGAACAAAGTGTGGACTTTGGTTGACTTGCCCGATGATCGGCAAGCTATCGAGAATAAATGGATCTTCAAGAAAAAGACTGACGCTGATGGTAATGTTACTGTCTACAAAGCTTGACTTGTTGCGAAAGGTTTTCGACAAGTTCAAGGGGTTGACTATGATGAGACTTTCTCACCCGTAGCGATGCTTAAGTCTGTCTGAATCATGTTAGCAATTGTCGCATTTTATGATTATGAAATTTGGCAAATGGATGTCAAAACGGCAATCCTGAATGGATTTCTGGATGAAGAGTTGTATATGAAGCAACCAGAAGGTTTTGTCGATCCAAAGGATGCTCACAAAGTGTGCAAGCTCCAGCGATCCATTTATTGACTGGTGCAAGCTTCTCGGAGTTGGAATAAACGCTTTGATAGTGTGATCAAAGCATATGGTTTTATACAGACTTTTGGAGAAGCCTGTATTTACAAGAAAGTGAGTGGGAGCTCTGTAGCATTTCTAATATTATATGTGGACGACATATTATTGATTGGAAATGATATAGAATTTCTGGATAGCTTAAAAGTATACTTGAATAAAAGTTTTTTGATGAAAGACCTCAGTGAAGCTGCTTACATATTGGGCATCAAGATCTATAGTGATAGATCAAGACGCTTAATTGGAGTTTCACAAAGTACATACCTTGATAAAGTTTTGAAAAAGTTCAAAATGGATCAAGCAAAGAAAGGGTTCTTGCCTGTAATACAAGGTGTGAAATTGAGTCAGACTCAATGCCCGACCACTGCAGAAGATAGAGAGAAAATGAAAGAAGTTCCCTATGCTTCAGCCATAGGCTCTATCATGTATGCAATGTTGTGTACCAGACCTGATGTGTGCCTTGCTATTAGTTTAGCAGGGAGGAACCAAAGTAATCCAGGAGTGGATCACTGGACAGCAGTCAAGAACATCCTAAAATACCTGAAAAGGACTAAGGATATGTTTATCGTTTATGGAGGTGACAAAGAGCTAGTCGTAAATGGTTACATGGATGCAAGCTTTGACACTGATCCGGACGATTCTAAATCGCAAACCGGATACATGTTTATATTGAACGGTGGAGCTATCAGTTGGTGCAGTTCTAAACAAAGCGTCGTAGCGGGATCTACATGTGAAGCGGAGTACATAGCTACTTCGGAAGCAGCAAATGAAGAAGTCTGGATGAAGGAGTTCATATCCGATCTAGGTGTCATACCTAGTGCATCGGGTCCAATGAAAATCTTTTTTGACAATACTGGTGCAATTGCTTGGCAAAGGAATCCAGATTTCACAAGAGAACCAAGCACATCAAGAGACGCTTCAACTCCATCCGGGACCAAGTTCAGGTGGGAGACATAGAGATTTGCAAGATACATACGGATCTGAATGTTGCAGACCCGTTGACTAAGCCACTTCCACGAGCAAAACATGATCAGCACCAAGGCTCCATGGGTGTTAGAATCATTACTGTGTAATCTAGATTATTGACTCTAGTGGAAGTGGGAGACTGAAAGAAATATGCCCTAGAGGCAATAATAAATTTATTATTTATTTCCTCATATCATGATAAATGTTTATTATTCATGCTAGAATTGTATTACCCGAAAACATAATACATGTGTGAATACATAGACAAACATAGTGTCACTAGTATGCCTCTACTTGACTATCTCGTGAATCAAAGATGGTTAAGTTTCCTAACCATAGACATGAGTTGTCATTTGATTAACGGGATCACATCATTAGGAGAATGATGTGATTGACTTGACCCATTCCGTTATCTTAGCACTTGATCATTTAGTATGTTGCTATTGCTTTCTTCATGAGTTATACATGTTCCTATGACTATGAGATTATGTAACTCCCGCTTACCATAGGAACACTTTGTGTGCTACCAAACGTCACAACGTAACTGGGTGATTATAAAGGTGCTCTACAGGTGTCTCCAAAGGTACTTGTTGAGTTGACGTATTTCGAGATTAGGATTTGTCACTCCGATTGTCGGAGAGGTATCTCTGGGCCCTCTCGGTAATGCACATCACTATAAGCCTTGCAAGCAATGTAGCTAATGAGTTAGTTACGGGATGATGCATTATGTAACGAGTAAAGAGACTTGTCGGTAACGAGATTGAACTAGGTATTGAGATACCGACGATCGAATCTCGGGCAAGTAACATACCGATGACAAAGGGAACAACGTATGTTGTTATGCGATTTGACCGATAAAGATCTTCGTAGAATATGTAGGAGCCAATTTGAGCATCCAGGTTCCGCTATTGGTTATTGACCGAAGACGTGTCTCGGTCATGCCTACATAGTTCTCGAACCCGTAGTGTCCGCACGCTTAAAGTAAGATGACAGTTATATTACGAGTTTATGTGTTTTGCTGTACCTAAGGTTGTTCGGAGTCCCAGATGTGATCACGGACATAACGAGGAGTCTCGAAATGGTCGATACATGAAGATTGATATATTGGACGACTATATTCGGACACCGGAATAGTTCTGGGGATTATCGGATATATATCGGAGTACCGGGGGTTACCGGAACGCCCCCCCCCCCCCGGCGCTGCTGGTGGCGTGAAGGCCGTCAAATGGTAAATTCCTGACCCTTGTAACCTCAGTTGCTACTACAAAGCAGAAAGGATCTATGTAATTTAGTTATGTCGTGCCTCTTGTGCTACAAGGCTGCTAGTTCTTCAACTCAAAAAATATACGTTTCGCTTGGCATGCTTTTTGGATGTGGTATTACATGACATCATTCCCAAAAAAGTATAAATTTCTTCTATTGTTAGTTAAATTTTCTCTAGCATGTATGTTATGGAGATGATGCATGTTTGTTTGCTTTTTATCATTATATATAGAAAGATGTTGGTATCTCTAGTACATATACTACAACAGTTCATCGACAAAAAATATATCAGTTCAATACATACTTGGAAAAAAGCTGAATACTAAGTGTTCTTTGCCTATCCTTACATTAGCTAGTCTTCACCATGTCCAGATAGTGCCTAGAAGAAGTTAACTCATGCATTTCCATAAAACTATGTACTGATAAATCAGAACTCATGCATTTCCATAAAACTCTGTAAGTTTCGTGTGTGTGCTCCTACAAATCTGAAATACTTTTCCAATCATACTAGTACTGATGCAATCACCAAAAAAGTTGAGAGAAATTCTGTAAGTTTCGTGCGTGTGCTGCTACGAATCTAAACTTCTTGTCTAGTCATTCTATTACTGATGAAGATCGAGTTGACTTAAATAATGTAGTCGATTCCTGAGACCCTTACTAGTCCTATATAGAGAAGTTGTGTCTGATAGCCATACATGACTTTTCTCTTTGTTGCCTGCTTGTTTTTGTAAAACTCTTTGAACTTATTTAGGTGATATATTTGGACCTTTCCTCGTCAGTACAACAACATGCTCCCCAGCCGGTCACGAGAAGAGCTATGTGCAGGCCACCTTGTGCTCCATCCTCGATCCACCTCAGTCATCTCCCTCTCATCCTCTCTTTGCTCTGGGTGCGTGTGCAGGGAGTGGGAGCAGATAGAGCAGGGGAGTGGGAGGCCCTTCCATGGTGAATTCATAGGCATCTTCCATGGAGATTGTGAGCTTTGCTTGATGATTTATGTTGTTGGTCTGTCCTATAGTTCGATATTATTCTGTAACTTTAGATATATCACCTCCTCCGTTCCATGCAGATAAAGCAGTTTTGAAGCAATTCCTAGTGTCTTTAGCAGCATTCATGGTTAAAAAGCAATGACTACCTCCTCCATTCGAGTTGAGCACTGGTCATCATCCAAAGTTTAACACTAGGTGTCGTCCAAGTTCAGAGAGGGTTGTATGCAAGTACAAAAGTTTGTTTTAGTGAGAAAATGCAGCGTTTTGACAATATTCTGTATGATTCATTTGTCCAACCTTAGAACTTGGCGATATTCAGTCTATTTTTCTATGACGAAGGCACACATGAAGTCATGTGCAATGGTTATACCCCTAGTGGTTCAAAAATTCATATTTTGTTTCTTCAAATGTGTTGTGCGCCTATTTGATGAGGTAAAACAAAGTAAAATAGTGAAAATGTCATTAAAGACACTTGGAAGTACAAATGTAAAAAATAAATAAGTTATGATTCTCGCCAGGTAGGAAGTTTGGAGAAGAAAACATAAGTTTTTTAAAGAAGGGAATTGCAAAAATGTAAGTCCGTTCAACTATATAAACCATAAAGGTACGATGGTGATTACACCGTCAGTAAGGATAAGGATGAGAAAGAAAACTAAAAACTAAAACTAAAAGAACATCAAGTGATTATTTTTTGAGAAGTAAAAACTCTTTAGTACCATAAATACCATAAAATTAAAATTAAAAATTGCATCAATTCTTACTTAAGGGACGATAAATTTGCAAAAACAATTGTACCGGTAAAAGTTCGGAGGAAAAAAAGCAACTTAATAAATGGAAAAAACGACAAGTTCACAACTACAAAAGTTGTATGTTCAAACATGACGTCTCTGATAAGTTTGGGAAAAAGCTCAAACAAAAGAAAAACCCATGGAAATTCAAATGGTAAAAGTTCAAGTCGCAAAACGCGAGAAGTTCAAAACATCATTGCAAAAAAAATGAGTTCAAAAAAAGAAACACACAAAACATTTTCTTAAGAAAAATATCATTTAGCTCAATGATATAAACCATGCAAGTTCGAGGACTATGATACCGTAAACCATTGAAAAGTTACGAGAAAAAGGCGTACCAAAAAAAGAGTAAAGTTTAGTGTGTGAAAACACGCTCAGCACAAACACATACACACATCAGTTCAAGTACTTTTTTTGGAACCATTCAAAATTACTTCGTGAAAAATATCTCCTCAGTACAAACACACACAGAGATCAGTATGAGTACTTTGTTTTTCCTGACGGGAAAACAACACGAAGGGTCTCACCATATTTCAAATTAGTCTTCACCAGTTGTGAAATTCTTTGTGAAATTTTGTTGCACACCTACCGCGAAAGTTTCCCAAAATATGAGTTGCCATTTTATAGCTCATATGGTGCTCAGTCTCATGTCAAATACAATAGTAAGTAACTACCGTTAGCCCCTGATCAAATACTACAATAGTCGCTCCACCAGCAACAACATACTGCAGGATAATTAATTAGCAACGGAATCTCCTCAGCTCCTATTTGATGTTCCATTTTAGGTTCATGAATTTTGGAATAGTCCTTCTTGTAAATTGCACTTTAAGCATAGAAGATTCAGCTTCAGCTGCTCTTCAGATTCTCTCCTATGTTGCCAACTCTATGGTTCCTGCTAGCAATACTAGCCTGGAACCTCATCTTGGCATCTTACATGAGATAAATGAACAAATTCAGGTATGCTGTGAGATGGCCAAGATTCTGGTGCAGGCTCTAGTGCATGCAGAACTGTATGACCTTTCCCATATTGTGAAGAAAAGACAGAGCATATAGATTGATCTTAGAGAGACGACGAGGATGGGCACATGGGCAACATGGCAACAGTTGCCGGCGACTGAGGTGAAACTGGACGGACGGTGGTGGTGGTGGCCGGTCGTTGTCGATGTCTGCTGGCCGGCAGGTCACCCCCTCGTCGTCGGCCACCCGCCATAAGAATATGGCTACTGGATGTTTTTAGTGCCATCTACCCAATCGTCCATGAATTCAACAGATTGCCTGTCTATTCGGGCTGTAGGTAATGTTAGAGAGAAAAATTGCAGTGTAATTACAGTAAGGAAGTAGAGAATGATGAATCTAGTTGCAGCCTAGCAAAGTTACAGAATCATCTAGGCGTCAAAGAACTGCAGAAGTATAGAACTACGAGGCATGGTGAGAGGAGGTCAAAGCCTGGTGTTGGTAGCTGCTGCAGTTCACCACCACAGACACCGCTGCCCCACCACTGACCGCCCCCTCCCACTCCGGCGGTATCCGCCAACGCCCTCTGCCCTTCACTCAAAATCCTTTCGACCACATCACAGCTCGGGGCCTTGCCACTAGTACAAAGGGGAAGGAGGAGGAGGGGAGCGGAACACGGCGACTCCACGCCCCACCCCACGACCCGCCTCGCACCTTCTCCCTCCTAGCCGCCGCGCGCGTCCTACCTCCCGGCAGCCGTGCGCCTCCCAGCCCCGGCCTCGCACCTTCTCCCTCGCAGCCGCTGCGCGCGTCCTACGTCCTGGCAGTCGGGCGCCTCCCAGCCCTAGCCGCCGCGTGCCTCACCTCCCGTCCGCCGCCGCACCTCGATCTCCCGACCACCGCGCGCGTCCATCCCCGACTGTCGGCACACCTCCACTTCTACTTGCCGCCATGGACGTCCATCCCCGGTGTGCCGACGACCTCTCTCCACCACGCGACAGCCCCCTCTTCCCCACCGCGCCACCGCCCCCCTCTACCTCACCGGGTCGCACCGCGTCCCCCTCCTCCGCCTCACCGTGCCGCCCACGCCCCAACGCCCATCACCGCGGCTGGGGTAGGGCCTAGGTTGACAGGAGGGAGGCGGGCGGGTGGAGGGATCGGTCACAAGCATCTCGGTCGACGGCTGGAGTGGCCGGCTGAACGGGGAGAGAGAGGGAGGGGCTCTTATTTGCTCTTTTAGTAAAAAACGATCAGTTCAACGAAATGACAGAATCAGTACAACCGTTCAGATTCATCAGTTCAAAAAGGGTAACAGAATAATATTCTGTTACGCGTAACAGAATAGCCCAGATGTATATATATGTGTGTGTGTGTGTGTGTGTGTGTGTGTGTGTGTGTGTGTGCTTGCCCAGGATATTGTGCTGCCTTAGAGTCTAACAGGTGTTGGGAAACCGCCAAGGCTCCGTGCCCCCGTCCTCTCCTCCTTCCGACTGCAGAAACAATGCCCCGGCAAGAAGTTGAGAGGACTGCTTGGTGCGGCATCTCCACCGACGACTCAACCAAATAAAGTTCCTCCCTTGCCCATCTATGTTCATAACTTGTGTCTTACGCATTAGAAAACCTCACCACTCTGTTTAAGCTTGGGAGCTCCCATCCCCGACTCGAACACTGCTTCGGTCGGGGTAGTTGCAGTAACCTTGGGTAAAAAGAGTCTGGCAGGGGGCTGGATCCTGCACCTGTAACCCGGCAGATATGATTCTCCAGCAGGCACAGGAGTGCCGGCAAGGTAGCTTGCCGGGGAGACTCATATATTTTCATTAATGGGGCATTTTGCCTCTGCACGAATGCATATGTGCATGAGTTCCCGGCAAAAGCTTATCCTTTTCATTGATATGCTGATGCAAGTACAGATATTACAGAACATAAGCATGGGCTCGGTAGATTACATTTCTTAGAAAGTTAATATTTGGCAAGCGCCTACAAATTGAGAAAAAAAAGATAAGTGCCCCGTAATCCCCGTTCTTGCCGCATTCCTCCTCAGGCACGGCAGGCCGCGCAAGGTGATGGGCATGGGGAACTGGGCGATGGAGAGCTTGACGAGGAAGCTCGCCAACCACCGTCGCCAAGGACAGCAGGACGAGGCCCCCGGCAAGGCGTGTTGCTGGGGAAGGAGGCAGGCCAGATGATGGTGCGGCCATTGGCAGTCAGCCGAAGTCGGAGTCGTCGTCCACTTGCCCACTACCGTCGTCATCGTTGGCGTTGTCCTCCTCGCTGCTGTCGCTCGAGGAGGAGCTTTCGTCGTCAGTGGAGCTCTCCACGCAGCACCCTAAGTGAATTCCGGAGTTCCCGAAGACCTTGACGGAGAGCAGGCCACTCTCCATTAACTTAAAATGGAGAACATGCCCCTCCGTCAAGCTGTGGGCACGTGCAAAAGTCTTCCACCCCTGACGAAGATACATGAAGTGAGGGCGAGGAAAGTCAACGTCAGCCCATATGCTGCTGTTCCGGCAGCCCCTCATGTGAAGCCTCAAGGACCGCGTGGCCTCCTGCTCCATCACCCGGGCGAATGGGGTCGGAAGCCGAAGACGACTGCGCACATGCTTATACAGCCTGATGAAGAACTTGTAGGGCTGGTCCCTGATACGTCTCCAACGTATCTATAATTTTTTATTGTTCCATGCTATTATATTACCCCTTTTGGTTGTTTATGGGCTTTATTTTACACATTTATATCATTTTTGGGACTAACCTACTAACCGGAGGCCCAGCCCATATTGCTGTTTTTTTGCCTATTTCATTATTTCGAAGAAAAGGAATATCAAAGGAGTCCAAATGGAATGAAACCTTCGGGAGCGTGATTTTTGGAACGAAGCTGATCTGGAGAGCTTGGAGTGCAAGTCAAGAAGCTCCCGAGGGCCTCACGAGATAGGGGGCCGCGCCCCCCTGTAGGGCGCGCCCCCCTGTCTCATGGGCCCCTCGGGCGGCCACCGACGTACTTCTTCCTCCTATATATACCTACGTACCCCGAAAACATCCAGGGGCACCACGAAACACAATTTCCACCGCCGTAACCTTCTGTATCCACGAGATCTCATCTTGGAGCCTTTGCCGGCACTCTGCCGGAGGGGGAATCGACCATGGAGGGCCTCTACATCAACATCCTTGCCCCTCAGATGAGTTGTGAGTAGTTTACCAAAGACCTACGGGTCCATAGTTATTAGCTAGATGGCTTTTTCTCTCTTTTTGGATCTCAATACAATGTTCTCCCCCTCTCTTGTGGAGATCTATTCGATGTAAACTCTTTTTGCAGTGTGTTCGTCGAGATCCGATGAATTGTGGGTTTATGATCAAGTTTATCTATGAATAATATTTGAATCTTCTCTGAATTCTTTTATGTATGATTGAGTTATCTTTGCAAATCTCTTAGAATTATCAATTTGGTTTGGCCTACTAGATTGGTCTTTCTTGCCATGGGAGAAGTGCTTAGCTTTGGGTTCAATCTTGCGGTGTCCTTACCCAGTGACAGAAAGGGTTGCAAGGCACGTATTGTATTGTTGCCATCGAGGATAACAAGATGGGGTTTATATCATATTGCATGTGTTTATCCCTCTACATCATGTCATCTTGCTTAATGCGTTACTCTGTTCTTATGAACTTAATACTCTAGATGCAGGCAGGAGTCGGTCGATGTGTGGACTAATAGTAGTAGATGCAGGCAGGAGTCGGTCTACTTGTTATGGACGTGATGCCTATATACATGATCATGCCTAGATAATCTCATAACTATGCGCTTTTCTATCAATTGCTCGACAGTAATTTGTTCACCCACCGTAATAGTTATGCTATCTCGAGAGAAGCCTCTAGTGAAACCTATGGCCCCCGGGTCTAACTCTTATCATATTTGCTTTCCAAATACCAAAAATGTATCTATCTTATCATACTATCTTTATTAGATCTCACTTTCGCAAGTGGCCGTGAAGGGATTGGCAACCCCTTTATTGCGTTGGTTGCGAGTTCTGAGTTTGTTTGTGTAGGTGCGTGGGACTTTTGAGGAGCCTCCTACTGGATTGATACCTTGGTTCTCAAAACTGAGGGAAATACTTACGCTACACTTTGCTGCATCACCCTCTCCTCTTCGAGGAAAACCAGCGCAAGCTCAAGACGTAGCAAGAAGGATTCCTGGCGCCGTTGCCGGGGAGGTCTTCGCTCAAGTCAAGACATACCAAGTACCCATCACAAACCCATCTCCCTCGCATTTACATTATTTGCCATTTGCCTCTCATTTTCCTCTCCCCCACTTCACCCTTGCCATTTTATTCGCCCTCTCTTTCCCAATCTCCTCCTCTCTTTTTCACTTGCCATTTTTCTGTTTGCTTGTGTGTTGGATTACTTGTTGCCATGGCGCAAGATAATACCAAATTGTCTGACTTCTCGAATACCAATAATAATGATTTCCTTAGTACTCCGATTGCTCCTCTTAATGATGTTGAGTCTTGTGAAATCAATACTGCTTTGCTGAATCTTGTTATGAAAGATCAATTTGCCGGCCTTCCTAGTGAAGATGCCGCTACTCATCTAAACAATTTTGTTGATTTGTGTGATATGCAAAAGAAGAAAGATACGGATAACAACATTGTCAAATTGAAGTTATTTCCATTTTCACTTAGAGATCGTGCTAAAGTTTGGTTTTCGTCTTTGCCTAAAAATAGTATTGATTCTTGGAACAAGTGCAAAGACGCTTTTATCTCTAAGTATTTTCCTCCCGCTAAGATCATCACTCTTAGGAACGATATTATTTAAACAACTTGATCATGAGCATGTTTCCCAATCTTGGGAAAGAATGAAATTGATGCTTCACAATTGCCCTACTCATGGTTTGAATTTATGGATGATCATACAAAATTTTTATGCCTGTTTGAACTTTGCTTCTAGAAATCTCTTAGATTCGGCCGCGGGAGGCACGTTTATGGAAATTACGTTAGGAGATGCTACAAAATTGCTTGATAATATTATGGCTAATTATTCTCAATGGCACACCAAAAGATCTTCTAGTAAAAAAGTGCATGTTATAGAAGAAATCAATGTTTTGAGTGGAAAGATAGATGAACTTATGAAGATGTTTGCTACTAAAAATACTCCTCTTGATCCCAATGATATGCCTTTGTCTTCCTTGATTGAGAATAATAATGAATCTATGGATGTGAATTTTATTGGTAGGAATAGTTTTGGAAACAATGCTTATAGAGGAAATTTTAATGCTAGACCGTTCCCTAGTAATCCCTCTAATAATTATGGAAATTCCTACAATAATTCTTATGGTAATTTTAATAATATGCCCTCTGATTTTGAGAATAGTGTGAAAGAATTTATGATTTCTCAAAAGAATTTTAATGCTTTGCTTGAAGAAAAATTGCTCAAATCTGATGATTTCGCTAGGAACGTTGATAGACTTTCGCTTGATGTTAATTCTCTTAAACTTGGATCTTCTTCTCCCAAGCATGATATCAATGAGTCTCTCAAAGTAATGAGAATTTCCGTTGGCGAGTGCAAGGAAAGAACCGCTAGATTGCGTGGTAAAAAAGAAAGCTTTATAAAAGCGTGTTCTTCTAGTCTCCATGAAAATAATGATGAGGATCTTAAAGTTATTGATGCGTCTCCAATTAGATCTATGTTTTGCAACATGAATTTTGATGATTATGGGAGTGATGATGAATCAACTTTGCCTAGAAGGCGTCCCAAAAATTTGGAGTCTTTAGATCTTAATGTTAAATTTGGTAAAAGTGAGATTGGAGAATCCTCAACTTCTAATAATATTGAACCTACTATCTCGGATTTCAAGGAATTTGATTATGATAATTGTTCTTTAAAGGGTTGTATTTCCTTGTTGCAATCCATTGTTAGTTCTCCTCATGCTTATAGTCAAAATAAAGCTTTTACCAAACATATCCTTGATGCCTTGATGCAATCTTATGATGAAAAACTTAATTTGGAAGTTTCTATACCTAGAAAACTTAATGATGAGTGGGAACCTACTATAAAGATTAGAATTAAAGATTATGAGTGTTTTTCTTTGTGTGATTTGGGTGCTAGTGTTTCTACGATTCCGAAAACTTTATGTGATATTCTAGGCTTCCATGATCTTGATGATTGCTCTTTAAATTTGCACCTTGCGGATTCCACCATTAAAAAGCCTATGGGAAGGATCAATGATGTTCTTATTGTTGCAAATATAAATTTGGTGCCCGTAGATTTTATCGTTCTTGATATAGATTGCAATCTTTCTTGCCCTATTATTCCTGGCAAGCCTTTCCTTAGAATGATTGGTGCGATTATTGATATGAAGGAAGGGAACATTAGATTCCAATTTCCTTTAAAGAAAGGCATGGAGCACTTTCCAAGGAAGAAAGTAAAATTACCTTATGAATCTATCATGCGTGCTACTTATGAATTTAGTGCCAAAAATGGCACTCGTTAGATCTATCCTTGCTTTTATGCCTAGCTAGGGGCGTTAAACGATAGCGCTAATTGGGAGGAAACCCAATTTTCCTTTGTGTTTTTTGTTTTTGCTCCTGTTTAGTAATAAATCTTGCATCTACCTTCTGTTTACATGTGTTTTTATCTTTTAGTTAGTGTTTGTGCCAAGTAGAACCTATAGGGTAACCTACGATGATAGTTGATTTGATTCTGCTGAAAAACAGAAACTTTGCATGCACGAATATAATTTTTTTAAATCACAGGAATGTGCTTTTGCGTTGATTATTTTTGCTGCTGTTCAATAAACAAATTTTCCAGGACTTCCTATTTTGGTAGGATTTTTAGAGTTCCATAAGTTTGCGTTAATTACAGATTGCTCTAGACTGTTCTGTTTTTGACAGATTCTGTTTTTCGTGTGTTGTTTGCTTATTTCAATGCATCTATGGCTAGTAATTCAGTCTATGAACCATAAAGAAGTTCGAATACAGTAGGTTTAACACCAAAATAAATAAATAATGAGTTCATGGCAGTACGTTATGTGGTGGTTTTGTTTTCTTTCACTAACGGAGCTTATAAGATTTCCTGTTTAGTTTTGTGTTGTGAAGTTTTCATGTTTTGGGTAAAGCTTTTATGGACTATGGAATAAAGTGTGGCAAGAGCCTAAGCTTGGGGATGCCCAAGTCACCCCAATATATTCAAGAATAGCCAAAAGCCTAAGCTTGGGGATGCCCCGGGAAGGCATCCCCTCTTTCGTCTTCGTTCATTGGTAATTTTACTTGGAGCTATACTTTTATTTGCCACATGATATGTGTTTTGCTTGGAGCGTCGTGTATTATATTAGTCTTTGATTTTTATTTTACCACAATCATCCTTGCTGTACACACCTTTTGGGAGAAGCCTATTTGATTAGAATTTGCTAGAATACTCTATATGCTTCACTTATATCTTTTGAGCTTGATAGTTTTTGCTCTATGTGCTTCACTTATATCTTTTAGAGCACGGTGGTGTCTTAATTTTGAAGAAATTGATAGTCTCTCATGCTTCACTTATATCTTTTTGAGAGTCTTTTAGAACAGCATGGTATTTGCTATGGTCATAAAGTTGGTCCTAGAATGATGAGCATCCAAGTTGGGTATAGTAAAAACTATCATAGAAAAGTGAATTGGATGCTATGATCAACTTGATACTTGACAATTGTTTTAAGATATGGAGGTAGTGATATTAAAGTCATGCTAGTTGGGTGATTATGAATTCAAAGAATGCTTGTGTTGAAGTTAGCAAGTCCCGTAGCATGCACGTATGGTTAAAGTTGTGTAACAAATTTGAAACATGAAGTGTACTTGGCTTGTGCATCCTTATGAGTGGCGGGCGGGGACGAGCTATGGTCTTTTCCTACCAATCTATCCCCCTAGGAGCATGTGCGTGGTACTTGATTTTTGATGACTTCTAATTTTTTGCAATAAGTATATGAGTTCTTTTTGACTAATGTTGAGTCCATGGATTATACGCACTTCTACCTTTCCACCTTTGCTAGCCTCTTCGGTACCGTGCATTGCCCTTTCTCACCTTGAGAGTTGGTGCAAACTTCGCCGGTGCATCCAAACCCCGTGATACGATACGCTCTATCACACATAAATCTCCTTATATATTCCTCAAAACAGCCACCATACCTACCTATTATGGCATTTCCATAGCCATTCCGATATATATTGCCATGCAACTTTCCACCGTTCTGTTCATCATCTTCATGACATACTTTACTTTTGTCATATTGCCATTGCATGATCATGTAGTTGGCATCGTATTTGTGGCAAAGCCACCAAGCATTATTTTTCATACATGTCACTCTTGATTCATTGCACCATCCCGGTACACCGCCGGAGGCATTCATATAGAGTCATATCTTGTTCTAGTTTCGAGTTGTAATTTTTATGTTGTAATCAATAGAAGTGTGATCATCATCATTATTAGAACATTGCCCAAATAAAAAAAATAAAAAAAAGAGAAAGGCCAAAAAAAGGGAAGGCCCAAAAAAAGAATAAAAATGAATAAATAAATAAAAAGGGCAATGTTACTATCTCTTTTTCCACGCTTGTGCTTCAATGTAGCACCTTGTTCTTCATGTAGTGAGTCTCATATATTGTGCTTCAAAGTAGCACCACGTTTTTCATATAGTGGGTCTCCTAAGTTGTCTTTTTCATACTAGTGGGAAGTTTTCATTATAGAACTTGGCTTGTATATTCCTGCGATGGGCTTCCTCAAATGCCCTAGGTCTTCGTGAGCAAGCAAGTTGGATGCACACCCACTATTTTTCTTTTGTTGAGCATTGTTTTATAGCTCTAGTGCATCCGTTGCATGGCAATCCCTACTCCTCATGTTGACATCAATTGATGGGCATCTCCATAGCCCGTTGATTATCCTCGTCAATGTGAAACTTTCTCCTTTTTGTCTTCTCCACACAATCCCCATCATCATATTCTATTCCACCCATAGTGCTATATCCATGGCTCATGCTCATGTATTGCATGAAGGTTGAAAAAGTTAGAGATTATTTAAGTATGAAACAATTGCTTGGCTTGTCATCAGGGGTATAGAAGTTGGGAACATCTTTGTGTGACGAAAATGAAGCACAGCCTAACTATATGATTTTGTAGGGATGAACTTTTTTTGCCATGTTATTTTGAGAAGACATGATTACTTTGATTAGTATGTTTGAAGTGTTACTATTTCTCATGTCAATATGAACTTTTTTTTTGTATTCATTTGGATCTGAACATTCATGCCACAATAAACAAAATTACATTATGAATTATGCTAGGTAGCATTCCACATCAAAAATTCTCTATTTATCATTTACCTACACGAGGACGAGCAGGAATTAAGCTTGGGGATGCTTGATACGTCTCCAACGTATCTATAATTTTTGATGGTTCCATGCTATTATATTACCCGTTTTGGATGTTTATGGGCTTTATTTTACACATTTATATCATTTTCGGGACTAACCTACTAACCGGAGGCCCAGCCCATATTGCTGTTTTTTTTTGCCAATTTCAGTATTTCGAAGAAAAGGAATATCAAATGGAGTCCAAACGGAATGAAACCTTTGGGAGCGTGATTTTTGGAACGAACCTGATCCGGAGAGCTTGGAGTGCAAGTCAAGAAGCTCCCGAGGGACCCACGAGATAGGGGGCCGCCCCCCCTGTAGGGCGCGCCCCCTGTCTCGTGGGCCCCTCGGGCGGCCACCGATGTACTTCTTCCTCCTATATATATACCTACGTACCCAAAAAACATCCAGGGGCACCACGAAACACAATTTCCACCGCCGTAACCTTCTGTATCCGCGAGATCTCATCTTGGAGCCTTCGTCGGCACTCTGCCGGAGGGGGAATCCACCATGGAGGGCCTCTAGATCAACATCCTTGCCCCTCCGATGAGTTGTGAGTAGTTTACCACAGACCTACGGGTCCATAGTTATTAGCTAGATGGCTTCTTCTCTCTTTTTGGATCTCAATACAATGTTCCCCCCTCTCTTGTGGAGATCTATTCGATGTAAACTCTTTTTGCGGTGTGTTTGTTGAGATCCGATGAATTGTGGGTTTATGATCAAGTTTATCTATGAACAATATTTGAATCTTCTCTGAATTCTTTTATGTATGATTGAGTTATCTTTGCAAGTCTCTTCGAATTATCAGTTTGGTTTGGCCTACTAGATTGGTCTTTCTTGCCATGGGAGAAGTGCTTAGCTTTGGGTTCAATCTTGTGGTGTCCTTACGCAGTGACAGAAAGGGTTGCAATGCACGTATTGTATTGTTGCCATCGAGGATAACAAGATGGGGTTTATATCATATTGCATGTGTTTATCCCTCTACATCATGTCATCTTGCTTAATGCGTTACTCTGTTCTTATGAACTTAATACTCTAGATGCAGGCAGGAGTCGGTCGATGTGTGGAGTAATAGTAGTAGATGCAGGCAGGAGTCGGTCTACTTGTTACGGACGTAATGCCTATATACATGATCATGCCTAGATAATCTCATAACTATGCGCTTTTCTATCAATTGCTCGACAGTAATTGTTCACCCACCGTAATACTTATGCTATCTCGAGAGAAGCCTCTAGTGAAACCTATGGCCCTCGGGTCTATCTCTTATCATATTTGCTTTCCATCTACTTTTATTTGCATCTTTACTTTTTCCATCTATATCATAAAATACCAAAAATATATCTATCTTATCATACTATCTTTATTAGATCTCACTTTCGCAAGTGGCCGTGAAGGGATTGACAACCCCTTTATTGCGTTGGTTGCGAGTTCTCAGGTTGTTTGTGTAGGTGCGTGGGACTTTTGAGGAGCCTCCTACTGGATTGATACCTTGGTTCTCAAAACTGAGGGAAATACTTACGCTACACTTTACTGCATCACCCTCTCATCTTCGAGGAAAACCAACGCAAGCTCAAGACATAGCAGTCCCCGATGTGGCCGCCCATTAGAGGTGGGTCCGCTGGCGGAGGCGTAGCTGGGGCACCACCCCGTCCACCTCCTCCCGGGGCACCACAATGACCTTAGCCTCGTCCCCTTCCTCTTCCCCTCATGACAGGCTCTGCCACTGGAGGCTCCGGAGGAGGAGGACCGCGCTGTCGAGCAGAAGCCCTCGTTGTCGCCGCCGAAGTGCCAGCACACCCTTTCACCATGGAGAGTCAGAGGAAGATGGTAAGCAAGAGGGGGGAAGGAGGGCGAGTGTGGAGAAGCACCGTCCCACTCCCCTTTTATAGAAGAGCAAGGCCGGGGCCTGGCCACCTAGCCCAAAGGGTGGCCGCCCCGCACGGCCAATGCGGCCTCTTGAAGCACGGGGAATCAGAACTGACCCACTCCCTGTTAGTGCATCTAGTGCCACCCCTAGTTTGGTTTTGGAGTATTTACGACAAACGTGGTTGAGGGACTAATGTGTTTGTGATAATTGTAGGATAACACAGGTAGTAGTCCCTCTTTGATTCAGTTTACCTACCGGAGATGACCCCTAAAAATGTATGAAGACATTGAAGATAATGGTGGTACGTGAAGATATTCACGTTGAAGACTATGACAGAAGAAGACATTGAGTGAAGACTATGGAGCGCGAAGACTTAGTAGTTTCGTTGTTTCTTTTGAGTCATAGGAACCACCGCACTGTTAAGTGGGGTCCCAGTGAACAAAGTCAGAGTGACTGATGTGATGCTCAACCAAAATCCTATGTCTTCGAGCGAAGACAATGAGAGCAAATCTTATCCAGAGTAGGATAAGTAAGCTTTACTTGTAGCCCAAGTCAGGCTGTCGCGTGTGTTTGAAATCTGACCGTTGTGACACATGTCAGTTCCTTAGTGACCCAGGGTCATTTTGGACAAATCAGGTCGGGTTGCCAAGTGGCTATAAATAGCCCACCCCCTACACCATAAATTGGTGGCTGCTCAGAGTTAGTGCATGGCTTTTGTCGCTCAGAGCAACCCACCTCCGAAGAGTTTGAGAGAGAAATCCTGGTGAGGATAAAGCCCAAAACACCCAGAGCCCAAAGAGTGTTTGGCATCACTGAAGTCTTTCTGTCCGCGTGATCTGAAGAGTTGTTACACTTGAGGACTGTGAATCCTCCAGACGGTTAGGCGTCGCATTCTGAGCATCCAAGAGTAATTGTGGATTTCCGGTGAACGAAGACTGTGAAGGTTTGGAAGTCTACCTTGAAGACTTACCAGAGTGATTGGGCGAGGACTGTGTGTCCTCAGCTCAAGGGGAATAAGGTGAAGACACGGTCTTCTGAATTCAATCTTAGCCTCCCTAACCAGACGTACAATTGTCACAGCAACTGGAACTGGTCGAACAAATCATTGTCTTCACAACGCGCTGGTTCTATCTCTTACTCTCCTTACTTATTGTTAGTCTTCGTGAAGTCATTGCCTATTTGACTTCACTGTGTGACTACTTGTTCAGATTGGCTTCGTACTATCTTCCATCCTGATCCTACTACCTAGCTGTTATAAGTCATCATGCTTTAGCTTCATACTTGTCTAACTATGGATTGTCTAATGTAGTTCATCTTCCGCTGCATGTTTATAGGTGTTGTTTGTGTTTGTCTTCGAAACTTTCATGTTTTGAAGACTTCCATAAAAATCGCCTATTCACCCCCCTTCTAGTCGATAACTAGCACTTTCACTCCCCCAATCAACAAACGCCTGGTTTTCCGCCTTGGCATAATGCCCACGTCCTCCGCGCCCGCCGCCTGCCCTTCCCAATGCATGGAGGGTACGTGGCGAAGTAGGAGGGGGCATGAGGACAGGTGGGACAACTGATTCCCAACCCGTGACCGTGGGGGGTGGCGCCATGCAGGCTGTGACTCGAGTCCACTTAGTAAATGAGCAGCGCCCCTACAGATTCTTTCGTTTTAAACAAGGGAAGCACGGGCCGCCTTTGTGCTATCGAATATGGGATGCCGCAAGCATGTTGAGGCCATCCCACGCACGACCCCCACGTCATGCACTCAGCATGGGTCATGGGGAAGCTCAACTGGCAGAAAGATCGTGGTGGTTCGCCTCTACCACGCCCGCCCGCGCACTGCTTTGGGCCTGGCGCAACTACGCCTTGCACTTATGTGTGGCCCAGGCCTGGGGACTCCTATCGGTGTACAAAAGTGTGGGTACTTCTATACCCCTTACTTGTGCACGGACAGTCGCAGCCACGCTTACAGCAGGGCTTGGCAAAGCAGAGGAGGACGGCAGGAGGCAAGACAGGTACAAAGGATATCAAAACAGACGCTCAAAGTGACAAGCAACAGAAGGCTGGCAGGGCCACGCCCGACAACAAGCCTTGCCGAGGTGACTGGCGAGGCCCCCGGTAAGCTCCTTGCCGGGGTAGCTTGCGAAGAGACCAGCAGAGCCACCACCCTTGGGGTTGAGAGCTCTAACACCATCGACAACGTTGAGACCAAGATCTGGAGAGCACATGCTCGATAGCATGCAGCCCCTCATGAAGATTGGCAGCCCACGAATCCACATGGGATTAGAAGACGAAGACCCCCGGCAAGACCCTTGCCGGGGACGACTCCAAGGCCCCCGGTAAGCCTTGCCGGGGACGGTCGCTGGGCCACGGCCAGACAAGCACCCGACAAGGTTTCGTCACCTCACCACCACTCCAGTGTGACGATAGGCGTGCCAACTAAGTAGGTGCCTGTGTGGCGGCATGCAGATCGTCGTGGAAGCTTACCATTTCGCCAACACAACAACTGGTTGGCCAGCGTGGCATTGCATGCCTCGTTGACCCGGACGCGTGGCAAGGCGAGGAGGAGCGGCGAAGGATGGGATGGCCTTTGTTGCCATCCCCAATAAAGCAAGAGGACACATAGGCAACACATTAAATGTGCTTGTCCTAAGTTGATCGAGCGATAAGCTCGTACAACTGTTGCTTGCCACCTCCTATGTGCCATTGTGGCAACCCCTTTATGTATAAAAGGAGGCCCAAGGCGCATAGAGAGAGGATTCAGACTTTTGGACAAAACACGCATCATAGCTAGTTCAAAATCTCAAGAACACACATATAACCAGACAAAGCAGGACTAGGGTATTACACATCTCTGCGGCCCGAACCTGGATAAAAATCCCTTATGTGCTAATGGCTCGACCTGCTCTTCATGCAACTAACCCCCCGTCGAACATAGAAGGGATCCTTGTGACCCCATAGGTGATCAGTTTCCCCGACATTATGGTTGAGCTATGCTTGTGTACGCTTATTATCTATGTCGAGTATGTTTAATCTATGTTTACTTATGTCTAAATGTGGGATATGGATGCAATCAGTTCGGTTGATGGAATCAACCTCTGTCCTGGTTTATTGGTACCCTTTGTAATTTGTGTTAAATTCTGACCAAAGATTTAACTATCAAAATGTTAGTGCAGGTCAGCAAAAATTATATCGTTGGATGCGTATTTGAACATAGTGTTCAATGATATAATTTTTGGTGACATGCATAAACATTTGTTAGTTAAATATTTGGTACAAATTGCAAAGGTGACCAATAAACCAGGACAGAGGTAGTATGTCAATCGTATACGGTTCCCAAAATTGGAACCGTGTGCAATGACTTTCATTTTGTCTTTTACGTTAATCACACACGGTTGGCTGTAGCAAACCGTTGCCTCCGAAACTCTTTGTGGGCAATTCAAAAACCAAAAAAGAAAACCCTCACCATCCCCACGTCACAAAAACCCTCACCTAGCCTGCCACCCCCTTTGGTCCCCATTCACACCTGCACAAGCTCCTCCGCGTCTATGCATGGCACCGCCTATCGCGGTGGCAACCACTTAGCTCGACGCCTGCCGCTGCCGCCAGGGTGCCAGCAAACCCCACCGCATTTCGCCACTTTCGCTTGTCGCCGTCTGTCGCCATCGACTTTCTTGACGCTGCTCGCAGTCGACCCAGCTCCGCCCAATTGGGGAATCCGCCATACTGAGGGTTTTTCTCATGAAAAACAAGGTAACTATCTTAATGAGATATTATCTCATCTCTTATCCCAGTTCACCTGCCTCCTTTAATCACCCGGCCGAAATCGTCGTGAATTCATTTTTACTCGAGCCGATTTGAGGGTTTTCTTTCATTCATAGAGTGTACAGTGCATGGACACATCTGGACTTTGCGGCCTCTGCCAAACATCCATGGAGTTCCATCTCACCGTACTAGATGACTTGAGGATGCACGCGGTATGTTCAACCTCACCCTAAATCGGTTGGCATGGCCTACTTTCCTGAACATATATATACTAAATATTGCTACATTTGGATAAAAGGTGCCACATGCACCATATACATCAAAGGGGATTTTTTGCTCTTCTTCCTATATTAGGCAAATTAATGTTGTATTGTTCTTTCGATTACTCTCATATTTCCATGACATCATGTTTACCCTATCTGTTTAATTATAGATTTTTGTTGTTTGATTTCAACTGCTGTATAGTTCTTTCAATTTGGGCCCATATTCGCATGTTACCATGTTACCTTTAACAATACTACCATTTTTCGCAGCACGTCCCTTGCTATGCAACAGAATCTGTAGTCACAATCTTTCCCTTTACATAAATCAAGACTAATAAATCAAGACTGCTGAACACAAACCATGGATTTATAATCTTTGCTACTGTAAGACTTGATGAATGTGGTGACTCCTATTTTTGCAATGGCCTTTGGAAAGAAATTTCTAAGTTTTATGTACTGAAAGCTAGCACTAAAATTGCAGTGCACATAAAAGAGCCTGGTCATGAGATATATGCTAACTTCCCCGACGATATCATCTGTCCAGACTTTGTTCGAAGTAAGTTTTCTTTTCAAGTATCTGCATGTTGACTTACCCAACAATATCAAATGAATTGTGTAGTATTTAAGCAACCAATTGTTATTCCATTTTCTTACTATATTCCTGCCTACTAACTTCTAGTTACCAATACACTTTTCTATTGCCCTGTTTTAACTAAATATTCCCTGTACTCCCACTTCTATCAGAAAGCGCCGCTGACAAGGAGACTCTGGAGGTGGAGAACGGGGATGCCAACAAGCAGAGGCGGGGTGAGCAAGAACCACACGCAACTCCAGCAGGCCTAGACTTCATCAGCGGCCTTCCCGATGATATGTTGACAGTCATCATCTCCCTCCTCCCAATCAAATATGGGGCGTGGACAACCGTCCTTTCCCGGCGGTGGAGCCCCCTATGGAACTCCACCCCTCTCGACCTCATCAACACCCACGAGCTCTGCCATGGCTATCACAAAAGCTTGGATGCATTCTCCAAGATCCTCGACAGTCACTCTGGCCCAACCAGAGGCCTTAGAATGGGCAAGTTCCGTTCTAACGGCAAGGACCGAACCAATCTTGACGACTGGTTCCGATCCCCCGCCCTAGATCAGCTCGATGAGCTCACTTTTGGTGATGGGCATATGCACTCACTGCCAATGTCCGCGCTCCGCCGCGCACCCACGATGCATGTCGCCAAGTTTAGGAACTGCCATCCCCCCTTAATGACGCGCCTGCTCTTATTCTACCACGACTGAAGCACCTCGAGCTCGTCGTCGTCTGTCTCCCAAATGGTGACATGGAGCACCTGCTCTGTGGCTGTACTTCACTCGAATACCTTTGTCTTCAGGCAATCAATGGGTTGAGTAGCATCCACATCACCTCCATGACTCTCCGGACTATTTATGTGTGTTGCTGGTGCGGCAAGAAGACATCACAAGATTTGTACCATGGTATAGTCATTGAGGACACACCTTCACTTGAGATATTACTTGTAGTTGATCAAGAAGGTCCACTAAGAATCAATGTCATTCCTGTGCCGAAATTGACAGTGGTGGGCTATTCGTCTAACAAATACTCTGAACTTGTTATTGGATCCACACCCGTTCAGGTACAGCAGCCGCCTTCTACCTCTCCTTCTAGAAATTAATATTATTTTTAATTTTGAAGATGTATGTTCGTCTCTCATCCAAAAAATGATTCCAACAAGCTTGACCCCAAAACTGCGTAGAGTGAAGGCTTCGCACTAGAATCTATCGGCCCCAATGTAGCGCAAGTTGTCAGTTTTCTGAGATGCTTTCCATGCCTGGAGAAGCTATATATCGAGGTGATGTTCCTTTCCTATTAAATGTTAACCATAAGGGAGTTCAATTTGTGACACCTTTTCCAAGTTTATAATGACAATGTACTACGATTTCTGAAGGATTTTTGGAGGATTTCAGTACATACATGCCCCCCCATATTGGTTGCTTGATCCATATGGTAATAATCCATAAGCATTTCTCCTTTGGATTCATCCGTACTAGTTTTCTTAGGGAACTTTTCATCCACTCCAACCTCTTGTGAAGAAGGCTACATTTTTCTAGATTGTAATCAAATGCCCATGTTAATCATGTTGGATCGAAGATGGCATGTTAGTGCATTTTACAAATCCTGCAAACCAAATAGGCCTGTAGTAGTGTTCAAAACTGCATGTAGGCACTAACACGTTTCTTTTATTGCAGATAAGATTAGGCCTGGTGGTGGATAATGTGATACAATATAACAATCATGACGAATGCCTAGATCTGCATCTATCAGAAATTACTATGACCTCCTACCGGGGGACCTTACCGGAGATTATATTCGCCAGGTTCGTTGTTGTCAGAGCAAGGGTGTTGAAGGTAATGAGGTTTGCCCTACATTTATTTCACAAAAATGAATGTTTTTTTGATTAGTGTCGGCAGCTGCGGCAGAATGGAATTGGCTTCGAAATGCTGAATTTCATTTTGGAACTTTAGATGACAGAGTAATCGGAAGTCATCATGTCAACCCCATATATGACTTCTTAGTGGCTGACCCCTTTGCAAAAATTATGAGGTTTCGAAACCAGACTTAGAAGTAGTAATATTAGTTTGAACCTCTCTGATATCCATGTTCAGTGGATCAGTGCGAGCATTTGCAGCTGATGAGCTGAATTTCATTTCTAATATCAGTTTGAACCTTGTAAACTTCGAATTTGAGCCATATAACACTGGAATTTGAACCTTGTAATATTTCGAGCTTTTGTGGTACAATCTTTTAAATGGCATCATGTGCGACTCGTATATTGGTAGCACTATTTTGACCTTAATATGCAATGGACTTACATTTATTAACCATTCTCGAATATGTTTACCTTGTCGATCTCATAGCACATGATCTGTATAGCTAACTCGAATGTGATCTTCGACATTATTGCACACAGTTGGTTTCTTCAACCATGTGCCCTGTAGAGCGCAAAATTAATTATCACACTTGAGTGTCCATCATCACCCTTCTGTGTAACTTTGTCCTCATCACCCATGGGTAAACTTATGACCGAAGCCATTCCACACACTTCATTTTTACAAAGCTTTTTTCCAATAAACACCCACGATTTGTCCTCTTCTAGCCAATGCATGGCCAAACTAGCCGGGCGGGAAGCTTGTGCGGTAAATTGCTGAGTAGCGCAGGAACAGGCTCACCGACGATACATTTGGTGCCTCTTCGAGCCCACGCATGGTCAAATGAAATGCGTGTGGTGCTGTGTTGTCAAGAGTGCACTGGAATCCTCCGCTATGAACACCGTGACAAGACATGACGATTACAGGCCGGCCAGCCCCCATTTATTACAGAGGCCATTTAAACCTTGTGTCTCTTCAACCTTTCGATCGCGCCCCATCATTGCAAGAAGCACACCCACCACGAAAAGTTCTTAGAGGGTATCCTGCGCGGCTCCAATGGTGCTCCGAGCGGCTGCCGACGATGAGCAACAGTTCACCATGAATACCATGCTGGACACCCACAGAAGGTTCACGGAGCTCTCGGTGGTGTACACCAACAACTAGGTTTGGGTGGAGCACTCCATCCACATCATGGAGTTCTTGCTTGCCGAGGAGAAGTACAAGGTGGTCGGGTTCGACCTCGAGTACACCTGCGCTTGTGTCGGGTCTCGTCCCAACGTCGTCGTTGCCTAGATGTGCATGTGCAACCACGTCCTTGTCTACCAACATTGCCTGGCCACAAGGCCTTGCAAGCGTTTCGCCAGGTTGTCAACAGCCCCCACTACATGTTCGCTATATTGGACATCACTGTCGGATATCACGTTCCGGCAAAACCCTTAATGTTTGAACTCTGGGGTGCGCACGAAGATCTCCTCCTACCGAATCTCGCTCTCAGCCTCGCCGCGATCCCTAAGCTAGATCGATGAACAACACAAGAGACACAAGATTTATACTTGTTCGGGCCACCGTTGTGGTGTAATACCCTAATCTAGTGTGTGGTGTGGGGGATTGCCTCTTGGGCTGATGATGAACAGTACAAGGGAAGAACAACCTCGTGAGAAGAGGTGTTCTTGTGCTTGGTGGTGTGCGGATGAACTTAACTTGTCTCTAGATGAGATGCCTCCAGGTGAGATGCCTTCTACTGTGGTGGCTAGCCCTATTTATAGAGGCCCTGGTCCTCTTCCCAAATATTAAGCGGGAAGGGATCCAACAACGAACATTTTGAAAGGGGACAACTAGTACAAGCTATCCTGACTAAAGGTGGTCTTCGCCTGCCAAAGGTGGTGGTGATGACACCGTCTTGGGCTCCACGGTGACCTCCGTCCTGCCGTCCTGCTGGTGTTTGTCTTGTTGCACTGATATGGAAACCTTTGCTTGATGCCTTGGTACTCCGCACATGCGCTTGCCCCCTTTGCACCAAAGAGGAAACGAGGACACTCCATAGGCTGGCGCCCGCCTAGTCTTGATCGTCATGGCTTGCGTCACGGAAACCTCGTGAAGTACCCCTTGCCTTGATCTCTCCGCCTCCTCGCGAGCCTGCCTGGTGTGGCCACTCCTGAGGAGGCCTTGTGTCGTCCATCCCGCGAGGCTTGGCCCCTCGTGAGGGTCGTGAGTGTTGGTTGATGAAGACGGGCCATACTGGGCCACTGGTTGAGCCACGCAGTAGGCCGCAGGCAGGGAAGTCTGGGGACCCCCGTTCCTTGAACGCCGACAGTAGCCCCCGGGCCCAAGGCGTGCTAGGACTTGGCTTAGCAGCGAAGCCAAAGGGCAAGTGCGGAGCATCGCGGGCCCCCACAGCCTGCGGCCTTGGTCGATGCATGGCGACTGATTGGACGTGGGCATCTCCGCTTCCCCACACTGCCCCAATATCCTCCTGGCTAGGCGGCCACGGCGCCTTACACAGTTATTTCCTCCCCGCTGGCAGCGTGCTTCCTATTCCCCCTTCTTCCTTGAGTCTTTGCTTCCGCTCCCAATCTGACTTGATCTCTGCTCCCTCCATTGCCATGGTGCCAACTAGCGAAGAGAAAGGGAAGAAGCCTCTGTCCTCAACCAATTCGCCCCCGGCAATCAAGCCCGCCATCGGCCAGTCGCTGGTGCTCAATCTGGAGGCCATGGGCAAGGTCTGTCATGCGCTCGCCTCCATCTTCAACGAGTGTGGAAAGATGATGGCTTGGCCCACGTCCCACGCCTCCATTGACAGGACCGTCACTGAGGTTCGATTCTTTGCTGACGCCCTGTGGGCTGGCCTGGTTCCCCCTTTCTCCGCCTTCTTCAATGCAGTGCTTTCCCATTATCAGATCCATATGATTCATCTTGATCTGCAATCCGTTACCCTTCTCGCCGTCTTCGCCTTTGTTTGCAAAGCCATGGTGGGCATTGCTCCTTCTGTCGCCCTCTTGCGCCACTTTTTCTCGCTACGCCTGACCGACCCCTTGCTGTGCTCGGGGTGCGTGAGCTTCCAGGCCGTGGCAGAGATGCCCGCCTTGGGGATTGATTTTGACCTCCCGTCATCCACGAGTGGGTTTTGAACGCGGTGGTTCTATGTGGATGTCGGAGTGCTCAGCCCTCTGCTATCACCTCCGTCATTGCCCGCTGTCCCCAATCCCGGCTAGGGCCACGAGAGACTCGTGAGACCATGGCTCTCCTTTGTCTGGTACCGACTGAGGAGGTTGAGAGATCTCGGCGTGACTACGCCCTGGGTGGTGAAGGAGTTCCTCCAGTGTCGCATTGCTCCTCTCCAGCGCCATTCTCGACCGACGTGGTCCCTGACAGGTGACCGGGACCGCAAGAGGCTTCAGGAGACATAACTTGCACCCGAAATGCTGAGGACGGTGCTTGAGGTCTTAACTGGCGACCCCTCGCCGGGCAATTTTCGGCACGGGGGTAGCCTCCTGTATCTTTGCTCGAACAGGACTGAGTTCGCGGGATAGATGCCTCTCTTCGACGAATGGGGGTTGCGTCTGGTTGGCCTTGCGGGGCCTCGCAAGAATCCTGTCACCGTGGCTCCCTTCCTCGCCGCCAGCACCGATCTTGCCCCAAGAGTGGGCGCAGGGGGGCAAGCATCGCTCGAGGCTAGAGGCTCGGGTGTCGTGGCGCCGACGCCACACGGGGTTCCTGAAGCGTCATCATCCAGCGCTCATGAAGCCCTCCCTGAGGCGGTCGTCGATGGGGGGACACAGCCCACGGCTCCCGAGGCCGAAGCTCCTGAGGCCTCGGCAGGCCATCAGTGGGTGGTGCCTGATTGCTCTTCCCAGCTAGGCTCCCCTGAGGTTGGCCGCCTGGGTGCTTCTCCATCCGCGCCACACGCTGGTCCTCACGTCGAGCAGCTGGGTCGGTTCCGCGTGCACTTCGCCGCACTCTGCAAGAGGAAGGAGTCTTCGAGTTGGAGTGGTCTCACCTTCCGACAATTAAAGCATAGGAGTACTTCGCCATAGACGAGTAAGTACCTCATCCTTGTAATTCTTCAATTGATGCTCCCTTTCCTGATTGTGACTCTTCAGGATCCCTCCTGTCAAGCCTGCGGAGTCTCCCAAGAAGCGACCTCCTCCGGCCTTGCCTTCATCGCTGGCCTTGAGCGTCCTGACCCTGCATGCTGCCCCTGACGTGGGGTCAGCCGGAGAAGCACGTCTGCTCACAAGGTGTCTTGTGCCCGTGCCATTGCCGCCTTTCCTTCGTGACCCTGCCTGGAGCATGGCCAGCCTGCCCAGGGCTCCTCCTCTGATTGTGGATGGCAGCTGGTTGGCGTCCGCCATGGGCTCCTCTTCAAGGGGTGAGCCTGCGCTAGTCCGGATCTCTTGCGAGGCCCGACCAGCGATCATGGGGGCGCTAGCACCCAGCCCCCTGCCAAGAGGGGGCGAACCGCCTCAGGGACCGCTGACGGCGCCAGCAGCATGCTCAAGCTCAAGCTCGCACGTGAACGAAGCGTTGTCTGCCACGAGTTCCTCCAGAAGGCGATGGACGCGATGGGCCAGCTTGGTGGAGAACTTGCGGATGTGGACGCGCGCCTTGAAGCTGAGGGCCTGCGGCTGATTAAGGAATGACGCAAGCTGAAGGTGGCCATCAACCTCGCGCGCCACGAGCGCGAGCTTGATAACGCGAAGGCCGAGGCATCCCTTGCGGCCTCGCGAGAGGCCTGCTCCCGAGCTCTGGAGGAGGCTTGGGAAGCAGATTATCGTCGCGAGATCGCAGAAAAGCACGCGTGGGAGCTCCAAGCCTGGAGTGCCTCCCTGGAGCAGCAAGTGGAGCTGCGCCAGGCCGCCCTTGCGTCGCTGAAGGGGACTTCTGTCGAGGAGGAGGAGCTCCGGAGGTGTGAGAAAGCGCTAAAACTGGAGGCCGCTGATTGCAATCTTGACCTTGAGTGGTTGGAGACGAGGGAGCGCCAGGTCACTCAGGTGGAGGACGATGTTGTCACGCGCGAGGCTCGAATCCAGGAGGAGGTCGACCACCGCGTGGCAAAGGCTTGCGCAGATCTCATGAGCAGGTATGACTTGAAGCTGGAGATGGTTGAGGCCAAAGCTGTGGGCAGGACTGCCGCCCTTAGGTCCAAGCTGACTGAAACGGAGCAGCGCGCGGAGGCCGCTGCAGCCGCCCTGGTCTCGGCGCAGACTGAGTTGGCCTCCACCCGTGCCGAGCTGCTTCTTCTTCGACAGTGGGTCGACGATGCCGAGTCCATTGCGTATCAGAACAGAGAGGAAGTGCTTGAACGGCAGATGCTGGAGCACATGCACGGGCCCATGCTCTAAGAGCTCAGGAACAGGGCCAACACGGCCCTGGGCAATATCTGTGATGCAGACGCCCTGCATCCTCACGTGACCAACTATGCCAGTCATCTCCGCTTCTTCACTGATGTGGTGACGCATGCTACGTCTTGAGCTTGCGTTGGTTTTCCTCAAAGAGGAGAGGGTCATGCAGCAAGTGTAGCGCAAGTATTTCCCTCAGTTTTGAGAACCAACGTATCAATCTAGTAGGAGGCTCCTCAAAAGTCCCACGCACCTACACAAACAAACTGAGAACTCGCAACAAACGCAATAAAGGGGTTGTCAATCCCTTCACAGCCACTTGCGAAAGTGATATCTAATAAAGATAGTATGATAAGATAGATATATTTTTGGTATTTTATGATATAGATGCAAAAAGTAAAGATGCAAATAAAAGTTGAGGGAAAGCAAATATGATAAGAGTTAGACCCAGGGGCCATAGGTTTCACTAGAGGCTTCTCTCGAGATAGCATAACTATTACGGTGGGTGAACAAATTACTGTCGAGCAATTGATAGAAAAGCGCATAGTTATGAGATTATCTAGGCATGATCATGTATATAGGCATCACGTCCATAACAAGTAGACCGACTCCTGCCTGCATCTACTACTATTACTCCACACATCGACCGACTCCTGCCTGCATCTAGAGTATTAAGTTCATAAGAACAGAGTAACGCATTAAGCAAGATGACATGATGTAGAGGGATAAACACATGCAATATGATATAAACCCCATCTTGTTATCCTCGATGGCAACAATACAATACATGCCTTGCAACCCTTTCTGTCACTGGGTAAGGACACCGCAAGATTGAACCCAAAGCTAAGCACTTCTCCCATGGCAAGAAAGACCAATCTAGTAGGCCAAACCAAACTGATAATTCGAAGAGACTTGCAAAGATAACTCAATCATACATAAAAGAATTTAGAGAAGATTCAAATATTATTCATAGATAAACTTGATCACAAACCCACAATTCATTGGATCTCGTCAAACACACCGCAAAAACAGTTTACATCGAATAGATCTCCACAAGAGAGGGGGAGAACATTGTATTGAGATCCAAAAAGAGAGAAGAAGCCATCTAGCTAATAACTATGGACCCATAGGTCTGTGGTAAACTACTCACAACTCATCGGAGGGGCAAGGATGTTGATGTAGAGGCCCTCCGTGGTTGATTCCCCCTCCGGCAGAGTGCCGGCGAAGGATCCAAGATGGGATCTCGCGGATACAGAAGGTTACAGCGGTGGAAATTGTGTTTCGTGGTGCCCCTGGATGTTTTCGGGGTACCTAGGTATGTATAGGAGGAAGAAGTACGTCGGTGCCCGCCCGAGGGGCCCACGAGACAGGGGGCGCGCCCTACACGGGGGGGGGGGGCTATCTTGTGGGGCCCTCGTAAGCTTCTTGACTTGCATTCCAAGCTCTGCGGATCACGTTCGTTCCAAAAATCATGCTCCCGAAGGTTTCATTCCGTTTGGACTCCGTTTGATATTCCTTTTCTTCGAAATACTGAAATAGGCAAAAAAAACAGCAATATGGGCTGGGCCTCCGGTTAGTAGGTTAGTCCCAAAAATGATATAAATGTGTAAAATAAAGCCCATAAACATCCAAAAGGGGTAATATAATAGCATGGAACAATCAAAAATTATAGATACGTTGGAGACGTATCAAGCATTCCCAAGCTTAATTCCTACTCGTCCTCGAGTAGGTAAATGATAAAAAAGAAAATTTTGATGCGGAATGCTACCTAGCATAATTCATAATGTAATTTTCTTTATTGTGGCATGAATGTTCAGATCCAAATAATTCAAAATAAAAGTTCATATTGATAAAAGAAATAGTAACACTTCAAGCATACTAATCAAAGTAATCATGTCTTCTCAAAATAGCATGGCAAAAGAAAGTTCATCCCTACAAAATCATATAGTTAGGCTATGCTTCATTTTCGTCACACAAAGATGTTCCCAACTTCTATACCCCAGATGACAAGCCAAGCAATTGTTTCATACTTAAATAATCTCAAACATTTTCAACCTTCACGCAATACATGAGCGTGAGCCATGGATATAGCACTATGGGTGGAATAGAATATGATGATGGGGATTGCGTGGAGAAGGCAAAAAAGGAGAAAGTCTCACATTGACGAGGATAATCAACGGGCTATGGAGATGCCCATCGATTGATGTCAACATGAGGAGTAGGGATTGCCATGCAACGGATGCACTAGAGCTATAAATGAATGCTCAACAAAAGAAAACTAGTGGGTGTGCATCCAACTTGCTTGCTCACGAAGACCTAGGGCATTTGAGGAAGCCCATCGTAGGAATATACAAGCCAAGTTCTATAATGAAAAATTCCCACTAGTATGAAAAAGACAACTTATGAGACTCACTATATGAAAAACATGGTGCTACTTTGAAGCACAATATATGAGACTCACTACATGGAGAACAAGGTGCTACTTTGAAGCACAAGTGTGGAAAAAGAGATAGTAACATTGCCCTTTTTATTTATTTTCTTTCTTCTATTTTTTTCTTTTCCTTTTTTTCTTTTTTTTCTTTTTGGGCCTTTTTTGGCCTTTCTTTTTTTTCTTTGGGCAATGCTCTAATAATGATGATCATCACACTTCTATTGATTACAACATAAGAATTACAACTCGAAACTAGAACAAGATATGACTCTATATGAATGGCTCCGGCGGTGTACCAGTATGGCGCATTGAATCAAGAGTGACATGTATGAAAAATAATGCATGGTGGCTTTGCCACAAATACGATGTCAACTACATGATCATGCAATGGCAATATGACAAAAGTAAAGTATGTCATGATGATGATGAACGGAACGGTGCAAAGTTGCATGGCAATATATCTCGGAATGGCTATGGAAATGCCATAATAGGTAGGTATGGTGGCTGTTTTAAGGAAGATATAACGAGGTTTATGTGTGATAGAGCATATCGTATCACGGGGTTTGGATGCACCGGCGAATTTTGCACCAACTCTCATGGTGAGAAAGGGCAATGCACGGTACCGAAGAGGCTAGCAAAGGTGGAAAGGTATAAGTGCGTATAATCCATGGACTCAACATTAGTCAAAAGAACTCATATACTTATTGCAAAAATATAGAAGTCATCAAAAGCCAAGTACTACGCGCATGCTCCTAGGGGGATAGATTGGTAGGAAATGACCATCGCTCGTCCCCGACCGCCACTCATAAGGATGCACAAGCCAGGTACACTTCATGTTTCAAATTTGTTACACAACTTTAACCATACGTGCATGCTACGGGACTTGCAAACTTCAACACAAGCATTCTTTGAATTCATAATCACCCAACTAGCATGACTTTAATATCACTAACTCCATATCTCAAAACAATTATCAAGTATCAAATTGATCATAGCATCCAATTCACTTCCTATGATAGTTTTTATTATACCCAACTTGAATGCTCATCATTCTAGGACAAACTTTATGATCATACCAAATACCATGCTGTTCTAAAAGACTCCCACAATAATATAAGTGAATCATGAGAGACTAGCAATTTCTTCAAAATTAAGACACCACCATGCTCTAAAAGATATAAGTGAAGCACTAGAGCAAAAACTATCAAGCTCAAAAGATATAAGTGAAGCACATAGAGTATTCTAGCAAATTCTAATCGAATAGGCTTCTCCCAAAAGGTGTGTAAAGCAAGGAAGATTGTGGTAAACTAAAAAGCAAATACTAATATAATACACGATGCTCCAAGCAAAACACATATCATGTAGCGAATAAAAATATAGCTCCAAGTAAAGTTACCAATGAACGAAGACGAAAGAGGAGATGCCTTCCCGGGGCATCCCCAAGCTTAGGCTCTTGGCTATTCTTGAATATCTTCGGGTGCCTTGGGCATCCCCAAGTTTAGGATCTTGCCACCCTTGAAATGAACTCATTCTTTATTTAATTTGGTGTTGAACCTACTGTATTCCAACTTCTGTATGGTTCATATACTGATTTACTAGCCATAGATGCATTGAAATAAGCAAACAACACACGAAAAACAGAATCTGTCAAATACAGAACAGTCTGTAGCAATCTGTAACTAACGCAAACTTCTGGAACTCTAAAAATCCTACCAAAATAGGAAGTCCTGTAAAATTTGTTTATTGAACATCAGAAAAAAAGAATCAACAAAAAATCACGTTCCTGTGATTTAACAAAATTATATTCCTGCGTGCAAAGTTTCTATTTTTCAGCAGAATCAAATCAACAATCATTGTAGGTTATCCTATAGGTTCTACTTGGCACAAACACTAATTAAAAGATAAAAACACATCTAAACAGAAGGTAGATGCAAGATTTATTACTAATGTAGAAAAAATAAAAAACACAAAGAAAATTGGGTTGCCTCCCAACTAGCGCTATTGTTTAACGCCCCTAGATAGGCATAAAAGCAATGATAGATCTAACGAGTGTCATCTTGTATTTTCAGTTTTTTAGCGGAGTCATGCTCGAATCCGGGAGGTTCTTTCCGCTTCCTTTCATACTCGGAAATTTTTAGATCTAAAGAATCCAACCGCTTATTGCAAAGAGTAATCAACATATTCATGCGGTGAAGATTTCCGCTAACACTTTTAAGAGGCTCAAGAGACTTTTGTAAAAAATTTGTTACTTCGCAAATCTTTCCAAACACTTGGGTTTCTTCTTGGATAAGATGTGATCCTCCCTTTCGAGGTAGTGTTCCCACTATTCCCTCTATAGTTTCATGTGCAATACTGGGATCAATTTCAACGAAATTTCCCTTGGCAATGCAATCCAAGAGTTGTCTATGTGTCATATTTAACCCAACATAAAAATTACGAAGAAGAATTCTAAAGTTCACCTCTAGGGTGCACTTGCGATAAGATTCCATCATCCTATACCAAGCATCTTATAAGTTTTCTCCTTGCCTTTGCTTGAAGTGAAGAACTTCAAACTCGGGAGACAAAGGAGCGGATAAGGAACTAGACATACTGACAGGGTAAACGAACTACACACGGCAAACGGAAAAAGGCAAGCGAAAAGAGAGGAGGAGATTGGGAAAGAGAGGGCAAATAAAACGGCAAGGGTGAAGTGGGGGAGAGGAAAACGAGAGGCAAATGGCAAATAATGTAAATGCGAGGGAGATGGGTTTGTGATGGGTACTTGGTATGGCTTGACTTGAGAGAAGACCTCCCCGGCAACGGCGCCAGAAATCCTTCTTGCTATGTCTTGAGCTTGCGGTGGTTTTCCTCGAAGAAGAGAGGGTGATGCAGCAAGTGTAGCGTAAGTATTTCCCTCAGTTTTGAGAACCAAGGTATCAATCCAGTAGGAAGCTCCTCAAAAGTCCCACGCACCTACACAAACAAACTGAGAACTCGCAACCAACGCAATAAAGGGGTTGTCAATCCCTTCACGACCACTTGCGAAAGTGAGATCTAATAAAGATAGTATGATAAGATAAATATATTTATGGTATTTTATAATATAGATGCAAAAAGTAAAGATGGAAATAAAAGTAGATTGAAAGCAAATATGATAAGAGATAGACCCGGGGGCCATAGGTTTCACTAGAGGCTTCTCTCAAGATAGCATAAGTATTACGATGGGTGAACAAATTACTGTCGAGCAATTGATAGAAAAGCGCATAGTTATGAGATTATCTAGGCATGATCATGTATATAGGCATCACGTCTATAACAAGTAGACCGACTCCTGCCTGCATCTACTACTATTACTCCACACATCGACCGACTCCTGCCTGCATCTAGAGTATTAAGTTCATAAGAACAGAGTAATGCATTAAGCAAGATGACATGATGTAGAGGGATAAACTCATGCAATATGATATAAACCCCATCTTTTTATCCTCGATGGCAACAATACAATACGTGCCTTGCAACCCTTTCTGTCACAGGGTAAGGACACCGCAAGATTGAACCCAAAGCTAAGCACTTCTCCCATGGCAAGAAAGACCAATCTAGTAGGCCAAACCAAACTGATAATTCGAAGAGACTTGCAAACATAACTCAATCATAGATAAAAGAATTCAGAGAAGATTCAAATATTATTCATAGATAAACTTGATCATAAACCCACAATTCATCTGATCTCGCCAAACACACCGCAAAAAGAGTTTACATTGAATAGATCTCCACAAGAGAGGGGAAGAACATTGTATTGAGATCCAAAAAGAGAGAAGAAGCCATCTAGCTAATAACTATGGTCCCGTAGGTCTTTGGTAAACTACTCACAACTCATCGGAGGGGCAAGGATGTTGATGTAGAGGCCCTCCGTGGTTGATTACCCCTCTGGCAGAGCGCCGGCGAAGGCTCCAAGATGGGATCTCGTGGATACAGAAGGTTACGGCGGTGGAAATTGTGTTTCGTGGGACCCCTGGATGTTTTTGGGGTACGTAGGTATATATAGGAGGAAGAAGTACGTCAGTGACCGCCCGAGGGGCCCACAAGACAGGGGGCGCCCTACAAGGGGGGCAGCCCCCTATCTCTTGGGGCCCTCGGAAGCTTCTTGACTTGCACTCCAAGCTCTCCGGATCACGTACGTTTCAAAAATCACGCTCCCGAAGGTTTCATTCCGTTTGGACTCCGTTTGATATTCCTTTTCTTCGAAATACTGAAATAGGCAAAAAAACAGCAATATGGGCTGGGCCTCCGGTTAGTAGGTTAGTCCCAAAAATGATGTAAATGTGTAAAATAAAGCCCATAAACATCCAAAAGGGGTAATATAATAGCATGGAACAATCAAAAATTATAGATACGAGAGAGCTCGTCAGCTTGTCGAGGAGAAGAGCCGCAGCCTGCTCGTGCGTGCATTTTCCCACGTCTTCAGCCATTTTTAGAACACCGACCCCCACTTTGACTTCGACGTTGTCATTGCCCCGGTGCCCGGGGCCATCGGACGACCTGGCACGGTGGGTGGAGGACAATGGATGCGCTCGTTAGGGCCTTTGCTTCTGACAATGACGGGGTGGTAGTTGCAGCGGATGGTGGCGACGTGGTCAATGGTAGTGACAGCGGCGCCAATGATGGTGATGGTGATGCCAGTGACAACGACAGCGGCGCCAGTGATGCCTCTGGAGGCGACCAAGAGGGTGCGGTGAGCAATATGTCTGACTGATCCCGTGTTCCCCTGCTATTTAGCCCGCGCACAAAAGCTCGGGCACGGCCCCAAAGGTTGTAAGAGCATTTTGGGAGGGGAAGCCCCTCATGTAAAAGATTATCGTCCGCATGCTTTTAAGAATGATGCTCAACGTGTGCCTCCATGGTCCTACGAGCCCTACGGTGAGCTTGTTGTTATGGTTTACCTTTAGCCGGGACGAGTCCTGAATGGGCTCGCGAGGCCGTGAGCCTATGAGGATCGCCTGAGGGGCATGTTGACCATTTTGTGAGAGCCTCGCGAGAGCGAGTGCCGGCCGTGGGACGGCATGCGCGCAGCACACATGCGCTTCGCCCAGCCCCGTCCGCGAGAGGCTCGCGAGGGGGAGGCAGCTAGTGCAAACTCCAAACTAGGGCAGAAGCCAGAACACAAGAAATCACACGAGCAAGACATAACACCCCCCTGCACACACAGATGCAAATTCAACTTCAACTTAAACCCGAAGCAAAGAAGCACGACCACAGAAAGGGAGGCAAAAAGGAAAAAGCCGCCTCCGGCACCTAGTCTAGTCTTCGACATCTTCTCACCAGCGCGGAGCTAAGTGCTGCCACTAGGCGTGGGAGGGAGCCCCCGAGGCCCGAGGGCGGCTCTTCGGAGACTCCGGGGCATGTACAGCCCTAACTCATTATTATGTGAGAGTGTTACGGGCGGCGAGATTCACAGGCACTGGGCCTTCTTCACAGGCACCGGGCCTTGCTTCATATCGCCAGACGAGGGCCCTTCCTTGCGCCACCCTCGACCACCATTGACGGCGGCCGGAGACCAAGGATGACGGCAATGGGGCAAAGGGGACGCCAGCGGCGCCCTCGGCGACCACGGGTCCTCTACCGGGGGTAGGCTTTGCAGCACCTTCCCAGCAGAGGGCCTACCTCCGGGGTTGCCCTGCTCCATGCGCTGTGGGGAGGGGCCTGGCTCTCGGCCCCTCTCCTGCAGCACCCAGTGCGCTCCTCCTGGCGGAAGGGAGGCTGCCGAGCTGGGGCAGCCTTCCGCTGCAGCGACCTGAACCTCCTACGACCCATGGTTAGCATAAGCTTGCTCTTGAGGAATTAGTGGTACCCGGTAGCTGCTGCTGCCTGCGCGGTTGGTGAGGCTTCCTTGAGACTCCTGAAAAGGCTCGGCCTCTAGCGTCTCCTCCTCCCAGCCTAATCCGAGGAACGAGCCAGGGTTATCTTCCAGTGCGTACTCCCGATCCACCATGTGGGGCATGTAAGCCTCCGAGGTCGCCACCTCGAAGACCTCGCCGTAGTGCCCCATGCTTGATGTGGCCTGTCCCAATGCGCCATCTTGAGGATGGTAGGGCAACGGCCCGCCCGAGCCGTAGGCGGCGATGCGCATGCCCTCGCTCATCGGAGGTGGTGCTGGTGTAGCCTGACGCCCGGCGCCGATGGTTGAGCTGGTGTCGATGAAGCCTTGGGGCGCACCTGAGGGCGCACGAGCGCGGAGAGGTCCGCTGCATGATCCGGATGGGGCCTGGGGTGGAAGATGGAAACAGAAGGGCAGCGCCCCTGAGGCCGCGGCATCCAGGAGCTCGGCAACGCGCTCCAGCAACACGTCTCAGCCTCCCTCCCGCAACCTGCACCACAGTAGCTCCCGAGCCACAGTGAGGGCGGCCCTCATGTTCGCTTTCTCCCGCCGGGTGTGCGTCGCCGTGGCAGTGGCGTGGCTTGAGGCCCTTGCGGCTGACCGCACTTGCCGCGGAGTAAGGGCGGGCGGCGCGAGACCGCGCCGCCCTCGCCCTGCAGCGTTCTACGGTACGTGAGCTGCTTGAGGCGCGGGGTTGAGGTCACCTTGGGCAGGCGGTGTGGCACGGGCTAGCCTTGCCGCCCAGTGGTCGGTGTTGGTCGTTGGGTCGCCGGACATGGATGCGGCGAAGCAGTGGAACGCAGATCAGCGGAAGAAAGATTTTGGCGCACTCCTACCTGGCGCGCCAAATGTCAGATATTGGGTTCTGACAAAACCCTTAATGTTCAAACTCTGGGGTGCGCACGAAGATCTCCTCCTACCAAATCTCGCTCTCAGCCTCACCGCGATCCCTAAGCTAGATCGATGAACAACACAAGAGACACAAGATTTATACTGGTTCGGGCCACCGTTGTGGTGTAATACCCTAATCTAGTGTGTGGTGTGGGGGATTGCCTCTTGGGCTGATGATGAACAGTACAAGGGAAGAACAGCCTCGCGGGGAGAGGTGTTCTTGTGCTTGGTGGTGTGTGGATGAACTCAACTTGTCTCTAGATGAGATGCCTCCAGGTGAAATGCCTTCTACTGTGGTGGCTAGCCCTATTTATAGAGGCACTGGTCCTCTTCCCAAATATTGAGCGGGAAGGGATCCAACAACGGCCATTTTGAAAGGGGACAGCTAGTACAAGCTATCCTGACTAAAGTTGGTCTTCGCCTGCCAAAGGTGCTGGTGATGACGCCGTCTTGGGCTCCACGGTGACCTCCGTCCTGCCGTCCTGCTGGTCTTGGTCTTGTTGCACTGATATGGAAACCTTTGCTTGATGCCTTGGTACTCCGCGCCTGCGCTTGCCCCCTTTGCACCAAAGAGGAAACGAGGACACTACACAGGCTGGCACCCGCCTGGTCTTGATCGTCATGGCTTGCGCCATGGGAACCTCGCGAGGTACCCCTTGCCTTGATCTCTCCGCCTCCTCGCGAGCCTGCCTGGCGAGGCCACCCCTGAGGAGGCCTTGTGTCGTTCGGCTAGCAAGGCTTGGCCCCTCGCGAGGGTCTTGAGTGTTGGTTGATGAAGATGGGCCATATTGGGCCACTGGTTGAGCTACGCAGCAGGCCGCAAGCAGGCAAGTCTTGGGACCCCCGTTCCCAGAATGCTGACAATCACCAACGATGTAAAGGTGCTCAAGAATTTGGGCATTGCCTGCCAAAATCTTGTTAACATCCAGGGCCAATACAAGATCTGGGGCAAAAAGGAGCATGAGAAGGACTCACTAGTTCACCTCGCCGAGGCCATCATCGACCCCTACTACAGAGACATGAAGGATTCCTGCAACAAGGACAAGCGTGTGTGGCACTCGGCCTAGATGGAGAAACTCGACAAAGCTCGCGTCATGTACGTGGCCAAGGAGGCGTACATGAGCTACGACATGTACAGGTGGATTGTTGACATGAGAAAGTGCCTCCTTCCCCAAAATGGCCAAGGATCCAGCCGGAAGCAGAGCAATGGCTAGCGTCATCGCAACAAGAAGTAGATGATTAGATCCTCATTTCTCCTAGTTTAGTATGCATGTAATTGCTTACTTTGGTGTGTGGAAATGCTATGTGTGTAATTACTTGTGTAATTGTATGCTTAATTTGGTTATGCAATGCTGTCATTTTAAGTATATATGTTGATGCTCTACAGACAGAGCGTAGATGTTGTGCGGACGGAGCAAATCACATCGCACACGGACTAAATAATGGAACCCTTCAGCGAATTTTTCATCAATCACTCATAATTGTATACCAACAATCGTTTGCTTACCCCACACACGGCTTGTTAATAGGAATCATATGTGTTGTTATCGGTCTTCCCACATGTTTCTGATTACACATCTGTTTGCCGCGTATCACACACATCTTGTTAAGTTGAACCATTTCTGTTCTCTTGGCTCAACGCAAATAGTTCATTCGAGTGAACTATATGCCGTATATCGCACATACCTTCATCTGGCTGTCCGTTTCTGTTGTTCCTCCTAATCACAAACAGTTTATCTGAGTGAACTATATATCGTATATCACAGACGCCTTCATCTGCCTGCCCGTTTCTTTTGTTCTACATCATCGCAAACAATTCATTGAACTGAACTGTATCCCCCGCATCGCACACGCAACTAAAATATGAATCGTGTTTGATGTATCCTTGATCGCAAATGTTTTGCATCTTTTTTGATGGTTATTTAACATCACCATTTGCGATTAGTCCATCACACATAGTTTCGTGAAAGGGTCTCTGATAGTAGTGTCGCGTTAGCAGCATCTTGTAGTAGTGTACTTGTGCATCCAAAAACCTTAAACCCAGTTTCATGTTACAAGAGTCCACTACACCTACCTATGGATTGAATAAGCTCCTTGAAGTAAGTTGTCATTGGTGCATAAAGCAATTAAAATTGCTCCTAAATATGTTATCTTTTATTGTAAGGGATAATTAGCGTCGTACAAACTTGTGATGGCAAAGTAATAAAAGCGACGGATTGAATAATAAAATTTGCTATCATAAGGGGCAATATAACATGACATTCCTTTGGATTAAGAGCTTTTGCATTCAAAATTGAAAAGCACATGACAACCTCTTCCCTGTACGTAGGGCCTATCTTTTACTTTTATCTATCTACTTTTTATGCAAGGGTCAATAGTGTTCTCCTTTATTCCTTTTTGTTTTTATCTTTTGTAAGCATCATGTGGTGGGGAAATATCTAGACACATATATCCAGTTGGATATGAGCATGAGTTATTATTGTTGACATCACCCCTGAGGTGAATAAGTTGGGAGGCGAAATTGTAGGTCCCTATCTTTCTATGTGTCTGGCTAAAAAATTTTGCTCCATATATATGTTGTGAGTGTTAGCAATCATAGAAGACTAAATGATGGTTGAGTATGTGGACTTGCTAAAAAGCTCCAACATGAGACCCTTCCTGAAATTACCATGGATTGCAATTGCATTGTTAGCCGAGAACATAGTTTCTTGGTTTTCAAGAAAGTTTATGCCTTATACTTCGATGTTGTGATGAATTATTACTTGCTTATGAGAAGTGTTCTCACAATGAACATTGTTGTTACAATATTGATCATGATGCTACTATGTCCATATTTTTTTATCGACACTCCTCTCTCTAAGCATGTGGACACGATTATCGATATCGGCTTTTGCTTGAGGAAAAGCAAAGTCTAAGCTTGGGGGAGTTGATACATCCATTTTGCATCATGTTTTCCCAATGTTGTTTATAGTGTTTTTAATAAATATAACACTTTGCGAAGCAATTCTAATGCCTTTTCTATCTTAATATGCAAGATTTACATGAAGAGAGAGATTGCCGGCAGCTGGAATTTTGGACCTAAAAAAGCTACATCAGAGATACCTATTTCGCATATCTCCAAATGAGCTGAAATTTAGGGAGAATTATTTTGGTATATATAAAAGTTATTGGAGAAAAGAAGTACCAGAGGGGGCCATCCAGGTGCCCACTAGGCACCAGGGCGCGCCTACCCCCTGGCGATCCCTGGTGGGTAGTGGGGCCCCTGGCTAGCCTTCGGTAACCATCTTCTGGTATATAAGCCCATTTTCCCTAGAAAAAGAGGACTTTCAGGACGGGGCGCTGCCTTCTCAAGGCGGAACTTGGGCAGGAGCACTTTTGCTCTCCGGCGGAGAGATTTCGCCGGGGATACTTCCCTTCGGGTGGGGGAAATTGAAGTCATCATCATCACCAATGACCCTCTCATCATGGGAGTGTCAGTATTCATCAACATCTTCAACAGCACCATCTCATCTCAAACCCTAGTTCCTCTCTTGTGTTCAATATTTGTATCAAAACCTTAGATTGGTACCTAAGGGTTGCTAGTAGTGTTGATTACATCTTGTAGTTGATGCTAGTTGGTTTATTTTGTGGAACATCATATGTTTAGATCGATAGTGCTATTCAACACCCCTCTGATCTTGAGCATGAATATGTTTTGTGAGTAGTTTCTTTTGTTCTAGAGGAGATGGGAGAACTCTAGTCATAAGTAATCATGTGAATTTTGTATTCGTTCGATATTTTTATGATATGTATGTTGTTGATTCTCTTAGTGGTGTTATGTGAACGTCAACTACATGACGCTTCAACATCTTTGGGCCTAAGGGAATGCATTGTGGAGTAGTAATTAGATGATGGGTTGCTAGAGTGGCAGAAGCTTAAATCCTAGTTTATGCGCTATTCCGTAAGGGGATTATTTGGATCCATATGTTTAATGCTATGGTTAGATTTATCTTAATTCTTCTTTCGTAGTTGCAGATGCTTGGAAGAGGGGTTAATCATAGGTGGGAGGCTTGTTCGAGTAAGAACAACACCCAAGCACCGGTCTGCCCACTATCAAATTATCAGCGTAGTGAACGCGAATCAAACAAACATGATGAAAGTAACTAGATGAAATTTCCGTGTGTCCTCAAGAATGCTTTGCTTATTATAAGAGACCGTTCCGACATGTCCTTTCCTACAAAAAGGATTGGGCTACCTTGCTCGTTACGAATTACCTTGCTATCAAATTACCTGTTACTGATAATTTTAGTGCCTACAAAAAATACCTTGCTGGAAACCGCTTATCATTTCCTTCTGTTCCTATTTGGGTTCGACACTATTTCTTATCAAAAGGACTACGATTGATCCCCTATACTTTTTGGTCATCAGACACCCTCCCCAATGGAGCAGTTAGTAAGGCAGATGGGAAATTAGCATATGTCCCCTGGAAAAGTTTGTAGTTTTTTGGATACCGACCAAGGGAGATGTCTGGGAGGTACTCACAGATACATTGAAGGTGGTGGTGGCACTGGCTTGTCGAGAAGGGCTTGGCCTGCTGGAGTTTCACCAAAGTTAGAGTGACAGAGGCTATGGTGGGGCTCATTAGTGGTAGCGTGGGGGCGATGTCCAGCGCAAAATGGGGAATATGGACGAGGGTGTGAGGATGTTTTATAGGGCATGGGCTAGAGGCTAGGGCGTGGCCAGATCATCATGAACCTGCGAATGAAGGAAATATGCCCTAGAGGCAATAATAAAGTTGTTATTTATATTTCCTTATATCATGATAAATGTTTATTATTCATAATAGAATTGTATTAACCGGAAACTTTATACATGTGTGAATACATAGACAAAACACAGTGTCCCTAGTAAGCCTCTACTAGACTAGCTCGTTAATCAAAGATGGTTAAGTTTACTAACCATAGACATGTGTTGTCATTTGATGAACATGATCACATCATATGGATAAAGATGTGATGGACAGGACCCATCCATTAGCTTAGCATAATGATCGTTAAGTTTTATTGCTATTGTTGTCTTCATGCCTTATACATATTCCTTTGACTATGAGATTATGCAACTCTCAGATACTGGAGGAATATCTTGTGTGCTATAAAACATCACAACGTAACTCGTTGATTATAAAGATGCTCTACAGGTATCTCCGAAGGTGTTTGTTGGGTTGGCATAGATCGATATTAGGATTTGTGACTCTGAGTATCGGAGAGGTATCTCTGGGCCCTCTCGGTAATGCACGCAACAATAAGCCTTGCAAACAATGTGACTAATGAGTTAGTTGCGGGACGATACATTATAGAACGAGTAAAGATACTTGCCAGTAACAAGATTGAACGAGGAATGGAGATACCGACGATCGAATCTCGGGTAAGTAACATACCGATGACAAAGGGAATAATGTACGTTGTCATAATGGTTCGACCGATAAAGATCTTTGTAGAATATGTGGGAGCCAATATGACCATCCAGGTTCCTCTATTGGTTATTGACCAGAGAGGAGTCTCGGTCATGTCTACATAGTTCCCAAACCCGTATGGTCCGCACGCTTAATGTTCGATGACGATTTGTATTATATGAATTATGTGATTTGGTGACCGGATGATATTTGGAGTACCGGATGAGATCATGGACATGACGAGAAGTCTCGAAATGGTCGATAAGTAAAGATTGATATATTGGATGATAGTATTCGGATACCGGATGTGTTCCGGAATGTATCGGGTACATATCAGAGTACCGTGGGGTTACCGGAGCCCCCGGGGGAAGATATGGGCCATATGGGCCTTAGGAGGGAGCACACCAGCCCACAGAGGGGTGGCGCCCCCCCAAGGAAGGAGGCCGAATTTGAGTTGGAGGAGGGGGCGGCGCCCCCCTCTTTCCCTCCTTCCCCCTCTCTTCCCTTCTTCCCCCTTCCGGTAAAAGGAAAGGGGGCGAATCCTACTAGGAGCCCAAGTAGGACTCCTACTTGGGTCGTGCCTAGGGCTGGCTCCCTCCCCCTCCCTCCTTTATATACATGGGGAGGGGCACCTAGAACACACATCAATTATTCCTAGTCGTGTGCGGCGCCCCCCTCCACAGCTTACGCCTCCGATCATATTCACGTAGTGCTTAGGCGAAGCCCTGCGCGGATCACTTCACTGTCACCGTCACCATGCCATCATGCTGGCAGAACTCTCCCTTGACACTTTGCTAGATCAAGAGTTTGAGGGACGTCATCAAGCTAAACGTGTGTAGAACTCGGACGTGCCCTACGTTTGGTGCTTGATCGGTCGGAACGAGAAGAAGTTCGACTACATCAACCGCGTTAACAAACGCTTCAGCTTTCGGTCTACGAGGGTACGTGGACACACTCGCCCCCTCCCGTTGCTATTCATCTCCTAGATAGATCTTGCGTGAGCATAGGAATTTTTTTCAAATTGCACGCTACGTTCCCCAACAGTGGCATCCGAGCCAGGTCTATGCGTAGATGATATGCACGAGTAGAACACAAAGAGTTGTGGGCAGTGATAGTCATACTGCTTACCACCAACGTCTTATTTTGATACGGCGGTATTGTTGGATGAAGCAGCCCGGACCAACCTTACATGACCACGTTCATGAGACCGGTTCCACCGACAGACATGCAACTAGTTTTGCATAAAGTTGGCTGGCGGGTGTCTGTTTCTCCAACTTTAGTTGAATCGAATTTGACTTTGGCCAGTCCTTGTTGAATGTTAAAACAACAAACTTGACGAGACACCATTATGGTTTTGATGTGTAGGTAAGAAAGGTTCTTACTAGAATCCCGTAGCAGCCACGTAAAACTGCAACAACAAAGTAGAGGATGTCTAACTTGTTTTTGCAGGGCATGTTGTGATGTGATATGGTCAAGACATGATGTGATATACATTGTTGTATGAGATGATCATGTTTTGTAAAAGTTATCGGCAACTGGCAGGAGCCTTATGGTTGTCACTTTATTGTATGAAATGCAAATGCCATGTAATTGCTTTACTTTATCACTATGCGTTAGCGATAGTTGTAGAAGCAACAGTTGGCGAGACGACAACGACGCTATGATGGAGATCAAGGTGTCAAGCCGGTGATTATGGAGATCATGACGGTGCTTTGGAGATGGAGATCAAAGGCACAAGATGATGATGGCCATATCATGTCACATATTTTGATTGCATGTGATGTTTATCTTTTATGCATCTTATTTTTCTTAGTACGGCGGTAGCATTATAAGATGATCCCTTACTAAAATTTCAAGGTATAAGTGTTCTCCCTGAGTCTGCACCGTTGCAACAGTTCGTCGTGCCGAGACACTACGTGATGATCGGGTGTGATAAGCTCTACGTTCACATACAACAGGTGCAAGACAGCTTTGCACATGCGGAATACTCGAGTTAAACTTGACGATCCTAGCATGTACAGACATGGCCTCGGAACACTGGAGACCAAAAGGTCGAACGTGAATCATATAGTAGATATGATCAACATAGAGATGTTCACCATTGAAAAGTACTCCATCTCATGTGATGATCGGACATGGTTTAGTTGATTTGGACCACGTGATCATTTAGATGACTCGAGGGATGTCTATCTAAGTGGGAGTTCTTAAGTAATATGATTAACTAAACTTAATTTATCATGAACTTAGTCCTGATAGTTTTTGCATATCCATGTTGTAGATCAATGGCCCGTGCTACCGTTCACTTGAATTTTAATGCGTTCCTAGAGAAAGCTAAGTTGAAAGATGATGGTAGAAACTACACTAATTGGGTCTGTAATTTGAGGATTATCCTCATTGCTGCACAGAAGAATTTTGTCCTTGATGCACCGCTAGGTGTGCCACCCCCCCCCCAGACACTACAGACGTTGTGAACGCTTGGCAATCACGTGTTGACGACTACTTGATAGTTCAGTGTTCCATGCTTTACGTCTTAGAATCGGGACTTCAAAGACATTTTGAACGTCATGGAGCATATGAGATGTTCCAGGAGTTGAAGTTAATATTTCAAGAAAATTCCTGAATTGAGAGATATGAAGTCTCCAACAAGTTCTATAGTTGCAAGATGGAGGAGAACAGTTCTGTCAGTGAACACATACTCAAAATGTCTGGGTATCATAACGACTTGACTCAGTTGGGAGTTAATCTTCCAAATGATAGTGTTATTGACAGAGTTCTTCAATCACTTCCACCAAGCTATAAAGTCTTCGTGATGAACTATAATATGCAAGGGATGGAGAAGACTATTCCCGAGCTCTTCTCAATGCTCAAAGCTGCGGAGGTAGAAATCAAGAAGGAGCATCAAGTGTTGATGGTTAGCAAGACCACAAGTTTCAAGAAAAAAGGCAAAGGAAAGAAGGGGAACTTGAAGAAGAATGGCAAGCAAGTTTCCACTCCCGGGAAGAAGCCCAAGTCTGGACCTAAGCCTGAAACTGAGTGCTTCTACTACAAAGGGATTGGTCACTGGAAGCGGAACTGCCCCAAGTATTTGGCAGATAAGAAGGATGGAAAAGTGAACAAAGGTATATTTGATATACATGTTATTGATGTGTACCTTACTAATGCTCGTAGTAGTGCCTGGGTATTTGATACCGGTTCGGTTGCTCATATTTGTAACTCAAAAAAGTACTATGGATTAAACGAAGATTGGCTAAGGACGAGGTGATGATGCGCGCCGGGAATGGTTCCAAGGTCGATGTGATCACTATCGGCATGGTACCTCTACATCTACCTTCGGGATTAATTTTAGACCCAAATAAATGTTATTTGGTGCCAGCGTTGAGCATGAACATTATATCTGGATCTTGTTTGATGCAAGACGGTTATTCATTTAAATCAGAGAATAATGGTTGTTCTATTTATATGAGTAATATCTTTTATGGTCATGCACCCTTGAAGAGTGGTTTATTTTTGTTGAATCTCGATCGTGGTGATACACATATTCATAATCTTGATACCAAAAGATGCAAAGTTGATAATGATAGTGCAACATATTTGTGGCACTGCCGTTTAGGTCATATTGGTGTAAACCGCATGAAGAAACTCCATGCGGATGGACTTTTGGAATCACTTGATTACGAATCATTTGATGCCTGTGAACTATGCCTCATGGGCAAGATGACTAAAACTCCGTTCTCCGGAACAATGGAGCGAGCTACTGACTTATTGGAAATAATACATACCGATGTATGCGGTCCAATGAGTGTTGAGGCTCGCAGTGGGTATCATTATTTTCTGACCTTCACAGATGATTTGAGCAGATATGGGTGTATCTACTTAATGAAACACAAGTCTAAAACATTTGAAAAGTTCAAAGAATTTCATAATGAAGTGGAGAATCATCGTAAATAGAAAATAAAGTTTCTACGATCTGATCGCGGAGGCAAATATTTGAGTTACGAGTTTGGCCTTCATTTAAAACAATGTGGAATAGTTTCACAACTCATGCCACCTGGAACACCATAGCGTAATGGTGTGTTCGAACGTCGTAATTGTACTTTATTAGATATGGTACGATCTATGATGTCTCTTACCGATTTACCAGTATCATTTTGGGGTTTTGCATTAGAGACAACTGCATTCACTTTAAATAGGGCACTGTCTAAATCCATTGAGACGACACCATATGAACTGTGGTTTGGCAAGAAACCTAGCTGTCGTTTCTTAAAGTTTGGGGTTGCGATGCTTATGTGAAAAACTTCAGACTGATAAGCTTTAACCCAAATCGGAGAAGTGCGTCTTCACAGGATACCCAGTAGAGACCGTTGGGTACACCTTCTATCACAGATCCGAAGGCAAGGTCTTTGTTGCTAAGAATGGATACTTTCTAGAGAAGGAGTTTCTCTCAAAAGAAGTGAGTTGGAGGAAAGTAGAACTTGATGAGGTAATTGTACCTTCTCTCAAATTGGAAAGTAGCTCATCACAGAAAACCGTTCCCATGATGCTTACACCAACTAGTGAGGAAGCTAATGATAATGATCATGAAACTTCGGATAAATTTACTACCAAACCTCGTAGGTCAACTAGAGCACGTTCCGCACCAGACTGGTACGGTAATCCTGTTCTGAAGTCATGTTACTAGACCTTGACGAACGTACAAACCATGAGGAAGCGATGATGAGCACAGATTCCGCAAAATGGCTTGAGGCCATGAAATCAGAGATGGGATCCATGTATGAGAACAAAGTATGGACTTTGGTTGACTTGCCCGATGATCGAAAAGCCATAGAGAATAAATGGATCTTCAAGAAGAAGACTAACGCTGATGGTAATGTTACTGTCTACAAAGCTCGACTTGTCGCGAAAGGTTTTCGACAAGTTCAAGGAGTTTACTATGATGAGACCTTCTCACCCGTACCGATGCTTAAGTCTGTCCGAATCATGTTAGCAAATCCGGCATTTTATGATTATGAAATTTGGCAAATGGATGTCAAAACTGCATTCCTAATGGATTTATTAAAGAAGAGTTGTATATGATGCAACCAGAAGGTTTTGTTGATCCTAAAGGTCTAACAAAGTGTGCAAGCTCCAGCGATCCATTTATGGACTGGTGCAAGCATCTCGGAGTTGGAATATACGCTTTGATGAGGTGATCAAATGGTTTTATACAGGCTTTTGGAGAAGCCCGTATTTACAAGAAAGTGAGTGGGAGCTCTGTAACATTTCTAATATTATATGTGGATGACATATTGTTGATTGGAAATGATATAGAATTTTTGGATAGCATAAAAGGACACTTGAATATGAGTTTTTCATTGAAAGACCTCGATGAAGTGATGTCTACTACACAACCTTCTTCTTGTAGACGTTGTTGGGCCTGCAAGTGCACAGGTTTGTAGGACAGTAGCAAATTTCCCTCAAGTGGATGACCTAAGGTTTATCAATCCGTAGGAGGCGTAGGATGAAGATGGTCTCTCTCAAGCAACCCTGCAACCAAATAACAAAGAGTCTCTTGTGTCCCCAACACACCCAATACAATGGTAAATTGTATAGGTGCACTAGTTCGGCGAAGAGATGGTGATACAAGTGCAATATGGATGGTAGATATAGGTTTTTGTAATCTGAAAATATAAAAACAGCAAGGTAACTAATGATAAAAGTGAGCGTAAATGGTATTGCAATGATAGGAAACAAGGCCTAGGGTTCATAATTTCACTAGTGCAAGTTCTCTCAACAATAATAACATAGATAGATAATATAACGAGCCCTCAACATGCAACAAAGAGTCACTGCAAAGCCACTAATAGTGCAGAACAAACGTAGAGATTATGGTAGGGTAAGAAACCACCTCAAAGCTATTCTTTCGGATCAATCTATAAAAGAGTTCTTACTAGAATAACACCTTAAGACACAAATCAACCAAAACCTTAATGTCACCTAGATACTCCATTGTCACCTCAAGTATCTGTGGGCATGATTATATGATATGCATCACACAATCTCAGATTCATCCAACCAACATAAAAGTACTTCAAAGAGTGCCCCAAAGTTTCTACCGGAGAGTCAAGAACGTGTGCCAACCCCTATGCATAGGTTCCCAATGTCACGAAACCCACAAGTTGATCACCAAAACATACATCAAGTGGCACATGATATCCCATTGTCACCACAGATAATCATAGCAAGACATACATCAGGTGTTCTCATAAAAGACTCAATCTGATAAGATAACTTCAAAGGCGAAACTCAATTCATCACAAGAGAGTAGAGGGGGAGAAACATCATAAGATCCAACTACAATAGAAAAGCTTGGGATACATCAAGATCGTGCCATAGAGGGAACATGAGAGAGAGAGAGAGAGATCAAACACATAGCTACTAGTACATACCCTCAACCCCGAGGGTGAACTACTCCCTCCTCGTCATGGATAGCGCCGGGATGATGAAGAAGGCCACCGGTGATGGGATCCCCCTCCGACAGGGTGCCGGAACGAGCTCTCGAGAGGTTTTTGGTGGCTACAGAGGCTTGCGGCAGCGGAACTCCCGATCTATCTTTTGTTCTGGAAGTTTTAGGGTACGTAGGTATATATGGGTGTAAGGGGTACGTCGGTGGACCTCCGGGGTGCTCACGAGGCAGGGGGCGCGCCCCCCACCCTCGTGGGCAGCCCGGGACTCCCCTGACGTGCACTCCAAGTCTATCAGGTTGCTTTCCTTCCAAAAATAACTTCTCCAGTTGATTTCGTTCCGTTTTGACTCCGTCTGATATTCCTTTTCCTCGAAACACTGAAATAGGCATAAAACAACAAATCTGGGCTGGGCCTCCGGTTAATAGGTTAGTCCCAAAAATAATATAAAAGTGGATAATAAAGCCCAATATTGCCTAAAAAGTAGAAAAAGTAGCATGGAGCAATCAAAAATTATAGATACATTGGAGACGTATCAAGCATCCCCAAGCTTAATTCCTGATCGTCCTCGAGTAGGTAAATGATAAAAAGGAATTTTTGATGCGGAGTGATACTTTGGCATAATTTCAATGTAAATCTTCTTAATTGTGATATGAATATTCAGATCCGAAAGATTCAAGACAAAAGTTCATATTGACACAAAAATAATAATACTTCAAGCATACTAATCAAAGCAATCATGTCTTCTCAAAATAACATGGCAAAAGAAAGTTCATCCCTACAAAATCATATATTTAGGCTATGCTTCATTTTCGTCACACAAAGATGTTCCCAACTTCTATACCCCCGATGACAAGCCAAGCAATTGTTTCATACTTAAATAATCTCAAACTTTTTCAACCTTCACGCAATACATGAGCATGAGCCATGGATATAGCACCATGGGTGGAATAGAATATGATGATGGGGATTGTGTGGAGAAGAAAAAAAAGGAGAAAGTCTCACATTGATGAGGCTAATCAACGGGCTATGTAGATGCCCATCAATTGATGTCAACATGAGGAGTAGGGATTGCCATGCAACAGATGCACTAGAGCTATGAATGCTCAACAAAAGAGAACTAGTTGGTGTGCATCCAACTCGCTTGCTCACGAAGACCTAGGGCATTTGAGGAAGCCCATCGTAGGAATATACAAGCCAAGTTCTATAATGAAAAATTCCCACTAGTATAAAAAGACAACTTATGAGACTCACTACATGAGGAACAAGGTGCTACTTTGAAGCACAATATATGAGACTCACTACATGAAGAACAAAGTGCTACTTTGAAGCACAAGTGTGGAAAAAGAGATAGTAGCATTGACCCCCCTTTTTTGGGGGCCTTTCTTTTTTTCTTTTTGGCCTTTCTCTTTTTTTTATTTGGGCAATGCTCTAATAATGATGATCATCACACTTCTATTGATTAGAACACAAGGATTACAACTCGAAACTTAGAACAAGATATGACTCTATATGAATGCCTCCGGCGGTGTACCGGGATGGTGCAATAAATCAAGAGTGACATGTATGGAAAATAATGCATGGTGGCTTAGCCACAAATACGATGTCAACTACAAGATCATGCAATGGCAATATGACAAAAGTAATGTATGTCATGATGATGATGATGGAAGTTGCATGGCAATATATCTCGGAATGGCTATGGAAATGCCATGATAGGTAGGTATGGTGGCTGTTTTGAGGAAGATATAAGGAGGTTTATGTGTTATAGAGTATATCGTATCACGGGTTTGGATGCACCGGTGAAGTTTGCGCCAACTCTTAAGGTGAGAAAGGGCAATGCACGGTACCGAAGAGGCTAGCAAAGGTGGAAAGGTGAGTGTGTGTATAATCCATGGACTCAACATTAGTCAAAAGGACTCATATACTTATTGCAAAAATTTAGAAGCCATCAAAAATTCAAGTACTACACGCATGCTCCTAGGGGGATAGATTGGTAGGAAAAGACCATCGCTCGGCCCCGACCGCCACTCATAAGGATGCACAAGCCAGGTACACTTCATGTTTCAAATTTGTTACACAACTTTAACCATACGTGCATGCTACGGGACTTGCAAACTTCAACACAAGTATTTCTCAAATTCATAATCACCCAACTAGCACGACTTTGATATTATCACCTCCATATCTCAAAACAATTATCAAGCATCAAACTTATCTTAGTATTCAATTCACTCAAAAGAAAGTTTCACATATCTTGAACACCAAGTATATTAACATTAAGCAAATTACCATGCTGTTAAAGACTCTCAAAATAATCTAAGTGAAGCATGAGAGATCAATAGTTTCTTTAAAACAAATCCACCACCGTGCTCTAAAGGATCTAAGTGATGTACTAGAGCAAAAAATTATCACGCTCAAAAGATATAAGTGAAGCACTATGAGCAAAACTATCAAGCTCAAAAGATATAAGTGAAGCACATAGAGTATTCTAACAAATTCCAAATCATGTATGTCTCTCTCAAAAGATGTGTACAGCAAGGATTATTGTGGTAGACTAACAAGCAAAGACACAAATAATACAAGACGCTCCAAGCAAAACACATATCATGTTGGTGAATAAAAATATAGCTCCAAGTAAATTACCGATGGAAGTGGACGAAAGAGGGGATGCCTTCCGGGGCATCCCCAAGCTTTGACTTTTTGGTGTCCTTGGATTATCTTGGGGGTGCCATGGACATCCCCAAGCTTAGGCTCTTTCCACTCCTTGTTCCATAATCCATCAAAAGAATTCACCCAAAACTTGAAAACTTCACAACACAAAACTCAACAGAAATCTTGTGAGCTCCGTTAGAGAAAGAAAACAAAAGACTACTTCAAGGTACTGTAATGAACTCATTCTTTATTTTTATTGGTGTTAAGACTACTGTATTCCAACTTCTCTATGGTTTATAAACTAATTTACTAGCCATAGATTCATCAAAATAAGCAAACAACACACGAAAAACAGAATCTGTCAAAAACAGAACAGTCTAGCAATATGTAACTAACGCAAACTTCTGGAACTCTACAAATTCTACCAAAATAGGAAGTCCTGGACAATTTGTTTATTGATCAGCAGCAAAAATAATCAACGCAAAACCACGTTCCTGTGATTTATCATAACTAAATTCGTGCGCGCAAAGTTTCTGTTTTTCAGCAGAATCAAATCAACTATCATCGTAGGTTATCCTATAGGTTCTACTTGGCACAAACACTAATTAAAACATAAAACCACATCTAACCAGAAGGTAGATGGATTATTTATTCCTAAACAGAATAAAAAACAAAAAATACAAAATAAAATTGGGTTGCCTCCCAACAAGAGCTTTTCTTTAATGCCTTTCTAGCTAGGCATGATGATGACAATGATGCTCACATAAAAGATAAGAATTGAAACATAATGGGAGCATCATGAAGCATACGACTAGCACATTTAAGCCTAACCCACTTCCTATGCATAGGGATTTTGTGAGCAAAAAACTTATGGGAACGATAATCAACTAGCATAGGAAGGTAAAACAAGCATAGCTTCAAAACTTTAAGCACATAGAGAGGAAACTTGATATTATTGCAATTCCTAAAAGCATATATTCCTCCCTCATAATAATTTTCTGTAGCATGATGAATGAATTCAACAATATAACCAGCACCTAAAGCATTCTTTTCATGATCTACTTGCATAGAAAATTCACTACTCTCCACATAAGCAAAATTCTTCTCATGAATAATAGTGGGAGTATCATAAGAGACTTGAACACTAAAAAATGTTTCCACATTAAAAGGGTAATGTTCAGAAAAAGGATAATCATAATCATGACAAGATTTGTAAATATAATCATCACTACTTTTTATAGCATAAGTTTCATCACAATAATCATCATAAGTAGCAACTTCGTTCTCATCATAATCGATGGAAACCTCTCCCAAGATAGTGGAATCACTAAATAAAGTTGACACTCTTCCAAATCCACTTTCATATTCATCACAATAAGATTCAACATCCTCCAAAATAGTGGGATCACTACTTCCTAAAGTTGACACTCTTCCAAACCCACTTTCATAAATATAATCATCATAGATAGAAGGCATGCTATCATCATAACAACTTTGCATATCAAAACTTGGGGTGCTAAAAATATCATCTTAATTAAACATAGCATCCCCAAGCTTGGGACAAACATTAATTCCAGAAAATATATTCTCAAATATTTAATCCTCATCAAACATAGCTTCCCCAAGCTTGGGCCCTTTCATATCATAAGCATAATCACTCTCATCATTAAAAATATGGATAGCACAAATAGTATAGCAATTATCATCATCACAAGTAGTAGTAGGAGCAACATCACTTGGGAGGGATACCTTTTTACCTTTGTTGCTCCTTCTTTTCTTTTTCTTCTTCACATTATGTGTAGGTTCAACCTTCCTCTTTGAGCTCCTTATTGATGAGATTGGTTGAATAGAAAGATCCTCCTCGTTACCTGATTCATCATAAGAAATAATAGGAGGAGATTGGGAAGCCTCTTCCCTTTCATTAGTATTCTCATTATCTTCCATTTGCTTTATTTTCTTTAGGTAATTGGAAATATAAGGATTTTCAATGCAATTCTCCGCACAATACATATAAATTTTCTCTACATCAAAATCAAGAATTTTATCAAGATTAAATTTTGGAATACCCTCAGTTATACGTTTCATTTCTTCATAACCCAAAAAAAGGCTAAGCTCTTTATGATGCTCAAGGGTAATCAAATTATCACAATATTTGGAAACAACTTGATCATGAAACAAATAGCACTGGAGCTTTAAATGACCATGTTCATTGCAAAGTTCACAAGGGGTACTATAAATATTGAATCTTTCAGCACATTCATCTAGCTCTTCTTGCAACAATTTGGTTTCTAAGTACTTATGCCTCTTGCAATAAATATCTTCTCTATTTGGTGTGTTCATGCAAACATGCACTCCACAAAAGTTGACATGCTCATAAGAGATATTTTCATCATAAAACTAGTGCAATCATCATTAGTATCATGGATATTCAAAGAATTCATACTAACAACATTGCAATCATGCTCATCATTCCAATATTTAGTGCCAAACAATTTAGATATTTCTTCTTCTAGCACTTGAGCACAATTATCCTTTCCATCATACTCACGAAAGATATCAAAAAGGTGAAGCATATGAGACAAACTTAACTCCATTTTTTTCTAGTTTTCTTTTATAAACTAAACTAGTGATAAAACAAGAAACAAAAAGATTCGATTGCAAGATCTAAAGATATACCTTCAAGCACTCACCTCCCCGGCAACGGCGCCAGAAACTGCTTGATGTCTACTACACAACCTTCTTCTTGTAGACGTTGTTGGGCCTGCAAGTGCACATGTTTGTAAGACAGTAGCAAATTTCCCTCAAGTGGATGACCTAAGGTTTATCAATCCGTAGGAGGCGTAGGATGAAGATGGTCTCTCTCAAGCAACCCTGCAACCAAATAACAAAGAGTCTCTTGTGTCCCCAACACACCCAATACAATGGTAAATTTTATAGGTGCACTAGTTCGGTGAAGAGATGGTGATACAAGTGCAATATGGATGGTAGATATAGGTTTTTGTAATCTGAAAATATAAAAACAGCAAGGTAACTAATGATAAAAGTGAGCGTAAACGGTATTGCAATGATAGAAAACAAGGCCTAGGGTTCATACTTTCACTAGTGCAAGTTCTCTCAACAATAATAACATAGATAGATAATATAACGAGCCCTCAACATGCAACAAAGAGTCACTCCAAAGCCACTAATAGTGGAGAACAAACATAGAGATTATGGTAGGGTACGAAACCACCTCAAAGCTATTCTTTCGGATCAATCTATAAAAGAGTTCGTACTAGAATAACACCTTAAGACACAAATCAACCAAAACCCTAATGTCACCTAGATACTCCATTGTCACCTCAAGTATCCGTGGGCATAGTTATACGATATGCATCACACAATCTCAGATTCATCCAACCAACATAAAAGTACTTCAAAGAGTGCCCCAAAGTTTCTACCAGAGATTCAAGAATGTGTGCCAACCCCTATGCATAGGTTCCCAATGTCACGAAACCCGCAAGTTGATCACCAAAACATACATCAAGTGGCACATGATATCCCATTGTCACCACAGATAATCACGGCAAGACATACATCAAGTGTTCTCATAAAAGACTCAATCTGATAAGATAAATTCAAAGGGGAAACTCAATTCATAACAAGAGAGTAGAGGGGGAGAAACATCATAAGATCCAGCTACAATAGCAAACCTCGGGATACATCAAGATCGTGCCATAGAGGGAACACGAGAGAGAACACGAGAGAGAGAGATCAAACACATAGCTACTGGTACATACCCTCAACCCCGAGGGTGAACTACTCCCTCCTCGTCAGGGATAGCGCCGGGATGATGAAGATGGCCACCGGTGATGGGATCCCCCTCCGGCAGGGTGCCGGAACGGGCTCCCGAGAGGTTTTCGGTGGCTACAGAGGCTTGCGGCAGTGGAACTCGCGATCTATCTTCTGTTCTGGAAGTTTTAGGGTACGTAGGTATATATGGGTGCAAGGGGTACGTCGGTGGACCTCCGGGGTGCTCACGAGGCAGGGGGGCGCGCCCTGGGGGGTGGGTGCTCCCCCACCCTCGTGGGCAGCCCAGGACTCCCCTGACGTGCACTTCAAGTCTATCAGGTTGCTTTCTTCCAAAAATAACTTCTCCAGTTGATTTAGTTCCTTTTTGACTCCGTCTGATATTCCTTTTCCTCGAAACACTAAAATAGGCATAAAACAACAAATCTGGGCTGGGCCTCCGGTTAATAGGTTAGTCCCAAAAATAATATAAAAGTGGATAATAAAGCCCAATATTGCCTAAAACAGTAGTAAAAGTAGCATGGAGCAATCAAAAATTATAGATACGTTGGAGACGTATCATGAAGCTGCTTATATATTGGGCATCAAGATATATAGAGATAAATCAAGATGCTTAATTGGACTTTCACAAAGCACATACCTTGGTAAAGTTTTGAAAAAGTTCAAAATGGATCTGTCAAAGAAAGCATTCTTGACTGTATTACAAGGTGTGAAGTTGAGTCAGACTCAATGCCCGACCACTGCAAAAGATAGAGAGAAAATGAAAGTCATTCCCTATGCCTCGGCCATAGGTTCTATCATGTATGCTATGCTGTGTACCAGACCTGATTTGTGCCTTGCTATTAGTCTAGCAGGGAGGTACCAAAGTAATCCAGGAGTGGATCACTGGACAGCGGTCAAGAACATCCTGAAGTATCTGAAAAGGACTAAGGATATGTTTCTAATTTATGGAGGTGACAAAGAGCTCGTCGTAAGTGGTTACGTCGATGCTTGCTTTGAAACTGATCCGGATGACTCTAAGTCACAAACCGGATACATATTTATATTGAATGGTGGAGCTGTCAGTTGGTGTAGTTCCAAGCAAAGCGTCATGGCAGGATCTACGTGTGATGCAGAGTACATAGCTGCTTCGGAAGCAGTGAATGAAGGAGTCTGGATGAAGAAGTTCATATCCGATATAGGTTTAATAACTAGAGCATCGGGTCCAACGGAAATCTTTTGTGACAATACTGGAGCAATAGCCTTGGCGAAGGAATCCAGATTTCACAAAAGAACCAAACACATCAAGAGACGCTTCAACTCCATCCGTGATCAAGTTAAGGAGGGAGACATAGAGATTTGCAAAATACATACAGATCTGAATATAGCAGACCTGTTGACTAAGCCTCTTTCATGAGCAAAACATGAGCAGCACCAAGACTCCATGGGTGTTAGAATCATTACTTTGTAATCTAGATTATTGACTCTAGTGCAAGTGGGTGTCACGCCCAAGATGCGACCCTATCCTAAAGGAACTCGAAGGTCCCACCAAGGATAGAAGCGCATCTTGAAGACGCTTTTGCAAGGTGGATATCATTACATCAACATTACATAATGGATGGGGATACTTACAAGAGGCATACAATGCCACACGAATACAACATCATACATAAGATCAACATCCGACTACGGATGAAACACAAACAGAAGCTCAAACGACATCCACCCTGCTAGCCCAGGCTGCCGACCTGGAACCTACAACCCTAGCCCATCACCACGCTCTCTCCCGATCCCCATCTCTCCCTCTCGTCCCTCCCTACGCCGCCACTCACACACATGCATACATCGAGCCAAGGGAGAGGAGCTCCTCACGCCCGATCCATGGCCTCTCCTTTCCTCCCGCGCACCATTGCCCGGTGACCGGCCGCGCCTCCGGCCACCCATTCCTCTGCCGCTGTGTCGTCGTTCTGGCCGACGAGCCCATCTCCTTCGTCCATCCCCATCGCCCCGCTACCGTGCCGTCTTCTTCACCTCCTGCCCGCGTCCCTCTGCTGCCTTGTCGCCGTCGAGCTGCGCCGCAGCGCCGACCTCGCCCCGCCCTTGCTGCTGCCGTCGCTGGAATCACCAAGGTCACCGCAAGCCTTCCCGCCTGCCCTACTTCTCCTCGCGTGACCGCGACCGTCTCTGCGGCCAAGTTTGCCGGAGTGCCACCAGGCCGTTGTTTCCCTGCCTCGCCCTCGGCGCCTCGTCCCCGAGTTCCGAGTTTGCCGCCACCTTGCTCCTCCCTCACCCGTCTATCAGGAATGCCATGGCCGCCGCCCCATGGAGTCCCACCGGCCTGGACCCGACCGGGAACCAGATGAGCCCCATGCTTGCTTCCTGCCGCTGACCTCCATCATCGCCTCCTTGCTGCTGGCATCCCGAGGCCCTTGTGTTGTTTTGTGTTGGACCGTCAAGGCCGGCAAGATTGACTACATGGACGCCAAGACCACACCAGGACCGCCAACCATCGTCTCCGGGAGTTTTTCCCCAAGTACCACTACGGTCGTCATCCGCCAAGTACCCATTCGGATCACCAAGTTCGACTACCATCGTCGTGAACCGCTTCCGAAACGAGTACTACTACCGTTGCCCCCGGAGACATCGGATTCGTCAAGTTCCTCTTCAAAACATGAACCACTACTTCCACGACGACGTGTGTACCACTACCGTCGACCTCGAAGACCCCGTGGACGTCAAGTTCCTTGTGGTGACCCCGAACATCTACGGATCATGAACAACTACTTCATCTACGAAACGTGAACCACTACTCCACTACCGTCGCAGTGTACCACTACTTCCACTACCGTCGCGAGAACGTCTACTTCCACTACTTCCACTACAAACTCGACCCGCTCCGAAAATGCACTCTTCGAAGGTATAACCCCGAGACGACGCCCGTGAACGAATGCATGTGTTGAATGAGATTCACCGTTTGCACCGTGTCCAAATTGTCACTCGTTTCCATGTCACTAACCCGTGGGAACCCGGTATCCGGGATCACCCCACCTTCTTTTGCTTGTACCGTACGTCCACACTTTCTTTTGCACCGGTATCTCAATGAGTTGTCGGATCATCGGAATGTTGCCGTGGCACCATTTTCGTTATCGTTGCCGTGGCAACCCTTTTGTTCCGCCATGGTGACAAATGCCTCGTATCATGCTCATGTCAACATTTTCATAAATATTGCCTAAAACTTGCATATGTCATCCGCATCATGATAACAACAATTAAATTTTTTAAAATTGTTGTTGCATTAAATTGCTAGATGACATGAGGATTTTCCGGAATTGTTGTTTGTTGTTTCCGGCCTCACTTAAACTTGCCTAGATAGCTAGTTTAATTATGCTTCACCCCTTGCAATGTTTAACAACATTTAATATTGTTGAGTAGGTTATAACGAGAGAGAACTAAATAATTGATGTGGTGTTTTGTCAATATGCAACTCGTTGCATACTGAGCTCCACTTAACTTGTAGTATTGTTTGTTGCACTTTGCCATGCCATGCCTCATTAAAACGGTCATGCATCATACTTGTTTGTGCATCATTCCATGTTTATGTTTGTGCATTTACCATGTTGTTTGCTTCTTTCCGGTTTGCTTCTCTCGTTAGCTTCGATTTCGTTCCGGAGTTGTGAGGATTCGTTCGACTACGTCCGTTCGTCTTCTTCATGGACTCGTTCTTCTTCCTTGCGGGATTTCAGGCAAGATGACCGTCACCTTGGATCTCATTACTATCATTGCTATGCTAGTTGCTTCGTTCTATCGCTATGCTGCGTTACCTACCACTTGCTTATCAAGCCTCCCAAATTGCCATGAACCTCTAACCTTTGTCACCCCTCCTAGCAAACCATTGTTTGGCTATGTTACCGCTTTTGCTCAGGCCCTCTTATAGCGTTATTAGTTGCAGGTGAAGTTGAAGATTGCTCCATGGTGGACAGGGTTATGTTGGGATATCACAATATCTCTTATATTACTAATGCATCTATATATTTGGTAAAGGGTGGAAGGCTCGGCCTTATGCCCGGTGTTTTGTTCCACTCTTGCCGACCTAGTTTCTGTCATACCGGTGTTATGTTCCCGGATTTTGCGTTCCTTACGCGGTCGGGTGATTTATGGGACCCCCTTGACAGTTCGCTTTGAATAAAACTCCTCCAGCAAGGCCCAACCTTGGTTTTACCATTTGCCTCACCACCAACTACTTTTCCCTTGGGAGTCGCTCTCTCGAGGGTCATCTTTATTCAGCCCCCGGGCCAATGCTTGTCTAAGTGTTGGTCCAAACTAGAGCCACTTGCAGCGCCACCTCGGGGAAACTCAAGGTCTGGTTTTAGTTGTACGTAGTGTTCATCCGGTGTTGCCCTGAGAATGAGATATGTGCAGCTCCTATCGGGATGTCGGCGCATCGGGCGGTCTTGCCGGTTTTGTTTTACCATTGTCAAAATGTCTTGTAAACCGGGATTCCGAGACTGATCGGGTCTTCCTGGGAGAAGGTATATCCTTCGTTGATCGCGAGAGCTTATCATGGGCTAAGTTGGGACACCCCTGCAGGGTATTATCTTTCGAAAGTCGTGCCCGCGGTTATGTGGCAGATGGGAATTTGTTAATGTCCGGTTGTAGATAACTTGACACCAGATCCGAATTAAAATGCGTCAACCGCGTGTGTAGCCGTGATGGTCTCTTCTCGGCGGAGTCCGGGAAGTGAACACGGTCTTTGGGTTATGTTTGACGTAAGTAGGAGTTCAGGATCACTTCTTGATCATTGCTAGCTTCACGACCGTTCCATTGTTTCTCTTCTCGCTCTCATTTGCGTATGTTAGCCACCATATATGCTTAGTCGCTGCTCCAACCTCACCACTTTACCCCTTCCTTTCCCATTAAGCTTTGCTAGTCTTGATACCCGTGGTAATGGGATTGCTGAGTCCTCGTGGCTCACAGATTACTACACCAACAGTTGCAGGTACAGCTTATGCGATGATCATGACGTGAGAGCGATGTTGCTTGTTTTGGAGTTTCTTCTTCTGCTTCTCCGATCGGGGGATAGGTTCAAGGTCGGCAGCCTGGGCTAGCAGGGTGGATATTGTTTGAGTTTTCTGTTTATGATTCATCCGTAGTCGGATGTTGTTCATGTATGTTGTATTGTTGTATTCATGTGACATTGTATGTATCAGATGTATCCCCACTATTATGTAATGTTGATGTAATGATATCCACCTTGCAAAAGCGTCTTCAAGATGCGCTTCTATCCTTGGTGGGTACTTCGAGTTCCTTTAGGATAGGGTCGCATCTTGGGCGTGACAAGTTGGTATCAGAGCCAAGTTGTCTTTGTTTTTCCCCACCCTCCCACCCTTTTCTTCAAGGACTCACTTATTTTAATCAAGTATCCATTTATTCATGTGAAGTCTCTTCATTCTTTTCTTTCGATGTTCTTATCCGGTGATTTCCCATGAAGATGCTCAACAGTTTCAAGTTCATCATCCTTCATTGTTGTTTCTTCTCCGGTGGATCCAATTCAAGCTTTCGATATTCATCATATTCCTTTCCTCCTTTCTAATGCTTTCTCATGTCGGTGCACCTCTTAATTGTTCACCTCTGGCTATTCTTATCTGGAGTGCTTAAGATTATCTCAGAAGATTCAAGTTTCTATTCTTAATCCTTTCTAGCTATTTCGAGGTTGTTATCTCATTCAAGCTATTTAATTCTACCGGTGCAATCTCTATTTCAAGCAATCCTTCAATGATGTTTCTTTTGAGTGGGCCCTAACCCACAGGTCTTTTCCCAGGATCTTACCTGACTCTTCTAATTTATCCGGAGCGATTTCCAAAGTCTTTCGAAGTTTGACGTAAGTATGAATTTCATTAATCAGATCTTTTCCAATATCAATTTCAAAACATTTTTCATTGTTGGCTTAACCCTTCCTCTTTTTCATTCTCCCGGAGCATCTCAGTAATTTTCATGGTGGTTCTCATCATCATTCTCAACATTTGAAGACCGAAGAAGGATTTCTCTTAAATATTGGTCCATTCTCTTGAATATTCATGGTTCTAGCTTCATGCTATCCTCATAATTGTTTTGATTGTGACAATTTTTTTTTCTTACCATCCGGAGCATTTCATGAGTTGTTTTCCATTTCTTTCCTCCGAAGGCCATCATGTCATAATTCTTCATTCTCAGCGTGTAGCTATCATTCTCCAAATCTTACCGGTGCATCGTTCAAATACCCTGTAATCAGTTCATGATCTCTTCGGTCTAATGTATCTAAATCCCCTCAAGTATCTTCATTCGTTTTCCAATTCTTCCCGGTGAATTGTGCCTTTGCTACTTTCATTTTCAATTCTTATGGTGGTTCGTTCAAGATTTCACTTCCTTTGTTATAATATCAATTCATTCGTTGTTTCCAAATCCCACCGGTGGTCCCATCAATAACTTCTTCAAGTTTGTGCTATGTCTCTTTTAATCCTTTCTACGGGAATAAGTAGTATGCCAAATCCGTTGCTTGTCATCAATTTAATTTGATGAAGGATAAGCATACAATAAATCTTATTCTTATTTCCTCGAGGTGATTCAATTCTTTTCTTCCGGAGATTGTTCATGATGAAGTAATTCTCGGTTCTAGTGTTTCATCTTTTCTTTTTCGGAGTTCCAAGTTTTCCGCTTTATCTCGTCGCGAAGCTCCATCTAAATCATCGCAAGGCTTCACCTTGTGTTTTCTACTTCTCTTTCTTTCTATCATCTTTTTATTACCGGAGTTCTTCATGGAGGCTCAACATGGTGATCCGTCAAGGATTCTTTTCATTCTTCAATTGTTCTTCAAGATTTCTCTTGAAGTTATGACCCGCCAAGCTATACTCTAAAATAAACATGGTGCTCAACACATGTTTTGTTTTGAGGAGCTCAAGTATTCTTCATCTTGCATTTCGAAGTGCAATTCCTTCTACCTTATCTTCGAGATGGCGTTATATCATTCTTGACAATTTCCATTCATGTTTCATGATTCACATGTTGTCAAGAATGAGGTATATTAAATCCATCAATTTCTTCCTTGGAGTTATCTTGGTTTAGATTTCACCTAAAGCCTTCCCTAAGGAATATTGCTAATTATGATGCTATCAATGATCCGAGTTTTCTCCTATCCTCTCGGCGAAAGAAGTTTTTATCTCTTCTTTGATCTCAAGCAAGCAATTGTTTTTTTTAGTGGCAGAATTTCACCTCAAGTGTTGAGATGTTTCAATAAGCCCACTACAAGCTTATTCGTTTCGTTGTTGGTTTTCCAACAACTCCATTGTAACCTTCTTGGAAGGGTGCTTTCCAAGCTCACTTGTGGCAGAAGTTGTCATTTTCTTCTCCGTCCCTTTATCCCAATGATCTAACTTCTATTCTTTCGTTACAGAGGCATTGTGATGTCGTGCTCTTCACCCATCACCTCGTTTTGTGAAGATCGTGTTCTTTTCTTGCTTATCCATTTAACTGGAGTGTTGTATCATCTCTTCAATATCTTTTCATCTCATCAAGTTTTCTTCTCTTTTCTACCGGAGTGCTGTCCAAATTCTGCCATTCTTGTTCCTTGGCTATCTCATTATACCGAGGCGGTCATATTCTTTTGTTCGTCAAGCTCTTATTTCCATGTCTTTCAACCTTCAAGTTCTCGTAATACTCCTTGTTCCTATTTTCTAACGGATTGTTTGCAATCTCGTTCAACTCTGTTGTACTCTTTCTTTTAAATTGCTCAACCTCTCAAGGTTCGTGGTTTCACTCGTTCGTCAAAGAAGCAACTTGGTTTTACCTCTCCTCTTCCTCTTCCTTTTCCCTCTGGTGCCATCCTAGATCTCGGGACGAGATCCTCTTGTAGTGGTGGAGTGTTGTAACGCCCTGAGACCGACGCTCCAGAAGACTTCCAGCTATTCTGAGTTTCGCCGCGTGTTTGTTTTGCTTGTTGCATTCACCGTTGCATCATGTGCATTGCATCATGTCATCATGCCATCATATCATTAATTTTAAAACTCATCTAAATAAAATCGTATGGATCTTCGATCCATTTAAATCAAGGGATATTCACAATGGTGATTTCTCTTTATAACATATCCTCCCAATATTTAGGGAGCTACTATAAAATATTCCATTAGCTTGGAATTAACCGTAACACACTTGCAAAATTCCCATGCTCTTTCTACTTCAAGTTTGGTCCCCAAGCTTTGCCAACAATTCTTTCTCCATTTATTGTGGCTCCTCCTAAATTCTCAACATTTTTGGACACTTCTAAATCCTAGTCCTTGTTCAAACCATTTGAATTAAATTCAAATGACTTTGAATTTAATTCTTGCAATCTTGCCCACACCATTTTTCTTGGAACAAGCTCATTTTTATGAGTCCGAGAAAATACCCTCCTGCTCAAGCTCCACCCCTAACCTCTCTTTCTTTTCTTTCTTATCTCTGTTTTGTTTTATTTATTTATTTATTTTAGAGTGAGAGAGAGCCAGCCCCGCCGGCCTCTTAGGCCCGACCAACTAAGCCGGCCCATTAGCCTAGCCAGCCCACCTAAACCTATAGCCCTAGCCCATCACCACGCTCTCTCCCGATCCCCATCTCTCCCTCTCGTCCCTCCCTGCGCCGCCACTCACACACATGCACGCATCAAGCCAAAGGAGAGGAGCTCCTCACGCCCGATCCATGGCCTCTCCTTTCCTCCCGACCACCACTGCCCAGCGACCGGCCGCGCCTCCGGCCACCCATTCCTCTGCCGCCGTGCCGTCGTTCTGGCCGGCGAGCCCATCTCCTTCGTCCATCCCCATCGCCCCGCTACCGTGCCGTCTTCTTCACCTCCTGCCCGCGTCCCTCTGCTGCCTTGTCACCGTCGAGCTGCGCCGCAGCGCCGACCTCGCCCCGCCCTTGCTGCCGCCGTCGCTGGAATCACCAAGGCCACCGCAAGACTTCTCGCTTGCCCTACTTCTCCTCGCGTGACCGCGACCGTCCCTGCGGCCAAGTTCGCCGGAGTGCCACCATGCCGCTATTTCCCTGCCTCGCCCTCGGTGCCTCGTCCCCGAGCTCCAAGCTTGCCGCCGCCTTGTTCCTCCCTCACTCGTCTATCAGGAACGCCATGGCCGCCGCCCCATGGAGTCCCACCGGCCTGGACCCGGCCGGGAACCAGATGAGCCCCATGCCTGCTTCCTGCCGCTGACCTCCACCATCGCCTCCTTGCTGCTGGCATCCCGAGGCCCTTGTGTTGTTTTGTGTTGGACCGTCAAGGCCGGCAAGATCGACTACATGGACGCCAAGACCACACCAGGACCGCCAAGCATCGTCTCCGGGAGTTTTTCCCCAAGTACCACTACGGTCATCATCCGCCAAGTACCCCTTCGGATCACCAAGTTCGACTACCATCGTCATGAACCGCTTCCGAAACGAGTACTACTACCGTTGCCCCCGGAGACATCGGATTCGTCAAGTTCCTCTTCAAAACATGAACCACTACTTCCACGACGACGTGTGTACCACTACCGTCGACCTCGAAGACCCCGTGGACGTCAAGATCCTTGTGGTGACCCCGAACATCTACGGATCATGAACAACTACTTCATCTATGAAATGTGAACCACTACTCCACTACCGTCGCCATGTACCACTACTTCCACTACCGTCGCGAGAACGTCTACTTCCACTACTTCCACTACAAACTCGACCCGCTCCGAAAATGCACGCTTCGAAGGTATATCCCCGAGACGACGCCCGTGAACGAATGCATGTGTTGAATGAGATTCACTGTTTGCACCGTGTCCAAATTGTCACTCGTTTCCATGTCACTAACCCGTGGGAACCCGGTATCCGGGATCACCCCACCTTCTTTTGCTTGTACCGTACGTCCACACTTTCTTTTGCACCGGTATCTCAATGAGTTGTCGGATCATCGGAATGTTGCCGTGGCACCATTTTCGTTATCGTTGCCATGGCACCCCTTTTGTTCCGCCATGGTGACAAATGCGTCGTATCATGCTCATGTCAACATTTTCATAAATATTGCCTAAAACTTGCATATGTCATCCGCATCATGATAACAACAATTAAAATGTTTAAAATTGTTGTTGCATTAGATTGCTAGATGACATGAGGATTTTCCGGAATTCTTGTTTGTTGTTTCCGGCCTCACTTAAACTTGCCTAGATAGCTAGTTTAATTATGCTTCACCCCTTGCAATGTTTAACAACATTTAATATTGTTGAGTAGCTTATAATGAGAGAGAACTAAATAATTGATGTGGTGTTTTATCAATATGCAACTCGTTGCATATTGAGCTCCACTTAACTTGTAGTATTGTTTGTTGCACTTTGCCATGCCATGCCTCATTAAACCGGTCATGCATCATACTTGTTTGTGCATCATGCCATGTTTATGTTTGTGCATTTACCATGCTGTTTGCTTCTTTCCAGTTTGCTTCTCTCGTTAGCTTCGATTTCGTTCCGGAGTTGTGAGGATTCGTTCGACTACGTCCGTTCGTCTTCTTCATGGACTCGTTCTTCTTCCTTGTGGGATTTCAGGCAAGATGACCGTCACCTTGGATCTCATTACTATCATTGCTATGCTAGTTGCTTCGTTCTATCGCTATGCTGCGTTACCTACCACTTGCTTATCAAGCCTCCCAAATTGCCATGAACCTCTAACCTTTGTCACCCCTCCTAGCAAACCGTTGTTTGGCTATGTTACCGCTTTTGCTCAGGCCCTCTTATAGCGTTATTAGTTGCAGGTGAAGTTGAAGATTGCTCCATGGTGGACAGGGTTATGTTGGGATATCACAATATCTCTTATATTATTAATGCATCTATATATTTGGTAAAGGGTGGAAGGCTCGGCCTTATGCCCGGTGTTTTGTTCCACTCTTGCCGCCCTAGTTTCCGTCATACCGGTGTTATGTTCCCGGATTTTGCGTTCCTTATGCGGTCGGGTGATTTATGGGACCCCCTTGATAGTTCGCTTTGAATAAAACTCCTCCAGCAAGGCCCAACCTTGGTTTTACCATTTGCCTGACCACCACCTACCTTTCCCTTGGGAGTCGCTCTCTCGAGGGTCATCTTTATTCAGCCCCCCGGGCCAATGCTTGTCTAAGTGTTGGTCCAAACTAGAGCCACTTGCAGCGCCACCTCGGGGAAACTCAAGGTCTGGTTTTAGTTGTACGTAGTGTTCATCCGGTGTTGCCCTGAGAACGAGATATGTGCAGCTCCTATCGGGATGTCGGCGCATCGGGCGGTCTTGCTGGTTTTGTTTTACCATTGTCGAAATGTCTTGTAAACCGGGATTCCGAGACTGATCGGGTCTTCCTGGGAGAAGGTATATCCTTCGTTAATCGCGAGAGCTTATCATGGGCTAAGTTGGGACACCCCTGCAGGGTATTATCTTTCGAAAGCCGTGCCCGCGGTTATGTGGCAGATGGGAATTTGTTAATGTCCGGTTGTAGATAACTTGACACCACATCCGAATTAAAATGCATCAACCGCGTGTGTAGCCGTGATGGTCTCTTCTCGGCGGAGTCCGGGAAGTGAACACGGTCTTTGGGTTATGTTTGACGTAAGTAGGAGTTCAGGATCACTTCTTGATCATTGCTAGCTTCACGACCGTTCCATTGTTTCTCTTCTCGCTCTCATTTGCGTATGTTAGCCACCATATATGCTTAGTCGCTGCTGCAACCTCACCACTTTACCCCTTCCTTTCCCATTAAGCTTTGCTAGTCTTGATACCCATGGTAATGGGATTGCTGAGTCCTCGTGGCTCATAGATTACTACACCAACAGTTGAAGGTACAGGTTATGCGATGATCATGATGCGAGAGCGATGTTGCTTGTTTTGGAGTTTCTTCTTCTGCTTCTTCGATCAGGGGATAGGTTCCAGGTCGGCAGCCTGGGCTAGAAGGGTGGATATTGTTTGAGTTTTCTGTTTATGATTCATCCGTAGTCAGATGTTGTTCATGTATGTTGTATTGTTGTATTCATGTGACATTGTATGTATCGGATGTATCCCCACTATTATGTAATGTTGATGTAATGATATCCACCTTGCAAAAGCGTCTTCAAGATGCGCTTCTATCCTTGGTGGGACCTTCGAGTTCCTTTAGGATAGGGTCGCATCTTGGGTGTGATAGTGGGAGACTGAAGGAAATATGCCCTAGAGGCAATAATAAAGTTGTTATTTATATTTCCTTATATCATGATATTTATTGCTAGAATTGTATTAACCGGAAACTTGATACATGTGTGAATACATAGACAAAACACAGTGTCCCTAGTAAGCCTCTACTAGACTAGCTCGTTAATCAAAGATGGTTAAGTTTCCTAACCATAGATATGTGTTGTCATTTGATGAATGGGATTGCATCATTAGGAGAATCATGTGATGGACAATACCCATCTGTTAGCTTAGCATAATGATCGTTAAATTTTATTGCTATTGCTTTCTTCATGACTTATACATATTCCTTTGACTATGAGATTATGCAACTCCCGGATACTGAAGGAATACCTTGTGTGCTATCAAACGTCACAACATAACTGGGTGATTATAAAGATGCTCTATAGGTATCTCCGAAGGTGTTTGTTGGGTTGGCATAGATCGAGATTAGGATTTGTCACTCTGAGTATCGGAGAGGTATCTCTGGGCCCTCTCGGTAATGCACATCATAATAAGCCTTGCAAGCAATGTGACTAATGAGTTAGTTGCGGGATGATGCATTACAGAACGAGTAAAGATACTTGCTGGTGACGAGATTGAACTAGGTATGGAGATACCGACATTCAGATATCGGGTAAGTAACATACCGATGACAAAGGAAATAACGTATGTTGTCATAACGGTTTGACCGATAAAGATCTTCGTAGAATATGTGGGAGCCAATATGAGCACCTAGGTTCCGCTATTGGTTATTGACCAAAGAGAAGTCTTGGTCATGTCTACATAGTTCTCGAACTCGCAGGGTCCGCACGCTTAACGTTGGATGACGATTTATATTATATGAGTTATGTGATTTGGTACCGAATGTTTTTTGGAGTCCCGGATGAGATCACAAACATAATGAGGAGTCTCGAAATGGTCGAGAGGTAAAGATTGATATAGTATTCAGACACCAGAAGTGTTCTGGAATGTATCAGGTACATATCGGAGTACCGGGGTGGTTACCGGAACCACCCGGGGGAAGATATGGGCCATATGGGCCTTATGAGGAAGCACACCAGCCCACAGAGGGGTGACTCCCCCCCAAGGAAGGAGGCCGAATGGAGTTGGAGGAGGGGCGGCGCCCCCTCTTTCCCTCCTTCCCCCTCTCTTCCCTTCTTCCCCCTTCCTATAAAAGCAAAGGGGGCGGGGCGAATCCTACTAGAAGCCCAAGTAGGACTCCTCATACTTGGGGCGCGCCTAGCGCTGGCTCCCTCCCCTCCCTCCTTTATATATGTGGGGAGGGGGCGCTTAGAACACACATCAACTATTCCTAGCCATGTGCGGTGCCCCCTCCACAGTTTACGCCTCCGGTCATATTCACATAGTGCTTAGGCGAAGCCCTGCCCGGATAACTTCACCATCACCGTCACCACGCCATCGTGCTGACGGAACTCTCCCTCGACACTTTGTTGGATCAAGAGTTCGAGGGAAGTCATCGAGCTGAACGTGTGCAAAACTCGGAGGTGTCATACGTTTGGTATTTGATCGGTCAGAACAAGAAGAAGTTCGACTACATCAACCGCGTTAACAAACGCTTCCACTTTCGGTCTATGAGGGTACGTGGACACACTCGGCCCCTCTCGTTCCTATGCATCTCCTAGCTAGATCATGTGTGAGCGTAGGAATATTTTTAAAATTGCATGCTATGTTCCCCAACAGCAAAGTGGGTGTCGTGGGTGCTTGGAATCGTGGGTGTGGTCATCGGTTGGAGATTGACAAAGACGAAGCCAACAAGTGGATCCCGCGGTTAGTGACATGGAGAAAGAGGGAGGGAGGGAGAGGGTTGTGGGTGTGCTGTTGGTCGTCGGATGGAGATCCAACGGCCATGTTATAACGCATGCATATCGATAGCGGGTTGGGTTGATCGCAGTGCGGCATGCGCGTAGGGTAGGTGAGTTAGGTCATGCTGTAACTAGGTTAGGCTAGGACTTTTCCTTTTCTTTTTTGTTTCTCTTTTTGTTCTTCTCTTTTCATTTCTGTTTCGAATTCCAAATGTGCCTCAAATCCTTTCCGAAAATTTTAAGCTTTGTCTAGTATTTAGGGATTTTTAGAAAAATGATTTCCCGCCATAAAATAAGCTTTAATTGAATTATTCCCCTTTTTGCATTTGAATTAATTCAAAAATCATATTCACTCTAATCTTTTTGGAAATTTTACCAAAGGTTCAAAATAATATTTTGGACCTGATGAAATACCTTTTTGCCCAAATCAGTTATTTAAATTTTCACCCTATTTTTGGAATATCAATTTATTCCCTAATATTTAGTGTTCCATTTAATCACCAATTTCAATTTTTAGGGTTTTAATATATCCTAGGGATTTATGGATATTAATCCCGACCCAAAATATTTAACAAAAGTCACAAGCATATCTACTCGTGAAGGGCGTAATATGGACATTTCGCTTCTTCACCTACACCGACAACCAGAATGCCTTTTGTCTCTCTCTTTACGGCCTTTTAATGCTATTATGGTTCTTGTTTTAATTTGGTGCTTGTCGTGGAATTAACACGTCAGATGTCCTCATGAAAGGACTTAGTCGTGGAGCCATCGCAAAGGGTTAGCTTGAAGGGGTTAAACCGGACAAGGGACACGGGAGGTTTATACTAGTTCGGCCCCTTCAATGAAGGTAAAAGCCTACGTCTAGTTGTGATGGGATTGATTGGGTTTCGATGACCAGGGAGCAAATATGCTTTGCCTGAATCTCGAGTTGTTGTTTTTTTGTCCCTGAACTGCCGCCGGGTCGTCCCTTTATATACATAGGTTGACGCCCGGCTGGTCTACAGAGCCCCGAGGCCGACTCATACAAAGTGTCCGGCTCGGTCTCTCCTTTCCTAACTTTCATTACAAGTTACATAACCATGGCGGTTTACTACTATGGGCCTTAATCCTCCCTTGGGCTCTAGGCCTCTAAGCTTCATTAGTAAAACGCCATCTTCTGAATCTTCGTGGGCTTCAACGTAGTCGAGGGTGAACCGGGCCCTCCTAGCCGGTTTACAATCAGTAGTTATATCCCCAACATTAGGCCCCAGATTGATTTGAACTTGTTCATGTCAATCTTCAATACTTTAAAGAAATCTTGTGAACATCTTCTTATATTCTCGTAAACCGCCATGTTGTCTTCTCCTGTAAACCTTGTTAAACCGCCGTGACCTCATCCTATGGATACAGCAACGGCCCATCATGACATCATCTCTGTATAAAAAGATTAAAAAGATTCCCCTCATTAATGGTATCCCAAAAATCGAAGCGACAGGTGCGCCCTCTCTGCTGCTTCAGGCTCCTCGATTCTTGCGCCTGCCCTTTATCCTTTTCTCCTTATAAATAAAGCCCGAGGGTCCTTTTCTTTCTTCCCCTTTCGTGCCTTCTTCTTCCTCACGACGCCCAAGCTCTGAAGCTCCGCCGCCGCCCTCAACCCTTAAGAACTGCATCGACAAAGGCCGCTGCATCAACCTGAAACGTACCAGAGTTCGCGGCACCCCTCCGCAGTAGATCTGCACTTGTAAGTTTTCTCTTTCCCGCATCTTTAGATCTGTACTAGGGTTCACGAGTTCGTCTGTACAGTTCTTCATTTTTCCTTCTCAGTTCTTCATTTTTCCTTCTGTCGTGGTTTCTTTGATCCAATAGTAGTGTAGATCTCGTGCGGTAGTTACTCCGCATCCATTTTTAGTACTAGTAGATCTTCCCTTTCTTTTGTAGAGCGCACAACCTTCTCTGTTCTTCTTAACACTGTTATAAGTCGCAGCATTTTTCTTTACTGAAGCATGGTAGATCCAAATAAATTTCATCATTGTGTGGAACCTGTTTCTGTCAACACTTAGCAAATTTTCATCTCTGTCTCCTCCACCAAAGGACGGTTTAAACTTTTAGCAGTCGGTAATCCGCCACCTATCATTAGCCCTTGCTTTAAACCGCCATTTGATCTGAATAGCAGCTTCCGGTTTATCTCACACATATGCCTTGATCAAATTTTCAGGTTTAACACCAACTAATACTTCCTAAACCGTCAATCGTAAACCGGCCTTAGCAAATTATAAGTTTGCTGTTCAAGATGACCAAGCAATTTGCCGCTTGCAACTGGGTCCCGTCCCGGATCACAGAAACGCAGATCAATGGATATGTAGTGACGGGCGCTTTAGCATCCAAAAATGTCCTTCACTGGCGAGTTCCTGGCTCTGAGTGCCCTCCTGAGCCTCAGGATGGTGAAGTTATTGTTTTTATGCAGCACTTAGACCGGGGCTTTAGCCCTCCCGGATCAAAAAATTTCCAGGATGTCCTTGCGAGCTTTGAACTCCATCCGCAAGACATTGGCCGAAATTCTATATCAAATATATGCAACTTTCAAGTATTTTGTGAAGTTTACCTTCAAGAGGAACCATCTGTTGAGCTCTTCCAGGACTTTTTCCACCTAAACCGCCGAACCGAGTTTTCTAATGGCGCTAACACGGAACTTGGCGGGGTATCAATCCAGAAGAGGAAAGAAGTTGATTTCCCACATGCATCACACCACAGTCATCCCAAAGACTGGAACCAAACTTGGTTTTACTGTCAGAACACAGCCCCTGCTGACGAGAACCCCTTGCCGGGTTACCGCCCTCATCGGCTTAGCAATGGCCACCCGTTACCTTAACGATTAACTTCCAAAGAGAGGCCAACTTATGCCCCTCAACTCGCCAAGCTCCGGGCTCTCATGGCCAATGGATTAACTGGCGTCGATCTTGTTCGCTGCTGGGTTAAATGGCACATCCTGCCCTTAAGTCGCCGCTCTGGATTAATGCATGAGTACACCGGCAACTCCAACGATCCTCAACGGTTTATTGAGATAGAGGTGACCGATGATGAAGTCACCGAATTAGTAAAGAAGATGTTAGACGAACCCATCGCCATATGCACTCAAATCGGGCTGGCTCCTTTTTACGCCGCCAACAAACCGCAAGCAGTAAGTTTTTAACCATGTACTTTCTTGATCCGCCTCTGCTTTAACATTTGTTCTAATAATCCTTTGTTTTAATCTTTTCAGCCCAACAGCTCCTTTTGGAAGAGGAAAACTTCAGATAAACCGGCCAGAGCTCCTCGTGCCAAGAGCAAAGCTATCAAGAAATCAAAGAAGAAGACCGGCGAAGCTGCTGATCCGCCCGAAGATGCTGAAGACTCGGATCAAGAGGTAGAACTTGACTCCCTTGGCTCCTTTTTCATACATCTTATTAACAACGACTATCATCAGGATGATGCGGAGGTCAGCCGTGCGGACCAAGTTGAGGTAATCTCTCCTTCCTCCGGTTCGGATCTTGTGTCGGTTCAAAGATTTTGCCGTGCAGTTCGGAAAGTGAAACACTCTCACCCTCTTGCTTATTTGGATCCAAAGTTTTATTTAAATAAATAGCAACCTGAAGGGTGTCGTACAACCCGACACAATGGCCAGCAAGTCACCTCTTCCGGTTTACCGGATACACCAACCCGGAAGCATCGTCCAGAGGTTACTTGCTCTCCCGAAAAACGTTATCCTTTGAAGGGTTTCTTCCGATACCCACTTAATCCGTATGATCCGAATTACCAGGCGTCTTCCAATTCATCTGGCGGTTCATGAACTACTCAGCTGCCTCCCCTCAAGACCGTCGCTGGGTAAGTGCATTATTTTTCGGTTTGTCTCTTTATGCATCGGTTTATCATACTAATCTTTATTTTGACGTTGTAGTGCCCAGGCTCGACTGAGCAAGAAAGCAAAGACCAGCGGCCCCTCTGACAATGTTGAACCGGAGAAGACCCCAGATAATGCTGGTGAAGATCCTGATAATGTCATGGATGAGTCCACTCCACAAGATCCAGCTGCTGATGCCAATCCGTCGGAGGCTGATCCGAAAACACATGTTGAAACATCAAGTCCACATGCCATGCCTCTAAGTCCAATTGCTGATCCACTGGGTTCAGCTGCTAATCCGCCAAGTACTTCTGCCAATCCGCCAAACCCTGCTATCGAACCGCCAAGCCCAGCCAAAGACAAGGTCAATCCACCGAGCCCAGCTAAGGATGATGATGACGTTGTTGTCACTGGTACTGCTTATACTGCCCCGGGAAATCCAGTTGCTTTATCAAAGCACACTGCCAAGGACGAATTTCCTGCTATGCGCAAGGGGAAGGGGAAGACCGATTTGTCAGACTATGTCAACCTTTCTGATCAGGATCTTCATTCCGGATTCCTGAACCGGCTTTACACCAGCCGAGATTATGAGGCCGGTTTGGTGAATCTGATGAAGGAACGCTATGAGGTAATTTTCAAAACACCATCTTTATTCAGAACACTTTGACTTCGTAGCCCCCAAGGGCCGGTTTGTCTTGTGAAGACAAACCGGGACTTTTATATTCCATACTGTACCTTGTTGACTTTTCGTTGTATTTTTTGGATCAAACACACATTAGCCCCCAAGTGCCAAGATTAAAACTTGTATTGATCCTTGGGACTTTAAACAATTAGTAGCAAAGAAGCAATCCGCATTAGCCCCCAAGTGCCAAGTGTATAACTGGTTATATGCTTGGGACTTTGACAATATTTACATGCTCCTCCTCTGTCTGTGATAGGCTGACATAAATCGCCAAGGCACTCGAATTGCCGATCTTCAAGAGAACATGAAGACCCAACAAGCAGAAACGTCCAAGGCAAAAGATGAGCTTAAAACCGCTTTGGCCGCCATGGAGCAACTCAAAGAAGGGTTGCAGACGGAGCGTGCCAACTGGGAGATGGAGAAAAATGCATTGCTGAAGCGGGCGGAAGACGCCGAATTAGCTCTTGAACCGGTGGCGGAAGAGCTAACTGGGTTGAAGCGCCAAGTGAATGCAATGACTTCTGCAGTATTTGGTAAGTAGTTTTGCCAAGACTTCTTGAATGACCATGTTTGTAATTTGCTGGTTTAACATGAAATTCTTAAACCGTTGTAGGTAGCCGCATTGCTCATCTGGGTTCTGATATGCGGATGAAGCTGAAGGCAGCGTACACTCTCATTGAACAACTATATACCGGTGCCCAACAGGTTACCTATGCAGCTTCATACAACAATCTGGCCCCCACTTTGATCAAGGATACTCTAGCAAAGTTATCCGTAACACCGGCGCAGATAGAAGAGATGAATCGATCTGCTGCCAAGGCCGGTGCTTTGTTGGCACTTACCCGAGCCAAAGCATGGATAGCTGACCTTGATCCGGTGGATATTGCCAAGGGCTTCCCCAGTGAACAAGAGAATGGGGCAGAGTTTGACAACGAAGCCCTCAAAGCTGTGACAAGGGAGATGCCCCCTCTTGCAAGTCAACTGGTAGAAGAAGCTAACTTGACGGTTCACCGGTCTTTCTATGATGCCAACAACAAACGGGTTGACACTGTCATACCGGAAGTGCAAAATCTCATTTCGCCAATCTGTAAGCACACTTACGCCCCTAATGTTGATCCGGCTGAACTTATAAGTGAAGAGGCTGTCTTTCAGGCTTTAACCCAGATTGACTGGACCACCACTGACTTCCAGCTACTGGATGAAGAAGAGGAGGCTGAACCGACGCTAGATGATCCATCAACATCACGTCAACATGGTGATGAACCCTGATCCAGCAATCTGATTGATGTGTCATGAACTTTGATCTGTGGAAAGAAACAAGTCCATATTTTGGGCCTTGAAGCGCCTTGTAATAGGCTAGTTAAAATACTTTGATCTGCTGCCATCATGCACTATGATATACTTTGCTTGATCCGCCATGCCGATTTCAATGCTGGCTTATATATCTTTACAATATTTATGCAATCCCCGTGTCTACATGTAAAATAGCTGTCCTGGCGGTTTACCGCTGGACGGGTCATAGTGCCCAAGATAAAGCCTGGCTAATAACCAAAGCGGAATAAATATGAAGTAACTCATACCTGTGATATGGAATCACTTAATAAGGGTGGAAGCCCAAATTTTGAGCTATTAAGACCCTTACCCTATAATAATAGGATGAATAAGTCATGCCGGGTTATAATGAACACCAGATGATCATACTGGCGACATATAGTCAAAGCCAGGTCGGGTTAACAAACACCGGTTTGATGAGATGGTCTGACAACTTATAGCTGAAAGCCAAGCCGGGTTAACAAACACCGGGTTAACAATATGACTGAAAAATCCACACCGGGTCAAAGAACACCGGTTTAAGAAAAATTGAAAAAAAGGTGAAAACTTAGCAAGAAAAGCAAACAAGAAACCATGTAGTCAAGGCTTTTCAAGGGCTGCCAGGCCCAAATTCGAGACTTTTCATGGGCTGCCTGGCCACTGTGTTAAACCATTTTGCAAAGCCTTTTAAGATGGGCCTCCAACCAACCAATCGTCGTTTTAACTTTGCCAAGTTCAGGGTCTGTATAAGATTGACTTGTCAAACATTCGGCGGGTTGTGCCTGGATTACCTGGATAGGAGTGGCTTACTTGATGAAGGCAGGTTAATCCGGGGTTTTAGGGGAATACACCAGGATTCCAAGCTAAGGGTCGATACCCAATTACAAGGGTCCTTTCAAACTCTTTGTGGCTTTTGCACAAAAGAGCCCCCAAGTAACTTTGTGAGTTGTGCTCAATGGGTGCCTATGTTTGAGCTGTGTATAACATCCAGACTCTCTTTGGCCCCTTGGGTGTGAAGCTCCCAAGCTATGCTGTGGCATGATAGCCGGTTTAATGGATAAGGTGAGTCATCACTTTGAGAGCAGAAGCCCCCTTGTAATCAAGAAATATTGAAAGAACGGTAGAAGCCCTGCCTGTAGCAAGGATGCCGGTTTATTATATTGATTATAATATATACATTGTCATAATATGTACACAAGGAAAGCCTATGGCTTAGGTGTAATAAGGCCAAAGGAGAGCTATGTTCCATGGCCGCCGGGTCTCCTCCTCAGAACTGCGTGAGTCTTCTCGAACGTCAATGAGGTAGTAAGATCTGTTGTGCAGATTTTTACTGACCACAAAGGGTCCTTCCCAAGGTGGGGATAACTTGTGCGTATCGGTCTGATCCTGGATGAGCCGAAGCACTAAGTCGCCTTCTTGAAAGGTTCGTGTTTTAACCCGGCGGCTGTGATAACGCCGCAGGTCTTGTTGATAAACCGCTGACCGAGCCAAAGCCATGTCCCGTTTCTCATCTAACAGGTCCAACGCCTCTTGACGCGCTTGCTCACTGTCCGCTTCAACATAATTGGCAACCCGGGGCGAGTCATGACGAATATCACTTGGGAGGACAGCCTCATCCCCGTAAACCATGAAGAAAGGTGTATAACCCGTGGATCGGTTTCGGGTGGTGTTTATACTCCATAACACAGATGGTAACTCTTCCACCCAACAACTCGGCGTCCGCTTCAAAGGAACCATAAGCCTGGGGTTAATACCCTTCAAGATCTCTTGATTCGCCCTCTCAGCTTGACCATTGGACTGGGGATGAGCCACGGATGCTACATCAAGCCGGATGTGCTCTCGTTGGCAGAACTCCTCCATCTCACCTTTAGAAAGGTTTGTGCCATTATCTGTGATGATGTTCTGTGGAAACCCAAAATGGAAAATGATCTTTTTGAGGAATTGAACCGCTGTGGCTGCATCACACTTGCTGACAGGCTCCGCTTCAACCCATTTAGTGAACTTGTCAACCGCCACCAACAAGTGGGTCTTCTTATCCTGGGAGCGCTTAAAAGGTCCCACCATATCAAGCCCCCAAGTGGCAAACGGCCAAGTGATAGGAATCATCTGTAGCTCGTGAGCTGGAACATGAGCTCGACGTGAAAATTTCTGACAAGCGTCACACCGCTTTACCAGATCCTCCGCATCAGCATGAGCTGTCAACCAATAGAACCCATGACGAAAAGCTTTAGCCACCAGGGATTTTGAACCGGCGTGGTGACCACAATACCCTTCATGGATTTCACATAGAATCTCTTGTACTTCTTCAGGGGAAATACAGCGTTGAAAAACACCTGAAACACTGCAACGGTGTAACTCGTCATTGTGAATAACCATGGACTTGGACCGCCGGATTATCTGTCTAGCGGAAACCTCATCATCTGGTAACTCGCCCCGGTTTAAATACGCCAAATATGGAACCGTCCAATCCAGAGTAGTGTGTAAAGCGGCCACCAATTGGGCCTCCGGATCAGGAACAGCTAAATCCTCCTCTGTAGGCAACTTAACGGACAGGTTATGCAAGATATCTAAAAAGGTATTGGGTGGTACCAGTTTACGCTGAGATCCCAGCCGGCTTAAAGCATCTGCTGCGTCGTTTTTGCGCTGGTCAATGTGCTCCACCTGATAACCCTTAAAATGACCTGCCACAATATCCACCTCGCATCTGTAAGCCGCCATTAGTGGGTCCTTAGAATCCCAAGTACTAGAAACTTGCTGAGCCACTAGATCAGAATCTCCAAAACAGCGAACCCGACTCAAGTTCATTTCCTTAGCCACCCGGAGACCATGGAGTAAGGCCTCGTACTCAGCTACATTGTTAGTACAAGGAAACATTAAGCGGAGAACATAACAAATTTTATCACCTCGAGGGGAAGTAAGAACAACTCCAGCCCCCGAGCCCTCCAATTGCCTGGATCCATCAGAGTGAATGGTCCAATATGTATTATCCGTTTTCTCCTCTGGTGCTTGTAACTCGGTCCAATCATTGATGAAGTCAACAAGTGCCTGTGACTTGATTGATGTTCGAGGCATATACTTCAATCCGTGCGGGCCAAGCTCAATTGCCCACTTTGCAACCCGGCCAGTCGCCTCCCTGTTCTGAATTATATCACCCAAAGGAGTTGAACTGACCACTGTAATGGGATGGACTTGAAAGTACTGTTTGAGCTTTCGACTTGCCATAAAAACCCCATAAACCAGCTTCTACCAATGCGGATATCGTTGCTTTGACTCGATAAGTACTTCACTAATGTAGTAAACCGGCCGTTGAACCGGATACTCCTTACCAGCCTCCTTGCGCTCCACCACAATTGCCACGCTGACAGCACGGGCATTAGCAGCCATGTACAATAACAAGGGCTCTTTGTCAACCGAAGCAGCAAGAACCGGCGGTTCAACCAACTGTCGCTTTAAGTCCTCAAACGCCGCATCAGCTGCATCACTCCAGACGAAATCGTCTGTCTTTTTCAACATCATGATACAAAGGAATCACCTTCTCTCCCAAACGGATGATAAACCGGCTAAGGGCGGCAATTCGACCCGCCAAACGCTGAACATCATTAATACACTTCGGTTTAGCCAAAGATGTAATCGCTTTGATTTTTTCCGGATTAGCCTCAATGCCTCTGTTGGATACCACAAAGCCTAGGAGCTTGCCTGCCGGAACACCAAAAACACACTTGTCCAGATTAAGCATCATTTTGTAAACCCGAAGTTTGTCAAACGTTTCCTTGAGGTCATCTATCAAGGTTTCCTTCTTCCTGGATTTTACCACAATGTCATCCACATAGACATGAACATTACACCCAATCTGCGTGTGAAGACAATTTTGCACACAACACTGATAAGTAGCCTAGGCACTTTTGAGCCCAAAGGGCATAGAAACATAGCAGAAGGCTCCAAAGGGAGTGATGAAGGTTGTCTTCTCATGGTCCTTAACTGCCATCTTAATCTGATGATAACCTGAATAAGCATCCAAGAAACTCAAGCGCTCACAGCCCGACGTCGCATCAATAATCTGATCAATATGCAGGAGAGCAAAAGGATCTTCCAGACAAGCCTTGTTCAAATCTGTGTAGTCCACACACATACGCCAAGTGCCGTTTTTCTTAAGAACGAGCACCGGATTAGCCAACCACTCAGGGTGAAATACTTCAATGATAAAGCTAGCATCCAACAGCCGAGCTACCTCTTCACCAATGGCCTTGCGTCTTTCCTCGTTAAACCGCCGAAGAAATTTCTTGACCGGTTTAAACTTGGGATCAATATTGAGTGTGCTCAGCGAGTTCCCTCGGTACACCTGGCATGTCAGAAGGCTTCCATGCAAAAATGTCCCAGTTCTCACGGATGAACTCGATGAGCGCGCTTTCCTATTTCGGATCCAGATTGGTGCTAATGCTAAACTGTTTGGATGAATCGCCAGGAACAAAGTCAACAAATTTAGTCTCATCCGCCGGTTTGAACTTCAGGGTCGGGTCATGCTTAGTGGTGGGCTTCTTCACAGGAGTCATGTCAGCCGGATCAATATTGTCTTTATAAAACTTCAGCTCCTCTGTAGCACAAACCGACTCAGCGTAAGCCGCATCACCTTCCTCACAATCCAAAGCAATCTTTCGACTTCCATGTACTGTTATAGTCCCCTTGTGACCCGGCATTTTGAGCTGTAAATAGATATAGCAGGGCCTCACCATGAATTTTGCATAAGCCGGCCGTCCAAACAGTGCATGATACGGGCTCTGGATTTTCACCACTTCAAAGGTCAATTATTCAGACCTGTAATCATGCTCATCTCCACACACAACCTACAAAGAGATCTTGCCAACAGGATACGCCGATTTACCTGGTACTACACCATGAAAAACAGTGTTGGATGGTTTAAGACTCTTGTCTGTCAACCCCATGCAACGAAAAGTCTCATAGTACAGGATGTTGATACTGCTCCCTCCATCCATCAGGACTTTGGTAAACTTGTAACCTCCCACTTGAAGTGCCACCACCAAAGCTAGTTGACCCGGATTGTCAATCCGGGGCGGATGATCCTCTCTGCACCACACAATGGGCTGCTCGGACCACCATAAATAACATGGCACTGCCAGTTCAACAGCATTAACTGCCCTTTTGTGAAGCTTCTGATCTCGCTTACACAGGCTAGTAGTGAACACATGATACTGCCCACCATTCAACTGCTTGGGGTGACTCTGATAACCTGATTGCTGCTGATTCCCTTGATTATTCTGTTGGCCATTACCACCTTGGTTATGCTGGTTACCCTGATTATTCTGAAATCCAGAGCTTGAACCGCCGCCACCATGAAAACCTGGACCTGAACCGCCCGACGGACCCTGATCATACCGGAATACATCGGAAATCTTGAACTCCTTCATGATATAACAAACTTTCCACAGATGTGTGGAAGGGGCCTCCTTGGTCCCATGCTTTGGGTAGGGTTGGTTCATCAAACGTTCTAGATTCATCCCTCCACCGCGCTGGGGCGGTTTACCTTTACGACGCTGCATATTGGTGTTAGCCACAAGATCTGAATTATCTGCCTTGCGCTTACCATTATTCCCATGGCCTCCTTGGTTGTGATGCTATCCCTTTGCACCACCGTTCTTCTTTCCCTTCTCCGGTTTCTCATCATCAGAATCGGGATCCTTGGTATTATCAGAATCGGCATACTTGACCAAGGCTGCCATAAGGGTTCCCATGTCATTGTAGTGGCGCTTGAGCCATTCCAACTTCATCTTTAGTGATTTAAACCGGCAATTACGCTCCAGTGTTATAATCGCTTGCCCGGCGTTAATCCGGTCGGACGAATGCAATACTTCTGAAACCCGACGTACCCAATGAGTTGTTGACTCGTTCTCCCCTTGAACACAAGCATCCAGATCCACGATGGACATGGGTTGTTTGCACGTGTCTTTGAAATTGGCTATAAACCGGGCCTTCAACTGATCCCATGACTCGATGGAGTTAGCTCGTAAATTTTTAAACCAAGTACGGGTTGTCCCTTCCAACATCATCGTGAAGTACTTTGCACAAGCCGCTTCATCCACATATAGCATCTCCATTGCCATCTCATAACTCTCGACCCATGCCTCAGGTGGCTGATCCGCAGTGTAATTAGGCACTTTACGTGGACCCTTGAAATCCTTGGGCAGACGCACATTACGGAGAGCCGGAATAAGACACGGCACTCCCCAGGAACTGAAGGCAAGCCCGGTGCCTCGGTCTACTGACGCCGCTGGCTGAACCGGGGCGGGTTGATGACGACCCAAAGCGGCCTCCCTTCGTGCTCTGCCATTATCCACCACGTCTTGAGCATTACGACGCTGAGCACTGCTAGACACTTCCGGTTCATCCATGTGCCTGCTATAGCTTGGGCTCGGACGGGGGGTTGAATGAATTCTATCCCGGCTACAGGAATAAGCCTGCTGCTGCACCACGGCGGTTTGAAGAAGGTCCCTAGCCCGTCGCGTTTCAATTGCTGCTAGTGAATTGCCCTCCATCGGAATGGCTGCCAGGCGCGATGCTGCGGCAATCATGTTATCCAGAGGACTCGAGAAGTGGCCCGGCGGTGTGGACACGTATTGCGGCAGGTTATCCGTTCGTCGGGGTGGTTCCGTTATCCGTAGTTGGTCCGGAGCTGTCCTAGGCGCATCAGTCTGGTTTGCAGCTGCCGGATTGCTCGGCCCAGCGCCTGGTGTTTGAAAGAGGTTCAGTCCTTCGTAGATTGACGGCAGACGAGACCGGTACTTCCTTCGCATTACATCTTCCGATGCGGTCCGATCCAGCATGAGCCGGTAATTCTGCGCCTGTATCTGCTGTAACTGGGCATCCAAAGCGGCCCGTTCTTCAGCCATCCTAGCATCCTCAATTGCCAGGTCCTCCTTAGCCTGTGTTATCTGGTCCTTCAGCTTTGCAATGTCCGTGTTGTGCTGATCCCGCGTCTCCGTGGTGACTGCCGTGGTTAACAAGGTCCGCCAGGCATCCATCAAACCAGAGAGGACTTGTGCCGGTCGGCGCGCCGGGGCTCCTGCTGCGGCTGCTGATCCGGTATTCATTTCCGCTGTAGATGAAGACTGCAAAGTGGGCTGCGTTCCGGCCATGTAAACAGTAACCCGACTTGGCGGTTCAAGGAGGTCCGGAATACTATTGCCGTCGGAATATCTTTCGAACGCACCATTATGAATCTGGTATAGGGACTCGGTCTCGCCAGTGGATGACTCGCCGTCGGAATAAACAGCCGTCTCGCCTTCAGACACCGGTTCAGATCCGATCCCATGGACACATCCTACGAACGCATGCTTTATGGCGGGCTTAACCCGGGATGGACTCGCACGCTGAGCCGTCTCGACGAGGTCGGTGCAGATGTTCGGCTCAGGGCCCAGTTCACCGATCTTGCCAATGAAGACATGAATTCCACCAAAGGGGACCCGGTACCCGTACTCGATTGAGCCGGCCTCGGGGCCCCATCCTTCGTCATCGATGTAGAGCTTGCTGCGACGACTCTTGGTCATCCGGCCAACCACGTACCCCTTGAGTCCTCCAAAGCTGCCCTTCAAGAACTCGAAACCATCGTGCGATAGCCCCACGGTGAAAGGACTTAGTCGTGGAGCCATTGCAACGGGTTAGCTTGAAGGGGTTAAACCGGACAAGGGACACGGGAGGTTTATACTAGTTCGGCCCCTTCAATGAAGTTAAAAGCCTACGTCTAGTTGTGATGGGATTGATTGGGTTTCGATGACCAAGGAGCAAATATGCTTTGCCTGAATCTCGAGTTGTTGTTTTTTTTGTCCCTGAACCGCCACCGGGTTGTCCCTTTATATACATAGGTTGACGCCCGGCAGGTCTACAGAGCCCCGAGGCCGACTCATACAAAGTGTCCGGCTCGGTCTCTCCTTTCCTAACTTTCATTACAAGTTACATAACCATGGCGGTTTACTACTATGGGCCTTAATCTGCCCTTGGGCTCTAGGCCTCTTAGCTTCATTAGTAAAACGCCATCTTCTGAATCTTCATGGGCTTCAACGTAGTCGAGAGTGAACCGGGCCCTCCTGGCAGGTTTACACTCAGTAGTTATATCCCCAACAGTGCTTCTATAGTGCTTGAACATATGCATTTGAATTATGTAATGGTGATTGAACCTATATAAACTTAGTGTGTACGATGGAATGAAATATGTGATTGTCTACTTTCAAATTCAAATTCTAGAGAATTTTCAATTGCAGGAATTAAATTATGGCAAAAGAAAAACAGCTCCGTAGGTAATGACGGTGGTTTCATAGAGCAAAACATGTGGAATGAACCCCAAAAGCACACGGGTTCCGTCAAAGAGGCAAACATGTGCAAGAACCTCAATAACTCAGATGTTCCAAAGAGGCAAACATGTGTGATGAACCTCTATAGCACACACATCTTGTTGTCTCGAAACATGTGTGACGATAGATACATCTAAAACTGCGCACTATTGAAGAGTGTGTGAGATAGGAACCCTTATGGCATATGTTTAGCTAACGAAAAAACATATGCGACATGAATAGCACCACACACATTTTGCAGTTATTAAATGTGTGTGTTGTGCGCCGCATCGCAAATGGGGAAAAGCATAGTGTTTGTGATAGACCTTTTATCGCACACGCTATCTGACCGTCCTTGTTGTTGGGCACATCGCAAACATTGCGTCGGTATTGCACGTGAGATAGACCTATCATCCCACACGATCTCCAGAGACAAACATATGTGGGATGTGGTTTGTATCGCAAACGCTTACATCAGGAATCACGTGTGCGATAGGTTCGGGCATCACATACGATTAGTTTTGCCAAAACGTCTGCATTTTCATACGTTGTCGCGCACGGTTATCCTGTAGAAAATTTTATGCTTTGTCTAGTATTTAGGGTTTTTTAGGAAAATGATTTCCCGCCAAAATAAAATAAGCTTTAATTGAATTATTCCCCTTTTTGCATCTGAATTGATTCAAAAATCATATTCACTCTAATCTTTTTGGAAATTTTATCAAAGGTTCAAAATAATATTTTGGACCTGATGAAATACCTTTATGCCCAAATCAATTATTTAAATTTTCACCCTATTTTTGGAATATCAATTTATTCCCTAATATTTAGGGTTCCATTTAATTACCAATTTAAATTTTTAGGGTTTTAATATATCCTAGGGATTTATGGATAATCCCTACCCAAAATATTTAACAAAAGTTACAAGCATATCTAATCGTGAAGGGTGCAATATGGACATTTCTCTTCTTCACCTACACCGACAACCAGAATGCCTTTTGTCTCTCTCTCTCTTTACGGCCTTTTAATGCTATTGTGGTTCTTGTTTTAATTTGGTGCTTCTATAGTGCTTGAACATATGCATTTGAATTATGTAATGGTGGTTGAACCTATATAAACTGAGTGTGTATGATGGAATGAAATATGTGATTGTCTACTTTCAAGTTTTTCAAGGGATACGTCAAAGATTGACGCATCGAGAAGATAGATAGAAGAGGCCAAGAAGGGCCAAGCGTTTTACAAACCTGTCCACGGCTATAAAAGCCCTAGATCCACATGCGGATTACTCACCCATATCCTCCCTATCTACCATACAAATGACGGAACCCTGTTCCCGGAGTAGGCCGGCCACCCTCCAGTCTTGTGCCTCCAACTCAATCCTCGCACGCACCTCCTCAACCGATGGCGAAGCTCCATTGAACACTATGTCGTTTCGATGCTTCCGCAACTTCCAGAGCACCAAAGCAATTACTGTCCACGTCTCCTTCCTCACATGTTTTTGCGGATTTAGATCAGTCCACCACTTCACGAGGTTTGCATCCAACGACGGCGTCCAGTCCAGTTTCCCCCATGGGTTTGTGATCCTGGCCCATATTTGCCTGGCAAAGACACATCCAAGTAGCAAATGGTCAACAGTCTTCGGGGCTTGATCACAGAAGGGGCATGCCGATGGGTGCGGCAACTGGCGGCGCTGCAACCGTTCCGTTGTCCAACACCTATTTCGTGTCGCCAGCCACGTGAAGGACTTGCATGCTGGCGGTGCCCGTGATTTCCAGACTTGGAGGGCTCCAGCCTTCTCTGTTCTTCCCGCAAAGTGTGCGCGGTATGCCGATCGGGCGGAGAAACTGCCCGTGCTCTCCCATTCCCAGGCGATCTTGTCATCCACACCTTCCACCAGCTCGATGTTCTGAGTCATGTCTACCAATGTGATGAACTGGAGTAATGCTGGCATGCTCATATCCGGTGAGATGTCTTGCCACCATCCATCCGTGATCACTTGACTAACTGTCTTTTACCGTCTCAGTTTCTTGACCATGGCATATAGGTGCGGCATAATATCCTCAATGTTACCGTCCCGGAGCCACCAGTCCATCCAGAAACGCGTTGTCTTCCTGTCCCCAGGCGTGCATCATGTGGCTGCTTTGTAAATGCTCATGGATTCATCAGATACTTGCAGGTTAAAGTCACACCATGGCCAGCGTGGATCTGTCCTTTGCAACCACGACCATGTGGCTCTAAGTGTTGTGTTTGACAGGCGCAAGTTTGGCACTCCCAATCCACCATACTCTTTTGGCGTGCAGACTTGGTCCCATGCGACGATGCGATGCCCTCCATGTACATCTCTCCGGCCCTTCCACAAGAATGCACGACAAATTTTGTTAGCGGCTGTGATGGTTTTGATAGGTAGGTCGAGCGCCATCATTGCGTGCATCGGCATGGATGTAAGAGTGGTTCGTCGCAGCTCTAGTCGTCCGGCCCGATAGATCAACCGGGCCTGCCAGGCGGGTAGTCGGTCAGCCATCTCGTCAATCAAGTACTGCAACTGGGCTGCTGTAACTTTCTGCAATGCAAGACGTAGCCCGAGGTATCGGCAGGGCCAGTCCAAAACCTGGCACTCCATTTCAGTTACAATCAGCTGGCACTGCTCCTCAGAGCATCTTATTGGGTGGGCGGAGCATTTTGACAGATTGGTGCGCAGGCCCGTTGCGACACCGAAATCAAATAGCAGTGCCGCACATGCCCTAAGGCTTTGCAAGTCTGGCTTGATGAACGTGATCATGTTGTCGGCGTAAATGGAAGTACGTTGCTGGTAGCCAGTGGGTGCAAGCGGCGTCAGGACGCCGGTCCGTGAAGCTCGGTGAGCAGGTGTCGCAGGCTCTCCATAGCTAGGACGAACTGTAAGGGAGACACCGGATCCCCTTGTCTCAACCCTTGCCGATTGTATATGATCTCTCCCGGGATACCATTGAGAAGTACCCTTGTGGAGGACGACGCAAGCAACCCAAAAATCCATGTCGTCCACTTGGCGCCAAACCCCATGCATGTGTCGGAGAACTTCCAGCAAAAAAGCCCAGTGAACCGTGTCGAATGCCTTTGTAATGTCGAGCTTTAACATCACCGCCTCTCTCTTTGTTGCATGGAGTTTCCTAGCCAAACCTTGAACCATCATGTAGTTATCATGCAGCCACCTCCCTTTTATGAATGCGCCTTGGTGAGCTCCGACCAGGTTCGGCATGTCAGCAACCACCCTTGTGGCCAACACCTTGGCAAGTAGCTTCGAGAAACTATGTATCAGACTGATTGGTCTAAACTCACGTAACTCCATGGAGGCAGGTGTCTTGGGCAACAGTGTTATGAATGCTTGGCTTATGGAAGTGAGACCACGGAAATCCATTCCTCCAAACGAGTGGAAAGCTGCCATGACATCATCCTTTATGATCGGCCAACATTCAAATTCTAGAGAATTTTCAATTGCAGGAATTAAATTATGGCAAAAAAACAGCTGCTTAGGTAATGACGGTGGTTTCATAGAGCAAAACATGTGGGATGAACCCCAAAAGCACACGGGTTTCGTCAAAGAGGAAAACACGTGCGATGTACCTCAATAACTCAGACGTTTCAAAGAGGCAAACATGTGCGATGAACCTCTATGGCACACACATCTTGTTGTCTCGAAACATGTGTGACGATAGATACATCTAAAACTGCGCACTATTGAAGAGTGTGTGAGATAGGAACCCTTTTGGTATATGTTTAGCTAACGAAAAAACATGTGCGACATGAATAGCACCACACACATTTTGTAGTTATTAAACGTGTGTGTTGTGCGCTGCATCGCAAACGGAGGAAAAGCATAGTGTTTGTGATAGGCCTTTTATCGCACACGCTGTCTGACCGTCCTTGTTGTTGGGCACATCGCAAACATTGCGTCGGTATTGCGCGTGAGATAGACCTATCATCCCACACGATCTCCAGAGACCAAACATATGTGGGATGTTGTTTGTATCGCAAACGCTTACATCAGGAATCACGTGTGCGATAGGTTCGGGCATCACATACGATTAGTTTTGCCAAAACGTCTGCATTTACAACCGTAGCATGTGTGATGCCCCCCCCCCCCCCCCCCCCCCTCACACACCAACGCAAGGCGACGGTTTGCATATGCGTTTGCGAAAGAGGGTTTTAACCGTGTGCCCGATGGTCTTATAACTGCACTGATGCAAATCACCTTTATTTGAGCTACACACTAGACATCATACTATTACCATCGCAAGTATAGTCCCCACATGTTTATATCCGCTTACTCGCATACATAAAGCTAGCTGGACGTGCGTATGACAGCTCCTGTCACAACATATGGCATGGTAGACTCGATATTCAGGCCGGACCCGACGAAGGCTGACACGTAATGGGAGGTTGTAATCTTCAAGCCGATCCGGCGACGGAGGGTGGAAAGACACCTTTTCCTCGCGGGCGTCCCTCGAGCGACCCGTGCCAAGTCAGCAACTGCACAGAAAAACGAAACACTTCAACTATTTGTTCATCATCATACTGGAAACACCTGACCTCTCGGCGTACGGAGTTGATCAACTCTGGGGAATGTGAAGTGCTGATGATTACCTTGGCGTCGACACCATCGGGGACGATGCGGCCCTCGCTCCTGAGCTTGAGATACTCTTCGCGCTTAAACTTGGTGAATCCCCTACAAGAAGGAAACGCTTCGTACGGCTGAGATCTACCCGGCAACCACAAGGCAGCCACAGGTGGAGAGAGCTCCCGATCCTGGCCGTCCAATTCAAACTAGGGAAGACCGACCGATTAAGATGGCCTACCATTTGCCGCTGACGATGACCCTCTGGCGTCCGGGGAACTTGAACTTGGCCCGGCGCAGCGCCTCCTGCGCGTGGGCCGCGTGCGCGTCGCGGCAGCGCACGGAGAGCAGCACCTGGCCGATGTGCACCCGCGCGCACATCCCGGTGGGCTTGCCGAAGGCGCCGCGCATGCCGGTCTGCAGCCGGTCGGCGCCGGCGCAGGAGAGCATCTTGTTGATGCGGAGGACGTGGTAGGGGTGCGCGCGCACGCGGAGGTGGAAGGCGTCCTTGCCGGCGTGCTTGGCCATGTACTTGTTGCAGGCGATCCGGGCCGCCTCCAGGGCCTCGCTCGTCACGTTCTCCTTCTCCCAGCTCACCAGGTGCACGCACAGCGGGAACTCGTCCACGCCCCGCTTCTTCTGCCCCACGTCGAAGATGCGGATCTTGGGGTCCGGCACCCCGCGGCAGTACCGCGACTTGGGGTACGGCTTGTTCTTGATCTGGCGGTAGCACCGAGCAGGCCCTGAACAACAACGGCGTTGGTTCAAGTAGATATTACTAACATCGTGCATGATCGATCCGGCGAGCTAGCTAGAGGAAAGAAAAGAAAGGTGATGGCTGCAACATGGAGACGATGGGGGTCCGGCTAGCTAGAGGAAAGGAAAGGTGATGGCTGCTTACTCCTTCCCATGGCGAAAAGTTGCAACCTGAGGTGACAAAAGGGAGGCTGTGGAGTCTTTCGGAGCTTGGCTAGGATGTGTGATTCGAAGGAGACGGGTGAAGCCAAGTGGTGGGTTTATAGAATATAGAGGAGAGGAGGCTGGTGCCGGAAGGTACTGGTTTTCCGCAACGCGTGTCGACGAGCGGCCGGAAGGCCGAGGTTGCGTTTGGTTGAGGCAGGCCGTGACGCTTCTTCGAGAGCATGCGGGCGAGCGGTTGACACGCCGTGGGCTGCGAAAGCGATCGAAGCATTTGCTTGGGTTTGAACTCCCCAAAGGGGCCGAGCCGAATTCTTCGTAAGCAAGTGAAGCCGAAGCCCATGATCGCAAAGGTGACGTGAGTGCTGCTGTGCTCAACTCTGAACTGGTCCTCGCGTTTCTCAAAGAGAGAGAGAGAGAGCTGGTCCACATGCTGCCCGAGTGTTAGCTTTTTTTTTCAAGGGCTACTACATCCAAGCGGATGCACCATTAGCGTGTGGTGGGGAATCTCCAACAGAAATCATCAAACGGATATCATCCAGTGTTGAGTCACTCTCAAATGTCTCAGGACAGACGGTGGGGCGAACACTACTGAATATTTGCCCCATTTCAAACAGATCGAATACAAACACAGATGAAATTTGAGCTAAATAGAGGAAATTAAAGCAAGTTTCATCGTTGTATTACATGCAAATGGATGATATTGAACAAGTTCAACCTAACCTTAAACTAAGCTAAACTAAACCAGGCTAGGTACTGGATGGTGACCTCGTAGGCTCTTTCGAGGCCGTCGGCACTTCCATCTTCGTCTTCGTCATCGTTTAATCCGATGTCCCCGCTGACTATCGTCGTCTTGGTGCCAGTGCGCCAGTGACGGAAGGACAGTCAGGTGTCGCGCTATCCCTGCCCGACCACCGTGACGCGCTGGCGGTGCAGACGCTCTGCCATCCTCCACCTTCCTCCGCCGTTCATCACCGGCTACTCCAATGAAGATGGCACACTCGGACTCCGCCAACCCAACTTGGAGGAGCTGGGTGTTGAGGCGACTACGGCGGCAGCGGGCGTCTGACTCGACGGTGGTCTTGGACCGGTCGAGTGCCCAAGCCTCCTCGAGTGCGGGATACGTCAACACCCAGGCCGGTTTCACCTGGGTCTTGGCGAACACCGCCTTGCACTGCGTGCTGCGTCGCTCCTGACCGCGCGCCTCCACCTCGGCTTTGCACTTGGAGGACGGGGCGTCGCCGGTGCCCTTGATGTAGTAGTGGAGACCGGGGCAGCTTGGACGATGTCGGGGAGGACAGTTCCTCCTTCTCAACGACCGGGAGGACCGGGCGCCACTGGTTGGTCGACTTGCAACCCGGCAGGACGATGGCTCCTCCTTCACGCGACGTGCCATAGTTGCACGGCAGGTAGAACTGCTCCTTCTTCATGCGATAGCATACGTTCTGAACACCGCGGTTGCACGACAGAGACAATGGTGCCAGAACCTAGTCGACCAACAACCTGTGCAACACCTCCTCTATCTGCACTACGAACTCCTCGTCCATCGATGCGGCGAGCTGGGATGGCTTTTGCTCCTTGTCGCCCGATGAGAGCGTATGTTGGTGCAATGATAGGCCCCTTATGTTTCGGAGTTTGTTGAGATAAACAGTATGGGACTTATGTGTTTGCTAGTGCACACGGAGTAACAGGTCCCTGAAGTATCGAGGAGTTTGATGCAAATGACGAAGATAATCTCCCTGCGCAGCGGCGAAGGTTATCCCCGAAGATAAAGCTAACAAGAGTGACCCGTACAAATTGCTGAAGTTTAAGCCATTGGTTCGGTGCCTGTTCGAAGAATATGACTGCGTCCGAGGAAGAATGAAGACAAGATGAAGATGTACCATTTGTTTCGTTGTTCTTCTTCTTTCATTGAGTCATAGGACCACCATACTATTAAGAGGGATATATCGTTTGAAGCTTTGATTCTCTAATGCTAAACCCAAATCCTATGAAAGCTATGAGAGAAATCTCCTTGTGCTCCGAGTAAATACTTGCCAGCAAGAAACTGTGATCTTCTTCGTTGCGAGAGATTTGACTCGGATCGAGGAGTTAGCATTACTTGTTCCTCAAGTAATGTTACCGTTGCTCCAAAATCCGACCGTTGCGTATGTTGGAGTCATGTACCTAGGGTAGGGTCATAGACCTGATCTAAGTACCCTACCCAAGGACACCCTTAGAAGAGACCACCTTCCAGTCGACCAAAGAGGACTTCACTCGATAGACTTGAAGGACTCGACCATGAAGACTCACTCGACCAGCAGAAGGTCAAGAAGCACTCTGAACCGCAACGGTCTGTAGTTAAGTAGAATTTATGGTATTTAAGACACTTTATGTGGGGCGTTACCAGTAACGCCCAGACTTAATGTACTTTAAACCCCGCATTACTGAGGGCCGGAGGGGTCTGGCAGGCACTATATAAGCCGCCCCCACCTCAGTGTAAAGGGTTCGCACCCCTGTAATCCATTCACACATAATCCACTCGACCACCTCCGGGCTCCGAGACGTAGGGCTGTTACTTCCTCTGAGAAGGGCCTGAACTCGTACACCTCTTGTTTTTACAACCTCTCCATAGCTAGGACCTTGCCTCTCCATACCTACCCCCCACTCTACTGTCAGACTTAAAACCACGACAGTTGGCGCCCACCGTGGGGCAGGTGTCTCAGCGATTTTTTGGAGAAGTTGCGATTCTTCCGAGTACTTTCATCATGACTGCTGGTGGAGTTTTGGTCGAGGGTCGCAAGATCCGTCTCGGCGCCCTCACCTTCATCGCCGACGACTCCGCTTGGCTCCAAGAGGCTCCACTCGACGTTGATGCGCTCCCCATCCGCGGTGCGACACATTTTCGCGCATGTGTCCGCGGCGTTCTGCTGCGACAACCGTCGACCCCGTATCGGTCGACTCCCCTATCGGTCACCCTCCCGGTCTCCCACCAGCGCAAGCGCTCTGGTCGGTCGAGGCTTCAGCGGTGGGTGAGGCACGCGGTGGCTCGCTAGACGGCCACCGCCCAAGTTGCGGCGATCGAGCCCGACGAATCCCTCTACGGCCTGTTCGATCTGTCGACTGGCTCCGTAGAGACTGCATCCGAATGCGATAGCAGTGATTCGGCGGCGGAAATCTTGATGGTCAATGGACCTCGCAGCCCTCCTGGCTTCGCCCACGAGGGCGGAGTAGACGGTGGAGGCGACCCCGCACAAGACCACGAAGAGTACCAACCCGAGCCACTCAATTCTCTGCAAAGGGAAGAGCTTCGCCATAGGAACATGGATGCCCTGCATACTCCCATCGCGGGAGAAACCCTCGAGGCTCGCGCCTTGGAGGAGGCACGTTTGGCCAACTTGGCTGAACGCGCTCGTCTGGAAAATCTTCAGCGAGCACTCGACGAGCGCGCGCGGCAATGAGCACCCGACGCCAATCGACGTCAACTCTTCCCGCCGACTTAGGTATATCGAACCCCGATTCAGAATTTAGCAGCTGCAACCTGTATAGCAGAGTCCATCCAGCCCTCTTAGTCGGAAGCTGGCAGAGGCTTGATGCAGATCAGAGATTTGCTCTGGGCACCAGGAGATCAGAATTCAGCCGTGTCGCAGTCGCGCAACAGAATTCACAATCGATCCGTCGCTGCGAATACGGTTCAGTCGGCCCACAGTCCTAGATCGCCTCTGCGGCGTGAAGGACGCGAGAATCGGCGAGACCAATACGGTGACCGACATGATCGTGATGATAGGCGTCGAGTGCCCACTCCTCCCCCGAGGGGTGGGTCTTACGCTCCTCGGCAGTAGGACGACAGGCATCAACTCAGTGTGGGGCGAAGAGCTCCAGTCGACCCCCGGGAACCAGGCTTCGATGCGCGATCCATCATCGTGCAAGGCTTGGTCGACCGAAACAGAGCCCATCGGGGCGGCCCCGACAGAGATGCGCCCACAAGCAGTCGGGTGCATGTTTCTGGTCTAGAATGTTTCAGCAGGGCTATCAGAGCCGCGGTGATTCCCCCCAATTTCAGGTTGGCAACTCGAGTAAGCAAGTTCACTGGTGAGTCTAAGCCTGAAACTTGGCTTGAGGACTACCGAGTGGCGGTTCAGATTGGTGGTGGAAATGACGAGGTGGCCATGAAGCATTTGCCCCTCATGTTGGAAGGTTCTGCCAGAGCGTGGTTGAATCAGTTACCTCCTAGCAGCATTTACACTTGGGAAGATCTGTCCCGAGTGTTCGTCAGAACATTTGAAGGAACTTGCAAGCGACCAGCTGGATTGACAGAGCTGCAAGTCTGTGTGCAGAAGACGAATGAGGCTCTCAGAGAGTATATTCAAAGATGGATCACTTTGCATCATACCGTGGAGAACGTGTCTGACCATCAGGCAGTCTGCGCCTTCAAGGATGGTGTCAAGAACAGAGAATTGAGTTTGAAGTTTGGTCGAACCGGAGACATGACCCTGAGTCGGATGATGGAGATTGCTAACAAGTACGCCAACGGCGAAGAGGAAGACCGACTCCGAAGCGGCAAGTACAAGCCGAGTCAGTCGGAGAAGGGAAACACCAGTCGGAAGCAGAAACGGAAGGCCGAACCAGCAGCTCCTGGAGAGGCTCTGGCCGTGACTCAGGGAAAGTTCAAAGGGAAACCCAAAGGATCCTGGAACCCTAAGAAGGTGAAGGATAAATAAGGAAACGACATGATGGATATGCCGTGTCACATCCACACGAAGAAAGATGAAGAGGGTAATATCATTTACCCGAAGCATACCACTCGCCAGTGTCGACTCCTGATCCAGCAGTTCCAAGGGAAACAGTCCAAGGACAAGGAAAAGGAGTTGGACAAGGCCGAAGACAAGGAGGACAGTGAGGGAGGATATCCACATGTCAACTCCACTCTGATGATTTTCGCGGATGTGGAAAGCAAGAGCCGACTGAAGGTCATTAACCGTGAGGTGAACATGGTTGCCCCAGCGAAACCAAGTTATCTGAGATGGTCCCAAACGCCCATCACATTCGACCAGTCTGATCACCCGACTCATATTGCCACCCCTGGGAGGCAAGCTTTGGTGGTCGACCCAGTTGTCGAAGGCACTCGGCTGACGAAAGTGCTGATGGACGGTGGTAGCGGACTGAACTTGTTGTATGCAGACACACTGAAGGGAATGGGCATTCCGATGTCCCGACTGAGCACTAGTAACATGAGCTTTCATGGAGTTATACCAAGAAAGAAAGCCGAGTCACTCGGCCAAATAGCTCTGGACGTGGTCTTTGGTGATTCAAAACATTTTCGCAAGGAAAAGCTGACGTTTGAGGTCGTGGATTTTCAGAGCACGTACCACGCTATTTTTGGGGAGACCAGCTTACGCACGGTTCATGGCTCGACCATGTTATGTCTACCTCAAGCTGAAGATGCCCGGCCCCAAAGGAGTGATCACTGTCACTGGTGATCGGAAAAAGGCAGAAGAGTGTTTCTAGAAAGGCTCAAAGATTGCCGATTCCCAGGTGACAGCGGTCGAGTTTGAAGAATATAAGCAAAATGCAGATCCGAGTGATTTGCTGCGATCCAAGAAGCCCGCCACAGAATCTGCATTTCAGTCGTCCGGTGAGACGAAGCCTGTCCACATTCACCCGACCGACCCCAATGCAGCCCCAACCCACATCTCCACAACACTCGACCCAAAATAGGAAGAAGCGCTCATCCAGTTCCTCCGTGAGAACTGGGACATTTTTGCATGGAAGCCAGCTGACATGCCGGGTGTTCCCAGGGGACTGGCTGAGCATCGTCTCAGGGTCGACTCAACAAGAAAACCAGTTAAAGAGCATCTTCGGCGGTCTGCCGTCCAGAAGAGAAAAGCTATTGGTGAGGAAGTGGCTCGACTGTTGGCGGCAGGATTTATCCGAGAGATATATCACTCCGAGTGGCTCGCTAATGTCGTCATGGTTCCTAAGAAGGACAACTCACTCCGAATGTGCATTGATTTCAAGCACATCAATCGGGCCTGCCCGAAAGATCATTTCCCTCTCCCTCGCATTCATCAAATTGTTGACTCGACCGCGGGATGTGAGAGATTGTCTTTTCTAGACGCCTATTCCGGGTACCATCAGATCCGTCTGTATGGACCCGATGAGATAAAAACAGCTTTCATCACTCCATTCGGGTGCTTCTGCTATATCACCATGCCATTCGGCCTCAAGAATGCTGGAGCCACGTTTATGTGAATGATTCAGAAGTGTTTGCTCACTCAAATCAGTCGGAATGTGGAAGCGTATATGGATGATATCGTGGTCAAGTCGCGAAAAGGTTCCGACCTGCTCACTGACCTCGCCGAAACATTTGCCAACCTCAAAAGGTATGATATCAAGCTCAATCCATCAAAGTGCACATTCGGAGTTCCTGGTGGCAAGTTACTCGGTTTCCTCATTTCCGAACGAGGAATCGACGCTAATCCAGAAAAGATCGGCACTATACTCCGAATGAAACGCCCCGTGCGAGTGCACGATGTCCAGAAGCTTACTGGATGCTTGGCCGCATTAAGTCGATTCATCTCACGACTCGGTGAAAAGGCATTGCCTCTTTACCGACTGATGAAGAAGGCAGACAAGTTCGAGTGGACTCCAGAAGCTGATGCAGCGTTTGCCGAGCTAAAAGCTCTGCTCTCCACCCAGCCGGTGCTTGCTGCTCCAATCAGCAAAGAGCCTCTGTTGCTTTATATCGCAGCCACAGGACAAGTCGTCAGTACAGTACTTACGGTCGAGCGGGAAGAAGAAGGGAAAGCCTACAAAGTTCAGCGCCCAGTGTACTATTTATCTAAAGTTTTAACTCCATCCAAGCAGAGATACGCTCATTATCAGAAGCTTGTGTATGGGATATACATGACCACGAAGAAGGTTGCTCATTATTTCTCTGATCATTCCATCACAGTCGTCAGCGACGCTCCACTTTCAGAGATTCTACACAACAGAGATGCAACTGGTCGAGTGGCGAAATGGGCGATTGAACTTCCTCCCCTTGATATCAAGTTTGAGGCAAAGAAAGCCATTAAGTCCCAGGCAATAGCAGATTTCCTCGCCGAGTGGATTGAACAGCAGCAGCCGACTGAAGTTCACTCGGAGCATTGGACCATGTTCTTTGATGGTTCTAAGATGTTGAATGGTTTCGGTGCTGGGGTTGTCCTGGTTTCCCCCAGAGGTGATAAGCTCAGATATGTGCTCCAGATTCACTTTGATTCCTCCAACAATGAGGCAGAGTACGAGGCCCTTTTGTATGGGTTGCGCATGGCCATTTCACTCGGCGTCTGTCGCCTTATGGTCTATGGCGACTCGGATCTAGTGATCAACCAAGTGATGAAGGAGTGGGACGTGAGAAGCCCAGCCATGACTGGATACTGCAATGCAGTGAGGAAGCTGGAAAAGAAGTTTGAGGGGTTAGAGCTCCATCATATACCCCGACTAAAAAATCAAGCAGCTGATGATCTAGCAAAGATAGGTTCCAAGAGAGAAGCCATTCCGAGTGGTGTGTTCTTAGAGCATATTCACACCCCGTCAGTTAAAGAAGACCCTTTCACTGAAGAAGCCCCGCAACCCAAGAGTGCCACGGATCCGACTGAAGTAGAAGTCCCAGCAGTGGTCGACTTGGTTATGGAGGTCTTGGCAGTCACTCCTGATTGGACAGTTCCATATATCGCGTATATCTTGAGAAAAGAGCTCCTAGTGGATGAGGAAGAGGCTCGACAGATCGTCCGTCGATCCAAGGCCTTTACCGTAATCAAAGGACAGTTGTATAGAGAGAGCGCGACTGGAGTTGGTCAGAAGTGCATAACGCCAGAAGAAGGTCGAATCATCCTTGATGATATCCACTCGGGGACCTGTGGTCACCATGCGTCCTCTCGGACCATCGTGGCCAAAGCATACCGAGCCGGATTTTACTGGCCAAAGGCGAATGAAATGGCAAAGGAAATAGTGGACAAGTGCGAAGGATGTCAGTTCTACTCAAATATGTCACACAAGCCTGCATCAGCTCTGAAGACCATTCCACTCGTCTATCCCTTCGCAGTATGGGGGTTGGATATGGTCGGCCCCTTGAGAACAGGTCGAAGCAGTTTCACGCATGTACTGGTGGCAATCGACAAGTTCACCAAGTGGATTGAGGCAAAACCCATCAAGAACCTTGACGCCGGTACTGCTGTTAGCTTCATCAGGGAACTAATATTCAGATATGGAGTCCCGCACAGCATCATTATAGATAATGGGTCGAACTTTGACTCAGAGGAATTCAGGGATTTCTGCAACTCTCAAGGCACACGAGTCGACTATGCTTCAGTCGCCCATCCGCAGTCGAATGGACAGGCGAGCGAGCCAATGGCCTGATCCTCAAAGGGTTGAAACCCTGACTGATGCGTGATCTCAAACATGCGGCTGGAGCATGGGTCGACGAACTTCCCTCGGTGCTTTGGGGTCTGCGGACCACGCCTAATCGGTCGACCGGGAGAACTCCATTCTTCTTGGTCTATGGAGCTGAAGCAGTTTTGCCGAGTGATCTTCTCCACAATGCTCCTTGGGTTGAACTCTACAACGAAGCAGAAGCTGAACAAGCGCGGCAAGACGCAGTAGACCTCTTAGAGGAAGAAAGGGAGATGGCTCTGATCCGATCGACCATCTACCAACAAGACTTGCGTCGCTTCCACGCCAGAAATGTGAAGAGTCGAGCCTTCCAGGAAGGAGATTTAGTTCTCCGAGTGGATCAGCAGAAACAACATAAGCTTGCTCCTTCTTGGGAAGGACCCTTCATCGTCACCAATGTTCTCCATAACGGAGCATACCGTATCTACAACGTTAAGCACAATATCGACGAGCCCCGGGCTTGGAACGCGGAGCTGCTCCGCCCGTTTTACACTTAAAGTTTTTTCACTCGAACGAGTTGTAACAACATACTTCTGTAGTTCATGGACTGCAAAATAATAGTGTCATAATTTCCCCATAATTTTTGTCACTTTTTGTTTGCCCAGTAAAATTTTCCCCCTCAGTGGGTGACTTAGCTGCGAATCCGTTTCGCCTAAGTTTGTAAAAAAATCCTTGTCGAGTGATGAGCCAGACTCTCACTCGGAAGGCTTAGCTACGAATCCGTTTCGCCTAAGTTTAAATAAAATCCTACCGAGTGGTGAGCCAGACTCCCACTCAGAGGCTTAGCTGCAGTCCAAGTACTCGCCTAAGTTCGAATAAAATCCTACCGAGTGGTGAGCCAGACTCCCACTCGGGGGCTTAGCTGCAGTCCAAGTACTCGCCTAAGTTTAAATAAAATCCTACCGAGTGGTGAGCCAGACTCCCACTCGGAGGCTTAGCTGCAGTCCAAGTACTCGCCTAAGTTCGAATAAAATCCTACCGAGTGGTGAGCCAGACTCCCACTCAGGGGCTTAGCTGCAGTCTAAACACTCGCCTAAGTACAAGAACAACGTGCGCTCGCAAGGAGGATGAGGTACAGGTCGACTGCGACCCTCTCCTCTGAGCTACGCCACAAATACAACATGCGCTCGCAAGGAGGACGAGGTGCAGGTCGACTGCGACCCTCTCCTCTGAGCTACGCCATAAGTACAATGTGCGCTCGCAAGGAGGATGAGGTGCAGGTCGACTGCGACCCTCTCCTCTGAGCTACGCCACAAATACAACGTGCGCTCGCAAGGAGGATGAGGTGCAGGTCGACTGCGACCCTCTCCTCTGAGCTACGCCACAAATACAACGTGCGCTTGCAAGGAGTACGAGGTGCAGGTCGACTGCGACCCTCTCCTCTAAGCTATGCCATAAGTACAATGTGCGCTCGTAAGGAGGACGAGGTGCAGGTCGACTGCGTCCCTCTCCTCTGAGCTACGCCACAAGTACAACGTGAAAATCCTACCGAGTGAAGAGCAAACCTCCCACTCGGAGGCTTAGCTGTAGCCCAGTGCTCGCCTAAGTTATAAAAATCCTACCGAGTGAAGAGCAGACCTCCCACTCGAGGGCTTAGCTGCAGCCCAGTGCTCGCCTAAGTTACAAAAAGCCTACCGAGTGAAGAGCAAACCTCTCACTCGGAGGCTTAGCTACAGCCCAGTGCTCGCCTAAGGTATAAAAATCCTACCGAGTGAAGAGCAAACCCCTCACTCGGGGGCTTATCTATAGCCCAGTGCTCGCCTAAGGTATAAAAATCCTACAGAGTGAAGAGCAAACCTCTCACTCGAGGGCTTAGCTGTAGCCCAGTGCTCGCCTAAGTCGCGAAAATCCTACCGAGTGGTGAACACACCTCCCACTCGGGAGCTTAGCCGCAGTCCAGTGCCTGCCTAAGTGAATTGAAGAGAAAGTCGACTGCAGTAAGCACCTTGCTTTAAAACCTGCAAAAGACATTTCAAGCCAAAAACAAGCGTATTCAAACGTCGAATCCAAGTTCAGATGGATACCTAAGGGAACCGAAAGTGCTCAGGCACTAAGCCTGTTAAGGTTTATCGGTTACAAAATCACTCGGCATACCGAGGCAAATTTAAAGTGTCGAGCTCAAAGAAGTTTTTTTACCCCTCCTGTGGAGGGCTGGAAGGTGCAACAAACTCATCAAGATCAATTCCGTCCGCGATCTGAGTGGCAGCAGCGATGAAAGTCTCCATGAAGGACCTGAAGTCGTGTTTCTTGGTGTTGGCCACCCGAAGGGCCGCCAGTTTGTCTTCTCGCGCATCCTTGCAGTGGACTCGAGCCAGACACAGAGCAACGTCTGCGCCGCACCTAGCAGAGAACTTTTTCCACTCCTGCACTCGCCCAGGCACCGTGTTTAGTCGAGCCATCAGAGACTCGAGGTCGTTCTGGTGTGTCTCCCCGGGCTAGAGTGTGGTGTCAATGCGGGAAGTGGCGACCTTCAGCCTTGCAAGATAGTCAATGACAGCAGCAACGCGAGACTCAAGTCGGAACACATTCATGGCAACTTCATCGTTCACCAGAGAGTTGACGGGGTCCAGGTTTGGTTCCAGCCGACTAGTTTCCTCTTCAAAGTTTTGGCAAAATTCTGCAAATACAATCACTGAGTCAAGGCGATGGTCGAATGGAAAGATCACTGTAAAAATGATTGTTTAACGCAAAGGATTACCTTCGAGCATGAGGAACAACTTCTTGGCGAGTCCACTCAGAAAGGCCTCCAGATCATTCTTCTTCCCAGCCAATTGACTGGCCTTGTCATTCAGAGCAGCTTTGTCGTTTTTCAGTCGACTAACCTCCTTGTTGGCAATATCAAGAGCAGCTTTCAGATTAGTATTTTCTTCTTCAAGCTTGGTGACCGAACATACCTTTGTCAACAAGTTTAGTCTTCTCAACTAATTCAAGATCTTTCTTCTTTTGGGCCTCCTTCACCTTGCCTGTAAAGTTACAGCAAGGTCAGATTTTGAAACAGATGAAGGACAAAAGCAGTCGTCGAAGTCTCACCGAACATACCTTTGGTCTCCTCCTTTGCCTTCGTCAGATTCTCCTGGACCAGCTTCAGATCCAGCTCAAGCTGGATGTGCTTGTTCTCCAGCTCGGTATAACGAGCTGCAAGGTCGCAGGATTTCTGCGAAGAACCAATCGACAAAATATCAAAGATAATTCACTTCCGAGTGGATAAGAGAAAATCATGCGTTTCTAAGACTACAGCCGAATACAAACATTCGACCGTAGTCTCGGGGACTACACCCAGTGGGTGCACTCAGCGTGCCCCCACTAGTTCTATTAAAGATAGAGTCGACCAGTCGACCAACAAAAAAACAAGACGTATTCTTCAGACTGTAATCGACTGCAAGCAGTCGACCACAGTCTCGGGGACTACACCCAGTGGGTGCACTCAGCGTGCCCCCACCGGTTTGAGAAATCCATTCAACCTAGTCGACTGACGGAAAAACTTAACTTCTAAAGCCTATGGTCGACTGCCAGCAGTCAACCATAGCCATGGGGACTACACCCAGCGGGTGCACTCAGAGTGCCCCCGCTAAACCGGAGTTTCAATCGACACACCCAGTGGGTGACTGCTATAGATTCCGGAAAGAAAGATTTTCAGATAGCATATCCTAACAGAACAGGCGATTCGACTGACCTGAACGTTGCTTTGAAGAGCAGAACTGGCGTCGTAGGCTGCCTGGCTTGCCTCCCGGATGGCCTTCACCTGCTCCATCATGACCCCCGCCTGGCGTATCGCTTCCTTTGCAGCACTGGCTTGGTCCTCTGGGACGTGGTGCATCATGAAGAGGGAAGGCTGTGCGGCACTCGACGAAGCGGGGTGAGCACTCGTCAGTGGCACCGCGAAGGACACGGTGTGTCGAGTGGTGTTCTCCTCCCCCGCGACCAGAGTCTCGGGTGCTGTCACATCCTGGGCCACCCTGCCGGCAGATGCTTTCCTGCTCCTCCTGTGTTTCAGCGGTTCTTCATCGACGTCGTCGTCAGGAAGGGTGATAACGACATTGGATGGAGCTGCAGAAAAGAATCAGAATTAGAGGCCAAGAGTCAATCGACAAAAAAAAACGGAATTAAGAGAGTGGTACCAGGTCTTGAGGTTGCAGCGTCCTCCATCTCATGATCGTCGGCCCTGGCTGAGGTATCGTAAGTAGCAGCACTGCAATTCCAGAAATCAGTCAGATAACTCAAGAGTCGATCAAAGATAAACTCATGAAAAGCGAGAAGACTCAAGCAGCATTTTTACCCTGATATGGTGGGGATTGACACCTTCATCTTCGGCAGGACCTTGGTCGGCTTCGACGGTGCCACCCTGGATTGCTTCGGAGCCTTTTCAGTCGGCACCGGAGAAGTGATCCGAGGACACTTGGTCGACTGCGCGACAGTCGCCACCCCCTTCCCGCGTTCAGTCGCAGGGTCATGGACAAGCTTCGACCACCTTTTCGAGCGCGGTGGTGCGACCTCCTCCTCCTCCTCTTCATCATCATCATCATCATCATCATCATCATCATCATCTTCAACGGCATCCGAGTCCCACTCCTCCTGGCTTTCGCCCCCGCTCGCTTCTCCCTCCTCAGTCGAAGTCTGCGCCCCATTGGGCATCGAGTACAGTTTGGTGAGGGCCTGTTAGACATCAAGACAAAGATCAATCGACCAATTTGCGGCGAAAACGGGAATAAGTATAACGAGAATACAATTGTAGAAAGAGTGGACATACCTTGTCTGGAATGCTACAATGGTCGAGTGGAGGAATCCTCCTGGCTCCATGAGGGTTATCCTTGTTCCCGATAACCGCAGCCATCCACCTCTCCAGCGTGGCATCGTCGACTGTTTCTGGGTTGATCCGAGTCTCATCTTCGGTCCTGCGGTACAGCCACATACAATGGCTCCGGAACTGAAGAGGCTGGATACATCGCCTAAGAAAAACTTCCAGGAGATCCATACCCGTCACTCCTTCCCGAACCAACTGGACTACGCGCTCCATCAGCATCCTCACGTCGGCTTTCTCCTCCGGGAGCACCTTCAGAGAGGAGGGCTTGGTGGCTCGGTCCATGGTGAATTGAGGGAGCCCACTCGACTGCCCCGGTGTCGACTCGTTCTGGTAGTAAAACCAAGTCGACTGCCAGCCTCTGACCGACTCAGGGAGCGTCATGGCTGGGAAGGTGCTCTTGTTCCTCATCTGGATCCCTAGACCTCCACACATCTGGATAACCTTGGTTTTATCGTCATCTGGACTCGCCTTCTTCACAGTCTGGGAGCGACACGTGAATATGTGCTTGAACAGGCCCCAGTGCGGTCGGCAACCCAGAAAGTTCTCACACATGGACACAAAGGCAGAAAGATAGGCGATATAATTCAGGTTGAAGTGGTGGAGTTGCGCTCCGAAGAAGTTCAAGAAACCACGGAAGAAAACACTCGGTGGCAAATAAAACCCGCGATCGACGTGGGTAGCCAAAAGAACACACTCACCCTCTTCCGGCTGGGGTTGCCACTCGTTCCCCGGGAGCCTTGCTGCTCCGTGGGGGATCAGAGCGTCGTTGGCCATGTCGAGGAGATCCTTCTCCGTGATGGTCGACCGGATCCAATCTCCTTGGACCCAGCCGTTCGGCAGACGAGATCTGGACGAAGACCCGCCTCGACTGGTTGTTCTCCCTTTCGCCTTCCCCGTCGCCGACGCCTTCTTCGCGCGTTCCAGCGCTGCCGTCTTCTCCTTCACCATGGCTACCGGCGAAGCGCACGAGGAGCAGTTGCGCAGAGGCGGGAGCGGGCGCGGTGGGCGGAGGCAGGGAGGGCAGAGAGAGTGGAGAGGTACTGTTCAAAGACCCTCGCCGGGCGCCTTTATAAGATCACTTCCGAGTGGATGACAGGTGGGCACGGGAGATCCAATCACATCCCGAAACAGTCGCGCGTACGCGATACGTGGCGAAAAAGGTGGCGCAGGAATCGAGGCGTCTATGCCCTATCCCATCCGAGCACCACGGTCCACCCCGCTACGCGCGCTTCCCCAAATTTCGTATCCCACAAAATCCGCGAACGGCAGATCGATCTGTCAGGTGCAAGATTTCCTGCGACCCGTCGCTCGGTAATTGTTAAGTTCAAAAGGTCACTCGACGAAAGAAAAGAATGGATCAAGTCGACTGAAGAAAAGTTGCTGATTATCAACAAAGAGATTATTGGTCCAAGACAACACATGTTCAGAATGCAAAAGCAAGTCGAAAATAATATCAACTCCTTCCTCACTCAAGCCTCAATCCATTCGGGGTCTAATGTTGGAGTCATGTACCTAGGGTAGGGTCATAGACCTGATCTAAGTACCCTACCCAAGGACACCATTAGAAGAGACCACCTTCCAGTCGACCAAAGAGGACTTCACTCGACAGACTTGAAGGACTCGACCATGAAGACTCACTCGACCACCAGAAGGTCAACAAGCACTCTGAACCGCAACGGTCTGTAGTTAAGTAGACTTTATGGTATTTAAGACACTTTATGTGGGGCGTTACCAGTAACGCCCAGACTTAATGTACTTTAAACCCCGCATTACCGAGGGCCGGAGGGGTCTGGCAGGCACTATATAAGCCACCCCCACCTCAGTGTAAAGGGTTCGCACCCTTGTAATCCATTCACACATAATCCACTCGACCGCCTCCGGGCTCCGAGACGTAGGGCTGTTACTTCCTCTGAGAAGGGCCTGAACTCGTACACCTCTTGTGTTTACAACCTCTCCATAGCTAGGACCTTGCCTCTCCATACCTACCCCCACTCTACTGTCAGACTTAAAACCACGACAGCGTACGTGTCGGTTGGCCATTGGCTGGACCTCGTGTCCAAAATGGTCATTTCCCATCCGGGGAGACTGTGGTTATAAATAGCCACTCTGCGCCGGCTTTGTCCGGTGGCTGCTCCGTTTGATTCTGAGAAGATTGTTGAGCAACCCACTCTCTGAGCATTTGAGTTTAGAATCCACCGAGAGAAAAACCCTAGAGCCGAAGAATTAGATAGTGGTTCAACATCACTGGAATCTAAGTTTAGTACGCTTCCCTTTTACTCTTGAGAGCTGCAAACTCTCTAGACGGTTAGGTGTCAATTTCTTCAGAGACCAAGAGTGATTGTGGTTCTCGAAGAAGAAGTCTGTAAAGGTTTGGAGATCGCCTTCAAGTATCTACCATGAGTGATCGGCATCAGTTAACGAATCAATTGTCGAGGAGAATAGCGTGAAGAGGGTTTATCTTCCGTGTTAAGTCACAACCCCTCCAACCAGACATAGTCCTTGTGCAGAAGGACGAACTGGTCGAACAAATACCTTGTCGCCATCGAGCATCTTCAGATATCTCTGTCACTAATGTTTACTTTCGATGTGTTTTCATTCGTATGATTTACTTTGATGCATGTCTTAGTTTTCATTCGGTACTATGTTTTAGTTCACTAAAGTTTGTTTTTCATTTATTCCACTGCTGGGTTCTGAGAGAATTAAGTTTTCCGAAGAAAATTTAAAACCCCCCCCCCCCGCTGGTAGACATACTTTGTTCCTACAATTGGTATCAGAGCGAGGTACTCCTTCACTCTCCTCATTTTAGTCTAATGACTTTGGAGTTTAAGTATGTCTTTAGTGAACTACAAGTCGCATCTCAAGATTCCATATTCGATGGGGCAGACTATCCCTTCTGGAAGGAGAAGATGAAGATCCGTCTTCGGTCAATAGATGATGATATGTGGAATTGTGGTGCAGATTGGGTTCACGGCCGTTATTCCTCCAGCTCCTGCCGATGAAGAAAAGAAGCTTATTCAACTAGATGCTCAAGCCAAAGATGAAATTGGTGGTCATCTCTCTCGGGCACAATTTCTTCGATATCGCCAGTGTGAAACCGCCAAGGATCTGTGGGATGTCCTCGAAAAGATCAATGAAAGAGTTTCAACTCAGGAAGAAGCTCGAATTGATACTCTTCGAGCGAAGTTCAATCGCTTCAAGCACATTGGAAATGAGAGCTGTCAGCAAACCTTCGGCCGCCTTAGTGACATAGCAAATGAACTTTAAGGACTCGGCGCCAAAGATATCACTGACCATGAAGTTGTGAAGAAATTGCTTCGATCTCTTGACACTTCCTTTGACACGCTCGTTCTGATGATTCACGAGCATCCTAATTTCAAAGACCTCAATTCTGTTGATGTCATGGAAAGACTAAACACTCACGAGGAACAAGAAGAAGAGAAGAGAGATCTGTATGGCTGAACTCAACGCAAAAATTAGGCTCTCAAGGTTGTGGCTGATTCCTCCTCAGATGGAAATGTTGAAGAAGATTCAGATGATCAAGAAAGACTCAGCAAGGATCTCGCACTGATCACAAAGAGATATAAACACTTCCACAAGAAGAGCCAGTTTTAGAAAGAAGTTCAAGCAACTCTGGGGGTTCAAAGTCTTCAAAACCCGCTGGAGAATACACCTGCTTCAAGTGTAAAAAGCCTGGACACTTCATTTCAGACCACCCCATTTGGGATGCTGAAATCCGTGCTAGTGGTAGATATGATTCGGGTAATCATCGAGGCAAAAGCAAGAGCAATAACTGCGACTCCGATGATGAGAAGAAAACAAAGAAATTCTTCAAGAAGAAGGACAACTCCACGTCAAAATTCGTTAAGATCTTCGTCAAGAAATCCTTCCAAGCCCTCCTCCAACCCCAAGAATAGCTCTTGTCATGGAATTGTCACGTGAGATGTCCTAGTGAAAGGACTTAGTCGTGGAGCCATCGCAACTAGGAAGCTTAAAGGGGTTAATCGGGACAAAGGACACGAGGTTTATACTGGTTCGGCCCCTTACGGTGAAGGTAAAAGCCTACGATCCAGTTTTGAGTGGGATTGCTTATGTCTCGATAACCAGGGAGCGAATCGCTTGACCTAGCTCTCGATCTGATGTTACTTGCCCTGAACCGCCGCTGGGTCATCCCTTTATATACAAAGGTCGACGCCCAGCGGCTTACAGAGTCCCAGCCAGCTCATAAATAGTGTCTGGCTCGGTCTCTTAACTATTCTTGCCTTACAATACAAGTCACGCACATATGGCGGTTTATCACTACGGGCCTTAAGTCGTCTCTGGGCTTTGGGCCCTTAACTGAACCGCCATCTCTATCCTTGGCCTTGGGCTTCAAGAATATTTGTAAGTATAACCCGGCCCCTCCTGGGCGGGTCATACAAATAGTTATATCCCCAACATTAGGCCCCAGATTGATTTGGATTGGTTCATGTCAATCTTTGATACTTCAAAAAATCTTCTGCCCTTATGAAATTTTCGTAACCCGCCATGACGTCATACTCTGGATTTGTTATAACCTGCCATGACGTCACCTGTCATAAAGCACGTTTTGTTCAATGTACCTCAACGGATCTTTGTCTTGATGACCATCTCAAAAATCGAGGTGTCCTTGTAGTTGGATAATTTATGTTTTTGGCCTCCTCGTTTTTCACGCTCTTTTAGTAGCCCTTCCTTATAAATAGACCAGACTAGGTCTTCTTCATTCTTCCCTTTCTTCGTCTTCTTCCTCTCGCCCCCATCTGTCACTCGAGCTCTGCCGCCGCTGCAGCACATCTTCGTCTCCATCGACTTTGGCCGCTGCATCAACCTGAAACTCGTCCAGAGAACGGCGGCACCCCTCCGCGACAAGATCCACTACTGTAAGTTTTCCCTTTCCTGCATCTTAGATCCATGCTAGGGTTAGCGAGTTCATCTATACAGTTCCTCGTTCATCCCAGTTCTTCGCGTTTGCTTCTGCCATGGCTTCTTTTGATCCAACAGTAGCGTAGATCTCGTGCGGTAGTCGCTCCACATCCATTTTAGGCACTAGAAGATCTTCTTTCCTTGTAAAGGATCCTCATTAGAACGCATGAACTCCTCTGTACCATGTTTTTAGGTCTAGAAATTTTTCTTTTCTGAATGTCCATTTGGTCCACAATAATAGCTGTACTTTGTGAAACCTGTTTATGCAACACTTAGGCAAAAATCTGCACTTGTTAGATTCATCTAGCCATGGCGACTCTAATCACCGGATTTAAAGAGGCAATGCTCAATTGATAACTTTAACCACCCACGACGGTTTAAATAGTCTTGACGGCTCGTAGAGCCTATGGCGGCTTAAATAATCTTGACATAATTATCCTTATACCATTAGGCCCCTTCATAAGCCGCCATCTTGAATATGCACTGTAATGTCTTTTTTCTGCCCGGCTTAAATTTGAACATGTACATTTTACTCTATCTTAGTCTTTCATCACAATGGCACCGAAAGCACCCACTTCCAGCAACTGGGTCAAATCCATTGTCACAGATAGCACTCTTGACGATTTTGTGAAGACCGGCTATCTGCCAAAGAAAGAAATCATGTTTTATCGTGCTCCTAACCCGGAGGAGGAATTTCCTCAGCCCAAAGAGGGAGAAGTTGTTGTTTTCGCGGATCACATGAACTGGGGTTTCTCTCCACCCGGCTCAAAATTCTTCAGAGATGTGTTGCACTTATTTGATCTTCACCCACAAGACATCGGACCTAATTCCGTGCCTAACATCTGCAACTTCCAAGTATTTAGTGAAGTATATCTTGGAGAAGAATCCAACCTATTGCTCTTCAGAGAGCTATTTTATTTGAACCGCCAGAATGAGTGCGCTAGCGGTCAGAGCTTAGAACTTGGTGGTGTCTCGATCCAGCGTCGTAGGGACATAATCTTTCCTTATGCCAACCCGCCGAGTCATCCAAAAGACTGGAATCAAACATGGTTTTACTTCCAAGACACCTCTCCGGCTGGTGAAAACCCTCTGCCCGGCTTTCGTGCTCTTCGTCTTGGTCCCAACCACCATCTTCCTGACAAGATTACAGTCGCCGAACGCAAAACACTCACCCCCACCTCAGCCAAGATCAAAGCTCTTCTGGGGAACGGTTTAACCGACATCGACTTAGTCCGGGCTTGGCTTGCCTGGCGAGTTATTCCATTGAGCCGCCGCCCCGGCTTGATGTGCAATTGTATGGGCGCAAAGGATGACCCTCTGCGGCACAGCCCTGATGATTTACCTGAAGATGTCATCGATGATATGACAAAGTGTCTTTTGAACGAGAGCCTGGCAGATTGTGGTAAGGTAGGCTTAGCCCCCTTCTGCAAGGCTAACCCGGCTCCAAAGGTAAGCCACCCATATGAAATAATTACTTTGATTTTTCAATGTTTCACCCATACTCATACATATGTTAACGTTTGCAGGCGGGTGATAAATTCTGGAAGGTCAAATATGACCGTGAAGCTGCCAAGAAAGCCAGGAAGGAGAAGAAAGCCACCAGGAAAGAGGCTGCCAAAAAGAAGGGCAAGAAAGCCACCGCCTCTGACCTGCTTCGGCTAGCAGATTCTTCTGAGTCGGAGGTAGCCCTTGACTCCCTTGGCTCCTTTTTTAACCATCTTATTGATACTAATTATCAGCAGGAGGACACAGGAGCAAGCCGTAGCAAGGCTGATGAGGTAACTATCATTTCATCCGACTCTGAGCCTTTGCCAAGACAGAAAATCTGCGGAGTAACCTGGAAAGTAAGGTTTCACATCCCTTAGCTTATCAAGATCCTCAATTTCTTTTGAAGCAACAGATTCACGAGAGCCGGAGGTAGACCCGGACCAGCAAGGATGCAGAGCTCTCCTCTGGCTTGCCAAATACCCCACGGAAATGCCGGAACAAGGTCACTTCTAATTTAAATATCTTTTATCCTTTGGTGGGTCTCACTCGTCAACCGCTCAATTCTTCTGGCTCAGATTATCAGGAAACTTCCCCTTCCTCTGGCGACTCACAGCAGTCCAATTTGTCGGCTTTCAAGACCGCACCAGGGTAATGATAACCTGCTTATCCTGTATTCATATTAATCCATTGCATTTGTACTAACCTTTTTTGATTTAATGTAGTGGACAAGCCAAGCCCAGCAAACGGGTTAAGAAGAGCAAGCCGGCTGAAGACACGGTCGTGACCGAGCCGACAATTGGAACAGCTGCGCCTGAATCATCAACTCATGAGCCGTCATCTGAGCCAGCTCAAGATATACCAACTCCAATTGTTCACCCGCCTGCTGAGCGAGCCGGTGATAGCTCAGAAAACCCGGAAGCCCCTAGCCCGGTCAGGACGGATGATCCTCAAGATACTGATGTTGAAATCACCAGAACCGGCTTTGCTGAGCCGGGAAGGCCAACCATGCTGACCAAGTGTTCCACCAAGGAGGAGCTTCTAGAACACCACCGGGTCAATCTTGACGTTGCAAACTATGCTCACATGAGTATTGGAGAAGTATTTTATGGCTACATGAGCCTAGTGCACAGCAGCCGGAACCTTGAAATTGACCTGGTGAAGCAGATGCACCAAAAATTTGAGGTATAACCCTTTCTCTGTATTCATTTATCTTTACTATGCCAGCCCCCAAGTCTATTGCTTATGATGAATATGTTGTAGACTTAGAAACAAATTTAATGACATTAGTAGCATAGATGGATAGAACATGCAAGAAGTCCGGCTTACTCTGTAGTCCCCAAGGGGCGGCTTAACCCGCATGGTTGAACCTGTCCCTCATATGGTTATATAGACGAAAATACTTACAGGGCTTTGAACAGCAATATGAATTAGCCCGCAAGTGCCAAGTACTATTGCTTGCAAGTGCTGGGGACTTACTGTCATGAACCGCCACCTTCAATAAAATTCTTCGGTAGACATTAGCCCCCAAGTGCCTAGTGTTGTTGCTGGCAAAAGGCTTGGGACTTAATATTGCATCAAAATTGGCTTGATTTTGAACCTGCATTTGTATAGGCCGCCACGAGTCAACTCGAATCAGAGGTGACTGATCTAAAGAACCGCCTTGAGGCCCAAGAGACAGAAACCCAAAAAGCCGACTCCAAGTTCAAATTAAGCGTTTCTGAACAAGAAAAACTGAAGAAAGAATTTGAAACGGAAAAGAAGGCCTGGGCTGATGAAAAAACTGCATTAATTAACCGAGCTGAGAAGGCAAAGGTGACTCTTGAAGAAGTAACCGGGGAATTAACTGGCTTAAAACGCGATGTCTCTCAAATGGTCTCAGCGATCTTTGGTAAGTCACCCTGCAAGTGTTAAATACTTGGACCTTTCAATTGATCATATAATTGGAATTGATGCACCTGATTATGTTTATGTAGGCCCCAGGAGTTCAAATCTAAACCAAGATATGTTGATCAAGCTTAAGGCAGTTTATACACTGGTAGAGCAACTGTACACTGGGTCTCAGCGTGCATTAGCCACGGTGGCTTTGTCAAATGAAGTGCCTACCCTCCTGGCAGAGGTATTGAAAAATCTTTCTGTGCTACCCCAATGGTTCAATGAACTGAGGCGGTCAGCTGCAAGAGCCAGAGCAGTAAATGCTTTAAGCCGGGCCAAAGCTTGGCTACCGGAGTTAGACCCGGCCGACATTGCCACTAGCTATCCAAGATTGAAGGAGGATGTTACTCCCTTTGAAAAAGAAGACTTTAACGCTTGTGTAAAGGAGATACGCCCCGTGGCCACCCAGATAGCCGACGAAGTGGAACTTACCAAGTAGCAGGCGGGTTATGACGTTGAGAACCGGAGAATTCCAACGCCTCACTATAAAGTGACCAGTCTGATCCTCCCGCTCCGTAAGCACACCTTCGCCCCTGAAGTTGACCCGGCCGGGCTAGTTGATGATGAAGCTGATTTTGAAGCTTTGAACAACATTGACTGGTCATTGTCAACCTTCCAAGAAAGGGAACAGGGCGAAGACACAGAGAGGGCTAACCCGGACGCTTCAGGCCAAGATGAAGGCTAACCTGCCGTGGCGACTCGCACCTGTGATGTGCTGAAAAACAATATGAATCATTTGGACTCGGGGAGTCATGTAATAGAATAGAAATAACTTTGCTTTTGACGTGCCATCGTGCATGTTTTTGGTGCTTAATTGTATTAAGCCACCATATTAGTTTCACTCGGTTTACACTCGTCATGTTTTTTCCTTATGATTGATCAAGTCTTCGAACTGCCTTGCACATAGAAATAGATGACAAGGACCCTTGGCGTCTTACTGCAAGGCGGGTCATAATAGCTTGATATATTTAAAACAAAATAAGAAATCACAGATAAGCCTGTTGCAACATATAACGTTGAAACTCAACCATGACCTTATACCTGTGACCTTTCTGAAATTGCACTGCCGGCTTATATGACCCGGACAATAAGGGTGATGACCCAATTCTTCGGAAACCAATATTTCCAAAGGTTTAATGATGCTCATATATTGGCAACTTATCAGCCAATATCAAGCCGGGTTAAAATTAACCACACTTGCACTTGTAAACCTCAAAAAAGTCTCAAGTCAAATAAAGAGTGCTTCCAAAGAAAACTTAAACAAAATATAATATAAAAAATTCAAGGCTTCTGATTCGAATACGATCAGTAAACCATTCCAGAGGGGTTAAGCTAGGATTCGAATACGATCATGTAGCCCCCAGTGGCTTTGGCGTTGCGCCGATCAAGAGGGTACCGAAAACTATGTTCTCTTTGGTTCGAATACGACCTATGTTTGAACATGAAGCCCCCTAATGACCTTGAGAGTTTTTTAATGACTCTGATTCGAATACGATCAAAGTCGGTTCACCAAATGGGTTGAGCTATGATTCAAATACGATCAAGAAGCCCCCGAGTGAGCTCGGCAGTGTGCCAATCAAAAGGGTACCGACAGCTATGTTCTCTTTGGTTCGAATACGACCTATGTTTGAACAGGAAGCCCCTGCTACGTCTTGAGCTTGCGTTGGTTTTACTTGAAGAGGAAAGGCTGGTGCAGCAATAGTAGCGTAAGTATTTCCCTCAGTTTTTGGGAACCAAGGTATCAATCCAGTAGGAGGCTCCTCAAAAGTCCCACGCACCTACACAAACAAACAAAGAACTCGCAACCAACGCAATAAAGGGGTTGTCAATCCCTTCACGGCCACTTGCGAAAGTGAGATCTGATAGAGACAGTATGATAAGATAAATATGTTTTTGGTATTTTATAATATAGATTGGAAAAGTAAATATGAAAATAAAAGTAGATTGAAAGCTTATATGATAAAAGATAGACCCGGGGGCCATAGGTTTCACTAGTGGCTTCTCTCAAGATAGCATAAGTATTACGGTGGGTGAACAAATTACTGTCGAGCAATTGATAGAAAAGCGAATAATTATGAGATTATCTAGGCATGATCATGTATATAGGCATCACGTCCGCGACAAGTAGACCGACTCCTGCCTGCATCTACTACTATTACTCCACACATCGACCGCTCTCCAGCATGCATCTAGAGTGTTAAGTTCATAAGAACAGAGTAATGCATTAAGAAAGATGACATGATGTACAGGGATAAACTCATGCAATATGATATAAACCCCATCTTTTTATCCTCGATGGCAACAATACCATACGTGCCTTGCAACCCCTATTGTCACTGGGTAAGGACACCACAAGATCAAACCCAAAGCTAAGCACTTCTCCCATTGCAAGAAAGATCAATCTAGTAGGCCAAACCAAACTGGTAATTCGAAGAGACTTGCAAAGATAACTCAATCATGCAAAAAAGAATTCAGAGGAGATTCAAATATTTATCATAGATAAACTTGATCATAAACCCACAATTCATTGGATCTCGACAAACACACCGCAAAAAAGAGTTACATCGAATAGATCTCCAAGAAGATCAAGGAGAACATGGTATTGAGATCCAAAAAGAGAGAAGAAGCCATCTAGCTAACAACTATGGACCCGAAGGTCTGTGGTAAACTACTCACAACTCATCGGAGGGGCTATGGTGTTGATGTAGAAGCCCTCCATGGTCGATTCCCCCTCCGGCGGAGCGCCGGTGAGGGCTCCAAGATGGGATCTCGCGGATACAGAAGGTTACGGCGGTGGAAATTGTTTTTCGTTGGCTCCCTAGATGTTTTCGAGGTACGTGGGCATATATAGGAGGAAGAAGTAGGTTGGTGGCCGCCTGAGGGACCCATGAGATAGGGGGGCACGCCCTGTAGGGGTGGGCGCGCCCTCCACCCTCGTGGCCTCCTCGGCTTCTTCTTGGCTTGCACTCCAAGTCCTCTGGATCACGTTTGTTCCAAAAATCACGCTCCCGAAGGTTTCATTCCGTTTGGACTCCGTTTGATATTCCTTTTCTTCGAAATACTGAAATAGGCAAAAAAAACAGCAATACGGGCTGGGCCTCTGGTTAGTAGGTTAGTCCCAAAAATGATATAAATGTGTAAAGTAAAGCCCATAAACATCCAAAAAGGGTAATATAATAGCATGAAACAATCAAAAATTATAGATACGTTGGAGACGTATCAAGCATCCCCAAGCTTAATTCCTGCTCGTCCTCAAGTAGGTAAATGATAAAAACAGAATTTTTGATGTGAAATCCTACCTAGCATAATTCTCAATGAAACTTTCTTTATTGTGGCATGAATGTCCAGATACAAATGATTCAAAATAAAAGTTCATAATTACATAAGAAATAGTAATACTTCAAGCATACTAATAAAAGCAATCATGTCTTCTAAAAATAACATGGCTAAAGAAAGTTTATCCCTACAAAATCATATAGTTAGGCTATGCTTCATTTTCGTCACACAAAAATGTTCCCAAATTGTACACCCCCGATGACAAGCCAAGCAATTGTTTCGTACTTAAATAATCTCAAACTTTTTCAACCTTCACGCAATACATGAGCATGAGCCATGGATATAGCACTATGGGTGGAATAGAATATGATGATGGGGATTGTGTGGAGAAGACAAAAATGGAGAAAGTCTCACATTGACGAGGATAATCAACGGGCTATGGAGATGCCCATCAATTGATGTCAACATGAGGAGTAGGGATTGCCATGCAACGGATGCACTAGAGCTATAAATGTATGAAAGCTCAACCAAAGAAAACTGGTGGGTGTGCATCCAACTTGATTGCTCACGAAGACCTAGGGCATTTTGAGGAAGCCCATCATAGGAATATACAAGCCAAGTTCTATAATGAAAAATTCCCACTAGTATATGAAAGTGACAGCATATGAGACTCTCTATATGAAGAACACGGTGCTACTTTGAAGCGCAAGTGTGGAAAAGAGATAGTAACATTGCCCCCTTTTTATTTATTTTCTTTTTTTCTTTTTTTGGGCCTTTCTTTTTTTGGCCTTTCTTCTTTTTTTATTTGGCCTTTCTTTTTTTGGCCTTTCTTTTTTTTTTCCTTTTGGGGAAAATGTTGTAATAATGATGATGATCACACTTCTATTGATTACAACATAAAAATTACAACTCGAAACTAGAACAAGATATGACTCTATATGAATGCCTTCGGTAGTGTACCGGGATGGGCAATGAATCAAGAGTGACATGTATGAAAAATTATGCAAAGTGGCATTGCCACAAATACGATTTCAACTACATGATCATGCAATGGCAATATGACAATAGTAATGCGTGTCATGATGATAAACGGAATGGTGGAAAGTTGCATGGCAATATATCTCGGAATGGCTATGCAAATGCCATAATAGGTAGGTATGGTGGCTGTTTTGAGGAAGATATAAGGAGGTTTATGTGTGATAGAGTGTATCATATCACGGGTTTGGATGCACCGGCGAAGTTTGCACCAACTCTCAAGGTGAGAAAGGGCAATGCATGGTACCGAAGAGGCTAGCAATGATGGAAAGGTAAAAGTGCGTATAATCCATGGACTCAACATTAGTCAAAAGAACTCATATACTTATTGCAAAAATTTAGAAGTCATCAAAAACCAAGCACTACGCGCATGCTCCTAGAGGGATAGATTGGTAGGAAAAGACCATCGCTTTTCCCTGACCGCCACTCATAAGGATGCACAATCCAAGGACACTTCATGTTTCAAATTTGTTACACAAATTTAACCATACGTGCATGCTACGGGACTTGCTAACTTCAACACAAGCATTCTTTAAATTCATAATCACCCAACTAGCATGACTTTAATACCACTACCTCCATATCTCAAAACAATTATCAAGTATCAAATTGATCATAGCATCCAATTCACTTCCTATGATAGTTTTTTTATTATACCCAACTTGGATGCCTACCATTCTAGGACCAATTTTATAACCATAGAAAATACAAATGCTGTTCTAAGAGACTCTCAAAATAATATAAGTGAAGCATGAGAGACTAGCAATTTCTACAAAATTAAGCCACCGCCGTGCTCTAAAAGATATAAGTGAAGCACTAGAGCAAAAACTATCTAGCTCAAAAGATATAAGTGAAGCACATAGAGTATTCTTAATAAATTTCAATCAAGTAGGCTTCTCCCAAAAGGTTTGTACAGCAAGGATGATTGTGGAAAACTAAAAAGCAAAGACTAATGTCATACAAGACGCTCCAAGCAAAACACATATCATGTGGTGAATAAAAATATAGCTCCAAGTAAAGTTACCGATAAACAAAGACGAAAGAGGGGATGCCTTCCGGGGGCATCCCCAAGCTTAGGCTTTTGGATATTCTTGAATATCTTGGGGTGCCATGGGCATCCCCAAGCTTAGGCTCTTGCCACTCCGTATTCCATAGTCCATCAAATCTTTACCCAAAACTTGAAAACTTCACAACACAAAACTCAACAGGAAATCTCATAAGCTCCGTTTGTGAAAGAAAGCAAAACCACCACATAAGGTACTGTAATGAACTCATTCTTTATTTATATTGGTTTTAAACCTACTGTACTTCAAGTTCTCTATGGTTCATACCACTTAATACTAGCCATAGATGCATTAAAATAAGCAAACAACACACGAAAAACAGAATCTGTCAAAAACAGAACAGTCTGTAGTAATCTGTAACTAACGCAAACTTCTGGAACCCTAAAAAACCTACCAAAATAGGAAGTCCTGGAAAATTTGTCTATTTATCTACAGAAAAAAGAATCAACACAAAAACACGTTTCTGTGACTTAACAAAACTAAATTCGTGCGTGCAAAGTTTCTGTTTTTCAGCAGAATCAAATTAACTATCACCCAAGGTTATCCTATAGGTTCTACTTGGCACAAAAACTAATTAAAACATAACAACACATCTAAACATAAGGTAGATGCAAAATTTATTACTAAACAGAAACAAAAACAAAAAACACAAATAAAATTGGGTTGCCTCCCAACTAGCGCTATCGTTTAATGCCCCTAGCTAGGCATAAAAGCGAGGATAGATCTAAGTGGTGCCATCTTTGTTTTTCAGTTTTTTAGCGGAGTCATGCTCGAATCCGGGAGGTTCTTTACATTTCCCTTCATATTTAGAAATTTTTAGATCTAAAGAATTCAACCGCTTATTGCAAAGAGTAATCAACATATTCATGCAGTGAAGATTTCCGCTAACACTTTTAAGAGGCTCAAGAGACTTTTGCAATATTTTTGTTACTTCGCAAATTTTTCCAAACACTTGTGTTTCTTCTTGGGTAGGATGTGGTCCCCCCTTTTGAGGTAGTGTTCCCACTATCCCCTCTATAATTTCATGCGCAATACTAGGGTCAATTTCAATAAATTTTCCCTTGGCAATGCAATTCAAGAGTTGTCTATGCGACATATTTAGCCCAACATAAAAATTGCGAAGAAGAATTCTAAAATTCACCCATAGGGTGCAATTGCGATAAGATTCCATCATCCTATACCTGAAGGAAATATGCCCTAGAGGCAATAATAAAGTTATTATTTATTTCCTCATATCATGATAAATGTTTATTATTCATGATAGAATTGTATTAACCGGAAACATGATACATGTGTGAATACATAGACAAATATAGTGTCACTAGTATGCCTCTACTTGAACTAGCTCATTGATCAAAGATGGTTATGTTTCCTAACCATAGGCATGTGTTGTCATTTGATTAATGAGATCACATCATTAGGAGAATGATGTGATTGACTTGACCCATTCCATTAGCTTAGCACTTGATCGTTTAGTATGTTGCTATTGCTTTCTTCATGACTTATACAAAGTTCCTGCAACTATGGGATTATGCAACTCCCGTTCACCGGAGGAACACTTTGTGTGCTACCAAACGTCACAATGTAACTGGGTGATTATAAAGGTGCTCTACAGGTGTCTCCAAAGGTACATGTTGAGTTGGCATAATTCAAGATTAGGTTTTGTCACTCCGATTGTCGGAGAGGTATCTCTGGGCCCTCTCGGTAATACTCATCACCTAAGCCTTGCAAGCATTGTAACTAATGAGTTAGTTATGAAATGATGTATTACGGAACGAGTAAAGAGACTTGCTGGTAACGAGATTGAACTAGGTATTGGATACCGACGATCGAATCTCGGGCAAGTAACATACCGATGACAAAGGGAACAACGTATGTTGTTATGCGGTTTGACCGATAAAGATCTTCGTAGAATATGTAGGAACCAATATGAACATCCAAGTTCCGCTATTGGTTATTGACCGAGAATAGTTCTAGGTCATGTCTACATAGTTCTCGAACCCGTAGGGTCCGCACGCTTAACGTTACGATGACAGTTTTATTATGAGTTTATATGTTTTGATGTACCGAAGGTTGTTCGGAGTCCCGGATGTGATCACGGACATGACGAGGAGTCTCAAAATGGTCGAGACATAAAGATTGATATATTGGACGGATATATTTGGATACCGGAAAGGTTCCAGATGAGATTGGGACTATACCGGAGTTCCGGGAGGTTACCAGAACCCCCTGGTAAGTATATGGGCCTTATTGGGCCTTAGTGGAAGGGAGGGAGAAGGAGCAAAGGAGGGGGCGCCCCCCCAAGCCCAATCCGAATTGGGAGGGGGGCCGGCCCCCCTTTCCTTCTTCCCTCCTCTCTCTTCCTTCCCTCTCCTACTCCTAATAGGAAAGGGAGGGGGCAAACCTACTTGGAGTAGGTTTCCCCCTCCTAGGGCGCGCCTCCCCCTTGGCCGGCCCCCTCCTCCTCTCCCCCTTTATATACGGAGGAGGGGGGCACCCCATAGACACACAAGTTGATCTACGGATCATTCCTTAGCCGTGTGCGGTGCCCCCCTCCACCATAATCCACCTCGGTCATATCGTCGCGGAGTTTAGGCGAAGCCCTGCGCCGGTAGAACATCATCATCGTCACCACGCCGTCATGCTGACAGACCTCATCCCCGATGCTCCGCTGGATTGGAGCCCAGAGGACGTCATCGAGCTGGACGTGTGCTGAACGCGGAGGTGCCGTACATTCGGTGCTTGGATCGGTCGATTCGTGAAGACGTACGACTACATCAACCGCGTTGTCATAACGCTTCCGCTTAACGGTCTACGAGGGTACGTAGACAACACTCTCCCCTCTTGTTGCTATGCCATCACCATGATCTTGCGTGTGCGTAGGAAATTTTTTGAAATTACTACGTTCCCCAACAATACCAAGCATCTTTTAAGTTTTCTCCTTGCCTTTGCTTGAAGTGAAGAACTTCAAACTCGGGAGAAATAGGAGCGAATAAGGAACTAGCAATTACGACAAGGTAAACGATCTTACACACGAGCAAACAAAAAAAGGCAAGCAAAAGAGGGAGAAGAAGAAGAGAGAAGATTGGGAAAGAGAGGGCGAATAAAACGGCAAGGGTGAAGTGGGGGAGAGGAGAACGAGAGGCAAACGGCAACTGACGTAAATGTGAGGGAGATGAGTTTGTGATGGGTACTTGGTATGTCTTGACTTGAGCGAAGACCTCCCCGGCAACGGCGCCAGAAATCCTTCTTGCTACGTCTTGAGCTTGCGTTGGTTTTCCTTGAAGAGGAAAGGGTGATGCAGCAATAGTAGCATAAGTCAGTTTTTGAGAACCAAGGTATCAATCCAGTAGGAGGCTCCTCAAAAGTCCCACGCACCAAACAAACAAAGAACTCGCAACCAACGCAATAAAGGGGTTGTCAATCCCTTCACGGCCACTTGTGAAAGTGAGATCTGATAGAGATAGTATGATAAGATAAATATATTTTTGGTATTTTATAATATAGATTGGTAAAGTAAAGATGCAAATAAAAGTAGATTGAAAGCTTATATGATAAAAGATAGACCCGGGGGCCATAGGTTTCACTAGTGGCTTCTCTCAAGATAGCATAAGTATTACGGTGGGTGAACAAATTACTGTTGAGCAATTGATAGAAAAGCGAATAATTATGAGATTATCTAGGCATGATCATGTATATAGGCATCACGTCTGCGACAAGTAGACCGACTCCTTGCTGCATCTACTACTATTACTCCACACATCGACCGCTATCCAGCGTGCATCTAGAGTATTAAGTTCATAAGAGCAGAGTAACGCATTAAGAAAGATGACATGATGTAGAGGGATAAACTCATGCAATATGATATAAACCCCATCTTTTTATCCTCGATGGCAACAATACCATACGTGCCTTGCAACCCCTATTGTCACTGGGTAAGGACACCGCAAGATCGAACCCAAAGCTAAGCACTTCTCCCATTGCAAGAAAGATCAATCTAGTAGGCCAAACCAAACTGATAATTCGAAGAGACTTGCAAAGATAACTCAATCATACATAAAAGAATTCAGAGGAGATTCAAATATTTATCATAGATAAACTTGATCATAAACCCACAATTCATTGGATCTCGAGAAACACATCGCAAAAAAGAGTTACATCGAATAAATCTCCAAGAAGATCGATGAGAACATGGTATTGAGATCCAAAAAGAGAGAAGAAGCCATCTAGCTAATAACTATGGACCCGAAGGTCTGTGGTAAACTACTCACAACTCATCGGAGGGGATATGGTGTTGATGTAGAAGCCCTCCGTGGTCAATTCCCCCTCCGGCAGAGCGCCGGCGAAGGCTCCAAGATGGGATCTCGCGGATACAGAAGGTTACGGCGATGGAAATTGTTTTTCGTTGGCTCCCTGGATGTTTTCGGGGTACGTGGGTATATATAGGAGGAAGAAGTAGGTCGGTGGCCGCCCGAGGGGCCCACGAGATAGGGGCGCGCCCTGTAGAGATGGGCGCGCCCTCCACCCTCGTGGCCGCCTCGGCTGCTTCTTGGCTTGCACTCCAAGTCCTCTGGATCACGTTTGTTCCAAAAATCACGCTCCCGAAGGTTTCATTCCATTTGGACTCCATTTGATATTCCTTTTCTTCGAAATACTGAAATAGGAAAAAAAACAGCAATATGGGCTGGGCCTCCGGTTAGTAGGTTAGTCCGAAAAATGATATAAATTTGTAAAGTAAAGACCATAAACATTAAAAAGGGTAATATAATAGCATGGAACAATCAAAAATTATAGATACGTTGGAGACGTATCAGCCCCCTAGTGATCATAAGTTTTAACCGCTAGATTTGAATATGATCATAGGCCGGATCGAAAGGGTTAAGCCGGATCGAATACGATCAGCCCCCAAGTGATCATGTAAGATGACAATGATAATAACAATGACACATTTACCTTTCAGGAGGAAAAAGAACAGAGGTCCTGCTTTATTATTTATCATAGTATATACATTGTCAAAAATATGTACATCATAAGAGCCGGTGGCTCAAGTGTAGTAAGGCCGAAGGTGAGCGATATTCCACGGCCGGCGGGTCTCCTCCTCCGACTTACGTGAATCTTTGTGCTCTTGAACATCGATAAGGTAGTATGACCCATTGTTCAAGTTCTTGCTGACCACAAAAGGCCCTTCCCATGGTGGGGATAACTTGTGTGCATCAGTTTGATCCTGGATGAGCCAAAGCACCAAATCATCTTCCTGAAAGGTTCTGGACCTAACCCGGCGGCTGTGATAACGGCGCAAGTCCTGTTGATAAATCGCCGAATAAGCTGCTGCCTAGTCCCGCTTCTCATCTAACAAGTCAAGAGCATCCTGACGCGCCTGTTCATTGTCCGCCTCAACATAAGCCGCCACGCGGGGCGAGTCATGACGGATGTCACTAGGGAGAATCGCCTCAGCTTCATAGACCATGAAGAAAGGCATATGACCCGTAGATCTATTAGGAGTAGTGTTGATGCTCCATATCACAGAGGGTAACTCCTCAACCCAACAACCCGGCGTCCGCTGCAAGGGGAGCAAAAGCCGGGCTTGATGCCTTTCAAGATCTCCTGATTGGCTCTCTCGGCTTGACCATTGGATTGGGGCTGAGCCACTGATGAGACATCAAGCCGAATATGCTCCCGTTGACAAAATTCTTCCATTGCGCCTTTAGACAGATTAGTGCCATTGTCAGTTATAATGCTGTGTGAAAAGCCGAAGTGAAATATCACCTTTTTCATGAACTGAACCGCCGTAGCTGCATCACACTTACTGACTGGCTCTGCCTCAACCCACTTTGTAAATTTATCAACCACCACCAAAAGGTGGGTCGTTTTAGCTTTGGACCTTTTGAAAGGCCCAACCATGTCAAGCCCCCAGACTGCAAATGGCCAAGTAATCGGAAACATCCTCAATTCTTGGGCCAGCACGTGAGCACATCGTGAGAACTTCTGACAACCGTCACATTTACTGACCAGGTCCTCTGCATCAGCATGAGCAGTCAGCCAATAAAATCCATGACGGAAAGCTTTGTCCATAAGGGATTTTGACCCGGCGTGATGACCACAATCCCCTTCATGAATTTCACGCAGAATTTCTTGGCCTTCTTCAGGGGAGACACAACGCTGAAACGCCCCTGTAACACTGCTATGATGCAACTCGCCATTGGCAATTGTCATTGACTTAGACCGCCGGGTTATCTGCCTGGCCAAGGTTTCATCCTTAGGCAACTCGCCCCGGGTTAGGAACAACCAAGTCTTCCTCTATAGGTAACTTGACAGAAGGGTTATGAAGAATATCCGAAAAAGTATTAGGCGGCACCGGCTTACGCTAAGAGCCCAGCCGGCTTAAGGCATCAGCCGCCTCATTCTTTCTGCAGTCAATGTGCCCCACTTGATAACCCTTAAAATGTCCAGCAATGGCATCAACTTCTCGGCGATAAGCCGCCATGAGAGGATCCTTGGAATCCCACTTGTCTGATACTTGCTGAGCCACCAAATCTGAGTCGCCAAAACACCTTACCCGGCTTAAGCTCATCTCCTTAGCCATCCGAAGATCATGGAGTAAGGCCTCATATTCAGCTGCATTGTTAGTACAGGGAAACATCAACCGTAGCACATAACAAAATTTGTCACCTCGAGGGGAAGCTAAAATAACTCCAGCCCCTGAGCCCTCCAATTGCCTGGACCCGTCAAAGTGAATAGTCCAATATGTGTTATCCGGCTTTTCTTCAGGCATCTGCAGCTCTGTCCAATCGTTAATGAAATCCACCAGTGCTTGAGATTTGATAGCAGTGCACGGCACATACTTTAAACCATGAGGCCCAAGTTCAATGGCCCACTTGGCGACTCGTCCTGTGGCCTCTCTATTTTGAATGATGTCTCCTAAAGGAGCAGAACTAACCACAGTGATAGGGTGGCCTAGGAAATACTGTTTAAGCTTCCGGCTTGCCATGAACACCCCATAAACGAGCTTCTGCCAATGTGGATACCGTTGTTTGGACTCAATAAGTACCTCACTGATATAGTAAACCGGCCGCTGAATCGGATGTTCCTTGCCAGCCTCCTTGCGCTCTACACGATGGCCACGCTGATGGCACGCGTGTTAGCAGCCACATATAACAATAAGGGCTCCTTATCAATGGGAGCAGCAAGAACCGACGACTCAGCCAGTTATCTCTTCAAATCTTCAAAGGCAGCATTGGCAGCGTCACTCCAGACGAAGTCATCTGTCTTCTTCATCATTTGATACAGTGATATGGCCTTCTCACCTAACCGACTTATGAACTGGCTTAAAGCAGCGATACAACCCGCCAAACGTTGAACATCATTGCTACACGCCGGCTTAGCCAGAGAGGTAATTGCCTTGATCTTCTCCGGGTTAGCCTCGATGCCCCTGTTAGAAACCAGAAAACCCAAAAGCTTGCCTGCAGGCACGCCAAAAACACACTTGGCCGGGTTAAGCATCATCTTGTAGACCCGAAGATTGTAAAAGGTCTCCTTCAGATCATCTATCAGGGTCTCCTTCTCTCCGGATTTCACCACAATGTCGTCCACATAAGCATGAACATTGCGCCCAATTTGATTATGAGGACAATTCTGCACACACCGCTGGTAAGTCGCCTGGGCACTCTTGAGCCCGAAAGGCATAGATACATAGCAGAAGCCTCCAAACGGAGTAATGAACGCCACCTTCTCCTGGTCCTTAACTGCCATCTTGATCTGATGATAACCAGAGTAAGCATCCAAAAAGCTCAAACGCTCACAATCCGTCGTAGCATCAATGATTTGATCAATACGAGTGAGAGCAAAGGGGTCAGCCGGACAAGCCTTGTTTAGGTCTGTGTAATCCACACACATATGCAAGGTGCCATTTTTCTTAAGCACCAGCACCGGGTTAGCCAACCACTCTGGATGAAAAACTTCAATGATAAACCCAGCCGCCAAGAGCCGGGCTACTTCCTCACCAATGGATTGACGCCTCTCCTCATTGAACCGCCAAACAAACTGCTTGACCGGCTTAAACCTTGGATCAATATTAAGAGTGTGCTCAGCGAGTTCTCTCGGTACACCCGGCATGTCAGAAGGTTTCCATGCAAAGATGTCCCAGTTCTCACGGATGAACTCGATGAGCGCACTTTCCTATTTGGGATCCAAATTAGCACTGATACTGAACTGCTTAGAGGAGTCGTCTGGCACAAAGTCAACAAGCTTAGTATCATCGGCCGACTTAAACTTCATGACCAGCTCATTCTCTGTGGTTGGATTTTTCAAAGACGTCATGTCTGCCGGGTCAACATTGTCCTTGTAGAACTTCAACTCTTCTGTTGCACAAACCGACTCAGCATAAGCCGCGTCGCCTTCCTCACATTCCAAGGCTATTTTTCGGCTCCCATGCACTATGATGGTACCCTTATGACCCGGCATCTTGAGCTGTAAATACACATAACATGGCCATGCCATGAACTTGGCATAAGCCGGCCGCCCAAACAGAGCATGATACGGGCTTCTGATCTTGACCACCTCAAAATTCAATTTCTTAGCCCTGGAGTCATATTCATCTCCAAAGTCTACCTCCAGCTCGATCTTGCCGACCGGATACACCGACTTACTAGGCACCATGCCATGGAAAACGGTGTTGGACTACTTAAGGCTTTTATCAGTTAACCCCATGCGCCGGAAGGTCTCATAATAGAGGATGTTGATGCTGCTGCCTCCATCCATGAGTACTTTAGTGAATTTATATCCTCCAACCTGAGGGGCCACCACCAAGGCCAGGTGACCTGGATTATCAACCTGGGGAGGGTGATCTTCCCTACTCCACAGAATAGGCTGCTCAGACCATCTCAAATAACGAGGAACTGCCGGCTCAACAGCGTTCACAACCCTCTTATGAAGATTCTGGTCTCGTTTGCACAAACTGGTGGTACATACATGATATTGTCCACTATTCAGCTGCTTTGGATGGCTCTGGTATCCACCCTGCTACTGTTGCTGCTGCTGCTGACCACCCTGGCCAGATTGCTGGTTATAACCACCTTGGTTACCTTGAGAATTTTGAAACTTGGAATTTGAACCACCGCCCGGGCCATGAAAACCCGCCACCACCTGAGCCGCCGCCCTGCCCATTATTACCGCCGAACATGTTGGAATTCTTGAAAGCCTTCATGATCGTACAGTCCTTCCATAGATGAGTAGCCGGCTTCTGCTGAGTGTCGTGCCTCCGACAGGGCTCATTCAGTAACTGCTAAAGCGTGGGGCCTGACCTGCCAGACCGGGGAGGTGGTCTCCCCTTACATCATTGGTTGTTGCCCTGCGCATTATTGTTAGCCACAAACTTCAAACTACCATCAGCCTTACGTTTATTACCTCCTTGATTTGTCGGGTTATGCTGAGGGCCATTGCCGTTGCCATTCTTCTTTCCCTTCCCTGCCTTTTCATCATCAGACTCGGGATCCTTGGTACTATCAGAGTCGGCGTACTTGACCAGAGCCGCCTGATACGTCTCCAATGTATCTATAATTTATGAAGCATTCATGCTATGTTATTATCTATTTTGAATGATTACGGGCTTTATTATACACTTTTATATTACTTTTGCGACTAACCTATTAACCGGAGGCCTAGCCCATATTGCTATTTTATTGCCTGTTTCTGTATTTCGAAGAAAAGGAATATCAAACGGAGTCCAAAAGGAATGAAACCTTCGGCAGCGTGATTTTTTGGAAGAATATCATCCTGGAGACTTGGAGTTCATGTCAGTAGATCCTCGAGGAGGCCAGGAGATAGGGGGACGCCCCCCCTACTGGGCGCGCCCCCCTGTCTCGTGGGCCCCTCGAGCACCTCCCGACCGAATTCTATCGCCTATATAAGCCTACGTACCCAAAAACCATCGAATATCACAGTAGATCGGGAGTTCCGCCGTCGCAAGCCTCTGTAGCCACCAAAAATCTCTCGGGAGCCCGTTCCGGCACCCTGCCGGCGGGGGAATCCATCAACGGTGTCCATCTTCGTCATCCCGACGCTATCCATGACGAGGAGGGAGTAGTTCACCCTCGGGGCTGAGGGTATGTACCAGGAGCTATGTGATCTCTCTCTCCCTCTCTCTCTCTCTCTCTCTCGTGTTCTCTCTATGGCACGATCTTGATGTATCGCGAGCTTTGCTATTATAGTTGGATCTTATGATGTTTCTCCCCCTCTACTCTCTTGTGATGAATTGAGTTTCCCTCTTGAAGTTATCTTACGGATTGAGTCTTTGATTTGAGAACACTTGATGTATGTCTAGCCGTGTTTATCTGTGGTGACAATGGGATATCACATGCCACTTGATATATGTTTTGGTGACCAACTTGCGGGTTCCGCCCATGAACCTATGCTTAGGGGTTAGCACATGTTTTCTTGACTCTCCGGTAGAAACTTTCGGGCACTCTTTGAAGTACTTTGTGTTGGTTGGATGAATCTGAGTTTGTGTGATGCATATCGTATAATCATGCCCACGGATACTTGAGGTGACAATGGAGTATCTAGGTGACATTAGGGTTTTGGTTGATTTGTGTCTTAAGGTGTTATTGTAGTATGAACTCTATGATGGATCGAGCGTAAAGAATAGCTCTATGTTATTTTACTACGAACTCTTGAATAGATCGATAAAAAAGGATAACTTTGAGGTGGTTTCGTACCCTACCATAATCTCTTCGTTTGTTCTGCGCTATTAGTTGCTTTGGAGTGACTCTTTGTTGCATGTTGAGGGATTGTTATACGATCTATCTATGTTATTATTGTTGAGAGAACTTGCACTAGTGAAAGTATGAACCCTAGGCCTTGTTTCCCACCATTGCAATACCGTTTACGCTCACTTTTATCATTAGTTAACTTGCTGTTTTTATATTTTCAGATTACAAAAACCTATATCTACTATCCATATTGCACTTGTATCACCATCTCTTCGCCGAACTAGTGCACCTATACAATTTATCATTGTATTGGGTGTGTTGGGGACACAAGAGACTCTTTGTTATTTGGTTGCAGGGTTGCTTGAGAGAGACCATCTTCATCCTACGCCTCCTACGGATTGATAAACCTTAGGTCATCCACTTGAGGGAAATTTGCTACTGTCCTACAAACCTGTGCACTTGCAGGCCCAACAACGTCTACAAGAAGAAGGTTGTGTAGTAGACATCAAGCTCTTTTCTGGCGCCATTGCCGGGGAGGTGAGTGCTTGAAGGTATATCTTTAGATCTTGCGATCGAATCTTTTTGTTTCTTGTTTTATCACTAGTTTAGTTTATAAAAGAAAATTACAAAAAAATGGAGTTAAGCTTGTCTCATACGCTTCGTCTTTTTAATTATTTTTCGTGAGTATGATGAAAAGGAAAATTGTGCTCAAGTGCTAGAAGAAGAAATCTATAGAATGTTTGATACAAAATCTTTGAATGATGAGCATGATTACAATGTTGTTATTATGAATTCCTTGAAATCCATGATGCTAATGATATGCAAAGCCACAAGCTTGGGGAAGCTATGTTTGATGAATATGATATATTTTGTCCCCCAAGCTTTGATGAGCAAATTTATTTTGATGATAGCATGCCTCCTATTTATGATGATTATATTGATGAAAGTGGGTTTAGAAGAGTATCAACTTTAGAAAGTAGTGATCCCACTATTTTGGAGGATGTTGAATCTTATTGTGATGAACATGAAAGTGGATTTGGAAGAGTGTCAACTTTATTTAGTGATGATTCCACTATTTCGGAAGAGGTTCCAATTGATTATGAGAACAAAGTTGATATCTATGATGATTATTGTGATGATTTGTATGCTATTAGGAATAATGATAACCATGAAACTTGTCATCATGATTTTAGTTTTCAATTGGATTATGCCTCACATGATAATTATTTTGTTGAGCTTGCTCCCACTACTATTGATGAGAAGAATTTTGCTTATGTGAAGAGTAGTAAATTTTCTATGCTTGTAGATCATGAAAAGAATGCTTTAGGTGCTGGTTATATTGTTGAATTAATTCATGATGCTGCTGAAAATTATTATGAGGGAGGAATATATGCTTGTAGGAATTGCAATAATATCAAGTTTCCTCTCTATGTGTTGAAAATCTTGAAGCTATGCTTGTTTTACCTTCCTATGCTAATTGATTATTGTTCCCATAAGTTGTTTGCTCACAAAATCCCCATGCGTAGGAAGTGGGTTAGGCTTAAATGTGCTAGTCATATGCTTCATGATGCTCCTGTTATGTTTCAATTCTTATCTTTTATGTGAGCATCATTGTCACCATCATGCCTAGCTAGAAAGGCATTAAAGAAAAGCGCTAGTTGGGAGACAACCCAATATTTATCCCTACTGTTTTTGTGTGTCAACATGATTATGATACTGTAGTAATCATGTTTTATAGCTTTTGTTTCAATAAAGTGCCAAGTAAGACCTTTAGGGTGGCTTTTGGTGAGAGTTGTGTTGATCCTGCTGAGAATCAGAAACTTTTGCACCCAGTAAATTAGTTTTGGTTATTCACAGAAACGTGATTCTGATCTTATTCTTTTTGCTCTGGATTGGTAAACAAATTTCTTAGGACTTCCTAATTTGGTATGATGTTTGGAGTTCCAGAAGTATACCTTTGATACAGATTACTACAGACTATTCTGTTTTTGACAGATTCTGTTTTCTATGTATTGTTTGCTTATTTTGATGAATCTATGAGTAGTATCGGAGGGTATGAACCATAGATAAGTTGGAATACAGTACATATTACACCAATATGAATTTAGAATGAGTTCATTACAGTACCTAAGTGGTGGTTTTATTTTCTTATACTAACGGAGCTTATGAGTTTTCTGTTGAGTTTTGTGTTGTGGAGTTTTCAAGTTTTGGGTAAAGATTCGATGGACTATGGAATAAGGAGTGGAAAGAGCCTAAGCTTGGGGATTCCTGAGGAACCCCAAGGTAATATTTAAGGACAACCAAGAGCCTAAGCTTGGGGATGCCCCGGATGGCATCCCCTCTTTCGTTTCCATTCATCGGTAACTTTACTTGGACCTATATTTTTATTCACCACATGTTATGTGTTTTGCTTGGAGCGTCATTTTATTTTGTTAGTATTTGCTTGATGTTATTTAGAATAATGTTTTGCATCTTTATTTTCAATAAAAATGTCAAGGATAGCCTTTACCATGCTTATTTTGCTAGTATACATGTTGCTGTTTGAAAACTGAAAGTTTACCGCTGTTGCAAAAATTCCCTAGAGAAGTCAGAGAATGATATAATGTTGAAACATTTTGCATAATGCACTCTGATAAATTTACTACGGTGGGAATTTTATTTCATAATTTTTGGAGTTAGGGAAGTATGATGAATCTTGCATTCTTTACAGACTGTACTGTTTTGGCAGATTGCTGTTATGTTTGCATTGTTTGCATATGTTTGCTTGTTTAATGATTCTATTTGAGGATAGGAGTATTAAATATGCAGAGGCATGCAATGTTTAATAATAATTTTAGTTATTTGTTACAGTAGGAATTGATAAGGTTTTCCATTGGTTTATACTAACCTATCTCACGAGTTCTTGTTGAGTTTGGTGTGGATGAAGCTTTTGATAAAAAGAGAAACCATGATATGAGAGGAATTAAGGAGACAAAAAAGGTTCAAGCTTGGGGATGACGATGGCACCCCAAGATAATATTTCAAGAAGTCTCAAGCATCTAAGCTTGGGGATGCCCCGGTAGGCATCCCACCTTTCTTCTTCAACAACTATCGGTTAGTATCGGTTGAGCCTATGTTTTTGCTTCTTCACATGAGTTGTGCTATCCTTGCAATGTCATTTTATTTTGTTTTGCTTACTGTTTGAATAAGATACCAAGATCTGAAATTTTTAAATGAGAGAGAGTCTTCACATTGTTGCATGATTATTTTGCTACTCATTGATCTTCACTTATATCTTTTTGGAGTAGTTTTTCTTTCACTCGTGTGCTTCACTTATATCCTATGAGTAAATTGTTGAATGAGTTGATTGTAATAAATCTGAAATTTTATATGTTTCATTTGCTTATTCCTTGGGGAGTAATGACTTCACATCTAAGAAGTAGAGGTTGTAAATTTATTGAAGGTTAGCAAGCATTGTATTGGTCATTTGAACAATTCATGAAAGAATATTGAAGGCAGAGAGATTTCACATAAAAATATAGTATTGTAGACATCTTTTATAATTGGGAGCACTCATTTAGTATGACATGCTAAAGAGGTGATGTTGTACAAGGAAGACAACGTAATGGGTTATGTTTTCCGACATCTCAGTTAAAGTATATTGTCATGGATCATTCAAACATGTTGAGCTTGCCTTTCCCCCTCATGCTAGCCAAAATTCCTTGCACCAAGTAGAGATACTACTTGTGCTTCCAAATATCCTTAAACCCAGTTTTGCCATGAGAGTCCACCATACCTACCTATGGATTGAGTAAGATCCTTCAAGTAAGTTGTCATTGGTGCAAGTAATAAAAATTGCTCTCTAAATATGTATGATCTTTTGGTGTGAAGAAAATAGCTTTATACGATCTTGTTATGGAAGCAATAAAAGCGACGAACTGCATAATAAAGGTCCAGATACAAGTGGCAATATAAAGTGACATTCATTCGCATTAAGATTTTGTGCATCCAACCCTAAAAGTGCATGACAACCTCTGCTTCCCTCTGTGAAGGGCCTATCTTTTACTTTATGCAAGAAGTCAAGGTGATCGTCACCTTTCCCTTTTTCATTTTATCCTTTGGCAAGCACCTCGTGTTGGGAAGATCCTGATATATATATATATATATATATATATATCCAATTGGATGTAAGTTAGCATGAACTATTATTGTTGACATCACCCAAAGGTGAATACGTTGGGAGGCAACACTATAAGCCCCTATCTTTCTCAGTGTCCGATTGAAACTCCATAACCATTAGTATTGCGTGAGTGTTAGCAATTGTAGAAGACCATATGGTAGTTGAGTATGTGGAGTTTGCTATTCCAGACAATAAGATGAATTGCAATTGTTTGATGACTGAGAATGAAGTTTGCTAGTTTTCAAGAAAGTTTATGGTCTATGCTTTGACATGTGAATTGCTTGTTACTTTATCGTGAGAAGTTTTATGAGATGAACTAATGCTATGACATATTATCATGCTAGAAAAGGTGATTGAAATTACCATTGATCAAACTTGTGTACCTTCTAGCATTCACACTTCATAAATTCTTTCTTTTATCATTTACCTACTCAAGACGAGTAGGAATTAAGCTTGGAGATATTGATACGTCTCCAACGTATCTATAATTTATGAAGCATTCATGCTATGTTATTATCTGTTTTGAATGATTACGGGCTTTATTATACACTTTTATATTACTTTTGGGACTAACCTATTAACCGGAGGCCCAACCCATATTGCTGTTTTATTGCCTGTTTCAGTATTTCGAAGAAAAGGAATATCAAACGGAGTCCAAACGGAATGAAACCTTTGGCAGCGTGATTTTTTGGAAGAATATCATCCTGGAGACTTGGAGTTCATGTCAGAAGATCCTCGAGGAGGCCAGGAGATAGGGGCACCCCCCCTACTGGGCACGCCTATATAAGCCTACGTACCCTAAAACCATCGAATATCACAGTAGATCGGGAGTTCCACCGCCGCAAGCCTCTGTAGCCACCAAAAACCTCTCGGGAGCCTGTTCCGGCACCTTGCCGGAGGGGGAATCCATCACCGGTGGCCATCTTCATCATCCCAGCGCTATCCATGATGAGGAGGGAGTAGTTCACCCTCGGGGCTGAGGGTATGTACTAGTAGCTATGTGTTTGATCTCTCTCTCTCTCTCTCTCTCTTGTGTTCTCTCTACGGCACGATCTTGATGTATCGCGAGCTTTGCTCTTATAGTTGGATCTTATGATGTTTCTCCCCCTCTACTCTCTTGTGATGAATTGAGTTTCCCTCTTGAAGTTATCTTATCGGATTGAGTCTTTGATGTGAGAACACTTGATGTATGTCTTGCCGTGTTTATCTGTGGTGACAATGGGATATCACGTGCCACTTGATGTATGTTTTGGTGACCAACTTGCGAGTTCCGCCCATGAACCTATGCTTAGGGGTTGGCACACGTTTTCTTGACTCTCCGGTAGAAACTTTGGGGCACTCTTTGAAGTACTTTGTGTTGGTTGGATGAATCTGAGATTGTGTGATGCATATCGTATAAACATGCCCACGGATACTTGAGGTGACAATGGAGTATCTAGGTGAAATTAGGGTTTTGGTTGATTTGTGTCTTAAGGTGTTATTCTAGTATGAACTCTATGATGGATCGAGCGAAAAGAATAGCTCTATGTTATTTTACTACGAACTCTTGAATAGATCGATCAAAAAGGATAACTTTGAGGTGGTTTCGTACCCTACCATAATCTCTTCGTTTGTTCTGCGCTATTAGTTGCTTTGGAGTGACTCTTTGTTGCATGTTGAGGGATTGTTATATGATCTATCTATGTTATTATTGTTGAGAGAACTTGCACTAGTGAAAGTATGAACCCTAGGCCTTGTTTCCACCATTGCAATACCGTTTATGCTCGCTTTTATCATTAGTTACCTTGCTGTTTTTATATTTTCAGATTACAAAAACCTATATCTACTATCCATATTGCACTTGTATCACCATCTCTTCGCCGAACTAGTGCACCTATACAATTTATCATTGTATTGGGTGTGTTGGGGACACAAGAGACTCTTTGTTATTTGGTTGCAGGGTTGCTTGAGAGAGACCATCTTCATCCTACGCCTCCCACGGATTGATAAACCTTAGGTCATCCACTTGAGGGAAATTTGCTACTGTCCTACAAACCTATGCACTTGCAGGCCCAACAACGTCTACAAGAAGAAGTCGTCGTCCATCGGGAGAGCCGCCAGTCGTGCCGCCGCCGTGATCATGTTCTCCAATGGGTTATAATAATGACCCGGTGGTGTTGGTACATACTGAGGTGGAGCAGTATTCATGCGGGGAGGCCCCATCACCTGTGGCTGAACCAGCGTCCCAACCGCGGGTGTCGCAAAGGGGTCTATCTCCGGCTGGTACTGGGCCCTGCACCGGGTCTATGGAAGAGGTTTCGAGGATCATAAATCGAAGGGAGCCGAGACTGAGTATTCTAGTATCTTCTCCTCATGACCTCATTAGACGCGTTCTGGTCCTGTGTGAGCCGGAAAGTCTGCGCCTGAATGCGCTGAGCCTCAGCGTCCAGAGCCGCCCGCTCTGCGGTCATCCTGACATCTTCTGCTGCCACGTCTTCCTTAGCCTGCACTATATCCAACCTTAGCTGCGCCACTTCCGCATCATGTTAAACTTGATCCACCGGGTTGACCACGGCGGTTAACAGAGCGGTCATCTTATCTGTGAGATCCATCAGCACCTGAGCCGGCGAGCGCACAGGGCCTCCTGCCCTGGCTGCTGCTGACCTGGAGGTTATGGTTGCCGCAGTGGTGGAGTCTTGGATAGGTTGTGTGCCGGCCATGAAGATTCCGACCCTGCTCGGCGGCTGAAGGAAATCCGGAATACTGCTACCATCGGAACATCCCCCAAGCCCGCCGTCTTGCAGTTGATACAACGAATCTGTCTCACCTGTGGACGACTCACCATCAGAGTAGATGGCCGTCTCACCGCCAGATGCATATCCTTCAGAGAACCCTCTGTGGATGCATCCCACGAAGGCACGCTTCACAGCAGGCAGAGCCCGGGCGGGTCTCGCACGCTGAACCGTTTCAATGAGGTTGGTGCAGATGTCCGGCTCAGGACCCGGCTCGCCGATCTTCCCGATGAAGACGTGAATTCCGCCGAAGGGGACCCGGTACCCGTACTCAATTGAGCCGGCATCGGGGCCCCAGCCTGCATCGTCGATGTAGAGCTTTCCGCGACGACTCTTGGTCATCCGGCCCACAGCATATCCCTTGAGCCCTTCGAACCTGCCCTTGAAGAACTCAAATCCACCATGCACTAGCCCCATGGTGGGCGCCAATTGTCGTGGAATTGTCACATCAGATGTCCTAGTGAAAGGACTTAGTCATGGAGCCATCGCAACTAGGAAGCTTAAAGGGGTTAATCGGGACAAAGGACACAAGGTTTATACTGGTTCGGCCCCTTACGGTGAAGGTAAAAGCCTACGATCCAGTTTTGAGTGGGATTGCTTATGTCTCGATAACCAGAGAGCAAATCACTTGACCTAGCTCTCAATCTGATGTTACTTGCCCTGAACTGCTGTCGGGTCATCCCTTTATATATAGAGGTCGACGCCCAACGACTTACACAGTCCCGGCCGGCTCATAAACAGTGTCCGGCTCGGTATCTTAACTATTCTTGCCTTACAATACAAGTCATGTACATATGGCGGTTTATCACTACGGGCCTTAAGTCACCTCTGGGGTTTGGGCCCTTAACTGAACCGCCATCTCTATCCTCGGTCTTGGGCTTCAAGAATATTTGTAAGTATAACCCGGGCCCTCCTGGGCGGGTCATACCAATAGTTATATCCCCAACAGCTCTCGCAAGGCCAAGGCATACATCGGCAAGGAAATGGATTCTGATGAAGAAGAATTGTCAAGTTCCAAAGAAGAAGAAGAATCCGATGAAGATTCCGACTCCGGCATGGCGGGCATAGCATGTGCCTCCTCTGCTACAACAAACTTCTTCGGGAATCCGTCAAGCGACGATGAAACTCCTGCCTACTGCTATATGGCCAAAGCTTCGAAAGAAAAGGTATCCTCCAAACATCACAAGGTTTACTCCAGTGATCAATATTCTTCTGATGAGGATGACCATGCTAAGTTGATCAAAATTGCTAATATTCAACAAAATTCTCTTGAGAAAATTGAGAAAACCCTTAGGAAATCTGAAGGATTGTTGGTTGAGGAGATGGACAAAAAACCAGTCGCTGACCGAAGAGTATTCCACTCTCAAGTCACGAATGGATGAACTCTCAAGTCGTCATGATTTTCTCTCAGTAGACCACGAAACATTAACCTATGACAACATGAAAAGAAAACAGGAACTCAAGGCGCTGAGAGAGGCTCATGAGGATTTTATGAAAGAAAATTCTCTTCTGACCCAACAACTTAAAGACAAACCTGAAGTGTTTGAGCCTCTATGTTTAAAATGCCTTGAACAAACTAATGTTGAATCATCTATGAAAGCTAACCCCTCTATCGAGGAAAATGGTTATGTTTCGGATGAAAATGCTAGGTTAAAGGATCTTCTTCAGACGGGAATGTTCAAATCTCTCAAAGGGCATCAAACCCTATGTGATGTTTTGAAGAAATCTATGCTTCACAAAAATCCCAGAAAGGAAGGTATTGGTTTCAAAAGGAAACTGAATGAAGATGGTTCTTACTGGGAACCACATCAATATCCTCAAATTGTGTGGGTTCCTGCGAAGAGCAAAACACTCGATCCAGCATTACTTTTGGGATACATTTCTCCTATTCCTGAATATCCTGATAATTATTCCCTAGACAACTAAAAGTTGTTCAAGAATCAACATGGTGAGACTATTGCTTGCTATGTTGGACCAAACAACAGAAAGGCCCCCCCCTAAGAAAGCTATTTGGGTGCCAAAGAAAACTGTTGATGCTTTGCCTGTTTTTGCTCGACTGACCATGCAGGCACAACGAATTCAACAGAATGAGTATACGCATACTGGATACAGTCACTATGCTCATGCATCTGGAAATAATTTTAATGCTTACTCTTTCAATTATGCTCGCTGGCTCATCGAGTAACAAGTATGCTTATCGAAAGAAAACATATCATGCTCGTTCATTTGTTTCGAAGCCACCTGCAAAGATGTGGGTGGTTAAGAAAGCCTAATTCTTCTGTAGGACTATGTCTCCGGGTGCATTGAATGGATTATGGACAGTGGATGCACTAGTCATATGACCAAAGACAAGTCGTTGTTTGTCGACCCCAACTTAACTGCTTCTCCTCTGAAGTATATCACTTTTGGCGACAACAACAAAGGAAAGGTAATTGGGCTAGGTAAAATTGCTATAACCAAGGACAAATCTATTGATGATGTGCTACTTGTTCAATCCCTTGGATTCAATCTTATGTCAGTTGGCAAGCTATGTGATTTAGGCATGCTAGTCTTATTCTCTATCATCAAATGCATTGTCTCCATGGCCTCTGACAATTCCTTCGTCTTTGAGGGAATTAGACAGGGTGGTCTTTATATTGTGGATTTCTCTAAGCGTCCCTCAGTCCAAACTTGTTTGCTTGCGAAAGCAACCGAAGGTTGGCTGTGGCACCGTAGACTTGGTCATGCAGGTATGAGAAATTTGCAGACTCTAGTGAAGAAAAATCATCTCCGTCGCATTCTTGATGTAAAATTCGACAAAAAGCATCTCTGTGCTGCTTGTGAGGCTGGTAAATTGGCTAAGAAGCATCATTTATCCAAGACAGTTATGACCACTAGAAATTCTTCATATGGATTTATTCGGTCCTCAAAAATATTCAAGCTTTGGTGGCAGTCACTATGGTCTGGTTATTGTTGATGATTTCTCTTGATACACTTGGGTATTCTTTCTCGAAGACAAGACTTGTACTCAAGATATCTTGAAAAGCTTCGCTAAGAAGGCTCAGAATGAATATGATGTGCGAATTAAGCATGTAAGAAGTGACAATGGAACAGAGTTCAAAAATACTCACATTGCTGAATTTCTCGATGATCATGGTATCACTCATGAGTTCTCTGTTGCATACACTCCCCAACAGAATGGAGTTGTTGAACGAAACAACAGAACTCTCATTGAAATGGCGAGAGCTATGCTCTGTGAGTACAAAACTCCCATTCTCTTCTGGGCTAATGCTATTAACACTGCTTGTCATGTTATCAATCGTGTTTATCTTCACAAGTTCCTTAAGAAAACTTCATATGAGCTTATCACTGGCAGGAAACCAAATGTTTCTTATCTATGTGTTTTTGGTGCACCTTATTACATTCTTGATATGAATCATTCCTCCAAGTTTGCACCTAAGGCACATGAAGGCTTTCTTCTTGGTTATGGCTCAAACTCGCATACGTATTGTATCTATAACTCTCACCACATGAAAGTTATGGGAAACAGTAAATGTGCGGTTTGATGAATCGAACGGCTCTCAAAAGGAGCACCTGCCAAATATGATAGATGAACCACTGATATCGGATGCTATTCGGCAAATGGCCATTGGGAGCGTCAAGCCTGTTGAAGGAAATATACCTGAGTCCTTTGATGATGATGCTCCTATGACTCAAAGCAGAACTCGTCAACCCACTACCGAAGCAAATGCTCCTCCGAATGGAAATGGCAATCAAAATCAAAATACCGGTCAAAATGGCAATCCTGAAGGGAATGATGACACAAATACTCATGTTGATGATAATGACCATCACGAAGAAAATGCTCATCCTCATGTGGCAAATCGAGTTGATCCTTCACTAATTCTCGATGATACTAAGAATCCAGGTTATCGACCCACAACTTGTTCTCGCACTCGTTTGGCTAACTACTGTGGAAGTTTCTCCTTTGTTTCATTGGCAGAACCTACCAAGTATGAAGAAGCCATGAATGATCCAGACTGGATGAATGCCATGCAAGAGGAGTTGGTGCAATTCGAATTGAGTGATGTACGGGAACTAGTTGACAAACCAAATCCCAAGAAGCACAATATCATCAGCACAAAATGGATTTGTCGCAATAAGCAAGATGAAAATGGCATTGTGGTGAGAAACAAAGCACGTCTTGTTGCTCAAGGGTACACACATGTAGAAGGTATTGATTTAGATGAAACATATGCTCCTGTTGGACACCTTGAGGCAATTCACATTCTTCTCGCTTATGCAAATTACAATACTATCTTGCTTTACCAAATGGATGTGAAAAGTGCTTTCCTCAATGGTGAAATTGATGAGGAAGTTTATGTTAGACGACCACCTAGTTTTGAACACACTGAGTGTCCTAACAAAGTTTTCATGTTGATGAAAGCTTTATATGTGCTAAACCAAGCCCCTCGAGCATGGTATGACACCTTCAAGTTCTTGCTCGACAAAGGGTTCAAGCCAGGATCCACAGGTCCCACACTTTTCACTCGTGCTATTGACGATGATTTATTCGTTTATCAAATCTATGTGGATGATATTTGATGGAAATATGCCCTAGAGGCAATAATAAAATGGTTATTATTATATTTCCTTAATCATGATAAAGGTTTATTATTCATGCTAGAATTGTATTGACCGAAAACTTCAATACATGTGTGGACACATAAACAAATACCGTGTCCCTAGTGAGCCTCTACTAGACTAGCTCGTTGATCAAAAGATGGTTAAGGTTTCCTAACCATAGACATGTGTTGTCATTTGATAACGGGATCACATCATTAGGAGAATGATGTGATTGACAAGACCCATCCGTTAGCTTACCATATGATCGTTCAGTTTATTGCAACTGCTTTCTTAATGTCAAATACATATTCCTTCAACCATGAGATCATGCAACTCCCGGATACCGGAGGAATACCTTGTGTGCTATCAAACATCACAATCTAACTGGGTGATCATAAAGATGCTCAACAGGTATCTCCGAAGGTGTCTGTTGAGTTGGCGTGAATCGATATTGGGATTTGTCACTCTTTGTATCGAAGAGGTATCTCTGGGACCTCTCGGTAATACACATCATAAGAAGCTTGAAAGCAAAGTGACTAAGGAGTTAGTTACGAGAAGATGTATTACGGAACGAGTAAAGAGACTTGCCGATAACGAGATTGAACTAGGTATGAAGATACCGACTCGAATCTCGGGCAAGTAACATACCTACAAACAACGGGAATTGTGTATGTTGTCATAAAGGTTCAACCGATAAAAGATCTCATGGAATATGTAAGAATCAATATGGGCATCCAGGTCCCGCTATTGGTTATCGACCAGAGAGGTGTCTCGGTCGTGACTACATATTTCCCGAACCCACGGGGTCGCACGCTTAACGTTTGTTGACGCTAGAGAAGTATTGGGATATTTTATGAGTAGTAACCAAATGTTGTTCGGAGTCCCGGATGAGATCCTGGACGTCATGAGGAGTGTCGGAATGGTCTAGAGGTAAGGATTTATATATAGGAAGTCATATTTTGGGTTCCAAAAAAAGGTGCTGTTTTTTCGGTATTGTACCGGGAAGCTTCCAGAAGGTTCCGGAGGGGTCCGGAAGACCACAAGTGGGTCCACCATGATCCAAGGTCTAGCATGGGCTACGGGGAGGATCCCTATCCTTATTGTGTCGGATATCTGGTTCCGGCAAAACCCTTAAGGTTCGAACTTTGGGGCGCGCACGAAGATCTCTCCCTACCGAAACACACCCTCAGCCTCGCCGCGATCCCTAAGCTAGCACCATGAACAACACAAGGGACACGAGATTTATACAGGTTCGGGCCACTGTTGTGGTGTAATACCCTACTCCTGTGTGTGGTGGTGGATTGCCTCTTGGGCTGATGATGAACAGTACAGAGGAAGAACAGCCTCGCGAGGATAGGTGTTCTTGAGGTGGTGTGGTGTTCTACTTGGGAAGGATTCGATACCTCTAGATGAGATGCCTTCTACTGTGGTGGCTAGCCCTATTTATAGAGGCCCTGATCCTCTTCCCAAATATTGAGCGGGAAGGGATCCAACAATGGCCATTTTGAAAGGGGACAGCTAGTACAAGCTATCCTGACTAAAGGTGGTCTTCGCCTGCCAAAGGCACTGGTGGTGACACCGTCTTGGGCTCCATGGTGACCTTCATCCTGCCGTCCTGCTGGTCTTGGTCTCATTGCATCGATATGGAAACGTTTGCCTGATGCCTCGGTACTCCGCGCCTGCGCTTGCCTCCTTTGCACCAAAGAGGAAACGAGGACACTGCACGAGCTGGCGCTCGCCTGGCACCCGCCTGGCCTTGGTCGTCATGGCTTGCGTCACGAGGACCTCGTGAGGTACCCCTTGCCTTGATCTCTGCACCTCCTTGCAAGCCTGCCTGGCAAGACCACTCCTGGGGAGGCCATGCATCGTCCGCCCCACGAGGCTTCGCGCCCTCGCGAGGGTCTTGAGTGTTGGTTGATGAAGACGGGCCATACTGGGCCACCGATTGAGCCACGCGGCAGGCCGCAGGCAGGCAAGTCTTGGGACCCCCATTCCCAGAACACCGACAGTAGCCCCCGGGCCCAAGGCGGGCTCGGACTTGGCTTAGCAATGAAGCCAAAGGGCAAGTGCGGAGCACCGCGGGCCCCAACAGCCTGCGGCCTTGGTCGCCGCATGGCAACTGATTGGACGTGGGCATCTCCGCTTCCCCACACTGCCTCAGCAACTGCCCGACTTGACGAGCCCCTACTACATGCAAAAAGAGTCACCATTACCTGCGATCATGGAGGCTGACGCTTGGCCTCCCTTGGGCTATAAATACGGAGGGGCGAGAGCCCCCGTTGTCCATCTTTTCTTGCTCTGCCTGCTTCTTCTTCCTTGCTCCACCTCCATCCTCGACACCAATGGCACCGATCCGCAGATTCTGGGCCGAAGAGAAGGGGAAGGCTCCCTGGGAGGGACCTGATCCGCTCCCGCCGAAGAAACGGCCGGTACCATGCCGCCGCGATGAAGTTACGAGGCCGGAGATGACAAGGCCTTGGTGCGAGTGGCCACCTCCTGGGTTCCCGCTACCCCTGTACGCCCAGGCCGAGGGCCCCGGAGAAAGGTATGGCGAGCGACACCGCCCATGCCGCAGACGGGGTCGGCGAACCGCGGCAATGCACGCCGTTGCTCCTGGAGTCCACGCCGCGGACTCCTCACGCGAGCTCGTGCTGCATGCGGCGATGCATCCAAGCACATTGATCTGCTTTCCTTCGTTCTTCGCCACCGAGATGCCACCGTGGGGGCCTCTCGAGCTTTGGCTGCAGCATGCGGACTGCGGCGCTCCGGCGACCAGAGCAGAGGTTGAAGTTGTTGCCCCGGGAAAGGTCTTCATGACCCGAGGATGGGGCGAGGTCGCTCGGGTCTGCCGAATGGGGGGTGCCCTCGTGATTCATTTTGAATACGATGGCGCCTCCTTGTTGTCCTTCAAAGTTTTCGACGCAGAAGGCCGCCGCCTGGAATGCTGCCCCAGAGGAGGTAGTTGGGACATCGACGTGGCAGGGGCCAGGCCTACCGCTCGCTCCCCCAATGGCTCCTCTGGTAGCAGCAGCGATGCTTGGGAGTCCAGCAACTCTCCCGAGCTCTTCGTGACTCCGAAGACGAGCGACGACAGCTACGTGCCCCCGAGCTCGCGTAGTGCTCGGAGCAAAGCGGCCACATCAGGCCGTCGCCGCAGCTGATCTGGATGGGGTTGGCGCTGACCTCTCATGGCCCACTATTGATGATGGTGTCGGCCATGGAGGCGCGGGTAGTTAGGGCTCCTTAGGAATCTTGTCTTTTGTTCCCTGTGAGGAATCAAGAAAACACCCCGTGGGGGCATGTAAAGGGTCCGCGATGTATTTTGTTGGTGTAATCCTTATCATGAAATCGCGCGAATGCTTGTCCTGTCCCGGCTCAGTTCCCCCTTTCTAACCTCGCGACGACTTGGTGCTCTATGCTAACAGGTCCCTGTCCCCAGGCAGGCTTCAGTCATCACTGGTATGCCAGGTCGCGATGCAGTGGTCAAGGCCAGGAGGTGAGTGGCCCGAGGTCCAGTAAGAGCCCCTGAGGCGCGATGCTCAGGAGGTCCCCTTTAGCGCGCAAGCAGCTACCGAGAGGTGAGAATGGAAGGCAACATTGCCGTTACAGAGTCGCATCAAGTGAGGATTCCACACTATAAAGATTAGTTATTCCAGGCGTGGAACTTATCTTGGTAATCTGGAGTCGTTCCTTCGCGCCGCACCAGACTTGTGCATTGGTAGCTGGGACGTAGCTGGGTTAGGCCCTCGCGAGCTTTCCCGTTCTTCCCCACACTCTCCTTCGTGCTCTACATCCTCAGGTCCCGGCCCTCGAGCGAGCTCAGCCGCCGCTGGTATGCCAGGTCGCGATGCCGTGGTCAAGGCCAGGGGGTGAGGGCTGGAGAGCCAGTAAGAGCTACTGAGCCGCGATGCTCAGGAGCCCCCTTTTAACGCGCAAGCTGATCACGCGGGAAAAGGAGAGAAAGAGCTCGTGGTGCCACCCGCTATAGACCTTAGGAGGTTCCGATAAATTAACACGAGAAAAGCACGGGTTGCCATTATGATTGCCGGCCAGCCATTGGTTGCTCCGAGAGAGTGGTGAGGGCACTGAGGGCCTGGTGAGGTGATGCACGCGGGGCTGCCACGGGCCAGAGCTCGACCGCTCAGATTTGTCAGTGTTGCAGGGACGGACTCATGCGCAAGCACCGTGCCAGCGCGAGCGGCTCCAGTGGTAGATGTTAATCGAGCAGGTGATAATCACAGGCAGGTTAAGCATGAAAGGCAAATCAGCTTAGGCAAATGAAGAGGGATACATGCCACTAGGACAGGCCCGAGCGGCTTGGGGATGATGCAGCCCGAGGGGCGCCCCCAGCAAGGTAAACTAAAGACATAAGCAAAAAGGGATACATGCCGCAGGGACGGACCCATGCGGCCTTGAAATGATGCAGCCCTGAGGGCGCTCCCAGCTGAAATGAACTTGAAAGATGTCACCTGGTACCATTGTAGAAGGGGTGTTGGAGTAGCTGAAGACGCGTGGTGAAGCGGCCGGCCCTCACGTGCCACCGGGGCCCTGAGCCTCGGGAGGCTCTAGGAGTCCAGGCGGTTCCTTGAGGACCATCTCCATCTCCGCTAGGACCGCGTGGTGCCTGGCCTCCTGAGCCGCCAGAATGCTCCCCAGGTGACGCTGGAAGGTGGCAGCCGCGTTTGGCAGGCCGAAAGGCATGCGAACGTAGCTATGAGGCAGACCCTCGCAGCGTCCCACGCGCAAAGGCCAGGGGCGCTCCTGAGATGCGACTCTGTTGAGCCCTGGGACGTCGATGCAGATGCGTAGCCCACCATCCTTGCCTTGATGAGGAGCCACGCTAGGCAAGCGGCGATCGCCGCGCATGGCTCTTGCTTCCTGAAGCTCCTGAGTAGTCTTGGTGATGAACTCCTGAACGTTGGGCTCTCCACGCTCTGAGACCTCCTGAGGAAAATGTGTTGCGAAGCACGCCTCTAAGTGGTGCCCGAGTGCCTCCCTCATGATGTTGGCAAAGTCTGAGGCCCTCCAGAAGAGAGCCCCCGAGCCCTGCCCGAGGAGGGTGCCGGGCGCGCCTTCCTATGCGATGGAAGGAGGCGCCCCTTGCACGGGCGCGGATCCTGACGCGACACCACCTGAGATGCCAACCTCCTGAAGCCTTGTGCTGAGCGATTGCTTCTTCTTCTTGGGGATGGCCTTTGAGGGTTCTCGCCTTTGCTTTTCGGGTCCTCGATTGATGCAGATTGGAAGGCACGCTCGAGGGAGCACACCGCATCTCTTTCTTCACAGGGGACCGTGATGATTCTGCCACTTCCTGGCATCTTGAGGATGTTGTAGCAGTGGTGGGTCACCGCCATGAACTTGGCCAGGGCTGGATACCCGAGGATGGCATTCTATGGCAGGTGGATGTGGGCGACGTCGACGTCCATGAGCTCAGTGTGGTAGTTGTTGCGCTGTACGAAGGTGACAGGGAGGCAGACCTGCCCTATCAGGGTGGTGGAGCCGCCAGTAACTCCTGAGAAAGGCTTGGTAGGCTGAAGTTGGTCATATGGCACTTGAAGGTTGTCAAACATCTCTACGAACAGGACGTTAAGCCCTGCGCCGCCATGAATGAGGGTCCTGGTGATTTGCATGTTGCCGATGACTGGGGAACAAAGCATCGAGAGAACGCCAGCAGTAGCCGCACACTTGAGTTGATCTGCTGAGTTGAAGGTGATGGTGCACTTGGACCACCTGAGCGGGCGCATGGCCTCAAAGCCTGGGGAGGACTGGATTCACCTCGTGAGCAAACTGCTTGAAGATGCGCTGAGAGGCTGGGGCCTGAGCTCCGCCCAGATAGCACGTGGCTCCTGGAAGCCCCCAGCCCCCTCGTCCTATTGGTGGTCGTCATTCCTTCTTGGCAGCCGCGGCAGAGGAGGAATGCCTACGTTGCCCTACGGGCGGTCCTCGCGAGACTGATCCCTCCAGGCGCCCTCGCGAGGCTGGTCCTGCCAGCGATCCTCACGAGGTTGGTCACGCCACTCCTTGCGAGGGCCTCGGTCGTCTCCTCGTCCTCCTCCTCGGCCGTAGCCCCGGTCGTTGCGCTCGGGGCATCAACCAAAGCCTCATTCTCGAACGGCCCTGAGCTCTTGGCATTCGTTGGTGTTGTGGGTGAGGAGGTTGTGGTAGGCGCAGAACGGTCGGCTGCCCTTGGACGACTCTGGCTGGCCCTTGCCGTGATTCGTGTCTAGTTCTGCTGCAAGCACGACTGCTCCTTTGTGCTTCATGTCCTTGGCCTTGGCCTTCTTTTCTTCTGGGTCAGCAGCTAGAAGCTCGAGGAGGGAGAGGCGTCCTTCCTCGGCTCTTGCGCACTTGGTCGCTAGGTTGAACAGCTCCAGGGATGTGCACAACTCCTTGTGGATGGCGAGCTCCTCCTTCATCTTGACGTCGCGGACTCCATCAGAGAACGCTAAGATGATGGCCTCGTCCGTCACCTTGGGGATCTTGAGGCGGGCATTGTTGAAGCGCCGGATGTATTTCTGTAGGGTCTCTCCAGGCTGCCGCTTGATGCGGCGCAGGTCACCTGCGGCCGGGGGCGGTCGCGAGTGCCCTGGAAATTGGCGATGAAGCGGCTGCGCATCTCGTCCCAGGAGGAGATCAAGCCGGGAGGCAGGTTCAGGAGCCAAGTGCGGGCACCATCCTTGAGCGCCATGGGAAACCAGTTCGCCATGACCTTCTTGTCTCCGTTGGCCGCCTCGATGCCTAGCTCGTAGAGCTGCAGGAACTCCGCGGGGTCAGAAGTACCGTCGTAGCAAGGAGGCAGATCCAGCTTGAACTTGCCCAGCTAGGCAATGCTACGCAGCTCGGTGGTGAAGGCACGGCAACCTGTTGTGGCCACCGGAGCCCTTTGCTGACGCGGGGCTGGTTCTTGGTGGTACCCGCGCACTGCCGCCAGGGGCAGCACGGCATCTTGGCGCACTGGTGCAGGGAAGCGGTCTTGTTGTGCTGGTGCAGGAAGCACGGGAGCGCCTTCTTGAGGCCGAGGGATTTCTTGGCAGCTTCTTTCTTGTCGTGCGGGCACTGGATGTGGTGGGTCACATCCAGGGGCTGCGCGCCTTGGAGCCTGGGCGCCGTCTTGGGGCAGAGGTGGCGGAGGCGCTCCTTGAGCCACATCGCCCGCACCTAGGAGAGGACGAGGCAGCGAGAGGGACAGCACGGGAGAGCCCCCTACGGCACTGACGACCTCGGTGATGCGAGCGAGCCACTCTTCGTAGGGTTGTCGACTGGGCAATAGTGCAGGAGCTCACGTGCCAGGAGCAACGCGGCCTGCGCGTCCGTGGGAGCACGACGAGCGTGGGACGATGAACCAGCTGGGGTCAGCGACGGAGTGGTGGTGCGGCCTTCCCGCTGCACCAAGGGGTGCAGTGAAGATGCTTGCTGCTCATTCCCCGCCGGGCCGGTGGCGGCGTTGGCAGCAGGCGACGGAGAACGACGAGGAGGCCCGCCGACGGGAGCCGTCTGGGCGACGCGGGCGGCGAGAGCCGCCCGGCGCTCGGCGCGGGCTCGGCGAGCGTCTGCCATGGATGCGACGAAGCGATGGGACGTATATCGACGGAAATAAGATTTCGACGCACCCCTACCTGGCGCGCCAAATGTCGGATATCGGGTTCTGGCGAAACCCTTAAGGTTCGAACTCTGGGGTGCGCATGAAGATCTCTCCCTAGCGAAACACGCCCTCAGCCTCGCCGCGATACCTAAGCTAGCACCATGAAGAACACAACATACATGAGATTTATACAGGTTCGGGCCACCATTGTGGTGTAATACCCTACTCCTGTGTGTGGTGGTGGATTGCCTCTTGGGCTGATGATGAAAAGTACAGAGGAAGAACAGCCTCGCGAGGAGAGGTGTTCTTGAGGTGGTGTGGTGTTCTACTTGGGAAGGATTCGATACCTCTAGATAAGATGCCTTCTACTATGGTGGCTAGCCCTATTTATAGAGGCCCTGGTCCTCTTCCCAAATATTGAGCGGGAAGGGGTCCAACAATGGCCATTTTGAAAGGGGACAGCTAGTACAAGCTATCCTGACTAAAGGTGGTCTTCGCCTGCCAAAGGCACTGGTGGTGACACCATCTTGGGCTCCATGGTGACCTTCGTCCTACCGTCCTGCTGGTCTTGGTCTCGTTGCATCGATATGGAAACCTTTGCCTGATGCCTCGGTACTCCGCGCCTATGTTTGCCCCCTTTGCACCAAAGAGGAAACGAGGACACTGCGCGAGCTGGCACCCTCCTGGCCTTGGTCGTCATGGCTTGCATCACGAGGACTTCACGAGGTACCCCTTGCCTTGATCTCTCCACCTCCTCGCGAGCCTGCCTGGCGAGACCACTCCTGAGGAGGCCTTGCATCGTGCGCCCCGTGAGGCTTGGCCCCCTCGCGAGGGTCTTGAGTGTTGGTTGATGAAGACGGGCCGTACTGGGCCACTGATTGAGCCACGCTGCAGGCCGCAGGCAGGCAAATCAGGGGACCCCCGTTCCCAGAACATCGACATATTGGGCTAGGCGCACCAAGTCCTCAAAAGCCCACATGGCTCGGGAAGGCAAAAAAGGAAGGAGTGCTAGTAGGAATAGGATTGGACTTGGAGTCCAAATCCTCTCCCCCTTAGATGCGCCCTAGGGCTTGGAGGGGCTGTTTGCCACGCCCCTCCACCTATATATAGAGGGGAGCGGGCGCCCCAAGAGGACACACCAAGCCCGTGGCGCCCCTCTCTCTCCTAATACTCTGTAGTTCCACTGCCTCGTCCGAGCGACGCTTAGCAAAGCACTGTCGGTGCTCCACCACCACTATCACCACCATGTCGTCGTGTTGATTGTGATCCCATCTACTTATCTTCTCCCGCTTGCTGGATCAAGTAGGAGACGTCATCAATCCGCACGTGTGCTAAACTCGGAGGTGTCGTATGTTCGGTACTTGATCGGTTGGATCACGAAGGTGTTCGACTACATCAACCGCGTTGTTAAACGCTTTTGCTTAACGGTACAAGGATACGTAGACACACTCTCCCCTCTCGTTTCTATGCATCTCCATGGATAGATCTTGCATGTGCATAGAATTGTTTTTGTTTTCCATGCAACATTACCCAACAGTGCCATCATGAGCCAGTTCTACGCGTAGATGATATGCATGAGTAGAACACAAAGAGTTGTGGGCGGTGAGTTTCATACTACTTACCACCAACAGATTATTTTGATTCCGCAACATTGCAGGATAAAGCGTCCTGGACCAACCTAACGTGTCCATGCACATGAGACCGGTTCCATCGATTGGCATGCAACTTGTTTTGCATAAAGGTGGTTGGCGGGTGTCTGTTTCTCCTACTTTAGTTGAATCGAATTTGACCACGACTGGTCCTTGAAGAAGGTTAAAACAGAAAACTTAACAAATCACCATTGTGGTTTTGCGTAGGTAAGAATGGTTCTTGCTAGTTGCCCGTATCAACCACGTAAAAATTGCAACAACAAAGTAGAGGACGTCTAACTTGTTTTTGTAGGGTATGCTGTTAGTCAAGACGTGATGTGATATACGTTGTTGTATGAGATTATCATGTTTTGTAATATCGACAACCGACAGGAGCCTTAGGGTTGTCTCTTAATTATCGTATGAATTGCAAGCGCCATGTAATTGCTTTACTTTATCGCTATGCATTAGCAATAGTTGTAGAAGCAATAGTTGGCGAGACGACCCCGTCAAAATGATGGAGATCAAGGTGTCGAGCCGGTGATGATGGAGATCATGTCGATGCTTTGGAGATGGACATCGAAAGCACAAGATGGTGATGGCCATATCATGTCACATATTTTGATTGCATGTGATGTTTATCCTTTAAGCATCTTATTTTTCTTAGAACGACGGTAGCATTATAAGATGATCCCTTCACTAAATTTCAAGATAAAAGTGTTCTCCCCAAGTATGCACCATTGCCAAAGTTCGTCGTTTCAAAGAACCTCGTGATGATCGCGTATGATAGACTCTACATTCACATACAATGGGTGTAAGCCAATTTTTGCACAAGAAGAATACTAATTGGGTTAAACTTGACGAGCCTAGCATGTATAGACATGGTCTTGAAACACTGGAGATCGAAAGGTCGAACATGATTCATATATTAGATATGATTAACATAGAGATCTTCACCATTGATGACTACCCCATCTCACGTGATGATCGGACATGGGTTAGTTGATTGGGATCATGTATCACTTAGATAACTTAGGGATGTTAATTTAAGTGGGAGTTCATTAGTAATTTCATTAATTAGACTTAATTTATCATGAACGTAGTCTTGATAGTATTTGCATATCTATGTTGTATAACAATGGCCTGTGTTACCGTTCCCTTGTAGTTTTTTATGTTCCCAGAGAAAACTAAGTTGAAAGATGTTGATAGCAATAATGCGGATTGGGTCCGTGATCTGAGGATTATCCTTATTGCTGCACATAGGAATTATGTCCTTGATGCACCGCTAGGTGACAGACCTGCTGCAGGAGCTGATACAGATGTTAAAAATGTTTGACAAGCTCGATCTGATGACTACTTTATAGTTTTGTGCGCCATGCTTTACGGCTTAGAATCGGGGATCCAAAGACATTATGAGCGCCATGGAACATATGAGATGTTGCAAGAAATGAAGTTGGTATTTCAAGCTCATGCCCGTGTTGAGAGGTATGAAACCTCTGACAAGTACTTTGCCTACAAGATGGAGGAAAATAGCTCAGCCAGTGAGCATGTGCTCAAACTGTCTGTGTACTACAATCGCTTGAATCAAGTGGGAGTTGATGACCCACAAGTATAGGTGATATATCTTAGTCCTTTTGATAAGTAAGAGTGTCGAACCCAACGAGGAGCAGAAGGAAATGACAAGTGGTTTTCAGCAAGGTATTCTCGGCAAGCACTAAAATTATAAGTGACGAGTAGTTTGATAGCAAGATAATTTGTAATGAGCAAGTAACGGTAACGGTAAGTAATATGCAGCAAGATAGCCCAATCCTTTTGTGGCAAAGGACATGCCAAAATGGTCTCTTATAATAAGCAAAGCACTCTTGAGGGTACGCGGGAATTTCATCTAGTCACTTTCATCATGTTGGTTTGGTTCGTGTTCGCTACTTTGATAATTTGATATCTGGGTGAACCGGTGCTTAGGTGTTGTTCTTACTTGAACAAACCTCCTATGTATGATTAACCCCCTTGCAAGCATCCGCAACTACGAGAAAAGTACTAAGATAAAATCTAACCATAGCATTGAACTTTTGGATCCAAATCAGTCCCTTACGAAGTAGCGCATAAACTAGGGTTTAAGCTTCTATCAGTTTAGCAACCCATCATCTAATAACTACTCCATAATGCATTCCCTTAGGCCCTAATAAGGTGAAGTGTCATGTAATCGACGTTCACATGACACCACTAAGGGAATCACAACATACATATCATCAAAATATCGAACACATATCAAGTTCACATGACTACTTGCAACAAGATTTCTCCCGTGACCTCAAGAACAAAAGTAACTACTCACAAATGATAATCATGCTCAAGATCAGACGGTTATTAAATAGCATAATGGATCTGAACATATAATCATCCACCAAATAAACCATATAGTAATCAACCCCAAGATGTAATCGACACTACTAGTCGCCCGCAAGTACCATTCTGAGATTCCGGTACAAAGATTGAACACAAGATATGAACTAGGGTTTGAGATGAGATGGTGTTGTCGAAGATGTTGATGGAGATTTCCCTCCCCAAGATGGGAGAGTTGTTGGTGATGATGATGAAGATGATTTCCCCCTCAGAATCGCTCCGCCGAAGGGCAAAAGTGCTCCTGCCCAGGTTCCACCTCGAGATGGCAGTGCTCCGTCCCGAAAGTCCTCTCCTTATTTTTTCTAGGTCAAAATGACCTATATACCAGAAAATGGGCACCAGAGGTGGGCCGAGGAGGGCACAACCCAACAGGGCGCGCCTAGGGGCCCTAGCGCACCCAGGTGGGTTGTGCCCACCTAGTAGGGCCCCTGTGGTAGTTATTTTCTCCAATAATTCTGAAATATTCCATAAAAAATCTCTATGAAGTTTCAGCTCATTTGAAGATGTGCAGAATAGGTAACTCTAACGTAGCTTTTTCAGGTCCAGAATTCCAGTTGCCGGTATTCTGCCTCCTTGTGCAAACATTGCATATTATGAGAGAAAAGGCATTAGAATTACTCCATAAAGCATTATCATGCATAAAAACATTATAAATAACAGTAGGAAAACATGATGCAAAATGGACGTATCAACTCCCCCAAGCTTAGACCTCGCTTGTCCTCAAGCGAAAACCAAAATCAAAAACATGTCCACATGTTTAGAGACAGAGGTGTCGATAAAAACAAAATATGGACATAGAAGCATCATGTATAATATTATAACAGCAACAAGCTTTATTATAGAACTTTTATCACATAACTTCTATCATAAACTTCTCATGAACAAGTAACAATTCATCACAACATCGAAGTATAAAGCATAAACTCTATTGAAGACCAACAAACTATGTTCTCAATCAACTCTGCAACTACAATCCATCATATTTTCAGGAAGGGTCACATATCAGAGCCTTTTGTCAAGTCCACCTACTCAACCATCATATAGTCTTCTATGATTGCTAACACTCACCGCATACACATGAGCAAAAGGTTTCAACCGGACACATAGAAAGATAGGGGCTTATAGTTTCGTCTCCCAACTTATTCACCTCAAGGGTGATGTCAGCAATAATAACTCATGCTCACCCATATTCAACTGGATATATGTGCCTAGATCTTTCCTCACCACATGATGCTTGCAAAAGAGAAAATAAAAAAGGAATAGGGAAAAATACTTTTTTTTGAAAGATAGGGGTTTCCCCCTGCCCCAACTTTTATTAAAAAGCAAAGGCGAAACCAACACGACCAGGACAATGTACAATGCTCGGCAACAGCCAAAGTAGCTGTCACAAAAAGGACAAAGCGAAACTACCCCTATTACAAGGAAAAATAGATGAGTCCGGCCAATGCCTAAAGCACCAAAACAAGGGATTAAGCTTCAGGTAGTTTAGATAACTTCATATCTCCCAAGCTATTCTAAGCAGTTCCCCTCTTCGCCGATCCAAAAGCCTTATGCACCGGAGAAGAAATGCACCCTGGGCGTTGGAGCACAAGATCTTCCATTGTCTCATCAGCCCTCCCACCAGGTCCATGATGCAGCGAATGCTTTGCCATTTTCGCCCCTGAAACACAAATTCATTGCGCAGAAGCCATAATCCCCACAAGGTAGCAGAGGTGACAATATTGATAGCTTCATTTTTCTTTTTCACTTTCCACAAAGTATACAAGGACAAAAAAGAAGATGGAGCAAGGATATCTATTCCCTCAGCAATTGTATTCCAAATTTGTCTGGCTACCACACAATCAAAAAATAGATGGTTAATCGATTCATTTTCCCCACAGAAAACACAGGTAGGATCTTCCACATGTCTCCTCTTGGCTAGGTTATCTCTAGTCAAGCACTTATTGTTATATGCCAGCCAGAGAAATACATGGATATTAGGTGGGACTTTGATTTTCCAAATGGCATCTTTAATATCAGAAGATATCCCACCAAAGTTAATAATTTTGCAAAAAGATTTAACTGTGTAAATCCCAGAAGGTTCAAGATTCCATCTAGGAGAGTCTGGAGCAGACCCAGGGGTAAAAGGACTAACTATCGCACACAGCTCATACCATTTTTCAATAATGTTATCATCTGCACACCTCCTGAAAGTCAGCTGTAGAGTATTGCCATCCCAAACCTGGGTAACAGTGGCATCTTGTTGTTGACAAATGTCAAACAACTCCCAGAATCTAGTTTTAAGGGAGTATCCCCCAATCCAGGTATCATGCCAGAAGGCAATGTTTATACCATTCCGAGGAATCCAACTAATAAAAGTTTTAGCTCCTTCCAGAGCACAGGTTAGTCTTTTCCAAAAAGGAGAGCCTAACCAAGGTTTCCCCCAATAGAGATTGGGTTTATCAGTACCATATTTGAAGTTAATGATTTTCTTCTAGTCACTATCCCTTTCATCATAGAATCTCCTCCCCCATGAGGCAAGGAGGGCCATGTTATACTCTCTAACATTAGGAACCCCTAGACCCGCAAATTCCTTTTTCTGAGCAATCAACCCCCAACTAGCCAGATGGTATTTATGATTGTCACCCATATTGCCCTAAAAAAGTGAGACATCTGTGAGGTAATGGCATCAATGGCCCACTTAGGGAATTTCATACCAGACATCAGATAAGCAGGGATGCTGGCTATGCAAGTAGTTAGCAGAATTAGTTTGCCTCTATAGGAAAGATGTTTACCCAGCCAACCAGCACTATTTTTGATAATCATCTCAATAACATGCTGGATATCCTCCCTCCTAAGTTTTTTATAATGAAGAGGTACTCCAAGATATTTGAATGGAAAATCTCCAAACTGACAACAGAAAATTTGGGCAAAATTGTTGGACATTTCCACAGGAACATTGATGGTATGAAGGTCACTTTATTAAAGTTGATTTTCATACCAGAAAGGATTTCAAAACAAGTCAAGATCCATTTCAGGTTCTTCGCATAAGCCACTGAACCTTGCGAAAATAGGATAGTTTCATCAGCATATTGCAAGCTGATGACACCCCCAGGAATCACCTGGGGCAGGAGACCAACAATTAGGTTAGCTCTGACAGCTTTGCATAGCATTTTGGTAAACATATCTGCAACCCAATTGAAAAGTAAAGGAGAGTGGGGATCACCCTACTTTAGCACCTTCCCAGCCACAAAATGTGGTCCATTAGTCTCATTGATCCTGACCTAAAAAGTCCCTTGATGCAGGGTACTAAAGACCCAGTTAACCCACTTAGTCCCAAAACCCCTAGAAAGGAGCATCTCTTTAATGAAATCCCGATTAACCCTATCATAAGCTTTCTCATAGTCCAACTTAAGAATAAGTCCACTAATCCCATACCTGTGAACCTCATGAATCACTTCATGAGCCATCACAACACTTTCCAAAATGAACCTCCCCTTGATGAAGGCAGTCTGGTTAGAGGAAATAAGTTTATCACACAAAGGAGAAACTCTAGTAGTCATAGCTTTAGAAAATATCTTAACAACACAGTTACTAAGGCTAATAGGCCTAAAAATTTTCATTTCCCTTGCAAAAGGAGTTTTTGGAATGAGAGTAATCAATGCAAAATTATGTCTAAAAATATCTAGAGTACCAGCTTCAAAGCCCCTGACCATCCACATGAAGTCATCTTTGATGATATCCCAAAATGTTTGTTAAAATAAAAAAGAGAGACCATCAGGGCCAGGAGCCCCACAGGCATAAGAACTCTTGATAGCTTGCTTAATTTCCTCTTCAGAAAAAGGTTTTTCTAAATTAACTCTGTCAAGTTCAGAAACCTTCTCATCCTCGTCCCAAAACTCAGCCTCAAGATGTATATCAGGTTTAGCCTCAAAAGCAAAAAGCTTCTTATAAAAGTCAGTGGGCACTTTTAACATGTCAGTAGTGGAAGTCACAACCCCATTGGGGCCATCTAGTTCTGCAAGATGGTTTTTCCTATGTCTATGATTTGCCAAGGCTTGGAAATATGCATTGTTCCTATCTCCTTCCAAGATCTTTCTATCCCTAGATCTCCGCCACAAGGTAGTTTCTTCTTTTTCCAAATATCTTCCAATTCTTTTTTAAGATTTCCTAATCTAGCAAAATCACTAGGGGAGAGGTTTTGTGTCTCAGAAGAGATATCCAGCTTGTCAAGCTCCACAAGTATGGCTTTTTTCCTATTCTTAAGAGCAGCTTCAATGTTGGCACTCCACCCTTTAATTTTTTTCCTGAGAACCCTAGACTTAATCATCCAATTATCCACAGAGGAAATATCAGAGGAAACAGATCTCCAAGCACTTTCCACAACATGATTGAAGTCAGGTTGGGAGAGCCACCATTTTCAAATCTGAACATCTTTGACCCACAATGTCTCCTCCCCCCAGTATCGAACACCAGGGGGGCATGATCACTGCCAACCTTGGGCAGGGCAACCAGGGAAGACATGGGGAAATGAGCATCCCAATCAATGAAGAAAAAATCCTATCAAGGACAGCAAAAACTGGGTTCTCCTGATTATTAGACCAAGTAAATCTCCTGTTGGAAATACAAATTTCCATAAGACCCCATCTATTAATCCAATCATTGAACAACAAAGAACTTTGTTGATCAACAAGACCATTGCTCTTCTCTTTACTCTCTCTCACTAAGTTGAAATCACCACAAATCAAAATAGGATGAGTACTGGATTCAAAGATATCTTGTAACTCAGAGACAAAATCCACATTGAACTCAGGGTAGGCAGAGCCATAAACTATGACTAAAGGCCACAAGAAACCATCACATTTGTTCTTAACAGTAGACCTAACAGAAAATCTATTGTTGGTAAACCCAATCACCTCAAATAAGTCATTTTTCAAGCCAACTAAAATACCTCCAGCAGTCGCAATAGCTGGAAGAAAATGCCATCTAAATAGCTTCTTCCTATCCAAAGCTCTAAGGAAACCCTCAGAAATAATTTCTTTCTTTGTCTCTTGAAAACCACTAAAATCAGGGTTAGATTTAGCAATCACATCACAAAGGCACTGAACTTTACCAGGTTTACTTAAACCTCTAATATTCCAGATAAGACCTATCATCAGGGTATTCTAAAAGGGTGAGACAAGCCACAAGGCTTAACCTTAGTAAGGACAGCTGTCGGATTTTGGGTTCCGGCGGACCCTCAGGTTCGAACTCTGGGGTGCACGCGGAGATCACACCTCCTGCCTACCCACGTGTCGTCGCCTCGCTAGGATCTAAACTACACGAAGAACAACACAGGGGACATGAGATTTATACTGGATCAGGCCACCATTGTGGTGTAATACCCTACTCCAGTTTGTGGTGTGGTGGATTGCCTCAGGGGCTGATGATGAATAGTACAAGGAAGAACAGCCTCGCAAGGGGTTGTTCCTGGCTGGTGCGATGAACTGCTTGGGTGAGTTCAGTCGCCACTCTCTCTTACTAGTCTACCCAAAATCAGCGCCCCCCTACTCTGCGGTGGCTAGCTCTATTTATAGAGGGAGGCCCTGGGCCTCTTCCCAAATATTGAGCGGGAAGGGCACCAACAATTGGCCATTTTGAAGGGGAACATCTAGTACACTTATCCTGACTAAAGTTGGTCCTCGCCTGCCAAAGAGCCTGACGGTGACGCCGGCTTGGGCTCCACGATGACCTCCATCCTGCCGCCCTGCTAGCCTTGGTCTTGTGGCACCGAAATGGTTGCCTTTGCTTGATACTCTTGCCTGCGCTTGCCCCCTTTGCACCAAAGAGGAAACAAGGACTCTGCGCAGGCCAGCGCCCGCCTGGCGCCCGCCTGGCCTCGGTCGTCATGGCTTGCGTCATGGGCACCTCGTGAGGTACCCGACCTTGATCTCTCCACCTCCTCGCGAGCCAGCCTGACAAGGCTGTGCCCGAGGAAGCCTCTTGTCGTCCGCCCTGCGAGGCTTGGCCCCTCGCGAGGGTCTTGAGCATGTGTTGACGAAGATGGGCCATACTGGGCCACTCCCTGAGCCACGCCGCAGGCCGCAGGCAGGCAAGTCTGGGTACCCCCGTTCCCAGAATGCCGACAGTAGCCCCCGGGCCCAAGGCGCGCCCAGACTTGGCTTAGCAGAGAAGCGAAGGGGCAAGTGCGAAGCGCCGCGGGCCCCATCAGCATGCGGCCTCGGGCGTCGCATGGCGGTTGATTGGACGAGGGTGTCCCTCCTTCCCCACGACGCCTCGGCGACTGCATGAATTGACAAGAGAGCGGTACCCGTCTAGGCTTACCTTCTTTGCCTTCTCCAGTCATTGCCCAGATCCCCTTTCTCGCTCCTATCCTTCTCGCTTCCGAAATCCCTAGATCTACTCCAACCCTGCATCTTAGCAAGGCATGGCGCCTCGCCAGACCCCAGCTGGAGCATGGTACTCGCCCGCTCTGTACCCTCCGAATGTGTCGGAGAAGAACCTTGCTCGGACGCGCCAGATGATGGCGGCGCAAGGTAACGACGGGGCGGCCGTGCTCAAGGTTGGCTCCACCCTTCCCGAGGACAAAGGAAGCACCTTCTACCCGCTCTTCGTGAGCGCCATCGCCGCCGGTCTGGTGCCTCCCTTTTCCGAGTCTTCCTTTCTGTTCTCCACCATTACAACCTGCAAGCTCTACACCTCCATCCCAACTATGTTCTTCTCCTGGCGATTTTCGCCTACTACTGCGTGGCTCATGTTGGGGTAAGGCCCTCGGTGGCCTTGCTGCGCCATTACTTTTACCTCCGGGTCTCTTGCGGCCCCATCATCGCGTGCGTGAGCTTTGTTGCGTACGCCAGCTCCAACGCTATCTCGAAGCCCGGGAAGAGGATTGAAGGCTTCAGGAGCAAGTGGGTCATGGTGGATGCTGGGCGCATCCATCCCCGGCTGATTCTGCCCATGAGGCAGCCCGAGGCTGTCGACACTTGGTCCCGCGCGGAGCTCGTCGATCCCCGCGCGAAGCCAGTGCTGGAGAGGATGGACACGGACCTGTGGCCGGGCAACATGGCAACGACGAAACTGACCGGGGCGTCGCTCCTGAGGGAGTTCCTGGAGCACGGGGTGGCTCCGCTCCGGGAACACTCACTCCTGCTGTGGAGGCTCTAGGGGGGGGGGGCGATGCCGCCCTTTGCCCGAGCTCCGCAGCCCTGGCCGACGAAGATCTGGCCGCGGTCCTCCAATCCTTGGTTGGGGGAGATGTGGCAAGATTGGAGGGCGCTCCCGTACCGCTGTTCCTTCGGGATGATTGGGAGCAGGTGGTGAACTCCATGCCTGCTTTCAACGGGGACGGGCCTGTGCCCGCGGAGGTTCCTGAGGACCCGGCGGCCCTGGCGACGATGAACGTATCCTCTGGCGACTCTGACAGAGAGGAGGAAGAAGAGGAGCAGGAAGAGGAGCCCGATTCCGAGGCGACCGACAGGGAGTCGAGAGCGCCCCTCCCTCGACGCAGGTCCCGCGCTCTTCGCCTCATGCCGGACGACGATGAGGATGGAAAAGAGCGAGGCGGTGAGTGCTCGCCCCTGATCCCGAAGAAGGACAGGACGGGGCTGGTTCTTCGCGGCGCTGCTCCGGCTCCAAGGCGATCTTCAGACGTGTCTCCCGCTCCCGAGTCTCTTGAGGTTGATCCCAGCAGCCGGCTCTCGGGCTTCAAGTTTGGCCAGAGGTTGCTTGAGCCCGCGAGCAATGACCAATAAGTGCTTGATTCTTATTTTGCTTCTTGCTTTGTTGCTGAGGCTTGACGTCCATATTTCTTGGCTAGGCTGGTGCCTACGGCGAAAAAGCTGAAGGGGGCCCCTAAGGCTTCGTCCTGGGGAGCACTTCCACCCGCGGGAGAAGGGGCGGCAAGACCCGGGCCTCTCCTGCCCGGTCATCCTCGCGAGGCCCGGCGGGGCGAGCTGGGGCAAGCTCAGCCCCTGTGGCCCAAGCGACTCCCGAGGTGTCCCTGCCTGACACCACTGCCGCAGTCGTCGGGGCGCAGAAGGTCCCAACTCATGGTGCTGTGATCACGCTGCCGTCTTCTCCTCCTACTCCGCCAACTGCCATTTCTCCGACTCCTTCTACTGTCTTGGATCGTGCTACTGATCAGCTGGACCGGCTGCGAGAAGATCTTCAGGGCGCCCACCCTCGCTTGGTGGCCGGGTGCCTGGAGCTAGCCTCCGGCTGGGTCCACTCTGATGCTTCAGTTCGAGCGGCGCTGGCTCAGGCCGCGACGGCTTGCGACGAGGAGAAGCAGGCCATCCTTGAGGCCAAGGCCGCTCGTGACGCCACCTTGGGTGAGGTTGCAGATGTCCGGGGTCGTTGCAAGGTGATGGAGAGCAAGCTGCAAGGCCTGCGCGACCAGCTCGCCAAGGAGGCCCGTGACCGCCAGGAGAAGGAGGAAGATATGAAGGCTCGTGAGGCTGCCGCCAAGGACTGGAATGCCAAACTTGAGGAACGCCATGGCCGCTTAGGTGCGCTGGAGCAGGCGTTGGAGGCTAAAAGGACCGAGCTGGACGGCAAGGCACGGGTCCTGGCCGAGGATCGCGTGGCCTTCGCAAAGCTGGAGGAGAAGGCTCGCACCTTGCTGAAGACACTTTATGACAGCGGCCTGGAGAGCCCACTGGCCGGCACCGAGGACGGACCCGCCGAGCTGCTTCCCTTCCTGGTTCGCGCCGTTGAAGATGTCGCCCTCGGCCTTGGCCCCACGGCTGAGGCTGAGGCGCGTGTCCTTTCTTCTGCAGCGCTGACGTGCGTCTTCAACCACGTCTACCTCCGCGACCCCGACGTTGACCTTGATAGCCTGCCGGAGCCCGTGAGCAGCGAGTTTGCCGCTGTCGCTGCTGAGGCCGTGAAGGGTCGAGCGGAGGCTCTGCTAGTGAAGTTCCTGCTTTCAGCACCAAGCCAAAGCGAGGCGCTGCCGATCCTGAGGCTCCACGAGGCGAAGTCGCCCAGCGCAGCTCCGCCACCAGCGATGGCGCTACCAGAAAGTGACCCCTTCACGGTTCTTGTCCTATTTTTAGCTCCTGCAACATGCATCATGCCTCGTGGAGGCGTTTAAACTTGTGTTTTGCGTTGTGAAAGCACTCTACGGACAGTAATATTTGCTTTTGAATTCCTTAAGATTTGCGCTTTTCCTTCCTACTTGCTTGTGTTCTACGTCGGCAGAGCCCTGCCCCGCGCATACCTCAGCCGCCGTTAGCCCCGACCGGAAACCAGGACGGGACCAAGGAGTGAGGGGCTACATGACCAGTTAGGCTCCTGAGTCGCGATGCTCAGGAGTCCCCCTTGACGCGCGAATAGCAAGTAGGGAGGGGAGATGTATGAGTAAATCTACCATTCTACGTCGGCAGGGCCCGGCCCCGCGCATACCTCAACCGCCGTTAGCCTTTCGGAACTAAGGGGTAAGGGGCTACGTGACCAGTTAGGCTCCTGAGTCGCGATGCTCAGGAGTCCCCCTTGATGTTCAAACGGCCTTCGTACCTTGGCTCTGCTCGGGGAGAGACGTGTGATGAACCAGGCCCGAGGGGCCTGGCTAGGTGGCGTGCACCTGGGCGTGACCCGGGCGTGGCCCCTGTCGGTGTCAAAACTGGCGTATCTTGGGTAGGGGGTCCCGAACTGCACGTCTAGGCGGATGGTAACAGGAGACAAGGGACACGATGTTTTTACCCAGGTTCGGGCCCTCTCGATGGAGGTAAAACCCTACTCCTGCTTGATTAATATTGATGATATGGGTAGTACAAGAGTAGATCTACCACGAGATCAAGGAGGCTAAACCCTAGAAGCTAGCCTATGGTATGATTGTTATGTGTCCTACGGACCAAAACCCTCCGGTTTATATAGACACCGGAGAGGGCTAGGGTTACACAGAGTCGGTTACAATGGTAGGAGATCTACATATCCGTATCGCCAAGCTTGCCTTCCACGCCAAGGAAAGTCCCATCCGGACACGGGACGAAGTCTTCAATCTTGTATCTTCATAGTTTTGGAGTCCGGCCAATGATGATAGTTTGGCTATCCGGACACCCCCTAGTCCAGGACTCCCCCAGTAGCCCCTGAACCAGGCTTCAATGACGACGAGTCCGACGCGCATATTGTCTTCGGCATTGCAAGGCGGGTTCCTCCTCTGAATAATTCATAGAAGATTTTGAACACCAGGATAGTGTCTGGCTCTGCAAAATAAATTCCACATACTACCGTAGAGAGAATAATATTTACACAAGTTCAATCTGCTGACGTATTTCGTGGCACGACATCACGCCACGGCCAAGCCTTTATTCAAATTATTTTTATTGCTCCACCTCAGCGTGTTTAGCGAAGTGGTTTCCTTGGCACGTCTTGTCAAAGTAGAGATCGTGTCCCCTTATTCCGGGATTCTCATCAATACGGACGTGGGTAACCCAACCGCGCCATTGATTGCGGCGCTGGGGAGATAAGCGAGTTTTACTGGGCCGGTGGGGATGCATATTTTCGTCCGCTCATATATAGGGGATAAGGATCCACCTTTTCACCTACGCCTTCTTCCTCCTTTGCTTATCCATCTCCGCGCACTCGAGCTCCAGTGCCCAAGTCCGCACATCTCACCTCAACCTCCTCCAACCATGTCCGGAGTGGGAGGCAAGTGGATGGCCTCCTCCGTCACGGAGGGGCACATCAAGAAGCTGGGCAAGGCCGGATATTTGTCCAGCGATATCGCGCACCGGCTCCCCGACGAGGGGCAGCTCGTCCCCACCCCCGGGCCCCATGAGAGGGTGGTATTCCTTCCCCATTTCCTCCGTGTACTGGGCTTCCCACTCCACCCCTTTGTCCGGGGGCTCATGTTCTACTATGGCCTGGATTTCCATGATCTGGCCCCGAATTTTATCCTCAACATCTCGGTGTTTATCGTCGTGTGCGAGGCCTTCCTCTGCATCCAGCCCCACTTCGGCTTATGGCTAAAGACCTTCAATGTCAAGCCGAAGGTAGTGGGCGGCAGCCAAGCGGAGTGCCGAGGCGCCATGGTGGGCAAGATGCCCAACGTCACCTAGCTCGAGGGCGCCTTCGTGGAAACCATCAAAGGGTGGCAATCGGGGTGGTTCTACATCACTGAACCGCGTGACCCTGAATGGGCAGCGGCCCCCGAATTCAGATCCGGCATCCCCACGCGGCTCACCTCCTGGAAAGAGAAGGGCCTGTTGTGGGGCGATTCGGAGGAGCTGACCGGACTCCAATCCTGTCTCCAAACCCTGGTGAACAAGAAGCTCAAGCTTGTCAATGTGGTCCAGGTCATGCTCATCCGCCGGATTCTCCCGTGCCAATAGCGGGATTTCAACCTGTGGGAGTTCGAGCCGGCACAGCACTAGACCTTGAGCAGGCTCTTCGACACTACGTACGAAGAGGCCTAGAGGGTGCTGTTCAAGGGCGACGAGGCACCCGCATCCGCTACCGAAGATCGCGGATTCAGCTCGCAGCGTCCGGCTAGCGAGGTAAGTTATATTATCCTTTACGGGACACATGCTTTCCATAGTTTGACTCTATGTGGGATCCAAACTCTCAATACCTTTAACAGGCCTGGCAGAAGACGTCCGAACAGGTTAACTGTCCAGCGCCCCTTCCAGAAGACCCAGCGGATGCCCGTTTGACAGGGCTGCTAGTCCCGGCGCCTTACGTGGTGCCGGAGAAGAAGGCCAAGAAGAAGGCCATGGGAACTCGGAGGATTTCCCGGCGCCAGGTGTTATCGGACTCATCGTCCGATGACTCCGAGGCAGACTCCTCCCATGAGGACGAGGAGGAGAAGAAAGAGGCCTCTCCCCCAGCGGGGGGATAGAAGAAAAGGAAGGCTTCCCCAACGCGGGAGGCCGAAGGGTCCAAGAAGGGAAGGACCCTTCCTCCGGACTGTTCCACCAACGCCGGCGATGGCGAGGAGGAGTGGCCTTCGAGGGCCAAGCCCCTAGCGAGATCGTAAGTGTCCGGATCCCAGAATAACTTATGTTTTTCCTTTCGCCGCATAGTGTCTACTAATGCCGAATACGACCATACAGCCCGCCCAAGGACGATCTCCCCGCTTCATCGAGCGGGTGCCTGGGTTCGTCGGATGTGAACAGCGCTTCACTTCTGATGGCCTCCTCCCCTCGCGACACAGACGACGCCGAGGTGGGGTCCCAGAAGGGGACCGGCCAGGAGGAGGAGGTCCCGGAGGTGCCGCGGGGCAACCTCCGGGATTTCGGGCCGAACTCCGCACCGGAACCTTTGGTGGTTCCAGAGTCCGGCGGGCGGCCCCTTCGTAAGAAGGGTGAGACGGCGACGCCGGTGACCTCCGTCCAACCGGAGGCGCCGGATAACTTGCTAGAGGCGCTCAACGGCGCTTCCATTGAAGAGGAACACCGCACTGTTATGAGTGCGGTGATTCAGAAAGTTCAGTCCACCAAGAGCAGGCTGACCGAAGCCTGCACCAGCCTTCTAACAGGCTTTGAGGTAAGGGTTTCAAGATATGTAAAAATAGTACCGCATAGACAGTAGCCCCTGATGCTTGGTTCGGTGTTCAGAAAGAAAAGCCGAACTGAGGATCTAAAAAGATATACGCAGGAGTCTAACACAAATATGTCAATATGGGGATGCAGGTTGCACTGCTGACCTCTGCCGCACTAACTGCGGAGGTCGGTGCTTTGAAGGAAAGTCTCGAGCGGTCCGAGAGCGATCTCGGCCATGCCAAGAAGCAGCTCGAGGACAAGGAAGGTAAGTAGCACCTTATTAAAGTTGTACCTTATAAAAAAAGGATTTGGTTGCAAAAAATGACTGGGATAACGTGGGTATTGCAGGGGCCACAAACGAGGTGGCGACCCTAAAGGAGGCGGTGTTCGCGGCCGAGCGCAATGCGGCTGCGGAACGCACAGAGCGAGAGAAGCAGGAGGCGCGGGTGGCGGAGGTGTGGCAAGAGCTCCAGGCTCTCGTGGAAAAACACGAGAATTTGGAGCGTGACTCGAAGACTCGAGAGTCCGAGCTTGCGTCCGCTCTTGAGAGTGCCAAAGCCGCTAAGGCCGAAGCCTAAAAGGCCCTCCAGGAACTCGAGGCGGTGAAGAAGATAGCGGCGGGTAAGGCATTCTTCATGCAAAGGAAGCATGTAAAAGTGAATTACCTGTTACTTACCCGAATTCAGAGCTCTCCAGGAGCGTTCGTAGATCTGCCCTGCAGCGTGTCCGATGCTGCCACATTCTACAGAGCCGAGGAGGGGAGCTCGACGGAGAAGGTTTTCTTGTCTTAGTATGCTGAGGCCGGACATCCGGTGCCCCTGAGCGACCAGCTGAAGCAGCTGGTCGAGCTCCACAAGGTGGCCGAACAGGCCATGAAGGGCCTCATAGTTTGGCTATGGCCCAAGGAAGCCATGCCTGGGAGCTACTTCAGTCTGGTGCGGCGGTTGGTGGACGCTTGTCCATGGTTGACGTCATCAAGCACTTCGCCTGTATTGAAGGTGCCCCTCGGGCCCTTGCCCGCGCTAAGGTGCACTGGGGCAAGATGGACGCCGAGAAGCTTGTGACGGATGCACCACCGCCGGGCAAGGAGTATCGCACGCCTAAGATGTATTACAAGGGTGTCCTGAAGGGTGCCCGCATTATTGCGGGTGAGTGCTCCAAAGATGTAATCTTTGATTAGACTCTCGTTTTGTTATCCTGTGCGCTGAAAACTTTGTTCATATGCGCTAAGCAATGCTTGTTAATTTAAAATATTACCTTCTGTGCGGCTGTTTATTAAATCTGAGAGATGGCAAGTCGTTGGCTTCAGCCCCCGTGCCACGAGTGCTAGGGTGTTCGGGATAAACTTGAGCGCTCTTGTTCCCATTTTTGGGTCCTTCTAGGGAGGCGCTCAACACAACGAACGAGGCAACCGGACTTATAATGCTTGAACACTCTCACTTAGCCATAGAATTCTATAATTTTAAATTTCGGCGAAGCCCCTAGTATTCGGAAGGCCGAATTCGGGGCGCTATACACGCCTTGGACCGGAAACAGCCGGCTCCTCGCTCTAAGCGGCATAAGTCTTTAGGGACTCGAAGAGACCTCTCGAACAGCGACCGGCTCTCGCCTTATCATGATGGACAGTTTTAGCTTTCCCCACTGAGGTGCTCAACCCAGCTCAAATGGGGCACAATCGCAGTGGTTCTCCCAGCGCTACCTTAGCCAATATAACGGAACGTAAGGTACCAACACATGGGAGCCGGGCAAACCCAACTATTGACCCAAGACATGATTCGGAGCCGATGCATATAATGCTATAAGTTCGGGGTGCTGCACTTGTGTAAGTGTTGGGACTTATCACACCATAAGTTGGGGAACTTAAGTCCTTGGTGTATTTGGCCGTACCAAAGCGTACGGGTGCAACATGACACAAGCGAACATATAAAAAGGAATGCAATGATAGGCAAAAAGCGATGCATTTTTTATTCAAAAGATACTGCAATAAAGGCAGAATGATACAAATAGTGCGATAAGCAAGGGGTGGGACTATTTAACATGTCCCCCTCCAGGGGTAGGCTGCGGAATGGTATGTAAAACATGTATAATGCTCGTAATGGAGACCACCTGGATACTCGTCGTAGCTTTTCTGCTTCCCTGCCTGTTGCATCATTAGTTTGACAGATCCACTGCCGGAAAGGGTTTCTGAAAAATGGAGTCCTGAGAATAAGAAAAAAAGAATGACCAATTCGGGAGCCCATGGTGTGGTTGACCCGCACTCTGGGCCTGCCGTGGTCGTTCCCCTCCCCCTATGCCATGGTATCTCCAGAGTGTAATGATGTACGCGTGGCACTGATCTCGCGATGTTGCGAGGGCTGGGGTTGGGGCCGCATTGCTACGCGTGCTCGGAACGTGCCAGGTGGTCTTGTTGTAGGTTACTCCGGGCGCGCTTGACGGTGTCCGGTCGCTTAACGGCCGGACTCGAGAATTGCCTTAAGAGGCTGCTCTTCACTTCCACCGCGAGAGCCGTTGTATGCTCCTCCGTGCGCAGAGAGCGTTCAGTGTTTCCGTTGACCGTGATGACTCCTCGAGGGTCTGGCATCTTGAGCTTGAGGTATGCGTAGTGCAGCACCGCATTGAACTTTGCAAATGCGGTTCGTCAGAGCAGTGCATGATAGCCGCTGCAGAACGGGACTGTGTCGAAGATTAACACCTCGCTTCGGAAGTTATCCGGGGATCCGAAGACCACTTCCAGTGTGACTGAGCCGGTACAATTGGCCTCTACACCTGGTATGACGCCTTTGAAGGTCATTTTTGTGGGTTTAATCTTTGAGGGGTCTATGCCCATCTTGCACACTGTATCCTGATAAAGCAGGTTCAGGTTGCTGCCGCCGTCCATTAGGACTCTAGTGAGGTGAAATCCGTCGACGATTGGGTCTAAAACCAATGCGGCGAATCCGCCATGGCGGATACTGGTGGGGTTGTCCCTTCGATCAAAAGTGATCGGGTAGGAGGACCACAGATTGAACTTTGGGGCGACTGGCTCCATCGCGTATACGTCCCTGAGCGCACGCTTCCGCTCCCTTTTGGGTATGTGGGTTGCGTATATCATGTTCACCGTCCGCACCTGTGGGGGGAATCCCTTCTGTCCTCTATTGTTCGGCGGCCGGGTCTCTTCCTCGTCATCGCTATGCAGCCCCTTGTCATTGTCTTCAGCGATTAACTTGCCTGCCTGCTTGAATACCCAACAATCCCTGTTGGTGTGAATAGCTGGCTTTTTGGGGGTGCCGTGTATCTGGCACGAGCGATCGAGTATCCTGTCTAAATTGGACGGGCCCGGAGTAGTTCTTTTGAATGGCTTTTTCCGCTGACAGGGTTTAGAGCCTCTAAATCCAGCGTTGACTGCCGTTTCTTCAGTATTATCGCCGTTAATGCGGCGTTTGTGCTTATTGCGACGCGACCTGCCATTGCTGTCCTTGGTATTCGGACTACCGGAATTTTTCGTGAGGTTGTTACTGCGTGCTAGCCAACTGTCCTCTCTCGCACAGAAGCGGGTCATGAGTTATGTGAAGGCTGCCATGGATTTCATCTTTTCCTATCCTAGGTGCCGGGCAAGCCACTCATCGCGGATGTTATGTTTGAAGGCCGCAAGAGCCTCTGGATCCGGACAGTCGACGATTTGATTTTTCTTGGTTAAGAACCGTCTCCAGAATTGTCTGGCCGACTCGTCTGGCTGCCGAATTATATGGCTTAGGTCGTCAGCGTCTAGTGGTCACACATATGTGCTGTCATGCCCAATATGCGACCCTATCCAAAAGGAACTCGAAGGTCCCACCAAGGATAGACCCACATATTGAAACGCTTTTGCAAGGTGGATATCATTACATCAACATTACATAATAGATGGGGATACATAGAATACATACAATGTCACATGAATACAACAATACAACATACAAGAACAACATCCGACTACGGATGAATCATAAACAGTAACTCAAACGGCATCCACCCTGCTAGCCCAGGCTGCCAACCTGGAACCTACCCCCTGATCGAAGAAGAAGCAGAAGAAGAACTCCAAACAAGCAAACATCGCTCTCGCGTCATGATCATCGCATAACCTGTACCTGCAACTGTTGTTGTAGTAATCTGTGAGCCACGAGGACTCAGCAATCCCATTACCATGGGTATCAAGACTAGCAAAGCTTAATGGGAAAGGAAGGGGTAAAGTGGTGAGGTTGCAGCAGCGACTAAGCATATATGGTGGCTAACATACGCAAATGAGAGCGAGAAGAGAAGCAAAGGAACGGTCATCAACTAGTAATGATCAAGAGGTGATCCTGAACACCTACTTACGTCAAACATAACCCAGAAACCGTGTTCACTTCCCGGACTCCGCCGAAAAGAGACCATCACGGCTACACACACGGTTGATGCGTTTTAATTCGGATCTAGTGTCAAGTTATCTACAACCGGACATTAACAAATTCCCGTCTGCCACATAACTGCGGGCACGGCTCTCGAAAGTTTATACCCTGCAGGGGTGTCCCAACTTAGCCCATGATAAGCTCTCGCGATCAATGAAGGATATACCTTCTCCCAGGAAGACCCGATCAGTCTCGGAATCCCGGATTACAAGACATTTCGACAATGGTAAAAGAAGACCAGCAAAGCCGCCCGATGCGCCGACATCCCGATAGGAGCTGCACATATCTCGTTCTCAGGGCACACCGGATGAGCAAGACGACGGGTTGGCATAGACCATGGTTGCCCAGGGGGCGCCGGACATCGCTCGGTTTGGACCAACACTTAGACAAGCATTGGCCCGGGGGAGCTAAAATAAAGATGACCCTTGGGTTAATTACTCCCAAGGGAAAAGTAGGTAGTGGTGAGGCAAATGGTAAAACCAAGGTTGGGCCTTGCTGGAGGAGTTTTATTCAAAGCGAACTGTCAGGGGGGTCCCATAAATCACCCGACCGCGTAAGGAATGCAAAATCCGGGAACATAACACCGGTATGACGGAAACTAGGGCGGCAAGAGTGGAACAAAACACTAGGCATAAGGCCGAGCCTTCCACCCTTTACCAAATATATAGATGCATTAATAATATAAGAGATATTGTGATATCCCAACATAACCCTGTCCACCATGGAGAAATCTTCAACTTCACCTGCAACTAGCAACGCTATAAGAGGGCTGAGCAAAGTGGTAACATAGCCAAGCAACAGTTTGCTAGGAATGGTGTCAAAGGTTAGAGGTTCATGGCAATTTGGGAGGCTTGAGGAGCAAAAGATAGGTAACGCAGCATAGCGATAGAACGAAGCAACTAGCATAGCAATGATAGTAGTGAGATCCAGGGTAGCGGTCATCTTGCCTGAAATCCCCCAAGGAAGAAGAACGAGTCCATCAAGAAGATGAAGCCACGAAGACGAACCAAGGGTGGACGAACGAATCCTCACGATCGCAACGAAACGGGAACTATCGAGAAGAAGCACACAACATAGTAAACACACCACATATAGACAAGGCATGATGCACAACAAGCATGATGCATGACAAGGCTACATGAAGCTACTCATGGCAAGAGATGATGCAAACAAGAACAACACATCAAGGCAAGTTTAAATGAGACCGGAAACAACATATAACAATTCCGGTAAGTCCTCATATGCAAATTTCAAAATTGGTCCACAACTGAACAAACATTAAGTTTAAGTTGTTAAACAGCAAGTTAAGATGCACCACGATGAACTACACGAAATTCTAGTCAAGTTACATATAAAGTTCATTAGATTTGGAGCTACGGCCTAGAAGATATGTGCAAATCAAGTCAAACATGGCATTGATGCAAAATGCATACAAACATCAAGCAAACACCTCAAAACATGGATGCAACATGATAATATGAAGCTACATGCAAAAACAAGCAAGTTTCATATAGAGCACACTCAAAACGGAGCAACGGTGCAACACATGCACTCTATACAAGTTATAGCAACAATCTATCCAAAACCGCAACTAGGCATATTGCAAGCATCAAAACATCATGCTACGGCACCCCAACATAATAACAAAAGGCATGGGCATGAAGTACAGGTAAAGCATAACAAGACATGAACACTGAGCTATCTCCAGAAACAACTAGAACATGCTCAAAAGGACATGGTAAGATTGCAAATAATAACAGTTTCAGACTTTGCAGAAATAACATCAGGTTGCAATGTTTAGAGCTATCAAACAACATGTTACAGGAACTTATCATGGCAAACAAAGGCATGGCATGATACTACTAAATGCATAGAACAACAGTCCCTTACTGACCATAAGCCAAAAGGGATCAGAAGATAGGATGGCACCCATGTAAACATGGCAAGATATATTACAGATTCATACATGGCAGGAACAACAATAAGTAGGCATGTTGGTGAGCTTGAACCACTCACCACAGAGTAACACATGACATGGCAAGGCAACCAATAGTAAGAAGACATGTTTATGAAGCTAAGCATGGCAAGAGCAAGGTCATAGGGTGCATGGAACACTAGCAAAACACATGGGAACTAGTGAACTTAATGTTAACAGGCTGATAGCAACATTATCAAGCAACTTTGGAGAAAGATATGAACAATCTACAGCAAGCTATAAATGCAGCCAAGGGCATGAATGGATAGAGCAAGACATGTATAACAAAACATCCTTAGTGAACATCTCCAGAATAATGCACGAAATAACTTGTAGAAGCATGTTAACATAGCAACAAAATATAACAGAATCTGTCAGGAAAACAGCAACAACAACTACCCTACTTAGCAAGCTTGATACACTCAGCACACAACTCACAAAAATACATGGTTTGCACCCCTGGAAAGATGGCATATCATAGATCAAAACACATGTAGACATCAACCTCATAGGATGCACACATCAATCATGGCAAAAATGACAAATGAGCATGTTATAACAGTTTCTGCAGATTAACATCAACATGCACTCTTTCAACAGCATTTCGGGCATCAAGATGAGCTCAAATGAAAATGATGCAATGGAATGAAATGCAGTACTCGTTGAGACCAACAATTTGACATATTACACGCATGAAACGGAGCTACGGATGCAGAGGTACGATGCGATGAACATGACATGAAAATGCAAAAATCTGGGACTCAGTGGATTCGGGGTCAACCTCTGGATCTGCACGGTTTACGAGGATCGCCGGAGTGGTTCGCCTGAGAAGAAGCAGAAGGCGGCCGGAGCTCGTGGGCTCGTCGGAGAAGCGCGGTTCGCCGGATCCGGCCCTCCCGCGGCCGGATCTAGCCGGGGCGGAGGAGAGGATGCGCGGGGGCGCGCGGCAGGGCGCGGCCCTCGCCGGAGCGGGCGGCGGACGCCGGCGAGGAGACAAGCGGCGGCGGGCGGGTGATGCGCGGCGTCGGGACAGATCCGGCCGGGGCGGCTGGGGGCTGAGGGCGACGGGGCCAGCCCGTCGGGTGCGCGCGGAGGCGGAGCCATGGCGCGGTGGCGGAGAGGAGGCGGCGGCCGGGCGCGAAGCTCGCCGGCGGCGAGGCGGACGCGCGGGGCGCGGTCGGGCCGGGCGGGCCTCGGCGGGCCGCGGCGGTGGGAGGAGAGAGAGGAGGCCGGCGGGTGACGTGGCGAGCTCCGGTTGGCTGCGGGCGGCGGCGCGATTTCGTCCGGTGGGGAATGGACATGTCCGGCGGCGGAGGTAGGTGGAGGCTAGGGTTTGGACTGCGGGATTTCGGGGGAGGCCACATATTTATAGGTAGAGGGAGCTAGGAGAGTCCAAATGAGGAGCGGTTCTCGGCCACACGATCGTGATCGAACGACCGAGAGCATGGAGGGGAGTTAGATGGGTTTTGGGCCACTTTGGAAGGGGTGTTGGGCTGCACACAAAAGAGGCTTTTGCGGTTACCCGGTTAACCGTTGGAGTATCAAACGACCTCCAAATGACACGAAACTTGACAGGCGGTCTACTGGTGATATACCAAGGCCGCTTGGCAAACCTCGGGCCATTCCGAGAACGTTTAACACCCGCTCACAATGAGAGACAAAAGGGGAACGCCGGATGACATAGGAGAGCCGGATTGCAAAACGGACAACGGGGAAAAAGCTCGGATGCCTGAGACGAACACGTATGCAAAATGAAATGCACATGACGACATGATATGAAATGCAGATGATGACATGGGAAAGTGCAACACGCAAGCAAATGACATGGTAACGACGGCGAATAACTGGCAGACACCTGGCGCATCGAATCCGGGGTGTTACAACACTCCTCCACTAACAAGAGATCTCGTCCCGAGATCTTAGGACCAAGACGGAAGGGAAAAGGGATGAGGTTAAACAAGAACTCAAGAGAAGAAGCAAGGAATCAAGAGCACTCGAGAAGAAGAGAGGAATGACGAGAATGACGAGAATCGAAAGCTCACGGAATCAGATAGACTATGAAACCACTCGTTCTAACCAGAGTGGTTGAAATGAGAAAAGAAATGGATAAGACTGAAAGGATTTAGACAGAACTCTGACTGAACATGGAAAGGATAGAACATGAACTTAGAAGGAAGGGTTGAACGGAGTTGTTGAGGAAATCAACAACGAAAGAATAAGCTTGTCGTGGACTTATGGAAAACATCTCAAAATTACGAGGTGATAACCGACTACAAACGGAAATGATTGGATAGCTGAGAAGAACGAAGAAATGCAAAACTCCACTTCAAAAGAATACGGAGAATTAATTGCACTTCGAGACACGAGAAGAAAAGATACTTGAACTCCACCAAAAAAAAGTTGATGAACTCTTGAAGAATGAATTAAATCATGAAGAACCACCATGAAGAACTCCGGTAACACAAAGATGATGAGATAGAATGAAGGAAGAAAGAATAAGATGAGTCTTGTGATGATTTAGATGGAGGTTTCGACGAAATAGCCGAGGAAAATTGAACTCCGGAAAAGAAAACTTGAAACTAGAATGTATTCATCAAGAACAAACTCCGAAGGAAAGGATTACTCACTTGGATGAAATGAGAATAAGATTTATTGTATGCTTATCCTTCATCAAATTAAATTGATGACAAGCAATGGATTTTGCATACTACTTATTCTTCTTGAAAAGGATTGAGAAGTGACATATCGCAAACTTGAGAAGGTCTTCATGAACCACTGGTAGGATTGAAAAGAACGACTGAATTAAAAATGATAATCAAGGAAAAAGAATCATGAACGAACCCCCGTAAGAATTCAAAATGACTGATGACAGAGAATGAATCACCGGGAAGAATTAGAAGAACAATATGCTAGAGGGAATTTAGATGCAAAAGAACGAAGAGATCGCGAACTGATTGAAGAATACTTGAACGAAGCACCAGAATAATATTGAGACGAACGAAAGGGCTCAGATATAGAATAATTGGAGAACGAATCTGAAAACTTAGAACGAAGAAATCTTCCGAAAAAATGGCCTCCGGATGATCGAGAGAGAAAGAAACTCCTGAAATGCTCTGGATGGATGAAAAGAATTTGCACGACTGGAAAACAATTTGATAGGATAACGTGGAGCTAGCACCACGAATCTCCGGGAGAACGGGCAAGATTTAATAGAAATCTTCTTCTTCAGTCTTCAAATGTCGATGGAAAACACCACCAAAATTACTGAGGTGCTCCGGGAGAATGAAAAGCAGAGAGGTTGAGCCGACGATGAAATGATTTGGAATCGATCTTGGAAAGGCATCTGACTGATGAAATCCATTCTTACATCACACTTGAAAAGAATTGAGAATAACTCCGGGGGAATTAGAAGAGTCAGGTAAGATCCTGGGAAAAGACCTGTGGGTTAGGGCCCACTAATAGAAAACACCGTTGGAAAGGGTTGTTGACCAGATAGATGATGCACCGGAACAACTGAAATATTTGAATGAGGTGATAACCTCGAATTAATTCGAACATAGACGAATCTCCTGAGATGTCTTGAACACTCCGGAAGGATAATCTGGCGAGAGGCGAACGAGCAAGGGGAAAACACTCGATCCAAGGAAAAGAATATGATCAACCGAAAAACTTGAATTGAGTCCACCGGAAAAAGAAAGGGATGAAGAATGACGAACGAGATGAGAAATCACCGGTTGAAATAATTGAGGGAAGACTGAAGAGGCTTCGTACGAAGGTAATAGATGGTCGAAAGAGACTCAAACTCCGGGAAAAAGAGGGTGGGAGGGCGGGAAAAACAAAGACAACTTGGGTGGGGAACCAATGAATATCTTGAAGAGAAAACACCGGTTGAAATCATTGAGGATAGAAAGCAAAGATTTCGCACGAGTAGGATGGATACTCGATTACGGACTCCGGTTCCGAGGAGAAAAAGGGTGGGCAGGTGGGAAAAAAACAACTGAGGATTGAACTTGGCAACGATGAAGAGGCTCGAGTCAACTTGACGAGAAATGCACCGGATCAAAAGAGCTGAGAACCAACGATCGGAAAAAACCAACTGCTTGAACCTAAAGAAAATTTGAAAGGGAAGAGAAATAATTTAAAACACCTACATCAAGATTTCTCACCGGAGCGACGAAGGGGCTGAGGAGTAAAAAGAATTCCTACTCTCCGATATAACTAGACTCCGAAAACAGTTTTCTTCTACACTCAACAATGGCCAAACTACACGATCAATCAAGGGGGCTCCTAAGGTCGGTCGAGGCTCTGATACCAACTTGTCACGCCCAATATGCGACCCTATCCAAAAGGAACTCGAAGGTCCCACCAAGGATAGACCCGCATATCGAAATGCTTTTGCAAGGTGGATATCATTACATCAACATTACATAATAGATGGGGATACATACAATACATACAATGTCACATGAATACAACAATACAACATACAAGAACAACATCCGACTACGGATGAATCATAAACAGTAACTCAAACGACATCCACCCTGCTAGCCCAGGCTGCCAACCTGGAACCTATCCCCTGATCCAAGAAGAAGCAGAAGAAGAACTCCAAACAAGCAAACATCACTCTCGCGTCATGATCATCACATAACCTATACCTGCAACTGTTGTTGTAGTAATCTGTGAGCCACGAGGACTCAGCAATCCCATTACCATGGGTATCAAGACTAGCAAAGCTTAATGGGAAAGGAAGGGGTAAAGTGGTGAGGTTGCAGCAGCGACTAAGCATATATGGTGGCTAACATACGCAAATGAGAGCGAGAAGAGAAGCAAAGGAACGGTCGTCAACTAGTAATGATCAAGAGGTGATCCTGAACACCTACTTACGTCAAACATAACCCAGAAACCGTGTTCACTTCCCGGACTCCGCCGAAAAGAGACCATCACGACTACACACACGGTTGATGCGTTTTAATTCGGATCTGGTGTCAAGTTATCTACAACCGGACATTAACAAATTCCCATCTGCCACATAACCGCGGGCACGGCTCTCGAAAGTTTATACCCTGCAGGGGTGTCCCAACTTAGCCCATGATAAGCTGTCGTGATCAACGAAGGATATACCTTCTCCCAGGAAGACCCGATCAGTCTCGGAATCCCAGTTTACAAGAAATTTTGACAATGGTAAAACAAGACCAGCAAAGCCGCCCGATGCGCCGACATCCCGATAGGAGCTGCACATATCTCGTTCTCAGGGCACACCGGATGAGCAAGATGATGGGTTGGCATAGACCCTGGTTGCCCAGGGGGCGCCGGACATTGCTCGGTTTGGACCAACACTTAGACAAGCATTGGCCCGGGGGGGCTAAAATAAAGATGACCCTTGGGTTAATTACTCCCAAGGGAAAAGTAGGTAGTGGTGAGGCAAATGTTAAAACCAAGGTTGGGCCTTGCTGGAGGAGTTTTATTCAAAGCGAACTGTCAGGGGGGTCCCATAAATCACCCGACCGCGTAAGGAACGCAAAATCCGGGAACATAACACCGGTATGACGGAAACTAGGGCGGCAAGAGTGGAACAAAACACTAGGCATAAGGCCGAGCCTTCCACTCTTTACCAAATATATAGATGCATTAATAATATAAGAGATATTGTGATATCCCAACATAACCCTGTCCACCATGGAGAAATCTTCAACTTCACCTACAACTAGCAATGCTATAAGAGGGCTGAGCAAAGCGGTAACATAGCCAAGCAAAGGTTTGCTAGGAATGGTGTCAAAGGTTAGAGGTTCATGGCAATTTGGGAGGCTTGAGGAGCAAAAGATAGGTAACGCAGCATAGCGATAGAATGAAGCAACTAGCATAGCAATGATAGTAGTGAGATCCAGGGTAGCGGTCATCTTGCCTGAAATCCCGCAAGGAAGAAGAACGAGTCCATGAAGAAGATGAAGCCACGAAGACGAACCAAGCGTAGACGAACGAATCCTCACGATCGCAACGAAACGGGAACTATCGAGAAGAAGCACACAACATAGTAAACGCACCACACATAGACAAGACATGATGCACAACAAGCATGATGCATGATAAGTCTACATGAAGCTACTCATGGCAAGAGATGATGCAAACAAGAACAACACATCAAGGCAAGTTTAAATGAGGCCGGAAACAACATATACCAATTCCGGTAAGTCCTCATATGAAAATTTCGAAATTGGTCCAAAACTGAACTAACGTTAAGTTGAAGTTGTTAAATAGCAAGTTAAGATGCACCACGATGAACTACACGAAATTCTAGTCAAGTTACATATAAAGTTCATTAGATTTGGAGCTACGGCCTAGAAGATATGAGCAAATCAAGTCAAACATGGCATTGATGCAAAATGCATACAAACATCAAGCAAACACCTCAAAACATGGATGCAACATGATAATATGAAGCTACATGCAAAAACAAGCAAGTTTCATATAGAGCACACTCAAAACGGAGCAACGGTGCAACACATGCACTCTATACAAGTTATAGCAACAATCTATCCAAAACCGCAACTAGGCATATTGCAAGCATCAAAACATCATGCTACGGCACCCCAACATAATAACAAAAGGCATGGGCATGAAGTACAGGTAAAGCATAACAAGACATGAACACTGAGCTATCTCCAGAAACAACTAGAACATGCTCAAAAGGACATGGTAAGATTGCAAATAATAACAGTTTCAGACTTTGCAGAAATAACATCAGGTTGCAATGTTTAGAGCTATCAAACAACATGTTACAGGAACTTATCATGGCAAACAAAGGCATGGCATGATACTACTAAATGCATAGAACAACAGTCCCTTACTGACCATAAGCCAAAAAGGATCAGAAGATAGGATGGCACCCATGTAAACATGGCAAGTTATATTACAGATTCATACATGGCAGGAACAACAATAAGTAGGCATGTTGGTGAGCTTGAACCACTCACCACAGAGCAACACATGGCATGGCAAGGCAACCAACAGTAAGAAGACATGTTTATGAAGCTAAGCATGGCAAGAGCAAGGTCATAGGGTGCATGGAACACTAGCAAAACACATGGGAACTAGTGAACTTAATGTTAACAGGCTGATAGCAACATTATCAAGCAACTTTGGAGCAAGATATGAACAATCTACAGCAAGCTATAAATGCAACCAAGGGCATGAATGGATAGAGCAAGACATGTATAACAAAACATCCTTAGTGAACATCTCCAGAATAATGCACGAAATAACTTGTAGAAGCATGTTAACATAGCAACAAAATATAACAGAATCTGTCAGGAAAACAACAACAGCAACTACCCTACTTAGCAATCTTGATACACTCAGCACACAACTCACAAAAATACATGGTCCCTCAGGAGACAGGCGGCGGCGGGCGGGCAATGCGCGGCGTCGGGACAGATCCGGCCGGGGCGACTCCGGCCGGGGCGGCTGGGGGCTGAGGGCGACGGGGCCAGAACTCGGGCGCGCGCGGAGGCGGAGCCATGGCGCGGCGGCGGAGAGGAGGCGGCGGCCGGGCGCGAAGCTCGCCGGTGGCGAGGAGGACGCGCGCGGGCGCGCGGGGCGCAGTCGGGCCGGGCGGGCCCCGCGCGGGCCCCTTCGGGCCGGTCGGGCCGCGGCGGTGGGAGGAGAGAGAGGAGGCCGGCGGTTGACGTGGCGAGCTCCGATTGGCTGCGGGCGGCGGCGCGATTTCGTCCAGTGGGGAATGACATGTCCGGCGGCGGAGGTAGGTGGAGGCTAGGGTGTGGACTACGGGATTTCGGGGGAGGCCACATATTTATACGTAGAGGGAGCTAGGAGAGTTCAAATGAGGAGCGGTTTTTGGCCACGCGATAGTGATCGAACGACCGAGAGCATGGAGGGGAGTTAGATGGGTTTTGGGCCACTTTGGAAGGGGTGTTGGGCTGCACACAAAAGAGGCTTTTGCGGTTACCCGGTTAACCGTTGGAGTATCAAACGACCTCCAAATGACACGAAACTTGACAGGCGGTCTACCGGTGATATACCAAGGCTGCTTGGCAAACCTCGGGCCATTCCGAGAACGTTTAACACCCGCTCACAACGAGAGACAAAAGGGGAACGCCGGATGACATAGGAGAGCCGGATTGCAAAACGGACAATGGGGAAAAATCTCGGATGCCTGAGACGAACACGTATGCAAAATGAAATGCACATGACGACATGATATGAAATGCAGATGATGACATGGCAAAGTGCAACACGCAAGCAAATGACATGGCAACGATGGCGAATAACTGGCAGACACCTGGCGCATCGAATCCGGGGCGTTACATGTGCCCTAGAAGTTATCAAGGAATGCGGCTTCCAGGTCCTCCCAACACCCAATTGATTCTGCTGGCAAGCTGTTGAGCCAATGCCGAGCTCGTCCTTTAAGCTTGAGTGGGAGGTATTTGATGGCGTGAAGATCATCACCGCGGGCCATGTGGATATGAAGTACATAGTCTTCGATCCAAACAGCGGGGTCTGTTGTGCCATCGTAGGATTCAATGTTCACGGGTTTGAACCCTTCGAGGATTTGATGATCCATTACTTCATCTGTGAAGCATAGTGGGTGTGCGGCGCCTCTGTATTGGGCTATATCACGACGTAGCTCAAGCGAGCTTTGTCTACTGTGTGCGGCCCGGCCGGAATTGTTATATCCGGCACGACGGTTGTCGTCGCGTATCGTGGGGCGCCCACGCGATCCGTAGATCGATCTTGATTGTCTTGCCTTATCCTCCAATATTTCTTGCAAATCCGGCGCATTCCCCCGTGGTTTTGTACTTTTCGAGCGATGCCGGGGTGCGGCTTTAGTGGAGGGCCTAGAGGCCTCTCTGTCGCGGCCAAGAGGTGGCCGGTCGGCCGTATTGTGCGCTGGTGATGTAGGTTTATATGCTTCCTCCTCTAATCGGGGCAGCAGCTTGCATTTGGGGAAGCTTTTGGAGGGGCGTTCGAGTTCATACTCTTCGGCTGCGAGGACTTCAGTCCATCTGTCGGCTAGCAAATCTTGATCAGCTCTAAGCTGTTGCTGCTTTTTCTTGAGGCTGCTTGACGTGGCCATAAGCCTGCGTTTGAAACGCTCTTGTTCGACGGGATCCTCAGGCATGACAAATTCGTCGTCGTCGAGGCTTGCCTCGTCTCCGGAGGGAGGCATGTAATTATCGTCCTCTACCTCTTCGTCTGGCGCTCTCTCGTGAGGGCTGGCTTCTCCGTCCTCCTGTGTTGAATCTTGCTGGAGGGGGTTGTCTTCGGCACTATCCGGGGTGTTATTATCTCCGGTGCCGGAATCTCCATTCTTGCTGTGGCGGGATTTGGAGCGGCGCCGTTGACGCCGGCGCTTAGGCTGCTTTTTGGAGGGGTCATCCTCCGCTGTTCCATCGCCATTCCCATCCTTTGGGATGTCCACCATGTATATGTCGTATGACGAGGTGGCTTTCCAGTGCCCAGTAGGCGCTGGTTCTTGGTCGTCTCCGGCATCGTCGTCCATACCGTCGAAGTCTTCGGAGTCGAAGTCTAGCATGTCGGTTAAGTCATTGACAGTGGCTATGAAGTGGGTGGTGGGTGGGATTTGAATTTCTTCGTCGTCCGCATCCCAACCGTCCTGGCCATAATCCTGCCAAGGCTCTCCTAACAAAGAGAGACACTTTAGCGAATTTAGGATGTCGCCGAAAGGCGAGTGCTGAAAGATGTCCGTAGCGGTGAACTCCATGATCGGCGCCCAATCAGATTCGATTGGTAGGGGCGCGGAAGGTTCGGGGTCCGGAGAGGAGTCCGGCACCTTGGAGTCACGAGCTTCATGAGGGAGAGGGTCGGTATTCGGCTCCATCACCGTAGAGGTAGCAGCCCCCGAGGTGGTGTCCAACCACCCATCCTCAATTGGCGCTGTCTGCTCCAAACCAAGGGTCGGAGCGGACTCTTGTGCGGCCTCCAGGGCACTGTCCGGCAGCAGAGCTAAATCATGCCCATCGAGACAGTGCGGCACGCCTGGCTGTGGCTCAAATCCGTCGAAGGTCAAGTCTCCGCGGATGTCGGCCGTATAGTTCAAACTTCCGAATCTGACCTGATGACCAGGGGCGTAGCTTTCGATCTGCTCCATATGGCCAAGTGAATTGGCCCGTAGTGCGAAGCCGCCGAATACGAAGATCTGTCCGGGGAGAAAAGTCTCACCCTGGACCACGTTGTTGTTGATGATTGAAGGATCCATCGGGCCTATAGGTGACGACACAGAGGAACTCTCAATGAAAGCACCAATGTCGGTGTCAAAACCGGCGGAACTCGGGTAGGGGGTCTCGAACTGTGCGTCTAGGTGGATGGTAATAGGAGACAAGGGACACGATGTTTTTACCCAGGTTCGGGCCCTCTCGATGGAGGTAAAACCCTACTCCTGCTTGATTAATATTGATGATATGGGTAGTACAAGAGTAGATCTACCACGAGATCAAGGAGGCTAAACCCTAGAAGCTAGCCTATGGTATGAATGTTATGTGTCCTACGGACCAAAACCCTCCGGTTTATATAGACACCGGAGAGGGCTAGGGTTACACAGAGTCGGTTACAATGGTAGGAGATCTACATATCCGTATCGCCAAGCTTGCCTTCCACGCCAAGGAAAGTCCCATCCGGACACGGGACAAAGTCTTCAATCTTGTATCTTCATAGTTTTGGAGTCTGGCCAATGATGATAGTTCGGCTATCCGGACACCCCCTAGTCCAGGACTCCCTCAGCCCTCGTGCCGAGCCCCCTCGCGTGGCACTCCCGAGGGGAGGTGTTACGATGGGGTCGGACACGGAGCTCTGGGCTCCCTGAGGTTGATACGGCCGGGGGCCACCCTCAGTTGTTTATCACCAGCACGGAGCATAGAGCTTCCGTATACGTACGGGCATAGGCGCTCCTTGGCAGTGTCGTCAGCCAGCGCGGAGCATGGTGCTTCCACTGGTGCATGGGAGGGGGCTCCCCTCCGGGAGGAGCCCCCAGGGCGTGTACAGCCCCGCCCTGACACGTGGCTGGCACAGCAGGGCCTGACGAGGTGTATCCGGGCACCCGTGAGCCAGCGCGGGAATCACGGGGCCCTACCTCAAGGCGGGTTGCGCCTGGCTCTGGGCCTTTATTTGTAATGTGTTCCTAAAATTTTGGTTAGATGCCGATGCTCTACGTCCTCGGGTCCCCTCCCTCGAGCGAGCTCAGCCGTCACTGGTATGCCAGCTCGCGATGCTGTGGACAAAGCCAGAGGGTGAGGGCTGGAGAGCCAGTAAGAGCCCATGAGTCGCGATGCTCAGGTACCCCACCTTTAACATGCAAGTGGCCGACATGAAGGAAGAAGGGTGCCGTGGACAGGCATCAAGTAATGATCATGATGGGTCAAACGCACGACCCAAATAAACGCGAGAGGGATACATGTCACTGGGTTTGGCCCGAGTGGCTTGGGTATAATGCAGCCCGAGGGGCGCCCCCAATAAAGTAAGCTAAAACATGAACCAAAGGGATACATGCCGCAGGGACAGACCCACGCGGCCTGGGAATGATGCAGCCCTGGGGGTGCTCCCAGCTAAAAATGAAGCTCGAAGGATGTCACCTGATGATGTTGAAGATGAAGGGATGCTGAGGTAGCGGTTGGCGTGCGCTGCGGAAGCCGATCTTCACGAGTCCCCAGGCCCAGGAGCCTCGGGAGGATCCGGAGGCGCTGGTGGCTCCTCACGGACCATCTCCATCTCCGCCAGGACTGTGGAATGCCTGGCCGCTTGAGCCTCTAGGATACTCCTCATGAGGCGCTGACGCACAGCAGCCGCGTTCGGTAGGCCTTAAGGCATGCGAACATAGCTGTGGGGTGGACCTTCGCAGCATCCCACGTGTGAGGGCCAGAGGCGCTCCTGAGACGCGACTCGGTTGAGTCCTGGTATGTCGATGTAGACGCGCAGCCCACCATCCTCGCCTGGATGGGGAGCTACAGCGGGTAAGCGGCGGCTGCCACTCATGACTCTTGACTCCTGCAGCTCCTGAATGATCTCGCTGACAAACTCCCGAGGGTTTGGCCCTCCTTGCCTTGCTCCTTCCTAAGGGAAACGTGCTTTGAAGCATGCCTCCAAGTGGTGCCCGAGCGCCTCCCTCGTGATCCTAGCAAAGTCGATGGCCCTCCAGGAGAGAGCCCCCGAGCCTTGCTCGAGGAGGGCGCCGGGCGCGCCTTCCTATGCGACAGAAGGAGGTGCCCCCTGAACAGGCGCAGACCTGAGGGGCCTGCTTCCCGAGGGGTTGGACCAGGCGATGTCTTCTTCTTCTTAGGGGCAGCCTCGGGAAGCCTCCCGCTCCTGTGATCTGGGTCTTCGATTGACGTGGCTTGAAAAGCATGTTCCAGAGAGCACACAGCGTCTCTCTCTTCACAAGGCACCATGATGACTCCACCGGTTCCTGGCATCTTGAGGACATTGTAGCCGTGATGAGTCACGGCCATGAAATTGGCCAGGGCTGGGTACCCGAGGATGGCATTGTACGGCAGGCGAATGTGCGCGACATCAAAGTCAATGAGCTCGGTGTGGTAGTTGTCGCGCTTCCCGGAGGTAACAGGAAGGTGGACCTGCCCTATCGGAACCGTGGAACCATCAGTGACTCCTGAGAAAAGCTTGGTTGGCTGCAGCTGATTGTATGGCACTTGGAGATTGTTGAACGTCTCGACGGATAGGACATTGAGCCCTGCTCCACCATCGATGAGGGTCCTGGTGACTTGCACATTGCTGATGATTGGGGAACAAAGCATCGGGAGGACTCTGGTTGTGGCCGCGCACTTGAGCTGATCCGCTGAGTTGAATGTGATGGCACATGCTGACAACCTGAGAGGGCGTGTCCCCTCAAGCTTGGGGAGGACTGCATTCACTTCACGAGCAAATTGCTTGAAGATGCGCTGAGAGGCCGGGGCCTGAGCACCGCCCAAGATGCAAGCGATTGCGCATGGCTCCTGGAAGCATCCAGCCCCCTCGTCCTGATGATGGTCTTCATTGCTCCTCGGCTGTGGTGGCAGAGGAGGAAGGCCCGCTTTGCCTTGTGGGCGATCCTCGCGATGCTGATCCCTCCAACCTCCCTCGCAAGGCGGGTCCCTCCAACCTCCCTCACGAGGCTGGTCCTGCCAGCGGTCCTCGCGAGGTCGGTCACGCCACCCTTGGCGTGGGCAACGGTCTACCCATCGTCCTCCACCTCTTCCTCCTCCTCGGCCATAGCCCCTGTCGCTGCGCTCGGGGCATTGGCCGGCACGCACGTCCCGCACGGCCCTGAGCTCTTGGCATTCGTTGGTATTGTGGGTGTGGAGGTCGTGGTACACGCAGTACCGGCTGCCCTTGGATGACTCAGGCTTATCCCTGCCTCGCTTGGTGTCCGGCTCTGATGCAAGCACGGCAGCCCTCTTGCGCTTCACGTCCTTGACCTTGGGCTTCTTCTCTTCACGGTCGGCAGCTTGCAGCTCAAGGAGGGAAAGGCGCCCTTCCTCAGCCCTAGCGCACTCGGTCGCCAAATTGAACAGCTCCAGGGAGGTGCACAGGTCTTCATGGATCGCAAGCTCCTCCCTCATCTTGACGTCACGCACGCTGTCGGAGAAGGCTGAGATGATGGCCTCCTCAGACACCCTGGGGATCTTAAGGCGAGCGCTGTTGAAACACTGGATGAACTTCTGCAGGGTCTCTCCCGGCTGCTGCTTGATGCGGCGCAAGTCGCTCATGGCTGGGGACCGGTCGCGGGTGCCTTGGAAGTTGGCGATGAATCGGGTGAGCATCTCGTCCTAGGAGGAGATCATGCCAGGAGCCATGTTCTAGAGCCAGGTGCGGGTACCGTCCTTGAGCGTCATGGGGAACCAGTTCGTCATGACCTTCTCGTCCCTGTTGGCGGCTTCGATGCCCAGCTCATAGAGCTGGAGGAACTCCACAGGGTCAGCCGTGCCATCGTAGCGCGGGGGCAGATCTGGCTTGAACTTGCCCGGCCAGGCCATGCTGCGCAGCTCGGCGGTGAAGGCATTGCAGCCTGCAGTGGCCGCGGGAGGCCTTGGGTGACGGAGACCTTGATCTTGGAAGTCTCTATGCGCTGCCGCCAGGAGCAGCGCGGGGTCTTGACGCGCTGGAGCAGGAGCGCGTTCGTGCCGGGCCGATGGGGGGAGCACACGGGCAGCTTCTTGGGGGTGAGGGATCTCTTGGCAGCTCTTCTCTTGCTGTGCTGGCGCCGGACGGAGTGGGTTCTGCCCCAGGGGCCACGCGCCTTGGGGCCAAGGCGCCTTCTTGAGGGGGAGGCGTCTGAGGCGCCCCCGGAGCTTCGTCGCCACGCAGGGCGGGGCACGGTGCAGCGAGAGGGATGGCGCAGGGGAGCCCCCAGCATCACTGACGAGCCCGGTGATGCGGGTGAGCCACTCGTCATAGAGGTCGTCGAGAGGACGGTAGTGCAGGAGCTCCCGCGCCAGGAGTAGCGCGGCGTGTGCGTCCGTAGGAGCGCGACGGGCGTGGGACGAGGAACAGCTGGAGTCAGCGACGGGGTGGCGGCGCGGCCTTCTCGCTACACCGAAGGATGCAGGGACGACGCCTGCTGCTCGTTCCCCGCCGGGCCTGTGGTGGCGTTGACGGCAGGCGACGGGGAAAGGCGGGGGCGCCCGCCGACGGGGGCCGTCTGGGCGACGTGAGTGGCGAGAGCGGCCCGGCGCTCAGCGCGGGCTCGACGAGCGTCTGACATGGATGCGACGGGCGGTGAAACACAAGGCGGCGGAAGGCAGATTCCGGTGCACCCCTACCTGGTGCGTCAAATGTCGGATTTTGGGTTCCGGCAGACCCTCAAGGTTCGAACTCTGGGGTGCACGCGGAGATCACACCTCCTACCTACCCATGTCTCGCCGCCTCGCTAGGATCTAAACTACATGAAGAACAACACAGGGGACACGAGATTTATACTGGTTCAGGCCACCATTGTGGTGTAATACCCAACTCCAGTTTGTGGTGTGGTGGATTGCCTCAGGGGCTGATGATGAATAGTACAAGGAAGAACAGCGTCGCGAGGGACTGTTCCTGGCTGGTGCGACGAACTGCTTGGGTGAGTTTAGTCGCCTCTCTCTCTCTTACTAGTCTACCCAAAATCTCCGTGCCCCTACTCTGCGGTGGCTATCTCTATTTATAGAGGGAGGCCCTGGGCCTCTTCCCAAATATTGAGCTGGAAGGGCGCCAACAATTGGCCATTTTGAAGGGGAACATCTATTACACTTATCCTGACTAAAGTCGGTCCTCGCCTGCCAAAGACCCTGACGGTGACACCAGCTTGGGCTCCACGATGACCTCCATCCTGTCGCCCTTCTGGTCTTGGTCTTGTTGCACCGAAATGGTTGCCTTTGCTTGATACTCTTGCCTGGGCTTGCCCCCTTTGCACCAAAGAGGAAACAAGGACTCTGCGCAAGCTGGCGCCCGCTTGGCTATCGGATTTCGGGTTCCGGCAGACCCTTGAGGTTCAAACACTGGGTTGCGCGCGGAGATTTCACCCTCTGCCTACCTGCTCCTCGCCGAATCGCTAGGATCTAAACTACTAACAGAACAACACAAGAGACACAGGGTTTATACTGGTTCAGGCCTCCATTGTGGTGTAATACCCTACTCCAGTGTGTGGTGTGGTGGATTGCCTCTTGGGCTGATGATGAACAATACAAGGAAGAACAGCCTCGCGAGGGTCTGTTCTTGGCTAGTGCGATGAACTGCTAGGAGGAGTTCAATCGCTCTATCTACTAATTTCTTGGTGAGGATCCAGATGCCTCTGTCTCTGCATCTCTCTCCACTACCCTGGGGGTGGCTAGTCCTATTTATAGGCAAAGGCCCTGGGCTTCTTCCCAAATATTGAGCGGGAAGGGCGCCAACAATTGGCCATTTTGAAGGGGAACATCTGGTACACTTATCCTGACTAAAGTTGGTCCTCGCCTGTCAAAGGCTCTGGTAGTGACGCCTCCTTGGGCTCCACAATGATTTCCTCCCTGCCGTTGGACTGGTCTTGGTCTTGTAGCACCGAAATGGATGCCTTTGCTTGATGCTCTCGCCTGCGCTTGCTCCCTTTGCACCAAAGAGGAAAGGAGGACACTGCGCGGGCTGGCGCCCGACTGGTGCCCTTGGTCGTCATGGCTTGCGTTATGGGCACCTCGCGAGGTACCCCGCCTTGAACTCTCCGCCTCCTCGTGAGCCAGACTGATGAGGCCGTGACTGAGGAAGCTCCTTGTCGTCCGCCCCGCGAGGCTTGGCCCGTCGCGAGGGTCTTGAGCTTGTGTGGATGATGATGGGCCGCGCTGGGCCCCCTTTGAGCAACGCCGCAGGTCGCAGGCAGGCAAGTCTGGGGACCCCCGTTCCCAGAACGCCGACAGTAGCCCTCGGGCCCACGGCGCGCCCGGACTTGGCCGAGTAGAGAGGCGAAAGGGCAAGTGCGAAGCGTCGCGGGCCCTAAAAGCCTGCGGCCTTGGGCGCCGCGTGGCGGTTGATTGGACGTGGGCGCCTCCACTTCCCCAAGACGCCTCGGTAACCGCACGGATTCGACAAGTCCCTGCATGCAAAGCTGGTTATGATTACCTGCGATCGTGGAGGTCGACGGTTGGTCTTCGCCGGCTATAAGTATGGAATGGCGCACGCCCTTTAAGTGTATCTCTCCTCGCTTCTCCTTCTTCCTGGGGCTTGCTCCGTCTTGCTGCAATGGCTCCAATCCGCCGGTTCTCCGCGGCAGAGAAGGGAAAGGCTCCCCAAGAGGATCCTGACCCGCTTCCATCGAAGAAACGGCTTGCCCTCTGCTATTGGGGTGCGGGCGCCCGCCAGGAAGTGCCGACGCCCTGGTGTGAGTGGCCACCACCAGGGTTCCCACTTCCCTTGTACGCCCATATCGGGGGCTCTGAAGGAGTTGACGCCGAACGCCACGGGCGGCGCCGCAGTCGGCGCCGGCGGGTCACGAAGGTGTGTGTCTTTCCCCCTGGAGTCCACGCTGAAGGCTCCTCCCGAGAGTTCGTGCTTCGCGCCGCCACGCCTCCTAAGTCTTGGATTCGCCTTCCCCCTTTCTTCGCCTCCACCATCCCACAAGGGGAACCCCTGGGGCTTTGGCTGCAGCACGCCGGCTGCAGCACCCTCGCGACCGGGGCAGAGGTCGCGGTCGTTGCCCCGGGCGAGGTCTTCATGACTCGAGGCTGGGATGAGGTCGCCCGAGTCTGCAGAGCAAGGGGCGCCCTCGCGATCCATCTGGAGTATGACAGTGCTTCGGTGATGTCCTTCAAGGTCTTCGATGCGGAGGGTCGCCGGCTGGAGTGCTGCCCCGGAAGAGGTGGCTGGGACCCTGCGGAGGTGAGACAGAGACTGGCCAACCACTCCCTTGGCAGCTCCTCAGGCGACGGGAGCGCCGGAGGATCCAGCGACTCCATCGAGCTCCTCGCGACTCCAGAGACGAGCGACGACAGCTACGAGCCCCCGAGCCTGCGCCGCTCCCGGAGCAGGGCGGGCTCGTCAGGCCGTCGCCGCCCCTGATCTAGATTAGGTTGGCGCCGGTGCCGGACGACCCACTGTTGATGATGGCATCTGCCGCGGTGGTCCCTGCAGGTAGGACTCCTTAGGATTCACGTCTTTTGTTCCTGCGAGGAGCCAAGAATGTACCCCACGGGGGCTTGTAAGATGTTTGTAGCTCCGTTTGTCAATATGATCCTTATTGTGAAGCAGTGCGAGATGCTTATTCCGTCTTAGCTTAGTTTCTTCCTTTCGGACCTCGTGAGGGCTTGATGCTCTGTGCCGACAGGTCCCAGTCCCAAGGCGGCTTCAGCCATCGCTAGTATGCCAGGTCGCGATGCCGTGGTCAAGGCCAGGAGGTGAGCGGCCTGAGGTCCAGTAAGAGCCCCTGAGTCGCGATGCTCAGGAGGTCCCCCTTAGCGCTCAAGCAGCCATCATTCGGTGAGAAAGGTGAGCGACGTTGCTAACACGGGATTGCATTAGGTGCGGGGATGGTGCTGCGATAACTAGTGTTTCCGGAGAGTGACTTATCTCGAGGGTCAGGAAACACTTCCTGGTGCGGCGCTAGGTCCGTGCCTTGGCCGGCGAGGGGTTGCTTGGCGAGGTCCTCGTGTGCTCCTCCCCTCTCACCTTTGCTCCCCTTTCTGCTCTACGTCCTCGGGTCCCGGCCCTCGAGCGAGTCTCAGCCGTCGTTGGTATGCCAGGTCGTGATGACGTGGACAAGGCCAGAGGGTGATGGCTGGAGAGCCGGTAGGATCCATGAGTCGCGATGCTCAGGCACCCCCCTTTAACGTGCAAGCGGGTTGCGCGGACAAGAGTGAAGAAGGCACCGTGAGGGCCTCGCCTGGCAATGCTCCTTGGAGGGACCCTGCAGGCTCATCACAAAAGGAAGGAGAGTTCGCCGTGGCAATCGACAGTTAGCCGTTAGTTGCTTTGGAGAGGCGACGAGGCACGAAAGGCCTGGCGAGGTGTATTGGGGCACCCGTGAGCCAGCGCGGGACTCACGGGGCCCAACCCCAGGGCGGGTTGCGCCCGGCACTGGGCCTTACCTTGGAGTGTGTTCCTGCAAATTTGGCTAGATGCCGGTGCTCTACGTCCTCGGGTCCCGGCTCTCGAGCTGGTCTCAGCCGTCGCTGGCATGCCAGGTCGCGATGCCATGGACAAGACCAGAGGGTGAGGGCTGGAGAGCCGGTAGGATCCCTGAGTCGCGATGCTCAGGCACCCCCCCTTTAACGCGCAAGCTTCCGACATCCAGGAAGAAAAGGTGCCGCGGATGGGCACCAAATAACAAGCATGATGGGTCGAAAGCATGGCCCTAAGATAAATGCAAGAAGGGTACACGCCGCTAGGTCAGACCCGAGCGACTTGGGGATGATGTAGCCTAAGGGGCGCCCCCAATAAGGTAAGCTAAGAACATGAAATAAAAGGGATACACGCCACAGGGATGGACCCACGCGGCCTGGGAATAATGCGGCCCTGAGGGCACTACCAGCTGGAAATGAAACTTGAAAGATGTCACCTGATGATGTTGGGGACGAAGGGGTGTGGGTTTCGTAGACTCGGTGGGCTGCGGGAGCCGATCCTCACGAGCCCCCAGGCCCAGGGGCCTCGGGAGGCTCCGGTGGCACTGGCGGCTCCTCGTGGACCATCTCCATCAGGGCTGCGGAACGCCTGACCTCTTGAGCCTCCAGGATGGCCCTCATGAGGCGCTGGTACGCGGCAGCCGCGTTCGGCAAGCCATAAGGCATGCAAACGTAGCTGTGGGGCAGACCCTCGCAGCGCCCCACTTGCGAGGGCCAGAGGAGCTCCTGAGACGCGGCTCGGTTGAGCCCTGGTATGTCGATGGAGACGCGCAGCACCATCCTCGCCTGGATGGGGGGCCACAGCGGGTAAGCGGCGGCTACCTCTCATGACTCTTGACTCCTGCAGCTCCTGAATGGCCTTGCTGACGAACTCCTGAGGGTTCGTCCCTCCTTGCCTTGCTCCTTTTTGAGGGAAACGTGCTTCGAAACACGCCTCCACGTGGTGCCCAAGCGCCTCCCTCGTGACCTCGGTGAGATCGGCGGCCCTCCAGGGGAGGGCCCCCAAGCCCTGCCTGAGGAGGGCATCGGGTGCGCTTCCCTATGCGATGGAAGGAGGTTCCCCTTGAGCAGGCGCGGGCCCTGAGGGGCCTGCCTCCTGAGGGGCTGGGCCGGACGATGTCTTTTTCTTCTTGGGGGCGGCCTCGGGAAGCCTCCTACTTCCGCGATCCGGGTCTTCCAGTGATGCGGCCTGAAAGGCTCGCTCTAGGGAGCAAACTGCGTCTCTCTCCTCGCAGGGCACCGTGATGACCCCACCACTTCCTGGCATCTTAATGATGTTGTAGCCGTGGTGGGTTACGGCAATGAACTTGGCCAGCGCCGGGTACCCGAGGATGGCATTGTACGCCAGGCGAATGTGGGCGACGTCGAAGTCGATGAGCTCGGTGCGGTAGTTGTCACGTGCCCCAAAGGTGACAGGGAGGCGGACCTGCCCAATCGGGACCGTGGAGCCGTCGGTAACTCCGGAGAAAGGCTTGGTTGGCTGAAGCTGACTGTAGGGCACTTGGAGATTGTTGAACGTTTCCACGGACAGGACGTTGAGCTCTGCCCCGCCGTCGATGAGGGTTCTGGTGACTAGCACGTTGCTGATGATTGGGGAACAAAGCATCGGGAGGACTCCGGCTGTGGCCGCGCACTTGAGCTGATCCGCTGAGCTGAACGTGATGGCGCATGCTGACCACCTGAGAGGGCGCGTGGCCTCGAGCTTGGGGAGGACTGCATTCACTTCACGGGCGAACTGCTTGAAGATGCACTGAGAGGCTGGGGCTTGAGCTCCACCCAAGATGCAGGCAATTGCACGTGGTTCCTGGAAGCCCCCAGCCCCCTCGTCCTGATGACGGTCTTCATTTCTCCTTGGCTGCGGCGGCAGCGGAGGGAGGCCTGCGTTCCCTTACGGGCGATCCTCGCGAGGCTGATCCCTCCAGCCTCCCTTGTGAGGCAGGTCCTGCCAGCGATCCTCGCGAGGTTGGTCGCACCACCCTTGGCATGGGCCGCGGTCTTCCCAACGTCCTGCGTTCCTTCCTCCTCCTCGGCCGTAGCCCCGGTCGCTGCGGTCGGGACGTCTGCCGACCCTTCCTTCACGCACGGCCCGGAGCTCTTGGCATTCATTGGTATTGTGGGTGTGGAGGTCGTGGTACACGTAGTACCGACTGCCCTTGGAGGATTCGGGCTGATCTCTGCCCCGCTTGGTGTCGGGCTCTGCCGCAAGCACGGCAGCCCCCTTGCGCTTCACGTCCTTGGCCTTGGGCTTCTTCTCTTCTGGGTCTGCGGCAGGCATCTCGAGGAGGGAGAGGCATCCTTCCTCAGCCCTGGCGCACTTGGTCGCCATGTTGAACAGCTCCAAGGAGGTGCACAGGTCTTCATGCATCGCTAGCTCCTCCTTCATCTTGACGTCGCGCACGCCGTCGGAGAAGGCTGAGATGATGGCCTCCTCCATTACCTTGGGGATCTTGAGGCGCGCGTTGTTGAAGCGCTGGATGTACTTCTATAGGGTTTCCCCTGGTTGCTGCTTGATACGGCGCATGTCGCTCACGGCGGGTGGCCGGTCGCGAGTACCCTGGAAGTTGGCGATGAAGCGGGTGTGCATCTCGTCCCAGGAGGAGATCGTGCCTGGGGCCAGATTCAGGAGCTAGGTGCGGGCCCCGTCCTTGAGCGCCATAGGAAACCAGTTTGCCATGACCTTTTCGTCTCTGTTGGCAGCCTCGATGCCCAGCTCGTAGAGTTGGAGGAACTCTGCAGGGTCAGCCGGGCCGTCGTAGCGAGGAGGCTGGTCTGGCTTGAACTTGCCGGGCCACGCGACGCTGCGTAGCTCGGAGGTGAAGGCGCGGCAGCCCGCTGTGGCCACAGGAGGCCTTGGGCGACGAAGAGCTTGGTCCTGCGGGTCCCCATGTGCTGCAGCTGGGGCAGCGCAGGGTCTTGACATGCTGGAGCAGGGAGCGCTCGGGCAGCTTCTCGAGGGCGAGGGACTTCTTGGCAGCTCTACTCCTTGCCGCGCTGGCGCCTGACGGAGCGGGTTCCGCCCAGGGGCCGCGCGCCGTGGGGCCAGGGCGCCTTCTTGAGGAGGAGGCGGCTGAGGCGCCCCAGGAGCTTCATTGCCTACGCAGGGCGGGGCGCGGTGCAGCGAGAAGGATGGCGCGAGGGAGCCCCCAGCGGCGCGGACGAGCTCGGCGACTCGGTCGAGCCACTCTTTGTAGACGTCGTCGATTGGGCGGTAGCACAGGAGCTCGTTTGCCGCGATGAGCGCAGCTCGGGCCTCCATGGCCGCGCGGGGCATGCGGGACGAAGAACCAGCGGGGGTGAGCGAGGGTGTGGCAGTCCCGCCTCATGGATGGATGCTGGGACGATGCTTGCTACTCGTTCCCCGCCAGGCCGGTGGCGGCGTTGATGGCAGGTGACGGGGAATGACGAGGGCGCCCGCCGACGGGAGCCGTCTGGGCGACGCGGGAAGCGAGGGCGGCTCGGCGCTCGGCACGAGCCCGACGAGCGTCAGACATGGATGCGATGGTCGGAGAAGAACAAGGCGACGGAAGGAAAATTCCGGCGCACCCCTACCTGGCGCGCCAAATGTTGGATTTCGGGTTCCGACAGACCCTTGAGGTTCGAACACTGGGGTGCACGCGGAGATTTCGCCCTCTGCCTACCTGCTCCTCACCGAATTGCTAGGATCTAAACTACTAACAGAACAACACAAGAGACACAGGGTTTATACTGGTTCAGGCCACCATTGTAGTGTAATACCCTACTCCAGTGTGTGGTGTGGTGGATTGCCTCTTGGGCTGATGATGAACAATAAAAGGAAGAACAGCCTCGCGAGGGTTTGTTCTTCGCTGGTGGGATGAACTGCTAGGAGGAGTTCAATCGCTCTATCTACTGATGTCTTGGTGAGGATCCAGATGCCTCTGTCTCTGCGTCTCTCTCCACTACCCTGGGGGTGGCTAGTCCTATTTATAGGCAAAGGCCCTGGGCCTCTTCCCAAATATTGAGCGGGAAGGGCGCCAACAATTGGCCATTTTGAAGGGGAACATCTGGTACACTTATCCTGACTAAAGTTGGTCCTCGCCTGTCAAAGGCTCTGGTAGTGACGCCTGCTTGCGCTCCACAATGTCTTCCTCCCTGCCGTTGGACTGGTCTTGGTCTTGTAGCACCGAAATGGATGCCTTTGCTTGATGCTCTCACCAGCGCTTGCTCCCTTTGCACCAAAGAGGAAAGGAGGACACTGCGCGGGCTGGCGCTCGACTGGCGCCCCTGGTCGTCATGGCTTGCATCATGGGCACCTCGCGAGGTACCCCGCCTTGAACTCTCCGCCTCCTCGTGAGCCAGCCTGATGAGGCCGTGCCTGAGGAAGCTCCTTGTTGTCCGCCCCGCGAGGCTTGGCCCCTCGCGAGGGTCTTGAGCTTGTGTTGATGAAGATGGGCCGCGTTGGGCCCCCTTTGAGCCACGCCGCAGTCACAGGCAGGCAAGTCTGGGGACCCCCGTTCCCAGAACGCTGACACTGGCGCCCGCCTGGCCTCGGTCGTCATGGCTTGCGTCATGGGTACCTTGTGAGGTACCCCGCCTTGATCTCTCCGCCTCCTCGCGAGCAGCCTGATGAGGCTGTGCCCGAGGAAGCCTCTTGTTGTCCGCCCCGCGAGGCTTGGCCCCTCGCGAGGGTCTTGAGCATGTGTTGACGAAGATGGGCCGTACTGGGCCACTCCGTGAGCCACGCCGCAGGCCGCAGGCAGGCAAGTCTGGGTACCCCTGTTCCCAGAACGCCGACAACAGCAGGGGATTGATCTGTATTATCAGTAGTGCCAACTGATACCATAGAGAAATCTCTAGCAAGAGTCCCAACTAAATCTTCCTGAGTCAGATCAATATTATCAGGTAAAGCTACTTCAGGTTCATCATTAGCAAAGGCAATGCATTTTTTTGTTCTTGAACTTTTAGTTCTTCTATAATGTCAAACATATTATCATTACTTTTACCAATGGCATGACCTACCTAAACAGCTTGATTAGCAAGGAGAATAGAATCAACGGTAGGGAAAGATTTACCTTTGAAAGTTGGAGGAATCTCCAAGTTCTTCTTCATCTTATACTGGCAGCTTTTTTAATTATGTCCACATTCCCATGCAGCCTAGTGTCATATTTCTGGGCTTTAACAGCCCCCCACTCTAAGTTCTTGTCTTCCTTGTTTCCACCAGATCGAGATTGGTCCAAAATCTCCAATTGTGAACGCTTTATCCTAGATTTTTTTCATTTTCTGAACTGTACCAGGGTCGAGAACTCCCACATCCACCTCTTCAGCATATTCATCATCATCAGACACAGACATGTCCACTAAGTTCAAAAGATTTAAACAGTAGCACACACTGTCACTTTGAATACCATCATCATCTTTTTTAGGCCACGTCTTTTCAGGAGTACAGACCCCACCAATTTTGTCAATCAGGGCACCCTTATTCATGGAACACACCTCCTCATTCACTTCATCCTCAACCACATTCTTCTTGTTAGAAAGGCACTCCAGAATGAAGTTTTCCTGATCATCCCCTTGACAGTCAGATAGTGTGTTGCATGCCCTTTTCCCAGTAGAAGAACTAGTACCACCCTTGGATTTAAAGTTTGCCTTATCAAGATCATCAATGGCAGTGTCATCATGAATGAGTTCATCATCATCATTGTTCTTGGTTAGATCATGTGGTTCTTGATTAGCATTATCTTCGTCAAGGTCATCATCTTCATTCTTATCTTCAATTTCTACCACAGAATTTTTGCCTCCCACCTGTTCAAAACCCTCCACAGTGAAGCCAAGCAAGAATAACTTCTTCTTCATCTCAATTAACCTCTCAAAAGGAATTTTCCTAGGGTCTCTGCAAGCAATCATAATCCACACATTTTCATAAAATGTTCTAAACATACCATTCCATTCAACATCAGTGAGCATTCCAAACATGGATGTAATTTGTGCAAACGCTTTCCAGGAGCACCACTTAGGAGGAATCCCCTCAATCAGCACAAATGCCTCAATAAGTTCACCAAATGGATTACAAGACCCAGCCCATTCAGTCATTTTGACAGATAAATCTTGGGGTAAACTGAAACCATGCAGTTCAATTAAACCCAACCCATGCAGTTCAATCTAACCGGAAACTCCTTATCTGATAAATCCCTAATCTGTCAAGGCCAAGCTCGGGTTTTGCAAAAAGTAGCAGTCAGAAGACTCATCAGTTTATCTTTGTCTACCTCACCTTTGGTAATGTTAACCACACCATAGTTCTGGAAATTGATCCACTTGGACTCATTTACCATAGGAACCTCAACATGGTAAAAACCTAAGCCACTAGCACCACTCCCAAAGAAATCTGCAGTGGGCTGAACCCTAGTCCAAGCAGAGCAGTTGTTCACATTGTGGGATTGTTGATAGATAAAACAAGCTTTAGGTCTAACACAATTGCCCACAAAGTGCCGAGGGCCACCACAGTTAAAACATATCATATCCTTGTACCTAGGGTCCAGAGGCTGCTCTTTTTCCACCTCATTCACCTGAGACGACTGAACCTGAGAAGAGGTAGCAGTGGATCTAGTGGATCTAGTTTGTCTTTGCGGAGGGACAGCATCTTTACCAGTCGTGTTCGTCTGCTTAGATCCACCAGCACCCAAGGTGGGTTTCTACACCGCACCCTTGGCTGGACCAGCAACACGAGAAGGGTTTGCACCACGGCGGTCAGCCATCTTCGCACCTTGTTTGACCACTTCAGCAAAGGACAGAGATCCTGGGCCAATTCCTTCTCGGATGAGCTTGATGGTTTTTGGAGTGGGATCAAAAGCACGAAGGGTGGCCGGGAAGCAATCATACGTGTCGGTGTTCTGGGAACGGGGGTCCCCAGACCTGCCTGCCTGCGGCCTGTGGCGTGGCTCAAGGGTGGCCCAGTACGGCCCGTCTACATCAACCCAAGATCAAGACCCTCGCGAGGAGCCAAGCCTCGCGGGGCGAACGACGCAAGGCTTCCTTAGGAACGACCTCATCAGGCAGGCTCGCGAGGAGGCAGAGAGATCAAGGCAGGGGTACCTCGTGAGGTGATCATGACGCAAGCCATGACGATCGAGACCAGGCGGGCGCCAGCCTGCGCAGTGTCCTCGTTTCCTCTTTGGTGCAAAGGGGGCAAGCGCAGGCGCGGAGTACCGAGGCATCAAGCAAAGGTTACCATTTCGGTGCAACGAGACCAAGACCAGCAGAGCGGCAGGAAGGAGGTCACTGTGGAGCCCAAGATGGCATCATCGCCAGTGCCTTCGGCAGTCGAAGACCAACTTTAGTCAGGATAATTTGTACTGGATGTTCCCCTTCAAAATGGTCGTTGTTGGCTCCCTTCCCGCTCAATATTTGGTAAGAGGACCAGGGCCTCTATATATAGGGCTAGTCACCACAGTAGAAGGGGGATCTCATCTCACCCAGAGATGATTGAATCCTTCCCAAGCAGAGCACCGCACCAGCCCAAGAACACCTCTCGTGAGGCTGTTCTTCCTTTGTACTGTTCATCATAAGCCCGCTGAGGCAATCCACCACACCACAAACTAGAGTAGGGTATTACACCACAACGGTGGCCCGAACTAGTTTAAACCTTGTGTCCCTTGTGTTCATCGTGTAGCTTAGATTCACAGCGAGGCGTTGGGACGTGGATCGGTCGGGGGAAGATCTTCGCGTGCACCCCAGAGTTCGAACCTTAAGGGTTTTACCGGAACCCGATATCCGACATTTGGCGCGGCAGGTAGGGGTGCACCGGAATCTTTCTTCCGTTGTTCCGCATTCGATCGTTCGTCACATCCATGGCTGACGCTCGCCGAGCTCGCGCCGAGCGTCGGGTTGCTCTCGCCGCCCGCGTCGCCCAGACGGCTCCTGTCGGTGTCAAAACCGGCAGATCTCGGGTAGGGGGTCCCGAACTGTGCGTCTAGGCGGATGGTAACAGGAGACAAGGGACACGATGTTTTTACCCAGGTTCCGGCCCTCTCGATGGAGGTAAAACCCTACTCCTGCTTGATTGATATTGATGATATGGGTAGTACAAGAGTGGATCTACCACGAGATCAAGGAGGCTAAACCCTAGAAGCTAGCCTATGGTATGATTGTTGTAATGTTTGTTCGTCCTACGGACTAAAACCCTCCGGTTTATATAGACATCGGGGAGGGCTAGGGTTACACAGAGTCTGTTACAATGGTAGGAGATCTACATATCCGTATTGCCAAGCTTGCCTTCCACGCCAAGGAAAGTCCCATCCGGACACGGGACGAAGTCTTCAATCTTGTATCTTCATAGTCTTGGAGTCCGGCCGATGATGATAGTCCGGCTATCCGGACACCCCCTAGTCCAGGACTCCCTCAGTAGCCCCCGAACCAAGCTTCAGTGACGATAAGTCCAGCGCGTTTTATAGTCTTCGGCGTTGCAAGGCGGGTTCTCCCTTAAGTTCCATGTACCTGCCGAACAGTGTCCGGCTTCCTTATCAATGTTGTGCTTCTTGGCTTCCACGCCCAATAATGGCCATCTTCCACGCGTCGCACGAATGCGAAAAGCCAGGGTATCTTTTACGTTTTACCCCCTAGCTGTGCAAATAATCTGCCTATATGAGAGGCAAGAATCCAGATCCAAATCACACCATCTTCCTTCCGCGAGTACTCATCGGAGCACTTCCGACCAAAAATCCATTCCATCATGGACCGTCGACGCGGCTCCTCCTCTCGCGCTCCCAGCCCTCTGCTAGGAGACTGGCGGAGATGTTCTGTCTCGCACAGCGAGCTGGTGACGCTCCAAGCGGAGGGATATCTCCCTCCGGCCTTCATGGTCCCGGTTCGAGCCGGGCTGGCCACCTACCAAGGTGGGAAGCAAGCGGAGGCTACCCCAAACCCCAACAAAGGGAAGCGGGTATGCTTTGTACCCTATCTGATAAGGGGGCTCGGATTTCCTATACATCCAATCCTCCGCGGGCTCCTGGAGTTCTACGGGCTCCAGCTCCATCACCTCACGCCCGCCTCTATCCTGCATATCGCGGGTTACGTAGCTCTTTGCGAGCTATTTCTGGGCGTCGAGCCCCATTTTGCGCTGTGGAAGAGGTTGTTCTGCCTTGTACCCCGTTCTCACGAGGGGTCCATATATCAAGTGGGCGGTGCCGAAATATGGCGCATCGCCAGGACCGGATATCCATCCGGAACCCCTAAGAAGGCGTCCGAAGACTGGCCTTCAGAATGGTTTTACATAGAAGACGCTCCGCTCCCGGACCCTGTTCGGATCGGCCTCCCGGAGTTCAGTAATGCTCCTTTGAAGAAGCGCCTTAGCTGGCGCCCACGGAGCCCCCAACTGGAGGAAGACAAGAGCGTCCACTATTTGATGGGCCGGATAAGGTTACTGGCCCATTCCGGGTTGACCATGATTGGAGTCATGGCAACATGCATTATGCGGGGGGTGCAGCCACTGCAATACAGGGGCCACCCTATGTGGGATTTCAACTGGGAGGACGATGCCACCTGTCATGGCCGCAAAGGGCCGGGTTCGGCCGAAGACCTGGCGAAGATCCTGTCCGGCCTGTACAAGGGGGAGAAGGAGGATTTCCTCCAGACGAACCCGTTGAATGGGTTGTCCATGAATAATCACCGGCGTTGGGTAAGCGAACACTCTGTGTGCCCGACCCATGCTTTCAAAGTTTAAGTTTCTTATATTATGTTTTCGACGCAGGAGCTGGGTCGGGTTGTGGAGGGCATGCTTAGTCCAGCTCCACAACCCGAGGATCCATAGAGATCCCAGGATCCTGCCTCCGAAGAGGACCCGGACATAAAGGTGGAACTAATCGACGGGGTGTTCCACCAGCTCAGCATGGATAATGCTTTAGTCGCCATTACGGCTGACTATCCCGGACTATATCCGGCTTCCCAGCTGATTGTGACCGAAGTCCCGACACCATTATTTCTCCCTCGCTCATTTCTGACCCCCGTATATGATGGTGTTTTGCAGGAAGCGCCTTCAAGGCGGGAAGCCGAGCCCGCGGCGGCTGACCAACAAGGGTCATTCCGGCCCAGTAGGCGGAAGAGGAGCGCGGCGCGGATTGAAACGTCGCCGCAAAGGAAGCGTTTGAGTGCTCACGGTTTGTCATTTAGAGCAACGTTCCTAGGAAGCGTTTGAGTGCTCATGACTTTTGTAGGAGAAAAAGTGCCCGCCGGACTGCGGGCGTAGAGGTTGCCAACCCAGCCTCTACCAGCCAAGCTCCAGCACCTGGTCTGGAGGGGGAGGCGAGCGCAAGGCGCGAGCCGGATACTCCTCCAACGGAGGATACCGACAGACTGTCCGCCACCAAGTCTGAGGTGGAGAGCGCCATGAACCACAGGCGCCGCCGAACAGTTTTTCATGACGCGTGCTTCTCCCCTGAGGCATTGAATGCCTTTAATGCGGGGGACGCGCACCTCCGTGCTGCTCAAGATGGTTTGACCAGAGCCACGGAGCAGTATGTAAAAGACATACAGGTAAGAGAATTTAATAGTTGTATATGCCAGTAGCCCCCGAGACTTAAAGTAGTTATATGAACTGATTTAAGGATCATTCAAAACGTAGGATCTTATGGAGAAGAATACCCAACTTTCTCAGGAGCTGCAAGAGTGTAAGGCCCAACTCGAGGCCGCACTTGCTGCCGCAGGAGGAAACACAAAGACCCCTCCTGGTAACACATTATTTTAAAAAGATAAGTGGTGTGCGGCGTGCGCGCAAGTCTAATAATGACATTGCAGGTGCTGCCGGACAAGATCCGGACAGGCAAGAACTACTGCGCCAGCTGAAGGCCGGCGAGAGGGTGTTGAATAAGGTGCAGCAGGAAAGGAACAAGCTCCAGGATGCCCACGCCCAGCTTGGAGAAGAGCTCAAAGGTGTTCGGGCCGAGCTGTCTTGCTCCGTTAAGGAGAATCAGCGGCTTCGTCGCGGCATCTATAGTAAGTGCTTGAGCGAACTCCTTTGAAAAGAAGAGTTCGGCGAGGAAGTCAATTGACAAAATATGTCTGTAGGTATACTCACAGGTAGCCCTGCGGAGGAGATGCCCGTATCAACGGGTGATCAACTTCCCGAGCTGTTGCAACTGCTCGAACGAGTTCGGCAGGCAATGAGCAGCGTCATCCAGGCTTTATGGCCAGCCCTCTCCCTGCCCGAGGGCCTTGCGGAGCTTGCGGAGAAGCTTCAGGGAGTGCGGCAGCGCTTCCGTTTATGGAAGATTTCGGCCTGCCGCCAAGGTGCCAGGGAGGCCTGGGCCATGGTGAAGACGCGGTACAAGAAGGCTAATCCCAACCACATGGCCGAGGTCGGACCTGTGGGGCTCGATGGGAAGGAGATCCCTGTGAGTTTAGTATACGGCCAAGTAGAGTTGGCCGCTAAATTTTCCCAACGGGACTGTAAATTAGACAACCTGTTAGACGGGATTGGGGAGGAATACAGTCAGTCGATTTGACAATGTATTTTAAAATGGCATGTAAAATGCCTTCTAGCCGGATTGTAGATCGTTTGTCTTTGCCGACCTTTTCGCTTCAACCTCGGGACCCTAGAGTCCGGAGTGTGTCCGAATACCTTCTCAGTTAAGAAACAACCGGGGCATGCATGGAGACCAGGCGTAGGGGTCATTAGTGCTTTATCAGACAAGTGCCCAACTAGTTATGTTATATTACATGGTTAGTAAGAAACATCTTCCAGGGAGAATAGTTCCGTTAAGGGTTCCTTTCCCTGGGAGGCATGCCCTAAAGTGCATGTCCGGTCTGCGAAAAGAGTAGAAAAACATCTGGGGGCAGATAAATAAGTAGGTAAAAAATCATCTTTCAAGTCACCGACCGAGTATTCCCTTAAGAATGCTAGCTTTCGGCTTCACCCAGTCTGAGGTACACATCCGGCTGACCCGGCAGTAACAATCGCAGAGGTGCTCCCTTTACCTCTAGCCGAACAATCGGGAACGTAGGGGTAAGCACAGGAGCCAGGCAACCCAGCTTGGCCAAAACTTAAGTCATATCGATGCATATAGTGGTGAATAAAAGGTACACGTGGAAGTGTGACACGTGTGCTGGGCATAAAGCCCTTGTAATTAAGCTTCTTGTAAAGAAGCCCCCAGGTATAATGAGTGCGGATAGCACATCAATTGTGTGTGAACAATGTGCAAATAGGCCTTTTAGGGCTTTTATGAATAGGGTTGAGAGAAAAAAGAGAAACAAAAGGCAGCTAAAGTATAAAAATTTGGACGGGGAAAGGGGACGAACTCTTAGTCCGGTGCTAGGCATAGAATCTTCGGAGGCGGGCTGCGTTCCATGGGTTCGGCTCGAGTCGGTTGTCCGACGCATTTCGCAGACGGTACGCCCCGCCGGTCAAGACTTGATCGATAATGAAGGGGCCTTCCCATTTGGGCTTGAGCTTGTCCTTTTTCTTGTCCGGCAGGCGTAGAACTAGTTCGCCAACATTGTAGGTCTTGGCCCGTACTTCTCTGCTTTGATATCTTCGAGCCTGCTGCTGATAGAATGCGGAACGAGCCTTGGCGACGTCGCGTTCTTCCTCCAATGCATCCAAGTTGTCCTGCCGATCCAACTCGGCTTCTCTTTCTTCGTTCATGCGCACTCGAGGTGAGTCATGAATAATGTCGCAGGGCAGAACTGCCTCTGCGCCGTATACCATAAAGAATGGTGTGAATCCGGTAGTACGGTTGGGCGTCGTCCGCAGCCCCCAGAGTACGGAGTCGAGCTCCTCTACCCAGTGCGTGTCCGATTTCGTCAGGGACCGCACTAGCCTGGGTTTGATGCCGCTCATTATTAGATCATTTGCTCGCTCCACTTGACCGTTGGTTTGAGGATGATAGACTGAAGCATAATCGAGCTTAATAACCATATTTTTGCACCATGATTTAACCTCGTCGGTCGTGAAGTTCGTGCCGTTATCGGTGATGATGCTGTGGGGGACACCATAACAGTGTACTACCCCGGATATGAAGTCTATCACTGGTCCGGACTCTGCCGTTTTAACTGGCTTGGCCTCTATCCATTTGGTGAATTTATCCACCATGACCAATAGGTACCTTTGCTTGTGGGTTCCCTCTTTAAGGGGTCCAACCATGTCAAGCCCCCAGACCACAAACGGCCAGGTAATGGGTATAGTTTTGAGGGCGGTGGGTGGCATATGGCTCTGATTAGCAAAGAGCTGACAACCGACACATCGTTGGACTAATTCCTGAGCATCTGCCCGGGCCGTCGGCCAATAAAATCCTGTACGGAATGCCTTTCCTACAAGGGCCCGAGCTGCGGCGTGGTGTCCGCCTAGTCCGGCATGAATTTCAGCGAGAAGGTTTCGCCCTTCCTCATCGGAGATGCACCTTTGAAGGACTCCGGTTGTGCTTTTCTTATAGAGTTCTCCCTCATGGACCTTGTAGGCTTTAGATCGCTGGACTATGCAGCGGGCCTCATTTTGGTCTTCGGGGAGTTCCTGCCTAAGCAAGTAGGCTAGGAATGGATCTGTCCACGGGGCGATTACTGCCATTATGTCGTGGGCTAAAGGTGTTGTTTCATTGGCTGAATCGCCAATTATGTCAGATTGTTCTGTGTCGGTTGGTATGGCTGCTTCTGGTTTGTTATTTCCGGACTCCTCTTCCCATAGTACGGATGGCTTAAAGAGCCGTTCTAGGAAGATGTTTGGAGGGACAGCATCACGTTTTGCGCCGATGCGTGCCAATACGTCGGCTACTTGGTTATTATCCCGGGCTACGTGGTGGAATTCAAGTCCTTCGAACCGAGCTGACATTCTGAGGACAGCGTTATGATAGGCTGCCATTTTCGGATCCTTGGCGTCAAAGTCTCCATTTACTTGGGATATTGCGAGGTTTGAGTCCCCATGCACCTCTAGGCGTTGAATGCCCATGGAGATTGCCATCCGGAGGCCGTGTAAAAGGGCATCGTATTCGGCTGCGTTGTTGGAGTCCGTGTACATTATCTGAAGTACGTATTGGACTGTGTCCCCGGCTGGGGACGTCAGTACGACGCCAGCCCCCAATCCGGCCAACATTTTGGAACCGTTGAAGTGCATAATCCAATTGGAGTATGTGCCGTACTCTTTAGGGAGTTCGGCTTCCGTCCACTCAGCGACAAAGTCAGCCAAAACTTGCGACTTTATAGCTCGCCGAGGTTTGTAAGTTATATCGAATGGTAAGAGCTCAATGGCCCATTTTGCAATCCCGCCCGTCATGTCGCGGTTGTTTATAATGTCGTTGAGGTGTACTTCGGAAGCCACTGTTATCGAACACTCTTGAAAGTAGTGTCGGAGCTTCCGGGATGCCATGAACACCGCATACGCTATCTTTTGGTAGTGCAGGTAACGGGACTTGCAGGGGATTAACACAGTGGACACGTAGTACACTGGTTTTTGAAGAGGGAATTTATGCCCTTCTGTCTCTCGTTCTACGACGAGTACCGCGCTTACAACTTGATGTGTTGCCGCGATGTATAACAACATTGGTTCGCCCAGGTTAGGCGCAGCCAGGACCGGATTTGTTGTCAATATGGCTTTTATTTCTTCGAGTCCGGTGGTGGCAGCATCCGTCCACTCGAAGTGTTCGGTGCGTCTGAGGAGGCGATAGAGGGGCAATGCCTTTTCTCCCAAACGGGAGATAAAGCGGCTTAGAGCCGCCATGCATCCAGTCAATTTTTGTATTTATTTGAGGTCTTTTGGAATATCTAGCTGAGACAGAGCTCAGATCTTGGCTGGGTTTGCTTCAATTCCTCTACCGGATACAATGAAGCCCAGGAGTTTTCCGGCTGGTAAGCCGAAAATGCATTTTTCCGGATTCAGCTTGATGTCATATGCTCGGAGGTTGTCGAATGTGAGCCTCAAATCGTCTACTAGGGTTTCAACGTGTTTGGTTTTGACGACTACGTCGTCTACGTATGCCTCTACTGTTTTGCCGATCTAGGTAGCCAGACATGTCTGAATCATGCGCTGATATGTTGCGCCGGCGTTTTTAAGTCCGAAGGGCATCGTGTTGAAGCAGAATGGTCCATATGGAGTAATGAATACCGTTGCGGCTTGGTCCGCTTCTGCCATCTTGATTTGATGGTAGTCGGAGTATGCGTCCAGGAGGCACAATGAATCGTGCCCTGCGGTAGCATCGATTATTTGGTCGATGCGGGGGAGGGGGAAGGGATCCTTTGGGCAGGCCTTGTTGAGGTCTTTAAAATCGACACATAGGCGCCAGGATTTGTCCTTCTTTGGTACCATTACTAGGTTTGCTAGCCAATCCAGATGTTTGATGTCTCTGATGAATCCGGCTTCCAATAGCTTGGCTAGTTCTTCTCCCATTGCCTGTCTTTTGGGTTCGGAAAATCGTCGAAGGGCCTGTTTGACTGGCTTGAACCCTTTTAGGATATTTAGGCTATGCTCTACCAATCTGCGTGGGATTCCCGGCATATCTAAAGGGTGCCAAGCGAAAATGTCCTAATTTTCCCGAAGGAATTCTCGCAGTGCGGCGTCTACATCAGGGTTCAACTGTGCCCCGATGGAGGCCGTCTTTGTCGGGTCCGTTGGATGGGCCTGGAATTTTACTATTTCGTCTGCTGGTTTAAAGGAGGTGGACTTGGATCTCTTATCGAGTATCACATCGTCCCTATTCACCGTAGAGCGCAGCGCGGTGAGTTCTTCTGCCGCTAGGGCTTCGGATAGTGCCTCCAGGGCTAATGCGGCTGTCTTGTTTTCGGCGCGGAGTGCTATGTCCGGATCACTGACGAGAGTGATTATTCCGCCGGGCCCAGACATTTTGAGCTTCATGTACCCGTAATGGGGTACGGCTTGAAAATTTGTGAATGCCTCTCGTCCTAATATAGCATGATATCTGCTGTTGAATGGGGCCACTTGGAAGGTGACCTCTTCGGGCCTGTAATTGTCCGGCGAGCCGAACACCACATCGAGTGTGATTTTTCCGGTGCAGCGCGCTTCCCGGCTAGGGATTATTCCTCTGAAGGTTGTGCTGCTTCGCTCAATGCGTCTCCAGTCTATTTCCATTTTTTGAAGAGTTTTCCTCGTAGATGAGGTTTAATCCATTGCCGCCATCCATGAGGACTTTGGTAAGTCGAAAGCCGTCCACTATTGGACTAAGTACCAGTGCGGCTGGTGCTCGGGCTGTTCAGAATTTAGGTTCGTTGCTGGCGTTGAAGGTGATGGCTGTGTTGCTCCATGGATTTGTTGTTGCTACTTGGTAGACTTCGGCGAGGCTGCGGATTGTTCGTTTCCGCATATTATTTGATGCGAAAGTCTCGAAGACTGTTGATACCGTACCGGTATTGTTGGAGTGGTTTTTCGGGGCTAGAAGCTCCTCGCCACTTTTGGCCACCTGCCGTAATATCCAACATGCTCGAAGGCTATGTGTTGGGATGGCGCCCCCTGTACTGTGGATTTTACAGGGTCCGCTAAGCCATCCCTCCAGTACGGTTCCGTGCCCTTTATGGGGTTTTTGCTTTTTGGTTTTTGTACCTGGTGCCTGAGCATAATGCACCCTTTTGTTGCGGACTAGGGTTGTATTCGGGGCCGGATTGTCCCAAAACTTATTTTCGGTTTTCCGGAAACTCTCCATCGCACAGTACTTTCGTACTATGGACGCCAGGTCGGCGAAGCGTGTGATTTCACGACGGCTGACGGTGTTCAAGATTCCCTCGTCCGTGCAATTATTGCAAAAAATTGAGATTGCGTTTTCCTCTCGGCAGTCCTTTATCCTGTCCATAACCAGGAGGAATTTGGCCCAGTAATGATGTACTGTTTTAGCAGGCTCTTGCCGGATTAGAGATAGATCGCAGATGTCTGGGCGGGTGGGTGGAATTGAGTCTGGAACCCTAACCATCTCATGGCTCAAGGGCCGAGAAGTTTCCGAATTTGGAAGCTTGGAAAGTGGAACGTTGTCCAACGAGTCCGGTCCGATGCCTGACTTTAGGTTCAGCGCTTGATCGAAGTCCGTCCCTCCGTGGGAATCCGGCATGGAGGGTTCGGCCGCCCGGACATGACTAGTTTTCAATATAGGAGAAGAGTCGCCGCGTTGTTCCTCTACCACTGCAACGTGGTGGGTAACCTGGGGAGAGTTAATCTCTCTTAGATCGGTTTTAGGCCCAATCTGATTGTAGTCTGTAGCGACTCCCAGGGCGGCGATGCGATCCAAGAGCTCGTTTACGGACGAGAGCTCTATTGGATCCAGCCGCTCGGCGAATTCCGAGCTGACATGAAGATTTCTTTTGACGACCTGAGAGGTCATTGTCGAAGCGGTGGCCGGACAGGCGGTCATAAGAAAACCACCTAGCCGGACAGTTTGGCCGGCGGCCAAGGCTCCTTCGGCGAAGATACCGTCCTTGAAGACGGGAACATGCATCCTTCCTATCGGTGACGGCACAGAGGAACTCTCAATGAAAGCACCAATGTCGGTGTCAAAACCGGCGGATCTCGGGTAGGGGGTCCCGAACTGTGCGTCTAGGCGGATGGTAACAGGAGACAAGGGACACGATGTTTTTACCCAAGTTCAGGCCCTCTCGATGGAGGTAAAACCCTACTCCTGCTTGATTGATATTGATGATATGGGTAGTACAAGAGTGGATCTACCACGAGATCAAGGAGGCTAAACCCTAGAAGCTAGCCTATGGTATGATTGTTGTAATGGTTATTCGTCCTACGAACTAAAACCCTTCGGTTTATATAGACACCGAGGAGGGCTAGGGTTACACAGAGTTGGTTACAATGGTAGGAGATCTACATATCCGTATTGCCAAGCTTGCCTTCCACGCCAAGGAAAGTCCCATCCAGACACGGGACGAAGTCTTCAATCTTGTATCTTCATAGTCTTGGAGTCCGGCCGATGATGATAGTCCGGCTATCCGGACACCCCCTAGTCCAGGACTCCCTCAGCTCCCGTAGGTGGGCCTCCCTGTCGTTCACAATCGCCTGCCGCCAACACCGCCATCGGCCCGGCGGTGAACGAGCAGCAAGCGTCGTCGCTGCATCCCTCGGTGCGGCGGGAAGGCCGCACCGCCACTCCGTCGCTGACTACAGCTGGTTCGTCGTCGCACGCTCGTCGCGCTCCCACAGACGCGCAGGCCCCGTTGCTCCTGGCGCGCGAGCTCCTGCACTACCGTCCCGTCGATGACCTCTACGAGGAGTGGCTTGCTCGCATCACTGAGCTCGTCAGTGCCGCAGGGGTCTCTCCTGTGCCGTCCCTCTCGCTGCCTCGCTCTCTGTCTTGCGTGGGTGATGCAGCTCAGGAGGTGCCTCCGGCACCTCCTCCCCAAGGAGGCGCCCTGGCTCCAAGGCGCGCGGCCCCTGGACGAAACCCACTGCGTCCAGCGCCCGCGCAACAAGAAAGAAGCTGCCAAGAAATCCCTCGTCCCCAAGAAGGCGCTCGCGTGCTCCCTGCGCTAGCACGACAAGACCCTGCGCTGCCCCTGGCGGCGGTGCGCGGGAATCCCCAGGAGCAAGCCCCACGTCTGCAAAGGGCTCCGGTGGCCACCACAGGCGGCCGCACCTTCACCATAGAGCTGCGCAATGTCGCCTGGCCAGGCAAGTTCAAGCCGGATCTGCCTCCTCGCTACGACGGCACTGCCGACCGCACGGAGTTCCTGCAGCTCTACGAGCTGGGCATCAAAGCGGCCAACAGAGATGAAAAAGTCATGGCGAACTGGTTTCCCATGGTGCTCAAGGATGGTGCCCGCACATAGCTCCTAAACCTGCCTCCAGGCATGATCTCCTCTTGGGACGAGATGCGCACCCGCTTCATCGCCAACTTCCAGGGCACTCGCGGCCGTCCAACAGTCATGGGTGACCTGCACCGCATCAAGAAACAACCTGGGGAGACCTTGCAGAAGTACATCCAGCGCTTCAACAGCGCTCGCCTCAAGATTCCCAAGGTGACCGAGGAGGCCATCATCTCGGTGTTCTCTGACAGCGTCCACGACATCAAGATGAAGGAGGAGCTAGCTATCCACGAGGATCTGTGCACGTCTCTGGAGTTGTTCAACCTAGCGACCAAGTGCACAAGGGCTGAGGAGGGGCGACTCTCCCTTCTCGAGCTTCGAGCGGCTGACCCAGAAGAGAAGAAAGCCAAGGCCAAGGACGTGAAGCACAAAGGAGCAGTTGTTCTCGCAGCAGAACCAGACACGAAGCACGGCAGGGACCAGCTAGAGTCGTCCAAGGGCAGCCGATACTGCGCCTACCATGATCTCCACACCCACAACACCAACGAATGCCAAGAGCTCAGGGCCGTTCGAGAAGGACACATCAGTCGATGCCCCGAGTGCAACGATTGGGGCTACGATGGGACGACCGAGGCCCCCGCCAGGAGTGGCGTGACCGACCTCGTGAGGATCGCTAGCGGGACCAGCCTCGCGAGGGGGCTTGGAGAGATCAGCCTCGCAAGGATCGCCTGCAAGGCAACGTAGGCCTTCCTCCTCTGCCACCACCACCAAGAAGGAATGACGACCATCATCAGGACGAGGGGGCTGGGGGCTTCCAGGAGCCACATGCTATCGCTTGCATCCTGGGTGGTGTCCAGGCCCCAGCCTCTCAGCGCATCTTTAAGCAGTTTGCTCGCGAGCTGAATGCAGTCCTCCCCAAGCACAAGTGTGCGGCTACAGCTGGTGTCCTCCCAATGCTTTGTTCCCCAGTCATCAGCAATGTGCAAGTTACCAGGACCCTCATCGATGGTGGTGCAGGGCTCAATGTTCTGTCCGTCGACACATTCAACAATCTCCAAGTCCAATATGATCAGCTTCAGCCAACCAAGCCTTTTTCAGGAGTCACTGACGGCTCCACCACCCCGATAGGGCAGGTTCGCCTCCCTGTCACCTTCAGGCAACGCAAGAACTACCGTACCGAGCTCATCGATTTTGACGTTGCCCACATTCGCCTGCCATACAATGCCATCCTGGGTATCCTGCCCTGGCCAAGTTCATGGCGGTGACTCACCATGGCTACAATGTCCTCAAGATGCCGGGAAGCGGCGGAGTCATCACAGTCCCCTGCGAAGAGAAAGATGCGGTGTGCTCTCTCGAGCGTGCCTTCCAAGCTGCATCAGTCGAGGACCCAGACAGCAAGGCGGGAACCCTCTCGAGGCAGTTCCCTAGAAGAAGAAGACATCACCCAGCTCAAGGCCTCAGGAGGCAGGCATCTTCGGAGGCACCGCGCCAGGATCTGCGCCCGTCCAAGGGGTGCCTCCCTCTGTCACATAGGAAGGCGCGCCTGGCTCCCTCCTCGGGCAAGGCTTGGGGGCTCTCTCCTGGAGGGCCTCAGACTTTGCCAAGATCATGAGGGAGGCGCTCGGGTACCACTTGGAGGCGTGATTCGTGGCACGTTTCCCTCAGGAAGGCATGAGGCAAGGAGAACCCAACCCTCAGGAGTTCATCACCAAGGTCACTCAGGAGTTGCAGGAATCAAGAGTCATGCGCGGCAATCGCCGCTTGCCCAGTGTAGCTCCCCATCCAGGCGAGGATGGTGGGCTGTGCGTCTGCATCGACTACCCAGGGCTCAACTGAGTCACGTCTCAGGAGCATTTCTGGCCTTCGCACGTGGGACGTTGCGAGGGTCCACCACGCAGCTATGTTTTCATGCCCTTCGGCCTGCGGAACGCGGCTGCTGCTCACCAGCGCCTAATGCAGAGCATTCTGGAAGCTCAAGAGGCCAGGCACCACGCGTTCCTGGTGGAGATGGAGATGGACCTTGAGGAGCCGCCCGGACCCCTAGAGCCTCCTGAGGCTCAGGGCTCCGATGGCTCGTGAGGATCGGCTTCTTCACCGCGCATTGTCAGCTACCTCAACACCAGCTCTACACTGGTATCAGGTGACCCTATCGAGTTTCATCTCAGCTAGGAGCGCCCTCAGGGCTGCATTATTCCTAGGTCATGTGGGTCCGTCCCTGCGGCATGTATCCGTTTCGCTTATGTCTTTAGTTCACCTTGTTGGGGGCGCCCCTCAGGCTGCATCATCCCCAAGCCGCTCGGGCCTAACCTAGTGGCATGTGCCCTTCCCGCAGTTACCTAAGTCAATTTGCTTTTCATGCATTACTTGCCTATGATTATCATCTCTCGCCTATCGCGGCCCCTTTTTCTCCCTCATGCAAACCTCTTGCACGTTAAAAGGGGGGCGCCTGAGCATCACGACTGAGGGTCTCTTACTGGCTCTCTAGCCCTCACCCCCTAGCCTTGTCCATGGCAACGCGGCCTGGCATACCAGCAGCGGCTGAGCTTGCTCGAGGGCCGGGACCTGAGGATGTAGAGCATTTGCATCTAACCACCCTGCAAGAACCCCCAGCCACCCAAGGCTCAAGATCAGGCGCACCCCGCCTTGAGGTAGGGCCTCATGAGTCCCGCGCTGGCTCACGAGTGCCCAGATACACCTTGTCTAACCCTACCGTGTCGACCACGTGTCAGGGCGGGGCTGTACACGCCCCGAGGGCTCCTCCCGGAGGGGGGGCCCTTCCCACGTACTAGTGGAAGCACCATGCTCCGTGCTGGCTGATGACACTGCCAAGGAGCGGCTATGCCGTACACATACGGAAGCACTATGCTCCGCGCTAGTGATAAACAACTGAGGGCAGCCCACGGCTGTATCAACCTTAGGGAACCCAGAGCTCAGTGTCTGGCCTCATCGCAACGCCTCCCCTCGGGAGCGCCACGCGAGGGGGCTGGACATAGGGGGCTGCGCCCGGGTCACACCCGAGCGCACGCCACCCAACTAGGTCCCTCGGACCTGGTCGTCGCGCGCGCCTCCCAGAGTGGAGCCAAGGTATGAAGACCGTTTGAGCGTTAAGGGGGACACCTGAGCATCGCAACTCAGGAGCCAAGCTGGTCACGTAGCCCCTCACTCCTTAGTTCCGAAAGGCTAATGGCGGTTGAGGTATGCGCGGGGCCGGGCCCTGCTGACGTAGAACGACAGATCTACTCCTACACCCCCTCCCTATTTGCTGTTTGCGCGTCAAGGGGGACTCCTGAGCATCGCGACTCAGGAGCCTAACTTGCCACGTAGCCCCTCACTCCTTGGTCCCGTCCTGGTGATCCGGTCGGGGCTAACGTGTGACATCCTGATTTTTGGCCCTTTCTTTTTCTTTTGTTTTTCCGAGGTTTTTGCCTGAGTTTTCTTTTTTCGTGGCTTTGTGGTCTGGAAACTGAAGAAGATGCCCTCTTATTTGTTTCTAGGGTGGCTTTTCATTTCCCAAATCCAACCCTAGACCATGTCATTTCCATCCTAGCCCAAATCCCAATACTCTTTTTTTGGGAATATTCCTTTTCTATTAAAGGAATTACTCAAATTGCCATAGGTTGTGACGCAACCTATATTTCCCTCACTCCTAAAATTCCTAAATAATTCTCATAAATTATTTGGGTCATATATTGATCAAATATGGCAAAACTTTTCATTGCCATGTTCAGAAATAATTCCCCAATAATTTATTTCCTATTCTGCGTGAATGGCACTTTGTGAAGGAAGTGTCATTTATATTTCTCCTATTGATTCCCAGCCTTTTTGCGCTTGTTTATATGTCAAAATATATGCCTCATGCATAATTTCAAATTTATTTTCCTAGCCAATCTTCCTCAGTGATTTTTTGAAGTTTCTGTCTGACAGAAGGCTTTGTGAAGGAAGTACTAGCTAGGAGTACCCAAATGAGTTGAACTTTTGCACACTCCTTAATGTGATCATATTAATCCCCTCCACACATTTGCAGCCCCATCCAATCATCCATGTGAGCACAGGAGCAATTCTTTGTTTCTGGCAATATTTTCAGGTTGTGAAGCAAGTATATTTTATATTGCTTCAAAAATCCTGATGAATTACCAGATCATTCTTATACCCATAAAACATCTCCCCATCCATTTTGGCATCATTTCATTGAGCCATTTGACCACCATAATTATTCCAAGTTTCTGGTCTGCAGAGATGTTTGTGAAGCAAGTGCTATTTTGGTTTGTCCATTTGGCATGAGCTTTTTACAGCATCTTAATATGACTAAATGGCTAAGCTTTGCCCAATTTGAGCTCAAGTGGACACTCCATGTGAGTGCACCATCCTAATCTTCATTTCTGGACCATTTTGGCAATTGCAAAGCAACTGCAGTAAAACTTGGTCCCTTTACCCTCCCAACCTCCAGGACTGTAGTCCTTCCTATCCTAAACATCCGAGACATCTTATTTGGCCCATAGCTTATCCCTATTGACCTCATTGAGCTGGTGAAGTTTACTGCAGTAAACTTCAGAGCTCACTAACTATTTACCCAGAGCCTCTTTCACCTAGTTACCACCTTAGTAGAAACCACCCTTCGAAGGACTACGTAGTAGACATGGTTTAACCTCAGTAAAACCTCCAGAGCGCGCCATGCCAGTAGTGACCACGAGTGCAGCCAGTCCCTCGAGCCCAAGGAGCTCCTGAGCCCGCCCTTGCCGCCATGGCCGCCGCCTCTGTCCTTCTTCGATCCCGGCCAGCTGAGCTCCCTCCCTCCTCCATTCCACCCCTAGAGTCCTCCTGTCAACCCACCAAGCCTCCCCCTCCCCTCCACTAGTCTCCAGAGTAGCCGGGGCCGTCATCCCTAGATAGACCGAGCCGCCGTCCGCCATGGTTTATGGTGCTCTCGCTCCCGCCCTCTTCGAGGCACGTTTGGTGCGGGGATGGGCACGCCTTAGTCTCCTGATCATTTTGGTAGGTCGGGCGCCGCCAGAGGTGGCCAGAGTCAGCCGGACTCGTCGCCGGAGCGCTGGGTCCTGCCTTTGCCGCAGCTCACCGTCGAGGGAAGGAGAGAGGAAGAAGAGAAGAGAGGAGAGAGAAGAGTGGATAAGGTGGGACCCAAATATCAGCCACACAGGAGCCGGCCCCGCCACTGCCACACTGGATAAGTGGAAGCGTAAACCCCCAAATACGGTTTCCAGTTTTCTGTTTTGGCTCAGTCTGTAAAATAAATTTTTACAGATAGGTCCCTGATAGTAAAACCCTTATAACTTTTTATCTGTAACTCCGTTTCAGGTGAATCCAACGCTCACTTCTTCGTTTCGTCAATTCCTTGCTGTTGGTGTCACTTTCATTATGTTTTTCATACTAAAAATGACCATTTTGCCCCTGCCCTTATTCAGCCCCCTCCGAGAGAGAACGTTTTCCGGCAAATCTTTCCGCGGCTTCACCGCACTTCTCCCCGGTGCCTTCTTCATCCCCAGGCAAGCCACAATACCCACTTGCATGATAGTCATGTAGTAGCCATGGTTTTCAACTTGAATCTTTATTAAATGTTTGCTTGTTGAAAAGTTCGTTATCATTGTTCCAGTGATGTTCAGATTTGCCTGTTCACTTTTGTGCTATGTTATTTTGTACTCTGTGATCATGTTATACCTGCTAGTATTACCTTTCATATGATTATGCTGGTTAGTAGTACATGTTGATGTTGGAGATGGTCATGCTAGTTAGTATGCGATGCTCAGTGGATATGATTTATTGTTGATATGGTGGAATGTTATGTGATACTCTCATGGCGATGTTGATATCATGTTCATGTATATTATCATGGCTCAGCATATTTGCATTCAAGTTTAACCGGATTAAATTGAAACACCTATTGGCTGAGTCATGGCGCCGCTGAATCGATGCTGACGAGTGCAACCACGCTTACCAGTATGGGACGGTCCTAACTGGGTCTATTGTTGTGCCTCTCGCCGGTGCCTCCAACAAGGGAAGGTTATGGGCGCGTGCTACCCTGATCAGGTAGGCGGAGCATAACCTTGTGTGTCCGTAGTTATTATAGCCGACGGATCCCCGTGTGGGATTGTTTATGTTTTGGGCCACGACGGTGGTCGTTGTGTCTGGAGGTAGGCACGGGGCCACCCATGACCTAGCTCAGTGAGGAGTGAGTCGGAATGGCCGGGAGAGTGTCATGGAAATAGATCGGTTTTGTCGGAATGCCGTTGGTCCACCCGAATGGGAGTGCGAGGCCATGGGGTCCATAGTGTGGGTACAATGTACTAACCTTTGCAGAGTGTATATTAATCTATCGATAGCCGCGCCCGCGGATAAGGGCCCAGGTCGAGAGAAGGTCACACCATGAGTCAACTATAATAAGAATAATGTGTTTAATAACAATGAGACGGGCCATGTAGTGGTCGGGTTGTGATCACCGTAAGGATCACGGGCCAAGTTTTGGTCGTGTTGTGCTCGTCGTAAGGATCACGGTTTGGGACCCACTGTTGGTCGTGGTTGTGATCTCCGTAAGGATCACGGTGGTATCGAGGATACCGAGTTGTTGTATATTCGTGATGTTGTACGAGAGTCGTGGGTAAAGATCAAGCTCCTTGTGGTTATTTAATGATCGCTATGGTATTGTTTATACCAAGCTTGATTTGAACCTGAGATGATCGTCTGATGTCCGAGGTTGGTAAGTGATGCATGTGTTGGTTACGAGGTAACCGTGCAGAATAAGTGGTGCATGTAGTGGCATCATGTTGCATGCTAGTATTGTCGGATTAATATGCTCATGTTGTAGTGGTTGTATCATGTTTATATTGGCCATGCCATGTTATTCTGATGATCTCATGATAATCCCTGTTTAACCTGTAATTGCCATGTTGTTGTCTGTCCTGAATGCTTCTGGTTATTGTGAGCTTGCAAGTACATTCAATGTACTGACCTGGCGTGTCATGCCAGCTTGCAGGTCATGCCGGATTTGATTGCTTGCTTGTCGTGGTTTACGTTCGTGCGAGCTAGGATAAGCGTTCCAGCCAGAGTCCCTGCGGAGTGGAGTTCACCATCGTCTTCATTGTTCCGCTGCTAGAGTTATTCTGCTGCTTCGAGTTGTTCTGCTGCTTGCATAGAGAAACTGAGGACGGCGTAGTGTCGCCATACCAATGTTATTCATTGTAATATCGGAGACCTTGTATTCATATTCGTGTAATAATAGAAAGCTAGTTTGTTCTATGCTAAGAAGTGCCGTATTCCAGAAGACTTCTCCTCGATCTCTGGGCTGGAATATGGGGCGTTCCGTTTTCTCTGAGCCAGGGTTCCACAGGCTTGGTATCAGAGCAGGTCTGGCTGTAGGACGCCCTAGACCGCGCGAATGTTAGAATGCGGTAGTATAAACCCCAGTTGGTTTGTTGCACTTGATTGCTGCATTTGTTTGTCGCATAGCATGCATATAGCCTTAGTATTTGTGATAACGGTTTATCTGGTGAGTGTAGCTGGCACCGGTTCGGATCCACTACAGCTCAACCTTTGCATTCCCCCAGTCCCTTTTTCTTTCGGTGTTTGGTGTCATTTCTGTCCCAGCAGAGTGATGCCAAGTGATTCCGACACTATTTGCAAAAATGGTGCTCAGGTATCACACCGATGTCTTTCCTTCAGTCCCGCCTATCGTTTTGGTGATGGACATGTTTCTATTCCGGATCGTTCTTTTTGACGTGTTGGCAACCCTTAATGATCTTAGTTATCAAGAAAGGGCAATGTCAGAAGCCTCAGTTTTTCCCCGCTATCCTATTTCTTGGATGAGTACGGATCTTTTTCCGTTCGCTTGATAATAATTTGGTTGCGACCTTCGTGTCCCACTGCATGGTTACCAAGTATGTCCTCGCCTCTGAGCTAGTTCAGGTTGCCAGCTGGCTAAGCTAGCACATGGTGTAGCGCTGTTTACACCAATTCTTCCACACATTTATTCGTCCTCGTGCACATCGTCACAGCATGCTAGATCGTAGTACCGGAGGTTCCGCGAAATTTGTGTGCTAAGTAGGAATGCATATTGTGTGACTAGCAGTAATATGTGATGATTGCTTGATTAATAATATTAGTAGAATGCTTGTGTGCTTTTTCTTTAGTTGTTTCTGTTGTTCCTTTCTTTGGGCCTTCAGTGTTACAAATTTTTCCCCTATTAAAGTTGCTCGTTAACCGACACTGGACCCGAAGAGTCAGCAAGAAATGCATATATTTGGAAACTCAGCTAAACAGAATGGAATTATCAGCTGACTGCAGTGAAATTGGGAATATCTTGTCTGCTGCAAAAGAAATCCTGGATGGACCGTCAGTATCAAGTTTGCATTAGCATGCACTCATCACAAGAAAATGATTAAATCAGCAAGAAGATAAATTGTGTGCAAGGTTGACCGAATATTATCAAAGGTATGGCTCAGATACAAGTTTAATTTTTCGTTGAGGATGATTTTGGAACTCGATGTACCTGGAAGCAAGCAAAAATACGACATATACTCAGAAAGGAGAATAGTCCTGCAAAACCCCGTTTCATACAAGAAATCAACATCCGAAATATTCAGATGGTTATATATGTGGAAATCGGTCCGCATATCACAATATGAAGCTTCTGGTGTAAGCAACCCACTTTTCCCTCGCAAAGTACCAGAGAAGTTTCCAAGGTAAGATTCATCTATCTTCCTCAGTACGATACATGGATGACTTCTCGCGCAAGGTACTCTGCCTTCTTCAGTAAGCAACCGCAAAAGCTTCCAGCATAAGGTACTGAGTCTTTCACCAGCAAAGTCTTTAAGGGGGTAAGCTTCTGAAGCACGATACCCAGTCTTCTTCAGCAAGTTGTCCGATGAAAGTTTCGAGCACAAGCTAGCAAATATTTCTCAGTAAGGCATTGGTACAAGGTAGTACACTATGAATTGACAGCATATGGCAGTGAATCTCAAGAATCAGTCAGAATACACGTCTGTCTCAGGATCAGGTCCTCATATATATATATATATATATATATATATATATATATATATATATATATATATATATATATATAGGGAAAATGCATCCTACTACCGGGTGTAGCTACACCCGTTTCTCATATACTACTATGTGGTAGTATATATACTACTTTATCATTTTTAGTATGTTCATATACTATATCTAAGATACTCCAAAGCGAGTTATGTGAAAAAATTGCATGTGAGCCCATGTTTTTATCATATTTGTGAAAATACGTACATATTTGTATGTAAAAAGAAGTATGCTAAAAATATACTACATACTACCGAAAAAATAGTATATATACCACCTAAATATTCTTACATACTACATACTACGCATACATACACTACGGTACGGTAGATACTACCTAAAACGTACAAAATAAAAATGGGTGTAACTACACCCGGTAGTAGCAAAAATTTGTCCTATATATATCAATATATATATATATATATATATATATATATATATATATATATGCAATGAGCAAACCATCAAGATCTTACAAGTCACTCGTATGAGGATCTGATAACCACGTGAGGATGATTAAGAGAAGAAAGCCAGTATACACCGCAGTGTGACAAAGGATTATGAGGATTGACGACATCAATGAGCTCAATACAAGTACCCATGAACCTGGAAAATGATCCTGATGAGCCCTTGTCCCCTTTTCTCCAATGACGGCACCACGCCTGTGATCTGAGCTGTTTATAGCTATTTGGGGTGGATGCCTATTTTTGTTTCTCTCTCCAACAACTGCCACGAGTTTGAGCTGCTTTTCGGCCGTCTCGTACAGCTGTTGAGTTTCTTTTTGTGACAGTAGCCCTATAGCTGCTTTTTGGATATTTTAGGGAGCTGCCACCTTCTTATTATCGACCCGGTCTCATGCTCTGAGCTGCTTTTCGGCCGCCTTGAGCCGTGGTTGAGTTATTTCAGTAATGTCCCAGATCTGAGTTGTAAAGACCGTTCTGGTGGCTACTGATTTATTTGCCGATTTCTTGCAAGGGCTTCGGATGATCATTTCCCAACGATCAGAATTTGAGAGGTGTTGAACCTGCCATTTAATGGGTTACCTTATCAGAAAAATGAGGATAAGCTACGATTGCCGAAAAATTGCACCGACAGTACCTATGGTCATACAAAGAAACAATATGGCCCAGCTCTTTCAGCAAAAGATCCAGACCAAGAAAACAATAATGAAGGAGCAAGACCAGTGATGCAGGTATGAAAATTGTACATGACCCCCATGGTGCAGATCCCCCGGACAGTCTAATTTGGTATCGATCCACATGGATATGCCTACAGCATGAGTAATCGGCATGAGGAATAACAGTCTGGAAGCCTGAGTCCTCACTTATATGAGTCATCAGGGATAGCCTGTCATGAACAAAAATGTTTTCATCAGAACCACTGTGAGTCAAGTCTGCAGATATTATCATATAGGCCAAACCCTTTATGTTGGCCGCCACAGGAGACATTCAAATATTCGATACGGATCCAATACTCATGACACTGCAACCGGTTAAGATGATTCAGAAACTTCTGCGATGAGTCAGAATCTGTCAGGAAACGGTTATGTTTTAACTCTCCGTTTGGAACCCAAAGGACCTGCATTCAGTGGAGAAACCCAATGCAATGAGTCAGAGCTTGAGTTCTCATCAGAAAATTCTAATCATCATTACATGAAAGGTTGTCACTGCCGGGTGGCACACCCAACGGAAATCACTTTTGGATTTGTGAGACGGACATATATTTCAGTCGTGATAATCAAATCACACTCAGCTAGTCAGCAGACCTAAAAAGAAATTGGATCCTATATAAGCATGAGCAAGCCAGGTAAGATCTGTCAGAATGTGGATACAGTAAAGCAAACCACCCCAGGGCAAGTCAGATAAAAATTTAATGGGAACAGCAATAAAGGAAAAAGGATACCCGAGTTGGAAACGGTTTCCTTAAGTCATAATATTCATACTAGTTCCCTGAGCAACCAAATCTCGAGGACGAGATTTCTTTAAGGGGGTAAGGTTTGTGACAGCCTGATTTTTGGCCCTTTCTTTTTCTTTTGTTTTTCCGAGGTTTTTGCCTCAGTTTTCTTTTTCCGTGGCTTTATAGTCTGGAAACTGAAGAAGATGCCCTCTTCTTTGTTTCCAGGGTGGCTTGTCATTTCCCAAATCAAACCCTAGACCCTGTCATTTCCATCCTAGCCCAAATCCCAATACTCTTTTTTTGGGAATATTCCTTTTCTATTGAAGGAATAACTCAATTTGCCCTAGGTTGTGAAGCAACCTATATTTCTGTCACTCCTAAAATTCCCAAATAATTCTCATAAATTTGTTTGAGTCATATATTGATCAAATACGGCAAAACTTTTCATTGCCATGTTCAGAAATAATTCCCCAATAATTCATTTCCTATTCTGCCCTGAATGGCACTTTGTGAAGGAAGTGTCATTTATATTTCTCCTATTGACTCCCGACCTTTTTGGGCATGTTTATATGTCGAAATAATTGCCTCATGCACAAGTTTAAATTTATTTGCCTAGCCAATCTTCCTCAGTGATTTTTCAAATTTCTGTCTGACCGAAGGCTTTGTGAAGGAAGTACTAGCTAGGAGTACCCAAATGAGTTGAACTTTTGCACACTCCTTAATGTGCTCATATTAATCCCCTCCACCCATTTGCAGCCCCATCAAATCATCAATGTGAGCACAGGAGCAATTCTTTGTTTCTGGCAATATTTTCAGGTTGTGAAGCAAGTATATTTTATATTTCTTCAAAAATCCTGATAAATTACCAGATCATTATTATACCCATAAAACATCTCCCCACCCATTTTGGCATCATTTCATTGAGCCATTTGACCACCATAATTATTCCAAGTTTCTGGTCAGCAGAGATGTTTGTGAAGCAAGTGCTATTTTGGTTTGTCCATTTGGCATGAGCTTTTTACAGCATCTTAATATGACCAAATGTCTAAGCTTTGCCCAATTTGAGCTCAAGTGGACACTCCATGTGAGTGCACCATCCTAATCTTCATTTCTGGACCATTTTGGCAATTGCAAAGCAACTGCAGTAAAACTTGGTCCCTTTACCCTCCCAACCTCCAGGACTGTAGTCCTTCCTATACTAAACATCCGAGACATATTATTTGGCCCATAGCTTATCCCTGTTGACCTCATTGAGTTGGTGAAGTTTACTACAGTAAACTTCAGAGCTCACTAACTATTTACCCAGAGCCTCTTTCACCTAGTTACCACCTTAGTAGAAACCACCCTTCGAAGGACTACGCAATAGACATGGTTTAACCTCAGTAAAACCTCCAGAGCGCGCCATGCCAGTAGTGACCACGAGTGCAGCCAGTCCCTCGAGCCCAAGGAGCTCCTGAACCCTCCCTTGCCGCCATGGTCGTCGCCTCTGTCCTTCTTCGATCCCGGCCAGCTGAGCTCCCTCCCTCCTCCATTCCACCCCTAGAGGCCTCCTGTCAACCCACCAAGCCTCCCCCTCCCATCCACTAGTCGTCAGAGTAGCCGGGGCCGTCGTCCCAAGATCGACCGAGCTGCCATCCGCCATGGTTTATGGTGCTCTCACTCCCGCCCTCTTCGAGGCACGTTTGGTGCGGGGATGGGCGCGCCTTAGTCTTCTGATCATTTCGGTAGGTCGAGCGCCGCCAGAGGTGGTCGGAGTCGGCCGGACTCGTCACCGGAGCGCTCGGCCTTGCCTCTGCCGCAGCTCACCGTCGGGGGAAGGAGAGAGGAGAAGAGAAGAGAGGAGAGAGAAGAGTGGATAAGGTGGGACCCACCTATCAGCCACACAGGAGCCGGCCCCGCCACTGCCACGCTTGATAAGTGGAAGCGTAAACCCTCGAATACGGTTTCCAGTTTTCTGTTTTGGCCCAGTCTGTAAAATAAATTTTTACAGATAGGTCCCTGATAGTAAAACCCTTATAACTTTTCATCCGAACTCCATTTGAGGTGAATCCAACGCTCACTTCTTCGTTTCATCAAGCCCTTTCTGTTGCTGTCACTTCCATTATGTTTTGGCATACTGAAAATGACCATTTTGCCCCTGCCCTTATTCAGCCCCCTCCGAGAGGGAACGTTTTCCGGCAAATCTTTCTGCGGCTTCACCGCACTTCTCCTCAGTTCCTTCTTCATCCCCAGGCAAGCCACAATACCCACTTGCATGATAGTCATGTAGTAGCCATGGTTTTCAACTTGAATCTTTATTAAATGTTTGCTTGTTGAAAAGTTGGTTATCATTGTTCCAGTGATGTTCAGATTTGCCTGTTCACTTTTGTGCTATGTTATTTTGTACTCTGTGATCATGTTATACCTGCTAGTATTACCTTTCATATGATTATGCTGGTTAGTAGTACATGTTGATGTTGGAGATGGTCATGCTAGTCAGTATGCGATGCTCAGTGGATATGATTTATTGTTGATATGGTGGAAAGTTATGTGATACTCTTATGGTGATGTTGATATCAAGTTCATGTATATTATCATGGCTCAGCATATTTGCATTCAAGTTAACTGGATTAAATTGAACTTGAACACCTATTGGCTGAGTCATGGTGCCGCTGAATCAATGCTGACCAGTGCAACCACATTTACCGGTATGGGACGGTCCTAACTGGGTCTATTTTGTGCCTCTCACCGGTGCCTCCAACGAGGGAAGGTTATGGGCGCGTGCTACCCTGATCAGGTAGGCGGAGCATAACCTTGTGTGCCCGTAGTTATTATAGCTGGCGGTTCCCCGTGTGGGATCGTTTATGTTTTGGGCTTCGACGGTGGTCGTTGTGTCTGGAGGTAGGCACGGGGCCACCCATGACTTAGCTCAGTGAGGAGTGAGTCGGAATTGCCGGGAGAGTGTCATGGCAATAGATCGGTTTTGTCGGAACGCCGTTGGTCCACCCGAATGGGATTGCGAGGCCATGGGTTCCGTAGTGTGGGTACAGTGTACTAACCTCTGCAGAGTGTCTCTTAATCTATCGATAGCCGCGCCCGCGGATAAGGGCCCGGGTCGAGAGTAGATCACACCATGAGTTAACAATGATAAGAATAATGTGTTTAATAACAATGAGACGGGCCATGTAGTGGTCGGGTCGTGATCGCCGTAAGGATCATGGGCCAAGTGTTGGTCGGGTTGTGATCGCCGTAAGGATCACGGTTTGGGACCAAGTGTTGGTCGTGGTTGTGATCACCGTAAGGATCACGGTGGTATCGAGGATACCGAGTTGTTGTATATTCGTGATGTTGTACGAGAGTCGTGGGTAAAGATCAAGCTCCTTGTGGTTATTTAATGATCGGTACGGTATTGTTTATACCAAGCTTGATTTGAACCTGAGATGATCATGTGATGTCTGAGGTTGGTAAGTGATGCATGTGTTGGTTATGAGGTAACCGTGCAGAATAAGTGGTGCATGTAGTGTCATCATGTTGCATGCTAGTATTGTCGGATTAATATGCTCTTGTTGTATTGGCTGTATCATGTTTATATTGGTCATGCCATGTTATTCTGATGATCTCATGATAATCCCTGTTTAACCTGTAATTGCCATGCTGTTGTCTGTCTTGAATGCTTCTGGTTATTGTGAGCTTGCAAGTACATTCAATGTACTGACCTGGCATGTCATGCCAGTTTGCAAGTCATGCCGGATTTGATTGCTTGTTTGTCGTAGTTTCCGTTCGTGCGAGCTAGGATAAGCGTTCCAGCCAGAGTCCCTGCGGAGTGGAGTTCACCACCGTCTTTGTTGTTCCGCTGCTAGAGTTATTCCGGTGCTTCGAGTTGTTCTGCTGCTTGCATAGAGCAACTGAGGACGGCGTAGTGTCGCCGTACCGATGTTATTCATTGTAACATCGGAGACCTTCTATTCATATTCGTGTAATAATAGAAAGCTGGTTTGTTCTATGCTAAGAAGTGCCGTATTCCAGAAGACTTCTCCTCGATCACTGGGCTGGAATACGGGGCGTTCCGGTTTCTCTAAGCCGGGGTGCCACATAACGGCGGCTGAGGTATGCACGGGGCCGGGCCCTGCCGACGTGGAACACAAAGCAAATAGGAAGGAAACCGCAAAATCTCGCAAATTCAGAAGCAAACATTACAAACCATAAATTGTCCTCACGATACCAGACACTAGTTTAAACGCCTCCATGAGGCACGATGCATGTTGCAGTAGTAGAAACAAGAAAGAGGCCACGAGGAGATCACCCTTGAGCAGCGCCGTCACCCATGGCGGGGTCGCGCTTGTCAGCTCCACCTCCCGAGGCTGCAGAACCAGCAGCACCTGCCTTGGGCGCAGTGGCGAAGGCGCGGAACTTCGCTAGCAAGGCCTCCGCTCGGCCCTTCACGGCATTAGCAGCAGCAGCGGAGCGCTCTGCATCCACAGGCTCCAGCAGATCATCAAGGTTTCGCATCGGGGTTGCGTAGGTAGACATGGCTGAGGATCTGTGTCAGTGCTGCGGAGGAAAGGACGCGAGCTTCAACCTCGACCATGGGGCCGATGCCAGTCACGACCTCCTCAAGCGCTTCAACCAGGAAGGGGAGCAGCTTGGCAGGGCCGTCCGTGGCTCCGGCCAGCGGCTTCTCCAGACCTTCATCATAAAGCGACTTCAGCGCCGTGCGAGATCTCACCTCGTAATCCGTGAAGGCTGCGTGATCCTCGGCCAAGAACTTTGCTTTGGCGTCCAGCTCAATCCTCTCCGCCTTCAGCTTCTGCTCTAGTGTCTTCAGCCGGCCGCAATCAGCGGACAGCTCGGCATCACGGTCCCCGATGGCGGCCTTCCGAGCCTTCATCTCTTCCTCCTTTGCCTAGTAGGCACGAATCTCCTTGGCGAGCTCATCGCGCAGGCCTTGCAGCTCATCCTCCAGCGCCTTGCAGCGGCCCTGGACAGTTGAAGCATCCTTCAATGCCATGTCGCGAGCGGTTGTGGCCTGGGTGGCGACTTGCTTCTCCTCCTCGGAAGCCGCCAAAGCCTGGCTCAGTGCCGCTCGGATGGAGGCATCAGAGCGAGCCCAGCCAGAAATCAGCTCCAGGCGCCCGGCCACCAGGCGGGGGTCAGCGCCCTGGAGGTCTTCTTGTAGCCGACCCAGCTCAGTAGCAGCACAGTCCAAGGCCACGGAGGAAGCAGAAGAGTCAGGGACCAGAGGAGCAGGAGGAGAAGACGGCAGCATAATCACGGCCTGGGAGGTTGGGACCTCTTGAGCCTTGGCAACCTCGGTGACAACATCAACCACCGGCACCTCCAAAGTCAATGGGGCCACGGGGGCTGGCCCCCCGCCAGAGCGTCCGTCCTGGCCTCGCGAGGACGACCGGGCAGGGGAGGTGCGAGCTATAGTGCCTCCCCTTCTCGCGGGCGAAGTCGCGGCCACAACAGACGAGCTAGACCCAAGCGGAGCCACCGTGTCCCCCTTTAGCCTCTTCGCCGTAGGCGAAAGCCTACCCAAGAAACGGAGGATATCAAGCCCTGACAGCAAAACAAGAGCAAATCAGAGTTCGAGTACTTACTAGTTAGTCGCGGCGAGCTCCAACGGCCTCCTGCCGAGCTTAAAGCCCGAGAGCCTCTTGCGGGGCGTAGCCTCGGGAGGTCCAGCAGCAGAGGAGGGCGCACCAGAAGGGCTAGAGCTAGCTTTGGACAGTACCGGAGCCGGAGTAGTCCCTCGGGAGATCATCCCCGACCTGTCCTTCTTCGGGATCATGGGCGGGTCCTCTCCCCCTCGCCTGGTGTCGGCCTCGTCGTCGTCCTGCATGGAGCGGAGGACGTTGGCCCTGCGCCAGGGGGAAGTCTCCCCCGTCTCCTCAGTGATCGCCTCCGAGTCGCGCTCCTCCTCTTCCTCATCTTCCTCCTCTCCCCCACTGGAATCATCGGAGGACAACTCCATCGTCGTCGCCGCCACCTGGCCCTCAGGAGGCACCCCCAGTACCAAACCACTCCCGTGAAAGGTGGGCATGGCGTCCACCACCCGCTCCCAGTCGTCGTGAAGGAACAAAGGGACAAGAGAACCCTCCAGACCTTCCACATCCTCTCCAACCAGGAAGCGGAGAGCTGACGAGAAATCTTCATCAGCCAGGGCCTCTGAGTTTAGGCGGAGATCGGCGTCCGCATCCCCGAGCCTCCACAACGGGCGCGAGTGCGCCTGAAGTGGAGCCACCCGATGCGCCAGGAATTCCCTTAGGAGCGTGGCGCCGGTAGCTTCGCCGCCTTCATGCTCCTAGGCCTTAGGTTGGCGTTCATGTTCTCCAGCACGGTCGTCAAGCTTCGCATGGGACCATGCCTCGTCAGCCTAGGGCTGCCTCGTGGGCAGGGCCAGCCGAGAATTGATGCATCCGGCATCCAGCATGACCCACTTGCCCCGGAAGCCATCGGCCCTCTTCCCGGCCTTTGAGATCGCGTTGGCTTTGGAGTACGCAACAAAGCCGGCGCACGTAGAGGTATGCGCGCCGGTGACTCGGAGGAAGAAGAATTGGCGCAGCAAGGCCATGGAAGGCATCGCCCCAATGTGTGCCTCGCAGTAATAGGCAAAAGTCGACAGAAGGAGAACAGAGTTGGGATGGAGATGCAGAGCCTGCAGCTTATAATGGCGGAGGATAGCATAGAAGAACTCAGAGAAAGGAGGCACCAGATTGGTGATGACGGCGCTCATGAAGAAGGGGTAGAAGGTGCTCCCCTTGTCCTCCGGCTGGGCGAAGCCGGCTCAGAGCGCAGTCTCCCCCATCTCGCTGCCTTGCCCTGCCGTCATCAGGCGCGTGAGGACGAGATTCTTCTCTGTCATGTTGGGGGGATCCAGAGCCGGCGAGTACCAGGCCGCCAGGCCTCGGTCGCGGTCTTGCGGGGCGCCATTGCTCGCTGGAGGAGAAAGGATGAAGGGGATCTAGAGATTTCGAAAGCAGGAGGGCAAGAGCAAGAAAGGGGATCTGGAGCAAGGAGAATGAGAGCAATGAAGGTAAGCCTAACCCAGGCCAGCATTTTTGTCAGACGGGCAGTTGTCGAGGTAGCGTGGGGAAGCCGAGACGCCCACATCCAATCAACTGCCACGCGGCGACCAAGGCTGCAGGCTGTTGGGGCCCGCGGTGCTCCGCACTTGCCCTTTCGCTTCACTGCTAAGCCGAGTCCGAGCGCGCCTTGGGCCCGGGGGCTACTGTCGGCGTTCTGGGAACGGGGGTCCCCAGACCTGCCTGCCTGCGGCCTGCGGCGTGGCTCAAGGGTGGCCCAGTACGGCCCGTCTACATCAACCCAAGCTCAAGACCCTCACGAGGAGCCTAGCCTCACGGGGCGGACGACGCAAGGCTTCCTCAGGAACATCCTCATCAGGCAGGCTCGCGAGGAGGAGGAGAGATCAAGGCAGGGGTACCTCCTGAGGTGCTCATGACGCAAGCCATGACGATCGAGACCAGGCGGGCGCCAGCCTGCGCAGTGTCCTTGTTTCCTCTTTGGTGCAAAGGGGGCAAGCGCAAGCACGGAGTACCAAGGCATCAAGCAAAGGTTACCATCTCGGTGCAACGAGACCAAGACCAGCAGAGCAGCAGGACGGAGGTCACCGTGGAGCCCAATACGGTGTCATCGCCAGTGCCTTTGGCAGTCGAACACCAACTTTAGGCAGGATAACTTGTACTGGATGTTCCCCTTCAAAATGGCCGTTGTTGGCTCACTTCCCGCTCAATATTTGGGAAGAGGACCAGGGCCTCTATATATAGGGCTAGTCACCACAGTAGAAGGGGGATCTCATCTCACCCAGAGATGATCGAATCCTTCCCAAGCAGAGCACCGCACCAGCCCAAGAACACCTCTCGCGAGGCTATTCTTCCTCTGTACTGTTCATCATCAGCCCCCTGAGGGAATCCACCACACCACAAACTAGAATAGGGTATTACACCACAACGGTGGCCCGAACTAGTATAAACCTTGTGTCCCTTGTGTTCATCGTGTAGCATAGATTCACGGCGAGGCGTTGGGACGTGGATCGGTAGGGGGAAGATCTTCGTGCGCACCCTAGAGTTTGAACCTTAAGGGTTTTGCCCGAACCCGATATCCGACAATATGCTAGAAATGATCTATTCCCCACGAGATCTTTCCGGATTCAACAAAGGAATCCGGTGTGTGTATCAGTTCTGCGGGGTGGAAGGGGGAGGCTACGGGGGTGGCGGCGGGGAGGAGACGGGATGAGCCAAAGCTGGCTGAAGTGTTCCTCTATTTCTAGGGCTTCATCAGAAAACGAACACGCTTTTTTGAAACCCGTCTTCTCTTTAACAAGACGCCCTCGGAAGTAAGGACCAGGGATACGCGTATGGGTAGGGGTGACAGATCAAAAATCCCCACCACCAGCGGCAGCCCACTGACTGTTGGTCGCCGACAAGCATGACGCGACACTCGACCTCTTCGTACAAGACCCTACTGCAGAAGCAACAACTACCCGATCTTCAATCGTATCCGGAATCCCATCAATGGGGGCAGTGTTCGAATGATTTTTATACATCTTTTCCCAAAATGCAAGCAATCAGGAACGGAAAAACAGAGGAAGATGGATAGGGGGTACCTCGATGTTACCTGACCAGGGAGGAGCTTCAATGGCGTGCCGCCGCAATCGAACTTGACAGGGAGGAATTACTGATGAGACGGAGGCAGAACCCCTAGCGACAGCTCCTCCGACCGGATGCTGGCCAGCGCGTCCACCCGTGGCGGCCGGATGTTGAGGCGCGAGGGATTTGCCATCCGGAAGGATGCCCACTGAGCCGCCTACTCTGGAATCGCCGATTTGGCCTCCTGGACTGCCCAAAACAGGAGCTCCACCTCGTCCGCTCCCTTGTCGCCGACGAAGCGCGCCCTCTCCGCGAAGTTTGCATGGCCGATTACCTAAAGGTGAATGTCGCCCCACTCGCTGCGATCCGGAAATCGCTCCCGCACCACGCGAAGCATCTCCCTGCACGTCGCCGGTGAATCTGGGTCGATCATGGCCAGCGGCGCCACCGCTGGAGGTGGCAGCGCCCTTGGTTCCGCCACCCTTGTTGCCGGACCCAGCCTTCGCACGCGGACCCGCTTCCGCAGCCTCCTCGCCATGAGCGCCTGGTGAGATCAGGTCTAGGGATGGAGAAAAACAGGGGGAGGGGCTATTAGGAGGTGTATCGAAGGGTGGGTGGGTGGGGAGGCGAGTAATTTCATCGGGGCTCGTCACCGGCGCGTTTCCCAATGAGGCGTGGGGGACGGGGGCAGGGGTGGGACGAGTCAACATTGCTCTCTATTTGTGTCTACGTACGTACTAGCCTGGAAGAATACTTTGACTCTTGCATAAAAGTAAATACATAGAAGTAAAAGATAGGCCCTTCGCAGAGGGAAGCAGAGGTTGCCACGCGCTTTTTGTGTATGCTCAATCTCTTAGTGTAAAAGAACGTCACATTATATTGCCCCTTGTGATAGCAACCTTTATTATACAGTCTGTCGCCTTTATTATTTTGCCATCACAAGTTCGTACAACGTTCAATTTTCCCTTACACTAAATGATCTAACACATTTAGAAGCAATTTGTATTGCCTTTTTACATTGATGACAGCTTACTTGAAGGATCTTACTCAATCCATAGGTAACTATGGTGGACTCTCAAAACAAGCTTTGGGTTTAAGGGTTTTGGATGCACAAGTACTATTGATAACCCATAAGTATAGGGGGTCGATACAGTTTTCGAGGGTAGAGTATTCAACCCAAATTTATTGATTCGACACAAGGGGAGCCAAAGAATATTCTCAAGTATTAGCAGCTGAGTTGTCAATTCAACCACACCTGGAAGACTTAATATCTGCAACAAAGTGTTTAGTAGAAAAGTAGTATGGAAGTAACGGTAAGGGTGGCAAAAGTAACAGTAGCAGTTTTGTAGCAATTGTAACAGTGGAGACGGCAAAGTAACATAGCAAATATCATTATGTGAAAAGCTCGTAGGCAATGGATCAATGATGGATAATTATGTCGGATGGCATTCATCATGCAATAGTTATAACCCAGGGTGACACAAAACTAGCTCCAATTCATCAATATAATGTAGGCATGTATTTCGAATATAGTCATACATGCTTATGGAAAAGAACTTGCATGACATCTTTTGTCCTACCCTCCCATGGAAGCGAGGTCCTAATGGAAACTAAGGGATATTAAGGCCTCCTTTTAATAGAGAACCAGACCAAAGCATTAGCACTTAGTGAATACATGAACTCCTCAAACTACGGTAATCACCGGAAAGAATCCCAATTATTGTCACCTTGGGGTATGCAGATCATAACTCGTAATAGGTGTCTACAACTTGCAGGATTGGATCAAGAACACAAATATATTCACGAAAAAATAATAGGTTCATATCTGAAATCATGGCACTCGGGCCCTAGTGACAAGCATTAAGCATAGCAAATTCATAGCAACATCAATCTTAGAACATAGTGGATACTAGGGATCAAACCCTAACAAAACTAACTCGATTACATGATAAATCTCATCCAACCCATCACCGTCCAACAAGCCTACGATGGAATTACTCACGCACAGCAGTGAGCATCATGAAATTGGTGATGGAGGAAGGTTGGTGATGATGATGGCGATGATTTCCCCTCTCCGGAGCCCCGAACAGACTCCAGATATGCCCTCCCGGCGAAGAACAGGAGGTGGCAGCGGCTCCATATCGTAAAATGTGATGAATCCTTCTCTCTTGTTTTTTCTCCCCGAACATGACTATATGGAGTTGGAGTTGAGGTCGGTGGAGGTCCAGGGGACCCACAAGGCAGGGGGGCACCCTAGGGGGGCGCCCCCACCCTTGTGGACAGCTGGTGGGTCCCTTCTAGTTGTTTCTTTCGCCAATATTTTTTTATTTATTCCAAAAATATTCTCCGTGGTGTTTAGGTCATTTCGAGAACTTTTATTTCTGCACAAAAATAACACCAAGGCAATTCTGCTGAAAACAGCATAAGTCCAGGTTAGTTCCAGTCAAATCATGCAAATTAGAGTCCAAAACAAGGGCAAAAGAGTTTGGAAAAGTTGATACGATGGAGACGTATCAACTCCCCCAAGATTAACCCATTGCTTGTCCTCAAGCAATTTAGTTGATAAACTGAAAATGATAAAAAAACTTTTACAAACTCTGTTTGATCTTGTAGTTGCAAATATGTATAGCCAACATTCAGGTTTTCAACAAAGATTATGAGCTAACCATATTCACAATAACATTTAGGTCTCATATTTACTCATATCAATGGCATGACCAACTAGAGAGCAATAATAATAAATCTCGGATGACAACACTTTTTCAAAACAATCATGATATGATATAACAAAATGGTATCTTGCTAGCCCTTTCTGAGACTGCAAAACATAAATGCAGAACACCCCTGAAGATCAAGGGCTGACTAGACATTGTAATTCATGGTGAAAGAGATCCAGTCACAGTCATACTCAATGTCAATTAATAACAACGCATACAAATGACAGTGGTTCTCTCTAACTGGTGCTTTTTATAAGAGGATGATGACTCGGAAATAAATGTAAATATATAGGCCCTTCGTAGAGGGAACCAGAGATTTGCAGACGTGCCAGAGCTCGAGCTTTTTGAAACAGAGATGAATAATATTTTGAGCGGTATGCTTTCATTGTCAACATAACAATCAAGATATCTCGGTATCTTACATGATAGATACATTATAGTCGGTTCGCAAACAAAATGATAAAGTTTTTATTCCTCCTCCACCAAGAAGCACATTCCACGGCTGGTCTGAAACAACGGGTACCATCCATACCAACAACGGTCCTGGGGGAGTTTTGTTTGATATTATATTTTGATTTGATTTGAGCATGGAACTGGGAATCCCGATTACCAGTCACTTTCTCATGAATGACAAGTGAATCAACACTCATTGTGAGAATAACCCACCTAGCATGGAAGATACTGACAGCCCCTAGTCGCTACATGAGTGATTCGGGCATACAAAACAGATTATTATTTGAAGCTTTAGAGTTTGGCACATGCAAATTTAGTTGGAACGGCAGGTAAATACCACATATAGGTAGGTATGGTGGACTCATATGGAGCAACTTTGGGATAATGGAAGTGGATGCACAAGCAGTATTCCCTCTTAGTACAAGTGAAGGCTAACAGAAGATTGAGGAGCGACCAACAAGAGAGCGACAACAATCATAAACATGCATTTAGATTAACCAACATTGAGTGCAAGCATGAGTAGGATATAAATCACCATGAACATAAATATCGTGGAGGCTATGTTGATTTTGTTTCAACTACATGTGTGAACATGTGCCAAGTCAAGCCACTTAGATCATTCAAAGGAGGATAACATCCTATCATAATACATCACAACCATTTTAAGAGCATGTTGGCACGCAAGGTAAACCATTATAAACTCCTAGCTAATTAAGCATGGCATGGGTAACTATAATCTCTAATTGTCATTGCAAACATGTTTCATTCGTAATGAGCTAAATCAAGAACGATGAACTAATCATATTTACAAAAACAAGATAGGTCGAGTTCATACCATCTTTTCCTCATCTCAATCATTTCATCATATATCGTCATTATTGCCTTTCACTTGCACGACCAAACGGTTTGAATAATAATAATAGGGCACGTGCATTGGACTAAGCTGGAATCTGCAAACATTTATTCAAAGGAGAAGACAAGGTAATTTGGGCTCTGCGATAGATCAACAACAATGCATATGAGAGCCACTCATCATTTTCATTGTGGTCTTCTCCTCTCGACCCAAAGAAAAGAAAAGAATTTCAAAGAAACACACTGAGATATTTATTTTTTTTAGTTTTTGTTTTTTGGAAGAAAGTAAAACAAGAACAAGAAAAACTATTTACATGGGAAAGCTCCCAACAAGCAAAAGAAGAACGAGAAATCTTTTTGGATTTTCTTTAAATAGTACTACTAAATGAACATGGAAAGGAAACTAAAAAGAAGAACGAGAAATCTTTTTGGTTTTTCTCAAAGTTTTTCAAACATACAAGAAGAAACGGGAGAAAGAAAATGAACTGGCATGGATAATACAATGAAAAAGTATGAACACCGACACCTAGAATGAGTATGTGAACATGAATGTAATGTCCGCGAGAAATTTGTACTCCCCCAAGCTTAGACTTTTGGCCTAAGTTGGTTTATGCCCATGGATCAAAGTTTCCCTCTCTTGTGTACTAAGGAGGATCCTGAGGGTTCCACTGGTTAGCGAGCTCCTATGGCTCCCACTGATAGATAGACTCCTCATACAGATCAGGTGATGGTTCTGGCTCAGGAACTGGGGATCGCAGCTGCTCCCAGTATGCATAAATGTCCTCGGGCATGATGAGGTACCTGCCTGAATGAATATCGAACAAAGAATGTGCAGGCAAGGTAATAATCTAACAAGTCTTCTGGCTGAATACCAGGTTATAGATGAGTCTCTTGTCCTTATCATCACTAATAAAATCATGTGCTACCATATTGTTATAATCTAAGTATCTAGTGGATAGCAGCATCTCCTCTTCCTCATTGTGTCTAATGGGTATCTCGAAGTGTCTAGCAAGACGGGAAGCATAGATACCTCCAATGATAGGACCCCTTGAACGGTTTAAACTTAACCGCCGAGCAACCATAGCGCCCAAACTAAAAGTTCTATCATGAAGTAAAGCATGGCACAAAATAACGAGGTCAGGGGCACTAACGCCTCCACTCTCTCCACGACCAATTAAACATCTCCCAGCAAATAATGAGTAATAGCACAAAACAGGAAAAATGTAAACCAGACACTCTTGCTTCCAAAACTTCTCTTCCTTCCCCTACGGTAACTTCATCAATAAAATCATCCACATCTCTACGACGTGGCTCATCGACACTGCCCGCATAAGGTAATTCGCAAACCTTGCAGAAATCATAAAGCTTCATCTCCTTATGCTCATCATATAAATAAAACTCTACCGTGGGCGGTGATTTCCTAGCATGAAACTGAAAATTTTGCACGAAGGTATTAGTGAGTAGGAGGTATTATTCACACTTATCATGGAGGAAGTCGGTGATGCCTACATTCTCAGCCAAATAATAGAAATCATCATAAATTCCGACCGCCCCCAAGAATGCATCACTTGGCCATTCACATGGCCGAACCTTCGCGGTGCGAGGAAGGTTGTACTTGGGCTTCTTCTTCTCTTCATTTACATTTTCCTTTGAACCCCTGCTTGAAGAGCCTCTCAACCATCTTTTCATAATTTCATTCCTCTGAAAATTTCTAGCAATTTTAGTGACTCGAAACAAAAGTGAATCAAACTCAACAAGATTGATAGCAACTACTCCTACAAGTGTCTAGAAGCTATATCATGCATCAAAACTACTTGGGACCATATAAATTTGACATGCAAGCTCAAGAACAAGGTCACCACAGCAGCAAAAATTTGCAATATATAAAACACTAGAACAAAAACTAATTGGACCATTGGAGGAGTCACATACCAAAGAACAATCCCCCAAAACAGTTTTGCAGATGGAGCTTGGCACAAGGAGATCAAAAAATGGCAGCATGATGAGCTAGAACGCGGGTTTGAGCAACGGGATGATTTTTTTCTGGAGGAAGACGAAGTGGATGGGTGCTGGAATAAGTGAGGGGGACCACGTGGGACCCACAAGGCAAGGGGGTGCGCCCAGGGGGTAGGGAGCTCCCTCCACCCTTGTGGTCCACTGGTGCAGCCCCTGGTGTGTTCTCAGTGCCAGAAATTCTCAAATATTCTATAAAAATCATACTAAATTTTCAGGGCACTTGGAGAACTTTTATTTTTGGGACATTTTTTATTGCACGAATAATTCAAAAAATAGACAAATAATGGCATTTTTGCTTTATTTAATCCAAATAACAGAAAGTAAAAAGTAGGTACAGAAAGTTGTGCTTTCTAAATTCATACATCTCATGCTCATCAAAAGGAATCCATTAACAAGGTTGATCAAGTCTTATTAACAAACCTCTTTCGAATAACATGAAACCAAAGAATTTTCGAATAACACTAGGTTAATTCAACGGGGATATGCATGTCCCCAACAATAATAATATCATATTTCTTTTTGACAGTAGGGCCAGGGAATTCAAAACCTCCAATAGTAATAGTTGAAAATTTTCCAATAGAGTTGATACTATGAACTTGAGGTTGTTTCTTCGGAAACTGTATCGTATGCTCATTACCATTAACATGAAAAGTGACTTGCCTATGTTGCAATCAATAACAACCCCTACAGTATTCAAAAAGGGTCTACCAAGGATGATCGACATACTGTCGTCCTCGGGATATTAAGAATAACAAAGTCCGTTAAGATAGTAACGTTTGCAACCACAACAGGCACATCCTCACAAATACCGATGGGTACAATAGTTGATTTATCAGCCATTTGCAAAGAGATTTTAATAGGTGTCAACTTATTCAAATTAAGTCTACGATTTAAAGAGAAAGGCATAACACTAATACCGGCTTTCAAATCACATAAAGCAGTTTTAACATAGTTTCTTTTAATGGAGCATGGTATAGTCGGTACTCCTGGGTCTCCTAGTTTATTTGGTATTCTACCCTTAAAAGTATAATTAGTAAGCATGGTGGAAATTTCAGCTTCCATATCTTTATTTTATTTTTAGCAATATCTTTCATATACTTAGCATAAGGAGACATTTTCAGAATATCAGTCAAACGCATACGCAAAGACAGGTCTAAGCATTTCAACTAAGCGCTCAAAATCCTCATCATCGTTTTTCTTGGATGGTTTAGGAGGAAAGGGCATGGGTTTTTGAACCCATAGTTCTCTTTCTTTACCATGTTTCCTAGCAATGAAGTCTCTCTTATCATAATGTTGATTCTTTGATTGTGGGTTATCAAGATCAACAGTAGGTTCTACCTCCACATCATTATCATTACTAGGTTGAGAATCAACATGAACATCATCATTAACATTAGCACTAGGTTCATGTTCATTACCAGATTGTGTCTCAGCATCAGAAAAAGAAATATCATTGGGATTCTCAGAAGTGTCTATAACAGGTTCACTAGAAGCATGCAAAGTCCTATCAGTTTTCCTTTTCTTTTTATTACTAGGACTAGGCGCATCGGAACTCGAATTTGATCGCCTTCCATACTTCACAAGCTACGGCTAGTTCAGGACTCCATTTGCAAGCTGCTCGGATAATTTCATTACCTTCGCGAGCAAGATCGCGCCCTTTGTTACGAGTTTGTACATAGGCTTCTAAAGTCACTCGATTACCTGCTGCACCAGGTGCATTTCCCCAAGGATGTCCTGAAGTTCCTCCACCAAATTGTAATACAGAATCATCCCCAAAGATTTCGGTCAGAGCTGGCATATGCCAAACATGAATACCACCTGAAGCTACCGGTATAACACCTAGCATGGGTATTAATTCTCTAACAATGTTGCTCAACTCTCTAGGATGGCCCTCGGGATACAAAGGTTCCTAGGTCATTTTACCACCTCTTGTCATAACTCTAATAGCATTATCATTGTTCTTACTATTCAACTCATTAAGAAAATCATCATGTGCCTTAAGTACTTGTTCTACTTGAGTTTTAACCATGGAAGCATGCTTACTAATTATCCTAAAATCACTAACAGTTCTACTCATATATTCACCCAAACAGTCAATCATGTAAGCATTACGTTTCAATTGTCTACTAATATAAGCATTGAAGTTTTCTTATTTAACAATGAAATTATCAAACTCATCCAAGCATTGACTAGCAGACTTATTATAAGGAATATCATCTTCATCAAATCTATAGAAAGAATTTACCTCTACTACCTGTATCAGGTTATCAATACCATGTATCTCTTCAATAGGCGGTAAATTCTTAACATCTTTAGCTTTAATACATTTTCTTTCATAGATTTCTTTGCCTCTTGCATATCTTTAGGACTGAGAAATAGAATACCTCTTTTCTTCGGAGTTGGCTTAGGAGTTGGTTCAGGAAGTGTACAATCATTATCATTACTCAATATATTATTCAATAGCAATTCAGCTTGCTCAACAGTTCATTCCCTGAAAACACAACCAGCACAACTATCTAGGTGGTCCCTAGAAGCATCGGCTAGTCCATTATAAAAGATACAAAGTATTTCTTTTTTCTAGAGAGGATGATCAGGAAAAGCATTAAGTAATTGGAGAAGCCTCCCCCAAGCTTGTAGGAGACTCTCTTCTTTAATTTGCACAAAGTTAAATATTTCCTTCAAAGCAGCTTGTTTCTTATGAGCAGGGCAATATTTTTCAGAGAAGTAGTAAATCATATCCTGGGGACTACGCACACAACCAGGAGCAAGAGAATTAAACCATAACTTAGAATCACCCTTTAACAAGAAAGGAAACAACTTAAGAATATAGTAATAGCAATTTTTTTCCTCATGAGCAAATAGGGTGGCTATATCATTAAATTTAGTAAGATGTGCCACAATAGTTTCAGATTCATAACCATGAAAAGGATCAGATTCAACCAAAGTAATTAACTCAGGATCGACAGGGAATTCATAATCCTTATCAGTAACAGGGATAGGTGAAGTAGCAAACTTAGGATCATATTGCATTCAAGCATTCAAAGACTTTTCTTTCCACTTGCATAATAATTTCTTAAGATCATCTACATCCTTACAAGCAAGAAAGTCCCCAGCTACCTCTCCATCCACAACATAACCCTCAGGTATAATAGGAAGTTCATATCTAGGAGAGCTAGTATTATCAAGTTTTTCAAAGTTTTCAGTTTCAATAATTTCACCAATTTCAGAAATATCATCATCTCCAGAATAATCAATAGTTCTAACTCTAGCAAGATGTTCATCAAGTAATTCACCCAGTGGCATAGTTGTATCAAGCAAAGTAGTAGCATCATAAGCATCATTCATAGTAGAAGTAGTTCAATCAATAGCATGCAACATATCAGAATCAATAGCAGGTGTAGGTGTCGCAAGCATACTCAAAATAGAAGGTGAATCAAGTGCAGAGCTAGATGGCAGTTCCTCCCCCCCCCCCCTCATAGTAGAGGGAAAAATCGTGGTTCTTTGATCTTTCAGATTCCTCATAGTGATCAACAAATATAAATCCCAAGTGACTCAGAGAATAGAGCTATGCTCCCTGGCAACGGCGCCAGAAAAAGGTCTTGATAACCCACAAGTATAGGGGATCGCAACAGTTTTCGAGGGTAGAGTATTCAACCCAAATTTATTGATTTGACACAAGGGGAGGCAAAGAATATTCTCAAGTATTAGCAGCTGAGTTGTCAATTCAACCACACATGGAAGACTTAATATTTGCAGCAAACTGTTTTGCAGCAAATGTAACAGTGGCAATGGCAAATTAACATAGCAAAGATCAATATGTGAAAAAGCTCGTAGGTAATGGATCAATGATGGATAATTATGTCGGATGGCATTCATCATGCAACAGTTATAACCCAGGGTGACATAGAACTAGCTCCAATTCATCAATATAATGTAGGCATGTATTCCGAATATAGTCATCCGTGCTTATGGAAAAGAACTTGCATGACATCTTTTGTCCTACCCTCTCATGGCAACGGGGTCCTAATGGAAACTAAGAGATATTATGGACTCCTTTTAATAGAGAACCGGACCAAAGCATTAGCACTTAGTGAATACATGAACTCCTCAAAATATGGTAATCACCGGAAAGAATCCCAATTATTGTCACCACGGGGTATGCCGATCATAACCCGTAAAAGATGTCTACAACTTGCAAGATGGGATCAAGAACACAAATATATTCATGAAAACATAATAGGTTCAAATCTGAAATCATGGCACTCGGGCCCTAGTGACAAGCATTAAGCATAGCAAAGTCATAGCAACATCAATCTTAGAACATAATGGATACTAGGGATCAAACCCTAACAAAACTAACTCGATTACATGATAAATCTCATCCATCCCATCATCGTCCAGGAATCCTATGATGGAATTACTCACGCATGGCAGTGAGAATCATTAAATTGGTGATGGAGGAAGGTTGGTGATGATGATCGCGACGATTTCCCCTCTAGCCCCAAACGAACTCCAGATCTGCCCTCTTGGTGAAGAACAGGAGGTGGCAGCGGTTTTGTATCGTAAAATGTGAATCCTCCTCTCTGGGTTTTTTCTCCCCAAACGTGAATATATGGAGTTGGAGTTGAGGTCGGTGGAGGTCCAGAACACCCACAAGGTAGGGGGCGCACCCTGGGGGGCACACCCCCCACCCTTGTGGACAACTGGTGGGTCCCCTCTAGTGGATTCTTTCGCCAATATTTTTTATTTATTCCAAAAATATTTTTCGTGGATTTTTAGGTCATTTCGAGAACTTTTAGTTCTGCACAAAAATAACACCAAGACAATTCTGCAGAAAACAGCGTAAGTCCGGGTTAGTTCCATTCAAATCATCCAAATTAGAGTCGAAGACAAGGGCAAAAGTGTTTTGAAAAGTAGATATGATGGAGACGTATCAAGTATCTCTACTTAGTGCGGAATTTTTGGCTAACAAAGATATTGAGCAAGAATCACATGTTAAAGGATCTGTGACAATATAACTTCTATGTGAATATGAACAAGCATAAATCATTACATTGTCTTCCTTGTCCAACGTCAACAATTTTGGCATATAATATTTTGATGTGGGCTCACAATCATAAAATATGTCCAAGATAGTGTATTAGGATGTGAATATTCTCTTCCCTTATTAATTCTTTCATGAATTGCATCATTGACCAATGCTATGTTTGTCAATCTCCAATTAATTTTACCACTTATACTTTTCCTTATGTGATGTCATTACTTACCATAAGATTAGCATATGATCTTTTTCATTTATTTCCTTACTTTTTATTGGAACATGGAAGTAAATAAACAAATCTCAAACTACTCTTTATTATATATCTCACACACGATTACATTAAAAGATCACTAAGCAAGCACTCAAAAAGAAAGGATCAAACTAAACTTTTATTCAACTAAATCAAAAGATAGTTATGGGTCGAACTAAAATATATAAAGGCAAAGATAGTGGTGGTGATACAATACCAAGACACCTCCCCCAAGCTTGGCACAAGCTAAGGGGAGTGCCCATACCATGAAATCAAGTCTCCTTTGGTGATGAAGAAGATGGTGGTGGTGATGTGGTAGTAGGCTTATCCTTTAGGCTCAAAAGATACTCCAATCTACGAATGACGCTCCGAAGGACAATGATGTGCTCTTGAAACATAATATTTTCACGAGTAAGATATTTATTTTGCACATGAACTATTTTGATGATCCAAAAAGCTTCGATCTCAGTGGGGGTAAGATGATCATATTAAGGTTTAAGGATATCTTATTCCTCCTCAGCAGGTAAGGCCTGCTCTACCACAGGCACTTGATCTTCGACAGCTTCATTGCTCTTGTCCTCCTTGGAGGCTTCCTTTGGTTCTTCTCTCTTTAGTTCCCTCTTCATCAACCAAGCATCTTCTTCTATGTTGTTGGAGGAGGGAGAAGACATGATGCCTGACTTGAAAATTTCTCTGCGATATGTTGTTCAATGTGTTCGGGGGTATATAAAGATTTTTAAGCAAACGGGAGAAAACGGAGTCCGAAAGGTACTCGAGGTGGGCAAAACCCACCTGGGCGCGCCTGACTTGTGTCTTGTGCCCACTAGGGTTACCTTCCTGGTTGTTTCTTATTTTCCTAATTTTTAATATATTCCAAAACTGACAGAAAATATTTTTGCGGATTTTTCAGAGTCCGTTTACTTACCGTATCACGTACCTCCTCTTTTTTGGTTATTCCGTAGTGTTTCGAAAGGTTTCTTTTATGTGTTCCTTCGGTGTCATTGTTTGGATAATATTGCTTTCAACATTAATAGGCGTACCGGAGATATAATGTTTTATTCTTTGCCCGTTGACAACCTTCGGGTTAGTACCTTTGGAATTATTTACTTTAATAGCTCCAGAACAATAAACCTCCTCGATGATATATGGTCCTTCCCATTTAGAGAGGAGCTTTCCTGCAAAGAATCTGAAACAGGAGTTGTACAAAAGAACATACTCTCCAACTTCAAATTCTCGCTTTTGGATTCTTTTGTCATGTCATCTTTTAACTTTTTCTTTAAGTAGCTTGGCATTTTCATAGGCTTGGCTTCTCCATTCATCTAGTGAGCTAATATCAAATAACCTCTTTTCACCAGCAAGTTTGAAATCTAGTTGAGTTCTTTAATTGCCCAATATGCTTTATGTTCTAACTCAAGAGGCAAATGCCAAGCTTTTCCATAAACCATTTTGTAGGGAGACATACCCATAGGATTTATATATGCTGTTCTATAGGCCCAAAGTGCATCATCCAATTTCTTAGACCAATTCTTTTGGGACCTATTAACATTTTTTTGTAATATTAGCTTTATTTCTCTATTTCTAAGTTCAACTTGACCACTAGATTGAGGATGATAGGGTGATGCAATTCTATGATTAATATCATACTTAGCAAGCATTTTACGAAAAGCACCATGAATAAAGTGTGAACCACCATCAATCATTAAATATCTAGGGACTCCAAACCTTGGGAAAATAACTTCTTTAAGCATTTTAATGGAAGTGTTGTGATCAACACTACTAGTTGGAATATCTTCTACCCACTTAGTAACATAATCAACAGCAACCAAAATATGTGGATACCCATTAAAGGAAAAGGTCCCATATAATCAAAACCCCAAACATCAAATGGCTCAACATCAAGTGAATAATTCATAGGCATTTCTTGATACTTACCGATATTACCAATTCTTTGGCATTCATCACAAGATAAAACAAACTTAGGGGCATCCTTGAAGAGAATAGGCCAATGAAAACCAGATTGCAATACCTTCTGAGCAGTTCTATGTCCTGCATGATGCCCTCCATAAGCTTCGGAGTGACATTTCCGTAGGATTTGTCCCTGTTCATGCTCAGATACACAACGTCTAATAATACTATCTACTCCTTCTTTATAAAGATCTGGGTCATCCCAAAAGTAATGTCTTAAATCATGGAAGAATTTTTACTTTTGTTGGTATGCGAAGCTAGGTGGTATATATTTAGCAATAATATAATTAGCATAGTCAGCATACCAAGGAGTGTTATGGGAAACATTTATTGCAGCTAACTGCTCATTAGGAAAGCTATCATTAATAGGTTGTGGGTCATCAAGAATATTCTCTAACCTAGATAAGTTATCAGCTACACGGTTCTCGGCTCCTTTCCTATTAGTAATATGTAAATCGAATTCTTGTAGCAAGAGAACCCACCTAATGAGTCTAGGTTTAGCATCTTTATTTTCCATAAGATATTTAATAGCAGCATGAATGGTGTGAACAGTAACTTTAGAATCAACAATGTAAGATCTAAATTTATCACAAGCAAACATAAGTGCTAAAAATTCTTTTTCATTATTAGCATAATGTATTTGGGCACTGTCTAGAGTTTTGCTAGCACAATGAATGACATTTAATTTCTTATCAACCCTTTGTCCTAAAACAGCACCAACAGCATAATCACTAGCATCACAGATAATTTCAAAAGGCAAGTTCCAATCAGGTGGTTGAACAATAGGTGCAGAAATTAAGGCTTTCTTAAGAGTTTCAAAGGCTTCTACACAATCATCATCAAAAACAAATGGAACATCCTTTTGTAAAAGATTTGTAAGAGGCCTAGAAATTTTAGAGAAGTCTTTACACTACTAGGAAAAGGGCTATAGATAATATGGACACTAATGGCACACCACATATAGGTACACCATTAAACTCCAAATACTAATGGCGCACCACATCCACGGTGCGCCACTACTAACAATTTTTTTTATTTTTTTCAGAACTAGTAATGGCGCACCACACCCTTGGTGCACCACTACTAACAAAAAAAAATTTAATTTTTTTTCAAAACTAGTAATGGTGCATCAGGGGATAGTGCGCCATTACTAGTTTTAACTAGTAATGGCGCACCACACCCTCGGTGCGCCACTACTAACAATTTTTTTTATTTTTTTCAAAACTAGTAATGGCGCACCGTGGGTGTGGTGCGCCATTACTAGTTTAACTAGTAATGGCGCACCACTCCCACGGTGCGCCATTACTAACTTTGACCAAAAATTCCACCGAATGCACCCCACCCCCCCTGTGGACCGCCTTTTCAGTTTTAATAAAAATAAAAGAAAATGATGGAAATGTCAAAAAATAAAAGAAAATAAGTTTCCCATGTGATATGTGCTCTCCTTGTTGGGAAAATTTACAAATATGAATTTCGACTTTATTTGCAAAATCTCTCTGCAATTTATAAAATGGGCATAACTTTTGTATACGAACTCGGATTAAAAAGTTTTTTATATGAAAAATCATCTACTCGAAAAGTTACATCCGGATTGAACCGGGGGAATGTTGTTCAAGATTTTCAGAATCCCCAAAAACCTAACAGAATAAAAGATACAGGGTTTTTAAAATCTAGAGGGGAAAAATGGAAAAAAAATTCAAACGTACTAGTGGCGCACCATTTGCTAGGTGCGCCACTAGTAACAGAAAAAAATTGGTTTCGATTTTTTTGGAATTTTTTTCCAAAACATGATACGTAATATGACTGGGACGTTTGAAATATTTTTCAAAATTTCATCATACTCATGAACATGAACAAAGTCCTAGACAACAAGGTTTAATAGGATTGATATGATAGATATATCAACAAGTGCCTGTTAAGTGAGGTGGTGCTGGGGTTGGATAGAACTGCGAAGTTAACCGTGCTTGGGCTGAAGTAGTGTGAGGATGGGTGACCTTCCGGGAAGTTTGACCACTTAGTGCGACTTGACTTGAGATTAAGCATATTGACCCGAGATTAAGCCATAGTGACCCGAGATTAAGAAAAAAACGAAAAAAAATTGAAAAAAAATATTTTCTGAAAAATTATTTGAAAAAAAAACGGTTAGTAATGGCGCACTTCTATGTGGTGCACTATTACTAAGTCAGATAGTAATGGCGCACTCCCTAGTGTGTCATTAGTATCTGGTATACTAATGGCGCACTAGGGGTGCGCCATTAGTATTAATTACTAATGGCGTGATTCTAGTGGCGCACCTGTAGTGCGCCATTAGTAGCCAAAACAGGTGCGCCACTAGCAGGCCTTTTCCTAGTAGTGTTAATAAATCTCCTATAGAAACCAGCATGACCGAGAACACTTCAAATACCTTTAATATCTCTAGGACATGGCATTTCCTCAATTGCATCAACTTTAGTTTTATCCACCTCAATACGTCGTTCAGAAATTTTATGCCCCAAGACAATACCTTCATTAACCATAAAGTGGCACTTCTCCCAATTCAAGACAAGGTTGGTTTGCTCACATCTCTGCAAAACTCGATCAAAGTTGCTTAAGCAATCATCAAAAGAAGTTCCGTAAACAGAAAATTCATCCATGGAAACATCAACAATCTTTTCACAAAAATTAGAGAATATAGCAGTCATATATCATTGAAAGGTAGCAGGTGCATTTCATAAACCAAAAGGCATACGTCTATAAGGATAAGTTCCGAAAGGGCAAGTGAAGGTGGTTTTCTCTTGATCAGGTTGTGAAACAGGTATTTGAGAAAACCAGAATATCCATCGAGAAAACAAAATTGTGTGTGTGCTTAGATAGTCTTTCTAACATCTGATCTATAAAAGGAAAAGGGTAATGATATTTCCTTGTTGCTTTATTTAGTTTTCTAAAATCAATTACCATTCTGTAGACAGTAACAACTCTTTGTGGAACGAGTTCATTCTTATCAGTAGGAACAACAGTAATACCTCCCTTCTTAGGAACACAGTGAACGAGACTTACCCATCTACTATCAGCTATGGGATAAATTATACCTATCCCCAGAAGCTTTAATATTTCAATTCTTACCACTTCTTTCATCTTAGGATTCAAACATAGTTGAGGATCAACAACGGGTTTAGCATCAGGTTCCACATTAATCTTGTGCTGACAGAGAGTGGGACTAATGCCCTTAAGATCATCAAGAGTATATACAATAGTAGCTCTGTGCTTCTTTAGAATTTTCAATAATCTTTCTTCTTCATGTTATGAAAGGTTAACACTAACAATAACAGGATATATCTTTTTCTCATTAAGATAAGCATATTTCAAAGTGCCAGGCAATTCTTTTAATTCAAACACAGGATCACCTTTAGGTGGAGGAGGACTTCCTAGAGTTTCTATAGGCAAATTGTGTTTAAGCAGATGTCGTTGTTCAAAGAAGATTCTATCTATTTCATTCCTTTCATGCATATGCATATCATGTTCATGGTCTAGCAAATATTGTTCTAATGGATCAGTAGGAGGTACGGCAATAGAAGCCAGCCCAATTATTTCATCCTTACTAGGCAATTCTTTCTTATGATGTTTTCTACTAAACTTAGAAAAATTAAACTCATGAGATTCATCACCAAAACTAACACCGATGATTTGTTTCTCACAATCTTTTTAGCATTAACGGTGTTCAAGAAAGGTCTACCAAATATAATGAGACAAAAGTCATCTTGTGGGGAACCAAGAACTAGAAAATTAGTAGGATATTTTATTTTCCCACACAAGATTTCAACATCTCTAACGATCCCAAGTGGTGTGATGGTGTCACTATTAGCAAGTTTAATGGTAACATATATGTCCTCTATTTCAGCTGGTGCTATGTCATTCATAATTTCTTGATATAAAGTAAAAGGAATAACACTTACGTTAGCACCTAAATCACATAAACCGTGATAACAGTGATCTCCTATTTTGACTGAGACAACAGGCATGCCAACAACATGTCTATGTTTATCTTTTTCATCTGGTTTAGAAATTCTAGTAGCTTCATCACATAAGTAAATAACATGCCCATCTATATATTCTACCAAGAGATCTTTAACCATATCAACACTAGGTTCTACTTTGATTTGTTCAGCAGGTTTAGGTGCTCTAGTATTGCTTTTATTGACCACGGTTGAAACCTTAGCATGTTCCTTTATCCTAACAGGAAAATGTTGTTTTTCAATATAAGTAGTAGGTACAACTGGATCAACATTATAAATAATAGTTTCATCTTTGGCTGTTACCGGTTCTTTAATTTCTTCCTTGATAGTTGGGTGATATTAAACCACTTCTCCTTAGGGAGACCAACATGAGTAGGTAGTGATTCACAAAAGGAAGCTACTACCTCTGAGTCAAGTCCATATTTAGTGCTAAACTTTTGAAAAGCATCGGTATTCATAAAAGATTTAACACAATCAAACTCAAGCTTAATACCTGACTCTTTACCTTCATCAAGTTACCAATCTTAAGATTTGCATTTAATTATGTCTAAAAGATCCCACCTGAATTCAATAGTCTTCTTCATAAAAGAACCAGTACAAGAAGTATTGAGCATGGATCGATCATCATGAGAAAGTCGAGCATAAAAATTCTGAATGATAATTTCTCTTAAGAGCTCATGATTTGGGCATGAATATAACATTAACTTAAGCCGCCTCCAAGCTAGAGTGATACTTTCTCCTTCACGAGGCCAAAAATTATATATGTAATTCTGATCACGATGAACTAGATGCATAGGATAAAAAATTTGGTGAAATTCCAATTTCAATCGATTCAATTCCAAGATCCAATATCATCGGATAGCCTATACCATGCCAATGTTTTTTCCTTAAAAGATAAAGGGAAAACCTTCTTCTTAGCTTCATTTCCGGGTAAACCTCCAAGCTTCAATAATCCACAAATTTCATCCACATATATCAAGTGCATATCAGGATGTTCGGTTCCATCTCCTGCATAAGGATTAGCTAGCAGTTGTTCTATCATACCTGAAGGAATTTCATAGACAATATTTTCAGTAGGTGCAGTAGCTTTAGGGGCAACTAATTGTGGTTCCGGTCGAGGTGAAGATACCCCGAACAAACCCCTCAAAGGATTGTTCTCCATAGTAACAACTGAAAATAAATTTCACCACGCAGTAATAATTTTTCCTTCCTGATTTCCACTTACCAAGAGAGATTCACTCCCCGGCAATGGTGCCAGAAAAGAGCCTTGATGACCCACAAATATAGGGGATCAATCGTAGTCCTTTCTATAAGTAAGAGTGTCAAACCCAATGAGGAGCAGAAGGAAATGATAAGTGGTTTTCAGCAAGGTATTCTTTGCAAGCATTGAAATTATAAGTGATGAGTAGTTTGATAGCAAGATAATTTGTAACAAGCAAGTAACGGTAATGGTAATAGTAAGTAATATGCAGCAAGATATCCCAATCCTTTTGTTGAAAAGGACAGGCCAAAACGGTCTCTTATAATAAGCAAAGCATTCTTGAGGGTACACAGGAATTTCATCCAATCACTTTCATCATGTTGGTTTGATTCGTGATTGCTACTTTGATAATTTTATATGTGGGTGGATCGGTGCTTAGGTGATGTTCTTATTTGAACAAACCTCCTACTTATGATTAACCCTCTCGCAAGCATCCGCAACTACGATAAAAGCATTAAGATAATATCTAACCATTGCATTAAACTTTTGTATCCAAATGAGTCCCTTACAAAGTAGCGCATAAACTAGGGTTTAAGCTTCTGTCCCTCTAGAAAACTATCATCTAATAACTAATACACAATGCATTCCCTTAGGCCCTAATAAGGTGAAGTGTCATGTAGTCGACGTTCACATGATACCACTAAGGGAATCACAACATACATATCAGGAAAATATCGAACACATATCAAGTTCACATGATTACATGCAACAAGATTTCTCCTGTGACCTCAAGAACAAAAGTAACTACTCACAAATGATAATCATGCTCAAGATCCGAGGGGTATTAAATAGCATAATGGATCTGAACATATAATCTTCCACCAAATAAACAATATAGTAATCAACTACATAATGTAATCGACACTACTAGTCACCCACAAGTACCAATCTGAGGTTCCTGTACAAAGATTGAACACAAGAGATGAACTAGGGTTTGAGATGAGATGCTGCTGTTGAATATGTTGATGGATATTGCCCTCCCCAAGATGGAGAGTTGTTGGTGATGATGATGATGATGATTTCCCCCTCCGGGAGGGAAGTTCCCTCAGCGAAATCGCTCCACCGGAGGGCAAAAGTGCTCCTACCTAGGGTCCGCCTCGAGACCGCGGCGCTTCATCCCGAAAGTCCTCTCCTTATTTTTTCTAGGTCAAAATGACTTATATACCAGGAGATGGGCACCGGAGGTGGGCCGAGGAGGGCACAACCCACCAGGGCGTGCCTGGGGACCCTGGCGTGCCCAGGTGGGTTGTGCCCACCTGGCGGGCCCCCTCTGGTAGTTATTTGCTGCAATAATTCTTAAATATTCCATGAAAAATCTCCATGAAGTTTCATTTCATTTGGAGATGTGAAGAATAGGTAACTCTGACGTAGCTTTTTCAGGTCTAGAATTCCAGCTGCCGGTATTCTCCCTCCTTGTGTAAACCTTGCATATTATGAGAGAAACGGCATTAGAATTACTCCATAAAGCATTATTCTGCATAAAAACATTGTAAATAACAGTAGGAAAACATGATGCAAAATGGACGTATCAGGAGTTAATCTTCTAGATAAGATAGTGGTTGACCGATTTCTCTAGTCACTATCACCAAGCTACTAGAGCTTCATGATGAACTATAAATATGCAAGGGATGACAAACGATTCCCAAAGATCTTACTGATGCTGAAATCAGCGGGGGTAGAAATCAAGAAGGTGCATCAAGTGTTGATGGTTAACAAGGCCACTAGTTTCAAGAAAAAGGGCAAGGGAAAGAAAGGGAACTTCAAGAAGAAGGCAAGCAAGTTACCGCTCCCATGAAGAAGCCCAAAGCTGGACCCAAGCCTGAAACTGAGTGCTTCTACTGCAAAGGAAATGGTCACTGGAAGCGGAACTTCCCCAAATACTTGGCGGAAAAGAAGGATGGCAAACTAAACAAAGCTATATTTTATATACATGTTATTGATGTGTACCTTAATGGTGCTCGTAGTAGCCCCTGGTATTTGATACCAGTTCAGATGCTAAGATTAGTAACTTGAAACAGGAGTTGCAGAATAAATGAAGACTAGTTAAGGGCGAGGTGATGAAGTGTGTTGGAAGTGTTTCCAAGATTGATATGATCACCATCGCACACTCCCTCTACCTTCGGGATTAGTATTGAGCCTGAATAAATGTTATTTGGTGTTTGTGTTGAGCATGAACAAGATTAGATCATGTTTATTGCAATATGGGTATTCATTTAAGTCAGAGAATAATTGTTGTTCTATTTAAATGAATAAAACCTTCTATGGTAATACACCCAATGTAAATGGTTTATTGAATCTCAATCATAGTGATACACATGTTCATAATATTGATGCCAAAAGATACAAAGTTGATAATGATAGTGCAACCTACTTGTGGCACTGCCATTTAGGTCATATTGGTGTAAAGCGCATGAAGAAACTCCATGCAACTTTTGGAATTACTTGATTATGAATCATTTGATACTTGCGAACCATGCCTCATGGGTGAGATGACTAAAGCTCCGTTTTCTGGAACAATGGAGCGAGCTAATGACTTATTGGAAATAATACATCCCGATGTATGCGGTCCGATGAGTGTTGAGGCACGCGGCGCGTATCATTATTTTCTGACCTTCACAAAAGATTTGAGTAGCTGTGGGTATATCTACTTGATGAAACACAAGTTTGAAACATTTGAAAAGTTCAATAAATTTTAGAGTTAAGTGGAGAATCATCATAACAAGAATATGAAGTTTCTACGACCTGATCGCGGAGACGAATATTTGAGTTATGGAATTGTTTCACAACTCACGCCACATGGAACACCACAACGTATGGTGTGTCCGAATGTCATAGCCGTACTTTATTATATATGGTGCATTCTATGATCTCTCTTACCAATTTGCCTTTATCATTTTGGGGTTATGCTTTAGAGACAACCACATTCACGTTAAATAGGGCACCATCTAAATACGTTGAGACGACACTGTATGAACTATGGTTTGGCAAGAAACCTAAGTTGTTGTCAGCGTTCTGGGACCCGGGCTACCCAGACTTCCCTGCCAGCGGCCCACGGCATGGCAACATCAACGGCCTGGTACGACCTATCTCCAGCACCAACAACTCAAGACCCTCGCGAGGGGCAAAGCTTCGCGAGGCAGAAGACACAAAGACCTCCAGAAGGAGCGGCCTCCTTAGGCTAGCTCCTAAGGAGCGGAGATTTCTATGCAAGCTTCACCTCGTGAGGTTCAAATGACATGAGTCATGACGACCAAGGCCAGGCAGGCTCAGGACAGTAGTTTCCTCTTTGGTGCTAAGGAGGCAAGTGCAGGCATGGAGTCCCAAGGAATCAGCCAAAGTTTTCCATTCCCATGCAACAAGACCAAGACCGTCAGGCCGGCGGGATGAAGGTCATTGCCGAGCCCACCACGGCGTCATGACCAGAGGCTTTTGCAGGTGAAGACTAGTTTTGTCAGGATAAGATGTACTTGTTGTCCACCTTTGAATTTTGCCGTTGTGGGATCCCTTCCCACCTCCATTTCGGGGGAAGAGGACCAATGCCACTATAAATAAGACCCAATCACCACCATAGAGGGGATCCAGATCATTCATTTCATCCTCTCCCCCACCAGCTCAAGAACACACCTCCTGAGGTCGTTCTTCCACTGTATTAATTCATCCTCAGCCCACCTCGAGGCCAATCCACCACAAAGCAGGAGTAGGGTTTTACACCACAAGGTGGCCCAAACTTGGGTAAACTATTGAGTCCTATTTCCTTTTAGTTCGTCGAGCTAGGCCGTGGGATCGACGAGTTGGCAGACTGGGGAGGTTGATTTCTTTGCATGCACCTCGGAGTTCGAATCTATCTAGGGTTTGCGGAGCCAGAAATCTGACATTTGGCGCCCCAAGTAGGGATGCGTCGGATCACCTCTTCTGCCGGTCGATTCGCCACCGCTCCGCTGCTCCCATGGCTGACGCTCGTCGAGCTCATGCTGAGCGTCGAGCCGCCCTAGCCGCCCGCATCACTCAGACAACACCGGCGGGCGACGGCTGCCCTCGCCCTCCCCCGTCGCTAGTGGCGAACGCCGCCACCGGCCCCGTGGGCCATGAGCAGTAGGCTTTATCGCTGCATCCTTCTCTGCGGCGAGACAGGTGCACCGCCACCCCGTCGCTGACTCCGACTACTTCGTCTTCCCATGCTCGTCGTGGTCTAGCGAACGCGCAGGCTACGCTGCTCATGGCACGCAAGCTACGGCGCTACCGCCCAGTAAATGACATCTATGAGGACTGGCTGGACTGCATTACCGAGCTCGTCAGCGCTGCCAGAGAGTCTCCTGCACCATCTTTCTCGCTGCCTCACCCGCTGCCTGCCGCGGGTGACATAGCTCACGGAGCACTACCTCCACCTCCCAGGCAGGATGCCATCATCGAGCCAAGGCGGGAGGCTCCTCGGCGTGATCCGCAGCATAGGGCGCTCGCGTGCAACGAGGCAAGCTGCCAGGTGGTGCAGCGGCCGCAAGAAGATATGCGTGCGCTCCCAGCATAGCCACGTCAAGACCGCGCACCATCCATGGTGGTGGCCCACGAGCGCCAATACCAGGCCCCACCTCTGCGGCGGGCTCTCATGACTATAGCGGGATGCCACGCGTTCACTCTGGAGCTGCGCAGCATTGTCTGGCCAGGGAAGTTCAAGCCCGGCCTGCCTCCATTCTACGACGACACCCCCGACCCTGCCGAGTACCTGCAGCTCTACGACCTGAGCATCGAGACGGCCAATGGCGATCAGAAGGTTATGGCAAACTGGTTTCCCATGGACCTCAAAGGCAGCGCGCGCTCGTGGCTCTTGAACCTCCCCGCGGGATCGATCTCCTCCCGGGACGAGATGCGAGAGTGTTTCGTTGCCAACTTCCAGGGCACTCGCGACCACCCACCAGCCACAGGTGACCTACGGTGCATCAAGCAGCAGCCAAGAGAGACCTTGCAGAAGTACATCCAGCACTTCAACAGTGTTTGCCTCAAGATCCCAAGGTGTTGAATGAAGCCATCATCTCGGCGTTCACTGATGGCATCTGCAACGTCAAGATGAAGTAGGAGCTCGCCATACATGAGGACCTGTGCACGGCTCTGGAGATGTTCAACATGGCAACCAAGTGTGTGAGAGCTGAGGAAGGTCACCTCTCCTTCCTAGAGCTACCGGAGGCTGGCCCAGAAGACAAGAAGGCCAAGGATGTGAAGCGCAAGGGGCCAGCTGTGCTTGCGGCCGAACCTAAGATGAAGCGCACCTGCGACCACCCAGAGTCATCCAAGGGTAGTCGCCCGTTCTGTATCTACCACAACATGCATAGCCACAACACCAATGACTGTCAGGAGCTCAGAGCCATACGCGAGGGGCGCCTCGGACGTTGCCCCGAGCGCAACGATCGAGGCTATGTCCGCGGAGGAGGCCGAGGTGGAGGACGTCGGGACGGCAGCGACCCCCGCCTGGAATGGCGCGATCAGCCTTGTCAGGACTACTGGCAGGGCCAGCCTCGCGAGGGTCCATGGAGGGACCAGCCTCGTGCGAACCACCCTCAGGGCAACGCTGGCCTTCCTCCACTGTAGCCACCACCAAGAAGGAATGATGACCACCACTAGGATGAGGGGGCTGGGGGATTCCAAGAGCCTCGTGCCATCGCTTGCATCCTAGGTGGCGCTCAGGCCCCTGCCTCCCATCGCATCTTCAAGCAGTTCGCCCGCGAGGTGAACGCGTCCCTTCCCAAGCTCGAGGCGACGCATTTGCTCAGGTGGTCCAAGTACGCCATCACCTTCGACTCTTTCGACTAGCTCAAGTGTGCAGCCACAGCCAGTGCTGAAAGTGCAACTATCCCTAGGTGGTTTTGGTAATTCATAACAACATATAGCTCATTGAGCTAATGCTATTCCGAGACTATTATTTCAGGAAAGCTCAATGAATGGCATGGCATGAATGATGAAAGTGGATTCCTCAAAATACAAAGGACAAAGGATTGGCTCAAGCTCAAAAGCTCAAGACTCTTCATTTTACATTTTAGTGATCCGAGGTCACATTGAGTCAATAGGAAAAGCCAATACTATCAAGGAGGGATGAGGTGTTGCTTAATGAGCCTCTTGCTTCATGTGCTTAGTGATATGCTCCAAAACCCTCAACTACTTTCCCACATCCACAAATGACCTAAACCCAAAGCGAAAATCGGTCACACCAATTCTTCCTATCCGGCGCCACCGATTCCAAAAGTCATGGCCACTGCCACAAACCCTAAGCAAATCGGTCTTACCAATAGGGATCACGGTCTCACCGAGATGGGGTTGTAATCTCTCTGTTTCCCTTCGTAACGTTTCGGTCTAACCGAAGTGAGCGATCGGTCCCACCGAGATTGCAATGTAAACTCTCTGTTTCCTTTTTGTAACATTTCGGTCTCACCGAAAAGAGCAAATCGGTCCCACCGAGTTTACCTGACCAACTCTCTGGACAGCTTATTACCAAATCGGTCTCACCGAGTTTGTGTAATCGGTCTTACCGAGATTACGTTATGCCCTAACCCTAACCGAATCGGTCTCACCGAGATGAATGTCAGTCCCACCGAAAATCACTAACGGTCACTAGGTTTACTAAATCGGTCCGACCGAGTTTAACAATTCGGTCCCATCGAGTTTGTTAAATTGTGTGTAATGGTTAGATTTTGTGTGGAGGCTATATATACCCCTCCACCTCCTCTTCATTCGTGGAGAGAGCCATCAGAACGAACCTACAGTTCCAACTTACCATTTCTGAGAGAGAACCACCTACTCATGTGTTGAGGCCAAGATATTCCATTCCTACCATATGAATCTTGATCTCTAGCCTTCCCCAAGTTGCTTTCCACTCAAATCCTCTTTCCACCAGATCCAAAACCTATGAGAGAGAGTTGAGTGTTGGGGAGACTATCATTTGAAGCACAAGAGCAAGGAGTTCATCATCAACGCACCATTTGTTACTTCTTGGAGAGTGGTGTCTCCTAGATTGGCTAGGTGTCACTTAGGAGCCTCCGACAAGATTGTGGAGTTGAACCAAGGAGTTTGTAAGGGCAAGGAGATCGCCTACTTCGTGAAGATCTACCTCTAGTGAGGCAAGTCCTTCATGGGCGACAGCCATGGTGGGATAGACAAGGTTGCTTCTTCATGGACCCTTCGTGGGTGGAGCCCTCCATGGACTCGCGCAGCCGTTACCCTTCGTGAGTTGAAGTCTCCATCAACGTGGATGTACGATAGCACCACCTATCGGAACCACGCCAAAAACATCTGTGTCTCCAATTGCGTTTGAATCCTCCAAACCCTTCCCTTTACTTTCTTGCAAGTTGCATGCTTTAATTTCCGCTGCCTATATACTCTTTGCATGCTTGCTTGATTTGTGTGATGATTGCTTGACTTGTCCTAAAATAGCTAAAATCTGCCAAACTCTAAAATTGGGAAAAGGTTAAGTTTTTATTGGTCAAGTAGTCTAATCACCCCCCCCCCCCTCTAGACATACTTCAAGGTCCTACAAGTGGCATCGGAGCTTTGGTCTCCATTTGCTTTGATTTCCATAGCTTTTGGTGGTCATAGCCTTGGTTTCACAACCTAGGAGAGTATGGCGTCTAGCGAGGGAAATTATCACCGTAGAGGTCCTTACTTTGATGGTACTAATTTTGCTAGTTGGAAGCATAAGATGAAAATGCATATTCTTGGACATAACCCCGCCGTTTGGGCAATTATTTGTATTGGCTTGCAAGGTGAATTTTTCGATGGGAGAGAACCAAACCGTGAAGCTAATGCGGAAGAATTGAAGATGCTGGAATACAACGCTCAAGCTTGTGATATCATCTTCAACATATTGTGCCCCGAAGAATTCAACAAAATCAGCCGTCTTGAGAATGCAAAGGAAATTTGGGATACTTTGATTGATATGCATGAAGGTACTGAGTCCGTCAAGGAATCCAAGTTGTATGTGCTCCAAAGTCAGCTTGACAAGTTCAAAATGAAGGATGGTGAAGGTGTCGCTGAAATGTACTCTAGGCTTGCTCTTATCACAAATGAGATTGCCGGCTTAGGGAGTGAAGAGATGACCGACAAATTCATCATCAAGAAGATTCTAAGAGCATTGGATGGAAAGTATGATACCGTGTGCACACTGATTCAAATGATGCCAAACTACAAAGATCTCAAGCCAACGGAAGTCATTGGAAGAATTGTTGCTCATGAGATGTCACTCAAGGATAAGGAGGAACTTCACAACAAGTCAAGTGGTGCTTACAAAGCCTCAAGTGAAGCCCCCACATCATCAAGTGAGAAACAAACCTTCAATGAAGAATTGAGCTTAATGGTGAAGAACTTCAACAAATTCTACAAGAGTAGAAGCAAAGAAAGAAGCTCCAAGTCAAGGTCTTACAATGACAAAAGATCTTCTAGTCAAGAGCGCAATTGCTACAATTGTGCAAGACCCGGACACTACTCCAATGAGTGTACGGCACCCTACAAAAGAAGAGAAGATTCTCCAAGAAGAAGGAGCAAAAGAGAAGAATCACCACCAAGGGAGAGGAGGAGTAGAGATGATCGTTATGAACGAAGACCCTCACGGAGAAGCAAGGATTCGGAAAGGAAGGACAAGTCATCAAGGAGCTACACAAAAAGAAGACATCAAGCTCATGTTGGTGAATGGGTATCCGGCTCCGACTCCGACATTCACTCCGAGAGAAGCTATCACTCCGACTCCAAATATACTCAAGATGAAGGTGTTGCCGGTCTAGCACTTGTGTCAACCAACTCCTTCGACATATTTGACTCACCAAATGAAGGTGTTGGAAGATGCTTCATGGCCAAAGGTCCAAAGGTAACACATCCTGAGTATGTTGATTTCAATAGTGATGAAGATGACTTGCTTGTGGATGATGATTTACTTGTTGACAACTCTAGTGATGAATACTATGATGAAACGTCAATTAATCATGCTAATCAAGATAAAATGAATGACAATGATAAGGAGAAGATTGAGCTTCTAACTAAATAACTAAACTCTCTTAAATTAGCTCATGAAACTATCTACGAAGATCATCGAGAACTTTTAAGGGCTCATGAGAAGTTACGCTTTGAAAAGCTCAATATTGAGCAAGAGCATGAGTTCTTAAAAGCAATCAATGATGATATTTGCAAGAAAAGTTCTTCTTACATTGCCAAGCGTTTACTCTTATCTACTTACATGCCTCAAGTCAAGTCTAGTAACAAGTACAAGAAATATACTTCCTCTAGTAGTAACAATAATAATGTCAAATCCAATATTGTTGCTTCTAGTAGTTCTCTTGATTCCACTAATGATTCTCTTAGCCAAGTTACACTTGAGCAAGAAAATAGCTTATTGAAGGGAATTATAGAGAAAGGTGTTTACAAGAGCCTTGCCGGGAGTAAGCAATTCGAGGAAATTGTACGCAAGCAAGGAAGGCACCGGAAGAATCAAGGTGTTTGTTTTGAACGAAAGTTCAATGCCAATGGAGTTGAGTGGGAAGAAGATCAATACCCCAAGACGAAGTTTGTTCCTCAACAAGAGAAGTATGATCCTACTTCCTTCAAGGGAACACAAGCTCAAGATGATCTTCCACCACAAGACCACAAGAACAAAGGCAAGGACAAGCTTCAAGAAGAGATTGATGCATTTGAAGAAGCACCTAAAGCCTCGTTCAAGTGGGTCCCCAAGACTACGTCAAGTTCTACTTCATCAAGTACAACTACAACTCCAAGGATTCCCATCAAGATGATGTGTATCCCGAAGAAGAAGAATTAGAGAGTTCTAGATGATGTGGATCCCGAAGAAGAAGAACTAGAGAGTTCTTGAGGGTGACTCCACCAACATTCTTCACTCATATCATTTTGGCAAGAACAAGTGCAATCAACTTCCACATCTTGCACTAGTTCAAGGAGTCACAAACCCTCATGTTGGTAAGGCAAGGGACAAGGTAACCTAATGAATTCATGGACATCATCTTGTGTGTGCATCACTCTATGTCTATGGATATTCTTGTTTGTTCCGTATGGGACTAACCCATGTAGGTAAGTTGAAAGTGCAACTCACTCCAAAGGATTGCTCCAAATGATCTACACCAACATTGAGCATCCACATCTTCAACACCTACATGAAGTCATCATCGACAAAACCCAAGGTTAGTTCATCCCTCTAAGGGGGATCTCACATCTAGGGGGAGCTTAACTCTAAGAATTGAGTCAAAGAAACTCTAATGGTGTGAACACATCAATGCATTATGTAAAAGTGGTAACCCCACTTGAGCTTAAACGATGAGTATGACCTATGATCAAATGTTCTCATTTGACTCCTAAGTCAATATACTCATATATAGATGACCTAGTCAGAGCCAATTGTTTGATAGATGCTAGAATTGGTTGTGCATGCTTTGCCACATATTTTATTTGCCATCTTATTGTGTGAGCATGTTGGTGCATATTTTACTCATTCAAGGACATACACTTGTTGTTTTGATTGTTTGGTTATTTTCTTTTTGCCAAGTGGATGGACAAGAATGCCTAAGAACCTTCTTTAGCTATCTATGCTTTTCTCATCTCAAACTCTATTCATGCCACATCACAAAATTTGATCAAGTCAGATTCAAACCACTCTGTGTGAGAAGCACTCGGAGTCCCCGATTCGTCATAGACTTAAACTTCCAAAACCTCTTTGTGATTCTCGGTCAGGCCGATTCCTCTATTTCAGTCCTACCGAGATCATCAAGTTGATCTGAGTTTACAATCTCGGTGCAACCGATTTGAACTTCTTGGTCTCACCGATTTGCTGTAACTGAACACAGTTATGCATCTCGATGCCACCGAGTTGTTCCACTCGGTCACACCGACAGGGTCGGGCTATATATAGCCACGGGCAAAATTTTGGAAATTTCTCCGAAACCCTTCGCCCACGCAATAGCTCGCTCTGCCATCGGAGGTCTCCGGATCGTCTCCTTGTCGCCAGCAGCCTCCTGTCGCTGGTCTCCGCCGCCGTCAACGGATTTCGTCCCCACCATTGCTGCCGTAGCAAGTCCACCGCCAAGTTAGGGTATGGACTTGATCTTTGTGCTATCCACGTCTGATTCTAAGCACATTGTATTTATATTGAATCTTGCCACGATTGAAACTCTTCTATCCAGCCAAAGTAGTCCATAGATTAGATGAGATTCAAATTTTTAGTGTCAGGTTTCCGCCGAAACCATCTCGGAACCACCGAGTTGAAAAAATCGGTCTCACCGGTTTGGCTTATGCCATTGCACTAGTGACTCTCGGTCTGACCGAGAATTACTAATCGGTGCGACCGATTTGAGGATTCTATGAAACCCTAGCAGTCTCGGTGCCACCGAACTGTGACTCGGTCCAACCGAGATCATCAGTTTAGGTTCCAAAACTGCTTCGGTATCACCGAGTTTGAAAATCGGTTGATCCGAAATGCTTTCTGTGGAAAACTAAAACTGAACTATTGAATCATTCTTTTGCAAAAATCTCTGCATTTTGTGATGCTCATCTATTCTATCTCATCTATAACTCTTCACAGGGTCAGCAGTCAGCTTTTGCAGTATGTCAGATCAGAGTGACAGCCAGAATAGGTCAGTTGAGCAGATGGACTTGAGTGAGGGCACTAGTCCCTCAACTACAGATGAAGGGAGCAGAAGTACTCCTGGCAATTTGCCTAAGGCTACAACTAGGCAAAGGAGGAAAAGAACTTCAGATTCAGAAGATGAAGATTACAAAGCTGAGGAAGATGAGGCCACTTCCAAGAAAGTGGTGCTCAAGAAGGAATATGGCTCTGCTCATAGCACTAAGTCGGGTCTGAAAAAGAAAGTTCCTGCTAAGAGGACACCAATGCCAAAGGCTAGAAAGTCCACTCAAGTGCCACCTCAGGCTCAACCCAAGGAAGCACCTGAGAAGAAAGTCACTTCTTCAAAACCTCAGAAAGTCCCCACTGGTGAAACTATGAAGTTCACAATTGAATCAGAGGATGATGGTGATCAGGACAAGAAAAAGAAGAGAGCAAGAACCACAACTGCCAAAGTTCTTGGAAAGCCCTCTATGAGAAGAGAACCTGAAGAAGAGGAAGAGGATGTTGCACCAGCACCTAAGGCACCTAAGCTTATGGGTGATGCAATCAAATCAGGGGCTGCAACATCCAAGACCAAGGAAGCACCCAAAGCTGCCTCCAAGGCCAAGCAAGTTCCAAAGAGGAATACTAGGAGTATTCCAGCTGCTGAGAAGAACAAGGCCCCAGTGCCCAATGTTGCTGAAGATGAGGATGAAGAAGGACAGGTCCTAAGAAAGCTCAAGCCCAAGATACCAGACCACAATGATGCCCATCCTGTGGCTGAGGACATGATAATCAGGAAGGATTCAGGGCTGAGACTATGGAGGATGGAAGATCCATATGCTTCAAGAAGAAGAACTGATGTTGACTACAGGTTCCACACAAAGGAACAGCAGGACTTTTATGAAACAATTCTATTGGACAAGAAGCCCATAGTTTGTGACATGAGGTGGGTCGACTGGACCTACATCAAGGACAATGAGCAGCACTATCCTGGAGTTCAAGAAAGCTTTGTTGCTCGTGGAGTTGCTTATTTTGTTGGACAGAAGTTCACCAACTGGAATGATGAGCTTATCATGCAGTTCTACTCCACAGCACATTTTTACCCAGATGGTAGAATTGTTTGGATGTCTGAAGGTACAAGGTACAAATCCATTGTTGAAGAATGGGCAAGTCTGATAAATGCCCCCAAGGAAGATGAGGATGACCTGGACATTTATGCAAAGAAGAAGTTGGGTCACAATTCAAAGGCTCACATGTACAAGGAGATCCCAGACAAGGCAGTAGAGACTCACAAGTTTGGATCAGTTCACTTTCTGCTGTCAGGATTGCCAACCATAAATTGGATTCGGAGGCACATTTTGTTGCCCAAGTCTGGTGACCATAACATGATCAGAGGGCATGCCATCAACATGCTGCATGTGTTTGATGTGCCACAGAAGTTCAAAGTCATGAGCCTAATAATTGAGACAATCTAGAGGACTGCAGCAGATCAGAAGAGGAGCTGTGGATATGCACCTCAGATTCAGGAATTGATCAACTAAAAGATGGGCACAGGAAAATATCAGTTGGATAAGGAACATTTTCCACTCTATCCAGACTTTGAGGACAATGAGGTTGTCATGAATGAAGATGATCCACAATCAGTTCAAGCTCAGGAGAAGAAGGAGAAGCCAAAGAAGGAGAAGGCTGCCAAGATGCCAACTCAAGAGGAGGCATCTGAATATTTCTTGAAAACCAGACAGGAGCAGCTTGGTTACTTGATAGCATCAACTCTAAGGATTGAGAAGGGGTTGGCCACCCTCACTCAGAATCAGGAGAGCCTTGAAAGAATCATGGAACAAAAATTCTATGATCTAGATGTCAAAGTAACTGAGATTCAGTCAGTTGTGGAGCAGCTGCAGGATGACATGAAGGAGAGGAAGGGCAAGACTACCACAAATGTGTTTGCCAGAGTACCCAGAGCCCATAGGTCAGTTGCAGTGCCAGTGACACACACTAGAGCAACAACTTCAGCACCAGCAACTGCCCCTATAGTTCCAGTGCAACCAGCTCCAGCATCCACTCCAGCACCCTCTACTTCAACTGAAGCCTTCGTCCAAGGAGCTATTAGGACACCACCACCAGAAGATCTAGCCTGAGAGTCGATCTAGCACTATGCATTTTCTATGAACTTTTTGGTAACTTGTTGCCAAAGGGGGAGAAAAATGTATAGATCATAGGCTTCGAGAGAGAGAGAGTGTTGCTTTTGTTCTATCTTGCTTTATTTGGTGGTTTTTAAACTTTGTTTGCTTTTGGTTGAGATACTATGCTTGTGAGACATTGATGATCATGTGTTTGATAATAAGCTACACTTATGCATGCTTGATATTATCCTATCTATCTTATGTGATCATTCACTATGCTTGGTGATGAGTGCATGTATTCATTGTTTATTATTTTGAGCGCTCCACCAAGATGTATGTGACATGGAAGAGTAACCCATGAGCCTAATTCATTGTGCATTTGCAGTCCAAAGCAAATATTAACCCATGCACAAATTTAGGGGGAGCTCTTGCTTATCACATACTTCTCAAAGCGACGACGTTATTCAATCTTATTATCATTTGTCGAAGCTTTGGTCTATATGTTGTCATCAATTACCAAAAAGGGGGAGAATGAAAGTGCAACTATCCCTAGGTGGTTTTGGTAATTCATAACAACATATAGCTCATTGAGCTAATGCTATTCCAAGACTATTATTTCAGGAAAGCTCAATGAATGGCATGGCATGGATGATGAAAGTGGATCCCTCAAAATACTAAGGATAAAGGATTGGCTCAAGCTCAAAAGCTCAAGACTCTTCATTTTACATTTTAGTGATCCAAGATCACATTGAGTCTATAGGAAAAGCCAATACTATCAAGGAGGGATAAGGTGTTGCTTAATGAGCCTCTTGCTTCATGTGCTTAGTGATATGCTCCAAAACCCTCAACTACTTTCCCACATCCACAAATGACCTGAACCCAAAGCCAAAATCGGTCACACCGATTCTTCCTATCCGGCGCCACCGATTCCAAAAGTCATAGCCACTGCCTCAAACCCTAAGCAAATCGGTCTTACCGATAGGGATCTCGGTCTCACCGAGATGGGGTTGTAATCTCTCTGTTTCCCTTCGTAACGTTTCGGTCTAACCGAAGTGAGCAATCGGTCCCACCGAGATTGCAATATAAACTCTTTGTTTCCTTTTTGTAACATTTCGGCCTCACTGAAAAGAGCAAATTGGTCCCGCCGACTTTACCTGACCAACTCTCTGGAAAGCTTATTACCAAATCGGTCTCACCGAGTTTGTGTAATCGGTCTTACCGAGATTACGTTATGCCCTAACCCTAACCGAATCGGTCTCACTGAGATGCATGTCAGTCCCACCGAAAATCACTAACGGGCACTAGGTTTACTAAATCGGTCCAACCGAGTTTAACGGACATGGTGGGATAGACAAGGTTGCTTCTTCGTGGACCCATCGTGGGTGGAGCCCTCCGTGGACTCGCGCAGCCGTTACCCTTCGTGGGTTGAAGTCTCCATCAACGTGGATGTACGATAGCACCACCTATTGGAACCACGCCAAAAACATCCGTGTCTCCAATTGTGTTTGAATCCTCCAAACCCTTCCCTTTACTTTCTTGCAAGTTGCATGCTTTAATTTCCGCTGCCTATATACTCTTTGCATGCTTGCTTGATTTGTGTGATGATTGCTTGACTTGTCCTAAAATAGCTAAAATCAGCCAAACTCTAAAATTGGGAAAAGGTTAAGTTTTTATTGGTCAAGTAGTCTAATCACCCCCCTCTAGACATACTTCAAGGTCCTACAAGTGCCCTCTCGGTGCTCTGCTCGCCCATCATCAGCAACGTCCTCATCACCAAGAAACTCATCGATGGCGCCATGGGGCTTAATGTTCTCTCTGTCAAGACGTGTGATAGGCTCCAGGTGTCGTACAACCAGCTTCAGCCTACCAAGCCCTTCTCAGGAGTGACCGACGCATCCACCACCCCGATAGGGCAGATCCGCCTCCCTGCCAACTTTGGCAAGCGCGACAACTACCGCACTGAGCTCATCGACTTCGACGTCGCCCACATTTGCCTCCCGTACAATGCTATCCTCTGGTACCCGGCCCTGGCCAAGTTCATGGTTGTGTCCCACCATGGCTACAATGTTCTCAAGATGCGAGGAAGCTGTGACATCATCATAGTTGCTTGTGACGAAAAGGATGCGGTGTGCTCCCTCGAGCGCGCCTACCAGGCTGCGATAGTCGAGAACCCTGATGACGAAGGCGCCGCCTACTCCCCCGAGGTTGTCCCCAAGAAGAAGAAGCAGCTGCTCCACCGTGGACCTCAGGAGGATGGGGCAGCCGGTGGCCCTGCCTCAGGACCTACGCCCACTGACGGGGCGGCTTCCCCTCTCGCATAGGAAGGCGCGCCCGGTGCCCCTCTCAGGCTGGGCTCGGGGGCTCTCCTCTGGAGGGCCTCAGACCTAGCCAACATCACGAGGGAGGTACTAGGGCACCATGTGGAGGCGTGCTTCAACATGCATTTCCACAAAGAGGGCGCAGGGCGCGAGGTGCTAGGTGCTTAGGAGTTCATCACCAAGGCGGTCAATGAGCTTGAGGAGGTGCAAGCCATGCATGGCGAGCACCGTCGCACACCCCCATTGCAGCTGCTGCCCCAGACGACGGCAACGAGTTGCGCATCTACGTCAACATCCCAGGGCTCAACAGGGTCGTTGATACGTCTCCGTCGTATCTATAATTTTTTATTGTTCCATGCCAATATTACTCAACTTTCATATACTTTTGGCAACTTATTATATTATTTTTGGGACTAACATATTGATCCATTGCCCAGTGCTAGTTCCTGTTTGTTGCATGTTTTATGTTTCGCAGAAAACTCATATCAAATGGAGTCCAAACGGGGTAAAAACGGATGGAGAAATTTTTTGGAATATTTGTGAGATTTGGGAAGAAGAATCAACGCGAGACGGTGCCCGAGGGGGCCACGAGGCAGGGGGGCGCGCCCCAGGGGGGCAGGCGTGCCCCTGACCCTCGTGGGCACCCCGTAAGACAGTTGATGCTCTTCTTTTGCCACAAGAAAGCTAATTTTCGGAGAAAAATCTGGGCGAAGGTTTCAATCCAATCGGAGTTACGGATCTCCGGATATATAAGAAACGGTGAAAGGGCAGAATCTGAGAACGCAGAAACAGAGAGAGACAGAGAGACAGATCCAATCTCGGAGGGGCTCTCGCCCCTCCCATGCCATGGAGACCATGGACCAGAGAGGAAACCCTTCTCCCATCTAGGGAGAAGGTCAAGGAAGAAGAAGAATAAGAAGGGGGGCTCTCTCCCCCTTGCTTCCGGTGGCGCCGGAACGCTGCCGGGGGGCATCATCATCACCACGATCTACACCAACACCTCCATCATCTTCACCAACATCTCCATCACCTTCCCCCATCTATATTCAGCGCTCAACTCTCCGCAACCCATTGTACCCTCTACTTCAACATGGTGCTTTATGCTTCATATTATTATCCAATGATGTGTTGCCATCCTATGATGCCTGAGTAGATTTTCGTTGTCCTATCGGTGATTGATGAATTGCTATTATTGGTTTAATTTGTTTGTGGTTATGTTGTTGTCCTATTGTGCCCTCCGTGTCGCGCAAGCGTGAGGGATTCCCGCTGTAGGGTGTTGCAATATGTTCATGATTCGCTTATAGTGGGTTGCTTGAGTGACAGAAGCATAAACCCGATTAAGGGGGTTGTGGCATATGGGATAAAGGGGACTTGATGCTTTAATGCTATGGTTGGGTTTTACCTTAATGATCTTTAGTAGTTGCGGATGCTTGCTAGAGTTCCAATCATAAGTGCATATGATCCAAGAAGAGAAAGTATGTTAGCTTATGCCTCTCCCACATAAAACTTGCTATCGGTCTAGTAAAGTAGTCAATTGCTTAGGGACAATTTCACAATTCCTACCACCACTTTTCCACACTCGCTATATTTACTTTATTGCTTCTTTATCTAAACAGCTCCTAGTTTTTATTTATGTTCTCTTTACTATCTTGCAAACCTATCCAACAACACCTACAAAGTCCTTCTAGTTTCATACTTGTTCTAGGTAAAGTGAACGTCAAGCGTGTGTAGAGTTGTATCGGTGGTCGATAGAACTTGAGGGAATATTTGTTCTACCTTTAGCTCCTCGTTGGGTTTGACACTCTTACTTATCAAAAGAGGCAACAACTGATCCCCTATACTTGTGGGTTATCAGTCGTGTCTCAGGAGCTCTTTTGGCTGTCCCACATTGGCCAGTGCACCAGCTATGTTCTCAGGGCCCACCTCATAGCTATGTTCGCATGCCTTTCGGTTTGCTGAACAAGGCAGCCATGCACCAGCGCCGCCTGCGAGACATCCTGGCGGCTCAGGAGGCCTAGCATTAGGCGATCCTATCGGAGGTGGCTCCGGATCCTCGCGAGCAGCCCGGGCCTCCAGAGCCTCGTGAGGTTCAGGAGTTGGGCAGCTCGTGAGGAGCGACTTCTGCAGCGTGTGTCTTCGGCTACCTCAACACTTCTTCGACAATGGTGCCAGGTGACATTTTTTTGTTTGTTCAGTCGGGGCGTCCCTTAGGCTGCATTATCCCCAAGTCGTGTGGGTCCGTCCCTGCGGCATGTATCGTTCTTTGCATTTACCAGAACTGGCTTTACCCTACCCATGAGTCGCTTTATGATTATCAGCCGCCTGTCCGGTGCTTCGTTGACCCCGCGACCTCCGCGCGTTGCTAACCCACAGTTTGCTCATTCCGCCATGGGGGCTGCTGGCATGGCACCTATTGAAAGTGAAACTATCCCTAGGTGGTTTTGGTAATTCCTAACAACATATATCTCATTGAGCTAATGCTACTTCAAGATAAATATTTTAGGAAAGCTCAATGATTGGCATGGCATGGATGAGAAAAGTGGACCCCTCAAAATGCTAAGGACAAAAGGATTGGCTCAAGCTCAAAGCAAGACTCTGCATTTTCTATTTTAGTGATACAATATCACATTGAGTCTATAGGAAAAGCCAATACAATCAAGGAGGGATGAGGTGTTGCTCAATGATGCTCTTGCTCAAAATGCTTAGTGATATGCTCCAAAGCCCTCAACTACTTTCTCACATCCACATATGACCTAAACCAAAAGTCAAACTCGGCCCCACCGATTCTTCCTATCCGGTGCCACCGAGTTCACATGTCATAGCCACTGCCACAAACCCTAGACAAATCGGTCTCGCCGATAGGGATCTCGGTCTCACCAAGATGGGGTTGCAATCTCTCTGTTTCCCTTCATAACGTTTCAGTCCCGCCGAGATGAGCGATCGGTCCCACCGGGATTGCAATGTAAACTCTCTGTTTCTCTTTCATAACATTTCGGTCTCATCGAAATGAACGAACCGGTCCCACCGAGTTTACCTGACCAACTCTCTGGTTAGCTTATTACCAAAATCGGTTTCACCGAGTTTGTGTAATCGGTCACACCGAGATTACGTTATGCCCTAACCCTAACCATATTGGTCCTACCGAGTTGCATGTCGGTCCCACCGAAAATTCTAACAGTCACTAGATTTGCTGAATCGGTCCAACCGAGTTTCTCAATTCGGTCCCACCGAGATTGGCAAGTTATGTGTAACGGTTAGATTTCGTGTGGAGGCTATATAAACCCCTCGACCTCCTCTTCATTCAAAGAGAGAGCCATCAGAACGAACCTACACTTCCAACTTGCATTTTTCTGAGAGAGAACCACCTACACTTGTGTTGAGGGCAAGATATTCCATTCCTACCATATGAATCTTGATCTCTAGCCTTACCCAAGTTGCTTTCCACTCAAATCTTCTTTCCACCAAATCCAAATCCTATGAGAGAGAGTTGAGTGTTGGGGAGACTATCATTTGAAGCACAAGAGGAAGGAGTTCATCATCAACACACCATTTGTTACTTCTTGGAGAGTGGTGTCTCTTAGATTAGCTAGGTGTCACTTGGGAGCCTCCGACAAGATTGTGGAGTTGAACCAAGGAGTTTGTAAGGGCAAGGAGATCGCCTACTTCGTGAAGATCTACCGCTAGTGAGGCAAGTCCTTCGTGGGCGACGACCATGGTGGGATAGACAAGATTGCTTCTTCGTGGACCCTTCGTGGGTGGAGCCCTCCATGGACTCGCGCAGCCGTTACCCTTCGTGGGTTGAATTCCCCATCAACGTGGATGTACGATAGTACCACCTATCGGAACCACGACAAAAACATCCATGTCCCCTATTGCGTTTGCACTCTCCAAACCCTTCCCTTTACATTCTTTGAAGTTGCATGCTTTACTTTTCGCTGCTCATATACTCTTTGCATGCTTGCTTGAATTGTGTTAAGATTGCTTGAACCATGCTATGTTGCTAAAATCTGCCAAGAACTAAAATTGGGAAAAGGATAGATTTTTCTTTGGTCAAGTAGACTAATCACCCCCCCCCCCCCCCTCTAGACGTACTTTCGATCCTACAAGTGGTATCAGAGCTTTGATCTCCATTTGCTTTGATTTCCATAGCTTTTGGTAGTCATAGCCTTGGTTTCACAACCTAGGAGAGTATGGCGTCTAGTGAGGGAAATTACCACCGTAGAGGTCTTTACTTTGATGGTACTAATTTTGCTAGTTGGAAGCATAAGATGAAAATGCATATTCTGGGACATAACCCCGCCGTTTGGGCTATTGTGTGTATTGGCTTGGAAGGTTAATTCTTTGATGGGAGAAAACCAAACCGTGAAGCTACCGCAGAAGAGTTGAAGATGCTGCAATACAACGCTCAAGCCTGTGATATCCTCTTCAACGGATTGTTCCCCGATGAATTCAAAAAAATCAGCCGTCTTGAGAATGCAAAGGAAATTTGGGATACTTTCATTGATATGCATGAAGGTACGAACTCCGTCAAGGAATCCAAGTTGGATGTGCTTCAAAGTCAGCTTGACAAATTCAAAATGAAGGATGGTGAAGGTGTCGCTGAAATGTACTCTAGGCTTGCTCTTATCACAAATGAGATTGCCGTCTTAGGAAGTGAAGAGATGACCGGCAAATTCATCATCAAGAAGATCCTAAGAACTTTGGACAGAAAATATGATGCCATCTGCACATTGATCCAAATGATGCCCAATTACAAAGATCTCAAGCCAACGGAAGTCATTGGAAGAATTGTTGCTCATGAGATGTCACTCAAGGATAAGAAGGAGCTCCAAAATAAGTCAAGTGGTGCTTACAAAGCCTCATGTGAAGCCCCCACATCATCAAGTGAGAAACAAACCTTCAATGAAGAATTGAGCCTAATGGTGAAGAACTTCAACAAGTTCTACAAGAGTAGAAGCAAAAAATGAAGTTCCAAGTCAAGGTCCTACAATGAAAAAAGATCTTCTAGTCGAGAGCGTAATTGCTACAATTGTGGAAGACCTGGACACTATTCCAATGAGTGTACGGCACCGTACAAGAGAAGAGAAGATTCTCCAAAAAGAAGTAGAAGAGAAGAATCACCATCAAGAGAGAGAAGGAGTAGAGATGATCGTTATGAACGAAGAACATCCCAGAGAAGCAAGGATTCGGAAAGGAAGGACAAGTCATCAAGGAGCTACACAAAACAAAGACATCAAGCTCATGTTAGTGAATGGGTATCCGGCTCCGACTCCGACAATCACTCTGAGAGAAGCTATCACTCCGACTCCGAAAATACTCAAGATGAAGGTGTTGCCGGTCTAGCACTTGTGTCAACCAACTCCTATGACATATTTGATTCACCAAATGAAGGACTTGGAAGAAGCTTCATGGCTAAAGGCCCAAAGGTATCACAACCCTAGTATGTTGATTTCAATAGTGATGAAGATGACTTGTTAGGTGATGATGATTTACTTGTTGACAACTCTAGTGATGAATACTATGAAACGTCAATTAATCATGCTAATCAAGATAAAACGAATGACAATGATAAGGAGAAGATTGAGCTTCTAACTAAAGAACTAAACACTCTTAAGTTAGCTCATGAAACTATCTTAGAAGATCATCGAGAACTTTTTAGGACTCATGAGAAGTTACGCTTTGAAAAGCTCAACCTTGAGCAAGAGCATGAGTTCTTAAAGGCAATCAATGATGATCTTCGCAAGAAAAGTTCTTCTTACATTGCCAAGCGTTTACTCTTATCCACTTACATGCCTCAAGTCAAGTCTAGTAACAAGAACAAGAAAGATTCTTCCTCTAGTAGTAACAATAATCATGCTAAATCCAATGTTGTTGCTTCTAGTAGTTCTCTTGATTCGACTAATGATTCTCTTAGCCAAGTTACACTTGAGCAAGAAAATAGCTTATTGAAGGGAATTATAGAGAAAGGTGTTTACAAGAGCCTTGCCGGGAGTAAGCAATTCGAGGAAATTGTACACAAGCAAGGAAGGCACCGGAAGAACCAAGGTGTTGGTTTTGAACGAAAGTTCAATGCCAATGGAGTTGAGTGGGAAGAAGATCAATACCCTAAGACGAAGTTTGTTCCTCAACAAGAGAAGTATGATCCCACTTATTTCGAAGGGACACAAGCTCAAGATGATCTTCCACCACAAGACCACAAGCAAAAAAGGCAAGGACAAGCTTCAAGAGGAGATTGATGCATTTGAAGAAGCTCCTAAGGCCTTGGTCAAGTGGGTTCCCAAGACTACATCAAGCTATACTTCATCGAGTACGACTACAACTCCAAGGATTCCCATCAAGATGATGTGGATCCCGAAGAAGAAGAAATAGAGAGTTCTTGAGGGTGACTCCGCCAACATACTTCACTCTTATCATTTTTGGCAAGAACAAGTGCAATCAACTTCCACATCTTGCACTAGTTCAAGGAGTCACAAACCCTCTTGTTGGTAAGACAAGGGACAAGGTAACCTAATGTTGTCATAGACATCATCTTGTGTGTGCTTCACTCTATGTCTATGGATATCCTTGTTTGTTCCTTGTGGTACTAACCCGTGTAGGTATTGAAAGTGCAACTCACTCCAAAGGATCGCTCCAAATGATCTACATCAACATTGAGCATCCACATCTTCAACACCTACATGAAGTCATCATCGACAAAACCCAAGGTTAGTTCATCCCTCTTAGGGGGGATCTCACATCTAGGGGGAGCTTTACTCTAACAATTGAGTCAAAGCAACTCTAATGGTGTGAACACAACAATGCTCTATGTAAAAGTGGTAACCCCACTTGTGCTTAAATGATGAGTATGACCTATGATAAAATGTTCTCATTTGACCCCTAAGTCAATATACTCATATATAGATGACCTAGTCATCGCCAATTGCTTGATAGATGCTAGAATTGGTTGTGCATGCTTTGCCACATATTTCATTTGCCATTTTATTGTGTGAGCATGTCGGTTGCATATTTTACTCATTCGAGGACATCCACTTGTTGCTTTGATTGTTTGGCTTCTTATTTTGCCAAGTGGATGGACAAGAATGCCTAAGAACCTTCTCTAGCTATCTATGTTTTTCTTGTCTCAAACTCTATTCATGTTACATCACAAAATTTGATCAAGTCAGATTCGAACCACTCTGTGTGAGGAGCACTCGGAGTCCCCGATTCTTCATGGACTTCAACATCCAAAACTTCTTTGTGCGTTTCGGTCTGACCGATTCATCCATTTCGGTCATACCGAGATCACTAAGTCGATCTAGGTTTTCAATCTCGATGCAACCGATTTGAACTTTTCGGTCACACCGAGTTGCAGTAACTGCTTCCAGTTATGCATCTCGGTGCCACCGAGTTGTTCCACTCGGTCACACCGACAGGGTCAGGCTATATATATCCCCGGGCCAAAATTTGGAAATTTCTCCGAACCCCTTTGCTCGCGCTCAGCCTGCTTTGCCTCCCTGGGTCTCCGGATCGTCCTCCTCGTCGCCAGCTGCCTCCTGCCGCTGTTCTCCCCCTCCGTCAACGGGAATCGTCTCCGCCATTGCCGCCGTAGCAGGTCCATCGCCGCACTTAGGGTATGGACTTGATCCTTATGCTGATCTCACTCCGATTCCTAGATACATTGTTTTGCCATGTATCTTGCCACGATTGAGATCACTCTATCTAGCGAAATCACTCCGTAGTTTAGTCGTGGATTGAAAATTTAGGGTTAGGTTTCCGCCAAAATCATCTCGGACCAACCGAGTTGTAGAACTCGGTGCCACCGATTTGGCTAAGGCCATTGCACATGTGATTCTCGGTCTGACCGAGAATTGCAAATCGGTGTGACCGAGTTCAGGACTTTGTGAAACCCTAGCAGTCTCGGTGCCACCGAACTGTGACTCGGTCTGACCGAGTTCACTAGTTTAGGTTCCAAAAGCTGCTTCGGTATCACCAAGTTTTCAAATCGGTAGATCTGAAATGCTCTCTGTGGAAAACTAAAACTAAGTTTTTGACTCATTCTTTTGCAAAAACCTCTGTACATTGTGATGCTCATCCAATCTATCTCATCTATATCTATTCATAGGGTCTGCTGTCAGTGTTTGCATCATGTCAGATCAGAGTGACAGTCAGAACAAGTCTGAGGAGCAAGTTCACATGAGTGAGGGCACTAGTCCCTCTAGCAGCTATGATGAAGGCAGCAGGAGCACACCCAGCAACTTGCCTAAGGCAGCCACCAGGGCCAGAAAGAAGAGAACCTCAGATTCTGAGGATGAGGACTATGTGGCTATTGAGGACGAGGCCACTTCCAAGAAGAAAGTCCTGAAAAAGGAATATGGCACAGCTACTGCCACTAAGCCAGGAATGCAGAAGAAGGCACCTGCAAGAAGGATTCCCACTTCCAAACCTAGGAAGGTTGCCACTGATGAAACCATGAAATTCACCATTGAGTCTGTAGATGAAGCTGCTGGCCAAGACAAGAAGAAAAAGAGAGTCAGAACTACCACTGCCAAGGTTCTTGGCAAGCCCTCTATGAGGAGAGACTCTGAAGATGAAGAGATTGCTGCACCAGCACCTAAAGCTCAAAAGCTTATGGGAGATGCTATAAGGTTAGGGGATGCTCCATCTAAGCCCAAAGAAGCTCCCAAAGTTGCTGCTCCAAAACCCAAGTCTGCACCCAAGAGGAGTACAAGGAATATTCCAGCTGCATAAAAGAACAAGGCCCCAGTGCCTGAAGCTGCTATAGAAGAAGATGATGATGAGTCACATGTCTTGAGGAAGTTGAAACCCAAAATTCCAGATCACAATGATGCTCATCCAGTAGCTGAGGACATGAAGCTTAGGAAGGATGCAGGACTTTGACAGTGGAGATTGACTGATCCCTATGTAGTCAGGAGGAGAACTGTTCTGGACTACAGGTTCCATACAAAGGAACAGCAGGACTTCTATGAGATAGTGTTGCTTGACAAGAAGCCTATAGTCTGTGATATGAGATAGGTGGACTGGAAGTACATCAGGGAAAATGAAGAACACTATCCTGGAGTCTATGATAGTTTCAAGTCTTGTGGAGTAGAGGACTTTGTTGGGAAGAAGCTCACAAAGTGGAATGATGAGCTTATTATGCAGTTCTACTCCACAGCTCATTTCTACCCAGATGGAAGGATTGTCTGGATGTCTAAAGGTACAAGGTACCAATCAACTGTTGAAGAATGGGAAAAATTGATCAATGCACCTAAGGAGAATGAGGATGACTTGGATGTCTATGCCAAGAAGAAGAAGGATCATAACTCTATGGCACATATGTACAGAGAGATCCCAGATGCTGCTCTTGAGACACACAAATTTGGATCAGTACATTACCTTCTGTCAGGTTTGCCAACAATCAACTGGATCCTCAAGCATACTCCTTTGCCAAAGTCAGGTGATCACAAGATGATCAGAGGCCATGCAATTAACCTGCTTCACATATTTGATGTGCCTCAAAAGTTTAAAGTCATGAGCCTAATTATGGAAACTATCAAGAGGACAGCTGCAGATCAGAAGAGAAGTTGTGGGTATGCCCCACAGATCCAGGAGCTAATCAACTCCAAGATGGGCACTGGCACATATCTCTTGGACAAGGATCACATGCCCATCTACCCAGACTTTGAGGATAACACTGTGGTAATGGATGAGGATGAACCATCTTCTGTGCAAGCACAAGCAAAGAAGGAGAAGGCAACGACTGAAAAGGCTGCAAAGATGCCAATCATTGATGAGGCATCTCAGTATCTTCTGAAGAGCAAGCAAGATCAGCTTGGCTACTTGATTGCCTCTACTCTGAGGATTGAGAAGGGATTGGCCACCCTGACTCAAAATCAGGAGAGCTTGGAGAGGATCATGGAGCGGAAGTTCTATGATTTAGATGTGAAGGTAGCTGAGATACAGTCAGTTGTTGAGCAACTTCAGGATGAAGTGCGGGAGAAGAAGGGCAAGTCTACCATTGATCCATTTGCTAGAGTGCCCAGAAGTCAGAGATCTGCTGTAGTGCCAGTTACAGACACCAGAGCAACTTCATTTGCACCAGCTACAACTTTAGTGCCACCAGCTCCAGCACCTACTCCACCAGCTCCATCTACATCAACTGATGCCTTCGTCCTTGGAGTCTTATCTACACCACCACCTGAAGACCAAGCCTGGGAGTCGATCTAGCACTATGCATTTTTTATAAACTTTTTGGTAACTTGTTGCCAAAGGGGGAGAAAATGTGTAGATCATAGGCTTCGAGAGAGAGTGTTGCTTTTGTTCTCTCTTGTTTTGCTTTTTGGTGGTTGAACATTGTCACTTGCCTACTTGAGATACTCTATGCTTTTGTGTGATACTTGGATGGTCATGTGTTTGATCATATGCTACCTTAATGCTTGTTGGATGACATTATCCTTTTATATCTCTATATGATCATTCACTTTGCTTGGTGATGAGTGCATGTATTTAATTATTATCATTTTGAGCGCTCCACGAAGATGTATGTGACTTGGAAGAGTAACCCATGATCCTAACTCATTGTACATTTGTAGTCAAAAGCAAATCTTAAACTATGCATAAATTTAGGGGGAGCTCTTGCTTTTCACATACTTCTTAAAGCAACAATGTTTTTCACTCTTATTATCATTTGTCGAAGCTTCGATCTATATGTTGTCATCAATTACCAAAAAGGGGGGGATTGAAAGTGCAACTATCCCTAGGTGGTTTTGGTAATTCCTAACAACATATAGCTCATTGAGCTAATGCTACTTCAAGATAAATATTTCAGGAAAGCTCAGTGATTGGCATGGCATGGATGAGAAAAGTGGACCCCTCAGAATGCTAAGGACAAAAGGATTGTCTCAATCTCAAAGCTCAAGACTCTACATTTTCTATTTTAGTGATCCAAGATCACATTGAGTCTATAGGAAAAGCCAATACTATCAAGGAGTGATGAGGTGTTGCTTAATGAGGCTCTTGCTCAAAATGCTTAGTGATATGCTCCAAAGCCCTCAACTACTTTCTCACATCCACATATGACCTAAACCAAAAGTCAAACTCGGCCCCACCGATTCTTCCTATCCGGCGCCACCGAGTTCACATGTCATAGCCACTGCCACAAACCCTAGGCAAATCGGTCTCACCGATAGGGATCTCGGTCTCACCGAGATGGGGTTGCAATCTCTCTATTTCCCTTCGTAACATTTCGGTCCCACCGAGATGAGCGATCGGTCCCACCGGGATTCAAGGTAGTCATAATCCCGACTCGACTGCTAGAATCCTACGACTTCACGACCCTACAGAAGTATGTCGATCCAAATCCCACTATAAATCCGAATCAGGTAGAATCCATGTTGAGTCACGATCCAAATCATAGAATCCTATACAAAACTGTACAATCCCGACTATGCTATGGACTATGTTTGATTCTATTAATTTATCTAAGTTGTTTGTTTAGTTGTAGCAGAATAGAATGCAATCATCCAAACCCCTTTTCATATACCTCATGGACCTTTATTCCCCTCCCAAGCCCAAACGCTCAGCCGCCAACACTTTTGATCTAGCTCTTTGAAACCCTAGATCGAAACTGAGGATCAGGCTTGTCAACAGATGGAATTGGCGTGAAAAGGGGGATCCTTCAAGATTAATCGGAGAAGGAGAGCAAGACCCTTCAAGGTTTAGCACTGTAGCTCAGATAGACAAGTGATCGACTATTCACACACTCTAAAAAGAACCTAAGTAAATTTCGTGCATTGAAGGTTTAAATGTTCTATATATTTCCTTCTCATATATGTTCCATACATGCGAGCTAGATGGCAGGTTAGCCATAAAAATAAGTAGAATACAACTAGCATTTATGTGTACGTTCTTTGCTCCATATTTTGTGTCAAAACTCTATAGAACCCATATAAATTTGTTGTGTGCATACAAAATATCTTATTTGATTAAATCTAGTAGAATCCTCGATTCTACGACTCGATCTTACGACTCGATTCTGTCTGAGGAAAATCGATCCGACTCCGAATCCCGACTCTGACTACCTTGCCGGGATTGCAATGTAAACTCTCGGTTTCTCTTTCGTAACATTTCGGTCTCACCGAAATGAGCGAATCGGTCTCACCGAGTTTACCTGACCAACTCTCAGGTTAGCTTATTGCCAAAATCGGTTTCACCAAGTTTGTGTAATCGGTCACACCGAGATTACGTTATGCCCTAACCCTAACCATATCCGTCCTACCGAGTTGCATGTCGGTCCCACCGAAAATCCTAACAGTCACTAGATTTGCTCAATCGGTCCGACCGAGTTTCTCAATTAGGTCCCACTCAGATTGGCAAGTTGTGTGTAACGGTTGGATTTTGTGTGGAGGCTATATATACCCCTCCACCTCCTCTTCATTCAAAGTTAGAGCCATCAGAATGAACCTACACTTCCAACTTGCATTTTTCTGAGAGAGAACCACCTACACTTGTGTTGAGGCCAAGATATTCCATTCCTACCATATGAATCTTGATCTCTAGCCTTCCCCAAGTTGCTTTCCACTCAAATCTTCTTTCCACCAAATCCAAATCCTATGAGAGAGAGTTGAGTGTTGGGGAGACTATCATTTGAAGCACAAGAGCAAGGAGTTCATCATCAACACACCATTTGTTACTTCTTGGAGAGTGGTGTCTCCTAGATTAGCTAGGTGTCACTTGGGAGCCTCCGACAAGATTCTGGAGTTGAACCAAGGAGTTTGTAAGGGCAAGGAGATCGCCTACTTCGTGAAGATCTACCTCTAGTGAGGCAAGTCCTTCATGGGCGACGGCCATGGTGGGATAGACAAGGTTGCTTCTTCATGGACCCTTCGTGGGTGGAGCCCTCCGTGGACTCGCGCAGCTGTTACCCTTCGTGGGTTGTAGTCTCCATCAACGTGGATGTATGATAGTACCACCTACCGGACACGACAAAAACATCCGTGTCTCCTATTGCGTTTGCACTCTCCAAACCCTTCCATTTACATTCTTGCAAGTTGCATGCTTTACTTTCCGCTGCTCATATACTCTTTGCATGCTTGCTTGAATTGTGTTAAGATTGCTTGAACCATGCTATGTTGCTAAAATCTGCCAAGAACTAAAATTGGGAAAAGGATAGATTTTTATTTGATCAAGTAGTCTAATCACAACCCCCCTCTAGACATACTTTCGATCCTACACCTATGCCCGGGTCCGTCCCTGCAACGTCGACAAACCTGAGAGATTGAGCTCTGACTTGCGGCCGCCGTGTGCACGTCACCTCACTAGGTCCTCAGTGCCTTTGCCTTATCGCGGAAAGATCAATGGCAGGACAGCAAGCGCAGTCGTGTATTATCATCTCTTTCTCCGACTAACTCGCAGGAGCCACCGGAGCCAAGCTGCGAGCAGCCTCGCCGACCACTCCATTTTCGCGCAATTCGCCTGCACGTTAAAGGGGGGCTCCTGAGCATCATGTCTCAGGAGATCCTACTGGCTCTCAAGCCCTCACTCCCTGGCCTTGACCGCGACAACGCGGCCTGGCATATCAGCGGCGGCTGAGCCTCACTCAAGGGTCGGGACCCGATGACATAGAGCATTCAGATGAGCAAGAAAAGGAGGAGGTCGGCGAGAGCTCTGCCTAGAGGCGTCACCACTAAGGCACGATCAGGCATCGCGTAAGGGAATCACCGTAGGCTCACCAAGATAAGTCACCCATACATATCAGTGTGAACCTCGCCATCCAGTATTTCGACTCTCGCAATCTTGCTTGGGCAATGCCGCTTTCCTTTTCAGCCTTCGGGGAGCTGCTTGCACGCCAAAGGGGACCTCTTGAGCATCGCGCCTCAGGAGCTCTTACCGGACCTCGGGCCGCTCACCTCCTGGCCTTGACCATGGCATCGCAACTAGCATACCAGCGATGGTCGAAGCCTGCCTGGGGACTGGGACTTGCCGGCGTAGAGCACTAAGCTACCGCGAGAATGAAAAGGGGGAACCGTGCCGGAGCAAGATACGCAGTAGTAGCATCATACTAGGAAGGGTAACATTGGAGCAAAAGCACTACAAATTTTTTTACATACCCCCACGAGGCTTGTCGCTATTCCGCGCAGGGAAACAAAAGAAGAAGACCTCAAAGGACCCCGGGCACTGGGTTTCACCGACGATGCCAAGAGGATGCCACTGCTGCGCTCCGGGCGCAGCGAGATCTCGGCGGCATATAGCTGTGGTCGCTGGACTCTGGAGAATCACGGGGCTCGGGAGAGTCGCTGGGTTCCAGGGAGTCTCCGTTGCTGCTGGAGGAGCGACCGGCAAGGCCGGGGGCAAGTTCAGTGCCCGCGGCCGTGCGGCGTCGGAGCAACACTCCAAGCAACGGTCGTCTTCATCGAAAACCTTGAAGAACAGCATGGATGCACGATCATACTCGAAGTGGGTGGCGAGGGCCCCCTCTGGACAGCAGGCGCGGGCGACCTCGCCCCACCTCGAGTCATGAAGATGTCGCTCGGGGGGACGACCTCGACCTCCACCCCCGTGGCTAGGTTGCAGCACCCAGCATGTTGCAGCCACAGCTCAGGTGGCCCCCTCGGTGGCATCTCCTCGACGAAGAACCTCGGTAGCCGGATCCACGTGCACAGCGGCATTGCCGCCCATGCCACAAACTCGCGCGAGGTGCCCCGTGCGTGGGTTTGCGGGCCGATTAGCCGCGCAACCCCAGCCTGTCCACCACGACCCCGGACCGCGCGGTGTTGGGCATTGTCACCCTCCCAAGAGCTCTACGCGCAGGCATACAGAGGGATCGGGAAGCCAGGCGGAGGCCGCTCGTACCAAAGTCGCGTTACCTCCTGCCCCTCGCTGGCGTCGCGAGGTCGGCCAAGCCTCTTCTTCTGTGGAAGTGGCCCAGGCTCCTCCCGAGGGGTTTTCCCGTCTCCGCCGCGGAGAACCTCCTGATCCGCGTCATGGATGTTACGACAAGACGGCAAGACAAAGAAGAAGAAGGAGCGGACAGCAAGGAGATGGAGATGAGCAAGGGGGGCTCTGACCCTCCCCCATTTATAGCCGGAGGGAGGCCAACCGCCGGCCTCCATGATCCCATGCAATGATGATCTTTCTCTGCATGCGGCATGCTCTTGTCAAGTCGGATGGTTGCTGAGGCCGCGTGGGAAAGTGGAAACACCCACGTCGCATCAAGAGCCATGCGTTGACCAAGGCCGTATGCGATTGGGCCCCGCGGCACTCCGTCCTTGTCCTTTGGCTTCGCCTTGAAGCCAAGTTCGAGCGCACCTCGGGCCCTGGGGCTACTGTCGGCATTCTAGGACCCGGGGTACCCGGACTTGCCTGCCTGCGGCCCAGGGTGTGGCTCCATCGACGGCCTGGTATGGCCCATCTTCAGCACCAACAACTCAAGACCCTCGCGAGGGGCCAAGCCTCCCGAGGCGGATGACACCAAGACCTCCAGAAGGAGCGGCCTCCTCAGGCTGGCTCCTGAGGAGCGGAGATTTCTATGCAAGATTCACCTCATGAGGTTCAGATGGCATGAGCCGTGACGACCAAGGCCAGGCGAGCGTGAGCAGGCGCATGACAGCAGTTTCCTCTTTGGTGCTAAGGAGGCAAGCGCGAGCGCGGAGTCCCGAGGAATCAGCCAAAGGTTTCCATTCCCATGCAACAAGACCAAGATCGCCAGGACGGTAGGACGGAGGTCATCACCGAGCCCACCACAGCGTCACGACCAGAGGCTTTTGAAGGAGAACACTACTTTTTTTAGGTTAAGATGTACTAGTTGTCTCCCTTCAAATTTGGCCGTTGTGGGATCCCTTCCCACTTCCATTTTTGGGGAAGAGGACCAAGGCCACTATAAATAGAACCCAGCCACACCTGCCGAGGTCGTTCTTCCACTGTACTAGTTCATCCTCTTCCCAACTCGAGGCCAATCCACCACAAAGCAGGAGTAGGGTTTTACACCGCAAGGTGGTCCGAACCTGAGTAAACTATTGTGTCCTCTTTCCTTTTAGTTCGTCGAGCTAGGCCATGGGATCGACGGGTTGGCATACTAGGGAGGTTGAGTTCTTCGCACGCACCGCAGAGTTCAAATATATCTAGGGTTTGCGGAGCCCGAAATCCGATAGTTGTCGTTTCTTAAAGTTTGGGCATGCGACGCTTATGTCAAAAGGCTTTAGCCTAATAAGCTCGAACCCAAATCGGAGAAGTGTGTCTTCATAGGATACCCTAAAAAATCTATTGGGTACACCTTCTACCACGTATCCGAAGGCAAGATCTTTGTTACCAAGAATAGGTCCTTTCTAGAGAAGGAGTTTCTCTCGAAAGAAGTGGGAGGAAAGTAGAACTTGATGAGGTAGTTGTATCTTCTCTCGAATTGGAAAAATAGCACACCAGGGAAAAACAACCGCGTGATGCCTACACCAACTAGATGTTGGGGAACGTTGCATGGGAAACAAAAAATTTCCTACGCTCACCAAGATCAATCTAGGAGATGGACATGTACGAGAGGAGAGATTGCATCTACATGACGTTGTAGATGGCTAAGCAGAAGCGTTAAGAAATGCAGTTGATGTAGTCGAACGTCTTCGCGATCCAATCACGATCCGTCCTGCGAAGTCCTGATCTAGCGCTGAAGGGACGACACCTCCGTGTTCAATACACGTATGGCTTGATGACGCCTTCACCTTTTCGATCCAGCGAGCAATGGTGAAGTAGTAGCTCGAGTCCTCCGGCAGCACAACAGCGTAGTGGTGGCGGTGGTGGAGAAATCTCTGCAGAGCTTCCCTAAGCACTAGGGAGAAAAAGATGGCTACGAGGGAGAGAGGAAGGGCAGCGCCATGGCATTGATGGGTGCGGTTGCCCTCTCTCTACCTATCTATATATAGGGGAAAGGGGGAGAGGGGGCGCCCCTACGGGATCCCATCTAGGGCCGGCGGCTACAAGAGGGAAACCCTAGATGGGTTTTCCCCCTAGGAGACTTGGCCCCCAAGCCAAAGTGGTGGGAAGCCCTAGGGGGCGCCCCCAACCCTCCTGGTTATGTGAGATGGGGTGAATGGGGTGCTCAGCCCCTTAGTGGGCTGGTTTTCCCCTCCCCTTGGCCCATGGGCCCCCCAACACTTGCCGGGGCCCCCCGAAACCCCTTTCGGTGACACTGGTCATCACCCGGTACCCCCGAAACAATTCCAGACTCCAATACCCTTCGTCCCATATATCAATATTCACCTTCGGACCATTCTGGAGTTTCTCGTCATATCCAGGATCTCATCCGGTACTCCGAACAACCTTCAGTAACCACCATAATGACTCAACTATACTTATATCGTCACCAAACGTTAGTGTGTAGACCCTGCGGGTTCGAGAACTATGCAGACATGACCAAGACAGATGTACGTTCAATAACCAATAGCGGAACCTAAATGCCCATATTGGTTCCTACACATTCTACGAAGATCTTGTCGATCAAACCTTGATGTCAAGGATTCGGCTAATCCTGTATGTAGTTCCCTTTGTCTATCATTATGTTACTTTGCCGAGATTCAATCATCGGTATCTCCATACCTTGTTCAACCTTGTTACCGGCAAGTCTCTTTACTCATTCCATAATGCAAGATCTCGTGACTAACTCATTGGTCACATTGCTTGCAAGCTCAATGTGATGTTGTATTACCGAGTAGGCCTGAGATACCTCTCCATCATACAGAGTGACAAATCCTAGTCTTGATCCATGCCAACTCAACAGGCACCCTCGAAGATACTTGTAAAGCACCTTTTATAGTCACCTAGTTACGTTGTGACGTTTGGTACACACAAAATACTCCTCCGGTGTTAGTGAGTTGCATGATCTCATGGTCATAGGAACATATACTTGACATGCAGAAAACAATAGCAATAAAATTGACATGATCATATGCTACATTTATAGTTTGGGTCTTGTCCATCACATCATTCTCCTAATGATGTGATGCCGTTACCAAATGACAACTCATGTCCATGGCTAGGAAACCATAGCCATCTTTGATCAACGAGCTAGTTTGGTAGAGGCTTACTAGGGACATGTTGTTGTCTATGTATCCACACATGTATTCAAGTTTCCGGTCAATACAATTATAGCATGGATAATAAACGATTATCATGAGCAAGGAAATATAATTATAAGCATTTTATTATTGCCTCTAGGGCATATTTCCAACAGTCTCCCACTTGCACTAGAGTCAATAATATATCATTACATGGTAATGAATCTAACACCCATAGAGTTCTGGTGTTGATCATGCTTTGCCCGTGGAAGAGGTCACTACAAAAAAAAACATCCATGACATTTTGGGCCGAACAAAAAAAAATTTATGTCATGCTTATGACACTTCTATGATGATAATTGTGAAAAAACCTGGTATCATCATACATGTGGTGGGCTCCTACTTCTATGACAAAAAATCATGACAGAAAATGGGGTTTTCATCCTGGGCGGGCCGGAGATGCAGCTGCATGACATTCTTTGGGCTGTCCATGAAGGGAAAAACCGTGGTAGAATCGAGGGCGAGGAAAATATCAGGGAGTTCCTGGTTACGGTGGGTTGTCGGGCCGAGCGATGCATGGAGGTTTGCGCGTTTCTCTCGTGCACGTACGTGCATGTGTGTGAGGCATTGCACTCTAACTGAACCTGAGCGAGGCGTTCGCCTACTAAACCCAAGTGATTGCACTGCAGGCTACGCTTTACTGAACCCGAGTGATCAATCGATCTTGCTGTTAACTGATCTCGATCAAGCGATTCCTTCGCTACTGCTGCTAACTGAAGCCGATCGAACCTACTGCCTCTTGATGAACAGTGAGCGTTGTTGGGGGTTGGATGAAGAGTTCCCGGTGGGGGGTTGGATGAACATGACCCCGTGGTAGTAGAGGTCGTTGCTGCTGGATGAATAGGACCCCGATTGAGCCAGTTGGGGGTGGATGACCAGGACCCTCTGGAGGAATGGATGAATAGGACCCCGTGGAGGGCTGGTTGAACAATAGCCGGTAGAGGGCTGGATGAACAGTAGCCCATGGTGGGGTGGTTGAACAGGACCCCGTGGATAGGGGTGGTTTAACAGTAGCCGGTGGAGGAGCGGTGGAGGCTGGATGAACAGGAGCCCGTGGATGAACAGTAGCACGTGGAGGCTGGAGGAGGTCGATGGTGGATGAACAGTAGCCCATGGAGGCTGGAGGAGGTCGACGGTGGAGATGAACAGTAGTCCGTGGAGTCCCGTTTTGTGGTACGCCACACCCCTCCCGATGAACAGGACCCCCATTTCAACTATAGCGCTCTAACACAAGTCCATTTCTTCCGTTTTGCGGTATGCCACACCCCTCCTGTCGGATTTCGGGTTCCGGCAAACCCTCAAGGTTCGAACTCTGGGGTGCACGCGGAGATCACACCTCCTGCCTACCCGTGTCTCATCACCTCGCAAGGATCTAAAGCTACACGAAGAACAACACAAGGGACACGAGATTTATACTGGTTCAGGCCACCATGGTGGTGTAATACCCTACTCCAGTTTGTGGTGTGTGGATTGCCTCAGGGGCTGATGATGATGAGCAGTACAAGGAAGAACAGCCTCGCGAGGGCCTGTTCTTGGCTGGAGCGATGAACTGCTAGGGGAGTTCAATCGCCTCTCTCTCTCTCTCTCTATCTCCAAATGCAGATGCCCAAAACCTCTCTCCCTAAAATCTCTCTCTCCAAAACCTCTCTCTCCAAAATCTCTCTCCCTCTCACCCTGTGGGTGGCTAGTCCTATTTATAGGAGGAGGCCCTGGGCCTCTTCCCAAATATTGAGCGGGAAGGGCGCCACCAATTGGCCATTTTGAAGGGGAACATCTAGTACACTTATCCTGACTAAAGTTGGTCCTCGCCTGCCAAAGACCCTGACGATGACGCCGGCTTGGGCTCCACGATGACCTCTATCCTACCGTCCTGCTGGTCTTGGTCTTGTTGCACCGAAATGGTTGCCTTTGCTTGATACTCTTGCCTGCGCTTGCCCCCTTTGCACCAAAGAGGAAACAAGGACTCTGCGCAGGCCGACGCCCTCATGGCGCCCGCCTGGCCTCGGTCGTCATGGCTTGCGTCACGGGCACCTCGTGAGGTACCCCACCTTGATCTCTCCACCTCCTCGCGAGCCAGCCTGACGAGGCTGTGCCTGAGGAAGCCTCCTATCGTCCGCCCCGCGAGGCTTGGCCCCTCGCGGGGGTCTTGAGCATATGTTGATGAAGATGTGCCGTACTGGGCCACCCCTTGAGCCATGCCGCAGGCCGCATGCAGGCAAGTCTGGGTACCCCCATTCCCAGAACGCCGACAGTAGCCCCCGGGCCCAAGGCGCGCTCGGACTTGGCTTAGCAAAGAAGCGAAGGGGCAAGCGCGAAGCGCCGCGGGCCCCAATAGCCTGCGGCCTTGGGCGCCGCGTGGCGGTTGATCGGACGTGGGCGTCCTGGCTCCCCCCAACACCTCGGCAACTGCACAAATTGATAAGGGAGCGGTACCCATCTAGGCTTACCTTCTTGCCTTCTCCTTCACTGCCCAGATCCCCTTTCTCGCTCCTATCCTTCTTGCTTCCGAAATCCCCACATCTAATCCAACCCTACATCCTAGCAAGGCATGGCGCCTCGCCAGACCCCAATCGGAGCATGGTACTCGCCCGCTCTGGATCCTCCGAATGTGTCGGAGAAGAACCTTGCTCGGACGCGCCAGATGATGGCGGCGCAAGGCAATGACGGGGCGGCCGCGCTCAAGGTTGGCACCGCCCTTCCTGAGGGTAGGGGAAGCACCTACTACCCGATCTTCGTGAGCGCCACCGCCGCTAGTCTGGTGCCCTCCTTTTCCGAGTTCTTCCTTTCTGTTCTCCACCATTACAACCTGCAAGTTCTGCACCTCCATCCCAACTCTGTTCTTCTCCTGGCGATTTTTGCCTACTATTGTGAGGCTCATGTTGGGGTAAGGCCCTCGGTGGCCTTGCTGCGCCATTACTTCTACCTCCGGGTCTCTCGCGGCGCCATCACCGCGTGCGCGAGCTTCGTCGCGTATGGCAGCTCCAATGCCATCTCGAAGCCCGGGAAGAGGATTGAGGGCTTCAGGAGCAAGTGGGTCATGGTGGATGCTGGGCGCATCCACTCCCGGCTGATTCTTCCCACGGGGCAGCCCAAGTCTGTTGACGCTTGGTCCCGCGCGGAGCTCATTGATCCCCGCGCGAAGCCAGTGCTGGAGAGGATGGACGCGGACCTGTGGCCGGACAACATGCCGACGGCAAAACTGACCGGGGCGTCGCTCCTGAGGGAGTTCCTGGAGCACCGGGTGGCTCCGCTCCGGGAACACTCGCTTCCGCTATGGAGGCTCGGGGGGGGGGGGGGTCGATGCCGCCCTTCGCCCGAACCCCGAAGTCCTGGCCGATGAAGATCTGGCCGCGGTCCTCCAATCCTTGGTTGGGGGAAACGTGGCGAGATTGGAGGATGCTCCCGTACCCCTGTTCCTTTGGGATGATTGGGAGCAGGTGGTGAACTCCATGTCCGCTTTCAACAGGGGCGGGCCTATGCCCGCGGAGGTTCCTGAGGACCCGGCGGTCCTGGCAATGGTGAACGTATCCTCCGGCGACTCCAGCGGAGAGGAGGAAGAAGAGGAGCGGGAAGAGGAGCCCGATTCTGAGGCGACCGACGGGGAGTCTAGAGTGCCTCTCCCTCGGCACAGGTCCCGCGTTCTTCGCTTCGTGCCGGATGACGACGAGGATGGCGACGAGCGAGGTGGCGAGATCTCGCCCTTGATCCCGAAGAGGGACAGGACGGGGCTGGTTCCCCGTGGGTCTGCTCCGGCTCCGAGGCGATCTCCAGACGCGCCTCCTGCTCCCGAGCCTCTTGAGGTTGATCCCAGCAGCCGGCTCTCGGGCTTCAAGTTCGGCCGGAGGTTGCTTGAGTCCGTGAGCGATGACCAGTAAGTGCTTGATTCTCATTTTGCTTCTTGCTTCGTTGTTGAGGCTTGACGTCCATATTCCTTGGCTAGGTCGGTGCATGCGGCGAAAAAGCTGAAGGAGGCTCATGAGGCTTCGTTCGGGGCAGCACCTCCATCCGCGAGAGAAGGGGGTGGCAAGACGCGGGCCTCTCCTGCCCGGTCATCCTCGCGAGGCCTGGCGGGGCTAGCTGGGGCGAGCTCAGCCCCCATGGCCCAAGCGACTCCCGAGGTGTCCTTGCCTGACGCCACTGCCGCAGTCCTCGGGGCGCAGAAGGTCCCGACTCAAGGTGTTGTGATTACGCTGTCGTCTTCTCCCCCTACTCCGCCAACTACCATCTCTCCGACTCCTTCAACTGTCCTGGATCGTGCTGCTGCTGAGCTGGACCGGCTGCGGAAAGATCTTCTGGGCGTCGACCCTCGCTTGGTGGTCGGGCGCCTGGAGCTGGCCTCCGGCTGGGTTCGCTCTGATGCTTCAGTCTGAGTGGCGCTGGCTCAGGCCGTGACGGCTTGGGACAAGGAGAAGCAGGCCATCCTTGAGGCGAAGGCCGCTCGCGATGCCGCCTTGGGTGAGGTTGCAGATGCCGCCAGGAGAAGGAGGAAGACATGAAGGCTCGTGAGGCTGCCGCCAAGGACCGGGATGCCAAACTTGAGGAACACCATGGCCGCTTGGGTGCGCTAGAGTAGGCGTTGGAGGCGAAGAGGATCGAGCTGGACGGCAAGGCGCGGGTCCTGGCCGAGGACCGTGTGGCCTTCGCGAAGCTGGAGGTGAAGGCTCGCACTTTGCTGAAGTCGCTTTATGATAGCGGCCTGGAAAGCCCGCTAGCTGGCGCCAAGGACGGCCCCGCCAAGCCGCTTCCCTTCCTGGTCTGCGCCCTCGAAGATGTCTCCCTCGGCCTTGGCCCCACGCCTAAGGCTGAGGCGCGTGTCCTTTCTTCTACAGCGCTGACACGCGTCTTCACCCATGTCTACCTCCATGACCCCAGCGTTGACCTTGACAGCCTGCTGGAGCCTGTGCGCGGCGAGCTTGGTGCCGTCGCTTCTGAGGCCGTGAAGGGTCGAGCGGAGGCTCTACTGGCAAAGTTCCAGGCCTTCAGCACCAAGCCCAAGCGAGGCGTTGCCGATCCTGAGGCTCCACGAGGCGAAGTCGCCCAGCGCAGCTCCGTCACCAGCGATGGCACCGCCAGAAAGTGACCCCTTCCCGGCTCCCGTCCTTCTCTTAGCTCCTGCAACATGCATCATGCCTCGTGGAGGCGTTTAATCTTGTGTTTGGCATTGTCAAAGCACTCTATGGAATGTAATATTTGCTTTTGAATTCCTTGAGATTTGCGTTTTTCCTTCCTACTTGCTTGTGTTCTACGTCGGCAGAGCCCAGCCCCGCGCATACCTCAGCCGTCGTTAGCCCCGACCAGAAACCAGGACGGGACCAAGGAGTGAGGGGCTACGTGACAAGTTAGGCTCCTGAGTCGCGATGCTCAAGAGTCCCCCTTGACGCACGAACAGCAAGTAGGGAGGCGAGATGTATGGGTAAATTTACCATTCTACGTCGGCAGAGCCCGGCCCCGCGCATACCTCAACCGCCGTTAGCCTTTCGGAACTAAGGGGTGAGGGGCTTCGTGACCAGTTAGGCTCCTGAGTCGTGATGCTCAGGAGTCCCCCTTGACATTCAAACGGCCTTCGTACCTTGGCTCCGCTCGGGGAGAGGCGTGCGACGAACCAGGCCCGAGGGGCCTGGCTAGGTGGCATGCGCCAGGGCGTGACCTAGGCGAAGCCCTTGTGCCCAGCCCCCTCGCGCGGCACTCCCGAGGGGAGGCGTTACGATGGGGCCTGGTCATTGAGCTCTGGGCTCCCTGAGGTTGATGCGGCCGGGGGCCACCCTCAGTTGTTTATCACCAGCGTGGAGCATAGCGCTTCCGTGTGTGTACGGGCATAGCCGCTCCTTGGCAGTGTCGTCAGCCAGCGCGGAGCATGGTGCTTCCACTGGTGCGTGGGAGGGGGCTCCCCTCCGGGAGGAGCCCCCGGGGCGTGTACAGCCCCGCCCTGACATGTGGCTGGCACGGTAGGGCCTGACGAGGTGTATCTGGGCACCCGTGAGCCAGCGCGGGACTCACGGGGCCCTACCTCAAGGCGTGTTGCGCCTGGCTCTGGGCCTTTGCTTGTAATGTGTTCCTGTAAATTTGGTTAGATGCTGGTGCTCTATGTCCTCTGGTCCCGTCCCCCGAGTGGGCTCAGCCGTCGCTGGTATGCCAGGTCGCGATGTCGTGGACAAGGCCAGAGGGTGAGGGCTGGGGAGCCAGTAAGAGCCCATGAGTCGCGATGCTCACGTACCCCCCCTTTAACGTGCAAGCGGCCGGCATGAAGGAAGAAGGGTGCTGTGGATAGGCATCAAATAACGATCATGACAGGTCAAACGCACGACTTGAATAAACACGAGAGGAATACGCGCCACTAGGTCTGGCCCAGGTGGCTTGGGGATAATGCAGCCCGAGGGGCGCCCCCAATGAAGTAAACTAAAAACATGAACTAAAGGGATACATGCCGCAGGGACGGACCCACGCGGCCTGGGAATGATGCATCCCTGGGGGGCACTCCCAGCTGAAAATGAAACTTGAAGGATGTCACCTGATGATGCTGAATATGAAAGGATGCTGAAGTAGCGGACGGCGTGCGCTGCGGAAGCCGATCTTCACGAGCCCCCAGGCCCAGGAACCTTGGGAGGCTCCGGGGGCGCTGGCGGCTCCTCGCGGACCATCTCCATCTCCGCCAGGACTGTGGAATGCCTGGCCGCCTGATCCTCTAGGATGCTCCTCATGAGGCGCTGACGCACAGCAGCCGCATTCGGCAGGCTGTAAGGCATGCGAACATAGCTGTGGGGTGGACCTTCGCAGCGCCCCACGCGTGAGGGCCAGAGGTGCTCCTGAGAGGCGGCTCGGTTGAGTCCTGGTATGTCGATGCAGACGCGCAGCCCACCATCCTCGCCCGGATGGGGAGCTACTGCGGGTAAGCGGCAGCTGCCACTCATGACTCTTGACTCCTGCAACTCCTGAATGATCTCGCTGACGGACTCCTGAGGGTTTGGCCCTCCTTGCCTCGCCCCTTCCTGCGGGAAATGTATTTTGAAACACGCCTCCAAGTGGTGCCCGAGCGCCTCCCTCGTGATCTTAGCAAAGTCAATGGCCCTCTAGGAGAGAGCCCTCGAGCCTAGCTCGAAGAGGGCGTTGGGCGCGCCTTCCTATGTGATAGAAGGAGGCGCCCCCGGAATAGGCGCGGACCCTGAGGGGATTGCCTCCCGAGGGGTCGGACCAGGTGATGTCTTCTTCTTCTTAGGGGCAGCCTCGGAAAACCTCCCGCTCATGTGATCTGGGTCTTCAATTGATGCGGCTTGGAAAGCACGCTCCAGAGAACACACTGCGTCTCTCTCTACACAAGGCACCGTGATGACTCCACTGCTTCCTGGCATCTAGAGAACATTGTAGCCGTGATGAGTCACGGCCATGAACTTTGCCAAGGCTGGGTACCCGAGGATGGCATTGTACGGCAGGCGAATGTGAGCGACGTCGAAGTCGATGAGCTCGGTGCGGTAGTTGTCGCGATTCCCGAAGGTGACAGGAAGGCGGACCTACCCTATCGGAACGGTGGAACCATCGGTGACTCCTGAGAAAGGCTTGGTTGGCTGCAGCTGATTGTAGGGCACTTGGAGATTATTGAATGTCTCGACGGATAGGACAATGAGCCCTGCCCCGCCGTCGATGAGGGTCCTGGTGACTTGCACATTGCTGATGATTGGGGAACAAAGCATTGGGAGGACTCTGGCTGTGGCCGCGCACTTGAGCTGATCCGCTGAACTGAACGTGATGGCGCACGCTGACCACCTGAGAGGGCGTGTGGCCTCGAGCTTGGGGAGGAATGCATTCACTTCGTGTGTAAACTGCTTGAAGATGCATTGAGAGGCCAAGGCTTGAGCGCCGCCCAAGATGCAAGTGATTGCGCGCGGCTCCTGGAAGCCTCCATCCCCCTCATCCTGATGATGGTCTTCATTCCTCCTCGGCTGTGGTGGCAGAGGAGGGAGGCCCGCGTTGCCTTGTGGGCGATCCTTGCGAGGCTGATCCCTCCAACCCCCCTCGCGAGGTCGGTCCCTCCAACTTCCCTCACGAGGCTGGTCCTGCCAGCGGTCCTCGCGAGGTCGGTCATGCCACCCTTGGCAGGGGCCACGATCTTCCCATCGTCCTCCACCTCTTCCTCCTCCTTGGCCATAGCCCCGGTCGCTATGCTCGGGGCGTCGGCCGGCACGCACGTCCCGCACGGCCTGAGCTCTTGGCATTCGTTGGTGTTGTGGGTGTGGAGGTCGTGGTACACGCAGTACCGGCTACCCTTGGATGACTCAGGCTGATCCCTGCCTCGCTTGGTGTCCGGCTCTGCCGCAAGCACAGCAGCCCCCTTGCGCTTCACGTCCTTGACCTTGCGCTTCTTCTCTTCTGGGTCAGCAGCTGGCAGCTCCAGGAGGGAAAGGCGCCCTTCCTCAGCCCTAGCGCACTTGGTCGCCAAATTGAACAGCCCCAGGGAGGTGCACAGGTCCTTGTGGATCGCAAGCTCCTCCTTCATCTTGACGTCATGTATGCCATCGGAGAAGGCTGAGATGATGGCCTCCTCAGACACCTTGGGGATCTTAAGGCGAGCGTTGTTGAAGCACTGGATGAACTTCTGCAGGGTCTCTCCCGGCTGCTACTTGATGCGGCGCAAGTCGCTCATGGCCGGGGGCCGGTCGCGGGTGCCTTGGAAGTTGGTAATGAATCGGGTGCGCATCTCGTCCCAGGAGGATATCGTGCCAGGAGCTAGGCTCAGGAGCCAGGTGCGGGCGCCATCCTTGAGCGCCATGGGGAACCATGGGGGTCTGGATGCGCTGGAGCGGGAGCTCGCTCGTGTCGGGCCGGTGCGGGGAGCACACGGGCAGCTTCTTGGGGACGAGGGATCTCTTGGCAGCTCTTCTCTTGCTGTGCTGGCGCCGGACAGAGTGGGTTCCGCCCAGGGGCCACACGCCTTGGGGCCAAGGCGCCTTCTTGAGGGGAGGCGGCTGAGGCACCCCCGGTGCTTCGTCTCCCGCGCAAGGCGGGGCGCGGTGCAGTGAGAGGGATGGTGCAGGGGAGCCCCCAGCGGCGCTGACGAGCTCGGTGATGCGGGCGAGCCACTCGTCGTAGAGGTCGTCAACGGGACGGTAGTGCAGGAGCTCCCGTGCCAGGAGCAGCGCGGCGTGCGCGTCCGCAGGAGCGCGATGGGCGTGGGACGAGGAGCCAGCTGGAGTTAGCGACGGGGTGGCGGTGCGGCCTTCTCGCCGCACCAAAGGATGCAGGGATGATGCTTTCTGCTCGTTCCCCGCCGGGCCGGTGGCGGCATTGACGGCAGGCGACGGGGAACGGCAGGGGCGCCCGCGAGTAGCGAGAGCGGCCCGACGCTCGGCACGGGCGCGACGAGCGTCTGACATGGATGCGACGGGAGGTGAAACACGAGGCGATGGAAGGCAGATTCCGGCGCACCCCTACCTGGCGCGCCAAATGTCGGATTTCTGGTTCCGGCAGACCCACAAGGTTCAAACTCTGGGGTGCATGCGGAGATCACACCTCCTGCCTACCCGTGTCTCATCGCCTCGCAAGGATCTAAAGCTACACGAAGAACAACACAAGGGACACAAGATTTATACTGGTTCAGGACACCATGGTGGTGTAATACCCTACTCCAGTTTGTGGTGTGTGGATTGCCTCAGGGGCTGATGATGATGAGCAGTACAAGGAAGAACAGCCTCGCGAGCGTCTGTTCTTGGCTGGAGCGATGAACTGCTAGGGGAGTTCAATCGCCTCTCTTTCTATCTCTATCTCCAGATGCAGATGCCCAAAACCTCTCTCCCTAAAATCTCTCTCTCCAAATCGTCTCTCTCCAAAATCTCTCTCCCTCTCACCCTGTGGGTGGCTAGTCCTATTTATAGGCGGAATCCCTGGGCCTCTTCCCAAATATTGAGCGGGAAGGGCGCCAACAATTGGCCATTTTGAAGCGGAACATCTAGTACACTTATCCTGACTAAAGTTGGTCCTCACCTGCCAAAGACCCTGACGATGATGCCAGCTTGGGCTCCACGATGACCTCTATCCCGCCGTCCTGCTAGTCTTGTTCTTTGTCGGTGTCAAAATCGGCGGATCTCGGGTAGGGGGTCCCGAACTGTGCGTCTAGGCGGATGGTAACAGGAGACAAGGGACACGATGTTTTTACCCAGGTTCGAGCCCTCTCGATGGAGGTAAAACCCTACTCCTGCTTGATTGATATTGATGATATGGGTAGTACAAGAGTGGATCTACCACGAGATCAAGGAGGCTAAACCCTAGAAGCTAGCCTATGGTATGATTATTGTAATGGTTGTTCGTCCTACGGACTAAAACCCTCCGGTTTATATAGACACCGGGGAGGGCTAGGGTTACATAGAGTCGGTTACAATGGTGGGAGATCTACATATCCGTATTGCCAAGCTTGCCTTCCACGCCAAGGAAAGTCCCATCCAGACACGGGACGAAGTCTTCAATCTTGTATCTTCATAGTCTTGGAGTCCGGCCGATGATGATAGTCCGGCTATCCGGACACCCCCTAGTCCAGGACTCCCTCAGTAGCCCCCGAACCAGGCTTCAATGATGATAAGTCCAGCGCGTTTTATAGTCTTCGGTGTTGCAAGGCGGGTTCTCCCTTAAGTTCCATGTACCTGCCGAACAGTGTCCGGCTTCCTTATCAATGTTGCGCTTCTTGGCTTCCACGCCCAATAATGGCCATCTTCCACGCGCCGCACGAATGCGAAAAGCCAGGGTATCTTTTACGTTTTACCCCCTGGACTGTCGACGCGGCTCCTCCTCTCGCACTCCCAGCCCTCTGCCAGGAGACTGGCGGAGATGTTCTGTCCCGCACAGCGAGCTGGTGACGCTCCAAGCGGAGGGATATCTCCCTCCGGCCTTCATGGTCCCTGTTCAAGCCGGGCTGGCCACCTACCAAGGTGGGAAGCAAGCGGAGGCTACCCCAAACCCCAACAAAGGGGAGCGGGTATGCTTTGTCCCCTATCTGATAAGGGGGCTCGGATTTCCTATACATCTGTTCCTCCGCGGGCTCCTGGAGTTCTACGGGCTCCGGCTCCATCACCTCACACCCGCCTCTATCCTGCATATCGCGGGTTACGTAGCTCTTTGCGAGCTATTTCTGGGCGTCGAGCCCCATTTTGCGCTGTGGAAGAGGTTGTTCTGCCTTGTACCCCGTTCTCACGACGGGTCCATATATCAAGTGGGTGGTGCCGAAATATGGCGCATCGCCGGGATCGGATATCCATCCGGAACCCCTAAGAAGGCGTCTGAAGACTGGCCTTCAGAATGGTTTTACATAGAAGACGCTCCGCTGGCAGACCCTGTTCGGATCGGCCTCCCGGAGTTCAGTAATGCTCCTTTGAAGAAGCGCCTTAGCTGGCGCCCACGGAGCCCCCAACTGGAGGAAGACAAGAGCGTCCACTATTTGATGGGCCGGATAAGGTTACTGGCCCATTCCGGGTTGACCATGATTGGAGTCATGGCAACATGCATTATGCGGGGGGTGCAGCCACTGCAATACTGGGGCCACCCTATGTGGGATTTCAACGGGGAGGACGATGCCACCCGTCATGGCCGCAAAGGGCCGGGTTCGGCCGAAGGCCTGGCGAAGATCCTGTCCGGCCTGTACAAGGGGGAGAAGGAGGATTTCCTCCAGACGAACCCGTTGAATGGGTTCTCCATGAATAATCCCCGGCGTTGGGTAAGCGAACACTCTGTGTGCCTGACCCATGCTTTCAAAGTTTAAGTTTCTTATATTATGTTTTCGACGCAGGAGCTGCGTTGGGTTGTGGAGGGCATGCTTAGTCCAGCTCCGCAACCCGAGGATCCAAAGAGATCCCAGGATCCGGCCTCCGAAGAGGACCTGGACATAAAGGTGGAACTAATCGACGGGGTGTTCCACCAGCTCAGCATGGATAATTCTTTAGTCGCCTTCAAGGCGGGAAGCCGAGCCCGCGGCGGCTGACCAACAAGGGTCAGTCCGGCCTAGTAGGCGGAAGAGGAGCGCGGCGCGGATTGAAACGTCGCCGCAAAGGTATAGCTCACGGTTTTTCATTTAGAGCAACGTTCCTAGGAAGCGTTTGAGTGCTCATGACTTTTGTAGGAGAAAAAGTGCCCGCCGGACTGCGGGCGTAGAGGTTGCCAACCCAGCCTCTACCAGCCAAGCTCCAGCACCTGGTCTGGATGGGGAGGCGAGCGCAAGGCGCGAGCCGGATACTCCTCCAACGGAGGATACCAACAGACTGTCCGCCACCAAGTATGAGGTGGAGAGCGTCATGAACCACAGGCGCCGCCGGACAGTTTTTCGTGACGCGTGCTTCTCCCCTGAGGCGTTGAATGCCTTTAACACGGGGGACGCGCACCTCCGTGCTGCTCAAGATGGTTTGACCAGAGCCACGGAGCAGTATGTAAAAGACATACGGGTAAGAGAATTTAATAGTTGTATATGCCAGTAGCCCACGAGACTTAAAGTAGTTATATGAACTGATTTAAGGATCATTCAAAACGCAGGATCTTACGGAGAAGAATACCCAACTTTCTCAGGAGCTGCAAGAGTGTAAGGCCCAACTCGAGGCCGCACTTGCTGCCGCAGGAGGAAACACAAAGACCCCTCCTGGCAACACATTATTTTAAAAAGATAAGTGGTGTGCGGCGTGCGCGCAAGTCTAATAATGACATTGCAGGTGCTGCCGGACAAGATCCGGACAGGCAAGAACTACTGCGCCAGCTGAAGGCCGGCGAGAGGGTGCTGAATAAGGTGCAGCAGGAAAGGAACAAGCTCCAGGATGCCCACGCCCAGCTTGGAGAAGAGCTGAAAGGTGTTCGGGCCGAGCTGTCTGGCTCCGTTAAGGAGAATCAGCGGCTTCGTCGCGGCATCTATAGTAAGTGCTTGAGCGAACTCCTTTGAAAAGAAGAGTTCGGCAAGGAAGTCAATTGACAAAATATGTCTATAGGTATACTCACAGGTCGCCCTGCGGAGGAGATTCCCGTATCAATGGGTGATCAACTTCCCGAGCTGTTGCAACTGCTCGAACGAGTTCGGCAGGCAATGAGCGGCGTCGTCCAGGCTTTATGGCCAGCCCTCTCCCTGCCCGAGGGCCTTTTGGAGCTTGCGGAGAAGCTTCAGGGAGTGCGGCAGTGCTTCCATTTATTGAAGATTTCGGCCTGCTGCCAAGCTGTCAGGGAGGCCTGGGCCATGGTGAAGACGCGGTACAAGAAGGCGGATCCCAACCACATGGCCGAGGTCGGACCTGTGGGGCCCGATGGGAAGGAGATCCCAACCACAGTCAGTCGATTTGACAATGTATTTTAAAATGACATGTAAAATGCCTTCTAGCCGGATTGTAGATCGTTTGTCTTTGCCGACCTTTTCGCTTCAACCTCGGGACCCTAGAGTCCAGAGTGTGTCCGAATACCTTCTTGGTTAAGAAACAACTGGGGCATGCATGGGGACCAGGCGTAGGGGCATTAGTGCTTTATCAGACAAGTGCCCAACTAGTTATGTTATATTACATGGTTAGTAAGAAACATCTTCCAGGGAGAATAGTTCCGTTAAGGGTTCCTTTCCCAGGGAGGCATGCCCTAAAGTGCATGTTCGGTCTGCGAAAAGAGCAGAAAAACATCTGGGGGAAGATAAATAAGTAGGTAAAAAAATCATCTTTCAAGTCACCGACCGAGTATTCCCTTAAGAACGCTAGCTTTCGGCTTCACCCAGTCTGAGGTACACATCCGGCTGACCCGGCAGTAACAATCGCAGAGGTGCTCCCTTTACCTCCTAGCCGAACAATCGGGAATGTAGGGGTAAGCACAGGAGCCAGGCAACCCAGCTTGGCCAAAACTTAAGTCATATCGATGCATATAGTGGTGAATAAAAGGTACACGTGGAAGTGTGACACGTGTGCTGGGCATAAAGCCCTTGTAATTAAGCTTCTTGTAAAGAAGCCCCCAGGTATAATGAGTGCGGATAGCACATCAATTGTGTGCGAACAATGCACAAATAGGCCTTTTAGGGCTTTTATGAATAGGGTTGAGAGAAAAAAGAGAAACAAAAGGCAGCTAAAGTATAAAAATTTGGACGGGGGAAGGGGACGAACTCTTAGTCTGGTGCTAGGCATAGAATCTTTGGAGGCGGGCTGCGTTCGATGGGTTCGGTCGAGTCGGTTGTCCGACGCATTTCGCAGACGGTACGCCCCGCCGATCAAGACTTGATCGATAATGAAGGGGCCTTCCCATTTGGGCTTGAGCTTGTCCTTTTTCTTGTCCGGCAGGCGTAGAACTAGTTCACCAACATTGTAGGTCTTGGCCCGTACTTCTCTGCTTTGATATCTTCGAGCCTGCTGCTGATAGAATGCGGAACGAGCCTTGGCGACGTCGCGTTCTTCCTCCAATGCATCCAAGCTATCCTGCCGATCCAACTCGGCTTCTCTTTCTTCGTACATGTGCACTCAAGGTGAGTCATGAATAATGTCGCAGGGCAGAACTGCCTCTGCGCCGTATACCATAAAGAATGATGTGAATCCGGTAGTACGGTTGGGCGTCGTCCGCAGCCCCCAGAGTACGGAGTCGAGCTCCTCTACCCAGTGCGTGTCCGATTTCGTCAGGGACCGCACTAGCCTGGGTTTGATGCCGCTCATTATTAGACCATTTGCTCGCTCCACTTGACCGTTGGTTTGAGGATGATAGACTAAAGCATAATCGAGCTTAATACCCATATTTTTGCACCATGATTTAACCTCATCGGCCGTGAAGTTCGTGCCGTTATCGGTCATGATGCTGTGGGGGACACCATAACGGTGTACTACCCCGGATATGAAGTCTATCACTGGTCCGGACTCTGCCGTTTTAACTGGCTTGGCCTCTATCCATTTGGTGAATTTATCCACCATGACTAATAGGTACCTTTGCTTGTGGGTTCCCCCTTTAAGGGGTTCAACCATGTCAAGCCCCCAGACCGCGAACGGCCAGGTAATGGGTATAGTTTTGAGGGCGGTGGGTGGCATATGGCTCTGATTAGCAAAGAGCTGACAACCGACGCATCATTGGACTAAGTCCTGAGCATCTGCCCGGGCCGTCGGCCAATAAAATCCTGTACGGAATGCCTTTCCTACAAGGGCCCGAGCTGCGGCGTGGTGTCCGCCTAGTCCGGCATGAATTTCAGCCAGAAGGTTTCGCCCTTCCTCTTCGGAGATGCACCTTTGAAGGACTCCGGTTGTGCTTTTCTTATAGAGTTCTCCCTCATGGACCTGGTAGGCTTTAGACAGCCGGACTATGCAACGGGCCTCATTTTGGTCTTCGGGGAGTTCCTGCCTAAGCAAGTAGGCTAGGAATGGCTCTGTCCATGGGGCGATTACTGCCATTATGTCGTGGGCTAAAGGTGTTGTTTCATTGGCTGAATCGCCAATTATGTTAGATTGTTCTGTGTCGGTTGGTACGGCTGCTTCCGGTTTGTTATTTCCGGACTCCTCTTCCCATAGTACGGATGGCTTAAAGAGCCGTTCCAGGAAGATGTTTGGAGGGACAGCGTCACGTTTTGCGCCGATGTGTGCCAATACGTCGGCTGCTTGGTTATTATCCCGGGCTACGTGGTGGAATTCAAGTCCTTCGAACCGAGCTGACATTCTGAGGACAGCGTTACGATAGGCTGCCATTTTCGGATCCTTGGCGTCAAAGTCTCCATTTACTTGGTATATTGCGAGGTTTGAGTCCCCACGCACCTCTAGGCGTTGAATGCCCATGGAGATTGCCATCCGGAGGCCATGTAAAAGGGCCTCGTATTCGGCTGCGTTGTTGGAGTCCGTGTACATTATCTGAAGTACGTATTGGACTGTGTCCCCGGTTGGGGACGTCAGTACGACGCCAACCCCCAATCCAGCCAACATTTTGGAACCGTCGAAGTGCATAATCCAATTGGAGTATGCGTCGTACTCTTTAGGGAGTTCGGCTTCCGTCCACTCAGCAACAAAGTCAGCCAAAACTTGCGACTTTATAGCTCGCCGAGGTTTGTAAGTTATATCGAATGGTAAGAGCTCAATGGCCCATTTTGCAATCCTGCCCGTCGCGTCAGGGTTGTTTATAATGTCGTTGAGGGGTACTTCGGAATCCACTGTTATCGAACACTCTTGGAAGTAGTGTCGGAGCTTCCAGGATGCCATGAACATCGCATACGCTATCTTTTGGTAGTGCGGGTAACGGGACTTGCAGGTGGTTAACACAGTGGACACGTAGTACACTGGTTTTTGAAGAGGGAATTTATGCCCTTCTGTCTCTCGTTCTACGACGAGTACCGCGCTTACAACTTGATGTGTTGCTGTGATGTATAACAACATTGGTTCGCCCAGGTTAGGCGCAGCCAGGACCGGATTTGTTGCCAATATGGTTTTTATTTCTTCGAGTCCGGCGGTGGCAGCGTCCGTCCACTCGAAGTGTTCGATGCGCCTGAGGAGGCGATAGAGGGGCAATGCCTTTTCTCCCAAACGGGAGATAAAGCGGCTTAGAGCCGCCACGCATCCAGTCAATTTTTGTATTTGTTTGAGGTCTTTTGGAATATCTAGCAGAGACAGAGCTCGGATCTTGGCTGGGTTTGCTTCAATTCCTCTACCGGATACAATGAAGCCCAGGAGTTTTCCGGCTGGTACGCCGAAAACGCATTTTTCCGGATTCAGCTTGATGTCATATGCTCGGAGGTTGTCGAATGTGAGCCTCAAATCGTCTACTAGGGTTTCGACGTGTTTGGTTTTGACGACTACGTCGTCTACGTATGCCTCTACTGTTTTGCCGATCTGGGTAGCCAGACATGACTGAATCATGCGCTGATATGTTGCGCCGGCGTTTTTAAGTCCGAAGGGCATCGTGTTGAAGCAGAATGGTCCATATGGAGTAATGAATACCGTTGCGGCTTGGTCCGCTTCCGCCATCTTGATTTGATGGTAGCCGGAGTATGCGTCCAGGAAGCACAATGAATCGTGCCCTGCGTTAGCATCGATTATTTGGTCGATGCGGGGGAGGGGGAAGGGATCCTTTGGGCAGGCCTTGTTGAGGTCTTTAAAATCGACACATAGGCGCCAGGATTTGTCCTTCTTTGGTACCATTACCAGGTTTGCTAGCCAATCCGGATGTTTGATGTCTGTGATGAATCCGGCTTCCAATAGCTTGGCTAGTTCTTCTCCCATTGCCTGTCTTTTGGGTTCGGAAAATCGTTGAAGGGCCTGTTTGACTGGCTTGAACCCTTTTAGGATATTTAGGCTATGCTCTGCCAATCTGCGTGGGATTCCCGACATATCTGATGGGTGCCAGGCGAAAATGTCCCAATTTTCCCGAAGGAATTCTCGCAGTGCGGCAACTACATCAGGGTTCAACTGTGCCCCGATGGAGGCCGTCTTTGTCGGGTCCGTTGGATGGACCAGGAATTTTACAATTTCGTCCGATGGTTTAAAGGAGGTGGACTTGGATCTCTTATCGAGTATCACATCGTCCCTATTCACCGTAGTGCGCAGCGCGATGAGTTCTTCTGCCGCTAGGGCTTCGGATAGTGCCTCCAGGGCTAAAGCGGCTGTCTTGTTTTCGGCGCGGAGTGCTATGTCCGGATCACTAACGAGAGTGATTATTCCACCGGGCCCAGGCATTTTGAGCTTCATGTACCCGTAATGGGGTACGGCTTGAAAAATTGTGAATGCCTCTCGTCCTAATATAGCGTGATATCCGCTGTTGAACGGGGCCACTTGGAACGTGACCTCTTCAGACCTGTAATTGTCCGGTGAGCCGAACACCACATCGAGTGTGATTTTTCCGGTGCAGCGCACTTCTCGGCTAGGGATTATTCCTCTGAAGGTTGTGCTGCCTCGCTCAATGCGGCTCCAGTCTATTTCCATTTTTTGAAGAGTTTCCTCGTAGATGAGGTTTAATCCGCTGCCGCCATCCATGAGGACTTTGGTAAGTCGAAAGCCGTCCACTATTGGACTAAGCACCAGTGCGGCTGGTGCTCGGGCTGTTCGGAATTTAGGTTCATTGCTGGCGTTGAAGGTGATGGCTGTGTCGCTCCATGGATTTGTTGTTGCTACTTGGTAGACTTCGGCGAGGCTGCGGATTGTTCGTTTCCGCATATTATTTGATGCGAAAGTCTCGAAGACTGTTGATACCGTACCAGTATTGTTGGAGTGGTTTTCCGGGGCTAGAAGCTCCTCGCCACTTTTGGCCACCTGCCGTAATATCCAACATGCTCGAAGGCTATGTGTTGGGATGGCGCCCTCTGTACTGTGGATTTTACAGGGTCCGCTAAGCCATCCCTCCAATACGGTTCCGTGCCCTTTATGGGGTTTTTGCTTTTTGGTTTTTGTACCTGGTGCCTGAGCGTAATGCACCCTTTTGTTGCGCACTAGGGTTGTATTCGGGGCCGGATTGTCCCAAAACTTATTTTCGGTTTTCCGGAAACTCTCCATCGCATAGTACTATCGTACTATGGACGCCAGGTCGGCGAAGCGTGTGATTTCACGACGGCTAACGGCGTTCAAGATTCCCTCGTCCGTGCAATTATTGCAAAAAATTGAGATTGCATTTTCCTCTCGGCAGTCCTTTATCCCGTCCATAACTAGGAGGAATCTGGCCCAGTGTTGATGTACTGTTTCAGTAGGCTCTTGCCGGATTAGAGATAGATCGCATATGTCTGGGCGGGTGGGTGGAATTGAGTCCGGAACCCTACCCATCTCAAGGCTCAAGGGCCGAGACGTTTCCAAATTTGGAAGCTTGGAAAGTGGAACGTTGTCCAACGAGTCCGGTCCGATGCCTGACTTTAGGTTCAGCGCTTGATCGAAGTCCGTCCCTCCGCGGGAATCCGGCATGGAGGGTTCGGCCGCCCGGACATGACTAGTTTTCAATATAGGAGAAGAGTCGCCGCGTTGTTCCTCTACCACTGCAACGTGGTGGGTAACCTGGGGAGAGTTAATCTCTCTCAGATCGGTTTTAGGCCCAATCTGATTGTAGTCTGTAGCAACTCCCAGGGCGGCGATGCGATCCAAGAGCTTGTTTACGGACGAGAGCTCTATTGGATCCAGCCGCTCGGCGAATTCCGAGCTGACATGAAGATTGCTTTTAACGACCTGAGAGGTCATTGTCGAAGCAGTGGCCGGACAGGCGGTCATAAGAAAACCACCTAGCCGGACAGTTTGGCCGGCGGCCAAGGCTCCTTCGGCGAAGATACCGTCCTTGAAGACGGGAAGAAGCATCCTTCCTATCGGTAACGGCACAGAGGAACTCTCAATGAAAGCACCAATGTCGGTGTCAAAACCGGCGGATCTCGGGTAGGGGGTCCCGAACTGTGCGTCTAGGCGGATGGTAACAGGAGACAAGGGACACGATGTTTTTACCCAGGTTCGGGCCCTCTCGATGGAGGTAAAACCCTACTCCTGCTTGATTGATATTGATGATATGGGTAGTACAAGAGTGGATCTACCACGAGATCAAGGAGGCTAAACCCTAGAAGCTAGCCTATGGTATGATTGTTGTAATGGTTGTTCATCCTACGGGCTAAAACCCTCCGGTTTATATAGACAGCGGGGAGGGCTAGGGTTACACAGAGTCGGTTACAATGGTAGGATATCTACATATCCGTATTGCCAAGCTTGCCTTCCACGCCAAGGAAAGTCCCATCCAGACACGGGACGATGATGATAGTCCGACTATCCGGACACCCCCTAGTCCAGGACTCCCTCAGTCTTGTTGCACCGAAATGGTTGCCTTTGCTTGATACTCTTGCCTGCGCTTGCCCCCTTTGCACCAAAGAGGAAGCAAGGACTCTACGCAGGCCGGCGCCCGCCTGGCCTCGGTCATCATGGCTTGCGTCACGGGCACCTCGTGAGGTACCCCACCTTGATCTCTCTGCCTCCTCGCGAGCCAGCCTGACGAGGCTGTACCTGAGGAAGCCTCCTGTCATCCGCCCCGCGAGACTTGGCCCCTCGCGAGGGTCTTGAGCATATGTTGATGAAGATGGGCCGTACTGGGCCACCCCTTGAGCCACGCTGCAGGCCGTAGGCAGGCAAGTCTGGGTACCCCCGTTCCTAGAACACCGACACCTCCCGATCAACAGGACCCCATTTCGACCGTAGGAGGTCGAAGAGAAGTCCGTTTCCTCTGTTTTGCGGTACGCCAGACCCCTCCCGGTGAACAGGATCCTGTTTCGACCATAGGCGGTCGAACACAAGGCCGTTTCCTCCGTTCTGCGGTATGCCAGGCCTCGTTCCAATTGGATGTTCCGTCCAAGCCGGTTGGCTCCCGATGAACACGACGCATTTTGTTGCCTCCCGATGAACACGACGACACAATTTCATCGTTCCGACCCAGCCAGTTGGCTGTCGATGAATAGGACACCGTTGCTGCGTCTCCATGTACACGAGCCCTGGCCGAACGTATGCACGAGTAGGCATAAGATACCCCACCCGTATGTACGTATGTGGCCGTATTTTTTGGTGTGTGGCTGTATGTGCGTGTACACGGTTTAGACGGGGCGGCCTAAACTGCTACGTGGGGGGCTCTGCTATGACATGTGCCGCTACTTACTCAGCCACGATTCATCGTTGCAGAGCGATCGATCGACCAGTATGTACGTACACCATTGTGACAAGATAGACAACGGTACGTACGCTTCGACCTGGTGGGTCCCAGCTATCAGGGAGGATAGGGATGCACTTCCTTGCATGCAAAGGTATAGCTGTCGGGTCCCAGCTATCAGGGGGGAATCATTTTTTTGCCTGTAATAGGGATGCACTTCCTTGCGTGCAAAGATGTAGCTATTGGTTCCCAGCTGTCAGGGGGAGAAAACATTATTTTTCAGGGTAAAAAGGATGCAGTTGCATGCGTGCGTCCATGGGCATGGTGCGTCCCCACTGTCAGCCTCTCATGTACAGTGATCTTCCGATGACTCTCGTTTGTTGACCATGTTGACCACACTATGTCGAGCGCACTAAGGCCGATGGACGATGGCGAGGCCCCAGACTGTAATGACCCGAAGATGGGGAAGACGTGGCAGTGGAGTCGCAGATGGAGAGGAGTGGGAAACTTGGCTGGTTTGGGTGCGCAACAGCACAGCCTCCCACGGGAGACAGGAGCAAGAACAGAGGTTGAAGAAGGAGCATGGCTATTGGATTAACATTCAACGGTCTAGCTGCTAGAATCATTTGTTAATTAAGTTGACAAAGCCATGCGTACACGTCAGCATAGTAGGCCCACAAGTCCGCCACCAAATCTGCCGGGTCCCAGCTGTCATCGGGAGGAATAGTTTTTTCGCATAACAAGGAGGCACTTCCTTCTGTGCGAAGATACAGCCGGTGGGTCCCAGCTGCCAGGGGAGGAAACATTTTTTCAGCTTAATAGGGAGGAACATTCCTTGCGTGCGACCATGGACCTCGTGGGTCCCAGCCGGCAGGCTCTCCACGTACAGTCCTCTTCCGATGACTCCCATTTGTTGACCACGCCGCGCCGAGCGTAGCGAGGCGATGGACAACGGCGAGGCCTTGGACGGGAACGACCCAGAGATGGGAAGACATAGTAGTGGAGTTGGAGATTAGAGGAGTACAAGGGTTATAACTAGTTCTGGTGTGGCGTGGGGCTGCAGTGGGTGGAGAATAACAGGATGTGTGGAGGGGTGGAGGGATAGCCTGGTCGGTGGTGGGGTAGCGCTTCGCAGCGATGCTTCTAAGCAGAGCCGCTAGCCACCGGAGGCCGGAGCAGGCGGTCCCGATGATGCTGGAGGAAGAAGACGAGAGATTGAAGGTGCATGCCGGCCGTTGGATATAAATCCAATGGTTGTGGATGTCATGATCATTTGTTGACCAAGTTGACAACACCTTGTGTAGGCTTTGACCTATTGGCCCACATGTCAGCCTGCAAAAATGTGGCATATATTTAACCCATGTTTTCTAGAATTTACAGTCCATTTGCTGGGCTGGCTGAACAAATATTTCCGCGTCAATGCGGCCCATTTAATATTTTCTAAGAAATCCCAGCCCATTTGCACTTTCTTGAAATACACGAATTAGCTAGGCTCGTTCTATATATAATGTTAGGTTAGAAGGAGCAATTATATCAAAGACTAAACTAGAGTGACACATTTTTTTATAAAAAATTAACAAATTAGCGAGTTATTGCTCAAAACAAAAATGAGAGCGTTATTATTACATTGGTCCTTAAAATCTTCGCAAGCTTTTGTACGCAATCACCAGGATTTTCCTTGCCTGTGAGTCAAAAACAATCAGGATTTTCCTCGCCAACTTCTGTTAAACATTTACTTTTCTAAGTTAATAACACGTGGGATGTTTTTATAATGTATATATAAGTAAATATATGATCATAGTAATAATATAAATATATATAATGTGGTTAGAAGGGAAAACATAAATTGGACACATATTATTATTCTTATATATAGATAAATAGAACAGAGATCTGCGTTTTATTAAAAAACATACATTGGGCTGCCGATCTTTAAGAAAATGTAAAACCTACGCTGGGAGGCCCATAGGCCGGTACGTACATGATGGACCTCAAAAAATAAGTTGAAACCACTATCTCCGTATGTCATGGGCTACGCGTGTTAAAAAACAAAACCTAGGCCTAGCTGATACTTATTCGCCCTCTGGAAAAAAAATGATACCAGCTAGATCCCCGATACCCCTTTCCCGCAACAACAACAAAAAAAAGATCACCGATACCCCTGAAAAAAAAGCTCCCCGATAACAGTCATCGTTGGAAATTTATTTTGTTGATTGACTAAGGTTGACAAACCCGTGGGCCCCAACGTCAGTATACAATTAGGAGGAAGCTTTTTTCCAATGGGGCACTTGCTTGCATGCGGCTTGGACCTGGTTTGTCCCTACTGTCAGTCTCTCGGCGTACGATCCACTCTGGATTCCTCTCGTTTGTTGAGCATGTTGACAATGGCATACGGCAGCGCCACGGCGAACGCACACGGACGGGAAAGAACCGGAGCCGGGGAAGATGCCTTCATTCTTTCGAACATACCGCACTAGTCCGGTGGCTGTAGCCCTCTCACCCAAAAGTTGTACTACCCGGGTTCGATTCCAACTGGTGCAGTTGAAAAATATCTAACACTTGCCAAAATTTCGTCCCTAGTTGTTCGCACACTCAACATTGTCTTGCCATTTTGAAAATAGCATATATTTTTGACTTTGCGTCATATGAAGATGTGCTATACATGAATGTTGATCAGCATGATGTTAACTTGTTGTTAGTTCCATTTTTACCATGAATAAAATTTCCAACATTCTATTATCCATGTTTGGAAAGTGCTTGTTGATTTAAATTCTCTGCCTCTAAAACATGCAGTTTCTTATCTGAAAATCACTTGGACAAGCAGCCATCACCGGTGTTGGATTCGATGCTGCGCTTCTTCAATCCACCGGCAGGCACGAGGGGGAAATAAATTTCTATCCCGTGCTATCGGTTGGGGAATGGAGCGAACTGGATTAAAGAGGGGGTCGGTGGCGCGACTAAAGAAGCACATCAAACACGATTTTTTCAGTGGATGGCTCTCGATGGCGTTTTTTTACTTGCCTTTGCACCATACAACATGTATTTTTAGCCTCCCAGCTCGTGGTGGACCAGCAGCCCATTTGCTGGGCGGGCCAACCTACAGAAAACAGCACTCAGTTTTTCATCAAGCCCCAAAAACAGCACAGTACTAAGTTTGTTTTGAGGCCGAAGACATTACGGTAAGGGTTAAGCGGGGGAGGGGGAAGACAGAGCAAAAAGATTAAAAAGAGTTGATGCGTCGTTGCTACCCTAACAAGAAGGTGCAATTCTTCTCGGGAAGAAGGTCCGCCATTGACACCCACACGTCACAAATCCCACAATAGACATACTAACAAGTTCAAACACAAGTACAATAGAAAAGGTAAACATTCATATCAAACTCAGGTTCATAGGACTCGTTCATATTCATAGCCAACATTCACAATCAACAACTCAAAAGATTCATATATACACAAGTTCAGCATGTCTATGCATCCAAATGATTGATAGATCACAAGACAATATTCATAGATAATTCACAAAAAAGATTCAGATATACACATGTTCAGAATGTTTATGCATCCAAATGATTGAGATCACAGCCAATATCATCCATGGAAAAACTTTAATTACCTAGGGTACAGACTGGTAATTCAGTCAGAGGTACTTCTTACTGAAATTAATGCTTGTACGAGTAAACTTTCGAGTACATAAGAGGCAGTACAGACAACCTGAACTTTGCTTGTAGGTTTATCCTCAAAATAGTGGCACCATGCTGAGGGAGGTTTGAGCAACTTGGCCACTACTTTCATCCAACTAGTTTACTGGCTCATCTTTGTCCTGTAGCTCGCCAAATTTCTACATTGCAGACAAGAAACAAGGCAATTGAGAAAATGAACCACCCAATTTTTTTATTCAGTTCAACTAAAATGGAGCATTCCTGGCATGCGGACTGATTAAGTGCCAGATGAATATACGCATTAACCAACTTGTTTGGAATCTTTAGACTCCATGCCATACAGTTCGCTACCATATGTGTTGATAACCAAATGGCACAAGTTGGGACCAAAGACTGGACTGCCTTTTTCTGGGCAACTCTCCTAATACTTGGAGTTTGACAACTGGTTGACGCCAGTTGATACTCGAATGAATATAGGCACTTCTTCTTGTCGACATCGATGCTTGTCTGAGTGAACTTTGGAGTACATAGCAGCAACGTAAGTATATGTCCATCTGATCTTTTTTTGCAGTTCTACTGAAATCGCCCAATGTAATGATTTGCCTACGAGTTCAGGCTCCAAGCTACTCCTTTACGAAATCGGCAAACAATAGCACAATACCAAATTACCAATACATATGACAAGCACAATAATCAGGATAAAGACCAGTACCAACCTATGTGAGGTAGCATATCAATTACTATTTCCTTTGACTGGAAGCCAAGATAAGCGATGCGCCTGACAGGAAAGGAAGGAAGGAAGCCGAGATAAGCGACTGACAAGAAAGGAAGCAGTCGAGGCAATGAAGCACCCAAAGTTTTTGTGCAGTTCCACCAAAATCGAGCATCCCTATTGGCACATATATTGAGAGAGTGAGATTACTATAATAGTGGGACTAGTTGATGAAACATACATTAACAAATAGAAGCACCCTCATCATCTTAATGGGTAAAGTTAGCAACATAGTAGTCTTGCTTAAAGAGAGGTATTAGTTTATTTAATCACTGTCAATTAGCTCAACAGTCAAAGCATTGCCATGTATCATAGGTTGCAAAACTTTAACGTGCAAAGATAAAGGAGTTTCTCATGACAATAGCACAATACAAATAGAGATGACAACAAATTAATATGGATGAAGGCCTTAGACTGGTACAAACCTGAGCAAAAAGCTTATTCATTTAGTCCCAGAAGAGATGATACAGCACTCACTGGAATCACTCAATAGTATACATTTTTGTGCACTTCAAATGTATGGTTGAAATCACTCTGTTTACCAGTGCTGAGATTATATCCAAAGATTATCAAGAACTTCCAGCAGAGTTAAAGCACTGGCTGGGAAATAGTTCATTGTATTGTCTTGTGTAGTTCCACTAAAATGTATGATTGGCACAACATGATCCCTGTTTGCACAAGTAGGAACAAGGTGAAACCTTCATTAGCTTAGTGAGAAAGGATAGAAATACATTAGCATATTACTCTAATAGTAGCATCAAATTCATGATGGACAATACGCAAAACATTGCCTCATTGAACCAATGGCAATAAATAGACATGCAAAACAATAGCACTATTATGTCATGACACTACCAAGATTCCCTCCCTGCTCTTCCACATGATTCACCTTGACAAACACACATACACACGTACATGATTCAGCATAGGGTGCTACTAAATATTTTTTTAACTCCGACAGGAAAATTAGGCAGCAATAAATTAGTGCTACTTAAGTCCTCCTAATTAATTAAGTGACCTTGTAGGAGAGACAACATAAGTCGAAGGGCTCCCTGGAGGATCGTCTCACATGTAAGGTAGACATTGCCAGAGCCCTTGAATGGCCTCGACCGAGGCCTCGGCTTCAGCAAGACCACCTTGGCACTGTTGATCGTGTAGAGCTGGGTCACAGATGCATTCAGAATCCAGTTAATTAGTATGATGTGTCGTCAACCCAAGTACTACTCTACTGCATTTCTCTATCTATCTCTACTCTACTCTTATCTACTCTACTCTTATAAAAACAGAGTTGGTGATGATGGTGTGCCTGCCATCCTGCAATATAGGCCGTCTGATTTATATCTGACCGATTGGAAGGAAACTATGGCAATTTTGCAAAAAGGTACCCACACAACTCTCCACATTTGCAAATAAGGCCTTCCTCATTCATCCTTTTCTCTCACAAGATAAACTACTCATACAAATGCATTTTGATGTCACGTGCAATGCACAAGAATCTTGCTAGTCTTCCAAGTAAATTAAGACTAGTAGCAACACAGTGTCGCGGGAAACCACGGCCACCTATGGGACCAGGAGGCCCCTTGTTGGTTCGGCAGGGGGACGTCGTGTAGCACAAAGAGCAGAAGGACGCAGGGCAGCACAGCAGAGATCACACAGGCAGTTTTACCCAGGTTCGGGCCGCTGCCAGGCGTAAAACCCTACTCCTGCTTTGGTGGATTGATGATTGAAATGTGGTGGTGGAGCGCAGTACACTTAACTGGCAAGGGTTGCCTCAGGGCGGCAGCGACTACACGCGTATGGGGTGTGAGTTATCCAACCTTCTAACCTCTCGAACCCTACCATGGGCCTCCTTTTATAGGTCAAGGGCTCACCACAGTGGCAAATCAGTCATTAGACACTGATAAGATAGCAAATAGTGCTATCATACCTAACTCTGCAGGCTGACAGGGCGCATTTCATGCGCATCTTAACTTCACGTCGTTGGTGGCCCGGCAAGGCTCGCTGGGCTATCTTGCCAGCTCCACGCCTACTCATTTGACACGTCGTATGACGGGTGTCATCTATGGGTTTTCTAGTAGAAAGGGGCTGCCATGTGGCGAATGGCTACCACTTAATCACTCTTCGGATTGACACCGCACTGATTAACGACGTGAGTTGTGGTGGAGTGGTCGGTGAAGTGATTTAGCCTCCGCAAGTCTCGGCAAGCCCTGCAAAGATGCCTTGGCTGCCCTCTTCTGGTGGTGGCCTCGTCCCTTGCCGGGCTCGCCTGCCCGGCAGAGAAGGCCTTTCCCTTAACGATATCTTGCCCTTCTGGCTTGGGCTTGGTCCCTATGATCTGCTTGTTGGTTCCTCGAATCTCTTGGTTTCTTGTACATTTTGGTTCGATCTTGGCTTGTCCGTGTACGAGTCAGGGGAAAACATGTACCCTTGTATATTTTCCCCGACGTAAGCCCCCAGTCCTGAGCCACACGTGTCGTGAGGCATGTTGGTTTAGGTCCAAAACCGTGCGCGGACACATGGCAGGAGAGGACTGTGCGTGCTGGTTTTCCATGACGACTAGTCAATCCAACGTCCACTTCATGTAATTATTGCACGTCGTGGGGTCATGGGACTATAGCAGTTAAGGTGAAACTGTAATGTTCCGAAGCGTCGCGCCTCCGTTCTGCTCCCCCCCATTAAGAGCAGAGAAAAACGGAGCAGCACGATTCACCTGTCTCCTGCCCTGCTTTCCCATCTTCTTCCTTCACAAGCCAAGTGATAGTTCCTCCTCTCTTCCTTCCGCCATCGCCCTTCCCATTGATTCCTTGTCCCATCCACATTGCCGCTGCCAGAATGGGGAAGAAACCCACGGAGAATAAGAAGCAAACGGCCGCGGTGAAGGAGGCCGCCGCCGAGGGAAGCAGGAGAGGAGCAGAGCTAATCAAGAAGTAGAGTGAAGATGTCATCTTCACCCCGTCAAACTTGAGCAGCCCCGTCCTTGGAGCGAGGTATGAGTACCTGTGGGGAAGGCCTGTTGAAAAAGGGCATGGAGCGCCCATGGTTTATGCGGCGGGGAAGGAGGAGCCGCCGGATTCTTATTGATTCTTCTACGCTTACTTCATCTACGGCCTTTGTTCCCCCCTATCTGAGTTCTTTGAGGCAATCATGAATATCTACGGGTTCCACCTCCTCAATTTCACGCCAAATGCAACGGTGACTACAGCCATCTTCGCGCATTTGTGCGAGAATTTTGCCGGAGTTAGGCCCAATATGGATCTGTTCCGGCATTACTTCGTCCCGTGAGTGGAGAGCAGAATTTACTGTTTCAGAATCATTAGCTGGATGCCACGCGCGGCGAGGAAGATCTGGGATTACCTCCCTGGGTACCAGTGTGAGAGGTGGGACGAATGGAGAGGAGATTGGTGTTGGATCCAGGATAACGAAGCCCCCGAGTTTTGCGAAGCCCAGAAGAAATGTGTTGAGCGCGGCAAGGCTTGGAGCGCCAAAGGCCTTACTGAGGATATGCTGCGCCCGGTAATCAATAGGATCACCCGTTTGAGGACTACCAGGTTAACCATCGAGCATGTGGGGGCAGACTTTCTTATCCGCCGCATCTCACCGTTGCAGGAAAGGGACAGATCCACGTGGTTGTATGGCGATGCGGCAGACAGGATGAGGTTGCTTCCCGGATTGGCCAACAACTTGTCAGTTTATGGTCATGCCTGGTTGTGCGACCAACTGTTCGGTCGCTTCGAGTTGTTCAAGTTCCCGGCAACCATCATCCCTCTGAACGTCAATTCTGCCCGAGACCAAATATTGAAATGGATGCCAGACTGCAACACTGAAGGGGTAGCGAGCACTTGGCAGCTACCCACCATGGATGAAGAGCTCGAGTGGTCGAACACCCTGGTGGAGAGGGCCACCAAGGCTGAAACCAGAATGTATAAGCCCACCTCCTCTGCGGAGGTGGCATATATTTTGAAGAGGGTTGAGGAAGACAAGGCTGCCCGCCTTGCGGATATGAGGAAGGCAGGACGGGACGGAAAGGGCAAGGGGAGAGCTGAGGATGGAAATTCTTCCCAGGGTGGCAGCGAGGTGCAAGCCACGTGAGGGGCTGTCGGGGAAGAGTTTGTCGAGGATAACTTTGTCGGGCAAGATGACCTAGCCATGGCAGCAATGGAGCTTCAAGAGGAGGAGGAGGTCGGTGAGGTTGCGAAGCCCGAGGAGTGGCTCGCGGCTGGGCCGCAAGCCCCCGAGCCGGACACCGAGCAGCGCACCCGCAGGCGTACCGCCGCCAACCCAGCCACCAAGAAGGTGAAGAAGACTACCACTAAAGCCACCGAGGCTGAGGTGGTGTGCTGCCAATATCCTAGTCTCACCAGGACCAAGACCTCTTCCACCGGACGAGCGGCAGTCGTGGAAGATGATCTCTATTCTAGCTCGAGTTCGAGTTCTTCGCAGAACTCATCTTCACCTGATCCCCCGGCTCCGCGCCAGGCACCGTAGCTGCCGGAGAGCTCTTCCCCTCCACCCCCGAAGAGGAGAAGGGATCCCTCACCTCCCATGGAGTTCAACTTGGACTCCATGCTCATTGTAGAAGAGTAAGGAGGATTTTTTTTGTGGATAGCTTGTGCATACCCAATTATTTTTGCCGACTGACCTCTTGCTTTTCTTGTCGTTGGCAGGGAGGCGGAGGAGGACACAGAAACCTGAATTGGAGGAAGCTCTGGCGTCTTGGATTGTTGAATTATTGAAGGGCGCAGAGAGCTCGGCCTTGGCGGGGGTGATGCAGAGGACCCTGTGCCGAGCCCCCAGCCCAGCCCTTGGCCCGGGAACGGAGACTTGGTTCCACTCGCCGGGGGTGATGGGGACAGCCTTCTTGCTTATTCAGGTGGAGGGGGAGGTGAGATGACGCAGGGCGAGCCCCTCCCCGAGGGGCACGCTTCCCTCGCTGCTCGAGCTGGAGAGACCCCCACAGAACCTTTCGTGGATGATGTTGCACAGAAACTGTCGGGACTACCATGGAAGAGGGTGAAGTTCAGGGCCCGGCAACAGCTGTTGCCAGGGAAACAAAGGTTCCTGCCTGGCAGACTTCTCCATGTACTTCATTTGTTCCCTCTTTCGTGCTCTGGTTATTTCTCCTGGCTTCTCTATTTGTTTAAGACTTTTGCTTCTTCGTGATTTGCCGGCTCTCTCATATGCAGCCCCCCAAACCGAAGAACCAGACCTGCTGGAGGTGGTGGCTGATATAGGAAGGGCCGTTGCAGTCGAGCTCGCTGCTGCTGAGACACAGGATCTTCTTGCCGGGAATGCGCATTGTTCCATGGTGGTGACGGAGAATTCTCCGGAGGACGTCCCGGCAGGGGAAGTGGTCGTCAAGATGAAGATCCCTCTCCAGACCATGGGCCCACTCCCTGCCACCGGGACCATCGCTAAGATCCTGCCATCCTCCTTGAGCACGCTGTCTATGGTGCTGTCGCCACCCAGAGCTGGAGCCCCCGGCCTGTCCCTGACGATGGATGCTGAGCTCGATGAGGAGTTTCAACATCTCCTGGCTCCGCTTCATCAGGGAGCTGGAGAGGCCGATGACTCAGCCGCCGTTGCCATGGACTTGTCCTTCATGGAAGCTATGGCGGTGGGCATGAAGGAGATGCAGGCCGGACACAACCAGAAGTGGCTGGCGCTCAATGAGCAGCGCGAGTCCATCAACAGGATGAACCAGAAGCTAAAGGATAAAGTCTTGGAGCTGCACGCGTGGCACAACAAGCAGTTCAAGGTGCTCTTCAGGCAGCAAGAGACGCTACAGATGACACAGGAGGATGTTATGGCTCGCGAGGTGCGCTTGGCGTACCGCAAGGCATCTCTGTATGCCAGGGAGCGAGAGATTTCCCTCCGGGAGGAGAAGCTCGAAGCCACCCTTCGTGCCAAAGATGACGATCTCGAGGCTCTTGTTAGCCAGCGCACTAAGGATCTGAAGGACAAGCATGGAGCGGCCCTGGACGCCGTTGCCACTGACTCTGCTGCCCAACTGAGGAAGCTCACTGATGACCTAGCCGCCACGTCCGCTGCCAAGACTCATCTGGACCAGCAGGTGTGACGCCCCTGATTCAATTGTACACTAATCATACACTCAAATGTGTATGATCAAGATCAGGGACTCACGGGAAGATATCACAACACAACTCTAGACACAAATCAAAATAATACAAGTTTTATATTACAAGCCAGGGGCCTTGAGGGCTCGAATATAAGCTCAACGCACAAGAGTCAGTGGAAGAAACAATATCTGAGTACAGACATAAGTTAAAGAAGTATGCCTTAAGAAGGCTAGCAGAAAAGCAACAATGATCGAAGAGGCAAGGCCTCCTGCCTGGGACCTCCTAACTACTCCTGGTCATCGGCGGTCTCCATGTAGTAGCATCCATCGGCGGTGGCATCTGGCTCCAGGGATCCATCATCTGGTTGCATCAACCAGAAAGAAGAAAGAAGGGGGGAAAGGGGAAGCAAAGCAACCGTGAGTACTCATCCAAAGTACTCGCAAGCATCAGATCTATACTAAGATGCATTGGTATCAAATGGAAGGGTTGTATCTGTGGACTGAACTGCAGAATGCCAGAATAGAGGGGGAAGGCCTAGCCTATCAAAGACTAGCATCTTCAAGCAGCTCGAAGCATCTGCAGCATGTAGAAGAGTAAAGAATAGTAGTTTAATATTTAACAAACATGTTGTAGAACCAACGCCCAGAGATCCTTCCTCGACCCCCTGCGAGAAATCAATCTCGGAGCCACATATCCATCACATATCTCAAGTATCCATTTCTAGTTATATAATATCAGGATATAAGTCTGAACGTCCATTACCGTGGACACGGTATTCGAATATATATCTTCTCTATAGGGGTGCACCACGTTACCCAACACGCTCGATCACTCTGGTCGGACACACCTTTCTGGGGTCAATGCCTGCCCTCGAAAGATCAATACATCGCAGCCCTACCTAGGCTCTGCAGAGAGGTCCCTGGCGGTCTACATCCTAAGCACTACGGGGTCTTGGGCCCATCGCCCACAACACTCCGGGTCGTTGTGTGCAGGGTGGATACCAGCACCGCCTCGGATGGCCAGCACGATCAGACCGTGCCACAATGCTGAACTGGATGTCTGACAAAGCTTCGGTTGATACTCCAACGTCGAGGCCCATATCTATTCTCGCATGGTGGTTAGTGCGTAAAGGCCAGAGGCCAACTCAGAACAAATACCCAAACTTGTTAGTGCATTGGGGGCTCGCGGAAACGAGCAGAGACTCACGATAAGATGACCCCGTCGCCCCGTCTCATGGACTTACGGCAAGGGCCCAGAGTGCCCGGCCGTGCCATGTGGAAAACTCACGGGTGCTCTATGGGCCCGCCTGACTTTCACATCAACTCGCGGGTACCCCTCAGGGCCGACCCGACTTCAACAATGGTCTCAAGTAAAGTCAAGGTAACCGTGTGTCCAAATATCAAGGGGAAAACCCGAGGAATCACCCATGGAGGATTCCACTTGATGTAACCATCAAGGTGAATGTAAGAGGATCCACCCTCGAGGTTCACACTTGAGGTGTTGCATGACAGAGCCATATCGGGAATGGTGAAAGAGGAACCACCCTCAACGACAAAACTGGATAGCTACACTATAGAACTATCATCAGGAGTGCATTATGAGGGATCACCCTCGGCACTCGATAGTAGCTCTGCTGAGTCGAGCAACTAAAGGGGTGTGATGTGATGTGAGGTGTCAGGCTCTGGTCCTCGATCACGTTGATCGAGTCATCAAAGATGAAGTAGGGGCAACAAGGACAAGGTGGGGGTCACTGATGGATCACTAACGAACCTATACTAAGCAGTTTAGGATAAGCAGGTAAGGTATAATGAGCAGGTTACAAAAGAAGGCTATGCATCAAAATAGGAGCAAATAATAACAGTAGCAAAATCTAATGCAGGCATGAGAGAATGGAATGGGCGATATCGGGATGATCAAAGGGGGGGCTTGCCTGGAAGCTCCGTCGAAAGGGGTAGAAGGGTCGTCATCGACGTAGTCGATCACAATGACATCAACATCGGTCTCGGGGTCTACCGGAGAGAAGAGGGGGGAGAAACAGTAAATACACGCAAACATATGCACAACAAGACAATAAGCGGTGCTAGAGGTGATCTAACTGTTGGGGAACATTGCAGAAAATTAAAAATTTTCCTACGGTTTCACCAAGATCCATCTATGAGTTCATCGAAGCAACGAGTGAAAGAGAGATGCATTTACATACCACTTTTGTAGATTGCGAGCGGAAGCGTTCAAAAGAACGGGGTTGAGGTAGTCGTTCTCGTCGTGATCCTATCACCGGAGATCCTAGCGCCGAATGGACGGCACCTCCGCGTTCAACACACGTACGGTCAGCGTGACGTCTCCTCCGTCTTGATCCAGCAAGGGGGAAGGAGAGGTTGATGATGATCCAGCAGCACGACGGCGTGGTGGTGGATGCAGCAGAACTCCGGCAGGGCTTCACCAAGCAACTGTGGGAGGAGGAAGAGGTGTAGCAGGGGGAGGGAGGCGCCAAGACTCAGGGGTGCGGCTGCCCCTCCCTCCCCTCCCTTTATATAGGCCCCCAGGGGGGTGCCGGCCCCTGGAGATCTGATCTCCCAGGAGGGCAGCGGCCAGGGGGTGGAGTGCCCCCCAAGGCAAGTGGGGCGCCCCCCCCCCCCCCCCACCCTAGGGTTTCAACCCTAGGCGCAGGGGGTGGGCCAAGAGGGGCGCACCAGCCCACTATGGGCTGGTTCCCCTCCCCACTTCAGCCCATGGGGCCCTCCGGGATGGGTGGCCCCATCCGGTGGACCCCCGGGACACTTCCGGTGGTCCCGGTACAATACCGGGTGACCCCGAAACTTTCCCGATGGCCGAAACAGCACTTCCTATATATAATTCTTTACCTCCGGACCATTCCGAAACTCCTCGTGACGTCCGGGATCTCATCCGGGACTCCGAAGAACATTCTCTTTGCAGCATACTCATATTCATACAACCCTAGCGTCATCAAACCTTAAGTGTGTAGACCCTACGGGTTCGGGACACACGTAGACATGACCGAGACGGCTCTCGGGCAATAACCAACAGCGGGATCTGGATACCCATGTTGGCTCCCACATGCTCCTCGATGATCTAATGGGATGAACCATGATGTCGAGTATTCAAACAACCCCGTATTCAATTCCCTTTGTTAATCGGTACGTTACTTGCCCGAGACTCGATCGTCGGTGTCCCAATACCTCGTTCAGTCTCGTTACCGGCAAGTCACTTTACTTGAACCGCAATGCATGATCCCATGACCAAACACTTGGTCACTTTGAGCTCATTATGATGATGCATTACCGAGTGGGCCCAGAGATACCTCTCCGTCATATGGAGTGACAAATCCCAGTCTCGATCTGTGTCAACCCAACAGACACTTTCGGAGATACCTGTAGTGCACCTTTATAGTCACCCAGTTACGTTGTGACATTTGGTACACCCAAAGCACTCCTATGGTATCCGGGAGTTACACGATCTCATGGTCTAAGGAAAGGATACTTGACATTGGAAAAAGCTCTAGCAAACGAACTACACGATCTTGTGCTATGCTTAGGATTGGGTCTTGTCCATCACATCATTCTCCTAATGATGTGATCCCGTTATCAACGACATCTAATGTCCATAGCTAGGAAACCATGACTATCTGTTGATCAACGAGCTAGTCAACTAGAGGCTTACTAGGGACATGTTATGGTCTATGTATTCACACGTGTATTACGATTTCCGGATAATACAGTTATAGCATGAATAAAGACAATTATCATGAATAAGGAAATATAATAATAACCTTTTATTATTGCCTCTAGGGCATATTTCCAACAGTCTCCCACTTGCACTAGAGTCAATAATCTAGTTACATTGTGATGAATTGAACACCCATAGAGTTCTGGTGTTGATCATGTTTTGCTCGCGAGAGAGGTTTAGTCAAAGGATCTGCGACATTCAGATCCGTATGTACTTTGCAAATATCTATGTCTCCATCTTGAACATTTTCACGGATGGAGTTGAAGCGACGCTTGATGTGCCTGGTCTTCTTGTGAAACCTGGGCTCCTTGGCAAGGGCAATAGCTCCAGTGTTGTCACAGAAAAGTTTGATCGGCCCCGACGCATTGGGTATGACTCCTAGGTCGGTGATGAACTCCTTCACCCAAATTGCTTCATGCGCTGCCTCCGAGGCTGCCATGTACTCCGCTTCACATGTAGATCCCGCCACGATGCTCTGCTTGCAGCTGCACCAGCTTACTGCTCCACCATTCAACATATACACGTATCCGATTTGTGACTTAGAGTCATCCATATCTGTGTCGAAGCTAGCATCGACGTAACCCTTTACGACGAGCTCTTCGTCACCTCCATAAACGAGAAACATGTCCTTTGTCCTTTTCAGGTACTTCAGGATATTCTTGACCGCTGTCCAGTGTTCCTTGCCGGGATTACTTTGGTACCTTCCTACCAAACTTACGGCAAGGTTTACATCAGGTCTGGTACACAGCATGGCATACATAATAGATCCTATGGCTGAAGCATAGGGGATGACACTCATCTCTTCTTTATCTTTTGCCGTGGTCGGGCATTGAGCCGAGCTCAATCTCACACCTTGCAATACAGGCAAGAACCCTTTCTTGGACTGATCCAGTTTGAACTTCTTCAAAATCTTATCAAGGTATGTGCTTTGCGAAAGACCTATGAGGCGTCTCGATCTATCCCTGTAGATCTTGATGCCTAATATGTAAGCAGCTTCTCCAAGGTCCTTCATTGAAAAACACTTATTCAAGTAGGCCTTAATGCTGTCCAAAAGTTCTATATCATTTCCCATCAAGAGTATGTCATCTACATATAATATGAGAAATGCTACAGAGCTCCCACTCACTTTCTTGTAAACGCAGGCTTCTCCATAAGTCTGCATAAACCCAAACGCTTTGATCATCTCATCAAAGCGAATGTTCCAACTCCGAGATGCTTGCACCAGCCCATAAATGGATCGCTGGAGCTTGCATACTTTGTTAGCATTCTTAGGGTCGACAAAACCTTCTGGCTACATCATATACAGCTCTTCCTTAAGATGTTCGTTAAGGAATGCCGTTTTGACGTCCATTTGCCATATCTCATAATCATAGTATGCGGCAATTGCTAACATGATTCGGACGGACTTCAGCTTCGCTACGGGAGAGAATATCTCATCGTAGTCAATCCCTTGAACTTGTCGATAACCCTTAGCGACAAGTCGAGCTTTATAGATGGTAACATTACCATCCGCGTCCGTCTTCTTCTTAAAGATCCATTTGTTTTCCATCGCTCGCCGATCATCGGGCAAGTCTGTCAAAGTCCATACTTTGTTTTCGTACATGGATTCTATCTCGGATTTCATGGCTTCAAGCCATTTGTTGGAATCTGGGCCCTCCATCGCTTCTTCATAGTTCGAAGGTTCACTGTTGTCTAACAACATGATTTCCAAGACAGGGTTGCCGTACCACTCTGGTGCGGAACGTGTCCTTGTGGACCTACGAAGTTCAGTAGCAACTTGATCCGAAGTACCTTGATCATCATCATTATTTTCCTCTCCAGTTGGTGTAGGCATCACAGGAACATTTTCTTGAGCTGCACTACTTTCCTGTTCAAGAGGTAGTACTTCGACAAGCTCTACTTTCCTCCCACTTAATTCTTTCGAGAGAAACTCCTTTTCCAGAAAGGATCCGTTCTAGGCAACAAAGATCTTGCCCTCGGATCTTAAGTAGAAAGTATACCCAATGGTTTCCTTAGGGTATCCTATGAAGACGCATTTTTCCGACTTGGGTTCGAGCTTTTCAGGTTGAAGTTTCTTGACATAAGCATCACATTCCCAAACTTTTAGAAACGACGGCTTAGGTTTCTTCCCAAACCATAATCCATACGGTGTCATCTCAACGGATTTAGATGGTGCCCTATTTAAAGTGAATGTAGCTGTATCTAGAGCGTATCCCCAAAATGATAGCGGTAAATCGGTAAGAGACATCATAGACCGCACCATATCCAAATGAGAGCGATTACGACGTTCGGACACACCGTTATGCTGAGGTGTTCCGGGCGGCGTGAGTTGTGAAACGATTCCACATTTCCTTAAGTGTGTACCAAATTCATGACTTAAATATTCTCCTCCACGATCTGATCGTAGAAACTTTATCATTCGGTCACGTTGATTCTCTACCTCATTCTGAAATTCCTTGAACTTTTCAAAGGTCTCAGACTTGTGTTTCATTAAGTAGACATACCCATATCTACTCAAGTCATCAGTGAGAGTGAGAACATAGCGATATCCTCCGCGAGCCTCAACGCTCATTGGACCGCACACATCGGTATGTATGATTTCCAACAAGTTGGTTGCTCGCTCCATTGTTCCGGAGAACGGAGTCTTGGTCATTTTGCCCATGAGGCATGGTTCGCATGTGTCAAACGATTCATAATCAAGAGACACTAAAAGTCCATCAGCATGGAGCTTCTTCATGCGCTTGACACCAATGTGACCAAGGCGGCAGTGCCACAAGTATGTGGGACTATCGTTATCAACTTTACATCTTTTGGTATTCACACTATGAATATGTGTAACATTACGCTTGAGATTCATTAAGAATAAACCATTGACCATCGAGGCATGACCATAAAACATATCTCTCATATAAATAGAACAACCATTATTCTCGGATTTAAATGAGTAGCCATCTCGTATCAAACAAGATCTAGATACAATGTTCACGCTCAAACTTGGCACTAAATAACAATTATTAAGGTTTAAAACTAATCCCGTAGGTAAATGTAGAGGTAGCGTGCCGACGGCGATCACATCGACCTTGGAACCATTCCCGACACGCATCGTCACCTCATCCTTCGCCAGTCTCCGCTTATTCCGCAGCTCCTGCTGTGAGTTACAAATATGAGCAACGGCACCGGTATCAAATACCCACGAGTTACTACGAGTACTGGTAAGGTACACATCAGTTACATGTATATCAAATATACCTTTGGTGTTGCCGGCCTTCTTGTCCGCTAAGTATTTGGGGCAGTTCCGCTTCCAGTGACCCTTCCCTTTGCAATAAAAGCACTCAGTCTCAGGCTTGGGTCCATTCTTTGACTTCTTCCCGGTAACTGGCTTACCGGGCGCAGCAACATCCTTGCCGTCTTTCTTGAAGTTCTTCTTGCCCTTGCCCTTCTTGAACTTAGTGGTTTTATTGACCATCAACACTTGATATTCCTTCTTGATTTCTACCTCTGCTGACTTCAGCATTGAAAATACTTCAGGAATGGTTTTCACCATCCCTTGCATATTGTAGTTCATCACAAAGCTCTTGTAGCTTGGTGGGAGCGACTGAAGGATTCTGTCAATGACCGCCTCATCCGGGAGGTTAATGTCCAGCTGGGACAGGCAGTTGTGCAACCTAGACATTTTGAGTATGTGCTCACTGACAGAACTATTTTCCTCCATCTTACAACTATAGAACTTGTCGGAGACTTCATATCTCTCGACCCGGGCATGAGCTTGGAAAACTAGTTTCATCTCCTCGAACATCTCATATGCTCTGTGTTGCTCAAAACGCTTTTGGATCCCCGGTTCTAAGCTGTAAAGCATGCCGCACTGAACGAGGGAGTAATCATCAGCGCGAGACTGCCAAGCGTTCATAACGTCTTGGTTCTCTGGGACGGGTGCATCACCTAGCGGTCCTTCTAGGACATATTGTTTCCTAGCAGCTATGAGGATGATCCTCAGGTTCCGGACCCAGTCCGTATAGTTGCTGCCATCATCTTTCAGCTTGGTTTTCTCTAGGAACGTGTTGAAGTTCATGTTGACATGAGCGGCGGCCATTTGATCTACAAGACATATTTGCAAAGGTTTTAGACTAAGTTCATGATAATTAAGTTCATCTAATCAAATTATTATAATGAACTCTCACTCAGATTAGACATCCCTCTAGTCATCTAAGTGTTACACGATCCGAGTCGACTAGGCCGTGTCCGATCATCATGTGAGACGGACTAGTCATCATCGATGAACATCTCCATGTTGAACGTATCTTCCATACGACTCGTGTTCGACCTTTCGGTCTCTGTGTTCCAAGGCCATGTCTGTACATGCTAGGCTCGTCAAGTTAACCCTAAGTGTTTTGCATGTGTAAAACTTTCTTACACCCGTTCTATGTGAACGTAAGAGTCTATCACACCCGATCATCACGTGGTGCTTCGAAACGACGAACTTTAGCAACGGCGCACAGTTAGGGGAGAACACTTTCTTGAAATTGTTATAAGGGATCATCTTATTTACTACCGTCGTTCTAAGTAAACAAGATGCATAAACATAATAAACATCACATGCAATTATATAGTAGTGACATGATATGGCCAATATCATATAGCTCCATTGATCTCCATCTTCGGGGCTCCATGATCATCTTGTCACCGGCATGACACCATGATCTCCATCATCGTGTCTTCATGAAGTTGTCACGCCAACGACTACTTCTACTTCTATGGCTAACATGTTTAGCAATAAAGTAAAGTAATTTACATGGCGTTCTTCAATGACACGCAGGTCATACAAAAAATAAAGACAACTCCTATGGCTCCTGCCGGTTGTCATACTCATCGACATGCAAGTCATGATTCCAATTACAAGAACATGATCTCATACATCACAATATATCATTCATCATTCATCACAACTTTTGGCCATATCACATCACGAGACACTTGCTGCAAAAACAAGTTAGACGTCCTCTAATTGTTGTTGCAAGTTTTACGTGGCTTCTATAGGTGATCTAGCAAGAACGTTTTCTTACCTACGTTAAAGCCACAACGTGATTTGTCAACTTCTATTTACCCTTCACAAGGACCCTTTTCGTCGAATCCGCTCCAACTAAAGTGGGAGAGATAGACACCCGCCAGCCACCTTATGCAACTTGTGCATGTCAGTCGGTGGAACCTGTCTCACGTAAGCGTACGTGTAAGGACGGTCCAGGCCCCTTCATCCCACAATACCGCTGAAGCAAAATAAGACTAGTAGCGGCAAGAAAGTTGACAACATCTACGCCCACAACAAATTGTGTTCTACTCGTGCAATAGAGAACTACGCATAGACCTAGCTCATGATGCCACTGTTGGCGAACGTTGCAGAAAATTAACATTTTTCCTACGGTTTCACCAAGATCCATCTATGAGTTCATCTAAGCAACGAGTGAAAGAGAGATGCATCTACATACCACTTTTGTAGATCGCGAACGGAAGCGTTCAAAAGAACGGGGTTGAGGTAGTCGTTCTCGTCGTGATCCTATCATCGGAGATCCTAGCCCCGAATGGACGGCACCTCCGCGTTCAACACACGTACGGTCAGTGTGACGTCTCCTCCGTCTTGATCCAGCAAGGGGGAAGGAGAGGTTGATGATGATCCAGCAGCACGACGGCGTGGTGGTGGATGCAGCAGAACTCCGGCAGGGCTTCGCCAAGCAACTGTGGGAAGAGGAAGAGGTGTAGCAGGGGGAGGGAGGCGCCAAGACTCAGGGGTGCAGCTGCCCCTCCCTCCCCTCCCTTTATATAGTCCCCTAGGGGGGGCACCGGCCCCTGGAGATCTGAACTCCCAGGGGGGCGGCGGCCAGGGGGTGGAGTGCCCCCCAAGGCAAGTGGGGCGCCCCCGCACCCTAGGGTTTCAACCCTAGGCGCAGGGGGTGGGCCAAGGGGTGCGCACCAGCCCACTATGGGCAGGTTCCCCTCCCCACTTCAGCCCATAGGGCCCTCTAGGATGGGTGGCCCCATCCGGTGGACCCCCGGGACACTTCCGGTGGTCCCGGTACAATACCGGGTGACCCCGAAACTTTCCCGATGGCCGAAACGGCACTTCCTATATATAATTCTTTACCTCCGAACCATTCTGAAACTCCTCATGACGTCCGGGCTCTCATCCGGGACTCCGAACAACATTCGGTTTGCTCCATACTCATATTCATACAACCCTAGTGTCATCGAACCTTAAGTGTGTAGACCCTACGGGTTCGGTTCACACGTAGACATGACCGAGACGGCTCTCGGGAAATAACCAACAGCAGGATCTGGATACCCATGTTGGCTCCCACATGCTCCTCGATGATCTCATCAGATGTACCATGATGTCGAGGATTCAAACAACCCCGTATTCAATTCCCTTTGTCAATCGGTACGTTACTTGCCCGAGACTCGATCGTCGGTATCCTAATACCTCGTTCACTCTCGTTACCGGCAAGTCACTTTACTCGAACTGCAATGCATGATCCCGTGACCAAACACTTGGTCACTTTGAGCTCATTATGATGATGCATTACCGAGTGGGCCCAGAGATACCTCTCCGTCATACGGAGTGACAAATCCCAGTCTCGATCCGTGTCAACCCAACAGACACTTTCGGAGATACCTATAGTGCACCTTTATAGTCACCCAGTTACGTTGTGACGTTTGGTACACCCAAAGCACTCCTACGGTATCCAGGAGTTACACGATCTCATGGTCTAAGGAAAGGATACTTGACATTGGAAAAAGCTCTAGCAAACGAACTACACGATCTTGTGCTATGCTTAGGATTGGGTCTTGTCCATCACATCATTCTCCTAATGATGTGATCCCGTTATCAACGACATCTAATGTCCATAGCCAGGAAACCATGACTATCTGTTGATCAACGAGCTAGTCAACTAGAGGCTTACTAGGGACATGTTATGGTCTATGTATTCACACGTGTATTACGATTTCCGGATAATACAGTTATAGCATGAATAAAGACAATTATCATGAATAAGGAAATATAATAATAACCTTTTATTATTGCCTCTAGGGCATATTTCCAACACTAACGTAGCGTTAGGCGATACTGGCGAAGGGTGAAACATCCTGGAAAGTTTTTCCGGTTCCGGACGTCTGTCAGACAGATGAACAGGAGGGGAAAGGTTGCATGTTTGCTATGCTAGGGATGTGTGGTGGGCGAACAGAACGCGTATTCGGATACGTCTCGTCGTTCTGAGTAATTTTCATGTAGAAAACATTTTCATCCGAGCTACGGTTAAATTTCTATGAATTTTCAAAGTTTTAAATAATATTATGGAATTATTAATAAATCGAAAATAAAGATTAATTGCTTGGTGCACCCAGCTCTGCATACACAGAAGTGTACTAGGGGATGACATGTGGGTCCGGGGGGTCCCAGTTGACCAGTCAACAAGGGGTGGGGCCCTCCTATCATTGACCCATTTTAAACTAACTACAAATTAGGTAGTTAATTAGTAGATTAAGTCAATTAAGCAAACTTTAATTAAGTTAATTATTGATTAATTAATTTATTAATTATTTTAATTATTAATTTTTAAATATTTTTTAAACGTTTTTTAAGGGGGCGTGGGGCCCCAACGTCAGTGGCACAAGGGCCTTAACGAGGCGGGTTATCGGGCGCACGGGTGCGGGCGCCCGTGCCCAAGGCCACCACAGGGCGGGGAGCAGGGTGATGCCCGGGCGGCGGCGGCAGCCAGTGGCAGGGCGCGACCGGGAACGGGCCTGGGTCCCGAAGCCAGGGCGATGGCCTGGACGAGGCCGGAGCGAGCGGGTGGCACGGGAGGAGCGGCGCGGGGCATCTGCGGCAGCGGCAAAAGGGGGGTCCGCGGCGGCTAGAGGCAGCAGGCCAGGGGAGGCGCCCGGGACGTGGGGTTGCGCGTCTCGGTGCGGCAAGGCACGACGTCTACGGCGTCCGGCTGGGAAGGAGAGGGGAAGGGGAAGAGGGCTCACGAGGCCCTGTAGATGTGCTAACGTGAGCTCGAGGAGGCGCCGGAGCTCGGGGCGGCGGCGGTCGATGACAGGGACGGCGACGGCGCGATGGAGCCGCCGGGGAGGAGGATGGGGAGGCGTGTCCAGCAACGAGGGCGACGGGTTCGGGGCAGCATTGGCGACGGGTGGCAGCGACGTCGGAGTTGCTTCCCCCTTGATCCAGGCGGGATAGTGCAGAGGAGAGGCGGGGTAGAGGGGTCAGCGAGGATGGGGGTCTGGCGGTGGAGCGGCCGGTGACGAGGGCGACGGGAGACGCCGGGCGTCGTCGTCGGGGAGGCGGGGTCCCGATCCAGACCGGGTTCGTGGGAGGAGTGACGAGAGGCGTGAATTGGGGGGGAGAGGAGTGGACCGAGAGGGGGAGTGGGGTATGTGAGGGGGTTAGGGTTAGCGCGTGGGGGGGCAGGCTGGGTCATGGCTTGTTTGGCCCGGGGGGTACAGTGGTAGCTGGGCCGGCCAGTTGGCCGAGTCCCGGGGGGGGGGGGGGGGGGGGGGGGGGGTTCTTTGTTTTTTTACTTAAAGAGAGAGAGAGAGAGAGAGAGAGAGAGGGTAAGTTAATTGGGCATCCAAATATCTTAAATAAATTATGGAACTAGGCCCATAAAAACCGAGTGCCACAAAAGGTTTGGAGGCCAGTGGATGTCATTTACATTTTACACAATTAAAAAGACATTCAAAAATGTTGAAGTTGCAATGAAATAATTTCTACTGTCCATCTTAGCTCAATGGTGATGTTGTTTTCCTTAACAATCAAATGTTATGGAATCTTGGTAAATGATGAACATTTTTCTAGCAAGTTTTGTGCAACTTCAAATTTCGATTTGAATTTGAATAGAATTCAGAGAAGGAACTTGAGTTGAGATAATATCCCAACATGATTAAGCTTTGTAAATCAAGATGACTTGGCATTGATCATAAGGGATTACTGTAGCTTAACTATCCGGGCGTCACAATTCTCCTCTACTACAAGAAATCTCGTCCTGAGATTTAAGGTGTGTAATAAGGGGGAAGCTATAAGGATGGACGTCTAAAAGGATCGGCATCACGTAGTTATCTCAAGGAAGAAGATTTTAGAAGCACCAAGAACGTATCAAGAGTGCTATAAGAAGGCTCAACAAGTTTCAACTAGGAAGGCATCCAGCTGATGCATACAACAGGTGATGAAGGGGTTTAGAGCAATGAAGAATACTGTTGCCTCCGATACTGGAGTGAAACATGGTGAGGGAGTTAACTCGTGAATTAAATACGAAGCCAAGTGCAAAGAAGATTTCAGAACCCAGGTTATACAGGAGAGTCAGGTTTCGATCTTGTGGAACTGTGGGTTAACAGCAAGAAGGTGCTAATCATTTTGCACGGTTAAGGTAGCAAGGCATGTCAGAGGACAACCTGTCAGTTATGTTGGCAACAATGTTGGTACCAAGGGCGAGGGACGAAGAGAACCATTTTCCTGCTCGTTAAGATGAGGCAGACCAATAGGCAAAGTTCTCGTCCATCGGTGGCTACCGAAATGTCATCAACAATAGTAATAAGGTCTTACAGACAGAGCTTGTACACTGAGGTGTTACATAAGCAGGGAATTATCACTGCTCAGGTATGTTAGTTTCCAAAAAAGGTTAAACAAAACAAGGGAAAGGGAAGTGTAGACTCAAATCAGTTAACGGTGTCCTCGAGTGTCTAACAACCCAGAACCCGTGGAAAACTTGAATCGGCAAGAAATAATAGTTGTTGAAGAACTCATAAGAGGTTATGTAGTTCCGTGATAATCTCGAGATACCAGAGGGTAACACTCGAGGGTATAGCAGAACAGAGGTTGGACGGGTGAAATGATTTGAAGAAGACAAGTACTTCCACTTGTCCAAGAAAGGGAATCAAAGAAGAAGAATATGGTCGGAACCACGGTTACAATGGCCAAATATAGATACAAGATGAATTTATCACAAGGGGATCATTTTTATAACAAGAAGCTTCCATGATAAGTTCCACATCGGGTCCATGGGCATGAACACAAAGTTCAAGGTTGACTCCCACTTCTCTAATGCACAACTTCCATTCACTCCTCGCATTCGAAGAAGTTGTAGCGTTGAAATTTTACCTGGCGAAAAGTCAGTAGCGTATAACCCGCATAACTTTTGAGTTTCACGCGGATTTAGGAAGACATAGATTCAACCCGTAGGGGCATCTTAGGATCATATACCACAAACTTCACGAGTAGATAAAAGCCCGGAAGCAGAGTATGGTTGACGAGAGCGGGGGATACAATTTACCAAAGGCATTGTGTATCCGAGGAAAGGCTCACAAGATTACTGAATATGAAGGACGCTGTCGGATAAAACCCAACAAAGGACCTGGAGGTCCACAATGGATCTGATGTGAGTATCAGTACTCAACCAGAAGAAGAAAGAATGCAAGGAGGTTAGGTTATAGAAACAACTAGCCAAATCAAAGCTCAAATGTAACGGAATTATGATTTCCAAATCGGGGGATCAGAAGTAGAGGCTCTAATCAAAGACAAGTAAGTTGAATAGACATAGATCAACAATCAATCAAGGCTTGATTCGCTGAACACCAGCTCATGTCCGGAGTGACATCTGAACCAAGGGGAGAATTTTAAATAGGACCGATGATCGCGAGCATTCACAAATGAATCGAATCAAATGCTCGAAATTATGATGACAAAGGATGCTAATGACTATTTTTAGACATATGGAAGTAACCGTACTGCAAGCAGATAAATATTAGCAGAGCATTAGTTGGAGAGGACTATCAGAAGATCGGATGGTATTCCAAAGTATCTTGTGAATCACATGAACAATTGTGGATGAACGAATACTTGGCAAGCGCGAGTAATTATCCATAGGGGATATTCATGTGGCAAAGAAGTGCACGGCAGTAGGCTCAACGGATTCTCAGGACAACAGAGAGTAATTCAGGGCATCTTGTAATAACAAGAGCAACTGGGGATGAAGGTATGAACGGCAATGTAGGTAGTTACCTATAAGCATTTATCGGTGGTAGGGATCGCAACCGCGAATGGCACAAGGGTCTCGGGAAAACAACGGAGAGTATCTTTAGAATCTTCTGGTGCACCAAGCAATCATCTAGAGTGAGGGGCTCTCCGGGAGAAAGTATTTACGAGAACCTAGAGTTAGATTTAACAAAACCATTTAACCCAAATAGAAGAGAGATTAGAGTCCTAGAGTAAAGGTCAAGGAGTAAAAGATCCGAATACCACCAAATGGCGACGTGGGCCCGTAAGCCACACAACCATGTTAGTAAAACAGTTTTTCAAAGACTAGACTCAACTTCGGCCAAGGAGTTGGAAAGGGGGATCCTACAGGCAGTTGGCTCTAATACCAACTTGTGACGCCCCCGATTCAATCATACACTAATCATACACGCAAATGTGTACGATCAAGATCAGGGACTCCCGGGAAGATATCACAACACAACTCTAGACACAAATCAAAATAATACAAGTTTTATATTACAAGCCAGGGGCTTCGAGGGCTCAAATACAAGCTCGATACACAAGAGTCAGCGGAAGCAACAATATCTGAGTACAGACATAAGTTAAACAAGGATGCCTTAAGAAGGCTAGCACAAAAGCAATAACGATCGAAGAGGCAAGGCCTCCTGCCTGGGACCTCCTAACTACTCCTGGTGTCTCCATGTAGTAGCATCCTTCGGCGGTGGCATCTGGCTCCAGGGATCCATCATCTGGTTGCATCAACCAGAAAGACGAAAGAAGGGGGAAAAGGGGGAGCAAAGCAACCGTGAGTACTCATCCAAAGTACTCGCAAACATCAGATCTATACTAACTATACATTGGTATCAAATGGAAGGGTTTTATCTACGAACTGAACTGCAGAATATCAGAATAGAGGGGGAAGGCCTAACCTATCAAAGACTAGCATCTTCAAGCAGCTCCAAGCATCTTGCAGCATGTAGAAGAGTAAAGAATAGCAGTTTAATATTTAACAAACATGTTGTAGAACCAACGCCCAGAGATCCTTCCTCGACTCCCTGTGAGAAAGCGATCTTGGAGCAACATATCCATCACATATCTCAAGTATCCATTTCTAATTATATAAGATCAGGATATAAGTCTGAACGTCCATTACCGTGGACATGGAATTCGAATATATATCTTCCCTGCAGGGGTGCACCACGTTACCCAACACGCTTGATCACTCTGGCCGGACACACCTTTCTGGGGTCAATGCCCTCCCTAGGAAGATCAACACGTCACAGCCCTACCTAGGCTCAACAGAGAGGTCCCCGCCGGTCTACATCCTAAGCACTCCGGGGTCTTGGCCCATCGCCCGCAGCACTCCGGGTCGTTGTGTGCAGGGTGGATACCAGCACCGCCTCGGATGGCCAGCACGATCCGACCGTGCCACAATGCTGAACTGGATGTCTGACAAAGCTTTGGTTGATACTACGACATCGATGCCCATATCTATTCTCGCGTGGTGGTTAGTGCATAAAGGCCAGAGGCCAACTCAGAACAAATACCCAAACCTGTTAGTGCATTGGGGGCTCGCGGAAACGAGCAGAGACTCACGATAAGGTGACCTCGTCGCCCCGTCTCATGGACTTACGGCAAGGGCCCAGACTGCCCAGCCGTGCCATGTGGAAAACTCGCGGGTGCTCTACGGGCCCGGCTGACTTTCACATCAACTCGCGGGTACCCCTCAGGGCCGACCCAACTTCAACAATCGTCTCAAGTAAAGTCAAGGTAACCGTGTGTCCAAACATCAAGGGGAAAACCCGAGGAATCACCCACGGAGGATTCCACTCGATGTAACCATCAAGGTGAACGTAAGAGGATCCACCCTCGAGGTTCACACTTGAGGTGTTGCACGATAGAGCCGTATCGGGAATGGTGAAAGAGGAACCACCCTCAATGACCACGACCGAATAGCTACACTATAGAACTATCATCAGGAGTGCGTTATGAGGGATCACCCTCGGCACTCGATAGTAGCTCTGCCGAGTCGACCAACTAAAGGGGAGTGATGTGATCTGAGGTGTCAGGCTCTGGTCCTCGATCACATTGATCGAGTCATCAAAGATGAAGCAGGGGCAACAAGGACAAGGTGGGGGTCATTGATGGATCACTAACCAACCTATACTAAGCAGTTTAGGATAAGCAGGTAAAGTATAATGAGCAGGTTACAAAAGCAGGCTATGCATCAGAATTGGAGCAAATAATAACAGCAGTAAAATCTAATGCAAGCATGAGAGAATGGAATGGGCTATATCGGGATGATCAAAGGGGGGGCTTGCCTGGAAGCTCCGTTGAAAGGGGTAGAAGGGTCGTCGTCGAGGTAGTCGATTACAGTGACATCAACATCGGTCTCGGGGTCTACCAGAGAGAAGAGGGGAAAGAAACAATAAATACATGCAAACATATGCACAACAAGACAATAAGCGGTGCTAGAGGAGATCTAACGTAGCGTTAGGCGATATTGGCGAAGGGGGAAAACATCCGGGAAAGTTTCCCCGGTTCGGGACGTTTGTCAGACAGATGAACCGGAGGGGAAAGGTTGCATGTTTGCTATGCTAGGGATGTGTGGCAGGCGAATAGACTGTGTATTCGGATAAGTCTCGTCGTTCTGAGCAACTTTCATGTAGAAAACATTTTCATCCGAGCTACGGTTAAATATCTATGAATTTTCAAAGTTTTAAATTATATTCTGGAATTATTAATAAATCGAAAATAAAGATTAATCGCTAGGTGCACCCAGCTCTACGTACACAGAAGTGTACCAGGGGATGACATGTGGGTCCAGGGGGTCCCAGTTGACCAGTCAACGTTGACTGGTCAACATGGGGTGGGGCCCTCCTGTCATTTACCCATTTTAAACTAACTACAGATTAGGTAGTTAATTACTAGATTAAGTTAATTAAGCAAACATTAATTAAGTTAGTTATTGATTAATTAATTTATTAATTATTTTAATTATTATTTTAATTATTATTTTAGTTATTATTTTTTAAATCTTTTTTAAACGTTTTTAAGGGGGCATGGGGCCCAACGTCAGTGGCACAGGGGCCTTAACGGGGCGGGTTATCGGGTGCACAGGTGCGGGCGCCTGTGCCCAAGGCCACCACGGGGCGGGGAGCAGGGTGATGCCTGGGCGGCGGCGGCAGCCAGTGGCAGGGCACGGTCGGGAACGGGCCCGGGTCGCCAGAGCCAGGGGCGATGGCCTGGACGAGGCCGGAGCGAGCGGGTGGCACGGGAGGAGCGGCGCGGGGCCGGCCAGTCAGCCGAGGCCCAAGGGCAGTGGGGGGGTTCTTTTGTTTTTTTTTTAAACAGAGAGAGAGGGGGGAAGTTAATTGGGCATCCAAATATCTTAAATAAATTTTGGAACTAGGCCCATAAAAACCAAGGCATTTTTAGCGAGTGCCACAAAAGGTTTGGAGGCCAGTGGATGTCATTTACATTTTCACAATTAAAAAGACATTCAAAAATATTGAAGTTGCAATGAAATAATTGCTACTGTCCATCTTAGCTCAATGGTGATGTTGTTTTCCTTAATAATTAAATGTTATGGAATCTTGGTAAATGATGAACATTTTTCTAGCAAGTTTTGTGCAACTTCAAATTTCGCTTTGAATTTGAATAGAGTTCAGAGAAGGAACTTGAGTTGAGATAATATCCCAACATGATTAAGCTTTGTAAATCAAGATGACTTGGCACTGATCATAAGGGATTACTGTAGCTTAACTATCCGGACGTCACTGCAGGTGTCTAAGCTGGCGGAAGATCTTGTCGGGAATGCCAAGGAGTTGGAGGCTCTCAAGGAGGAAGCACGGAAGGCGGAGGTCCTCTTGGCTGATGTGCAGTCGCAGCTCTCTTCCAAGACTCAGAGCCTTGAAACTGCCAACGGCAACATCTCGGACGGAGTGCTCGTTACATTGGAGTGCTCAGCGGAGTCACTTGAGTCCCACCAGCAGTTGCTGTCCAAAGATTTAGACAATGCCAAGCGTCTCCGGCAGGATGTCGAGGACAAGCTGAAGAATCAGGTCAATCTGAGCAACTCTGGATCTAGAGTCTGGTCGACATGGTCGAGCTTCTCGGAGCTCAGGCTGCGGTGATGAGCATGGATGGCCCAGTCTTCTCGGCTAGCAAGCAAGAGGTCCCAAGCGTTAAGCTGGAAGTCTTCTTCAACGAGTTGATCAAGAAGATGAAAGTGCATGAGGACGGGAGGGTCGAGCGCTTCGCAACGAAGTCCCGGAAGCTTGCTCGTAACGCCCTCTTCATGGTCTTGAGAAACATCGCCTGCCGCCATCCAGATCTCGATCTTGACGATGGATTCAGGAAGCCGCCAGCGGGTGCTGACATTGCAGCCGCCAAGGAGAAAGCTGTGTCACGGGCCGACAGGGTTCTCCATGTTTGAAATGCTCCATTTGGTCACCAAGCCAAGTATCGGGTCACTATTGCTTCTGCGTTGCCCTGTAATGAAACATGGCGTACATTTTGCGTTTAGTCATTCTATCTCTGGTGTTTGTGCGAAACCGATATTCCTAGCCGAATTATAAATGCGTGTTTATCCCCTTGAGCCTTGTATGTTCGCGTTTGTATGGTTGATCCCTATGTATGCTTTGGATCCCTGCCGGTATCATATTGCCGCGATTGTCGTAAGGGTCCGGCCCTTAATAGTCATCTTGGCATGGATGCATCCCGGCAGGTTTTTCCCAGGTAGTTCTCAGTGCAGCCTGTCGTCCTGCGAACATGGCTCTGAACAGGACGATAGTGCGACCAAAGAAACTAACCAAGGTTCCATCGCATGAGGGTTTTCACAATACGAAAGCTCACTAGAGTTAAGGGATAAACGTTCGCGAAATGCTCAAATGTATTAATCAATAAGTGATAATGTAAACTTAGCTTTCATTTTGAGCTTCTTCCTCCTCTGCCGGGCCACACGCGCCAGGAATGCCTACGGCATCTGGTGGAGCAGAAGTCAACCAGGTGGTTTCTTCGTTCCCGGCAGGGACCGATATGCATTTCATGTGGTCGGCGGGCATCGAGGCATAGTGTTGGGCTTCTCTGATCCTCCTCACCTTCTTCTCCTCTCCTTTTGGGTCAGTCAAGCGACTGCCGATGCATGGGGCGTACAGATGCAGGCATTCTCGCCGAAGTACACTTGCCGGGGCATCTATTGACGGACTCATACCAGCACTTCACTCAGGATTACCCAATAGGGGACATACTAGATCGAGCGTTGCACGGTAGTCGTCGACATCGACGAAGCCGGGACTATAGTGATCCGACTGCTAGCGAAGAGAAGGTACGGGGAGGAGGGAGCTCACGCTCGCATGTTTCGTGTCCTTCCTCCGAACGGCGCCTGAAAGGTGGGTATACCATACTGGCCGCCGGGACGGGTCTCTTGCCACCAGCGGAGATCTTTGTTGCAGCCGTGGCTACGGCGAGGCGCGGAGACCAACAATGTGGCACAGGGATGGCCCTACTTCGCTTCTATGTCTTCGTGGGCTCCACAGTCGATGGCATCATCGAAGATGCAGATGGCGGCGAAGGTGACGCACTGCTCACGTCTTCAGGCTCGCGCAAGCGCTCCCCTACCTGGCGCGCCAAAGATATCACGGAAAACCACGACCACCTATGGGACTAGTAGGCCCCTTGCTGGTTCGGCAGGGGGACGTCGCGTTGCACAAAGAGCAGAAGGATGCGGGGCAACACGTCGGTGATCACAAGGGCAATTTTACCCAGGTTCGGGCCGCCGTGAGGCATAAAACCCTACTCCTGCTCTGCTGGATTGATAATGGAAATGTGGTGATGGAGCGCAGTACACTTGCTCGGCAAGGGTTGCCTCAGGGCGGCAGCGACTACGCGCGTATGGGGGTGTGAGTTATCCAACCTTCTAACCTCTTGAACCCTGCCATGGGCCTCCTTTTATAAGTTAAGGGGTCACCACAGTGGAAAATCAGTCATTAGACACTGATAAGATAGCAAATAGTGCTATCATACCTAACTCTACAGGCTGAGAGGGCGCATTTAATGCGCCGCTTAATGTCACGTCATTGGTGGCCTGGCAAGGCTTGCCAGGCTATCTTGCCAGCTCCACGCCTGCTCATTCGACACGTCGTAAGACGGGTGTCATCTGTGGGTTTTCTAGTATAAAGGGGCTGCCATGTGGCGAATGACTGCCGCTTAATCACTCTGCGGCTTGACACCGCACTGATCGACGATGTGAGTTGTGGTGGAGTGGTCGGTGAAGTGATTTAGCCTCCACAAGTCCCGGCAGGCCCTACCGGGACACCTTGTCCGCCCTCTTCTGGTGGTGGCCTTGTCCCTTGCCGGGCTCACCTGCTCGGCAGAGGAGGCCTTTCCCTCGATGATATCTTGCCCCTCTGGCTTGGTCTTGGTCCCTCTGATCTGCTTGTTGGTTCTTTGAATCTCTTGGTTTCTTGTACATCTTGGTTCGATCTTGGCTTGTCCATGCATGAGTCAAGGGAAAACATATACCCCTATATATTTTCCCCGACACATAGCAATACAATACCACTAGCAAGATGTCAGGATCACATAGGACGGTACCATCGTGTGATCTCTATTTCCTGTTTATTCTTCTTCCTCCTCCTCTTCATGCTCTATTTCTCTTTCTCCTCACCAGTTGGTGAAACCAAGTACATGATTGGCCTTCTATTTCAGAATTGGTTTTGTCAGTGAGGGAGTACAAGTGTACTAGTAAACAATAGCATTATTTTCTCATGGCAGTCACAAAATAGAGATGAACACATGCATTAAATATCTTTCTTACCTTAAGGAAGGTTATGGTGCCAATATGGATGATGAGGATTGGAACAAAGATCTCCCTTTGTGCAGTTACACTGAAATGAACCAATGGATCCATTCTGACATTCCAGTTAAACAACACAAAAGTCACTTCTTTTAAGAAGTGTTTTGTGTAGTGCACCAAAAGGTCACAATAGCAACGAGGTGAAATGGATATCCCTGTTTGCACAGAAAGCTCCAGAGGAAACAGTCAGAGTCTCAAAAAATTACTGGCAAAAACATTTGGCTAAACTTGTCATTGCTTATAACAGTGGCATGGCTTCATTTTACCAGGGGCATTAGATTAAGAACAGCTAAATATTTGTTATAAGGGCATGGGACAGTGGGTGCACCAACAGTCCAGCACCATGTACCTAAACCGGGGCATAAAGTGGTGATTCAGAGTTTGCTACCCCGAGAAACAAACATCCAAGAAACATATCTTGGTTGGTTTCATTTTTGTTCACTCTAGCCACCTACTCCTACGTGTGGATAGCAAATCCAGTCCCGGTCATACCACTATGTATAGCGTTTCCCCTATATTTCCCTTTTCGACCAAGAGACCGGTTGGATGACCAGTCTGTACTACTATCATCCCCTTTCCTTCTTATTTGTACCAAGTCCGATGTACATACTAAATTCCACCCCCCCCTTTATTTCTTGTTTGAACCAAGTACAAGATTCGACTCCATGAAGTAGCTTTACCTCTAACAATAGAAAAAAAGGTGACATTGGACCATCCGATCGAGAGGGGTTGAGAGGTATAAAATGATGCACATGCAGCGATGTAGTGAGCAAGGGAAGTAGAGCTAGGCCGGTATCGAAGGAAGATATACCTGAAGGTCGTCGGGATGTGGATAGGTGGGCGGCGAGAGGCCGGATCCGCCCACACTAGGGCAAAGAAAAGGGATCAGAGGACCTCCCGTGCCGGCGCTCGGCCAGAGATAACGGTTCGGCCGGCAGTGGGTCTCCTCCCTCGCTGTCGACGACGGCCTAAATGCTGCCCCTCCTCACCTTCACCGGCGGAGGGGGATACGTCTGGATCTGCAACCAGCGCTGAGGATAGAAAGACAGTGTTACCACTGCTATCTTGTTTAGATCTGGAGAGGATGAGAGTGTGAATAGAGCAACCCTAGCAAGCAAGCGCGGAGGCTCCAGCCTATACATATGTATAGTGGGGTAGTTTTATTTTTTCACTCCATCAAAACAATCGTTTAAAATTGTGTATGTGCCAGGTCGCCTTTTTTTGAGTTGTTGATTGTTTTTTGAGATAGCTACCCGCTTTTTCCAAGTGGTGTTACAGTGTGCCAGCTCGCACTTTATATCGTTCAAGTCTGGTACTAGACCCTCCATTAAATGAACAACCACCGCCTCGTAAAATTTATGAAAAAGCCCATAGCTAAAATTATCGGAAACGTGGGCTGCCCCTTATTATTTATATTTTCTATGTGGGAGTATCCTCAAAACAAAATGTGAGAGTACAATATTTATTGGGCCCCTTTGTAATTTGTGCTAAATTTTGACCAAAGATTTACTGTCAAAATTTTAGTGCATGTTAACAAAAATTATCTCCTTTGCTTCATATTTGAACATACTTTTCAATGATGTAATTTTTTTGTGACATGCATGAACATTTGGTTAGTTAAATTTATAGTCAAAATTTGGCACAGATTATAATAGGGACCAATAAACCAGGACGGGGCTCCTTGTCTGTCGTCCCTCCTCGTGCACAACCATCTCTCGCTTTAGGGCCGAGGCACAAAGATTTACCGTCACACATTCATACTACTTCAAGGTTCATTAAATCAACACATGCGAGTATCAAAAGGAAAGTCATGGCATGCATGCATGCGTTGTAATTAATGCATCGGTAAACACAAATTTATTGAAATATATCAAGTGCACTGCTTTGATGTGTCACGTCAACTCGTACAATAACGAGAAGTTTGATTACAACGCCCTCTCCCTTACCCATGAGCATGGTGGCTCGCGGGACTAGGAGAAGCTTTCGCTACACGCTCTCCCTCCCGCACACGGTGGACGTGCAGCAATTCATTCAGTGTCAGATGGCCAGAAGCATATTGTAGTACTCCACTGTAGTAGTACCATCATTTTTGACTTCCCGAAGAGGCGAAGATCCAAGCGCAACCTGAAAGCTCGTGTGGCAGTTTCATGTGTAGAGTAGTCTAGGATAGCATGTATCGTGCCTCTAAACTTACAATCGTTGGGGTCGGCTCCATGCTATGAGGACATCTCGAAGCATTTTTTTATTAAAATAATATTATGGACCTACCTGTCATCCTGGTGATTGTAGTTTGCACGCCCATCTGGTCAAGACAGGAATATATATTTTAATTTGTGGTGGGGTAAATGTTAGATGTTGCAGCAAATATATTGTACAATGCGGGTCCTTTTGCTAAGTTAAAAGGCAAGCATGTGGGGCCAGTGGTATGATGTGTCGCGTCAACTCGTACAATGAGGAGAAGCTTGATTTTACTACTACACGCCTTCTCCCTCGCCCATGCGTGCGGTGGCTTGCAGACGAGGACAGGCTTTTGCTTACTACAACAAGTTATCCCTCCCCCACGCGGTGGACGGACATGCAGCAGTTGATTCGATACTATAGAAGTAGTAACATCATTGTTCGTCTTCTCGAAGAGGCGAAGAGCCAAGCGCAACCCGAACGTGGCAGTTGTGAATGCTTGTGTGGCAGTCTTTGTGTAGGGGTGGGGCGTGGTGCAGAGCCTTGGAGCATGCATATAGCGGACGATGCTTCAGTTACTTAACTGTAGGTGCAGTTTGGCCACTAACATGTGGGCCCAACAGGCATCTAGGCCACATGTCAGTTATGCAACTGCACCTACAGTTAAGTCACTGAAACTCAGTCCACATATAGCCAGGCTCTTGCATGAGACAAAATTGCTATCTAAGTAGGCTCTAAGCCCACTACTGTAGTACTTGCTAGTATAGCCCTGTAAACCGAAAAGGAGTATTTGCCTTTCTAGAGATTTCAACAAGTGACTACACCCTAAATGAGTACATGTGGAGCAAAATGAGTGAATCTACACCGTAAATAAATACGTAGTTCTCTCGTTTTCCTCTCCGCCTTGGTCGTGGTGCACAATATTGAGTATATGACTAGCCACTCTATCTACATGCGGGACATCAAAGGATCTGGGCCCGCTTGGCATCCACCAAATCACAACGAGGTACTACAGTCGAGACTCACCGGTCACCCCGGTGTGGCCGTCATGGCCCGTCATATCACAAAACCCACACCTTTACCAGCAGTGGTAAAGTGGCCTCGAAGTGGCCTCGAAATTGGACTGTACGAAGCAACCATCATTTCACTGGAACGCTCGTTGAAGCCCTTTCTCCCCTTTCTTAAAGAAAACCTCACTCCAGGCTACTCACTTCTGCCATTTTTCTTCTGTACTGACGAAGGAAAGGTGGGCGAATCAGTGATGCTACTATATTTTCATTCCAAGAATCTTCTTTTTGCAAAGCACTGACCAATTCTCATAGCCTATTCTTTTCTTGTTTTCATTGCCATTGTGGTTTCCTTTCGATTGCTTTTTGTTTGTCAGTTCATTGATGGATCCTAGAGCACTAGGCAAAGAGTTGCCGGCAGACAACCCACTCGAGACAGAGATCTCCAGGAAGAAAGCACCGACCAACGAGTTGACCATCTTGGTGGGCCAACCCATGGAGACGAAGAACTCCAAGAAACAAGCACTGGCCAAAGAGTTGACGATGTTGGCGGATGAACTCCTCAAAGAAAGCTGGAAGAACAGCAAGGGCCCCATCATGCCCACCCCAGAAACTCTAATGGCCACCTATGAGAGGCTCAAGGCCGAGTTTGACGAGATAGTCGCTGTTGAGAAGCAGTATTCCCCTGGCAAGGCGATGGCCCCCATTGAGGACGATGGGATGGCCCCCGGAGGGATGGGATTCCCCGATGAGCTGCACACAGTAAAAAATGATGGCTTACCATAGTTGTGTTCTTTGATTATTTGCAATATGCTTGCTAATATGTTAGGGTTTTGCAGGTGCCGGTGGACGTCCTTGATGATTCCGATGTCGTGGTCCATCATGTGGACAACGCCCCAGAGATCGTTTTCGATGTCGCAGTCCGTCCTATGGACATCGCCTCGGAGATCGATTCCGATGCCACTGTCCATCCTGTGGACATTGCCCCAAAGATCGATTTCGATGTCACGGTCCGTCATGTGGACATCGCCCCAGAGATCGATTCCCATGCCGCTGTCCATGTTGTGGTCATTGCCCAAGAGATCGATGACAAGAAATAGTTGGTCGCGCTAATCCTTTAGGGTAGTTTGCATTGTGTTTAATTACCAGAATGATGTGTGTTATCAAACCATCTTAGGGCTAGTGCACTATCTTGTGTGGGCGGTACTTGCTACTTTTGTTTGATAGTCAATCATGCGAACCCTCTCCGAGTTATGGAAATAGATGTATCCTCGCCAGCTTTTGATGTAATATATGGCATGCTTAGATGTAAGTTTGAACTGTTTATCATATCAGCAAGGCTTGTTTGATGATTCTTGGTGTTAGTAGACTAGCTACTATGCAAGCTATAGTACTTAGAAAACACTCACCGAAGAGAAACATCGGGGCTAATGAGCTCGTGGTACGCTTATAGGTATGATCCGTCGTTGATCGGCCAATAGCCCAAGCTCCCTAGAATTGTAGTCTTAGCAATCGATCAGACAATAGTCGACACTGATACATTCAGGCCTCATTTGGTTCATAGGGTAGGAAAATCATAGCAATAGGAAAGTCATAGGAAATGAGATGACATGTATCTTAAATCCTATGAGTAGGAATAGGAAAGGAGATGCCCTTTGATTCACATCATAGGATTTTTTCCATTGAGTCTAGGCTAATGTTTATTTTCCTATGAAATGTGGAGGATAGGAAGAATTCCCCAATAGGAATAGGATTCCATTCCTATAAACAAAAGGGCTCTATAGAAATTTTTCCTATAGAAATCCTATCCTATGAAATTCCTACAAGATTCCTCTAAACCAATGGAGCCCTCACATTAATAGACAGCAAAATTGGCACGTACTTGTAACATGCATGAATGTGTAAAAAAATTGGTGGAAGTGTGAATGTGTAGTGACGTCGTACTTTCAGAGTGGCTATAAAGAGTGTGTACGTGTGCTAGAGGGGTTGTGGGATGGAGAGAGATCTAGAGAGAGAGAGAAAGACCCTCTTTCTACTCCTAATCGTGAGATTGACAAAGGATATTTTTTTGAGAACACAAAATCATAGCAGTACAGAGACGTACTCCCTCCATTCCAAAATAGATGACTCAACTTTTTACTACTAACTTTGAAACGGAGGGAGTACAAATCCTAGGCGGGCTAGTTTGGCCTAGTGGGTTTCAGTGATATGACGTGCTACAGTGCCGTCCAGTCTTCGCGTGTGGTAGCAGTATTGCGGGTACAGTAAGTTTTCTTGAAGAAGTGGAATTCAACGAAGTCATGATGGTTCCTTCGTCCAACCAACTTACAGTGGGAAAGGTTGGGCCTACGCTACGACCGGGGTGGGCCAGGATAATTTTGTGCATGGCAGGTGGACCAGGATGGTCGACGTCCCACATGTCGGGGAATGAAAGTATTCTTTCTGATATAGAGGACGAGCAATGAGTATTCATTGTTTATTTTTGATGAAAGCTATTGTCTCCACTATTACGACGGAGGAGTGTGAAACAAGGCAGTCCAGTGAACTTGGCATGTGCACAACTCCCTCCTTCCTCATGTAATACTACCATACTGTTGACTACAAGATTGGCTATAAGGTTACAACTTTTTATCACTTTCTCTCTATCTATTTCCTCTCAAATGTTTTTTACCTTTCCTTTTTTGGACATTATTGATTTTTATACCTATTTTTTATATAATTAGGTTTTATACCTAGGAGCATGTGTAGAGACGGGCTCTTGTAGAGCCCACTCCTTGACATTGTCAATGCCTCTCTCTCCTCCACATAAGCGGGCTTATAGCCCAATATTTTACTAGTACTACTTGCTATGAATGTGGGCAGCTGGCGTCTGAGGGGGGAGCGCGCGCGGGAGGGGGAGGGTTTTTTTGGCGGGCCAGGGCGGTCAAAAGCAGGCTTGGAAGCGGTCCGGACTCCTGCATGGCCCACCTCAAAATTATCACCATATATTTCTTGGAGTCCGTGCGCGGCGGGTGGGCGATCTCTTCTCCCTCCCCCGTCTCTCTCTTCTCAGCCGATGCCCGCTGAGCGATTAGATTTCAGCTAACGACGGTTTACTCAATTGCAGTCCCACAGGTTAGTGAAAATGCAAGACAACACGTGTCCCCTCTGGTGAGCGGCATGCGAGCCAGACTGTCAGGGGTGCGACGTGAACGCGATGCGTACGATTCGTAAGTGTGCCGCCTTTTCCTTTTGAACTTGCAAAGCGTAACATTTTCGTGCGATCGATCGATAGAAATCCAGAACAAAATGACGAGGGCGGGGCTTTCCCGCGGATTAGGCGGGCTAGTTTGAGTGATATGACATGCTGCAGTGTCGTCCACTTGCTCCATTTTTATGTAAGCAAGAGTCTACACTCTTACATGGGAGGAGTGCAAAACACGGCGGGTCTGATTTTGATCGAGGGATAACTGTTCCCTGCGAAATAATGGAGCGCTATTAGTGATTATAGCATGATAATTAGGTCATCTCCAGCACTGGCCCACAAATTTACACCGGCATTTGTCCGAGGATACTAGTGCCAGAGGATGCCATCCAATGCTGCCTGCATACCTTTCGACAATTATATGAACTAACCAGGCAAAATTCGTGCAAGCAAAGAAAATTTCAAATTAACCGGATGGAATTCATTACATTTCAAAAACTTTTCCTATAAACTAGATGAAATTCATTACATATTTCACACAAACAGTACTAAAACCTACTGACCACCATGTCCGTCCATGAGCCCCGAGAACATCGGCCATTGCCTTTGCCTCCTCCTCATCCGCCTTGGCTTTGTCCAGCTCCGCCTCGATAACCTCCTCCTCCGGAGCACAAGGTTCTGAAGATTTCCACCTCCACATCGCCGTCAAGCGGCTAACTGGCCGTCGATGTTTACCCCACCAAACGACGTCGACTGAGCGGAGGAGCGGTGGCCTTCCTGGGACCAGAGCAGCGGCGACCTGCCGTGCACTACTCTTCCTCGCTGCCGGCTGCGCCCGCGCACGCATGCCAGCTTCGTTGTTGTGGCGATGGAGGGTGGACGGGGGGGGGGGGGAGCCAGCGATCTCCTTCATTTGCTCCTGCGACAGTATGTCCAAGAGAGCTTTGGAGCACACCCGGAGTGGAGCCGTCGATGTCCTTCATCTGCTCCTGCGATAGTACGTCCAAGAGAGCTTTGGAGTGCCGGGAGGCCATGGTTGGAGTGGTGCCGATAGAAGGAAGGGAGCGGAGGAGAATGAGTGTGGGTCTTTGGCTATGGCTGGGAGCTGGGGCTCAAGTTAATATAGCGGGCGAATGGCAATGAGCCACGGCAGACGGATGGACGGCTGGCACCGGAGTAGGTTCGTTGGCAGCCACATGTCATTAATGTGGGCAGCAGACGTAAGGATGGCCATAGTGTCATGAACACGGAGCAGTCGCTTGCACCGGGATGACGCGCGGGTGGCGCTCTCTCGGTCGTCGCGCTGCTGCAATGCCGGCACCAGTGAGAAGTTGAGTCGGGCATGAATGCGGATGCTGCTTCAATGACTTAACTGCAGGTGCAGTTGGGTCATTGACATGTGGGCCCAACAGGCATCTAGCCCGCATGTCAGTGACACACCAACTGCACATGCAGTTAAGTCCCGTGAATGCGGCATTGACGTTTTGGAGAGACGGTGACCGTTTCAGGCGGGAAGCGCGTGCTAGTGATGGAAGGGGTTTCGGTAGGCCAGGGCGGTCAGATGCTGGCGTGGTGGTAAAATGTGAACTCATGGATGACGAGCCTTTGAAGCGTATGCGGCACGTATTGACAACCAGGCATCCATGCAACCGCTCTTGTCGCCAGCTAGCCTTCGACGACCACCATTAGACACCACACAACCATGCATAACTTACGAATAATGGACGAATCGATCAAACACACACTCGTGTGTAGTGGCACTATGATCGGTCGCTCATGATACATATATAGGTACCATAGTACCCTCTCTAGCTAGGCTGTTTTATAGATTGTCGTTGTGATGGATGATACACATGAGCAAGGCGCCGAGTCACGTCGTCGCCTCGTGTGCGGAGCCATGGCTAATGTTGAGCAGCTCGGCGCCCAAGCACGAGTATGAATGTTGGTGTTGAGCCAGGTGAATACATGCTAGGTGTTCGCGAGGCAGCCAGCAAACGTCTAAATAGTAATGTCAGGCACCGCCGGGGCGCGCAGGTGACGGGCTCGCCGTTTGCGTTGCGCCATGAGCAGGACTTTGATTGAGAGGGCGACGTGCATGCATTAGCATGGTTTGACAGTGTGAGCGTGAGTGTCTGCACGCGTACATGCTACTTCCCTCTATGGATGGTGTGCACTAATGTGTGCATCATGTATAATATAAAAAAATCGGTTTGTGCATTTAATGCAAAGTATTTCATTTTCATTTGGCTGACGAGTGTGCGTTGCAGCGACAAGTCTGTGGTTTGATTCCTCACATATGCATAATTTTTGTTTTTATTTCTTTCTCCACTGACTGGTAGGCCCGCATAGATAGATAGATACAGAACATGAGCTGATGAGGCGCATGCGGACTGTTTGATTGGTCAACCAGACAAATACGGAGTTATACGCTGAGCCAGTGACTGTATAATCACCATATCTTGTATAAAATAATCAAAGTGAGTTATCAAGACAAGTTCGATGACCGCCAATGCATTTTGCTCGGTAATACATGACCAGGATTGAAGGGGAATCCAAATTTCCTTCGCCTTCTATCCTTGAGCTCTTGACAAACCAATGCACTATACGGTTGTCCGGTCAGTCCACCCCAGAGCTCTTACCAAGTGTTGTTCATGCCACCGCGCCGCACACTAACTGGTAAGGAAGGGATGGCATCCCACTACGCCGAGTTCCTCGCCGCCCATGACCGCACACAAAATGGTAGGGAAGCGATGCCATCCCACCATGCCAAGTTCATCGCCGCTGGTGACCTCACACTTACGTGGGCGGAATTTGAAGCTGCCAAGGCCGAATGGGCAGTAGAGCAAGAGGCGGCCAAAGCCGCACAGAGGGAGCAGAAAATTCAGAAAGCACTCAAGAAAAGAGAGGCCCGCTGCCGCAAGAAAGAAGAGGACGCATGCGCTACTGCGGAGAGGTCGGTGGAAATCCAAGCACGGTGGGGTGTCGCTGACAAAGTCGGGAAGGAGAACGACGGCGTCTGGCCAGCAGTGAGAAGTAGCAGTACTAGTAGTTAGTGTGTGTGTGTCTGTGTCTCCCGTACATTTGTTTAATTAATTGCGAGCATGTACTAGTACTAGTTACTATTGTAGTTTTTAGAGCAAATTACCAGTAATTAGCCTAGACTCAATGGAAAAATTCCTATCCTATGCATCAAATGGCATCTCTTTCTCTATAGGAATTGATATGCATGTCATCTCACTTCATATGATTTTTATATTCCTATAAAATTCCAATCCTATGAACCAAAGGAGGCCTCTGCGGGCGTACAGTACTACTGTAGCTAGCAGTACTGCTAGTACAGTAGTTCTGTTCAAGAAGGAGAATTCAACAAAGTCTTGATGGGTCTTTCGTCCGAGCAACTTCATAGTGGGAAAGGTTGGGCCTATGATTTGATGGCTCATTAGTCATTATTACTGCGGTGCGACGACCGGGGTGACTCTCCCTTGGAGTTCTGCGTGCATGGCAAGTGGACCAAGATGGTCGACGTCCCACATGTCGGCAAACAGAAGTATTCTTTACAATATCGAGGAGCAAGGAAACCGCGTGGTATAGTATCACTACTGATATATATATATATATATATATATATATATATATATATATATATATATTGATGAATGCTAGCGTTTCAACTCTTACGACGAAGGAGTGCCAAACTCGGCACGTGCTGGATGTCCCACACATCAGCGAAAGGAGTGGGACATGAACAGCGTGGTAGAGCGTCTCCACTTCTTCCACTTCTAGGTCGGAGACCACACGTAGTAGTACTAGTGGTATGAACGATATGAAGTGCGACCCGGAGAGAAAGACACGTCTAGTTGGAAGGTCTCGGGGAATACACGTAAACAAATATAAAACCTAATATGTGCCGCCAATTAATATAGTAGTAGAGTACTTAGGCACATACATCATAACATCACTGTGCATTGCACGTACAACATTTAGTGGTAGTAAGAGACAAATGCATATATGCCACGCATGTTTGTACTATTTGTGCCTTTCTACTTCACTTACTATGCTACATTACTCACGTTCGTACGTCCACTCCTGGGTACATGTCCGTCTCGTAGTTCTAGTCCCACGTGTTCTTCATAGATGGAATGATCCATAACTGTGGGCAACGGGCCAACGGGAGTCCATAACATCGCAGCTAGTGTGGCTCCCCATGATGGAGACTCATCCAAACTATGGCCACCCTCGATGCGAAGCAGTCGCGTGCACCGGGAAGCGGCGCTCTCTCAGCCGTCGCGCTGCTTCAAAGCCGGCGCCAGTGAGATGTAGCTTCCGCTCTAGCCGGGGATTAATGCAGCACTAACGCATGGTTTTAAATAGCGGATAGCGGGCTGGTAGCGGATTGGGGTCTGTGTAGCGGAATGCGGATAACTGGCGATATTGCGGGCGCTATGTCCACGTAGCGGATTTGTAAAAACACAAGATTATTGTGTATATCTCTATATCATTAACAATGGCATTTAATTTGAGCAGTAGCTGACGCTATTGCGCTAGCGCTATTGCGAACGCAATAGCGGATGCTATATTTGCTATTTGAAACTATCTGACGCTCCACGACGCTGGCCATTTCACGCGGGAAGCATGCTCTGGCAAGGGAGGGGGTTGGGTCGGCCAGGGCGGTTAGATGCGGGCATGGTGGTGGTATTGGTTTTGAACCGTTTTAGGTGTAGTACTGGTAGTTTGAAAAACTAATCAATTATTGCACTCAGTTTCCTAAGAAATTATGGTAAAAAACGTTACTCCACATCCCGCTTCCCTTCTCCTTCCTCTTCCACCGCTCGTGCACGTCCGCGGGAAGCAACCGGTTAACCCTTATATAGGAGAGCTAGCACAAAAAGATGCATGCATGACCACTAAAGTTTCCAGATTAAAGCGTCGCTCCGGCGGGAGTATGGCGTATGTTGTTACCTTCGGATGGGCTATGGCTACCGGGCGACGGCGACCAGAGAAGAGGCGGCGGGAGGGGAATGAATGCAGCTACTATTTGGGTTTGCCATCCGGCTTAAATAAATGCGCAGCATCACATGTACCTGCGAGTGCAGAAATTGTAACATACGTGTCTGCTTAAGTGGGCGTCACGTAACTGGTGTGTGTGTGTGAGATTCTGAGAGACAGAGTGCGTGTGTGCGACTCTACTATTCGGACATGTAATTAACCTTTTGCATCAGGATATAAGTATAATGGTATTTACTTTAGCTAGTGATTTACGTGGCCATGTTAACGTGGTTGTGTAAAAAAAGTCACTTCCTGCTCGTGATTTGTGTTATATAATTACAAGCAAGATGATCGTGCATTGCATGGAACATCAATATGCATTTGTTTTACAAAACACCTGTTGTGATTAACCCATGCAGGAGTAATCCCATGTGTAAAAACTAATGATATCTCGAGAATTTTATCGGAAAACTGGTATCTCGAGAATGTCATCAAAAAAATGAAAGATGAGAGATGAGGTGAGGAGGAGTGGAGCATGGTGGTGACTGGTGGTCGGAATGGGCGGAGGCATGGGGATGGACGGCGCCGGCAGGCGGCAGTGGCCACCATGCTAGATTGTTCCGGAGACTTCCTTTCTAATTCTCAGCAATGAGGTTGTGGGAGATAAGGATGTGGAGAGCGGTGCCGGTATCTTTTGTAAAATTATCATAGTTTGCTTTCTATCCGTCAGATATAGATCAAATGGTCTATATTACAAGATGGCAGGCACACCATCATCGCCGACTCATTTTTTTATAAGGGTACATATTAGAAGTTTGCTAACTACTAAAGTAAAGTGGAATTTGTCCATGTTATACAAGTAAATTAAGGTGATTGTTTATCATACGGGACTGGAACAGTACAAAACACAACAGCCTAGTGTAGTTACATCATACTAGTACATGGCTAACCCACGCTATCACCATATTTCTTGGCTTCCGTGCGACACCTATCTCTAGTAATCCAGCAGCCCGTACTGCTTCTCCCTCCTCATCTCTCTCAAAGTGCGGCGGGCTGGCGTTTTTGCCGTCTATTGAGGTCAGTTAACTCATCACATGTTAACGACATGCCAAGAGCATTCTAAAAAAATTCCTTTCACGTTCCATTTTCAAAAAGAAAAAAATCCTTCCATGTACGAATTTGACTGTATGCTTTGAGCAACTTGCATGTCCTATACTGCTCCTGTTTGGATATTCTAACTTAACTAGAGGTTAGACTAACTCATGACTAACCCTGAACTAACTGTAGCCAAAGAGGTGTTTGGGTGACAGGGTTAGATTGACAATAAATGCACTTGATGGAGAGAGAAAACTGTTTTTTCAGTGGTTCCAATGAGAACTATCTCCAGTTAGCACCTCTTGGGTGGGGTAGTTTTTTTTGGTGGGTTCGATCCATCTTGCTCCAATTTAAACCCTCATGCTTGGATACTTTAGGGCTATTTGAGCCCCAACTAGCTCAAACTAACTCTAACCCATGGATCCAAACAGGGCCTATGGACAGCCTCGACGCGAAGCAGTCGCGTGCACCAGGAAGCGGAGCTCTCTCAGCCGTCGCGCCGCTTCAAAGCCGGCGCCAGTGAGAGGTCGCCTCCGCTCTAGCCGGGCATTAATGTGGCACTGACGCTCCAGGGCGACGCTGACCGTTTCACGTGGGAAGCGCGCGCTGGCAAGGGAGTATAGGTTTTGAACCGTTTTAGGTGTAGTACTGGTAGTTTGAAAAACTAATCAATTATTGCACTCAGTTTCCTAAGAAATTGTGGTAAAAAAACGTTACTGCATAGCCCGCTTGCCTTCTCCTTCCTCTTCCACCGTCCACGCACATCCGCGGGAAGCGATCGATCAACCCTTATATAGGAGTGCTAGCACAAAAATATGCATGCATGACCAATAAAATTTCCTTTCTCTTATCTCTATGAAATAAATGTGGTGTGAAACTCAAAGCCCTCTAAGTCTGAGTATAATGTAAATCATCGTCCTCCTCTAGGCCCACTTTGCCCGCATCGTCGTCCTCCTATTCCGGCTCTGCATCATCCTTCTCCTCCTCCGGCTCTGCGTGCGTCTCCGCCTCCAATGCCTCCTCGTCCGGCTCCGGCTAGTCTGGACTCCAGAAGCAGGGCGGCTGCGATCCGGGCTTCGTGCCGCCTCCAGATTAAAGCGCCGCTCCAGCGGGAGTATGGCCTATGTTGTTACCTTCGGCCGAGCCATGGCTATCGGGAGACAGTGACCAGAGAAGAGGCGGCGGGAGGGGAATGAATGCAGCTACTATTTGGGTTTGCTGTCCGTCTTAAATAAATGCACACCATCACGTGTACCCGCGGGTGCACAAATTGTAACATACGGGTCTACTTAAGGGGGCGTCACGTAACTGGTATGTGTATGAGATTCTGAGAGACAAAGTGTGTGTGTGAGACTCTACTCTTCGGACATGTACTCAACCTTTTGCATCAGGATATAAGTATAATGGTATTACACTTTAGCTAGTGATTTACGTGGCCATGTTAACGTGGTTGTGTAAAGAAAATGTCACTTCCTGCTCATGATTTGTGTTATATAATTATGAGAAGTTTGCTAACTACTAAAGTAAAGTGGAATTTGTCCATGTTATACAAGTAAATTATGGTGATTGTTTATCATTCGGGTAAGGTTGGACGAAGGATGGTAGGAACAAATGCTCCGCCTAGAGCATGCGTGCGTGAGATGGAGTCTTAGTGTGTGTGTGTGTGTGTGTGTGTGTGTGTGTGTGTGTGTGTGTGTGACGCGGAGTCTTCGGTGGTGAAAGTAATTTAAGTGTGTTGCTTCATCGTAGAGAGGTGATGTGTATGGCAGAGGCCACCAACGAGGGGCTGCGAGGGACAAAAGGCCCGTAGAGAGGGAAGAGAAGGCGTGTGTGCGTGAGAGGACTCGACATCGAGAGAACGTGTTTGTTTGAGAGACACCGAGGAAGACTACTATATATCGATGGTGCATGTAGGCGGAATTAAACGAAGGGATGGTCTTATTGGTTTCGGGGATATATGGGAAGAGTGAGAGAGGGGGGTAGCTAGAAGGAGATTGTTAAGTGTGAGTGTGTGTTTTACCCATCCAGGCGGAAGTAATGTGCACACAAGAAGAGAACGATTCAATGTGGGGTTAGGGTTGAGGGTAATTAACTATGTATGGAGACATGTGCGAGAGGTATACATGTATACGTGGGATGTGTGTGTGCGCACGCGCATGATCGAGATAAAAGAAAGAAGACATAAGTCATAAGATCGACGAATGGGAGGGACGGACCGGTATGACAATATGCATGCAAGTGACAGTGTAGGGAAGAAGGCCCGATAATTGAGCATCTATTTTGACTTTAAGAGATAGTGGCGTGGGCTGGAGCATGCATCTATGGCGAGCAGAGGGAGCGAGTGATACGTCTCCAACGTATCTATAATTTATGAAGCATTCATGCTATATTGTTATGTGTTTTGAATGATTACGGGCTTTATTATACACTTTTATATTACTTTTGGGACTAACCTATTAACCGGAGGCCCAGCCCATATTGCTGTTTTATTGCCTATTTTAGTGTTCCGAAGAAAAGGAATATCAAACGGAGTCCAAACGGAATGAAACCTTCGGGAGCGTGATTTTTGGAACGAACATGATCCGGGAGACTTGGAGTACAAGCCAGGGAAGCTTCAAGGAGGCCAGGAGATAGGAGGGCGCGCCCACCCCCTGGGCGCGCCCCCTGTCATGTGGGCCCCTCGTGGCTCCCTCGACCGACTTCTTTTGCCTATATATTCCTATATACCCTAAAAACATTGATGAACACAACAGATCGGGAGTTCCGCCGCCGCAAGCCTCTGTAGCCACCAAAAACCTCTCGGGAGCCCGTTCCGGCACCCTGCCGGAGGGGGGATCCCTCACTGGTGGCCATCTTCATCATCACGGCGCTCTCCATGACGAGGAGGGAGTAGTTCACCCTCGGGGCTGAGGGTATGTACCAATAGCTATGTGTTTGATCTCTCTCTCTCTCTCGTGTTCTCTCTATGGCATGATCTTGATGTATCGCGAGCTTTGCTATTATAGTTGGATCTTATGATGTTTCTCCCCCTCCACTCTCTTGTAATGGATTGAGTTTTCCCTTTGAAGTTATCTTATTGGATTGAGTCTTTAAGGATTTGAGAACACTTGATGTATGTCTTGTCGTGCTTATCTGTGGTGACAATGGGATATTCACGTGATCCACTTGATGTATGTTTTGGTGATCAACTTGCGGGTTCCGCCCATGAACCTATGCATAGGGATTCGCACACGTTTTCGTCTTGACCCTCCGGTAGAAACTTTGGGGCACTCTTTGAAGTACTTTGTGTTGGTTGAATGGATGAATCGGAGATTGTGTGATGCATATCGTATAATCATGCCCACAGATACTTGAGGTGACAATGGAGTATCTAGGTGACATTAGGGTTTTGGTTGATTTGTGCCTTAAGGTGTTATTCTAGTATGAACTCTATGATAGATTGAACGGAAAGAATAGCTTCATGTTATTTTACTACGGACTCTTGAATAGATAGAACAGAAAGGATAACTTTGAGGTGGTTTCGTACCCTACCATAATCTCTTCATTTGTTCTCCGCTATTTGTGGCTTTGGAGTGACTCTTTGTTGCATGTTGAGGGATATTAATATGATCCAATTATGTTATTATTGTTGAGAGAACTTGCACTAGTGAAAGTATGAAACCTATGCCTTGTTTTCTACCATTGCAATACCGTTTGTGCTCACTTTTATCATTAGTTACCTTGCTGTTTTTATATTTTCAGATTACAAAAACCTTTATCTATCATCCATATTGCACTTGTATCACCATCTCTTCGCCGAACTAGTGCACCTATACAATTTACCGTTGTATTGGGTGTTTTGGGGACACAAGAGACTCTTTGTTATTTGGTTGTAGGGTTGTTTGAGAGAGACCATCTTCATCCTATGCCTCCTACGGATTGATAAACCTTAGGTCATCCACTTGAGGGAAATTTGCTACTGTCCTACAAACCTCTGCACTTGGAGGCCCAACAACATCTACAAGAAGAAGGTTGTGTAGTAGACATCAAGCTCTTTTCTGGCGCCGTTGCCGGGGAGGCTAGGTAAGCGGCACTCACACCCCGTCAACTAAGCTCTTTTTGGCGCCGTTGCCAGGGAGGTGAGTGCTTGAAGGTATATCTTTAGATCTTGCAATCGAATCTTTTTGTTTCTTGATTTATCACTAGTTTAGTTTATAAAAGAAAACTACAAAAAATGGAATTGAGTTTATCTCATACGCTTCATCTTTTTAATATTTCTCATGAGAATGATGGAAAGGAAAATTGTTCTCAATTCTAGAAGAAGAATGCATTAAAATGCTTGGCACTAAATCTTTGTATGATGAGCATGATTGCAATGTTGTTAGTATGAATTCTTTGAATATCCATGATGCTAATGATATGCAAAGCCACGAGCTTGGGGAAGCTATGTTTGATAAAGATGGTATTTTTTGTCCCCCAAGTTTTGATGAGCAAATTTATTATGATGAAAGCTTGACTCCTATTTATGATGGTTATATTGATGAAAGTGGATTTGGAGAGGTCATGACTTTATTTAGTGATGAATCCACTATTTCGGAAAAGTTCCAATTGATTATGAGAATAAAGTTGCTATCTATGATGATTATTGTGATGACATGTATGCTATAAAGAATAATTATAACCATGAAACTTGTCATAATGATTTTAGTTTTCAATTGTATTATGCCTCACATGATAATTATTTTGTTGAGTTTGCTCCCACTACTATTCATGAGAAGAAATTTGCTTATGTGGAGAGTAGTAAATTTTCTATGAAAAGAATGCTTTATGTGCTGGTTATATTGTTGAATTCATTCATGAAGCTACTGAAAATTATTATGAGGGAGGAACATATGCTTCTAGGAGTTGCAATAATATCAAGTTTCCTCTCTATGTGTTTAAAGTTTTCAAGTTATGCTTGTTTTGCCTTCCTATGCTTGTTGATTATTGTTCCCATAAGTTGTTTTCTCACAAAATTCCTGCATAGGAAGTGGATTAGACTTAAATGTTCTAGTTATATGCTTCATGATGCTCCCGTTATGTTTCAATTCTTATCTTTTATGTGGGCATCATTGTCATCATCATGCCTAGCTAAAAAGGCATTAAAGAAAAACGCTTGTTGGGAGACAACCCAATATTTACCCTTACTCTTTTTGTGTGTCCACATGATTATGCTACTTTAGTAATCATGTTTTGTAGCTTTTGTTTCAATAAAGTGCCAAGTAAGACCTTTAGGATAGCTTACGGTGATAGTTGTGTTGATCCTGCTGAAAATCAGAAACTTTTGCACCCAGTAAATTAGTTTTGTTAATTCACAGAAACGTGCTTCTGATCTTAGTCTTTTTTATCTAGATTGCTACATAAATTGCTCAGGTTTCCCTAATTTTTTAGGGTTTTTGGAGTTCCAGAAGTATAAGTTTGATACAGATTACTACAGACTGTCTTGTTTTCGACAGATTCTGTTTTCTATGTGTTGTTTGCTTATTTTGATGAATCTATGAGTAGTATCGAAGGGTATGAACCATAGATAAGTTGGAGTACAGTAGATATTAAACCAATATGAATTTAGAATGAGTTCATTACAGTACCTAAGTGGTGGTTTTATTTTCTTATACTAACGGAGCTTACGAGTTTTCTGTTGAGTTTTGTGTTGTGAAGTTTTCAAGTTTTGGGTAAAGATTCGATGGACTATGGAATAAGGATTGGAAAGAGCCTAAGCTTGGGGATGCCCAAGGCACCCCAAGGTAATATTGAAGGACAACCAAGAGCCTAATGTCGGCGCTCTGGGAACGGGGGTACCCAGACTTGCCTGCCTGCGGCGTGGGTCAATGAGTGGCCCGGTACGGCCCATCTTCCTCAACACATGCTCAAGACCCTCGCGAGGGGTCAAGCCTCGCGGGGCGGACGACAGGAGGCTTCCTCAGGCACGGCCTCATCAGGCTGGCTCACGAGGAGGCGGAGAGATCAAGGCGGGGTACCTCACGAGGTGCCCGTGACGCAAGCCATGACGACCAAGGCGCAGGCGGGCACCGGCCTGCGCAGAGTCCTTGTTTCCCCTTTGGTGCAAAGGGGGCAAGCGCAGACAAGGGTATCAAGCAAAGGCAACCATTTCGGTGCAACAAGACCAAGACCAGCAGGACTGCAGAATGGAGGTCATCGTGGAGCCCAAGCCAGCGTCATCGTCATGGTCTTTTGGCAGGCAAGGACCAACTTTAGTCAGGATAAGTGTACTAGATGTTCCCCTTCAAAATGGCCAACTGTTAGCACCCTTCCCGCTCAATATTTGGGAAGAGGCCCGGGGCCTTCGCCTATAAATAGGACTAGCCACCCACAGGAGAGGGGATCGAGAGAACAAGGATAGAAAGACACACACACACACAGAGAGAGAGAGAGGCGACTGAACCCTCCTAGCAGTTCATCGCCCCAACCAAGAACAGACCCTCGCGAGGATGTTCTTCCCTTGTACTATTCCTCATCAGCCCCAGAGGCAATCCACACACCAAAAACTAGAGTAGGGTATTACACCACAATGGTGGCCTGAACCAGTATAAATCTTATGTCCCTTGTGTTGTTCTTCGTGTAGTTTAGATCCTAGAGAGGTGGTGAAACATGGGTAGGCTGAGGGTGTGATCTCCGTGCGCACCCCAGTGTTCAAACCTCAAGGGTCTGCCGGAACCCGAAATCCGACATTTGGCGTGCCAGGTAGGGGTGTGCTGGAATCTGCCTTTCGTCGCCTCGTGTTTTCACCGCCCATCTCGTCCATGTCAGACGCGCGTCGCGCCCGCGCCGAGCGCCGGGCCGCTCTCGCCGCTCGCGTCGCCCAGAAGGCCCCCGTCAGCGAGCGTCCCCGTCGTTCCCCGTCACCTGCCATCAACGCCACCACCGGCCCGGCGGGGGGAACGAACAACAGGCGTCGTCCCTGCATCCATCAGTGCGGTGAGAAGGCCGCACCGCCACTCCGTTGCTGACTCCGGCCGGCTCCTCGTCCCACGCCCGTCGCGCTCCTGCGGACGCGCACGCCGCGCTGCTCCTAGCACGGGAGCTCCTGCACTACCGTCCCATCGATAACCTCTACGAAGAGTGCCTCGCCCGCATCACCAAGCTCGTCAGCGCCGCTGGGGGCTCCCCTACACCGTCCCTCTTGTTGCACCGTGCACCGCCCTGCGTGGGCGACGAAGCTCCGGGGGCGCCTCAGCCGCCTCCACCTCAAGAAGGCGCCTTGTCTCCAAGGCGCAGAGCCTCTGGGCGGAACCCGCTCCGTCCGGCACAAGCACAGCAAGAGAAGAGCTGCCAAGAGATCCCTCGTCCTCGAGAAGCCGCCCGTGTGCTCCCCGCACCGGCTCGACACGAGCACGTGCCTGCTCCGGTGGATCAAGACCCCGTGCTGCACCTCGCCGCAGCGCACAGAGACCGGCAAGATCAAGCTCTCCGTCACCAAAGGGCTCCCGCGGCCACTGCAGGCTGCCGTGCCTTCTCCGCCGAGCTGTGCAGTGTGGCCTGGCCGGACAAGTTCAAGCCGGACCTGCCCCCGCGCTACGATGGCATGGCTGACCCTGCTGAGTTCCTCCAGCTCTACGAGCTGGGCATCGAAGCTGCTGGCGATGAGAAGGTCATGGCGAACTGGTTCCCCATCAAGGACGGCGCCCGCACCTGGCTCCTGAACCTGGCTCCTGGCGCGATATCCTCCTAGGACGAGATGCGCACCCGATTCATCGCCAACTTCCAAGGCACGCGCGACCGGCCCCCGGCCATGAGCGACTTGCGCCGCATCAAGCAGCAGCCGGGGGAGACCCTGCAGAAGTTCATCCAGCGCTTCAACAGCGCTCGCCTTAAGATCCCCAAGGTGTCTGAGGAGGCCATCATCTCAGCCTTCTCCGACGGCGTGCGTGACGTCAAGATGAAGGAGGAGCTCGCGATCCATGAAGACTTGTGCACCTCCCTGGAGCTGTTCAATCTGGCGACCAAGTGCACAAGGGCTGAGGAAGGGCGCCTGTCCCTCCTCGAGCTGCCAGCTGCTGACCCGGAAGAGAAGAAGCCCAAGACCAAGGACGTGAAGCGCAAGGGGGCTGCCGTGCTTGCAGCAGAGCCAGACACCAAGCAAGGCAGGGATCAGCCTGAGTCATCCAAGGGAAGCCGGTACTGCGTGTAACATGACCTCCACACCCACAACACCAACGAATGCCAAGAGCTTAGAGCCATGCGAGATGTGCGTGCCGGCCGATGCCCCGAGCGCAGCGACAGGGGCTATGGCCGAGGAGGAGGAAGAGGTGGAGGACGATGGGAAGACCGTGGCCCACGCCAAGGGTGGCGTGACCAACCTCGCAAGGACCGCTGGCAGGATCAGCCTCGTGAGGAAGGTTGGAGGGACCCACCTCACAAGGCAATGCGGGCCACCCTCCTCTGCCACCACAGCCAAGGAGGAACGAAGACCATCACCAGGACGAGGGGGCTGGAGGCTTCCAGGAGCCGCGCGCAATCGCTGCATCTTGGGCGGCGCGCAAGCCCCGGCCTCTCAGCGCATCTTCAAGCAGTTTGCCCGCGAAGTGAATGCAGTCCTCCCCAAGATTGAGGCCACACGCCCTCTCAGGTGGTCATCGTGCGCTATCACGTTTAGCTGAGCGGATCAGCTCAAGTGCGCGGCCACAGCACGAGTCCTCTCGATGCATTGTTCCCCAATCATCAGCAACGTGCAAGTCACCAGGACCCTCATCGATGGCGGAGCAGGGCTCAACGTCCTATCCGTCGAAACGTTCAATAATCTCCAAGTGCCATACAATCAGCTGCAGCCAACCAAGCCCTTCTCAGGAGTCACCGATGGTTCCATGGTTCCGATAGGGCAGGTCCGCCTTCCTGTTACCTTCGGGAAGCGCGACAACTACCGCACCGAGCTCATTGACTTCGACGTCGCTCACATCCACCTGCCGTACAACGCCATCCTCGGGTACCCAGCCCTGGCCAAGTTCATGGCTGTGACCCATCATGGCTACAATGTCCTCAAGATGCCAGGAAGTGGCGGAGTCATCACTGTGCCCTGTGAAGAGAGAGATGATATGTGTTCCCTGGAACGTGCCTTTCAAGCCGCATCAATTGAAGACCCAGATCACAGGAATGGGAGGCCTCCCGAGGCTGCTCCTAAGAAGAAGAAGGCATCGCCTGGCCCGACCCCTCGGGAGGCAGGCCCCTCAGGGTCTGCGCCCGTTCAAGGGGCACCTCCTTCTGTCGCATAGGAAGGCGCGCCCGGCGCCCTCCTTGAGCAGGGCTCGGGGGCTCTCTTCCGGAGGGCCATCGACTTTGCTAAGATTACGAGGGAGGCGCTCGGGCACCACTTGGAGGCGTGCTTCAATGCACATTTCCCTCAGGAGGAAGCAAAGCAAGGAGGGTCAATCCCTCAGGAATTCATCAGCGAGATCATTCAGGAGTTGCAGGAGTCAAGAGTCATGAGTGGGAGCCGCCTCTTACCCGCCTTAGCTCCCCATCTAGGCGAGGATGGTGGGCTGCGCGTCTACATCGACATACCAGGACTCAACCGAGCCGCCTCTCAGGAGCGCCTCTGGCCCTCACGCGTGGGGCGCTGCGAAGGCCCACCTCACAGCTACGTTCGCATGCCTCACGGCCTGCCGAACGCGGCTGCTGTGCGTCAGCGCCTCATGAGGAGCATCTTGGAGGCTCAGGCGAACAGACACTTTGCAGTCCTGGCGGAGATGGAGATGGTTCACGAGGAGCCGCCAGCGCCCCCGGAGCCTCCCGAGGCCCCTAGGCCTGGGGGCTCGTGAAGATCGTCTCCCGCAGTGTACGCCATCCGCTACTTCAACATCCCTCCATCTTCGGCATCATCAGGTGACATCCTTCGAGTTTCATTTTTAGCTGGGAGCGCCTCCCCTAGGGCTGCATCATTCCCAGGTCGCGTGGGTCCGTCCCTGCGGCGTGTATCCCCTTTTATTCATGTTTTCAGCTTACTTTATCGGGGGCGCCCCTCGGGCTGCGTTATCCCCAAGCCACCCGGGCCAGACCCGGTGGCTTGTATCCTTCTCGCGTTTATTCAGGTCATGCGTTTGACCCATCGTGATCGTTGTTAATGTTTGCCTATGGCACCCTTCTTTCTTCATGTCGGCTGCTTGCACGTTAAAGGGGGGGGGTACCTGAGCATCGCGACTCATCGGCTCTTACTGGCTCTCTAGCCCTCACCCTCTGGCATTGTCCACGGCATCGCGACCTGGCATACCAGCGACGGCTGAGCCCCGCTCGAGGGCCGGGACCCGAGGACGTAGAGCACCAACATCTACCCAAATCTGCAGGAACACATCACAAGTAAAGGCCCAGAGCCAGGCGCAACCCGCCTTGAGGTAGGGCCCCGTGAGTCCCGTGCTGGCTCACGGGTGCCCAGATACACCTCGCCAGGCCCTACCGTGCCAGCCACGTGTCAGGGCGGGGCTGTATACGCCCCGGGGGCTCCTCCCGGAGGGGAGCCCCCTCCCACGCACCAATGGAAGCACCATGCTCCATGCTGGCTGACGACACTGCCGAGGAGCGGCTATGCCCGTACACATACGAAAGCGCTATGCTCCGCCCTGGTGATAAACAACTGAGGGTGGCCCCCGGCTGCATCAACCTCAGGGAGCCCAGAGCTCAATGTCCGGCCTCATCGTAACGCCTCCCCTCGGGAGTGCCGCGCGAGGGGGCTGGGCACGGGGGCTGCGCCCGGGTCACGCCCAGGCGCACGCCACCCAGCCAGGCCCCTCGGGCCTGGTTCGTCACACGCCTCTCCTCGAGCGGAGCCAAGGTACGAAGGCCATTTGAACGTCAAGGGGGACTCCTGAGCATCGCGACTCAGGAGCCTAACTGGTCACGTAGCCCCTCACCCCTTAGTTCCGAAAGGTTAACGGCGGTTGAGGTATGCGCGGGGCCGGGCTCTGCCGACGTAGAACGGTAATCTTACCCATACATCTCACCTCCCTACTTGTTGTTCGTGCGTCAAGGGGGACTCCTGAGCATCGTGACTCAGGAGCCTAACTTGTCACGTAGCCCCTCACTCCTTGGTCCCGTCCTGGTTTCCGGTCAGGGCTAACAGCGGCTGAGGTATGCGCGGGGCCGGGCTCTGCCGATGTAGAACACAAGCAAGTAGGAAGGAAAAACGCAAATCTCAAGAAATTCAAAAGCAAATATTATAGTCCATAGAGTACTTTGGCAACGCCAAACACAAGTTTAAACGCCTCCATGAGGCAGAATGCATGTTGCAGGAATTAAAAAAAGGACGGGAGCCGCGAAGGGATCACTTTTTGGCGGCGCCATCGCTGGTGACGGAGCTGTGCTGGGCGACTTCGCCTTGTGGAGCCTCAAGACCGGCAGCGCCTCGCTTTGGCTTGGTGCTGAAGGCCCAGAACTTCGCCAGCAGAGGCTCCGTGCGACCCTTCACGGCCTCAGCAGTGACGGCGGCAAGCTCGCCGCTCACAGGCTCCAGCAGACTGTCGAGGTCAACGCTAGGGTCGCGGAGGTAGACGTGGGTGAAGATGTGCGTCAGCGCCGCAGAAGAAAGGGTGCGCGCCTCAGCCTCAGCCGTGGGGCCTAGGCCGAGGGTGACATCTTCGAGGGCGCGGACCAGGAAGGGTAGCAGCTTGGCGGGGCCCTCCTCAGCACCAGCCAGCGGGCTTTCTAGGCCGCTGTCATAAAGCGACTTCAGCACGGTGCGAGCCTTCACCTCCAGCTTTGCGAAGGCCACGCGGTCCTCGGCCAGGACCCGCGCCTTGCTGTCCAGCTCGATCTTCTTCGCCTCCAACGCCTGCTCCAGCGCATCCAGGCGGCCTTGGCGTTCGTCAAGCTTGGCGTCCCGGTCCTTGGCGGCAGCCTCGCGAGCCTTCAGGCCTTCCTCCTTCTCTTGGCGGACACGGGCCTCCTTGGCAAGCTGGTCGCACAGGCCTTGCAGCTCGCTCTCCAGCACCTTGTAGCGGCCCTGGACATCCGCAACCTCACCCAAGGCAGCATCGTGGGCGGCCTTCGCCTCGAGGATGGCCTGCTTCTCCTCGTCGCAAGCTGTCACGGCCTGAGCCAGCGCCGCTCGGACTGAAGCATCAGAGCGGACCCAGCCAGAGACAAACTCTAGGCGCCCGGCCACCAAGCGAGGGTCGGCGCCCAGAAGATCTTTCTGCAGCCGGTCCAGCTCAGCAGCAGCACGATCCAGGACAGTAGGAGGAGCCGGAGAGACTGCGGTTGGCGGAGTAGGAGGAGAAGACGGTAGCGTGATCATAGCACCTGGGGTTAGGACCTTCTGCGCCCCGATGACTGCGGTAGCGGCGTCAGGCATGGACGCCTCGGGAGTCGCTTGGGCCATGGGGGCTGAGCTCGCTCCAGCTAGCCCCGCCAGGCCTCGCGAGGATGACCGGGGAGGAGAGGCCCGCGTCTTGTCGCCCCCTTCTCCCGCAGGTGGGGGTGCTGTCCCGGGCGAAGCCTCAGGAGCCCCCTTCAGCTTCTTCGCCGCAGGCACCGGCCTAGCCAAAGAATATGGACGTCAAGCCTCAACAACAAAACAGGAAGCAAAACGAGAATCGAGCACTTACTCGTCGCCGCTAGCGGGCTCAAGCAACCTCCGGCCAAACTTGAAGACCGAGAGCCGGACACTGGGGGTCGACTTCAAGAGGTTCGGGAGCAGGAGGCGTCCCTGCGGATCGCCTCGGAGTCGGAGCGGACCCACGGGGAACCAACCCCGTCCTGTCCTTCTTCGGGAGCAGGGGCGAGCTCTCGCCACCCCGCTCGTCGCCGTCCTCATCGTCATCCGGCATGAGGCAAAGAGTGCGGGACCTACGCCGAGGAAGGGGCGTTCTCGACTCCCCGTCGGTCGCCTCCGAATCGAGCTCCTCGTCCTCCTCCTCCTCATCTTCCTCCTCTCCGCTGGAGTCGCTGGAGGACACATTCACCGTCGCCAGGGCCGCCGGGGCCTCAGCGGGCACAGGCCCGCCCTCGTTGAAAGAGGACGTGGAGTTCACGACTTGCTCCCAATCATCTCGAATGAACAAGGGCACGGGAGCATTCTCCAACCTCGCCACGTTTCCCCCAACCAAGAATTGGAGGACTGCGGCCAGATCCTCATCGGCCAGGGCTTCGGGGTTCGAGCGGAGGGCGGCATCGGCCCTTCCAAGCTTCCACAGCGGGAGCGAGTATTCCCAGAGCGGAGCCACCCGATGCTCCAGGAACTCCCTCAGGAGCGATGCCCCGGTCAGTTTCGCCATCGCCATGTTGTCCGGCCACAGGTCTGCGTCCATCTTCTCCAGCACTGGCCTCGCGCGGGGATCGATGAGCTCCACGCAGGACCAATCGTCAGCGGACTTGGGCTGCCCCGTGGGCAGTATCAGCCGAGAGTGGGTGCGCCCAGCATCCACCATGACCCACTTACTCCTGAAGCCCTGAATTCTCTTCCCGGGCTTCGAGATGGCGTTAGAGCTGCCGTGCGTGATAAAGCTCGCACACACGGTAATGGAGCCGCGGGAGACCCGGAGGTAGAAGTAATGGCGCAGCAAGGCCACCGAAGGCCTCACCCCGACATGAGCCTCGTAGTAATAGGCGAAAATCGCCAGGAGAAGAATGGAGTTGGGATGGAGGTGCAGGGCTTGCAGATTGTAATGTTCAAGAACAGAAAGGAAGAACTCGGAAAAAGGGGGCACCAGACTGGCAGCAATGGCGCTCATGAAGAGCGGGTAGAAGGTGCTCCCTCTGCCCTCAGGAAGGGCGGTGCCGGCCTTGAGCAAGGCCGCCCCGTCGTGGCCTTGCGTCGCCATCATCTGGCGCGTCCGGGCAAGATTCTTCTCCGACACATTCGGAGGATCCAAGGCGGGCGAGTACCATGCTCCGGCTGGGGTCTGGCGAGGTGCCATGCCTTGCTAGGATGCAGAGTTGGAGTGGATCTGGGGATTTCGGAAGCAAGAAGGATGGGAGCAAGAAAGGAGATCTGGGCAGAGAAGGAGAGGCAAAGAAGGAATGCATGGACAGGTACCGCTCCCTTATCAGCTTGTGCAGTTGCCGAGGCGTCGTGGGGGAGCCAGGACGCCCACGTCCAATCAACTACCATGCGGCGCCCAAGGCCGCAGGCTATTGGGGCCCGCGGTGCTTCGCACTTGCCTCTTCGCTTCTCTGCTAAGCCAAGTCCAAGCGCGCCTTGGGCCCGGGGGCTACTGTCGGCGTTCGGGGAATGGGGGTACCCAGACTTGCCTGCCTGCGGCCTGCAGCGTGGCTCAAGGAGTGGCCCGGTACGGCCCATCTTCCTCAACACATGCTCAAGACCCTCGCGAGGGGCCAAGCCTCGCGGGGCGGACGACAGGAGGCTTCCTCGGGCACGGCCTCGTCAGGCTGGCTCACGAGGAGGCTGTAACGCCCCGGATTCGAAGCGCCAGTTGTCTGCCAGTTATTCGCCGTCGTTGCCATGTCATTTGTTTGCGTGGTGCATTTTGCCATGTCATCATGTGCATCTCATTTTGCATACGTGTTCGTCTCATGCATCCGAGCATTTTCCCCGTTGTCCGTTTTGCGATCCGGCACTCCTATGTCCTCCGGCGTCCCCTTTTTGCCTCTTCTCTTGTGCGGGTGTTAAACTTTCTCAGAATGGCCCGAGGTTTGCCAAGCGGCCTTGGTATAGCACTGGTAGACCGCCTGTCAAGTTTCGTGCCATTTGGAGGTCGTTTGGTACTCCAACGGTTAACCGGGTAACCGTAGAAAGCCTCCTTCTCTTTGCAGCCCATCACCCTTCCAAAGTGGCCCAAAACCCATCTAAGCCTCTTCCATGCTCTCGGTCATTCGATCACGATCCCGTGGCCGAAAACCGCTCCTCATTTGGACTCTCCTAGCTCCCTCTACCTATAAAACTAGCCCCTTCCCCGAAATTCGCGGTCAAATCCTACCCTAACCCTAGCTTCTTCCTCCTCCAGCCGCCGGACGCGTCCGCACCGCGCCGGACACGTCCACCCGCCGCCGCCCGGCCAACCACCGCCTGCCACGTGGCCTCCCGCCGCCGGCCCGCGGAGCCCATCCAGGGCTCGCGCAGGCCCGATCCGCGCCGCCGCCGCCCAAGCGCTCCTCCGCCTCCGCCCGTCGCCGCCGTTTGTCGCCTCCGGCCGGGCGCCGCCCCGTGCCTCGCCACGGCACCTCGCCGGCGTGGCCTCCCGCCGCCTCTGGCCGTCGGCGACGCCGCCGCCCGGCCCGTCCACGGCCGACGGCTCCCGCGCCGCCCGTCCCCGTGAGCCACCCTGCCGCGCCGCGCGCCTCCCGCCGCCGGCCTGGGTCGCCGCCTGCCGCGGCCCCCGCGCCGGAGCCGCGCCGCCCCGGCCCTCTCCGGCCTCCCCCGGCCATCTCCCTCGCCGGCCGCCTCCTCACCGCCAACTCCGGCCCGAGCCCGGCCCGCCTCGACCCGAGCCCCCAGATCCAGATCCATTTCGCGAGATGGTAAAATTCCACAAAGTCCCGAATCTGTGACATAATCATGCCATGTTCATCGCATTGTATCTCTGCATCCGTAGCTCCGTTTCGTGCGTGTAATATGTCAAATTGTTCGTCTCGACGAGCACTTAATTCCATTCCATTGCACCATTTTCATTTGAGCTCATCTTGATGCCCGAAATGCTGTTGGAAGAGTGCATGTTGCTGTTAATCTGCTGAAACTGTTATAACATGCTCATTTGTCATTTTTGCCATGATTGATGTGTGCATCCTATGAGGTTGATGTCTTCATGTGTTTTGATCTATGCTATGTCTTCTTTATAGAGGTGCTTACCATGTATTTTTGTGATCAATGTGGTGACTAGCACAAGCATGCAAACTAGGCATCGTGATGTTGCTGATTTTAGTCCCTGTTCTGCTGTTATTTTTATGCCATGTAAACTTGTTGCTACAGAGAGATCCATGCATATTTTAAAATGCTTCAGTAAGGGTGTTTTGAACATATGGTTGTTGTCTATCCATCCCTGCCCTTGGTTGCAATTATGGAGTAGTCTAGCATGTCATTTGAGTTCTCTACTTTTGCTTCAAAATGTTTCCTGGCAGATTGTTTACATGTTATTCAATTTGGCCAAGGTTGCTATATTTGATCCTTGCATGCTATGGACCTGTTCTTGACTTGGTTTGTTTCACAAACATGTCTTCTTGATGATGCTATGCTTTTCTTGTCATGCAATGACTTGTGATGAGTGAATCGAGCTTGTTAAGTAGTGTACTTGCTGTTGCTGTTTTGCTAGGCTGAATCTATTATTTTGTGATGCTATATAAACATGTTGCTACTAATCATTCTATGCATAATCTGGAGATGTTCTATAAACATGTTTTGATCTACATGGCATCCTCTATCCATACATGCCCCTTGTTGCATTTATAGGTTGCTGTAGCTTGTTGTAATCTTGCTCTAAAGTTGCTTCATAATGTTGCTATCAGCCTGTTAACATTAAGTTCAATGTTTCCATGATTGTTTGCTAGTGATCCATGCATCCTATGACCTTTCTCTTGCCATGCTTAGCTTAATAAACATGTCTTCTTACTGTTGGTTGCCTTGCCATGCCATGTATTGCTCTGTAGTGAGTGGTTCAAGCTCACCAAAATGCCTACTTATTGTTGTTCCTGCCATGTTTAAATCTGTAATATAACTTGCCATGTTTACATGGGTGCCATCATATCTTTGGTTCCTTTTTGGCTCATGTTCAGTAAGGTACTGTTGTTCTATGCATCTAGTAGTATCATGCCATGCCTTTGTTTGCCATGATATGTTCCTGTAACATGTTGTTTGATAGCTCTAAACATTGCAACCTGATGTTATTTCTGCAAAGTCTGAAACTGTTATTATTTGCAATCTTACCATGTGTGTTTGAGCATGTTCTAGTGATTTCTGGAGATAGCTCAGTGTTCGTGTTTTGTTATGCTTTACCAGTACTTCATGCTCATGCCTTTGGTTATTATGTTGGGTTGCTGTAGCTTGTTGTTTTGATGCTTTCAAGATGCCTAGTTGCTGTTATGGACAGATTGTTGTCATAACTTGTATAGTTCGTATGTGTTGCGCCGTTGCTCCGTTTTGAGTGTGCTCTATATGAAACTTGCTTGTTTTTGCATGTAGCTTCATATTATCATGTTGCATCCTTGTTTTGGTGTGTTTGCTTGATGTTTGGGTGCATTTTGCATCAATGCCATGCTTAACTTGTTTTGCTCATATCTTCTAGGCCGTAGCTCCGAATTAAATGAACTTTATATGTAACTTGACTAGAATCTCGTGTAGATCATCTTGGTACATCTTAACTTGCTGTTTAACAACTTGAACATAAGTTTTATTCAGTTCTGGACCCATTTCGAAATTTGCATATGAGGACATACCGGAATTGTTATATGTTGTTCCCGGCCTCATTTAAACTTGCCTTGATGTGTTGTTCTTGTTTGCATCATCTCTTGCCATGAGTAGCTTCATGTAGCTTGGTCATGCATCATGCTTGTTGTGCATCATGCCTTGTTCATGTGTGGTGTGTTTACCATGTTGTGTGCTTCTTCTCGATAGTTCCCGTTTCGTTGCGATCGTGAGGATTCGTTCGTCTACGCTTGGTTCGTCTTCGTGGCTTCATCTTCTTCATGGACTCGTTCTTCTTCCTAGCGGGATTTCAGGCAAGATCACCATTACCCTGGATCTCACTACTATCATTGCTATGCTAGTTACTTCGTTCCATCGCTTTGCTGCGCTACCTATCTTTTGCTCTTCAAGCCTCCCCAAATTGCCATGGACCTCTAACCTTTGTCACCCTTCCTAGCAAACCAGTGCTTGGCTATGTTACCGCTTTGCTCAGCCCCTCTTATAGTGTTGCTAGTTGCAGGTGAAGTTGAAGATTGCTCCATGGTGGACAGGATTATGTTGGGATATCACAATATCTCTTATATTATTAATGCATCTATATATTTGGTAAAGGATGGAAGGCTCGGCCTTATGCCTGGTGTTTTATTCCACTCTTGCCGCCCTAGATTCCATCATACCGGTGTTATGTTCCCGGATTTTGCGTTCCTAACGCGGTCGGGTGATTTATGGGACCCCCTTGACAGTTCACTTTGAATAAGACTCCTCAAGCAAGGCCCAACATTGGTTTTAGCATTTGCCTCACCTATTACCTTTTTCACTTGGGAGTCGCGCATCCCAAGGGTCATCTTTATTTTATCCCCCCCCCGGGGCCAATGCTTGTCTAAGTGTTGGTCCAAACTAGAGCCACTTGCAGCGCCACCTCGGGAAAACTTGAGGGCTGGCTCTAGTTGTACGTAGTGCTCATCCGGTCGTGGCCTGAGACGAGATACGCGCGGCTACTATCAGGATGTCGGCACGCCGGGAAGTCTTGCTGGTCTTGTTTTATTACTGTCGAAATGTCTTGTAGCCGGGATTCCGAGACTGATCGGGTCTTCCCGGGGAGAAGGAATATCCTTCGTTGATCGCGAGAGCTTATCATGGGCTAAGTTGGGACACCCCTGCAGGGTATTATCTTTCGAAAGCCGTGCCCGCGGTTATGTGGCAGATGGGAATTTTTTAATGTCCGGTTGTAGATAACTTGACACCAGATCCGAATAAAACGCATCAACCGTGTGTGTAGCCGTGATGGTCTCTTCTCGGCGGAGTCCGGGAAGCGAACACGATTTTGGGTTATGTTTGACGTAAGTAGGAGTTCAGGATCACCTCTTGATCATTGCTAGCTTCACGACCGTTCCGCTTGTTCTCTTCTCGCTCTTATTTGCGTATGTTAGCCACCATATATGCTTAGTCGCTGCTGCAACCTCACCACTTTACCCCTTCCTTTCCAATTAAGCTTTGCTAGTCTTGATACCCATGGTAATGGGATTGCTGAGTCCTCGTGGCTCACAGATTACTACAACAATAGTTGCAGGTACAGGTTATGCGATGATCATGACGCGAGAGCGATGTTTGCTTGTTTGGAGTTCTTCTTCTGCTTCTTCTTCGATCAGGGGATAGGTTCCAGGTTGGCAGCCTGGGCTAGCAGGGTGGATGTCGTTTGAGTTTCTGTTTGTGTTTCATCCGTAGTCGGATGGTGTTCTTATGTATGATGATGTTGTATTCGTGTGGCATTGTATGCCTGATGTATGTATCCCCATCTATTATGTAATGTTGATGTAATGATATCCACCTTGCAAAAGCGTCTTCAAGATGCGCTTCTATCCTTGGTGGGACCTTCGAGTTCCTTTAGGATAGGATCGCATCTTGGGCGTGACAGAGGCGGAGAGATAAAGGAGGGGTACCTCACGAGGTGCCCGTGACGCAAGCCATGACGACCAAGGCGCAGGCGGGCGCCAGGTGGGCGCCGGCCTGCGTAGAGTCCTTGTTTCCCCTTTGGTGCAAAGGGGGCAAGCGCAGGCAAGGGTATCAAGCAAAGGTAACCATTTCGGTGCAACAAGACCAAGACCAGCAGGACTGCAGAACGGAGGTCATCGTGGAGCCCAAGCCAGCGTCATCATCAGGGTCTTTTGGCAGGCGAGGACCAACTTTAGTCAGGATAAGTGTACTAGATGTTCCCCTTCAAAATGGCCAACTGTTGGCGCCCTTCCCGCTCAATATTTGGGAAGAGGCCCGGGGCCTTCGCCTATAAATAGGACTAGCCACCCACAGGAGAGGGGATCGAGAGAACAAGGATAGAAAGACACACACACACACACACACACACACACACACACACACACACACACACACACAGAGAGAGAGAGGCGACTGAACCCTCCTAGCAGTTCATCGCCCCAACCAAGAACAGACCCTCGCGAGGCTGTTCTTCCCTTGTACTATTCCTCATCAGCCCCAGAGGCAATCCACACACCACAAACTGGAGTAGGGTATTACACCACAATGGTGGCCTGAACCAGTATAAATCTTGTGTCCCTTGTGTTGTTCTTCGTGTAGTTTAGATCCTAGAGAGGTGGTGAAACATGGGTAGGCTGAGGGTGTGATCTCCGTGCGCACCCTAGTGTTCGAACTTCAAGGGTCTACCGGAACCCGAAATCCGACACCTAAGCTTGGGGATGCCTCAGAAGGCATCCCCCCTTTCGTCTTTGTTCATCGGTAACTTTACTTGGAGCTATATTTTTATTCACCACATGATATGTGTTTTGCTTGGAGCATAATTTTATTTTATTAGTATTTGCTTGCTGTTATTTAGAATAATTTTTTGCATCTTTATTTTCAATAAAAATGTCAAGGATAGCCTTTACCATGCTTATTTTGCAAGTATACATGTTGCTGTTTGAAAATAGAAAGTTTACCGCTGTTGCAAAAATTCCCTAGAAAAGTAAGAGAATTATATAATGTTGAAACTTTTTGCATAATGAGCTCTGATAAATCTTCTACAGCGTAGTATTTTTCTCATAATTTTTGGAGTTAGGGAAGTATTGATACTCTTGCATTCTTTACAGACTTTACTGTTTTGGCAGATTGCTGTTATGTTTGCATATGTTTGCTTGTTTAATGATTCTATTTGAGGATAGGAGTATTAAATATGCAGAGACATTTAGTATGCAATGTTGAATAATAATTTTAGTGATTTTCTACAGTAGAAAATGATAAGGTTTTTGCATTGGTTTATACTAACCTATCTCACGAGTTCTTGTTGAGTTTGGTGTGGATGAAGCTTTTGATAAAAAGAGAAACCATGATATGAGAGGAATTAAGGAGGCACAAAAGTTCAAGCTTGGGGATTCCCAAGGCACCCCAAGATAATATTTCAAGAAGTCTCAAGCATCTAAGCTTGGGGATGCCCCGTTAGGCATCCCACCTTTCTTCTTCAACAACTATCGGTTAGTATCGGTTGAACCTAAGTTTTTGCTTCTTCACATGAGTTGTGCTATCCTCGCAATGTCATTTTATTTTGTTTTGCTTGATGTTTAAATACAATACCAAGATCTTAAATTCTTAAATGAGAGAGAGTCTTCACATAGTTACATAATTATTTAGCTACTCATTGATCTTCACTTATATCTTTTTGGAGTAGTTTTTCATTTACTCGTGTGCTTCACTTTTATCCTATGAGTAAATAGTTGAATGAGTTGATTGTCATAAATCTGAATTTATATATGTTTCATTTGCTTACCCCATGGGGAGTAATGACTTCACATCTAAAAAGTAGAGGTTGTAAATTTATTGAAGGTTAGCAAGCATTGTATTGGTCATTTGAACAATTCATGAAAGAATATTGAAGGAAGAGAGATTTCACATATAAATATACTATCTTAGACATCTTTTATAATTATGGGCACTCATTAAGTATGACATGCTAAAGAGTTGATGTTGGACAAGGAAGACAACGTAATGGGTTATGTTTTCTCACATCTCAGTTAAAGTATATTGTCATGGATCATTCAAACATGTTGAGCTTGCCTTTCCCCCTCATGCTAGCCAAAATTCCTTGCACCAAGTAGAGATACTACTTGTGCTTCCAAATATCCTTAAACCCAGTTTTTGCCATGAGAGTCCACCATACCTACCTATGGATTGAGTAAGATCCTTCAAGTAAGTTGTCATCGGTGCAAGCAATAAAAATTGCTCTCTAAATATGTATGATCTATTAGTGTGAAGAAAATAAGCTTTATACGATCTTGTTATGGAAGCAATAAAAGCGACGGACTGCATAATAAAGGTCCATATACTAGTGGCAATATAAAGTGACGTTCTTTTGCATTAAGATTTTGTGCATCCAACCATAAAAGCGCATGACAACCTCTGCTTCCATCTGCAAAGGGCCTATCTTTTACTTTATGTCTTTTACTTTATGCTTGAGTCAAGGTGATCTTCACCTTTCCCTTTTTCATTTTATCCTTTGGCAAGCACCTCGTGTTGGAAAGATCCTGATATATATATATCCAATTCGATGTAAGTTAGCATGAACTATTATTGTTGACATCACCCAAAGGTGAATACGTTGGGAGGCAACACTATAAGCCCCTATCTTTCTTAGTGTTTGATTAAAACTCCATAACCATAAGTATTGCGTGAGTGTTAGCAATAGTAGAAGACTACATGATAGTTGAGTATGTGGAGTTTGCTAAATCAAAGCTTTGACATAGACCCTTCCTGGAAATAAGATGAATTGCAATTGTTTGATGACTAAGAATGAAGTTTGCTAGTTTTCAAGAAAGTTTACGGTCTATGCTTTAACATGTGAATAGCTTGTTACTTGATCGTGAGAAGTTTTATGAGATGAACTACTGTTATGACATATAATCATGCTAGAAAAGGTGATTGAAATTATCATTGATCAAACTTGTGCACCTTCTAGCATTCACACTTCATAAATTCTTTCTTTTATCATTTACCTACTCGAGGACGAGCAGGAATTAAGCTTGGGGGTGCTGATATGTCTCCAACGTATCTATAATTTATGAAGCATTCATGCTATATTATTATGTGTTTTGAATGATTACGGGCTTTATTATACACTTTTATATTACTTCTGGGACTAACCTATTAACCGGAGGCCCAACCCATATTGTTGTTTTATTACCTATTTCAGTGTTTCGAAGAAAAGGAATATCAAACGGAGTCCAAATGGAATGAAACCTTCAGGAGCGTGATTTTTGGAACGAACATGATCCGTGAGACTTGGAGTACAAGCCAGGGAAGCTTCGAGGAGGCCAGGAGATAGGAGGGCGCGCCCACCCCCCTGGGCACGCCCCCTGTCTCGTGGGCCCCTCGTGGATCCCCCGACTGACTTCTTTCACCTATATATTCCCATATACCCTAAAAACATCGATGAACACAATAGATCGAGAGTTCCGCCGCCGCAAGCCTCTGTAGCCACCAAAAACCTCTCGGGAGCCCGTTCCGGCACCTTGCTGGAGGGGGGGTCCCTCACCGGTGGCCATATTCATCATACTGGCGCTCTCCATGACAAGGAGGGAGTAGTTCACCCTCGGGGCTGAGGGTATGTACCAGTAGCTATGTGTTTGATCTCTCTCTCTCTCTCATGTTCTCTCTATGGCACGATCTTGATGTATCGCGAGCTTTGCTATCATAGTTGGATCTTATGATGTTTCTCCCCCTCTACTCCCTTGTAATGGATTGAGTTTTCCCTTTGAAGTTATCTTATCGGATTGAGTCTTTAAGGATTTGAGAACACTTGATGTATGTCTTGTCGTGCTTATCTATGGTGACAATGGGATATTCACGTGATCCACTTGATGTATGTTTTGGTGATCAACTTGCGGGTTCTGCCCATGAACCTATGCATAGGGGTTTGCACACGTTCCGTCTTGACTCTCCGGTAGAAACTTTGGGGCACTCTCTGAAGTACTTTGTGTTGGTTGAATGGATGAATCTGAGATTGTGTGATGCATATCGTATAATCATGCCCACGGATACTTGAGGTGACAATGGAGTATCTAGGTGACATTAGGGTTTTGTTTGATTTGTGTCTTAAGGTGTTATTCTAGTATGAACTCTATGATAGATTGAACGGAAAGAATAGCTTCAAGTTATTTTACTACGGACTCGTGAATAGATAGAACAGAAAGGATAACTTTGAGGTGGTTTCGTACCCTACCATAATCTCTTCGTTTGTTCTCCGCTATTAGTGCCTTTGGAGTGACTCTTTGTTGCATGTTGTGGGATATTTATATGATCCAATTATGTTATTATTGTTGAGAGAACTTGCACTAGTGAAAGTATGAACCCTATGCCTTGTTTCCTACCATTGCAATACCGTTTTTGCTCACTTTTATCATTAGTTACCTTGCTGTTTTTATATTTTCAGATTACAAAAACCTTTATCTATCATCCATATTGCACTTGTATCACCATCTCTTCGCCGAACTAGTGCACCTATACAATTTACCGTTGTATTGGGTGTGTTGGGGACACAAGAGACTCTTTGTTATTTGGTTGTAGGGTTGTTTGAGAGAGACCATCTTCATCCTACACCTCCTACGGATTGATAAACCTTAGGTCATCCACTTGAGGGAAATTTGCTACTGTCCTACAAACCTCTGCACTTGGAGGCCCAACAACGTCTACAAGAAGAAGGTTGTGTAGTAGACATCAGCGAGACACAACGATTGTGCAAAAGAGATCAACCTATAGATGCATGTATGGAGATACAGATATAGTGTGCGTGATAGGAGGCAAGAGTGTGTGCGAGAAAGAAATGTTGACAGAGAAACTACAGATAGATAGAGAGATAGAGATGCTAGTTAGAGGGACATCGACTAGTATGAGTGTTGGAGATGACCGCCGAGTGGTTCAGAGGGTGAAGTTATGCGTGTGTGAGAGAAAGATATAAAGAGGGCACATGACTGCATGTAGAGAGAAACATATATAGTGTGCGTGATAGGAAGCAAGAGTGAGGGCGAGAAAGAAGGTTGATGGAGAAACAGATAAATAGAGAGATAAAGATGCTAGCTAGTGTGTGTGTTAGAGATAAGAGTCGAGTGGATCAGAAGGCTGAGTTATGTGTGTGGGTGTGAGAGAGATAGGGAGAGGGTGCATGTGAGTCACATACAAACAAATATCAAAGAGAAATGAGATCCCGAGAGACAGAGTTTTGTGTCTGTGAGAGAGAAAGATATTTCACAACGAGAGTGATAGCTAGAGAGACATATCAGGGAACGCGAGATATCTCTAGGGAGAGAGAGTGTGTGTGAGCGACATACAAGAGAATGGTGGAGAGATATGAGACCCCGGGAGACAGAGTTTGTGTTTGTGTGTGAGAAAGAGATATTTAAGAGGAAGAGTCGTAGCTTCCCATACCTAAGGAGCGCAAGACATATCTGTGTGAGAGGGGGGGTGCGAGTGGCACACATGGGAATAGTAGAGAGAAATGAGACCCCGGGAGACGATGTTTGTGTTCGTGTGAGAGAAAGAGATTTCACATGGAGAATCATAGTTAGAGACACATAGCAGGGAGCGAGATATACTTAGAGAGAGATAGAGTGATGAAGGTTGAGGGAGAGAGTACTGTTAGTGTGTTACAAAGATAAAAAAATCATTGTCGACATACAAGTAGCACGAGAGATACCCGAGAGACGATGAACGCGTATAGGTCTAGAGAGATACTCCTATATAAGCATGAGTGATAGCTATATGAGGTGAATATCTGGATTAAAGGGGATTCAAATATTTAAACTAGAGATCACAACATTGATAATATCATAACAAAAATTGGTGTATCAAACATGCATATTCATTTGAATTTGGGGACACGTGTAATGTTATATAGTTTATCAATATTAGTGATCCATAGATTCTTTAATTAGAGACAATGCATGGTTTATATGCAATTAATGTCTAAACGGGATTACACTATATGTTGTGTGTGTGAAACACATTATACATGCTTGAGAAGTAAAAAACCCGCATGAAACACACATTAATTGGAGACAGTTAGCGACGAATGCATACTTCGGATTTCAACATAAAGTGGTTTCAAATATTTAAAAATCCAAATTAAGATGGATCCAGCCTTATGAATCTGAGATCATGCCATTTGTAAACCATATTTATGTATAAAGGGTGTTGTGCTTTTGAAAGTATGTATAAAAAAATGATGTATATAGAATTTTATTCCAATCAAAAATGGATCCTGCCTGAACAAAAATAGAATATAAAATGGATTTGAATTGAGTGGGCACGGTAAACGTGCACTCTTGGTCTGGAAAAAATTGAATGAAGTGAGGAAAGTCACAGTAACTGCACGAAACCAAAATCTGTGAGATGGAAATTACTGCCTATCCTTGACACGCAAAGCCTATCGGCTCGATTTCTATAGGTTTCGATAGGGGTAGGTTTGTAATTTCACTCAAACATGACATAACCGCCTCTCACCCGGATTCATACACGGTGGGCGCCGAAACACAGTTTCTTCTCGGCCGAAATCGACTCCCCCAGATTCATACACGGTGGGTGCCAATACAAACTCTCGTCGGCCGAAATCTCCGTCGACAAATATTTGGTGTATGCGAGATTACCGTCCTATCCCCAACCGATTAATATTGTTGTGATGTAGGAAATTTTAAACGGGGGCTAAGTCTGTAAATTTCCTCGCATTTGAGACAAGCGTGCCCTGAAGACATGGTTCCCCCTTCCTCTCTCCCTCCATTTCCCCATTCGTACTCCATGGGAGCCAAAACACCCTCTCCACCCCAACCTCCTTCGTCCACCACCCCATCCACAGCCGTCCTCCTCCACCATGCTAGAGCTGATACCCCGACGTCGCCGTCCATTACAAGAGATCGACCTCTCTCATCCATGGCTTCGGACCGGGATCCTTGCATCCCGTCCTCTCGCTTCATCCCTGTCGTTGTCCACCTTGCCGGCACCGCTCCTACGACCGTCTCATCCATCGTGTCGGGATATTTCCCCGCCGCCACCGTCTACCCTCCTAAATCTTCTTCCACGCTGCCGACAGCCATCGCTACCACAGCACCATCAAATTCTCAGTAGATGCATACACGGCGCCGCACCAGAGGCGATACTCTTTCGTATCTGCTCAACTTATTTATCGCAGAAAGAAAACAGATCGCCATTGCTTTACTCTGATTTCTTGTCCATCACTTACTTGTTAGTTGAAAGCAAAGATTGATTGCAAAGTTGCCTTTGTCCGGTTTGCACCTTCAGATCCGCCATGGCACGCTCAACACTATACTTGCAATGCTAATGGTTTTCCCCTTTTTATATTCCACACTAGTTAAATGACAGTAGACTAAATTTCAAAATTGGGTCAGTCGATTTTTGAGAGCTCGCCGGAGTTCACCGGTGCGAAGGAAGGGGCTCCCCGGAGGGCTGCCCCATTATCTATCTTAGGGTTTCAGGTGGGGACAGTGGTTGTGGGGGGCTGTCGTCGGGCTATGGTGGGGCCTCGCCGAAGGCAAAACTCAACGCGGGTGGGGGTGGGGTTAGCTAGAGGGATGGTCAGGGCTGGTGGAAGATCGGAGATGGTGGGCGGTTCAGGGGAGGGCGAGGGCCGGTGGTTCGACCGGTGACCCGTGCGGTGGTCTTTAGGGGAAGAATAAGAGGCGAGTAAGAAGAAGGGTTAGGAGACGTAGGATCTTCATCCAACCGCCAGAAATGGTCGACTGACCCAAATGACGAAAGTCAGATGACTTGCATGTAGACATTCCCAAATATTCAGTACTATTATCGTAGGTGCTTTGAGACGTACGTGTAAGCAGTGCTCCTTAACCCATCAAGCTAAACAACATGCCACTCATAATTCCAAACTTAGTTGCTCAAATACGAATCTTGATGTTGACATGTACTAAAAGTGAGAATGTTTAATTGGTCAGTTAATGTTCCTACTTTACTTCCAAAAAGCACATGCGCCACATATCGAGGGACAGCAGGGAGTTGCGTCTTTATGTGCTCTGGTTCATCATGTGTGGCCAACCAACATTTTATTATCCAAAATTTGCTTGCTCTTCTTTAGCATGCTCCTCTTCTGTTCTTCCTTTGTAAGTACGCTCTCCTTACCTAAATATAAGTCTTTGTAGAGATTCCTCCATGGACTACATACGGAGCAAAATGAGTGAATCTACACTCTAAAATGTATCTATATACAGCCGTATGTGATCCATAGTGGAATCTCTACAAAGATTTGTATTTAGGAACAGAGGGAGTATAATAGTTGTACAGTATGTTCTTTGTAGTGAAGAGGAGCAGGGACATTTGCAGTGTACAGGTCTATTTGGTCGCTTGTCATGGATGCTTTCAACTCTTCGTGTTGGTCTTCACATCGATTGTCATGGACGCTTTCAACTCTTTGTATTAGATCGTATGTGTCGCCTTTGAGAGTTAGACTGATAGTAACAGTACTGCGCCTTCAGTTGTAGGGAGCTGGTATGCGAAGCCTTTCTAGCCGTACCAACAATACTAGCACATATATTCTAGCAAGTTCCACTTTCCTGATTTTACTCCTGATGCTTAGGGTTTTCCCATTATATCTACACTATGATCTGCGCAGGTGCTTTGTGTCCTACTAGCAGTTGTCCACCCTTTAAAGCTAAATAACACACCAATCATATGTCCTAAGGTTCTTCAAATATGAATATGATATGATACTGATATTAGCTAAGAGACACACATTTAATTGGTTAGCTAATGCTCCCAATGAGTTTCCTAATGCATGTGGCCACATAAAGAGAGACATCATGGAATTGCATTTCTTTGGGCACTCTGATTCATCATGGGTGGGCAACCAACATTGCATAGAAAGAAGGGGAATCTCAATAATATGCTTCCCCTTCTATTCTTTAACATGTTCCTCTTCTGTTCTAAGCACAGTATGTTCCTTGTCAGGAAGGGGAGCAGGGACATCTGCAGTCGACAGCTCTATTTGGCCGGTTCTGCTAAATTATTTCCCACTTCGAGTTGGTCTGCCATAATACCCCAGAAATGGTGGGAGCTACGCGGTCTTTGATAGAGTAAACTGATAGTAATAGCTATGCGCCCTCATATGAATAGAGTTGGCATGTAGGTGATTGATAGGTTGTATATTAGTAGCGGCAAAACCCTATGTTTTGCAGCCAGTTCTGCTTTCCCGATTTATTTATGGCGGTTATGGTGTACCCCTATTATCTACACTACGATCTGCCTACTGGCTCTGCGCTCTCGTTATCATGGTTTCATAATAAACTTTCTATACAATATATTATGAAGATATCATCTGCCAACTATCCTTACATTTGGGGCTTCCAACGGGGATCCTATTTTTTTGTGTAGTTGTGCTAGATTATATTAATCTACTCACCATATTACAGCACACATGGGCTCTCTCATCAAAATCAAGTGATAGCAGACAAGGGTTTACAGGGAGCCTCTATTATATTACAATATCCTCTGCATTACAAAGATAATCTCACTACTATTTATGTTTTCATGCTTTACAGATATTGTACATAATCACAATGAATATAAGAATGCGCACATTAGAAGAATATTGCGGAACAGTTCAATGGGTAACAAACTTGGCATCAAGGGATTGAGGTCCATTGTGGATGCAATGAAACCCACATGCTCCTGACCTACAGATTTGTATTCAGAATATGATCCTAATGACTATTCTAAGCTCAATGAGTCAAAGGCAGATGGCCTATCCTATTCACCCAATAAGGTGTCTATTCTAATTTGGCAAGGTTTTATTGGTTGCACATATCTTGCATAAGGTGTCTTGCATTTCTTTTGCTTCGTTGCACCGCCATCTGCTTAGTTTACTCATGACATATGTGAAGATGCCATGCTCATCCATTATCATCACCTATTCCATTTGTCGTCATACCATGTTTTTCCATTCAAATGTTGTTCTTGTGTTTCAGACATCCAAAAGGAAGAGGGTGATTGCAGAACCTGAAGGAGTACAAGCAAAGTCCTTGAAAAAGGTGGTGCTACTAGAGAAATCACATAGCACCCGACGTATATTGGCGATAGAACCAGCGCTGCAAAACATAGGATATCGCAACTATGCTGGTTGCTACTTTGCTCTTGTGAGTACCTATTGTCCTATCGTTGTCCTTACATTCATACCTGGTGGATTATGTGACATCATTGTGCATTATAGCTTGCTTATCCACTGTTTTCTCCAAATTATCAGATCTATATTAATGCTTAAATTAATGTAGAATAAACCCAATGCTAATGAAGAAATTTAGTTCTGCTTTGTTCTTGTAAGTATCTGTTGTCCTTCATCACTGCACTTATATTTGTCAGCTAGTTCTTCATGTACACTTTGCAGCTTATTTTCCCTTGTCCTCCATTTTTCTACACATCAGATCTACATTTACTCTTGCCAAAATATTGAATAAAACCAATGTTACTGAAGAAGTTTAGCTCCGCATTGCTCTTGTCAGTGCCTTCTGCCTGTATGTTGTATTTACATTTGTACTCTGCATCTTAAGTAAATAATCGCCATTTGTTCCTATATTTTCACATCTATATTTACTCTTAATAAAATATAGAATAAAGGCAATGCTCTTGAAGAAGAGTGTGCGGTAGACTTCTTGAATTGCCCCCATCAATATGGACAAGGGCTTTATAGAGCCTGTCTTCACTACTAATGTAAGTTTGTCCTCCTCGAGCCTTCAAACTTTGTTGTGTATATTTGGATAGCTATGAGTGCAAATGATGTTTATTTTTGTCGTCTGCATCAAATTGCTTGTTCAAAGTTCATAAAGTAGAAGTACATAAACATAAGTTTGCCCTTCTCAATTCCAGTCTTTAGTTGTACAACCTGGTTCCTTATTCGTACCATGTAAATTAAACTAAACATAGCAAGTTATCTTCTTTAGGACTATGTGTATGCTTGTGTTCTTGATCTATAATCTAGTGGTGTGGTGAAACTACCAACAACATCACAATGTCATATCCTGCTATGTCTCAACTATGAACAATGCCATATTATATTAATGTTATTTAAATCATGTCTCTTTATTTACCAATCTTAAATGGTAAAAATTTACATTACACTCACCATTCATGCTACGTTGTTTAGAACTACATCTATGCTTGTGTTCTTGATCTGTAATCCAGTGGTCTGGTGAAGCTAGCCGCTCCTGTACAATGCCATTTCCTGTCGTCCTAACTATGAGCAATGCCTATTATGCTAATGCTATTTTAAACCGTGTCTCTTTATTTCTGACAAATAAATGAGATGAAATGACAGCGCTGATGCTTATACGTGCAAAACCTGTTATCTACCTTTGTTTCTCTTTCAGGGTAACAACACTGCTGCTAGGAAGAACTGCCACAATGATAGTGAGACGAACCCATTGTTTGTCCCTCTAACACATATTCTAGAGAAGAAGGAAACACATCTTGAGGGTAGGGATAAAACCACGAAGTCATATCTTGTTGTAATGTCAAACTTACTCAGTGATACAAGCTCGATGAAGTCGTCGCCTGAATTTGTTCGACTTCTTCAGTCTGAAATTCAAGCAGAAATAAATGCGTCCGCTCAAATCCGACTGGAACTCCAATCTCTATGCAAGATTAACCATAAGTACAAGACGTTTATTGATGCTCTACAGCTTAAGTTGGTGGATATGAGCGCCAAAGAAGCGCAGTCTCATCAGGTTGCTAAGTTGCTTGTGTTGCAGCTCCTGGGCTGGGCTAACCTTTCTTGAACTGTGTTGAAGTCCTGCCGGTTCTGTCCATTATTTTGTCGCCCTGTTAACTTCCACTGGTGGCGACCTGCCCAGTCTATGTAATCTACTATCTGGTTGCTGATGACCCACAAGTATAGGGGATCTATCATAGTCCTTTCGATAAGTAAGAGTGTCAAACCCAACGAGGAGCAGAAGGAAATGATAAGCGGTTTTCAGTAAGGTTTTCTCTACAAGCACTAAAATAGTAGGTGATAGATAGTTTTGTGATAAGATAAATAGTAACGAGCAAAAGTAAATAAAGTAAATAAAGTGCAGCAAGGTGGCCCAATCCTTTATGTAGCAAAGGATAAGCCTGGACAAACTCTAATAATGAAGAAGGAGCTCCCGAGGACACATTGGGAATTATCGTCAAACTAGTATTCATCACGTTCATAAGATTCGCGTTCGGTACTTTGATAATTTGATATGTGGGTGGACCAACACTTGGGTACTGTCCTAACATGGACAAGAATCTCACTTATGATTAACCCCTATTGCAAGCATCTGCAACTACAAAAAGGAGTATTAAGGTAAACCTAACCACAGCATTAAACATATGAGTCCATATCAACCCCTAACGAAGCAACGCATAAACTAGGGTTTAAGCTTCTGTCACTCTAGCAACCCATCATCTACTTATTACTCCCCTATGCCTTCCTCTAGGCCCAAATAATGGTGAAGTGTCATGTAGTCGACGTTCACATAACACCACTAGAGGAGAGACAACATACATCTCATCAAAATATCGAACGAATACCAAATTTACATGACTACTAATAGCAAGACTTCACCCATGTCCTCGGGAACAAACGTAACTACTCACAAAGCATATTCATGTTCATAATCAGAGGGGTAATAATATGCATAAAGGATCTGAACATATGATCTTCCGCCAAGTAAACCAAATAGCATCAACTACAAGGAGTAATCAACACTACTAGGAACCCACAGGTACCAATTTGTGGTTTTGATACAAGATTGGATACAAGAGATGAACTAGGGTTTTGAGATGAGATGGTGCTGGTGAAGATGTTGATGGAGATTGACCCCCTCCCGATGAGAGGATCATTGGTGATGAAGTTGGTGATGATTTCCCCCTCCCGGAGGGAAGTGTCCCCGGCAGAACAGCTCCGCCAGAGCCTTAGATTGATTCCGTCAAGGTTCCGCCTCATGGCGGTGCAGTTTCGTCCCGTAAGCTTGCCCATGATTTTTTCCAGGTGAAAACCCTTCATATAGCAGAAGATGGCAGCCGGAAGCCCACAAGGGGTGCCAGGAGATAGGGGGCGCGCCCTACAGGGGGGACGCCCCCTGTCTCCTGGACAGGGTGTGGGCCCCTGGCCTATTTCTTTTACCCAATAATTCTTATTAAATCTGAAAAGTTGTTTCGTGGAGTCTCAGGTCTTTTTGAGTTGTGCAGAATAGGTTTCCAACGTTTGCTCCTTTTCCAGCCAGAATTCCAGCTGCCGGCATTCCCCCTCTTCATGGTAAACCTTGTAAAATAAGAGAGAATAGCCATAAGTATTGAGATATAATGTGTAATAACAGCCCATAATGAAATAAATTGATATAAAAGCATGATGCAAAATGGACGTATCAACTCCCCCACGCTTAGACCTTGCTTGTCCTCAAGCGGAAGCCAAAATCAAAAAATATGTCCACATGTTTAGAGATAGAGGTGTCGATAAAAATAAAATACAGACATGAGGACATCATGATCATTCTAATAACAGCAACATATATGGATTTTGTCATATGATTTCCTATGTTCAAGTAATAAGCAATTCACAATGTCAAGTATGGTTCAAAAACTTCATTAGGAACTAACAAACTATAATCTCAGTCATTGAAGCAATTGCAATTTATCGTAACATCAGAAAGAGTCAATAATAGAGCTTTTCAGCAAGCTCACATACTCAACTATCTCTTAGTCTCCTATAATTGTTAACACTCACGCAATACTTGTGGTTATAGAGTTTCAGCCGGACACTGAGAAAGATAGGGGCTTATTGTGTTGCCTCCCAATGTATTCACCTTTAGGTGATGTCAACAACAATAGCCTATGCCAACTTACATCCAATTGGATATATATATCATGATCTTTCAAACACGAGGAGGTTACCAAAGGATAAAATGAAAAAGGGAAAGGTGAGGATCACCTTGACTCAAGCATAAAGTGAAACATAAAGTAAAAGATAGGCCCTTCGCAGAGGGAAGCAGAGGTTGTCATGCGCGTTTAGGGTTGATGCGTGAAATCTTAGTGCAAAAGAACGTCACTTTATATTGCCCCTTGTATGTGGACCTTTATTATGCAATCCGTCACTTTTATTACTTCCACAACAAGTTCGTATAAAGTTTATTTTCTCTGCACTAATAAGTCATACATATTTAGAGAGCAATTTTTATTGCTTGCACTGATGACAACTTACTTGAAGGATCTTACTCAATCCATATGTAGGTATGGTGGACTCTCATGGCAAAACTGGGTTTAAGGATATTTGGAAGCACAAGTAGTATCTCTACTTGGTGCAAAGAATTTGGCTAGCATGAGGCGGAAAGGCAAGCTCAAAATGTTTGGAAGGTCAACGACATTATACTTTAACTGAGATGTCGGAAAACATAAACCATTACGTTATCTTCCTTGTCCAACGTCAACTCTTTTAGCATGTCATACTTAATGAGTGCTTCACAATCATAAAAGATGTCCAAGATAATATATCTATATGTGAACCCCTCTTTCCTTATTACTTCCTATTAATTGCAACGATGACCAAGGCTACGTTCATCAACTCTCAACAATTTTTATGCCTCATACTTTCTATGTGTGAAGTTATCACTATCCATAAGATCAATATGAACTCTTTTGTTCTTTTTATTCTCTCAAGATCATAGCAACATAGCAAAGCCCTTGACTCGACACTAATCTTTATTATAGATAGCACACGGACTCGATTACAAAAAGAGATCACAAAGCAAAACTCAAAACTACTTGATATCAAAACTTCGGACTAATAGATCAAGATACTACTAAAAGGATCAAACTAAATAAAGCGGTAAAGATAGGAGTGTGATGGTGATACGATACCGGGGCACCTCCCCCAAGCTTGGCAGTTGCCAAGGGGAGTGCCCATACCAATGTGATTATTTCTCCTTCTTCATGGTTGGTGTTATGATCTTCTTGGCGATTTTGCCCTTCAGGATACGGTTCTCCTCCTCGAGCATATTGACTTGTTGTTTGAGGTCCATATTTTCTTTACGGAGCTTGCCCGTGACAGACAAAGCTCCTTTTACCCAAGGATGCCGCATAGCTTCTGGAGAACAAGTGAAACTCTTTTTCATATTTTCATAAGAAAGAAATCGGGAGTTGAAAGGAGTGACCGAAGTAGGGACAGCCAGGCTAGGTAGTTTCCCCATTATGAATTCTACTTGAAGGCGAGAGGTAACTTCTTGATCTTCCTCCATGGCATCTACCCTTTTCAAATCAGCCTCCATCTCGTCCTCTGTTGACGGTCCAAAGTGATGGGCATCGCTATTTGCTTCTGGACCTAGCGTTGGGTGAGACACCCGGCTCTCCCCAACTGATTCCCGAGAAGACATCTTGTTTTATTCTGCAACAGGAATAGCTGGAAGCGAAAACAGCGGATATTGGCGTGATACGGTGGTAAAAACCTTCGGGAGTATATATAATGATTTTTTACCGACCAAAATACGTAACATACAAGAAAACGGAGTCCGGGAGGCACAAGAGGTGCCCACGAGACAGGAGAGCGTGCCCTACAGGGGGGCGCACCCTCCTCTCTCGTGGGAGCCTCGTGCCCCTTTCGGACTAGTTCTTTCTTCCTAAAATCCTTAAATAATCCAAAAATGATGAAAATTGCCATTAGAATTGTTTTGGAGTCGGTTTACTTACCGTACCACGTACCTATGCCTTTTCGGAGTCTGGAACGTTCTGGAAAGTGTCTCTTATGTATTCCTCAGGGGTTATGGTTTCAATAATATTAGTTTCAACATTGATAGGATTACCTGAAATATAATGTTTAATTCTTTGGCCATTTACCACCCTCGGATTTGTGCCTTCAAAGTTGTTGATTTTTATAGCACTAGAATGATAGACCTCCTCGATAACGTAGGGACCTTCCCATTTTGAGAGAAGTTTTCCAGCAAAAAATCCTAAACGAGAGTTGAACAATAACACATAATCTCCTACGTTAAATTCACGCTTTTGTATCCTCTTATCATGCCAACGTTTGACTTTTTCTTTGAAAAGCTTAGCATTCTCATATGCTTGGGTTCTCCATTCATCAAGTGAGCTAATATCAAACAACCTCTTCTCACCGGCAAGTTTGAAGTCATAATTGAGCTCTTTAATAGCCCAATATGCTTTATGTTCAAGTTCAAGAGGTAAATGACATGCTTTTCCATAAACCATCTTCTATGGAGACATACCAATAGGATTTTCGTATGCAGTTCTATAGGCCCATAATGCATCATCAAGTTTTTTGGACCAATTCTTTCTAGATCTATTCACAGTCTTTTGTAAAATTAATTTGAGCTCTCTATTGCTCAACTCTACTTGACCACTAGACTGTGGATGATAAGGAGATGCGATTCTATGATTAACATCATACTTAGCAAGCATCTTACGGAAAGCACCATGAATAAAATGTGAACCACCATCAGTCATAAGATATCTAGGGACTCCAAACCTCGGAAAAATAACTTCTTTAAGCATTTTAATAGAAGTGTTATGATCAGCACCACTAGTTGGAATAGCTTCTACCCTCTTAGTAACGTAATCAACAGCAACTAAAATATGTGTATACCCATTAGAGGCAGGAAAAGGTCCCATATAATCAAAGCCCCAAACATCAAACGGTTCAATAACAAGAGAATAATTCATAGGCATTTCTTGACGTCTACTAATATTACCTATTCTTTGACATTCATCACAAGATAAGACAAACTTACGAGCATCTTTGAAGAGAGTAGGCCAATAAAAACCAGATTGTAGTACCTTGTGTGCAGTTCTATCTCCAGCGTGGTGTCCTCCATAAGATTCAGAGTGACACTTGCATAGGATCTGTTCCTGTTCATGCCCAGGCACACAACGTCTAATAACACCATCTACTCCTTCTTTATAAAGGTATGGGTCATCCTAGAAGTAATGTCTTAAATCATAAAAGAACTTTTTCTTTTGCTGGTATGTGAAACTAGGAGGTATAAATTTAGCAACAATATAATTAGCATAATCAGCATACCAAGGAGCAGTACGAGAAGCATTAACGACCGCTAATTGTTCATCAGGAAAGCTATCATCAATAGGTAGTGGGTCATCAATAACATTCTCTAACCTAGACAAGTTGTCTGCAACGGGGTTCTCAGCTCCCTTTCTATCAATAATATGCAAATCAAATTCTTGGAGCAGGAGAACCCATCTAATGAGCCTAGGCTTAGCATCTTTCTTTTCCATAAGATATTTAATAGCAGCATTATCAGTGTGAATAGTAACTTTGGAATCAACAATATAAGGTCTAAACTTATCACATGCAAACACAACTGCTAAGAACTCTTTTTCGGTAGTAGCATAATTTCTCTGGGCAGTATCAAGAGTCTTACTAGCATACTGGATAACATTCAATTTCTTATCAACTCTTTGCCCTAGAATAGCACCTACAGCATAATCACCAGCATCACACATAATTTCAAAAGGTAAATTCCAATCAGGCGGCTGAACAATAGGTGCAGTGATCAAATCTTTCTTAATTATGTCAAATGCTTCTACACAATCATCATCAAAGACAAAAGGAATATCTTTTTGCAATAAATTATTCAGAGACCTAGAGATCTTAGAAAAGTCCTTAATGAACCTCCTATAAAACCGGCATGACCAAGGAAACTTCTTATACCTTTTATGTCCTTAGGACATGGAATCTTTTCAATAGCATCAACTTTGGCTTTGTCAACTTCAATACCTCTCTCAGAAATCTTATGCCCCAAGACAATGCCTTCATTAACCATAAAGTGACACTTTTCCCAATTTAGGACGAGACTAGTGTCTTCGCATCTCTACAAAACTCGATCAAGGTTGCTCAAACAATCATCAAAAGAGGATCCATAAACGGAGAAATCATCCATGAATACCTCACAAATCTTTTCACAAAAATCAGAGAATATAGCCATCATGCTTCTTTGAAAGGTAGCAGGCGCATTACATAAACCAAAAGGCATACGTCTATAAGCAAAAGTACCGAAAGGGCAAGTAAAAGTAGTTTTAGATTGATCCCCCGCTGACACGGGTGTTTGGATAGTCTTTCTAGCATTTGATCAATAAAAGGTAAAGGGTAATGATCTTTCTTAGTAGCTTTATTTAATTTACGGAAATCAATTACCATCCTATAACATGTGATAATTCTTTGTGGGATCAATTCATCTTTATCATTACGAACAACGGTAATACCTCCCTTTTGGGGAACACAATGGACAGGGCCTACCCAATCACTGTCAGCAACGGGATAAATTATACCTTCCTCAAGGAGCTTTAGTATCTCCTTTCTTACCACTTCTTTCATCTTGGGATTCAGTCGTCGTTGAGGATCTCTAACTGGTTTGGCATCTTTCTCCACTGCAATTTTGTGTTGGCATAACGTGGGACTAATGCCCTTAAGATCATCCAGAGTATACCCAATAGCAGCTCGATGCTTCTTCAGAGTTTTCAATAATCTTTCTTCTTCTTGCTCTGAAAGGTTAGCACTAATAATAACAGGATATATTTTCTTTTCATCAAGATAAGCATACTTAAGATTATCAGGTAATGGTTTGAGTTCAAACACGGTATCGCCCTTGGGTGCAGGGGGATCCCCAAGAATTTCAATGGGAAGGTTATGTTTCAGCATAGGTTCCTGTTTAAGGAACACTTCATCTATTTCCCTTCTTTCCTTCATAAACATTTCGTTTTCATGGTCTAGCAAATATTGTTCTAACGGATCAGTAAGAGGTACGGCAATGGAAGCAAGACCAATAATCTCATCCTTACTAGGTGATTCTCTATCACGAGGTTGTCTATGAAACTTAGCAAAATTAAACTCATGAGACATACCCTCTAAGCCAATTGTAATAGTATCCTTTTCACAATCAATCCTAGCCTTAACCGTGTTCAAGAAGGGTCTACCGAAAATAATGGGACAAAAATCATCTTGTGGGGAACCAAGAACAAGAAAATCAGCAGGGTATTTAACCTTCCCACACAAGACTTCAACATCTCTAACTATCCCAACTGGTTTAATGGTATCCCTATTAGCAAGCTTAATAGTAACATCAATGTCTTCTAATTCAACAGGTGCAATTTCGTGCATAATTTCTTTATATAAATCATAGGGTATTGCACTAGCACTAGCACCCATATCACATAAGCCATGATAACAATGATCTCCTATCTTAACGGAAATAACAGGCGTGCCTACCATAGGTCTATGTATCCTAGCATCTGGTCTAGCAATATTAGCAGTCTCACCACAGAAATAAATAACATGCCCATCTAAATCATCATCCAAGAGATTTTAACCATAGCAATACTAGGTTCGACTTTGATTTGCTCAGGAGGTGTATAAGTCCTAGTTTTACTCTTATGAACAACAGTCGAAGTTTTAGCATGATCCTTTATCCTAACAGGAAAATGAGGTTTCTCAACATAAGTAGTAGGAACAATAGGATCACTATAGGTGATAGTCTTTTCTTCAACTGTAATAGGTGCAACTACTTTTACTTCAACGGGAGGATTACATTTAAACCACTTCTCTTTAGGGAGATCAATGTGAGTAGCAAAAGATTCACAGAAAGAAGCTACTATCTCAGAGTCAAGTCCATACTTAGCGCTAAATCCACGAAAAGCATCGGTATCCATAAAAGATTTAACACAATCGAACTTAGGTGTCATACCTGACTCCTTACCATTGTCGGAACCCTAATCTTCAGAGTTGCATTTAATTCTTTTCAATAAGTCCCATTTGAAATCAATAGTCTTCAGCATATAAGAACCAGCACAGGAAGTATCGAGCAGGTTGCGATCACTAAGAGAAAGCCGAGCATAAAAATTTTGAATAATCATTTCCTGGGAGAGCTTGTGATTGGGGCATGAATATAACATTGACTTAAGCCTCCCCCAAGCTTGAGCGATGCTTTCTCCTTCGTGAGGCCAGAAATTGTATATGTAATTACGATCACGATGAACAAGACGCATAGGATAGAACTTCTAGTGAAATTCCAACTTCAATCGCTTATAACTCCAAGATCTCATATCATCACATAGCCTATACCATGTCAATGCATCTCCCTTCAAAGATAAAGGGAATACCTTCCTTTTGACAACATCATCGGGAATACCTGCAAGCTTAAATAATCCACAAACTTCATCCACAAAGATAAGGTGTAAATCGGGATGCAATGTTCCATCTCCTGCAAATGGATTAGCTAGCAGTATCTCTATCATACCTGAAGGAATCTCAAAGTAAATATTTTCAAAAAGTTCAGTAGGTTGAGGAGAAACTCTTTGCTCTTCTGTTCGGGGTGAAGATACCCCTAACAAGCCCCTCAAAGGATTAGTTTCCATACTGACACGTAACAGAAAATTTCAGCACACTATATAAATGTTTCCTTACCAAGTTCCACTCACCAAAAGCGCTACACCCCCCGGCAACGGCGCCAGAAAAGAATCTTGATGACCCACAAGTGTAGGGGATCTATCGTAGTCCTTTCGATAAGTAAGATTGTCGAACCCAACGAAGAGCAGAAGGAAATGATAAGCGGTTTTTAGTAAGGTTTTCTCTGCAAGCACTGAAATTGTAGGTAATAGATAGTTTTGTGATAAGATAAATTGTAACGAGTAACAAGTAAATAAAGTGCAGCAAGGTGGCCCAATCCTTTATGTAGAAAAGGATAAGCCTGGACAATTTCTTATAATGTGGAAGGAGCTCCCGAGGACACATGGGAATTATCGTCAAGCTAGTTTTCATCACGTTCATATGATCCGCGTTCGGTACTTTGATAATTTGATATGTGGGTGGAATGGTGCTTGGGTATTGCCCTTACTTGGATAAGCATCCCACTTATGATTAACCCCTATTGCAAGCGTCCTCAACTATAAAAAAAGTATTAAGGTAAACCTAACCATAACATTAAACATATGGATCCAAATCAGCCCCTAACAAAGCAACGCATAAACTAGGGTTTAAGCTTCTGTCACTCTAGCAACCCATCATCTACTTATTACTTCCCTATGCCTTCCTCTAGGTCCAAATAATGGTGAAGTGTCATGTAGTCGACGTTCACATAACACCACTAGAGGAAAAGACAACATACATCTCATCAAAATATCGAACGAATACCAAATTCACATGACTACTAATAGCAAGACTTCACCCATGTCCTCAGGAACAAACGTAACTACCCACAAAGCATATTCACGTTCATAATCATAGGAGTAATACTATGCATAAAGGATCTGAACATATGATCTTCCACCAAGTAAACCAATTAGCATCAACTACAAGGAGTAATCAACACTACTAGCAACCCACAGGTACCAATTTGTGGTTTGGATACAAGATTGGATACAAGAGATGAACTAGGGTTTTGAGAGGAGATGGTGCTGGTGAAGATGTTAATGGAGATTGACCCCCTCCCGATGAGAGGATCGTTGGCGATGACGTTGGTGATGATTTCCCCCTCCCGGAGGGAAGTGTCCCCGGCAGAACAGCTCCACCGGAGCCCTAGATTGGTTCCGCCAAGGTTCCGCCTCGTGGCGGCGGAGTTTCGTCCCGTAAGCTTGCCCACGATTTTTTCCATGGTAAAAGCCCTCAGATAGCAGAAGATGGACACCGGGGGGCCACCAGGGGGCCCAGGAGATAGGGCGCACCCAGTAGGGGTGGGCACGCCCCCCACCCTCTTGGCCATGGTGTGGACATACCCATAGGATTTTTGTATGCAGTTCTATAGGCCCATAATGCATCATCAAGTTTTTTGGACCAATTCGTTCTAGATCTATTCACAATCTTTTGCAAAATTAATTTGAGCTCTCTATTGCTCAACTCTAATTGACCACTACACTGCGGGTGATAAGGAGATGCGATTCTATGATTAACATCATACTTAGCAAGCATCTTCCGGAAAGCACCATGAATAAAGTGTGAACCACCATCAGTCATAAGATATCTAGGGACTACAAACCTCGGAAAAATAACTTCTTTAAGCATTTTAATAGAAGTGTTATGATCAGCACTACTAGTTGGAATAGCTTCTACCCACTTAGCAACGTAATCAACAGCAACTAAAATATGTGTATAACCATTGGAGGCAGGAAAAGGTCCCATATAATCAAAGCCCCAAACATCAAACAGTTCAATAACAAGAGAATAATTCATAGGCATTTCTTGACGTCTACTAATGTTACCTATTCTTTGACATTCATCACAAGATACGACAAACTTACGAGCATCTTTGAAAATAGTAGGCCAATAAAAACCAGATTGTAGTACCTTGTGTGCAGTTCTGTCTCCAGCGTGGTGTCCTCCATAGGATTCGGAGTGACACTTGCGTAGGATTTGTTCCTGTTCATGCTCAGGCACACAACGTCTAATAATACCATCTACTCCTTCTTTATAAAGGTGTGGATCATCCCAAAAGTAATGTCTTAAATCATAAAAGAACCTTTTCTTTTGCTGGTATGTGAAACTAGGCGGTATATATTTAGCAACAATGTAATTAGCATAATCAGCATACCAAGGGGCAGTACGGGAAGCATTGACAACCGCTAATTGTTCATCAGGAAAACTATCATTAATAGGCAGTGGGTCATCAAGAACATTCTCTAGCCTAGACAAGTTGTCTGCAACGGGGTTCTCAGCTCCCTTTCTATCAATAATATGCAAGTCAAAATCTTGGAGCAAGAGAACCCATCTAATGAGTCTAGGCTTAGCATCTTTCTTTTCCATAAGATATTTAATAGCAGCATGATCAGTGTGAATAGTAACTTTGGAATCAACAATATAAGGTCTAAACTTATCACATGCAAACACAACTGCTAAGAATTCTTTTTCAGCGGTAGCATAATTTCTCTGGGCAGTATCAAGAGTCTTACTAGCATACTGGATGACATTCAATTTCTTATCGACTCTTTGCCCTAAAACAGCACCTACGGCATAATCACTAGCATCGCACATAATTTCAAAAGGTAAATTCCAATCAGGTGGCTGAACAATAGGTGCAGTGATCAAAGCCTTCTTAAGCGTTTCAAATGCTTCTACACAATCATCATCAAAGACAAAAGGAATATCTTTTTGCAATAAATTAGTCAGAGGCCTAGAGATTTTAGAAAAGTCCTTAATGAACCTCCTATAAAAACCGGCATGACCAAGGAAACTTCTTATACCTTTTATGTCCTTGGGACATGGCATCTTTTCAATAGCATCAACTTTGGCTTTATCAACTTCAATACCTCTCTCGGAGATCTTGTGCCCCAAGACAATGCCTTCATTAACCATAAAGTGACACTTTTCCCATTTTAGGACGAGACTAGTGTCTTCGCATCTCTGGAAAACTCGATCAAGGTTGCTCAAACAATCATCAAAAAAGGATCCATAGACGGAGAAGTCATCCATGAATACCTCACAAATCTTTTCACAAAAATCAGAAAATATAGCCATCATGCATCTTTGAAAGGTAGCAGGTGCATTACATAAACCAAAAGGCATACGTCTATAAGCAAAAGTACCAAAAGGGCAAGTAAAAGTAGTTTTAGATTGATCCCCCGCTGAAACAGGTATCTGAGAGAAGCCAGAATACCCATCTAGAAAGCAAAAATGTGTGTGTTTGGATAGCCTTTCTAGCATTTGATCAATAAAAGGTAAAGGGTAATGATCTTTCATAGTAGCTTTATTTAACTTGCGGAAATCAATTACCATCCTATAACCTGTAATAATTCTTTGCGGGATCAATTCATCTTTATCATTAGGAACAACGGTAATACCTCCCTTTTTGGGGACACAATGAACAGGGCTTACCCATTCACTATCAGCAATGGGATAAATAATACCTGCCTCAAGGAATTTTAGTATCTCCTTTCTTACCACTTCCTTCATTTTGGGATTTAATCGTCTTTGAGGATCTCTAACTGGTTTGGCATCTTTCTCCACTAAAATTTTGTGTTGACATAATGTGGGACTAATGCCCTTAAGATCATCTAGAGTATATCCAATAGCAGCTCTGTGCTTCTTCCGAGTTTTCAATAATCTTTCTTCTTCTTTCTCTGAAAGGTTAGCACTAATAATAACATGATATATTTCTTTTTCATCAAGATAAGCATACTTAAGATTATCAGGTAAGGGTTTGAGTTCAAACACGGGATCACCCTTGGGTGGAGGGGGATCCCCAAGAATTTCAACGGGAAGGTTAGGTTTCAGCATAGGTTCTTGTTTAAGGAACACTTCATCTATTTCTTCCCTTTCCTTCATAAACATATCGTTTTCATGGTCTAGCAAATATTGTTCTAACGGATCAGTTGGAGGAACAGCAATGGAAGCAAGACCAATAATTTCATCCTTACTAGGTGGTTCCCTTTCACGAGGTTGTCTACTAAACTTGGCAAAATTAAACTCATGAGACATACCATCTATGCCAACAGTGACAACCTTATTTTTACAATCAATCTTAGCACTAGCAGTATTCAAGAAGGGTCTACCAAAAAAATGGGACAAAAATCATCTTGTGGGGAACCAAGAACAAGAAAATCAGCAGGGTATTTAGTCTTCCCACACAAGACTTCAACATCTCTAACAATCCCAATAGGTTTAATGGTGTCCCTATTAGCAAGCTTAATAGTAACATCAATGTCTTCTAATTCAACAGGTGCAATATCGTGCATAATTTCTTTATAAAGATCATAAGGTATCGCACTAGCACTAGCACCCATATCACATAAACCATGATAACAATGATCTCCTATTTTAACGGAAATAATAGGCGTGCCTACAACAGGTCTACGTGTCTTAGTATCGGGCCTAGCAATATTAGCAGTTTCACCACAAAAAGAAATAACATGCCCATCTAAATCCTCATCCAAAAGATCTTTGATCATAGCAATACCAGGTTCAACATTAATTTGCTCAGGAGGTGTATAGGTCCTAGTATTACTCTTATGGACAACAGTCGAAGCTTTGACATGATCTTTTATCCTAACAGGAAAAGGAGGTTTTTCAACATAAGCAATAGGAATAATAGGATCACTATATGTAATAGTCTTCTCTTCGACTGTAATAGGTGCAACTACTTTAACTTCAATAGGAGGATTATATTTAAACCACTTCTCTATAGGGAGATCAACGTGAGTAGCAAAAGTTTCACAAAAAGTAGCTACTATCTCAGAGTCAAGTCCATACTTAGAGCTAAATCCACGGAAAGCATCGGTATCCATAAAAGATTTAACACAATCAAACTTAGGTGTCATACCTGACTCCTTACCATCATCGGAACCCCAATCTTCAGAGCCGCGTTTAATTCTTTCCAATAAGTCCCATTTGAAATCAATAGTCTTCAGCATATAGGAACCAGTACATGAAGTATCAAGCAGGTTGCGATTATCAAGGGAAAGCCGAGCATAAAAATTCTGAATAATCATTTCCCGAGAGAGCTCATGATTGGGGCATGAATACAACATTGACTTAAGCCTCTCCCAAGCTTGAGCGATGCTTTCTCCTTCACGAGGCCAGAAATTATATATGTAATTACGATCGCAATGAACAAGATGCATAGGATAGAACTTCTGGTGAAATTCCAACTTCAGTCACTTATAATTCCAATATATCGTATCATCACATAGCCTATACCATGTTATTGCATCTCCCTTCAAAGATAAAGGGAAGACCTTCCTTTTGACAACATCATCGGGAATACCTGCAAGCTTAAATAATCCACAAACTTCATCCACAAAGATGAGGTGTAAGTCGGGATGCAATGTTCCGTCTCCTGCAAAAGGATTAGCTAGCAGTTTTTCTATCATACCCGAAGGAATCTCAAAGTGAATATTTTCATAAGGTTCAGTAGCTTGAGGAGCATCTCTTTGATCTTCTAGTTGTTGTGAAGATACCCCAAACAAGCCCCTCAAAGGATTAGTTTCCATAGTAACAAGTAACAAAAAATTTCAGCACACTATATAAATGTTTCCTTACCAAGTTCCACTCACCAAGAGCACTACGTTCCCCGGCAACGGCGCCAAAAAAGAGTCTTGATGACCCACAAGTATAGGGGATCTATCGTAGTCCTTTCGATAAGTAAGAGTTTCGAACCCAACGAGGAGCAGAAGGAAATGATAAGCGGTTTTCAGTAAGGTTTTCTCTGCAAGCACTGAAATAGTAGGTGATAGATAGTTTTGTGATAAGATAAATAGTAACGAGCAAAAGTAAATAAAGTAAATAAAGTGCAGCAAGGTGGCCCAATCCTTTATGTAGCAAAGGATAAGCCTGGACAAACTCTAATAATGAAGAAGGAGCTCCCGAGAACACATTGGGAATTACCGTCAAGCTAGTTTTCATCACGTTCATAAGATTCGCGTTCGGTACTTTGATAATTTGATATTTGGGTGGACAAACACTTGGGTACTGTCCTAACATGGACAAGCATCCCACTTATGATTAACCCCTATTGCAAGCAACCGCAACTACAAAAAGGAGTATTAAGGTAAACCTAACCACAGCATTAAACATATGAGTCCATATCAACCCCTAACGAAGCAACACATAAACTAGGGTCTAAGCTTCTGTCGCTCTAGCAACCCATCATCTACTTATTACTCCCCTATGCCTTCCTCTAGGCCCAAATAATGGTGAAGTGTCATGTAGTCGACGTTCACATAACACCACTAGAGGAGAGACAACATACATCTCATCAAAATATCGAACGAATACCAAATTCACATGACTACTAATAGCAAGACTTCACCCATGTCCTCAGGAACAAACGTAACTACTCACAAAGCATATTCATGTTCATAATCAGAGAGGTAATAATATGCATAAAGGATCTGAACATATGATCTTCCACCAAGTAAACCAAATAGCATCTACTACAAGGAGTAATCAACACTACTAGCAACCCACAGGTACCAATTTGTGGTTTTGATACAAGATTGGATACAAGAGATGAACTAGGGTTTTGAGATGAGATGGTGCTGGTGAAGATGTTGATGGAGATTGACCCCCTCCCGATGAGAGGATCGTTGGTGATGACGTTGGTGATGATTTCCCCCTCTCGGAGGGAAGTGTCCCCGACAGAACAGCTCCGCCAGAGCCCTAGATTGATTCCGCCAAGGTTCCGCCTCGTGGCGGCGGAGTTTCGTCCCGTAAGCTTGCCCATGATTTTTTTCCAGGTGAAAACCCTTCATATAGTAGAAGATGGCAGCTGGAAGCCCACCAGGGGGCCCAGGAGATAGGGGGCGCGCCCTACAGGGGGGGCGCGTGCCCCTGTCTCCTGGACAGGGTGTGGGCCCCCTGGCCTATTTCTTTTGCCCTATAATTCTTATTAAATCTGAAAAGTTGTTTCATGGAGTCTCAGGTCTTTTGGAGTTGTGCAGAATAGGTTTCCAACATTTGCTCCTTTTCCAGCCAGAATTCCAGCTGCCAGCATTCCCCTCTTCATGGTAAACCTTGTAAAATAAGAGAGAATAGCCATAAGTATTGAGATATAATGTGTAATAACAGCCCATAATGCAATAAATATTGATATAAAAGCATGATGCAAAATGGACATATCAGTTGCCCTTTATTATCACTGGCGGCAACTTTGATGCCCAGGGGATGTAATATGTTGTAATTTCTTTGTTGTATAGTCTAGGTTTATTCTTTGTCACGATGTTGTAATTTATTTGTTGTTTTTGCTGCCGTTGCTCTAACAAAAGGTCGTAATCTTCGATCGGTGCGCAATGATCCAATGGGTTAGGTTTATAAAATAATAATTTCTGTACTAAAACTGGCCGGTCGCCAATCGCTAGTATGGGCCAAACCATGGGCCTACAATCATCTTGGGCCATTAGTTAGGTCTAGTCTTAATCTGGCCCACTATTAGTTTCAGGCCTTTAAAAGGCCGAGTAAACTGCTTGCCTTAATTGGGCCCGAAAACTAAATAGGCTTTTAACAGATTGAGAACTAGATTCAGCCTAATTGTGGCAAACAAATACGGGCCGACAGCGTGCTGTAATATAAATCAGTCAATTATTGGCCCATTCGAGTGACGGGCCATTAACAGGGTGAAATGTTTTTGGGCCTTGGCTGACCCAATTACATGACGGGCGAGAAGCAGGCCGGATGTATAACGGGCCTAAATTAGGCCCAACACTCTCAAGGGCCTTTAACGGGCCGATGGGCAGTTTCGGCTAGAATGTATCCACGAAGACTATGGGCCGTTAAGAGGCCGAAAGTAACTATGGACCATTATTAGGCCTAGGTGCAACTCGGGCCTTTAAATGGCCAAAAGAGAAACCGGGCCGAAAGAGGCCCATATGTAGACAGGGCCGCTGACAGGCCGAAACTAATATCAGGCCAAACTGTTAACCAGGCCATTAAGAGGCAGAAGAGCAAATCAGGCCGCCAATGGGCCCAATGGCACAATAGCTGTTAAATGGGTCGTATCTATTATGGATCGTGATTTGGCCCAAGAAATAAAAGCCAGTTAACAGGCCGGATCAGGTGTAGACCGTAATTTGGCCCATACTATTGCAGGTTGTTAATGGGTCGGATCTGATATGGGTCGTAAACTGGCCCAAAATATTGCAGTCATTTAATGGCCAATATTTGATGTGGGCTACAATTTGGTCTAGAAAATGTTAGGCTATTAATGGGCCGGCCCATTAGATGTGATGAAATCTTGTGGGTCTGTTCCTGGGCCAGCTTTTAGACCTAAATGGGCCTCTATTGGGTCGTCCCACATGTCAACGTTTCATTGGCGATTCTTGTCAAATGGACGGTTGACATCTGTGCCAATATTGAGCCGACACGTGGTGCGTCGGCGAATGAGAAATTTACATGTGGAAAATTGCCATTAGTCCGGGCTATTAACGGGTTATCGGATCCAAACCAGAACCCGATATCTTAACAGCAACCCATTATGGTGGATGCCACGTGTCGGTCACCCTTGATGAAAGCACTTCTATGACGTGTGATTTATCGCCATGGAAGTGGACACTATCGTGATGATAATTTTGGTAATGTCATGGAACACTTCTACGACAGCACATGTATAACTATCTTGATTCTGTCATAAAATTGTCATGGATGTACATACATGACAGAAAACGTGACCTACTATGACAAACACGTATCATCACGGAAGTGTATTTTTTTGTAGTGGGTTTAGTCAACAGATCTGCACATTCAGATCTGTATGTATCTTGCAAATGTTTATGTCTTCCTCCTTGATGTAATCACGGATGGAATTGAAGCGTCACTTTATGTGTCCGGTCCTCTTGTGAAACCTTGGTTCCTTGGCTAGAGCAATAGCACCAGTGTTGTCACAGAACAAAGTCATTGGGTCCGGTGCACTTGGGACAACTCCAAGATCTGTCATGAACTGCTTCATCCAGACACCTTCCTTCGCTCCCTCCAAGGCAGCTATGTACTTTGTTTCGCATGTAGAATCAGCGACCATGTTCTGCTTGGAACTGCACCAGCTTACTGCTCCCTCATTTAGAATGTATACATATCCGGTTTGAGATTTAGAGTCATCCGGATCAGTGACAAAGCTTGCATCGACGTAACCCTTTACGACGACCTCTTGATCACCTCCATAAACGAGAAACATTTCCTTAGTCCTTTTCAGGTACTTAAGGATATTCTTCACCGTTGTCCAGTGATCCACTCCTGGATTACTTTGGCCATACTTATGGCAAGGCTGACATCCGGTCTTGTGCACAGCATTACATACATGATAGAGCCTATGGCAGAGGCATAGGGTATGACACTCATCTTTTCTCTATCCTCTGTAGTCGTTGGGCATTGAGTCTGACTCAACTTTACACCTTGCAAAACAGGCAAGAACCCCTTCTTGGACTGATCCATTTTGAACTTCTTCAAAATCTTATCAAGGTATGTGCTTTGTGAAAGTCCTATCAAGCGTCTCGATCTATCTCTATAGATCTTCATGTCTAATATGAAAGCAGTTTCTCCTAGGTCCTTCATTGAAAAACTCTTGTTCAAATATTCCTTCATGTTTTCCAAAAGTTCTATATTGTTTCCGATCAGCAATATGCCATCCACATATAATATTAGAAACGCTATAGAGCTCCCACTCACTTTCTTGTAAATACAAGATTCTCCAAAAACATGTATAAACCCAAACACTTTGATCACCTCATCAAAGCGAAGATTCCAACTCCGAGATGCTTGCACCAGTCCATAAATGGATCGCTGGAGTTTCCACACTTTGTCAGCATTCTCTAGATCCACGAAACCTTCCAGTTGCATCATATACAACTCTTCCTTAAGGAAATCGTTAAGGAACGTTGTTTCGACATCCATCTGCCAGATTTCATAATCAAAAAATGCAGCTATTGCTAACATGATTCTGACGGACTTAAGCATCGCTACGGGTGAGAAAATCTCATCGTAGTCAACTCCTTGAACTTGTGAAAACCCCTTTGCCACAAGTCAAGCTCCATAGACGGCGATATTACCGTCTGTGTCTGTCTTATTCCTGAAGATCCATTTATTCTGAATGGCCTTTCGCCCTTCAGATAATACTTCCAAAGTCCATACTTTGTTTTCATACATGGATCCCATCTCGGATTTCATGGCCTCTAACCATCTGTCGGAATCCGGGCACACCACCGCTTCTCCATAGCTCGTAGGTTCATCGTTGTCCAACAACATGACATCCAATACAGGGTTACCGTACCACTCAGGAGCTTTATGTACCCTTGTCGACCTACGAGGTTTGATAGTAACTTGATCCTAAACTTCATGATCACTATCATTAGCTTCCTCTTCAACTGATGTAGGTGTCACAGAAACATCTTTTTGCGCTGCACTACTCACCGGTTGAAGTAAAGGTTTAACAACCTCATCAAGTTCTATCTTCCTCCCTCTCAATTCTTTCGAGAGAAACTCCTTCTTGAGAAAGGACCCAATCTTAGCAACAAACACTTTGCCTTCGAATCTGAGATAGAAGGTATACCCAACCGTCTCTTTTGGGTATCCTATGAACACGCATTTGTCTGCTTTGGGTTTGAGCTTTTCCGGTTGAAGCCTTTTGACATAAGCATCGCTGCCCCAAACCTTAAGAAACGACAACTTAGGTTTCTTGCCAAACCACGGTTCATATGGTGTCGTCTCCACGGACTTAGATGGTGCCCTATTTAAAGTGAATGCACCTATCTCTAATGCATACCCCCAAAACAATAGTGGCAGATCGGCAAGAGACATCATAGAATGCACCATATCCAATAAGGTTCGATTACGACGTTCGGACACACCATTACGTTGTGGTGTTCCAGGTGGCGTCAACTGTGAAACGATTCCACATTGTCTTAAGTGATTGCCAAACTCATAACTCAGGTATTCTCCCCCTCGATCGGATCATAGGAATTTAATCTTTTTTGTTATGATGATTCTCAACTTCACTCTAAAATTGCTTGAACTTTTGAAACGTTTCAGACTTGCTTCATTAACTAAATATACACATATCTACTCAAGTCATCGGTGAAGGTGAGGAAGTAACGATATCCACCACGCGTGTTAACGCTCATCGAACCACACACATCAGTATGTATAATTTCCAAAAAGTCACTTGCCCATTCCATTGTTCCGGAAAACGGGGTCTTAGTCATCTTGCCCATGAGGCACAGTTCGCATGTGTCAAGTGGTTCAAAATCAAGTGAATCCAAAAGTCCATCAGCATTGAGTTTCTTCATGCGCTTTACACCAATATACCTAAGCGGCAGTGCCACAAGAAAGTGGTATTATCATTATCAACTCTACATCTTTTGGCATCAATGTTATGAACACGTGTATCATCACTATTGAGATTCAATAAGTATAAACCCCTTACAATGGGTGCATGACCATAAAAGATATTACCCATATAAATAGAACAACCATTAGTCTCTGATTTAAATGAGTAACCATCTCGCATTAAACAAGATCCAGATATAATGTCCATGCTCAACATAGGCACTAAATATCAATTATTCAGGTTCATCACTAATCCCGATGGTAATCAAAGAGAGAGCATGCCGACGGCGATCACATCAACCTTGGAACCATTTCCCACACACATTGTCACTTCATCCTTTGCCAGTCTCCGTCTATTCTGTAGTTCCTGCTTTGATTTGCAAATGTGAGCAATCGAACCGGTATCAAATACCCAGGCACTACAACGAGAGTTGGTAAGGTACACATCAATAACATGTGTATCATATATACCTTTGTTGATGTTGGCCCCCTTCTTGTCAGCCAGATACTTGGGGCAGTTCCGCTTCCAATGGCTAGTTCCCTTGCAACAGAAGCACTCAGTCTCTGGCTTGGGTCCATCCTTGGGTTTCTTCATGGGAGGAGCAACTGCTTTGCCACCTTTCTTGAAGTTTCCCTTCTTTCCCTTACCTTTCTTGAAACTGGTGGTTTTATTCACCATCAACACTTGATGCTCCTTCCGGATGTCTGACTCAGCGACTTTTAGCATTCCGAACAGCTCGGAGACTGACTTGTTCATCCCTTGCATGTTATAGTTCAATACAAAGCTCTTGTAGCTAGGTGGTAGTGATTGAAGAACTCTGTCGGTGACAGCCTCTGGCGGGAGCTCAACTCCCAACTCAGCCAGACGGTAGTAGTACCCAGACATTCTGAGTATGTGCTCACTAACAGACCTGTTCTCCTCCATCTTGCAAGCATAGAACTTATCAGAGGTCTCATACCTCTCGATCCGGGCATTCTTCTCAAAGATAAACTTCAACTCCTAGAACATCTTATATGCTCCATGACATTCAAAACACCTTTGAAGTCCCGGCTCTAAGCCATATAGCATGGCGCACTGAATTGTTGAGTAGTCATCAACACATGACTTCCAGGCATTCACAACGTCCACAGTCGCCGGAGAGGGTGGCCCACCAAGCGGTGCATCAAGGACATAATCCTTTTGGGCAGCCATGAGGATAAACCTCAAATTACGGGCCGAGTCCACAAAGTTACTTCCAACATCTTTCAGCTTAGCTTCCTCTAGGAACGCATTAAAATTCAGTGGAGCTACTGCGCGAGCCATTGATCTACAACATAAATTTGCAAAGATAACTTAGACTACTGTTCATGATAAATGAGTTCAATCAATCATATTACCTAAGAACTCACACTCAAATCAACATCCCTCCAGCTATCTGAGTGTAACACAATCCAAATTCACCAACCCAAGTCTGATCATTACGTGAGATGAGGTGGTTTCAATGGTGAACATCTCCATGTTGATCATATCAACTATATGACTCGTGTTCGACCTTTCGGTCTCTTGTGTTCCGAGGCCATGTCTGTACATGCTAGGCTCGTCAAGTTTAACCCAAGTGTTCCACATGTGCAACACTGGCTTGCAACCATTCATCACGTGGTGCTGTGAAATGATGAACTTTCGAAATGCACTTGGGGAGAACACAACTTTATCTTGAAATTTTAGTGAGGGACCACCTTATAATGCTATCGTCGTCCTAAGCAAAATAAGATGCATAAAAGGATTAACATCACATGTAAATCATAAGTGACATGATATGGCCATCAACTTGTGCTTTTGATCTCCATCTCCAAAGCACTTGCATGATCTCCATCGTCATTGACATGACACCATGATCTCCATCATCATGATCTCCATCATCGTGTTGCCATCGGGGTTGTCACGCCAACCATGCTTCTACTACTATTGCTACCGCTTATCGATAAAGTAAAGCATTACACATAGCTCTTAATGATTGACACACAGGTCATACAATAATTAAAGGCAACCCTATGGCTCCTGCCGGTTGCCATATGCATCGACATGCAAATCGATATAAACTATTACAAACATGATCATCTCATACATCAAATATATTTCATCATGTCTTTGGCCATATCATATCACAACATACCCTTCAGAAACAAGTTAGACATCCTCTAATCATTGTTGCGTGTTTTACGTGGCTGCTATGGTATCTAGCAAGAACGATTCTTACCGACGCAAAGCCACAATGGTGATATGCAAGTTGCTATTTAACCTTCTACAAGGACTGCCTTTGTCGAATCCGATTCAACTAAGGTGGGAGAGACAGACACCCGCCAGCCATCTTTATGCAACAAAGTCACATGTCTGTCGATGGAACCGATCTCATGTACATGGACATGTAAACTTGGTTCGGGCCGCTTCATCCCACAATACCGCCGAATCAAGAAAAGACCACGGAAGGAAGCAATCTGAATATCAACGCCCACAAACTCCTTTGTGTTCTACTCGTGATGTCATCTACACATAGACCTAGCTCATGATGCCACTGTTGGTGAACGTTGCATGGGAAACAAAAAATTTCCTATGCTCACCAAGTTCAATCTAGGAGATGGGAATCTACAAGAGGAGAGATTGCATCTACATACCCTTGTAGATCGCTAAGCGTAAGCATTAAGAAACACGGTTGATGTAGTCAAACGTCTTCGCAATCCAATCACGATCCGTCTCGCGAACTCCCGATCTAGCTTCGAACGGACGACACCTCCACGTTCAACACACGTAAGGCTTGATGACGCCTTCACCTCCTCGATCCAGCAAGCGATGATAAAGTAGTAGCTCGAGTCCTTGGGCAGCACAACGGCGTGGTGGTTGTGGTGGTGGGGAAATCTCGGCAAAGCTTTGCTAAGCATTATGGATAAGAAGATGGCTACGAGGGAGAGGGAGGGCAGCGCGGTGGCATAGATAGGTGCGGCTGCCCTCTCTCTACCTCTCTATATATAGGTGGAAGGGGGAGTTGGGGCGCCCCTAGGGGATCCCATCTAGGGTTGGCGGCTATAAGAGGGAAACCCTAGATGGGTTTTCCACTAGGAGACTTGGCCCCCAAGCCAAAGTGGTGGGAATCCCTAGGGGGCGCCCCCAACCCTCCTGGTTATGTGAGATGGGGTGAGGGGGCGCTCATCCCCTTAGTTGGCTAGTTTGCCCCCTCCCCTTGGTCCATGGGCCCCCCAACACTTGTCGGGGCCCCCAAAACCCCTTTCGGTGACACTGGTCATCACCCGGTACCCCCGGAACAATTCCGAACTCCAATACCCTTCGTCCATATATCAATCTTCACATCCGGACCATTGTGGAGTTCTTCGTCATGTCCGGGATCTCATTTGAGACTCCGAACAACCTTCGGTAACCATCATAATGACTCAACTATACGTATATCGTCACCAAACGTTATGTATGTAGACCCTGCGGGTTTGAGAACTATGCAGACATGACCGAGACACCTCTAAGGTCAATAACCAATAGCGGTACATGGATGCCCATATTGGTTCCTACACATTCTACGAAGATCTTATCAGTCGAACCTCGATGTCAAGGATTCAGCTAATCCTGTATGTAGTTCCCTTTGTCTATCGGTATGTTACTTACCCGAGATTCGATCGTCGGTATCTCCACGCCTAGTTCAATCTCGTTACCGGCAAGTCTCTTTACTCGTTCCGTAATACAAGATCCCATTACTAACTCATTGGTCACATTGCTTGCAAGCTCATTGTGATGATGTATTACCGAGTGGGCCCTGAGATACCTCTCTGTCATACGGAGTGACAAATCCCAGTCTTCATCCATGCCAACTCAACAGACACCCTCGAAGATACCTATAGAGCACCTTTATAGTCACCCGGTTACGTTGCGACTTTTGGTACACACAAGGTACTCCTCCGGTGTTAGTGAGTTGCATGATCCCATGGTCATAGGAACATAAACTTGACATGCAGAAAACAATAGCATTTAACTTGACACGATCATATGCTACGTTTATAGTTTGGGTCTTGTCCATCACATCATTCTCCTGATGATGTGATCCTGTTATCAAATGACAACTCATGTCCATGGCTAGGAAACCTTAGCCATCTTGGATCAACGAGCTAGTCCGGTGGAGGCTTACTAGGGATATGCTGTTGTCTATGTATCCACACATGTATTTGAGTTTCTGGTAAATACAGTTATAGCATGGATAATAAACGATTATCATTAACAAGGAAATATAATAATAACCATTTTGTTACTGCCTCTAGGGCATATTTCCAACACTAGAGAGGAAGCCTAATGATGTTGATCATGAAACCTCGGATCAAGTTACTACTGAACCTCATAGGTCGACCAGAACACGCTCCGCACCAGAGTGGTATGGTAATCATGTTCTGGAAGTCATGTTATTAGATAACAGCGAACATACGAACTATGAAGAAGCTACGATGAGCCCAGATTCTGATAAATGGCTTGAGGCCATAAAATCTGAGATAGGATCCACGTATGAGAACAAAGTGTGGACTTTGGTGAACTTGCCCAATGATCGGCAGGCCATTCAAAGTAAATGGATCTTCAAGAGGAAGACAAGCGTTGATGGTAATATCACTTTCTTCAAAGCTCGATTTATCGCGAAATGTTTTTGACAAGTTCAAGGGGTTGACTACGATGAGACTTTCTCACCTGTAGCGATGCTTAGGTCTGTCCAAATCATGTTAGCAATTGCCGCATTTTATGATTATGAAATTTGGAAAATGGACGTCAAAACTGCATTACTTAATGGATTTCTTAAAGAAGAGTTGTATATGATGCAACCAGAAGGTTTTGTCGATCCTAAGGGTGCGAACAAAGTGTGCAAGCTCCAGCGATCCATCTGTGGACTGGTGCAAGCATCTCGGAGCTGGAATATACGCTTTGATAAGGTGATCAAAGCATATGGTTTTATACAGACTTACGGTGAAGCCAGTATTTACAAGAAAGTGAGTGGGAGCTCTGTAGAATTTCTGATATTATATGTGGATGACATATTATTGATTGGAAATGATATAGAATTTCTCATAATATAAAAGGATACTTAATAAGAATTTTTCAATGAAAGAGCACGGTGAAGCTACTTATATATTGGGCATCAAGATCTATAGGGATAGATCGAGACGCTTAATAGGACTTTCACAAAGCACATACCTTGGCAAAGTTTTGAAGAAGTTCAAAATGGATCAGTCAAAGAAAGGGTTCTTGCCTATGTTGCTAGGTGTGAAGTTGAGTAAGACTCAAAGCCTGACCACAACAGAAGATAGAGAGAGAATGAAAGTCATTCCCTATGCCTCAGTCATAGGTTCTATAAAGTACACCATGTTGTGTACCAAACCTGTTGTGTGCCTTGTCATGAGTTTGGCAAGGGGGTACAATAGTGATCCAGGAGTGGACCATTGCACAACGGTAAAAAAATATCCTTAGTTACCTAAGAGGACTAAGGAAATGTTTCTCGATTATGGAGGTGATAAAAAGTTCATCGTAAAGGGTTACGTTGATGTAAGCTTTGACACCGATTCAGATGACTTTGAGTCTCAATCTGGATACGTATTGAAAGTGGGAGCAAATAGCTAGAGTAGCTCCATGCAGAGCATTGTAGACATAGAAAATTGCAAAATACATACGGATCCGAATGTGGCAAACCGCGTTGACTAAACCTCTCTCGGAAGCAAAACATGATTACACCTTAGTACTCTTTGGGTGTTAATCACATGGCGATGTGAACTAGATTATTGACTCTAGTAAACTCTTTGGGTGTTAGCCCCATGGCGATGTGAACTATGGGTGTTGATCACATGGCAATGTGAACTAGATTATTGACTCTAGTGCAAGTGGGAGACTGAAGGAAATATGCCCTAGAGGCAATAATAAAGTTGTTAGTTATATTTCCTTATATCATGATAATTTTTTATTATTCATGCTAGAATTGTATTAACCGGAAACTTAGTACATGTGTGAATACATAGACAAAACAAAGTGTCCCTAGTATGCCTCTACTAGACTAGCTCATTGATCAAAAGAATAAGGTTTCCTAACCATAGACATGAGTTGTCATTTGATAATGGGACCACATCATTAGGAGAATTATGTGATGGACAAGACCCATCCGTTAGCTTAGCATATGATCATTCAATTTATTGCTACTGCTTTCTTAATGTCAATACATATTCCTTCGACCATGAGATCATGCAACTCCCAGATACCGGAGGAATACCTTGTGTGCTATCAAACGTCACAACGTAACGGGGTGATCATAAAGATGCTCTATAGGTATCTCCGAAGGTGTTTGTTGAGTTGGCATGAATCGAGATTGGGATTTGTCACTCCATGTATCGGAGAGGTATCTCTGGGCCCCTCGGTAATACACATCATAAGAAGCTTGCAAAGTTAGTTACAAGATGATGTATTAAGGAACGAGTAAAGATACTTGCCGGTAATGAGATTGGTATGAAGATACCGACAACCGAATCTCGGTCAAGTAACATACCGACAAACAAAGGGAGTTACGTATGTTGTCATAAAGGTTCAACCAATAAAAGATCTTCGTGGAATATGTCACTACAGGAAACTGCTAGTTTGTCGTCAGTGAGCGGCTTTGCCGTCAGCATTTCGTCGGGGTAGACGGCAAAGAAAGTTTTGCCGTCAGGAGCTGACGGCAAAGTATGACCAACGGCAAATCTGTGCTTTGCCGTCTGTGAGCGCTCTAGCTGACGGCAAACCTAGCGAAAGGATGACGGCAAAGAAACCAAGACGGCAAACTGTCTCTTCGCTGTCTATTGTTCCACTGACAGACGGCAAAGAGTGGACACGTGTCTAGTTTGACGGTAGGTAACAGTGCCCCAGCTTTGCCGTCTGTGTTTTTCATCCACTGACGGCAAAGTCAGTTTCTTTGCCGTCTACCTTCTATCCTACTGACGGTGAACTAATAGAAAAAAAAACCTGGCACCGAGCCTTTCTTTGCCATCTCCTTTTGGTCCCACTGACGGCAGACTAATTGAAATTAAGAAAGAAAACCCCCCCACACCCGACCGCATCCTCTGTCTCTAACCGCGCGCGCTAGCTAGCTAGGGTATCCCGCCCGTCCCCGGCTCCACCGCACCGCCGCCACCGCCCGTCCCCGGCTCCACTGTGCCGCCGCCGCCCGTCTCCACCTCCACCGCGCCGCCGCAGCTAGTCCCCGCCTCCGCCGCGCCGCCGTCGGACCATTGTCCACTGCGCCCCCCACCCGTCCTCCTCCAATGGCGCGACCGCCACCGGGCCGTCCTCTCCTACCCTAGCCGTCCCCCACCAGGCCGTCCTCCCCTGCACGTCGCCGCCGGTTCCCTCCTGCGCCCCCCACCCATCCTCCACCGGGCGGTCCTCCCCTACACACGGCTGCCGTGGGCAGCACCGCTGCCGGTTCCCTCCTGCACATCCGCCGCCGCTGGTCACCACCGAAGCGGGGCACCACCTCCCCCTCTGCCCCAAGCCCCCCTCTACCCCACCCCACGGTGAGCACCGCTCCCCATCTCTGTTTGTATTCTTTTAGATGGATAGATGTATGGATTGCAGTATGTGGATGGATTTATAGATGTATGTAAGGATGGATGCATAGATGGATGTATGTATAAGGTTGTTCTGCCTAAATTTTTTGCTATAAGGTTGTTCTGCAAGGCAAAATTTCAACTTTTGATTAATGCTCGTAGGAAATTAAATGCTCAGTTTTTTGCAACATGCTTAGATTGGAGAAGACAAGCCAGAGAGTCTAGTCTTGCTACACATATATATATATAGTTGTCAATTGTGAGATGATGTTGATAATGTTTTTATCAGATTGTTTCACGAGTGCTTATGTTGGTTGTGCTGGTGCTTTTCATGTGCAGGGATTTTCTCTTCACCTCGAGGAGCATTGTCCGTCCTGTTGCCATTGCCATCGTTATTCAACTACCGCCTCTACGGTCTCGGGGTGAGCTTGACTGTCATCTCCTCCCCCTCCCCTATTTGCTTCGTTCCGTTCGTCGTGCCGATGCCACTAGATTTTATTTTCAAGTCAAGTCTCGTAACCTAGGCGTCTCCCGTTCGAAAGGGTGGCATCTATAAATATGCATGCCTTTGCATATTTATAACCATCGTCCTTTCGAATTGTCCACGTTATCCATGGACAGCCCGAGTACGTGTAGATTGGGTTTCGTTTCCCGTGCTCTACTTCGGTCCTCGGCAAAATTTCGTCAGCGCCACCTCGTTGTTCTCCGGGTGCACATTCTCTCGGCTTGTTGTCGAGACGTGTATCTGGAGAACAGCGGGGAGGTGCTGCCAAAATTTTGCCGAGGACCGGAGTAGAGCACGGGAAACGAACCCAATCTACACGTACTCGGGTGGGATTAGGACCCATCTTTACCTATTAGAGATAGCATTCAATCCATGGATGCACGTTTCCCTTTTGTATGGTAAAAAATTAAAATCATGGCGTAAATAATATGACAATGGTAATTAGGTGTGTATCTAGTCTTAATTACATTATACATATCTTGATTAATATGAATTTGGTGCCTCTACTGTTAGTGCAAGTACCAGTATGGATGATCGTGAGTGGATGTACACTGGACACCCTAGTCAGGCTGGCATGACCACTGAATGGGTGACGAAGACCAACGAATTTGTGGAGGCAGCATTTGCTAGAGGCCAAAGAAAAAGTTGGTGCCCCTGCTTGAAGTGTCGCAACGGCACAGAACAGTCGAAGAAGACGATGTGTGCGCACCTGCAGAAGCATGGGTTTAAGCGTGGGTATACCCGGTGGACCCTTCATGGCGAGCCTGAACGTAGCAGAGAGGAGGTGGTGCGTCGGCGAACCGACAACAATGGTACCGGGATAGTTGACATCGTAGCTGACTTCAACGATGCACGTGAAGAGGGATCAGAGGAAGAACCGGAGGAGTCTGTGAGGGCCTTCTTAGAAATGCTCAATTCCTCACAACAACCTCTTCACGACCACACAAACCAATGTCAGCTGGACGCCATTGCACAAGCAATGTCTATAAAGACCCAGTTCAACATGAGCAGAGATTGCTTTAATTCGATGGTGACATCTTGGGGTCGCTCTCTCCCCGAAGGTCACAAACTGGCTACAAGTTGGTATGAAGCGAAGAAAATCCTTCGTGCACTTAAGATGCCCTATGAGCAGATACATGCTTGTCCAAACGGATGTGTCTTATTTACGAAAGAGTATGCCGATGACACGTATTGCGCCAAGTGCAAAGCCTCTAGGTATGTCGAGAGAGACCTCAGTGATGGTACGAAGAAGCAGAGCAAAGTCCCCGCAAATGTTCTTCGATATTTTCCAATCTTGCCAAGAATTCAACGCCTTTACTTGAACGAAGATACAGCCAAACAGATGACATGGCACAAATATGGGATAAGACACGACAAAGATGATCATGGGAGACCGATGCTGATACATCCGTCTTGTGCCCAAGCTTGGAAGAGTTTCGATCGCATACATCATGAGAAAGCAAAAGAGGCAAAGAATGCACGAGTTGCCATCGGACTCGATGGGTTCAATCCGTTTGGTATGGTGTCAAAGACATATAGTTGTTGGCCCGTGTTTGTTGTTCCCCTCAACCTCCCCCCGGCGCCCTAATGCAACGCAAGCACATGTTCCTGTCGTTGATAATTCCAGGACCCAAGTATCCAGGGAAGAATATAAGTGTGTACATGCAACCACTAGTAGATGAGTTGAAAGAAGCTTGGGTGAACGGGATATGGACTTACGACGCTGCTAGCAAAAAGAACTTCACAATGCATGCTTGGTACCAGTACTCATTTCATGACTTACCGGCGTATTCACTTTTCATGGGGTGGTCTGTGCATGCCCAAGGTGCAAGGCAAGCATGAAGTGCCGTTGGTTGCAGCATGGTCGCAAGTATTCTTGCTTCGATTTTCATAGACAACATTTGCGTCTTGACCATCCATTCAGAAAAGACAAGAAGAACTTCATGAAAGGTGAAGTCGTTGAACACTCGGCACCACCTGAGATGACGGGTGAACAAATTCGTGATCAACTAAATGCTCTCCAGCCTGATCCCAAATGTCCAGGGTATTTCTTGGGATATAACGAAGAACACGCGTGGACTCATAAGCCATGCTTATGGGATCTCCCTTACTTCCACCAGCTCGAGCTTCCACATAATATTGATGTAATGCACACTGAAAAGAATATCGCCGAGGCCATTTTTGGCACATTGTTCAACATTACTGAGAAGACGAAGGATAATACTAAGGCTAGACTTGATGTAATGAAGCTATGTCATAGACCCGAACAAAACTTGCGACAACCCGAGGGCAAGAAAAACTGGAGGACGCCAAAGGCGAGGTTTGTTCTTACTAGGGAACAAAAGAAGGAGATACTCATGTGGTTCAAAACTTTGTTGTTCCCTGATGGGTATGCAGCGAACCTTATGAGGGCAGTGAATCTTGATAAATTGAAGCTCAACGGGATGAAGAGTCATGATTGGCACATATGGCTTGAGCGGTTAATGTCAGTGATGATTCGAGGCTATATCCCTGAGGATGATTGGGAAGTATTGGCAGAGCTTAGCTATTTCTTCCGTGTTCTTTGTGCTAAAGAAGTATCTCCTACTGTGATAGATGAGATGGAAGAACGGGCCCCCGAGTTGCTCTGCAAGCTAGAGAAGATCTTTCCACCAGGATTCTTTAATCCGATGGAACATATGATTTTACACCTCCCTTCCGAGGCAAGAATGGGTGGCCCTGTGCAGAATCGTTGGTGCTATGGACTTGAGAGAATGCAGAAGACTCTTCAAGCTAAATGTAGAAATAAATGTAGAATTGAAGCCTCCATAGCCGAGGCATTCTTGGCAGAGGAGATTACAAACTTCACGACATCACGCTATGCGGCCAATATTCCAAGCTTGCATAATGCAAAGTCTCGATACAATACTGGCGACCCTAAACATGAATCCAAGCTCAGCTTCTTCAAAGGGCAACTCGGACCTGTGGGTGCTTCTGGTTCAAAGCATTTGGATCTGAAAGAGTGGAAATCACTTACGTTGTATATCCTCACCAACCTTCAAGAAGTGCGGCCGTACATTGAGTAAGTGTTGGTACATTATGTAACATTTACTCACATGTTTCTCTCTTAACTCCGCTCATTTCTCATTGGGCAGTGAATTCATTGCCCAATTCTCGAATGGAGGGGTCGAACGTGATTCACTTGAAGAGTATGAGCTTCTTGCTAGTGAAGGAGACGACAATTATGGTTTCATTTCTTGGTTCAGAGAAAAGGTAAGGTATACTTCTTGGAACACTTGAAGTTGGTATTACGTGCGACTAATACACCTATCCTTCTCTCTTAAACTTGTAGGGTACGTCGATATTGGACAAAGAGTTGAAACAAGTTGCTAATGGGTTTGACTATAAGGTCGGTACATTTGATATGATGGAGGATTATCAACCTCACATTGACCCTGACACATATGATGGAGAATTCTTCCAAGAAGAACATGGGCCTAGAGGCTGTCTCAACATCCATCCACGCATGGAAGTACACATTGACAGTGAAGAAGAAGAAGTCGAAGAGGAAGAAGAAGAGGTTACGAACGTGGAAGACCTCTCAATGCTTGAACGGTTACGTCTAGGAATTGCCGATGAAGGTGACGATGATGGTCAACATGAGGACAACATCCTTGACGACACGTATGATACTGATGATGAGGCTAGAACTGACCTTGAAGAAGAGACGGATTGTGATCCAGATGATCCCGACTATTTTTAGTCGTAGTGTTGAACTGTAATGTTGATTTTGTACTAGTTGCTTTACCATGACCCAGATGATCTCAAACATGTTGTAATGTTGAATTTGTAATATTTTTGAACTTATGCTTATCTATTTGAAGTATAATGTAGTTTTTGTACTATAATTGCCTGGTAATTCTCATTGCATATGTTTTTTGAACTTATGCTTATTTGTTTGAACTATAATGTATTTGTACTACAATTGCATTGGTAATTCTCATTGCGACAATTGTTTGAACTTATGCTTATTTATTTAAACTATAATCTTGTATTTGTACTAATTGCTTTACTTTTTGTCATAGCAGGTGAGTGAAGCATGGTGGGCCCGCAAAGGAAAAAGCCCGGGCTCCCCATAGCGAGATCTTTGCTTAGCACTTTTATCGTCGATCCTCCGCCTTCCTCTCATCCTCAGGCTCATCGAGGGAGAGGAAAAGGCTGGGGAAGAGGTGCATGTGGAGCAAATGCTAAGAGAAACCTGGTTCGGCCAGTGTCTAAGAGGGTGGAGGACGAGCCGGTGTCTCACTCCCCCGTGTCTGAGAGGGTGGAGGACGAGCCGGTGTCTCACTCCCCCGTGTGTGAGAGGGTGGAGGACGAGCCGGTGTCTCACCCCCTCGTGTCTGAGAGGGTGGAGGACGAGCCGGTGTCTCACTCCCCCGTGTGTGAGAGGGTGGAGGACGAGCCGGTGTCTCACCCCCCCCCCCCCCCCCCCGTGTCTGAGAGGGTGGAGGACGAGCCGGTGTCTCACTCCCCCGTGTCTGAGAGGGTGGAGGACGAGCCGGTGTCTCACTCCCCCGTGTCTAAGAGGGTGGAGGAAGAGCGGTTGTCGTCGGAGGCCTCTGACGAGGAGGCCCCGACCTCTGACAAGGAGGCCTCGACCTCTGACGAGGAGCATGCTGGTTTCATCCAAGTTGAGGAGGGTCGGTCCGTGTACCTACGTGGTTCCTCAAGGCTCCCGGAACGAGGGCTTCCTGTGGAGCAGAGGCCATGTATTGCTCCATGTGGAGAAATGTAACTAACTTTGGCTTCCCATTTTCTACCTTCAATGTATGCAACAATTGCTAATAACTTTGGCTTCTCATTATGTAGCGGTTGGAAGAAAGCTGGAGCTAGCACGGGAAAGTACCGACACGTGAACGGCGTCCTTGGGAGCCTCATTAAGGAGCATTACCCTGGCATGGTTACTTTGCCTGGGGAGGGCAAAGTTCCGGAGCCAGCATGTACCTGGGACCACTACAAAGCCTATGAGGATCTTGGTGTAGCCAACAACATCGAGTTTCACAACAAAGCCGAGCGGGTCTTTGCCGAACTTTGGGTAATCACTAAGTTTCCTTCACACACTGCAGTAGCAAAACTATCTAGGAAACTTAGATTTAGATTTTACTTTTTTTTCTTAATAGAATGCTAGCAGACTATAATATTGCAGTAGCAAAACTATCTAGAAAACTTAGATTTAATATTCCTGTGTTATTGAATAAACCTGACTGTATAAACCTGGGTGCATATATATAAACCTGATTGTGTTATTGAATAAAAATCACACACTGCAGTAGCAAACCTGATTGTGTTATTGTGTTATATATTGAATAAACCTGACTGTATAAACCTGGGTGCATATATATAAACCTGATTGTGTTATTGAATAAAAATCACACACTGCAGTAGCAAACCTGATTGTGTTATTGTGTTATTGAATAAACCTGACCGTATAAACCTGGGTGCATATATATAAACCTGATTTGACTATAAATAAACTAGTAGATTTTACTTGTTTCTATAAATAAACCTGGGTGCATATATATAAACCTGATTTGACTATAAATAAACTTGTCTCTATATTTTCCTGTTTTCACTATAAATAAACTAGCAGATTTTACTTTATTTAGATTTTATAAGAAACCTCAAACTTAAAGGTTTGAAAATTACTGCACCAAACTAATTTTCTCTATATTTGCAGGATTTCTATAGATGCGAGGATGGAAAGTTGGAGGAGGCACGAGCAGTTGTCAACAAACATTGCCCGAAGCTTGTGCATAATCTGATGCATGAGGCGTGCCCTTTAGCCGTCCGCAAATATATGGCAACTCAAGGCTATAAGAGTCTTGATAAGAAAGCTGGTAGGAGACTCCGTCTTGAGAAGGACAAGTACATGCAGGTAAAGCATATTCATGCTTGTTATTTCCTCAACAGGCTGGCACTCAATTTCTTTTTGACATATATGAGATGCAATTGATCAATTAGGTTACTCCGAGATGGTGTGTCGATAAGGGGGAGTGTTGGGAGCGGATCGTGGACTATTGGTGTTCCAAAGAGTACAGGGTGAAAAACAAAGATTATAGAAATCGGCGAGCCGGAATGCTGGATCCACCACATCATCAAGGCAACTTGAACGTTATGGAGTACGGTGAACGTTGGGTATATCTTATGGAGTTCTTCATAAGCTTTTTCTTGTCATACATGTTGCCAATCCTTGTGATGACATCTTAATCATGTTACTTTGGTTGCAGGCGTCTCACAATAATGCTCCAGTGCCCAACCTTTTCGTCTCGTATGCTTTGGCCCATAAGGCACCGTACAGAACAGCCAAGCCTTACGATGAGAATGACACAGCGTCCGCGTACTCCAGCAAGACCGCCTACGATCGGATGGAGAAATTTAAAGGGAAGGCAAAAGAGTTGAAAGGGCCTGAGTATGATGTGACAACAGAGCCTCTTGACCACGCGTTGGTCATGATCTCTGGAGAAGGCAGGAAACATGGCAGGGAAGCAATTGCAGGAGGCATGTTCCCTAGTTCCTCCCGTAGCTCTCTCCCTGAATACAAAGCTCGGTTAGGTATCTCAAAATCTTCTATATGTAAACACTCGACTCCAGCTATGGTTGAGATGGAGGTATTCTATACAAGTCCTTCTATATATGTTTGTTTCTTACTTACTGTTGGATTGAAGATGCGATTGCCATGCCATATTTTGCAGGCGAGACTGGCGGAGTTGAGGCGAGTGGCGGCGGAGGAGAGGGCGGAGGAGAGGCGAGTGGCGGCGGAGGAGAGGGCGGAGGAGAGGCGACTAGCTGATGAGAGGATGCAGCAAGCGGTGCAGCAGGCGGTGTTGGCACAAACTAGTTAATGCTTTGCAATGTTTGCGGTTAGTTCCTTAATTGCCAAACACATACATAATCTTCACTCAATCATAATCTTCTACTACCAGTACTTAATCTTCACTCAAACATAATTTGCAGGCTTATTGTACCCAGAATGGTATGCCCACTATGCAGATGCCTCAATCAGGCCATGGATCTAATGCTGATGGATCTTCACATGCACGAGGCCCAAGCGACAACAACCTTGGTGGTTCTCCGAATGTTTGAGATCGAGTATGGTTAGTGCGTACATATCTCATTTACGTAGGTCTCAAATTTGTCAACGTAGAAACAAGTAGCTATCTTGATTCTTGAAGATCAAACTTATAAGTAGAGACAAGTAGATACCATTTGAACCGTTTCAAACTACAATCCATTTGAACAATTTCAACCATGATCTTAATTAAATATATGCATTCTTGAAGCTATTTATTTTCATGATTTAGAGAACACTTGAAGATATTCATGATTTAGAGACAAGTAGTTACTTATTTTCATGATTTAGAGACCATTTGAAGATCTCCATGATTTAGAAACTTGTAAGTAGAGACCGTTTGAACCATTTAAAGATCAGACTTATAAGTAAAGATCTAGTGTTAAATTAGCATGTTCAAAATTGGATAAGTGTTCAAGAAACTCCATATGTACTAGAAGCTTTTTATTTTGGAAACTCACTATGGAATATGGATCACTATTTATTTTGTAGTGTCGAAGTACTTTCTTTTGTCTATTTGGCATATTGATGATTTCAAGCACGTTATTTGACACACACCATTCAATCTTGTAGGTTGCCACCTGGATGCTCTTTGGACTACGACATGGACATGAAGGCGTTTGTTGTAGCTAGTGCCAAATCTTACGTAGTGATGCCATCTTTGTTCATTGTGTATTATATGCTGTGGAACTTTGTTTTGGGACTATATGCTATGGAACTTTGTCCCGGGACTATATATATGCTATGGAACTTTGTTTTGGGACTATATATATGCTATGGAACTTTGTTTTGGGACTATATATATGCTATGGAACTTTGTTTTGGGACTATATGCTATGGAACTTTGTCCTGGGACTATATATATGCTATGGAACTTTGTCCTGCGACTATATATATGCTATGGAACTTCGTTCTTATATTTGTTCATTGTTACTTATATTTGCTATGGAACTATGCTGTCCTGTTATGGTTCTGTGCTGATATGGTGTATTAAACTGTGTATTAAACTGTTTAATTTATGATTTTTAAAAAAAAGGAGCTTTGCCGTCTGGTTGGACGGCCGGTAGACGGCAAAGTCAGTATAGTTTTGCCGTCTGGGCCAGCAATAACTGACGGCGAAATATAAGTCTTTGCCGACAGGGAAAGAAGCACCAGACGGCAAAGTCCTGCTATTTTGCCCACTGGGAGTACGGTGACAGACGGCAAAGTATGCTTCTTTCCCATCAGCCAAAACTGACAGTTGACGGCAAAGATAATAGACTTTGCTGTCTAGTTGGACGGCCGGTAGATGGCAAAACACTTGACGCCGGCCGTTAGACCGTCCATTCCGTCTGGTGCAATATTTTGCCGTCAACTTTCCGCAGACTGACGGCAAAAATATAGGCCTACGGCAAAGTCTTTGCCGTCAGGGAAATAAAAAAGCAGACGGCAAAATATTCTTTGCCGATTAATCTTTGCCGTCTGACTTTGCCGTCTACTTCCTGACGGCAAACTCTTTGCCGTCTGGATTTATGTCTTTGCCGTCTGTAATGCCCAGACGGCAAACTAGCAGTTTCATGTAGTGTGTAGGTATAAATATAGGCATCCAGGTCCCGCTATTGGTTATTAACCGGAGAGGTGTCTCAGTCATGACTACATAATTCCCGAACCCGCGGGGTCGCACTCTTAATGTTCGTTGACGCTAGAGTAGTATTGGGATATTTGATGAGTGGTAACCAAATGTTGTTCGGAGTCCCGTATGAGATCCCGGACGTCATGAGGAATCTCGGAATGGTCGAGAGGTAAAGATTTATATATAGGAAGTCATATTTTGGGTTCCCGAAAAAGGTGCAGTTTTTTCAATATTGTACCGGGAAGCTTCCAGAAGGTTCCGAAGGATTCCGGAGGGGTCCATAAGTCCACAAGTGGGTCCACCATGACCCAAGGGCTAGCATGGGGTGCAGGGAGGTGCCCTGGCCTTATTGGGCTAGGCGCACCAAGTCCTCGAAAGCCCATATGGCTAATGAAGGCAAAAAAGTAAGGAATGCTAGTAGGAATAGGGTTGGACTTGGAGTCCAAGTCCTCTCCCCCTTAGCTGCACCCTAGGGCTTGGAGGGGCTGTTTCCCACGACCCTCCACCTATATATAGAGGGGAGGGGCGCCCCAATAGGAAACACCAAGCCCTTGGGGCCCCTCTCTCTCCCGTTACTCCGTAGTACCACCGCCTCGTCCTAGCAACGCTTGGCGCAGCGCTGTCGGTGCTCCACCACCACCATCACCACCATGCCGTCGTGTTGGTTGTGATCCCATCTAATTCTTCTCTCCCGCTTGCTGCATCAAGAAGGAGGAGATGCCATCAATCCGTACGTGTGCTAAACTCGGAGGTGCCGTATGTTTGGTAATTGATCGGTTGGATCGCGAAGGTGTTCGACTACATCAACCGCGTTGTTAAACGCTTCCGCTTAACGATCTACGAGGGTACGTAGACACACTCTCCCCTCTCATAGCTATGCATCTCCATGGATAGATCTTGCATGTGCGTAGAAAAAATTTGTTTTCCATGAAACGTTCCCCAACAATATTATCTTCGGCTGTACTAACCATGCTTGCAGCTTAGAATTTAGGAAAATGATGTCTGATAAATATCAAATGTCCATGATGGGTGAACTCAGATTCTTTCTCGGACTGCAAATTCGTCAACATGCAAATGGCATAGAAGTTCAAAATGGAAGATTCCAAAATGAAGGGGTATAAGACTCCAATGCCCACGAATGGTAAGCTGGATGCAGATGTGTATGGTAAGGATTACGATCAGAAAGCCTATCATTCGATGATTGGATCTCTTCTTCACTTATGTGCATCCAGACCTGACATTATGTTGAGTGTTTGCATGTGTGCCTGCTATCAAGCTGCACAGAAAGAATCGCATCAAGCGGTCAAGCGAATTCTGAGATATTTGGCTCACACCCCCACCTTATGTTTATGGTATCCTAAGGGAGCACAGTTTGATCTTGTTGGTTATTCAGACTCAGATTCGGCTGGTAACTTGGTTGACAAGAAATCTACCTCGGGGAGATGTCATTTCCTCGGTAGATCATTGGTTTGTTGGTCATCAAGGAAGCAGAAGTGTGTATATCTCTCCATGGCTGAGGCCGAATATAATGCTGCTGGCGCATGTTGCACTCAGTTATTGTGGATGAAGCAAACATTGAAGGATTATGGCATCAAGGTCAAGCATATCCCTCTATATTGTGATAATGAAAGTGCCATCAGAATTGCACACAATCCTGTGCAGCATTCTCGCACAAAGCACATTGCCATCAGACATCATTTCATTCATGATCATGTGGCTCGAGAGGATATTATCATCAATCACGTCAAGACCGAAGACAATCTCATTGATATATTCACCAAGCCTCTCGACGAGAAAAGATTATGTGTGTTATGGTGTGAGCTAAACATCCTAGACTTTGCAAATGTGCAGTAAGCTGGACTCGGCACCCGTGCTAACACTTCTACATCTTTAAAGGAATGGGTGCATAACACTCGAAGATTCTGAAACTTTCGACAAAGTGAAAGTTTCTTTCTGAGAGTGAATACATGATACATCTCCAACGTATCTATAATTTTTGAATGTTCCATGCTATTATATTACCCCTTTTGGATGTTTATGGGCTTTATTTTACAAATTTATATCATTTTTGGGACTAACCTACTAACCGGAGGCCCAGCACTTATTGCTGTTTTTTTTCCTATTTCAGTATTTTGAAGAAAAGGAATATCAAACGGAGTCCAAACGGAATGAAACCTTCGGGAGCGTGATTTTTGGAACGAACGTGATCCAGAGGACTTGGAGTGCAAGTCAAGATGCAGCCGAGGCGGCCACGAGAGGGTAGGGCATGCCCACCCCTACAGGGTGTGCCCCTCTGTCTCGTGGGCCCCTCGGGTGGCCACCGACGTACTTCTTCCTCCTATATAAGCCTATGTACCCTGAAAACATCCAGGGAGCCAACAAAACACAATTTCCACCGCCGTAACCTTTTGTATCCGCGAGATCCCATCATGGAGCCTTCGCCGGCGCTCTACCGGAGGGGGAATCGACCACGGAGGGCTTCTACATCAACACCATAGCCCCTCCGATGAGTTGTGAGTAGTTTACCACAGACCTTCGGGTCCATAGTTATTAGCTATATGGCTTCTTCTCTCTTTTTGGATCTCAATACAATGTTCTCCCCCTCTCTTGTGGAGATCTATTCGATGTAAACTCTTTTTGCGTTGTGTTTGTCGAGATCCGATGAATTGTGAGTTTATGATCAAGTTTATCTATGAGAAATATTTGAATCTCCTCTGAATTCTTTTATGTATGATTGAGTTATCTTTGAAAGTCTCTTCGAACTATCAGTTTGGTTTGGCCTACTAGATTGATCTTTCTTGCCATGGGAGAAGTGCTTAGCTTTTGGTTCAATCTTGCGGTGTCCGTACCCAGTGACAGAAAGGGTTGCAAGGCACGTATTGTATTGTTGCCATCGAGGATAAAAAGATGGGGTTTATATCATATTGCATGAGTTTATCCCTCTACATCATGTCATCTTGCTTAAGGCGTTACTCTGTTCTTTGTGAACTTAATACTCTAGATGCAGGCAGGAGTCGGTCGATGTGTGGAGTAATAGTAGTAGATGCAGGCAGGAGTCGGTCTACTTGTTGCGGACGTGATGCCTATATACATGATCATGCCTAGCTAATCTCATAATTATTCTCTTTTCTATCAATTGCTCGACAGTAATTTGTTCACACACCGTAATACTTATGCTATCTCGAGAGAAGCCTCTAGTGAAACCTATGGCCCCCAGGTCTATCTCTTATCATATTTGCTTCCAATCTACTTTTATTTGCATCTTTACTTTTTGCATCTATATTATAAAATACCAAAAATATATTTATCTTATCATACTATCTCTATTAGATCTCACTTTCGCAAGTGGCCATGAAGGGATTGACAATCCCTTTATTGCGTTGGTTGCGAGTTCTTTGTTTGTTTGTGTAGGTGCGTGGGACTTTTGAGGAGCGTCCTACTGGATTGATACCTTGGTTCTCAAAAACTGAGGGAAATACTTACGCTACTATTGTTGCATCACCCTTTCCTCTTCAAGGAAAACCAACGCAAGCTCAAGACGTAGCAAGAAGGATTTCTGGCGCCGTTTCCGGGGAGGCTTCCACCAAGTCAAGTCAAGATTCGGCCTCCCGCCAACGTGCGATTTCTGGCGCCGTTGCCGGGGAGGCTTCCACCAAGTCAAGTCAAGATTCGACCTCCCGCCAACGTGCGATTTCTGGCGCCGTTACCGGGGAGGTCTTCGCTCAAGTCAAGACATACCAAGTACCCATCACAAACTCATCTCCCTTGCATTTACATTATTTGTCATTTGCCTCTCGTTTTCCTCTCCCCCACTTCACCCTTGCCGTTTTATTTGCCCTCTCTTTTCCAATCTCCCTTCTCTCTTTTGCTTGCCTTTTTTCTGTTTGCTTGTGTGTTGGATTACTTGTTGCCATGGCGCAAGATAATACCAAATTGTGTGGTTTCTCCAATACTAATAATAATGATTTCTTTAGTACTCCGATTGCTCCTCTTAATGATGTTGAGTCTTGTGAAATCAATACTGCTTTGCTGAATCTTGTTATGAAAGATCAATTCGCCGGCCTTCCTAGTGAAGATGCCGCTACTCATATAAACAACTTTCTTGATTTGTGTGATATGCAAAAGAAGAAAGATATGGATAACAATATCGTTAAATTGAAGTTATTTCTGTTTTCACTTAGAGATCATGCTAAAGTTTGGTTTTCGTCTTTGCCTAAAAATAGTATTGATTCTTGGAACAAGTGCAAAGATGCTTTTATCTCTAAGTATTTTCCTCCCGCTAAGATTATCACTCTTAGGAACGATATTATGAATTTTAAACAACTTGATCATGATCATGTTGCCCAATCTTGGGAAAGAATGAAATTGATGATTCGCAATTGCCCTACTCATGGTTTGAATTTATGGATGATCATACAAATTTTTTATGCCGGTTTGAACTTTGCTTCTAGAAATCTCTTAGATTCGGCTGCGGGAGGCACGTTTATGGAAATCACATTAGGAGATGCTACAAAACTTCTTGATAATATTATGGCTAATTATTCTCAATGGCACACCGAAAGATCTTCTAGTAAAAAAGTGCATGCTATAGAAGAAATCAATGTTTTGAGTGGAAAGATGGATGAACTTATGAAGTTGTTTGCTACTAAAAATACTCCTCTTGATCCCAATGATATGCCTTTGTCTACTTTGATTGAGAATAATAATGAATTTATGGATGTGAATTTTGTTGGTAGGAATAGTTTTGGAAATAATGCTTATAGAGGAAACTTTAATTCTAGACCGTTCCCTAGTAATTCCTCTAATAATTATGGAAATTCCTACAATAATTCTTATGGTAATTTTAATAAGATGCCCTCTGATTTTGAGAATAGTGTGAAAGAATTTATGATTTCTCAAAAGAATTTTAATGCTTTGCTTGAAGAAAAATTGCTCAAAGTTGATGATTTGGCTAGGAACGTTGATAGACTTTCGCTTGATGTTGATTCTCTTAACTTAGATCTTCTTCTCCTAAGCATGATATCAATGATTCCCTCAAAGCAATGAGAATTTCCATTGATGAGTGCAAGGAAAGAACCGCTAGATTGCGTGCTAAGAAAGATTGCTTTATAAAGGCATGTTCTTCTAGTTTCCATGAAAATAATGATGAAGATCTCAAAGTTATTGATGCGTCTCCTATTAGATCTTTGTTTTGCAATATGAATCTTGATAATTATGGGACTGATGATGAGTCAACTTTACCTAGAAGGCGTCCCAAGAATTCAGAGTTTTTAGATCTTGATGCTAAATTTGGTAAAAGTGGGATTGGAGAGGTCATGACTTTAAATAGTATTGAACCCACTATCTCAGATTTCAAGGAATTTGATTATGATAATTGTTCTCTAGAAGGTTGTATTTCCTTGTTGCAATCCGTTGTTAATTCTCCTCATGCTTATAGTCAAAATAAAGCTTTTACCAAACATATTGTTGATGCCTTGATGCAATCTTATGATGAAAAACTTAATTTGGAAGTTTCTATACCTAGAAAACTTAATGATGAGTGGGAACCTACCATAAAGATTAGAATTAAAGATCATGAGTGTTTTGCTTTGTGTGATTTGGGTGCTAGTGTTTCCACGATTCCGAAAACTTTATGTGATATTCTAGGTTTCCATGATCTTGATGATTGCTCTTTAGATTTGCACCTTGCGGATTCCACCATTAAAAAGCCAATGGGAAGGATCAATGATGTTATCATTGTTGCAAATAGAAATTTGGTGCCTATAAATTTTATCGTTCTTGATATAGATTGCAATCTTTCTTGCCCTATTATTCTTGGTAGACCTTTCCTTAGAACGATTGGTGCGATTATTGATATGAAGGAAGGGAATATTAGATTCCAATTTCCATTAAAGAAAGGCATGGAGCACTTTCCAAGAAAGAAAGTCAAATTACCTTATGAATCTATCATGCAGGCTACTTATGAATTTAGTGCCAAAGATGGCACTACTTAGATCTATCTTCACTTTTCTGCCTAGCTAGGGGCGTTAAACGATAGCGCTAGTTGGGAGGCAACCCAATTTTCTTGTGTTTTTTGTTTTTGTTCCTGTTTAGTAATAAATCTTGCATCTACCTTCTGTTTAGATCTGTTTTAATCTTTTAATTAGTGTTTGTGCCAAGTAGAACCTATAGGATAACCTATGATGATAGTTGATTTGATTCTGCTGAAAAACAGAAACTTTGCGCGCATGAGTTTAGTTTTGTTAAATCACAAAAACGTGCTTTTGTGTTGATTCTTTTTGCTGCTGATCAATAGACAAATTTTACAGGACTTCCTATTTTAGTAGGAGTTTTGAAGTTCCATAAGTTTGCATTAGCTACAGATTGCTACAAACTGTTCTGTTTTTGACAGATTCTGTTTTTCGTGTGTTGTTTGCTTATTTCGATGCATCTATGGCTAGTAAAATAATTTATAAACCATAGAGAAGTTGGAATACAGTAGGTTTAACACCAAAATAAATAAAGAATGAGTTCATTACAGTACCTTATGTGGTGGTTTTGTTTTCTTTCACTAACGGAGCTTATAAGATTTCCTGTTGAGTTTTGTGTTGTGAAGTTTTCAAGTTTTGGGTAAAGCTTTTATGGACTATGGAATAAGGAGTGGCAAGATCCAAACTTGGGGATGCCCATGGAACCCCAAGATATTCAAGGATAGCCAAAAGCCTAAGCTTTGGTATGCCCCGGGAAGGCATCCCCTCTTTCGTCTTCGTTCATTGGTAACTTTACTTGGAGCTATATTTTTATTCGCCACATGATATGTGTTTTGCTTGGAGCGTTCTGTATTATATTAGTCTTTGCTATTTAGTTTACCACAATCATCCTTGTTGTACACACCTTTTGGGATAAGCCTACTTGATTAGAATTTGCTAGAATACTCTATGTGCTTCACTTATATCTTTTGAGCTAGATAGTTTTTGTTCTAGTGCTTCACTTATATCTTTTAGAGCATGGCGGTGGATTAATTTTGAAGAAATTGCTAGTCTCTCATGCTTCACTTATATCTTTTTGAGAGTCTTTTAGAACAGCATGGTATTTTCTATGGTTACAAATTTGGTCCTAGAATGATGAGCATCCAAGTTGGGTATAATAAAAACTATCATAGAAAGTGAATTGGATGCTATGATCAATTTGATGCTTGATAATTGTTTTGAGATATGGAGGTAGTGATATTAGAGTCATGCTAGTTGAGGTGATTATGAAAAATACTTGTCTTGAGGTTTGTGATTCCCATAGCATGCACATACGGTTAACTGCTTTGTGATGAAGTTGGAGCACATTTTTTTTATTTATTGTCTTCCTTATGAGTGGCGGTCGGGGACGAGCGATGGTCTTTTCCTACCAATCTATCCCCCTAGGAGCATGCGCGTAGTACTTTGTTTTTTATGACTTCTAGATTTTTGCAATAAGTACATGAGTTCTTTTGACTAATGTTGAGTCCATGGATTATACGCACCTCCACCTTTCCACCATTGCTAACCGCTCTTGTGCCGCGCAATTTTCGCCGTACCATACACCCACCATATACCTTCCTCAAAACAGCCACCATACCTACCTATTATGGCATTTCCATAGCCATTCCGAGATATATTGACATGCAACTTTCCACCGTTTCGTTCATATGACACGCATTACTTTTGTCATATTGCTCTTTGCATGATCATGTAGTTGACATCGTATTTGTGGCAAGGCCACCTTCATAATTCATACATGTCGCTCTTGATTCATTGCATATCCCGGTACACCGCCGGAGGCATTCATATAGAGTCATATCTTGTTCTAGTTTTGAGTTGTAATTCTTGAGTTGTAAATCAATAAAAGTGTGATGATCTTCATTATTAGAGCATTGTCCCAGTGAGGAAAGGATGATGAAGACTATGATTCCCCCACAAATCGGGATGAGACTTCGGACTTTACAAAAAAAGAAAAAAAAAGGAGAAAGGCCAAAAAGAAAAAAAAAAGAGAAAGGCCGATGAAAAAAATAAAAAGAAAAAATAAAAAGAGAGAAAAAGAGAGAAGGGGCAATGCTACTATCTCTTTTTCCACACTTGTGCTTCAAAGTAGCACCATGATCTTCATGATAGAGAGTCTCCTAAGTTGTCACTTTCATATACTAGTGGGAAATTTTCATTATAGAACTTGGCTTGTATATTCCAATGATGGGCTTCCTCAAAATGCCCTAGGTCTTCGTGAGCAAGCGAGTTGGATGCACACCCAGTTATTTTCTTTTGTTGAGCTTTCATATATTTATAGCTCTAGTGCATCCGTTCCATGGCAATCCCTACTCACTCACATTGATATCTATTAATGGGCATCTCCATAGCCCGTTGATACGCCTAGTTGATATGAGACTATCTTCTCCTTTTTGTCTTCTCCACAACCACCATTCTATTCCACATATAGTGTTATGTACATGGCTCACGCTCATGTATTGCGTGAAAGTTGAAAAAGTTTGAGATCATTAAAGTATGAAACAATTGCTTGGCTTGTCATCGGGGTTGTGCATGATTAAATACTTTGTGTGATGAAGATAGAGCAGCAGCCAGACTATATGATTTTGTAGGGATAACTTTCTTTGGCCATGTTATTTTGAGAAGACATGATTACTTTGATTAGTATGCTTGAAGTATCACTATTTCTTATGTCAATATGAACTTTTATTTTGAATCATTTGGATCTGAACATTCATGCCCCAATAAAGAAATTACATTGAGAATTATGCTAGGTAGCATTCCACATCAAAAATTCTGTTTTTATCATTTACCTACTCGAGGACGAGCAGGAATTAAACTTGGGGATGCTTGATACGTCTCCAACGTATCTATAATTTTTTATTGTTCCATGCTATTATATTACCCCTTTTGGATGTTTATGGGCTTTATTTTACACATTTATATCATTTTTGGGACTAACCTACTAACCGGAGGCCCAGCCCGTATTGCTGTTTTTTTGCCTATTTCAGTATTTCGAAGAAAAGGAATATCAAACGGAGTCCAAACGGAATGAAACCTTCGGGAGCGTGATTTTTGGAACGAACGTGATCCATAGGACTTGTAGTGCATGTCAAGAAGCAGCCGAGGTGGCCACGAGAGGGTAGGGCACGCCCACCCCTACAAGGCACGCCCCTTGTCTCGTGGGCCCCTCGGGCGGCCACCGACGTACTTCTTCACCCTATATAAGCCTACGTACCCCGAAAACATCCAGGGAGCCAACGTAACACAATTTCCACCACCGTAACCTTCTGTATCCGCGAGATCCCATCTTGGAGCCTTCGCCGGCGCTCTACTGGAGGGGGAATCGACCATGGAGGGCTTCTACATCAACACCATAGCCCCTCCGATGAGTTGTGAGTAGTTTACCACAGACCTTCGGGTCCATAGTTATTAGCTAGATAGCTTCTTCTCTCTTTTTGGATCTCAATACAATGTTCTCCCCCTCTCTTGTGGAGATCTATTCGATGTAAACTCTTTTTGCGGTGTGTTTGTCGAGATCCGATGAATTGTGAGTTTATGATCAAGTTTATCTATGAGAAATATTTGAATCTCCTCTGAATTCTTTTATGTATGATTGAGTTACCTTTGCAAGTCTCTTTGAATTATCAGTTTGGTTTGGCTTACTAGATTGATCTTTCTTGCCATGGGAGAAGTGCTTAGCTTTGGGTTCAATCTTGCGGTGTCCTTACCCAGTGACAGAAAGGGTTGCAAGGCACGTATTGTATTGTTGCCATCGAGGATAAAAAGATGGGGTTTATATCATATTGCATGAGTTTATCCCTCTACATCATGTCATCTTGCTTAAGGCGTTACTCTGTTCTTTGTGAACTTAATACTCTAGATGCAGGCAGGAGTCGGTCGATGTGTGGAGTAATAGTAGTAGATGCAGGCAGGAGTCGGTCTACTTGTTGCGGACGTGATGCCTATATACATGATCATGCCTAGATAATCTCATAATTATTCGCTTTTCTATCAATTGCTCGATAGTAATTTGTTCACCCACCGTAATACTTATGCTATCTCGAGAGAAGCCTCTAGTGAAACCTATGGTCCCCAGGTCTATCTCTTATCATATTTGCTTCCAATCTACTTTTATTTGCATCTTTACTTTTTGCATCTATATTATAAAATACCAAAAAAAAAATTTATCTTATCATACTATCTCTATTAAATCTCACTTTCACAAGTGGTCGTGAAGGGATTGACAACCCCTTTATTGCGTTGGTTGCGAGTTCTTTGTTTGTTTGTGTAGGTGCGTGGGACTTTTGAGGAGCCTCCTACTGGATTGATACCTTGGTTCTCAAAAACTGAGGGAAATACTTACGCTACTATTGCTGCATCATCCTTTCCTCTTCAAGGAAAACCAACGCAAGCTCAAGACGTAGCAATACATTAACGAAGAACTAGACTAACCGGGTGCCATGATAACTGTGCGACGCTCGGGGTCATACAGTTCTTATACGGTGGGTTACGCCACTACAGTTTTCTTTTGTTGAATTTCTCTTCTTTCGATGGATTTGGTTTCTGTCTGAATGCATTTCTCTCATAGCTATTTGCTCGTGTGCTTGTGTTTCTGTGTGAGTGAAATGCCTAGGACCCTGTTTTCCCTCTGATATATCTTCTCTAGTCTATGTTGTTCCATTGCAAATGCTCAATTTTATCTGGAACGAAAATTATCTGGTGTCCTTGACCACGATTAAGATTCGGTCCGAACATTAATTCATTTTTGGTGAAAGTTGTCCAAAATTTGGGGTTTCCCACCCAAGTGAGGACCACAATCTTTGACGGTTGCCACGTGCAGCACATCAACTGCCAGTCCATCCTATCCATTGAATCGCAATAGTCTCTACCTAGAGACCGCTCGATCAAAAATCTTTGCGTACGGTTATTTCCATCCGCCTATATAAACTGCGTCGCTCCCTTCTTCTACCTTACTCTCTTTATCCTCGCTCTCTCTTTCAACTAAAACCCTCGCCATAGTGCTTCACCTTGAGCTCAATGTCGACGACCCTTTGCCGCTTAACTGCCAGAAAGAGGTCACCGGAGTCATTCCACGCTGCTGCGAGACATCTTCTTCCCCGCGCCGCCGTAGCTGCTGCACGTCACCAAGATAGGGTACGTGTGGTTCGAACTCAGGTCTCATTCCCTCTTGATTCGAGTTCGTCCGTGGTTATTTCTCCGATTTTACCGCATATCTTAGATCTAGGATTTTACTTTCTAGTATGGATGTGGTTTGTAGTTATTCCTCGCATCCAAATCTATCAGATCTAGGGTTTGTGTTATTCTTCGCTCGAATGAAATTCCTAGCTTGCTATCTAGTATTGTTCTTCAGGCCTACTAGCTCGATCTATATGTTTCATTCATTCAAAACATTTCTCAAAGTCTGTATCAGGTTCTTCCTCAAAATGTCTTTTGTTCGAGAAAACATTCGCTGTGAGCATTTGTGAACCTGTCCCCATTTTCCCTCGTACCTATTCCCTTTCATAGGTCAATGCAGTCTATTGAGGATTCTGCCAAGCCACATAATATGGCTGATAACAAAGAGGCATTCCTGGGAACAGCTGACGAATCAAAAGCACCAAATGCAAAGGGCCCAACGGAAGGCCCATCTACCAACAAAAGAAAAAGAGCCGAACCAAATAAAAATGAGCAAGAAGAAGATGCTCCGAAAAAAAGGGAAAGGTGCCAGGCAACCTCTGACATATTCTGCTCAGTATATCTCTCATGATGACTATAACACAGTTCCAGGAGAAGATTCAACTCAGAGAAAAAGGCGTGTGCAAAAGATTCGGCGTCACTGGGTATGGAAGTGGTTCCACTACAAGATGGTTCATCCTCGGTATGCCAAGAACTTTGCTTTCCATCCCCCATGGGGTGATTGTCGCGAAATTGGACTCATACGAGTAGGTGAACCCCAGCAAAGGCCTCCACCACCTCCTGATGCTGATGAGTGGTCCACCAAGACACCAGAATCCTATCCTAAAAAAGGCCAAGCACCTCAAGAATGCAGAAAAGCGAGCCAATAAGGTCGCAAAAGAACAGGCCAAAGAAGAATAAAATTGTTGTCTGACCAAATCAGACGTCGAGAAGAAAAAGGCTGGAGGAAAAGAAAAATGATGCACGAAGAACAAACATGATCCAAAATCTGCTGCTCTGAAGAAACGATGTAAGTGCATCTAGTGCCCCTTACTGATTTTGGTGTATTGAAGACTTATAGGTTAAGGGACTAATGCGTTTATGAGTGTACACATGTCTATAAGTCTATGAGGAGTTTGACATTTGCAGAGAAAGTCGACCCCTAAAAATGAAGTTCTTCGACTGAAGACTTTGATATACTGAAGACTTTGAAAGTGAAGAAATTGGTGTGACCTTGAAGACTTGGTATTCATTTGTGGAACATGAAGCGTGAAGACTTTTGTTTTCGTAGTTTCATTTTCTCTTTCTTGAGTCATAGGAAACACCGTACTATTAAAGGGGGTCGAGGAAATACTAAGGAAAAATTTCCATGTGATGCTCAACTCAAAATCCTACACCTACCAATCCCTTCGAGTGAAGCCTTGGGAAATCTCATACAGTTCAGTCACTTTCTTCAGTGACAGAGACGAAGTTCTTCTGGTCGCTGATGAATTTGTTCTGACTGAGGAGTTAGGAATTCGCCAGTGCGAATTGCCTACACAGTGAGGAACATGATAGCCCTGAGGAATTTGAGAGTCAAATTTCCGACCGTTGCTGTGCTGCGCGCCAGCTGTCCCAAAATATCTTATCCACCTAATGGTCATATCATTGAAGGGCATTTATGTCTTATCATGTCGGGCTGCTCCCTAGGTTATAAATAGCTGCCCCTACAACCACTAGCTGGTTGGCTGCTCCGAGAGAACTTGACACTTGTCATTTGAGAGCAACCCATCCTCCGAGGACTTTGAGCGAAAATCATCGAGTGAGGAAAACCCAAAACCAAACCCCTACAAACCCAAAGTGATTGAGCATCACTGAAGAAATTGATCCTGCGTGGATCCGACGCTTGTTACCTTTGAAGATTGTGCTTCTTCCATACGGTTAGGCGTCATGGTCTAGAGCATCCAAGAGGAATTGTGGATCGCCGAGTGACCAAGTCTGTGAAGGTTTGGAAGTCGCCTGAAGACTTACCACGAGTGATTGGACGAGGTCTGTGTGACCTTAGTTCAAGGAGAATACCGTGAGGACTGGGTGTCCTGAGCTGCGTGCTCAGCGACTGGGTGTCCGGGACTGTGTGTCCTCGAGTTTAAATACTCAGCCGCTCCAACCAGACGTACAACTGAGACAGCAGTTGGAACCGGTCTACTAAATCATTGTCTTCACCAACCTAACTGGTTCTATTTCCTCAACCCTTCCATTTCCTCATTACTGTGTTGAGTGTTTGTTCATATATGTGCTTGAAGACTTTGATTGAAGACTTTCTCAATTTCCTCAGTTCAATTTCTTCAGTCTGTTTGTCTTCATCTTGTGTTATCCTGTGATTACGCTTTCTGTACTCTGTGCTAGTCTTCATTTCATCATGATGACCATGCTTGTATTCTGTTATGCTTACTTCTGAGTACTTATTCCGCTGCAAGTAGTTCTTCGCTAAGGAATTTCCTCACCAGCAAATTCCTCAGTGAAGAATTCATAAAAATCACCTATTCACCCCCCCCCACCTCTAGTCGATATAACGCACTTTCAATTGGTATCAGAGCAAGGTACTCCCTTGTTCTGTGTGATTTTGGTTTAACCGCCTGGAGTTTTAGTTATGTCGACCGCAGGTATGATCAAGGTCTCGGCTGGGTGTCATACCTTTGATGGGACGGACTACCCCTACTGGAAAAACAAGATGCGAATGCATCTTGAGGCAATTGACAACGATCTCTGGTATGTTGTGGAAAATGGTGTTCCCTCTGTCTCACCCTCACTGAACGCTACCGATGTGAAGAGATTCAAGCAACTCGATTCTCAAGCGAAGAATATCATATGTGGCCATCTGAGTAAAGGACAGTATGGAAGAGTGAGTGCTTTGGAAACTGCTAAGCTTATCTGGGATAGGCTGTCCAAAGTGAATGAAGGAGTCTCAACTCAGCGTGACTCTCGAGTTGATGTTCTTCGGAATCTCTTCAACCGCTTCAAAAGACTCGACAATGAAAATGTCCAACAAACCTTTGATCGCCTCACTGACATCTCAAATGAGCTTCAAGCCCTCGGTGCCACTGACATCACTGACCATGAGGTGGTGAAGAAACTGTTGAGATCGCTTGATTCCTCATTTGATACTCTGGGACTGATGATACAAGAACGGGCTGACTACAAGTCTCTTGATCCTGCCGATATCCTCGAAAGGCTAAATACTCACGAGTTCCAGCTTGCTGAAAAGAGAGATCTCTATGGTTTGAGCTATGGCAAACCACGTGCCCTGAAGGCCAAGGTTGTGTCTGAGTCTGAATGTGAGAATTCTGGAAGTAGCCTTGGTGATCCTGAAGAATTGAGTCAGGAGCTAGCACTGCTCGTGAAGAAATTCCAGAAGTTCTCAAGACGTGGTCGCTTTGGAAAATCCTCAAGAAGCAGTGATTCCTCATCAAGTGACTATAAGAGAAGGCTGTGCCACAAATGCAAGAAACCTGGTCATTATATTCAAGATTGTCCTCAGTGGGAAAAGGAATTGAAGAAGAAGAAATACAAGGATTACAGTTCTGATGATGCAAATAAGAAGAAGAAATCGTCAAAATCTTCATCATCAAAATCCTCGAAGTCTTCATCTCACAAGAAGAGCAGCTCCAAGAAGGCTCGGGCATTCATTGGCAAGGAAATGGACTCTGAAGCTGAATCTGAGGAACATGAGGAAGAGGAGGCGTCTGAAGAATCCGAATCTGGTGTGGCGAGTCTGGCTTTCGCTACTGCTCTCCTCAGCAAGTCCATCTTCAACACTGAAGAAACTGACCCCACCGACAAGCCTGATGAAGATAAGGATGACTACGCTCCCACCTATTGCTTCATGGCGAAAGGTGAAAAGGTACTCAAATACACCTCCTCTGAATCTAGTGAAAATGAATCTGATGAGGATCTCAAGCCCAGCTACTCTAAACTTGCTAAGATTGCTGTAAAACAACAAAGGGCTTTTGAAAAGGTTCAAAACATGCTAGACAAAAGTGATGATATGTTGGGTGAAGAAATGGATCGCACTAAATCCCTGACTGAAAATCTTCAGAGACTTCAGTCTAGGTTTGATAACCTTCAAAGTCATCATAACACTCTCTTATCTGATCATGAGAAACTTTCTTATGAATTTCTTCAAAGAAATCAAGATCTTGAGAAGCTAAGAGTGAGTTATGAAGATCTTCAGAAGGAGCGCGATTCATTACTAGCTCAACAAATCAGCGCTTCTCAGGAACAATTTGATCCTCCATGCTTAAAGTGCATTGAATGTGAATCTGCAAATTCTTCACCTGAATGTTCAAATGCTTCAACTGTTACCAATTCTTCACCCGCCTCTGCTATCACTAATTCCTCATCTGAGGACACTGCTAGTATCACTGACGATGCAGGGCTGAAGGAATTGTACATGACAGGCATGTACAAAAGCCTCAAAGGGCATCAGACTCTTTGTGATGTGCTTAAAAAACAGATCCTCAACAGAAACCCTAGGAAAGAGGGTATTGCCTTTGAGAGGAAACTTAATGCTGATGGACATATTGGAAGCCTGAGCAGTACCCCAAAACCTCATGGGTTGCTGCAAAGGGACCTCCAGTTGATCCATCTAACTTATCTGGCTTTACATGTGAATCTCCTCATTCTTCTGATGAGTCATTTGACTCCAACTATAAACTGTTCAAAAATCAGAATGGTGAAGTATTTGCTAGATATGTTGGCACTAACTGCAGGAATGGTTCTCCTATGAAGAAAATCTGGGTTCCCAAGAAGTGCCTCGAAAGTCTTCAGGTGAATGTCCTCATGACACCACCTGTGAAGAACAGGAACCCCAGATCAAATTCTTCATATGGACCAAATTCTTCATATGGATCCAAGTCCTCATACGGACCAAATTCCTCACGTGGATCAAATTCCTCAAAAGGATCAAAGTCCTCATATGATTATCATCGTGCTAACAACTCTGTTTCGCAGGGTAGAGCTAAGGGCTATGAATATGTGCATTATTCTTCAAACCATTATGTTCATAAGTCCTTGAAGAATTTCTCTACTTATTCATATGCTTACCCTAACCCCTCTTATGTGAAACAAAATGGTTTGGCCTCTATGCCACCATTCTCGTATGGTGCTCGCAGAATGATGAACTCTTTGCCACCCCTTCAGATGTGGGTGGTGAAGAAAAATAACTAATCTCTTCTGCAGGGTCAGGTCTCCAAACGTGCTCTAACGTCTGAAGAATTTGCTGGGGACCTGACAAAATTGCCTGAAAGGACGCAGGCGAATAATGATGAAATGAACCTTCATTTCACACGTCCTCATACTGCTATATCTGTTTACTGATTGATGAAATTCATCTGATGAACTTGATATCATATTCTTCACTGATGAAGCATATGAGATTGTAAGCTACACTAATTCATCTGCAGGATGATCAACCCAAAGCTACTGAGTGGGTCCTCGATAGTGGATGTACGAATCACATGACTGGTGACAAGAATCTATTGATGGATGCTCCCTTATCACCGTCACATCTGAAGCATATCATCTTTGCTAACAAAGGAAAAAGTCAGGTATTGGGTCTTGATAAGGTTGAAATCTCTAAGGATAAACACATGGACAAAGTCATGCTTGTTGAGTCCTTAGGATACAACCTCATGTCAGTCTCAATGCTTTGTGATCTTGATATGGTTGTTGTCTTTGGCAAGTATCGCTGTGTTGTGATTATGGAAGCTGACAATTCCAAAGTCTTCGAAGGCTTTAGGAGAGGAGACCTGTATATTGTTGATTTCTCTACAGGACCACAACCAGCCGTGTGTCTACTTGCAAAAGCTTCAGAAGGCTGGCTATGGCATCGACGACTTGGTCACGCAGGCATGAGGAATTTGCACACGCTTGCTAAGAAGAAGCATGTCATTGGCATTGAGAATGTCAAATTCCTCAAGCATCACTTATGCGGAGCCTGTGAAGCAGGAAAAATGACCAAGGCCAAGCATCCAGCGAAGACTATCATGACCACTACTCGTCCATTTGAATTGCTTCACATGGACCTCTTCGGACCTAATCATTACTCAGCAGTCACTAATGATGCATCTCTATATGGTTTTGTCATTGTTGATGATTACTCTCGATATACATGGGTACACATTGTTACTTACAAACATGAAGTGCAGGAACTCTTCAAACGATTTTCCTCGAGGGCTTCAACCAACTTTGGTGTGAAGATCAAGCACATCAGAAGTGACAATGGAACTGAGTTCAAGAATTCTGGTCTTGATGACTATCTTGATGAACTTGGTATTACTCATGAGTTATCTGCTCCCTATACTCCTCAGCAAAATGGCGTCGTGGAGCGCAAGAACAGAACTCTTGTTGAGATGGTTCGCACTATGCTTGATGAATACAAAACGCCTCATCGTTTTTGGATTGATGCAATTGATACTGCGTGCCACATCATCAACAGAGTATATCTTCACAAATTCTTCAAGAAGACGGCCTATGAACTCCTCACTGACAAGAAACCCAATGTGAGTTATTTCAAAGTCTTCGGTGCTAAATGTTGGATTAGAGATCCTCACCACAATTCTAAATTTGCACCGAAAGCACATGAAGGTTTTATGCTTGGTTACAGAAAGGACTCGCACACCTACAGAGTCTTCAACATTGTTCTTCACAAGATTGTTGACACTGTAGATGTGCGGTTCGATGAAACTAATGGCTCGCAAAGAGAGCACCTACCTTCTGTGTTAGATGAACCAGCACCTGAGGATTCTATCAAGTTCAAGGCAACTGAGGATGTCATTCCTACTGAAGAATCTGCTGAAGAATTCATTCCAGTTCATGAAGAACGTCGAGCTGATGCACCTGAAGAAAATGCTGAGGACAATGGTGCTGAAGAAAATGCTGATCAAACTCCTCAGCGACAACCAGCTCATCCTCGCGTTGCAAAAGAAGTGCAAGTGGAGAAGATCATCGATGACATTAGAGCACTAGGTCCTCTCACACGCTCAAAATCTTCACATTTATCTAACTTTTGTGGGCACTATGCTTTTGTCTCTATCACAGAGCCCACTAAGATAGATGAAACATTTTTTGAGCCGAAGTGGATTCAGGCTATGCAAGAAGAATTACATCAGTTAGAGCTCAACAATGTCTGGGAACTGGTCAAACGTCCAGATCCTCGCAAGCATAATATCATTGGCACAAAGTGGATCTACCGCAACAAGCAAGATGAAAATGGCCTTGTGGTGAGGAATAAGGCACGACTAGTAGGTCAAGGCTACACACAGGTTGAAGGAATTGATTTCGATGAAACTTTTGCACCTGTTGCTAGACTTGAGGCTATTCGCATATTACTTGCTTATGCTAACCATAATGATATCATCTTATATCAAATGGATGTGAAAAGTGCATTCCTCAATGGTAAGCTTGAGGAAGAAGTATATGTTGCTCAACCCCCAGGTTTTGAAGATCCGAAGAATCCTGACAAAGTCTTCAGACTTAATAAGGCCCTCTATGGCCTCAAGCAAGCCCCTCGGGCGTGGTATGATACATTGAAGGATTCTTCGTGAAGAATGGCTTCACACCCGGTTCACTCGACCCTACTCTCTTTACTAAATCTTATGATGGTGAACTGTTTGTGTGCCAAATATACGTTGATGATATTATCTTTGGCTGTACTGACCAACGTTATAGTGATGAATTTGCCTATATGATGAGTGAAGAATATCAAATGTCTATGATGGGAGAGTTGAAATTCTTCTTAGGTCCTCAAATTCGTCAACAGCGCAATGGTATATTCATATCTCAGGAAAAATACCTCAAAGATGTACTGAGGAAATTCGGCATGCAAGATTGCAAAGGCGTCAAAATTCCTATGCCCACAAATGGCCATCTATGCACTGATGAAAATGGTATTGACTTTGATCACAAGGTATACCGCTCCATGATTGGTTCTTTATTGTACTTATGTGCATCTAGGCCAGATATAATGCTTAGTGTTTGCATGTGTGCCCGATTTCAAGCTGCACCGAAGGAATCACACCATAAGGCTGTGAAGCATATTCTTCGATATCTAGCTCACACACCAACACTAGGATTATGGTACCCCAAGGGCTCTGCTTTTGATCTCATTGGATATTCTGACTCTGACTATGCTGGTGATCGTGTGGACCGCAAGTCAACATCTGGCACTTGTCATTTCCTCGGACGATCTTTGGTCTGTTGGTCCTCGAAGAAACAGAACTGCGTATCACTGTCTACTGCGGAAGCTGAATACATTGCTGCTGGCTCTTGCTGTGCTCAACTGCTTTGGATGAAGCAAACACTCAAGGACTATGGCGTCAACGTGAAGAATGTGCCTCTCCTCTGCGACAATGAGAGTGCCATCAAGATTGCTCACAACCCAGTTCAGCACTCGAAGACAAAGCACATTCAGATTCGTCATCATTTTCTTCGTGATCATGTGTTGAAGGGCGACATCTCCATCGAGCATGTGAAGACTGAAGAACAGCTAGCTGATATCTTCACTAAGCCCTTGGATGAGAAGAGATTTAGCAAGTTGCGGTGTGAGCTAAATATCTTAGAATCTTCGAATGTTCTTTGAAAAAGACACACACCCTGACACTTATGCAAAATTGATGACTTAGATGTGCAACACATGAAGAAACGTTTTTCTTCAATCAATGAAGAATAACACTCTAAGTGTGAAGAAATTAATGAAGAATTTGATTCTCAGAACCCTACGACAATTGTACGCGGTGTCTGAAATCATCATTCTTATACGGTGGGTCACGCCACCACAAAAAGTTGAAAATCTTCAATTTGAGTTTTTCCTCAGTTTTTCAAATTCTTCAACTTTGCAAAATCTTCACTGTTTCCGTCGTTTTTCTTCATTGGCTATATATATATATATATATATATATATATATATATATATATATATATATATATATATATATATATATATATATATATGAGTGTATGTCCTCTACAGCATTCACTTATGGCTATTTCTTCATGTTGCTTTTTCTGCTAAGTGAATGTGATCGGACCCTTCCCCCTCTATGCTATACTCAACCCAATCTATTCACAAATTCTTCATGTGCGTTCTATTTGAAACTCGTTCAAAATCTTCACTGTGTCCTTGTCAGCTGAAGAAATTGCGAACAAAACTTTAAAACAAATCTTATCCAGATTTTCGGTTTTTCCACTCAAACCGTTCCGCATCCCACGATGCATTATTCTATTCACCCACGATCGTACACGATCTCAACTACACAGTACGTGGGTGACACATGTCGCGAGAAGGAGAAAGGGCAGGGGCACGTTCGTCCCAAAATCTTCGGGCGAACAGTTTTCACCGTGTCTATAAATACCCCTATCCCCTTCCTCACTTGATTTACTCCGCTCGATCGCTACTCTCTCACTTGAGCTCCTCAAACCCTAGCGCCGCCGCTACTCCATCGTCGCCGGTGAGGAAGAGCTTCACTGCCTCAACCTCGTCGCCGTCGTACTCACGCCGACCGCGGAAATCTTCACTCCGCCGCCGCCGTAGCTGTCTTCCTCTGCCAAGTTAGGGCGTGGGAGATCTAACCTGACGAACTTCACATCTGTTCTTCTCAGTTCGTCGTGTTCTTCACTTCGCGTAATTAAAAGTTACTTTTATTACTCACTTTGATTCTCAAACTTTCCTGAAAATCTTCAAAGGTGTTTATTCTTCAAATCTTCACACATATGAACACCTCACATATCATATGATCTTGAACCGTTTCTCTAAGCAATCATTTTCTTCAAGATTCCCTATTTGTGTGGATCTTCGATCTGTACAACTCTGGAACCTAAGACAAGAACGCTTAGTGAAATTCCTCAAGGTTCATCTGGTCAAATTCCTCAAAACTTGTTCTTTTCAAAAAACCTTCTGAGAACGCATATGACCTCTCCAAATTCCTCGCACCTATACTCTGTTCACAGGTACTCATGTCTGTTGCTGAATCACTAGGTTCTCATCAACTTAACTCATTTGCAGCGTTCCTCGAAGAAAAACTGCATACTTCTTCAGAAAATTCGATTGTTCAAATTCCTCAACTGAAGAATATGGCAGACGGTAAGAGGCCGTAGAAAGGAGGAAAGAAACCTGAGGTTATGACTGCGTTTGAAATCCCTGAGGAAATTTATGCTGACTATTGCACACCTGATGAAGCAAAATTTGGCAAAGAAAACAAAAATCAGCGCAAGGTGCGCATACAGAGTATTGAACGGAGATGGGCAAGGGAATGGAGGGAATACAGATATGTTACTCCAAAGTACATGAGGAAATTCGCCCTCAATCCTCCATGCCCAAGAGCTCCATTGGCACCTGGCCAAGTAGCTGACCCCACAAGCATCAAGCGTGATGAGGACTTTCCTGAAGCATGGGCTAAGCGCCAAGCTAAATTGGCAAGACAAGCCAAGGAGGCAGTGAAGAAATTCAATGAGGATTCTGCTACTGCTGCTACAACTGAGGCCTAGGTCAAACCGAGGAAATCCATGCCAAAGAAGCCTGCTCGTAAGCCAAGTGCTTCACCAACAGCGCCCTCACGGCCAAGTTCATCAGCAATGCCCTCACGGCAAATTCCTCACACGGCTACTGCTCCACCAAAGTCCTCAGCGGCTCCTTCAAAGTCCTCAGCTCCTGTGCATCTGGCTACATGTCAAAGGACTGCTGGTTTCTCGATTGCCTCTGGTGTCTCAGCAAGTTCCTCAGCTGCACCAATTTCCTCATCAGGCCCCACACTGTTGAAGACTAAAGCAACAGCTGGACGCGGTCCTCGGTCAAGTCCAAAGAAGAAACAGGTCGCATTCCATGTGCCTTCTGATGATGAAGCTTCTGATGATGAACTTGCAGAAATCATCAGAGACAGACAGGTGAAGGCCGCTAGAGCCAAAGGCACATCTGTGCCACTGCTTTTGGATCCAAGGAAGATCCTCGACTACATTGACCTCTGGCACAAGGATCCAAACACCCCAATGCCTGATTTTCATCTGACTCCTGGTCAAAGTCACATGCTGACCCATTTCATCACTCAAGAGAAATGGAAGTTTGAAAAGGCAAGAGAGATCAAGAAAGCGCAATACAGAAAGGAGAAGCTCCTGAAGAAAAATGTTGTCAGAATGACACCTGAGGAACTTCTCCAGGCTCAGTCTGAAATTCAAGCACTCAGCAAAGACTTTGATGCCTACTATGCTGATTGGCAAGGAGCTAAAGTGAGATTCGTCAACCTGACGAAGAAATTCACAAATGATGCAGCCCCAACGCAACAAGAAAACCCTCAGGCTGCAGACTCTGCTCAGCCTGCTGAAGAACATGCCAGCACCGCTGATGATTTTCAGCCTGCTGAAGAAAATGCTAGTTCCAGGGCTGATGACTCCATTCCAGCCGCTGAAGAAATTGTCAAGGCATCCACTAGTGGTGCGCCTGAAGAAACTGAAGAGATCAGGGCAACTGCATCAGTTGCGCCTGAAGAAAATCAACCAGATTCCTCAGCTCCTCCCGCGCCTACACCAACTCCAATTCTTCCATCTGCTTATGATGTGAAGAAGACCAAGGCTGCAGAGCGAGCTGCAGTGAAGAAAAGGAAGGCATCAGCTGCGTCAGAATCTTCGGCTGCGAAGAAAATGAAGCCAATGACCAGCTCACTCGAAAATCCAATTGATGTTGTTCCGATTTTCTCCATGCCATCAAAGGACCTTGTTCCTTTTGGAGAAGACTATGAGATCCCAAGCGGATCTGATGAAGGAAATCATTCTGCTGCTTCGTCAGAGCAGATGGATGAAGAAATTGAAGTGGATGCAATCCCTTCAACGCCAGTCATTTCCTCACCTATGCCTCAGTTCACAGCTGAAGAGGCTGGTGTTGAGGAAATTGAAGATGAAGATGTGGATATAGGATGCTCCACACCTGTGATGAATGATGACTTTTGGGAAAGTCAGCATTCCAATACTCCTCTCTTCACCCCTATCCAACAGATTCCTCAGTCCCCTGCACCAACAGTTCAAATGGGCTCTGAAGAAACTCATCCCACTCCCTCTGTGCATGAAGAAATTCCAGCCACTAGTGCTGAAGAACCTGTTGCTGCTGATTCTCAGGTTGCACACGAAGAGGAACCAGAAATTCCTCAGCCTGAAGAACCTGAGCTCGCGATTCCTGAGGTGGTGATGCAACTCACTGACATCCCTCTGCCAAAGCAAAAGAATCCGTTCTCAAGCAAACAGAAGTTCAAGGCTGAAGACTTCTTTGCCGAGCATGTATTCTTCACATATTACAACCCCTATGACTCTGCTCGCATAAGGAAGAGGCGTTTCTGGACTGCTAGTCAAGCCAATTTCTATTCCTCTGTGATGTTTGACAAAGACAAAATCTTCGATCATGAACATATTCCTCACGTGGACATGGAATCTCTGCCATGCTTCGAGCCAGTCCTCAGTGTTCTTCATGATGCAGGATTACTAAATTTCTGCACGGACATTTGCGATTGGAATGAAGAACTCATTCTTCAGTTCTACGCGACACTGCATATCACTGGAGACGCTGAAGATGTCAACTCATGGGTGTTGGACTGGATGACTGAAAACACTCACTACAAGGCACCGGCAACTGAATTGCTTCGTGTCCTTCCTCTCAGTCCTCCCCATGAAAGTGCACGTTGCACCTACAGTGACCCTGAACTGACAAATCACTATATGCAAGTGCTCATGAAGCCTTTGAAGCCTGGGCAGGCCCCACGAACCAAATTCCTCGTCAAGGAATTACTCTATGTGCCTCGAACTGTCTATCGCATTCTAACGAAGACAATGAGTCCTATCAAAGGCCACGACTCAAATGATGAAGAAGTCGTTGGCATCATGAAGAATATGCTTTTCAACATCATTCATGGCGTTCCCGTCAACTTCCATGATTTCTTCATGAGGACTCTGGCCAATATTGCTATGTCACCATTCGAGCTGAAGCCCTATGCGCCTTGGCTTATGAGATTCATCAGGGCAAGATCTTCACTGAATTACAAAGCTGACACTCTGAACCACGGTAGCTACTTGCCTCCCATTGAAGTCCTCAAACGGACAGTTTCATCATCTGATGATAAAGGCAAGGCAGCTGCTGTGATCGATGAAGGCACTCGTCCATTGGATGGTCAATTTTGCAAGGCTGCATCTTACTCTACCAATGACGACTCTGCCACACATGACTCTGCCGCAAATAACTCAGCCAAGCAAAATCCTCAAGCCACAGCACCCAGGGTGATGACTGACCGTGAGTTACTTCTCAATCTTCATCAGAAGGTTGATCGCAATCACAAATGGGTAAAGCATCTGTTTGGTGCACTTCTTCACAATATGACCTCAACACACAATGCAGTGAAGAAGAACCAATACTACCTTCATGAAACCTTCAACCGCACCTGGGCTGTCCTCACTCATGTCTATAGCGCTGAAGACCTGAAGACTATGGGTCTCAAGGAAGAATTTGACTGGTCTGCGCCTCCTCCGAAGAAATTCAAGAGGGTCAAAGTTCCTCCACTGGTGGCCAGCTCTTATTCTTCATCGCGTGACACTGATGAGTATGAAGATTTGGACGACACTGCGGCAGGCCCTGCTACAACAAACAACCCCGACAACGCTGGCGCTCCTCCATCGACTTGAAATTCTTCAGGGGCGTTAGTCCTCAGTTTCAATCCTTTTGGTCATTTGATGACAAAGGGGGAGAAATCTGAGTTAGTCTTCAAGCGGGTCTATATTAAGGGCATTTTTTTAAGTTACAACTCTCATTCTTCTGAAACTTTTATTTGGATCGAGTTGTAACCTTAAACCCGATGGTGCGCTAATACTTTTGTTGCACTATGCTCTGATACTTTTGATGCTTTATTCGGCATGCTTATTCCTTGTTAATGTCATTGCACGCATGCTGAATCTCATCAGGCACCATATTTCATCATGCATTTCAAATTCTTCATATTATATATCAAATGCGTGTATGAATTACAAGATATAGGGGGAGATCTCCATGATTCAACTCTTCAAATGTGCATTGCCTCAAACGCAAATTCCTCACTATGCACATCTTCAGGGGGAGTTCTTCTATATCTTGCAATCAAATTCCTCAATATTAGTAGTTACATTTCATATGTTTATCCCCGTTGAAAACTTAACCTATGTTGTCATCAGTCACCAAAAAGGGGGAGATTGTAAGTGCATCTAGTGCCCCTTAGTGATTTTGGTGTATTGAAGACTTATAGGTTAAGGGACTAATGCGTTTGTGAGTGTACACAGGTCTATAAGTCTATGAGGAGTTTGACATTTGCAGAGAAAGTCGACCCCTAAAAATGAAGTTCTTCGACTGAAGACTTTGATATTCTGAAGACTTTCTGAAGACTTTGAAAGTGAAGAAATTGGTGTGACCTTGAAGACTTGGTATTCATTTGTGGAACATGAAGCGTGAAGACTTTTGTTTTCGTAGTTTCATTTTCTCCTTCTTGAGTCATAGGAAACACCGTACTGTTAAAGGGGGTCGAGGAAATACTAAGGAAAAATTTCCATGTGATGCTCAACTCAAAATCCTACACCTACCAATCCCTTCGAGTGAAGCCTTTGGAAATCTCATACAGTTCAGTCACTTTCTTCAGTGACAGAGACGAAGTTCTTCTGGTCGCTGATGAATTTGTTCTGACTGAGGAGTTAGGAATTCGCCAGTGTGAATTGCCTACACAGTGAGGAACATGATAGCCCTGAGGAATTTGAGAGTCAAATTTCCGACCGTTGCTGTGCTGCGCGCCAGCTGTCCCAAAATATCTTATCCACCTAACGGTCATATCATTGAAGGGCATTTATGTCTTATCATGTCGGGCTGCTCCCTAGGCTATAAATAGCCGCCCCCTATAACCACTAGCTGGTTGGCTGCTCCGAGAGAACTTGACACTTGTCATTTGAGAGCAACCCATCCTCCGAGGACTTTGAGCGAAAATCATCGAGTGAGGAAAACCCAAAACCAAACCCCTACAAACCCAAAGTGATTGAGCATCACTGAAGAAATTGATCCTGCGTGGATCCGACGCTTGTTACCTTTGAAGACTGTGCTTCTTCCAGACGGTTAGGCGTCATGGTCTAGAGCATCCAAGAGGACTTGTGGATCGCCGAGTGACCAAGTCTATGAAGGTTTGGAAGTCGCCTGAAGACTTACCACGAGTGATTGGACGAGGTCTGTGTGACCTTAGTTCAAGGAGAATACCGTGAGGACTGGGTGTCCTGAGTTGCGTGCTCAGCGACTGGGTGTCCGGGACTGTGTGTCCTCGAGTTTAAATACTCAACCGCTCCAACCAGATGTACAACTGAGACAGCAGTTGGAACCGGTCTACCAAATCATTGTCTTCACCAACCTAACTGGTTCTATTTCCTCAACCCTTCCATTTCCTCATTACTGTGTTGAGTGTTTGTTCATATCTGTGCTTGAAGACTTTGACTGAAGACTTTCTCAATTTCCTCAGTTCAATTTCTTCAGTCTGTTTGTCTTCATCTTGTGTTATCCTGTGATTACGCTTTCTGTACTCTGTGCTAGTCTTCATTTCATCATGATGACCATGCTTATATTCTGTTATGCTTACTTCTGAGTACTTATTCCGCTGCAAGTAGTTCTTCGCTAAGGAATTTCCTCACCAGCAAATTCCTCAGTGAAGAATTCATAAAAATCGCCTATTCACCCCCCCTCTAGTCGATATAACGCACTTTCAAAAGGAGTGCACCGAGGGAAAGGCCTGCTAAGCCAGCTGAACCTGAAAGTGATTCTTCTAATCAAGATGATACTCCACTCACTAGAGAAGAAATTGACGCAACTCTGTCTGAACAAGTGAATGTCACTACGTCCACTGTTCTATCTGATCTTTGAGCGAGTGTAGTCTCAATTGCACCTCCGAGTCCTTTGCTGGGGTTCTCAAACCAATGTCACAATGGTTGACAAGGTGAATATAGATCCTCATCCTGATGCAATAAATTTGAAAGATTTAGTAGTTGAAGCCCCTGTTGGCACAGCTAGTCCAGGAGAAAAGCTGCTAAAGCAAAATATGAAGCAAATCAAAGCCCCTGCTGCTAAGCAAAAGGTTCCAAGTGATGATGTTGTGAAAACAAAGGCTGCAAATTTTGCTCCAAAACTGACTCAACCTTTGGCATCTCTGCCTCCGACCGAGCAAAATGTCGCACAAACTGCTACTACTGCAAAAATTGCTGCACAAGCACAAGATGATTCTGATGCACCACATTACTTCAATCATATGTTTATCATGGAGCAGCTTGACAGATTTGTGGAAAACCTATTCGATGGAGAAGTAGCATCTTTGTCAATTCCTTCTGAAGTCATTACTCAAGCGTCCAATCTGGTCCAAGAGATGAGAAATGATTCGGTTGAGATAAATGACCTCATTGCACAACTCAAGAAGCTTGACAATCATATGCAAGATACGAAATCCAAGTTTGTCATCAAGCAACTTGAAGAATCTTCTGAAGATGTCAACAGGGCTTTGACAATTCTTCAGCACAGGAGATTGGGATTTCACTCAGATTTGGATCAAATCATTCGCAAAATCTGCCTCGGTCATCAGGCCCAAGCCACTGGCTATACTGATCTGGTCATAGGGCACATAGATCCGTCCAAGAAGAAGAAGAAAAAGATAGCGAAGAAGAATGCTCCTCCTCCTCCGGATGATGATACATAGAGAGAAAATACTCCTGAACGAGAAATTCCTTCGCCAACTCATGCACCAGTTGTAGATGCATTAACTTCGCCAAGGCCAACTGAAACACTACCTTTGGCCTCCCCTGCAGAAAATCCTTCTCAGCACCAAGTGTGAGGAGAAGGTGAAATTCCTTGGTCTGAACTATAAGCTTCTCCTGCCCATGACGAACCAAATGATTCGGTTCCTCCCTCTGCTCCTCCAACGACTTCTGAAGCAAATCACCAACAGCCCCAAGTGGCTGATAGAACTTCGGTGCCTGAGTCAGCACCTGAACAAGTGTCAAATCTATCTCCTCTGAGAATCTCACTCAATACTGCATGAAGAACCTCTGATCCTTCTACAGCAAAATCAGCTTCGACTCATCATTCAAATTCCATTATCTATTGTGATGAAGTGATTTTCGTTGAAGATGAACTGAACTATCCTTATCCTCGCGAGTGTCTGCCATTGTTTTCCACCAATTTTGACGCCAAAGGGCATCTTTTCAATCGGAACACTCATCCGAAATTCTTTCAAGAAAGTCCTCAACAAGCCCCGCACATTTGAATCTCCTCGGTTTTGGACTCAGGAACAGGCAACATACTATTCGAGAATCCTTTATGACAGCCTTAAGATTTTCCCTCATGAGTTCCCAGATATCGCTGCGATGAAGAACCTTGGTTGTTTTAATCAAGTATTGCAAGACATCAAATACTATGGCCTCACGCATGTCTTTGACTTTTAGCATCCATGGAATAGGGAGATTATCCTTCAGTTTTATGCTACGCTGTATATATCTGGTGATGAATCTGATAACACTAACTGGATCATGGAATGGATGACTGAAGGAAAACGAATCAAATGCTTTGCCATCGACTTTGCATCTCATTTTCATTTCCCTCGTTTTGAACATGGCAAGACTGAGATTCGAGTTCACAACGTTGATGCCATCTCTGATGAAGATTTCTGATGCATAGGATGAAGATAAAATTCGTGACTAAAATGGTCCTCCCCTGCATGAGCACTTGACATTCAATAATCAGACACTTTATCACATTCTCACTTACACCCTCTGTCCGCTGGCTGGAATGAATACTGACAACATGATATCTGATGTTCTTTCCAACACCATCCATGCCATCTCTCAAGGTTTTATCTTCGATGTGGAAGACATGTTCCTGCGCATACTGATGGATTCAGCTTAGTGTCCAAAAACTATCAAGGTATATGCGCCCTGGATTCAGAAAGTGGTTGACTTTGCAATGAAGACCGAATATCTTGCCAAAGTCAATCACAAAAGCTTCATTCCTCCTGTGCGTGATACACTGAAAGTAATGGAAGATTTCTCTTCAGGAAAGGCTCCAGTCTCAAGTCCTTCTAATTATCATAACACCTTCAATGGACCCAAGCTACCTAAACATGATCATCTGTCGAACACTCAACGTTCTTCACATCTTGAAGTGAGCATGCGCACTCAACAGCTGCTGCTGAAGCATATGACCGAAGACCGTCAAGAAAAAGAGCATCTGGCTGCCGAACTTAATGTTATTCACAACCGAACAAAAGTTGTGCACTTAATCACAGCAGAAAACAAGAAGCATTTATGGAAATTGCTTTGGATTTTTTTCTCCAAGAAGCAATTGAACCACTCTCATCTCCAAGAGCTCTATATATATTGATCAAGGGTTCTCAGCTGAAGATTTTCAAGATTGGATCACTCCTCCTCTGCCAGCTCGTGAACCAACAACCAATTTACTTCGGATTCAACTGCGCAAATTGCTCGACGAGTCAGAAGCAACTTCGCCCACAAAGAAGGAAATTCTTTGTCCCGCAAGACTCAACAGGCTGATCCCAATGTGCCTTCAACTTCTCAGCCCCAAGCCAGTATTGAAGAATCTGCTGCTGATGATGACATTGAAGATCTTCCAGCCACCTCTGAATCAGAAACCTCTTGGGGAAGTTCTTCAGGTGATGCCTCAGAGTGAATCAGATTCACCTTCTTTCGCACTCGTGTTTTTCATCACCTTTTTGACACTAGTTGACAAAAAGGGGGAGAATTACATCGATAGTTTCAATAGATTCGCTCTGTTGGATTTGGTCTCCTTGTTTATTCGCTTTGTTTTCGAGGCTTTTGTGTTATGTATTTCTAAGACAATTTAAGCCAGTTATTGTGCTATGATGTAAAACTTCTGATATGGGATGTAATATTAATAGCCCCACCTACTGCACTATTCTCTCTCGAAGTATTTGTTTTGCAGGTGGAAGGTCATAAATGATTGCACCATATTCTCGTTGGATTACCTATCATCAGTACAAATCATTACCTCGTATGATTGAAAATCCTCCACTCACTCAAATGAATTGCAAGGACCTTCATTGTATATCAATTTACCCTGCATACATCTAATGGGAGTATATTTCATCATCGAGTCAAGCAATGCAAGTTCAATCTTGTTTGTTCTACATTTCACTTATCTATCTTCACTTTGATGATTATTTGTTTTGTCAACAACCATCCAAAAAGGGGGAGATTGTTGGTGCAATGATAGGCCCCTTATGTTTTGGAGTTTGTTGACATAAACAGTATGGGACTTATGTGTTCGCTAGTGCACACAGAGTAATAGGTCCCTGAAGTATCGAGGAGTTTGATGCAAATGGCGAAGGTAATCTCCCTGCGCAGCAGCGAAGGTTATCACCGAAGATAAAGCTAACAAGAGTGACCCCTAAAAATTGCTAAAGTTTAAGCAATTGGTTCGGTGCCTGTTCGAAGAATATGACTGCGTCCAAGGAAGAATGAAGACGAGATGAAGGTGTTGCATTTGTTTCATTGTTCTTCTTCTTTCATTGAGTCATAGGACCACCATACTATTAAGAGGGGTATAGCGTTCGAAGCTTTGATTCTCTGATGCTAAACCCAGATCCGAAAGCTGTGAGAGAAATCTCTTTGTGCTCCGAGCAAATACTTGCCAGCAAGAGACTGTGATCTTCTTCCCTGTGAGAGATTTGACTCAGACCGAGGAGTTAGCATTACTTGTTCCTCAAGTAATGTTACCATTGCTCCAAAATCCGACTGTTGCGAACGTGTCGGTTGGCCATTGGCTGGACCTCGTGTCCAAAGGAAGGCTACGGCTATAAATAGCCACCCCGCGTCGGCTTTGTCCGGTGGCTGCTCCGTTTGATTCTGAGAAGATTGTTGAGCAACCCACTCTCTGAGCGATCTGAGTTTAAAATCCACCGAGAGAAACCCTAGAGCCAAGGAATTAGATAGTGGTTCAGCATCACTGGAATCTAAGTTTAGTACACTCCGCCTATTACTCTTGAGAGCTGCAAACTCTCTAGACAGTTTGGTGCCAATTTCTTCAGAGACTAAAAGTGATTGTGGTTCTCGAAGAAGAAGTCTGTAAAGGTTCGGAAATCGCCTTCAAGTATCTACCCCAAGTGATCGGCATCGGTTGACGAATCGATTGTCGAGGAGAATAGGGTGAAGAGAGTTATCTTCCGTGTTAAGTCATAGCCCCTCCAACCAGACGTACTCCTTGCGCAGAAGGATGAACTGGTCGAACAAATACCTTGTCTCCATCGAGCATCTTCGATTATCTCTGTCACTCATGTTTACCTTCGATGTGTTTTCATTCGTATGATTTACTTCGATGCATGTCTTAGTTTTCATTCGGTACTCTGTTTTAGTTCACTATAGTTTTTTTTTCATTTATTCCGCTGTTGGGTTCTGAGAGAACTAAGTTTTCCGAAGAAAATTAAAAACTCCCATTCAACCCCCCCCCCCTCCCTCTAGTAGACATACTTCGTTCCTACAGTGTCCCCATATTCACGGTGGACGGAGTCGTGGAGGACGATGAACCCGACAACCGTGGGCAACAGTGAGAACTGGATTGGAAGCTCCTCCCGCTCCCCCTCCCCCCCCCCCCCCCCCCCGATCTGTCATCTTGGTGCAACGGCAGCTGGTCCTATCGGCTGTCACGAGCAACCACCACGTTCGTGTCTTCTCGGCATCCAACTTCTTGCCCGTCACAAGCTTGCATTTGTGTGGTGGTCAGTGAAGGTGTGGGTGAGGAGGGGCCAAGGAGGGGTGTACATATAGGGTTTGCGTGAAGGAGGCTGGTCGGCTTTAAGGCTTCTCGCCCCGCGACGACCTGAATGCGGGTAGTCGGGTGGCCGAGCAAAGGTGTGAATGCGCTCATGTTTTTAAGCCCGAAGGCCGGATAGGGCTTTCTAGTGGGTCAAAGTGTAGGAGTTCGACGTGGCGGACATTTTGACTGCCCGAGAGCTCCCCTCGATTTAAGGTCGGGCTGCGGGATTTCGAACGTCTATAACAGTCCGGACCAATTTAGTGACATGCGTTGAAGGCCTAAGAATATTTGAACCATCAGTCTTGGACATTTGCGGGCGATTGGGCATCCGTGTTGGGGATGCCCTTAGCCTTTAGGTTGGTAACTCTGAATACCGTCCAGATCATTACATTATCGTTCATAACCAAACTAGCGAATGTCAACCGCCCGCAAATGTCATGAAAAAAAATTAGCGAATGTCAACCGCCCGCAAATGTCCCGAAAGAAAACTAGCGAATGTCACGAAAATTAATAACAGGAAAATGTGCCTTCAATTCGAGTGTATGATTTACGTTCTACTATGCTTGTTTTGCCACATATCGGCCGTTGTTTACACGGCCTATGAATTAGTTGATCAGACAGGCAGGCCAGCGAGCACACCGGTGGCCGGCCGGCGGCGACCCGTGTGTTTTCACGGGACGAAGTACATGGGGTTTGGTATCTTGAACACGCGGTCGCCGACGTTGTCGCCCTGCAGGTCGCTCCACTGATCCCCGACGTTGCCGCGGATCCTGTAGCCCTCGTCCACCAGCTGCTTCCTCATCGCCGACTTGAACAGCGACGAGCTCTGCCCTCGGTACTCGGGAGTTCTGCAAACACATTTCGATCATGCTCTATGTTACTCTCTCCGTTCATTTTTGTAAGACCGTTTAGACATTTAAGACAACTGCCAAAACAGTTCGATTTCAGCTGTCAAAAACGTCTTACAAAAGTGAACAGAGGGACTACTAGAAATCAACCTTGCCTCTCTCTGAAGTCTGAATTATTACCAACAAGTTCTATGCTACTGTACCTCATCATGAGCCTCTCGTACCCTGAGAACCCCTCCGACTCCAGATTCTGGGACGTGCAGGAGCCCAGAGTCTCCTCGTCCCTCCCGGAGACAAGGAAGACCTTGAATCCCTTGTCCTGCAACGCCGCGAACAGCCCAAGGACCGGCGGTATGCCCGGGCAGGCCCCTTGGCTAGCCCACTTCTTGAAGGCCATGGGATCGTACGCCCTGAAACACACCATGCATTATTCGCTGGCTGCACTTGCACGGAATGAAACGGCCGGGCCGGAGACGCACGTACCCGAAGCGCTTGGCCTGGTAGTAGAGCAGGTTGGAGAGGCAGGTGTCGTCGATGTCGAAGATCCAGGCGTCGAGGCCGTCGGCGGCGGCGGCGGCGATCTGGTCCACGTAGGCGGACACCTGCTCCATGACGCTGTCCAGGTCCCTGCCGTACTGGCCCCGGGTCATGTAGGCCTTGACGTAGCCGACGCAGGGCGCCGGCACCGTGCGCCAGCCCCTCGCGTTGTTGGCCTCCACCATGACGCGCCAGCTGAGGCAGCCGGCGTCGTCGTGCGTCGCGGAGCTCGGCCAGAAGCTCGGCTTGGCGCAGCTGACGAAGCCGCCGCCAAGGGAGAGGAGGTGCGTGATCACCACCCACAGAGCAAGCGCCTGGGACTGGGAGGAACCCATCAATGCCGCGCGCGCGGGATTACCAAACAAACGTGGGCTGGACAAAACACTCGAAGTAATGAGTTGGTACGTACTGTACGTACGTAGGAGAAACACACCACATATGAGTCGTGAAAAGAGACTCTTTCCAGGTCACGATCATGTTCTGTTTCCAAACAAAAAGGGAAGGAAGGAGTAAGGAAGATCGTAATCTAACCTGGATCGACGCGCCAATGATGCTCGCGGCAGGCAGACGGGTGGATCGAGACTTGTGTCTGACTTGTGAGTAGCAGCAGCTGGCATACGTGTGATTTTTATAGGGAGGGGATCCAGGCCAGGAAGGTTCATAACGGACTCGCGGTCATGTTGAGTCATCGTCCAGTGCAAGGAAAAGAATAGGAATGAATGATTACGCCATGGAAGATGCATGCGGCCTGCTTTGGGTTGTGGTTAGGGCGATGGTGCCCCATTTGCACCGCAGCGCCAGCGCGCTCCGGTGCGCGCCACGTCAACGCAACCGCGCCGCCACTGCTCGCTAACCAATAACGATCGTGTGTGTGATGGCGACCTCGGCAAAGCTGGCTGGCTGGCTGCTCTTTGTTTTTCGATCCAGGCTCATGGTGCTGGTCAACAAGCGCTGACAAAGCAAACGTCGGGTTGGGAATTGCACGAGTTGAAGGACATTGACCACCAGATGGGAAACTCCCTCCTACTAACGCCACGCACAACATGTATGCCCTTTTTGCCGGTGCCGGCCATGTATACCGGACCCAGCCCCACGCCGCACATGACAACAAAGTCCACTGGGGATGAGGGAGGGATCTATGAATCATAGAGCATTATATTAGATTATCTTTAGCAGACTCGGCCTATTGGTATTCTTCATACAGTTTTGCTAAAACACATCTAGATGTGGAGCTTTTTGGTACCTTTTCGTCTCGTGCTGGGTCTAGTTCGACGCCCTCCGTGTTGCCGGACTACGAGAATGAGGCACTTCACCGAGGTTGTGTCTCCAGTGCTAAAGATCAATGCCCGAGCTGCAGCTGTTGTGTGGGGAACCTATTTCGCCTCAGTCGATGGAGCAGCTAAAGCTGGGCTCTCTCCAGGCTTCGGAGGTGGCCCTCGTGCCCTTACCATCCCCCGTGGAGCCTTGTCGGGCGTCAGCTTGCCTGCCTTTTGGCATCATGGAGCACGGAGTTTTTTATGCTGCCGGTCCTACAAGTGATGTGGTTGTTGTGTCCAAAGCGTCGACGTTGTGCCCGGGGCTCTCCTCGCCAAAGAGATTTGTGATTTCTTAGTAGCTTTGGAGGCCGTTGACCCTGGATCCGGGAAGACGATTGGTTGTCTTCTGAAGGAGAAGGCCATCAGGGATAAGAAGAGAGGTGGTGCTAGCTCGCGACCCATCATCTTGAAGGGAGTTCAGATAAATGTAGAAGCAAGAAGAGTGACGCTATAAGAAAGGTGTCCGCGGTTGCTTGATGATGATGGCTATTTTGTGGGGGCAATTCGGTGCAGCTGCGTCTCATATGTCAGCATTTGGTAGGGTTAGCGTGTTGGGGGTGTTTTCATGTTTGCTCTTGTGGTTTTGTGGCCTCATGATTTGGGAGTAGTCCGCTTGCATTATGGGGTTGTGGCTTGGTTGCCTTCCGTCATCAAGTTGTTAAGGTTTTCGTTTGGTTTTCCGCAATTAACTGGGCAGCTCTCTTCTTCTTAAATGGCAAAGTTTTTGCCTTCATTTCAAAAAAAAAAATGCATTGCACATCTATCTAAATCCTATATCATTGATCTTATGCGGAGATTTGTGTGGATTTTTTTCCTTTTTATGCTTGATTGAGTCACTTAGATGTGCAATAACTAGGGCACATCTAGATGTGCCCTAGACACACCCTCTTCTTCATATTTATACGGAGTATGTTTCATATGTATTAGGGAGGCTGTCGAGGGAGGGTGCCATGCCGAGTTCTCCACAAGAAAATTTCAACTTTTGTTGGGCACAACAATTGCCAAATTTCATTCCAAATAGAATTAGCAGAATAGTATCATTTATGTCCCGTGTCAAAGGCGTTCACCAAATTTATAATTTCGTTCCGCATAGTATGTGGATCTTACAAAGAAGGTGCCACTCTTTGTAAGGTTTCAAGCAATGAGATCTGACATATCATATGTTGGAAGCGGGATAGCAACTACTTGTTGTGCATCCACGGGCCAGAAACTTGCCTAACCAAGTCTTCACCCCAGTTGCATGTAGCTGGATCAGTAATATCACCGACCTTCAACAAAATTTGACCTCCCCTTGCTGTAATTATTTTCCTATCATTATTGTTGGTATCCATGCATCCTCCTATATATTAATATTCCCCAGCTCTCCAGATATAACTGTGACGTAGCACATTTACTCCAGCCATGTTACCCTGCCACGTAAAGGACAACCCCTTCTTGAGCTTCGCCTCTAACAGGTTGCCATCCAGATAATATTTCTCATGAATAATACGAACACATAAGGACTCTGGGCTCTCAACGAGCCTCATTGCTTGCTTTTCCAACATTGCTAAGATGAAACTGTGGATATCAAGAAAACTCGTCCCTCCTTTACTCTTTGGCGCGCCCATTTTCACCGCGCCATTCTTTTTTTTTTGCGGGTCTTCACCACGCCATTCAATCCATATTTTTCTGGTTGTTCTTGTCACCCTACTGTCCATGGATAATTGTTGAGATCGGAGATCAGCGAGCTCTCCTAGATTGTTCGTCGAGGTGTTAAAACACTCAAGTCACTTCAGAGACATGGGCGTGATTTGCCCAAGTTCAAGCCACCGCCGAGATGTAACACCCTACTCCCGCGTTGTGTGTTATTTCTTGTATATCGAGAGCTCTCCTGCTTACATGTACGTAGTGAGCTCTATGTGTTCTCAATCGGGATCCCCCCCCCCCCCCCCCCCCAGCGCGCGCTCCTCGTAGACAACTTTGTTTGCTCCTTCTGTAGTCCTGGGGGAGCCAGTTGACCTCGCCTTGTAACCACTTGTTGTGGATATGCCATGCTACCCATAGCTCACTGGAAAGGGCCACGGGAAAGGTATGACGCAAGGAATAGTTGGGGGCAGCAACTAACGACGACGCTCCAGGGTACACCCTATTGTGCGCTCGTCACCTGTCATCAGCAAGCAAGAACTGACAACAGAGCCATGTCATCCCCTGCGTATGGGCAAGGTCAAAAGGCAACATGTGAGTCTCAATGGATCGGACATAGGTCGAGTCCAGAAAACATGGCATCGTATGTCTTCGTACCTCCCCCACGTCTCTCCGCCACTGACCGAGGGAGAGACGCAGGCCACCCAACACAATCATGCCCGGGGAAATGGTGCAGAGAGCTAATTCTAGCAGATCCCTCAGTAAAGTATCCCGACGTGGCGATTAGGTTGAAGGGGAAACATGAGACAAGTTTACCTAGGTCCAGGCCCTCCTTACAAGGTAAACCCTACTCTTGCTCTATGTATATTGTGATTGGGGTGTACAAAGTACATGTATAACCAAAGGATTGTATGATGATCTATCAACTAGCTTGGCCTCTTATATAACATACCAGGGCACCTAGGGTTACGCAACCTAGCCAGCTACGTTGGTGGAGGGGGGGAGGGGGGTCCTCCACGGCTCGTGCTTCCTTGTCTTGAATGGAAAGGCTTCTAGAGTCTTCTTCAAGACGGAACCGACCTAGGGGGCCTTGGGCCGGCCTACTGGGGCCAATAACCAGCATGTGGCACCCCTGGGCTGTAACGGCACAATACAAACACGAGCAAGGGTAGATTAACACTATCGTGAGGGCCTGATTCCTGAATCTAGGTAAATTCAGTCTCTTGTTTCCCCTCCGATCTACTCCCTCCGTTCCTAAATATTTGTCTTTCTAGAGATTTCAACAAGTGACTACGTACGGAGCAAAATGAGTGAATCTACACTTTAAAATGTGTCTATGTACATCCGTATGTGATAGTCCATTTAAAATCCTAAAAAGACAAATATTTAGGAACGGGGGGAGTATTCACTTAGCCGGGATACCCTATCAAAGGATCTGCCGGATTCTACTCCAACATTTACGTTATTTTTAACTAATAGAGATGAATAAAACAAACCATGTGTATAAAAAAACAAATCATGGTAATGTATTCTACTCCAGCAAAGTATGAACACTCTACTTTCATAGAAGGAAATTTTGACTGACTTCCAAAATTATCCAGTTTTCACCTTTTTTTTCACACCGACTTAAATTTTTATTCAGAGTTCATCTTTGATTGCAAGTAATCATGACAAAGTCCACCACCGAGTATCATATTGATGAAGTCGAGGTCAACTTGCATGGCCAGGAAGGGAGGCGGCAGCAACTCAGAAAGATTCAGTTGTTATTGGATGCGTTAGCACTGAAAAAAAAATGCAAAGAATGCGTTGCAACAGGAACGGCTAAGTCAGTAGCCACTCACCATTAGTGGCTGGCGGATAAAGGATAATAGTCTAGACCATTTGCCTGGATTGCACCTAAGAAACTTTTGCATAGTCCACCACACCCAACTAGTGAAGAAAATAGTATTCTTCCTCCGAGCAACTGTGCTTAATGCAATGGCAAGTCCAGTAGGTACCTGCTGTTAGTGGCACATGGGTCAGAGCCTACAATACCTGTCCTGAATAAACATAAGAACCTATTGCACATTTGTAATCAGTAAGAACTTGACCAGATACCAGAGAAGCATTAAGTGATATTCAAAACTGTCTCCAATTGTAGAGAAAATTCGGATACAACTTTGTCGGTCGTATGCGCATGCAAGATGCTGCCCCGCATATAACTACATGTATAAATGTATTAATATTGGAATCCAACAAATCTTACAGGACGAGAAAGAGAAATATGGCCGAGGGCAAATCAGAACTCCAGTGCTCCACCTCCAAAAGGATATGCCTGGCCAAATGGGCACTAGCTCTACAATTTCACATAAGTTAGCATGTTTTACTTCCAGGCTCCATGCCAGTTTCACCAGGCATAAGAATATATAGAACCCAACTAGTCACCAGTTTGTTCAGACATATAGACTAGTGGCTGGGAATTCAAGCATTTGACCTGTAAAGGAGCATCTAAAATCAGCCAAATCCATAAGAAGCTGGTCCATCTTTGCATAACCAATATAGATAGTTCTTTCATCATTCTACACCATGAAGATGCATGGGTCCTCATGCCACCGTAAGAGCAAACAATGTCTCTCTCAAAAAAAATTAGGAAAAAGAAGAGTGAACGAAAGAAAACCTTATTCATGCTATACAAAAGAAGCAATTGATTTGTAGCCACCCTCGTTGATGTGGCTAGCTAGAGAGCTGTCACCTGTCTTCACTATCTTGCCACTTTCCTGTAAGTTACCAATCAGAAGCATTATCAGTGACAGCACATGCCCTTTATTGAAGAATATTAAATCGTTGAAATACTCAAACACTGTTCCTACATTCTACAAGATTAGGACGGAAAAAGAAGAAAGATTGACAAAGGTGCAAGTGATATTTTGATTATCAGCAAGTGCTGCCATGGGGTTGAATGCTAGATTGAGAAACAGTTACTTTCAAATGTGTACAACCTGGTGAGACCATAGGTCTTCACCACCTGATTAAATAACACTACACATAAAAAGTTAGGCCACACAAGTTCAGTCACCTCTTTGGCAGTACTCTAAAGATGCACAAAACAGAAAATGAACAGCCAATTCTGGGTCCAAATGAATCTTTCTTGAAACAAAATAGAGGAATGCTTAAGGCTCAGTCTGCAGTTACTGAACTGTGTTGTGTTAAACTTATTTTATAATCTGCTGTGGGAAAACAGCTATGAAAGCAGGCAAGAGTTGGTTACCAAACAGAAAAATACCAATTCCGGGGCCAAATGAAATCTTTCTTGAAACAAGATAGAGGAAAGCTAAGGCTTAGTTTGCGGTTGTTGAACAATTTTCTGCTTAACTTACTTTATAATCTGCTGTGGGAAACAGCCACGAAAGCAGGCAAAATTTTGTCACCCAGACAGAAAAAATAGGCAAAAGCTGGTTGAAAAATCTGGACAATCATAATCCACCTCAATGCCAAACACAGCCTAAATAGATGCATTTGAACACACAAAGGTGCTATCAGGTACCTAAACTCTACAAAACAAGTATGCTTGTGAGCTTACCATGATGTGAACATAGCTTGGCTTAATAAGATCCAAAAGACGTTGGTAATGTGTAATCATCAGAACGGAGTTTTGGGGAGTCAAGAGCCCATTCACTGCATGAGCTACATCTTCAAGTGCATCAACATCTAATCCAGAATCGATTTCATCGAGGAGGGCTAAATCAGCCCCAAGGACCTAATTCACAAACTATGAATCAGAAGTGGAAATTTATTGATGTAGATAAATAAAGATTTCTGGTAAAAATGTTCAACAAGCATTCTCTTTGTCAAAGAAGGTATGCTTTAGACCTATGCAATAAAATTTGCTGATAATGTTTTGTAACAAACATATACTCCCTCCGTTCCTAAATATAAGTCTTTGTAGAGATTCTACTATAAATCACATACGGATGTATATAGATGCATTTTAAGTGTAGATTCATCCACTTTGCTTTGTACGTAGTCCACTAGTAAAATCTCTACAAAGACTTATATTTAGGAACGGAGGGAGTACCTAACAAGTCTCAACAAAACAAGGAGATTGGCATGCAATAATGAATATATAATAAAAAATTAAAACAATAAAGTGTACACGAAGATGGTCATCATTTAAGGAAAGAAATGCCTAATGAATCTCAAATGCATACACACCACTGATAGGTCTCGGCATCAGATTAAGCTTCATACAGAACATGTTCAGAGCTGAAAATGTATGGAGACACAAAAAGGCTGGCAAAGAAATCTAGAATGAATTCATTGGATAGGGGAATAAATGGAAGAGTTTAACTCAATGGTTCGTTGCAGCAAAGAAGAGACTGCAGGTAAGCCAACAGATTTATTTTCTGAAGATCCTCAAAAATTAACTCCATACAGCTTTGAGATATTATGCCTGTATATGGTTTAATTTGTAGCAATATGGCCATCCTTGGATACCAAGTATTTGTGGAACTATGAACTGGTATTATGGTGGTATAACATCCCATATTGGCATTATAATCAGTCCAGCAAATCAAACAGGAACTGCTATTCATGATCCTCTTATCAGATGGACTGGTTGAACTCTCTAATTTGCATATGTGAAACAAGGCATCTAATCTTTCGAAGTTCATTTGGTCTGGTTTAGCATTTGGTGAACTAAAAAACTTGCTAGTTCAGATTTTATTAACTGTCAGCAACTACTTGGTCTAACAGTTACATTTTTCAACAACATACTATATTGAATATCGCAATCTCAAATACTTCTATTTTTGTTAATCTGCGAAAAAATTGATACATGAAACCTGCAATATCTAATAGGTGATACAATGGTAGCACATAAGTGATGTAACAGCCAAATTAGGGTGTCTGATAGCCCATAGTAATCTTACAGAAAGTTGCAGTATCTCATTGCGCTTTCTTTCTCCACCACTAAATCCTTCGTTTACATTACGATCAAGGATCTTTGGCTCCATCTTTAAGGCCTCGACTTTTTGTGATACAACAGAATAGAACTGCATGATAAGGCAAAATATATGTCAGAGTTTGTACTTATCATAGAAACTAGTTAGCAACATACAACACCGTATTATTCTCTAGTATGCTAAGTATAAAAGGATTGATGGCTATACAATAACATAATATTCAAACCTCAAGAGGTCCCAAAGCTGGGAGACCGTCCTTCTCTCTGCGAGCATTTATTGCCATGAGCAGAAAATCATAATTGCTCACTCCAGGAATTTCAATAGGCGCTTGGAAGCTCATAAAGAGGCCTGCAAGAGATCTTTCCTCTGGCTCCATGTCAATTAAGTTCTCACCCTTGAAGAGAATGGTACCACCAGTTACCTCGTAGTGTGGATGGCCAACAAGAACCTGTAAAAAACAGACAGAACACTCAACTGAATGTCTAGATATGAAAGCCAGGAACAAGGTCAATTACGCACGGTTTAATCAGGACACCTTGGAGATGCAAACAAGGCAAGGGGTTGAATTAAGTTGCACAATTATGGTGGCTGAACTTCCCACAGAATTCGCAATGCTCGCATTACATAAGAAAGCTCGTCGAATACTTAAAGGGTTGATCTCCACAGGTCCTACAAGTTTAAGACCACAAGCTTGACTATACTTTACTGGCTGTGTTTTTTAACCTGGGCCTGAACTTACAAGGGTACTTCAAAACTTCTTGTATAAGTGGTTCATCCGGTTGGTTATTTTAGCAACAAAATGAGCACCAGCATTTCCTTTAACAATTTGGAGTTCACATGATGCCAAAACAAACTTGGTTGCATGGGTTCATTAAAGTATTTTCAAAATACAAGCTGCAAAACAAGTACTGAGCATACCATGTTCAGGTGCCATTTGCATTGTTTGCTTGGAGCAGTTTGAAGGAAGCTTTGAACTGCAAACAAGTCCCTGGTTCACCCAAAAGGGGTCAAACGGATCTGCTTTACTGCAGTGTTTTTGTCTTTATGGCCTATTCTCAGCAAGATGGTCACTTAAGGGGAGTTGTTGTGACATCTTGCTGATGCTTTCTACAAATAATTTTGTCTTTGCAGCAACAGGGAACATTGCTGAAGGAAGGGAGTTAGGCTGTTAGGGGAGCAACCGATGGTGGACATGGCGGTCAGCAGAATCAAGTGATAGCCCAAGGTCCTAACAGAAAACAAGTTAACCAAAAGGAACCTTGCCACACGATAAGGTTAGAACCTTTATGCGTTCTTATAACAGATCTTGGTAGTCTTTTGTCGCTCTCTGTAAGAATTTAAGATGATCTGTTATACAAACTTTGTATGTGACTGTCGGAAAAAGCTCTATTATGTTCATATGTTCTAGCAGAGGTGTTACTTCAAGTGATTGGTGGATGCTGTTTTATATGGAGGGGCTCTGATTGCTCACTTTTAACTGGAATACCCGGCTCTTTCTAGCCTTAATTTCTTCTGGATTTGGTCCCTAAGAGGTTGCACGAAAATAGGCTCATGTATGCACCATACATCCAAACAAGAGACATAAAAGGCATAACTCTTGCAAGAAAATCACCTCGTCCATCATGGTTTTATACATCACTAGATGATCCATCAAATTTGGTTGAATGACTCAATTCTTCATTTCGTACTTGGCTTATGAAGGACGAGGTGGTGATGGGCTAAATCCATTCGATTCATTAAACCAAGTGACCTAGGATTGTATGGATCATTCACCATTTTAATATTTGATTCCTCAAACCAAATAACACCTAAGATTCCAATCACAGTTGCCATACTAGAGAAGGCACGTGTAACTTAAATGGCATCGGAATAGGCAAGCACACAAATTGAATACTAATTCTAATATATCCTGGAAGGGAAACCAAATTGAACTCTTGATTTTGGCCATTTCGATCCTCTTGATCTCCATTTCTCAGAGACATCTCAAACAGGCACATAAATGTACGCAGGCAACAATTTCTCAGTGGTTTTCATAGTAACAATCGAGACAAATTTGGACGGGTGAGCTGTAGGACCTAACCTTTGTGAGGGTGCTCTTGCCGGAGCCGTTCTTCCCCATGATCGCATGAACCTATTATCACACGCAGACAAAACCAACACAAGTCAACACACCAACCCTTGCAGACCCAATCAAGCACTACACCAAACGAGCCGCTAGTTCTTCCAACCCAACACGAACCTCGCCCTCGCGGATGGTGAGGTCGACGCCTTTTAGGATCTGCTGCCCAGTCTCCTTGACGGAGGCGGTAAGCCCGTGTACCTCGAGAAGGAGCTTTCCAGCGGACTCGGTCGCCGTGGCGGAGGCCACAGCCGAGCGGTGCCGTGGCCGCACGGAGATATAACCCAGCGGCGGGTGGCCGCGGAGGATGGGGCGGGATGAGGAGGAGGAGAAGAGAGGGGATGAGGAGGAAACTGCGGCGACGGCGAACGGCGGCGCCATGGGAAGGTCAGGGGCGAGGCAGCAGGTGCGCGCCTCAAGATGCTTCGTTCGCGGCGGCTTCGGATGACGACGGGGTCAGTAGTGGGCCAGCGGCGTCGTATTTGCCGTCCTCCCTATCGGGTCGAGTGCTATTATCCACGGGCCTCTTTGGGCCGGCCTGTTCACACCCTAACAACTCCACGGTACAAACCCGAATTAGGTCGAAATCACTAAGAAAGGGAAACACTCCCGCCCAGTAGTCTGATCCAAAGCGAAGCATCGGACCTGTGGACTCCCGTCGATCTTAGCTGAATCTCACAGTCAATATAATCTCATTCCATCATAATTTTCTACCAATAAATAAATAAATCACGCCGTCTAGTCCCCCGCTAATTTATCCCTATAATTACTCCCCATCATCACTTCTTCTCTATTTCCTGGGACGCACCTCCGTCGAGCTCGCCATTAAACCACGCCGCTTTCCGTCATCTCGGATTTGCGACGCCGACCACCAAATCAGATCCGTCCCCCTGCTCCTCTCCACCCCATTGCCTAGATTTGCGATGGTGCTCCTCCCTAATACATCTTCCTTTTCTTCAATGCGCCCCGCGGCATTGTTGGTGTTCCATCCCGACCTTAGGGGGCCGAGCCCCCATCTCCATCTCGATTGATGCTCCGGTTGCCGGAGTAGCCATTCATCTTTGACACCCCCGACGGATAACTAGCAGTTGCATCTGTGTTTCCCCTCTTCAAAGTGTCCCTCCTCAGAAATTGAAGGTAATGTAGTGCGAAAATCGACCCGAGCCCTTCCCCGAGCCACTCGTGTTCATTGGTCCATGTGTTCATTGTGTGCCTATTAGTGTTTTGTTGTTCATGTATGTGGTCAGATCACCTACAAAAAATATGTATGTGGTCAGATAATTTTTTTGTTGGGATAGCAAACATTATGTACTTCCTACAGATGTATGTAGCTTCCAGAGATCTGCCTCTCCATTTGGCAGCAATATTTGTTTTCTTTTCAGGATTTCTATGCTTCCAAGTGACACTACTGATGCACCCAGTTCACATTTTCATGCTTATTATCATGCATCCACATTATGCTTCCAAGCAATAGTACTGATGCACCCAGTATACTTTTTCATGCTTCTTCCTAACCGTGCTTCCACATTATATTCATTTCTGTTTCATTCAGCTAAAAGTTTGCTTCCACTCAAACCACTTTATCCAGATTTACTAACAAAGGAATTTTCTTATGTTTTCAGTTGGCCCGCGGCAATGAAAGAGGACGAACCCCAATGGATTCTCAAGAGTCGATATGCGGCTGGAAGGTTACACGATGTTTGCGCAAACGTGGTTATTTGTTAGTTTCAGATTTTCATGCTTCCAAAGACATTGAGAATTGCTGAGATACCACTTGGCATGAGTGGAAAGCTATATCAAAAACAAAGAACAATAGAGAATCGCTGAGATAGCATCCTTTATATGCTTCCTATATATGGAGCTTCCATGTAGATGGCCCCCCATTTGGCAGCAATATTTTTTTGTTTCATTTTTGAATTTTCATGCTTTCAAGTAACCCTACTGATGTACCCAACACATCTTTAAGTGCTTCTTGACATGGTGCTTCCACCTTGTAATTATTTTGTTTCATTAGGCTACAAAATTGATTCCATTGATGAAAATGGAAGCGGTTCAGTTTTCTTGTCCATCAATCATAGCAGGTTGCATCCTCATGTCAGTACCAAACTTCTTCAATGCTTCATGAATTAATCATAAATGCTTCCTATGCTTCTCACGCATGCTTCTCTCATTAATGAGAATTGAGAACAAAATCATAGCTTCTACATAGCAGACCTGGTGCGCCAGAAAATATTACAACATGCTTCCATCAGATCATTCTCTCCATATTTTCTGCGCTTATCCGATGATTTACATAGACCATGTCCATGTGCCTAATTGAACATGATGCATCCGACACAAACTAGCATCATATGACACCCAATTCCCGTTGGATGCACTAAAAGTCATTGCAAAATAAAGTAGATTCATATGCTTGTTGCCATCGTTGACAACCCGAGGATTTGCCGAACAGTCGAGTTGACCAAGCTGCAGCGCTTCCTGCTGCTTCTGAATTACTGCCAGGCGATGAACTATCTTAAGGGGCAGAAGCAGAATGGGAACCGTGGAAGAAGGAAGCAACGTCTACTCAATCTCATGGGTGAGTTGTGTTGTTTTTCCTTGATCCGCACAAAAGCATGGAAGCGGGAAGCAACATCTACAGAAGAAAAGGAATGTGTGGGGAGAGAACCCGATAGTTACGGCAATAACTACGTACGACGGGGGCCTCAATTAAGGCTAATCTCGGGCGGATCCTCAGGAGCATATCTTACCTAATATTAAAGGGAGAATTGTTTCTCCAATTTTTTTGGTTTACGATGGGACCAAGATAATTTTCGTACGTCCAAGGAGTTTCAATCTGTCCGAAAAAAATAATGGGCCGACCCATTAGCGTACCAACAGCACGCCCCAGTAAAAACATATCCAAGAATTAATACTGCGCTGCAAGGATTCGAACCCAGCAGCTCAAGTTAGAGCGCTCAGAGCGCCAAGCACTAAACTAAGCAAGCCTTGGTGTTTAATTAGCAGTGCGAAATTTTAAATTTAGCTAGCAGTTGCACGAGATACTGAGAGTAAAAGATATTTTAAAAGTAAATATATTTTGGAACGCGAAGATTTTGCAAAGTTGTAAATCAAAACTGAAACTCATTTTTTTTTAGAAAAGAACACTATTTCTCTTTTTAGTTCCTTTTGAAACCTAAGTATTTTTTAAACACAAACAATTTTTTAAAACTAGGAGGCACTGTTGTGATTATTTTTCGAATTTGCAAATATTTTAAAAACACAAATATGTTTTGAACTTTAAACTTGAAAAGGCAAACATTTTTTTTAAACATGTTTAAAAAATGGGAGGTATTGTAGCTAAATTGCTTTAATCTATACCTATTAATAAAATTTGGCGAATTTTTAAAATATGCCCACCTCATGCATTGTCTTAATTCAATTTCTTAAACTAGGAATATGGAAGGAATCTTTTTCTCTGTCGCGTCTTCACGTACGACAGTCTCACTCGGCCCTGTGACTCCCATCAAAATGCATGAGAAGTTCAACTAAGGTTTAATGGTCTATCTGACACAAACTACTCAATTTACATGGTGACACAGACATATATTATGTGAAGTGCTTTTTTTTCTATTATATTAGCCAGATGATTAAAAAAAAACTTTGTTCAACGTTCTTAATCTTCACTGGACACGAAGGCGACTCAACAATCCAGCTATTAGACCTGGCCAACCTTAGTTAGTGACAACTGGTACCGCGACCACCGACGACGAGGACGGCAAAGATGACAAGCGGAAACATGTGTTTGATGTTATATTGAAAGGGAGGATGTGGACCCAAGGATGAGGTATTAGTCATGTTTATTATGTTATGGGCATTAGGTGATGTCTTTAGCGATGCTCAATGGGTAAAGGGCGTGCGAGGGTTGTTTTCTCCTGTTGCAACGCACGAGCATGTTTGCTAGTCAGACGTTCATATATCCAACGTCTGACTAGTCTGGTACGATGCAAGGCATCAGACGTCTAATGCCTTCTTTCTTATCTCAAAAAAAAAATACTTCTTCCAAAAGATCACTTCCACCTCCTTAGGTTGTGACAAGTGGCGCACTACATGCGCGCCGCTGTCGCAACCTGGGGCTTTTCCTTTTCCTTCGTGCATCCATTTATTCAGAACGTTTTATCTCTTAAACCGTGCGTCCAAATCTTGAACCATTTTCATCATTAGATTCCTCACGCAGAGATCTTCAAAGCTAGATCCCATGTTGATAGGTTTTGACGAACTTTCTTTTTCACGAAGAAACAGGACAAAAAAACCGAACCGAGAGCACAATTTTTTATTTTTCCGAAAGAGGCATGGTCATGCCTCTCGCGAAAGCAAGACCGTGCTTCTCACGGAAGAAAAAAACGCATTTTTCTCGTTTCTGAGAGGCACAGTCGTGCCTCTCACAAAAGCACAACAGTGCCTCTCGCGGGAGAAAAAAAAACAGAAAACGCGTTTTTTTAGAGGCACTCGCGAAAGCACAACCATGCCTCTCACGGAAGAAAAAAAACACAAAATGCGTTTTTCCGTTTTTGAGAGGCACGGCCGAAAGCACAACCGTGCCTCCGGCCGAAGAAAAATAAAACAGAAAACATGTCTTTTTTCATTTCCGAGAGGCATGGCCGTGCCTCCTGCAGAAGCAAATTTGTGCCTCTCGTGAAAGAAAAAACCTGTTTTTCGCGCAAAAAATATATTATTTTCAAAAAAATGATCCGAAAGCTAAGGAAGACAGGTGAAAAACCAAAAAGTCAAAAAAACAAAAAAAATGTTTTAAAAGCCGAAAATGCGTACGTAAAAATTAAAAAACAAAATCCGAAGGGAACGCCTAGAGTGCGACACGTGGCGGCGGACGAGAGCGCGCCAAGTGACGCGTTCTCAGCCCACCCCCAAGTGATCGTTGGGAGGCTCCCGAAGGAGCGCTCGCCAAGTAGTTGCTTCCGAATTAGGTGATTCTCTCGAAAGCGAAGCAACCTGTGATTGGATAGTTAGATGAGCAGTGGTATCCCAACCCATCAGGGTTCAAGTCCTGGTGTTCGCATTTATCTTGGATTTATTTCAGAATTTCCGGTGATGTGCTTTCGGTGGGAGGAGGCGTTTTCATCGACTATGAGTCACCTACGGTGAATTCATAAAATCTTAAGATGATAGGCCGGCTCAATCTCTCAAAAATCCTCATATGGACAGGATGTGCGTGTGTGCATTCATAAAGGTGAGTGTATGTGCGTATATATGAGCGCTTGCATTTGCACTATGTTTGAAAAAAATGATTCCCTAAGAAAAGGTGATTCTAATGGTGTTTCCATTATTCCGATACACCGAAATTATTATTTTTTATAAAGAAGGTTGTGTTGGAAATATGCCCTAGAGGCAATAATAAAAGGATTATTATTATATTTCCTTGTTCATGATAATTTTCTTTATTCATGCTATAATTGTATTATTCGGAAATCGTAATACACGTGTGAATACATAGACCATAATATGTCCCTAGTAAGCCCCTAGTTGACTAGCTCGTTGATCAACAGATAGTCATGGTTTCCTGACTATGAACATTAGATGTCGTTGATAACGGGATCACATCATTAGGAGAATGATGTGATGGACAAGACCCAATCCTGAGCATAGCACAAGATCGTGTAGTTCGTTTTGCTAGAGCTTTTCCAATGTCAAGTATCTTTTCCTTAGACCATGAGATCGTGTAACTCCCGGATACCGTAGGAGTGCTTTGGGTGTACCAAACATCACAACGTAACTGGGTGACTATAAAGGTGCACTACAGGTATCTCCGAAAGTGTCTGTTGGGTTGACACGAATCGAGACTGGGATTTGTCACTCCGTATGACGGAGAGGTATCTCTGGGCCCACTCGGTAATGCATCATCATAATGAGCTCAAAGTGACCAAGTGTCTGGTCACGGGATCATGCATTACGGTACGAGTAAAGTGACTTGCCGGTAATGAGACTGAACGATGTATTGGGATACCGACGATCGAGTCTCGGGCAAGTAACGTACCGATTGACAAAGGGAATTGTATACGGGGTTGATTGAATCCTCGACATCGTGGTTCATCCGATGAGATCATCGAGGAGCATGTGGGAGCCAACATGGGTATCCAGATCCCGATGTTGGTTATTGACCGGAGAGCCATCTCAGTCATGTCTGCGTGTCTCCCGAACCCGTAGGGTCTACACACTTAAGGTTAGGTGATGCTAGGGTTGTATGAATATGAGTATGCAGCAAACCAAAAGTTGTTCGGAGTCCCGGATGAGATCCCGGACGTCACGAGGAGTTCCGGAATGGTCCGGAGGTAAAGAATAATATATAGGAAGTGCAGTTTCGGCCATCGGGAGAGTTTCGGGGGTCACCAGTATTGTACCGGGACCACCGGAAGGGTCCCGGGGGTCCACCGGGTGGGGCCACCTATCCCGGAGGGCCCCGTGGGCTGAAGTGGGGAGGAGACCAGCCCCTGGTGGTCTGCTGCGCCCCCCCTGGGCCCCCTCTCTGCGCCTAGGGTTGGGAACCCTAGGGGAGGGGGCGCCTCCACTTGCCTTGGGGGGCACTCCACCCCCCTTGGCCGCCGCCCCCCCTAGAGATCCCATCTCTAGGGCCGGCGCCCCCTCTGGGGGCCTATATAAAGGAGGGGGGATGGAGGGCAGCCGCACCCTGAAGTCTTGGCGCCTCCCTCTCCCCTGCTACACCTCTCCCTCTCGCAGAAACTCGGCGAAGCTCTGCCGGAACTCTGTTGCATCCACCACCACGCCGTCGTGCTGCTGGATCTTCATCAACCTCTCCTTCCCCCTTGCTGGATCAAGAAGGAGGAGACTTCATCCGCTCCGTACGTGTGTTGAACGCAGAGGTGCTGTCCGTTCGGCACTTGGTCATCGGTGATTTGGATCACGGCGAGTACGACTCCTTCATCCCCGTTCTCTTGAACGCTTCCGCTCGCGATCTGCAAGGGTATGTAGATGCACTCCTATCACTCGTTGCTAGATGAACTCATAGATGGATCTTGGTGAAACCGTAGGAAAAATTTTAATTTTCTGCAACGTTCCCCAACAGTGGCATCATGAGCTAGGTCTATGCGTAGTTCTCTATTGCACGAGTAGAACACAAATTTGTTGTGGGCGTAGATGTTGTCAACTTTCTTGCCGCTACTAGTCTTATTTTGCTTCAGCGGTATTGTGGGATGAAGCGGCCCGGACTGACCTTACACGTACGCTTACGTGAGACAGGTTCCACCGACTGACATGCACTAGTTGCATAAGGTGGCTAGCGGGTGTCTGTCTCTCCCACTTTAGTTGAAGCGGATTCGATGAAAAGGGTCCTTATGAAGGGTAAATAGAAGTTGACAAATCATGTTGTGGCTTTTTTTGTAGGTAAGAAAACGTTCTTGCTAGAACCCTATTGCAGCCACGTAAAAGATGCAACAACAATTAGAGGACGTCTAACTTATTTTTGCAGCAATTTCCTTGTGATGTGATATGGCCAAAAGTTGTGATGAATGATGAATGATATATGTTGTGATGTATGAGATCATGTTCTTGTAATAGGAATCACGACTTGCATGTCGATGAGTACGACAACCGGCAGGAGCCATAGGAGTTGTCTTAATTATTGTATGACCTGCGTGTCAATGATTTAACGCCATGTAATTACTTTACTTTATTGCTAAAACATTAGCCATAGTAGTAGAAGTAATAGTTGGCGAGCAACTTCATGGATACACGATGATGGAGATCATGATGATGGAGATCATGGTGTCATGCCGGTGACGAAGATGATCATGGAGCCCCGAAGATGGAGATCAAAGGAGCTATATGATATTGGCCATATCATGTCACTACTATATAATTGCATGTGATGTTTATTATGTTTATGCATCTTGTTTACTTAGAACGACGGTAGTAAATAAGATAATCCCTTATAATAATTTCAAGAAAGTGTTCTCCCCTAACTGTGCGCCGTTGCTAAAGTTCGTCGTTTCGAAGCACCACGTGATGATCGGGTGTGATAGATCCTTACGTTCACATACAACGGGTGTAAGACAGTTTTACACATGCAAAAACACTTAGGGTTAACTTGACGAGCCTAGCATGTACAGACATGGCCTCGGAACACAGAGACCGAAAGGTCGAACATGAGTCGTATGGAAGATACGATCAACATGGAGATGTTCACCGATGATGACTAGTCCGTCTCACGTGATGATCGGACACGGCCTAGTCGACTCGGATCGTGTAACACTTAGATGACTAGAGGGATGTCTAATCTGAGTGGGAGTTCATTAAATAATTTGATTAGATGAACTTTAGTCTAAAACCTTTGCAAATATGTCTTGTAGATCAAATGGCCAACGCTCATGTCAACATAAACTTCAACGCGTTCCTAGAGAAAACCAAGCTGAAAGATGATGGCAGCAACTATACGGACTGGGTCCGGAACCTGAGGATCATCCTCATAGCTGCCAAGAAAGCATATGTCCTAGAAGGACCGCTAGGTGAAGCACCCATCCCAGAGAACCAAGACGTTATGAACGCTTGGCAGTCATGTGCTGATGATTACTCCCTCGTTCAGTGCGGCATGCTTTACAGCTTAGAACCGGGGCTCCAAAAGCGTTTTGAGCAACACGGAGCATATGAGATGTTCGAGGAGCTGAAAATGGTTTTCCAAGCTCATGCCCGGGTCGAGAGATATGAAGTCTCCGACAAGTTCTACAGTTGTAAGATGGAGGAAAATAGTTATGTCAGTGAGCACATACTCAAAATGTCTGGGTTGCACAACCGCCTGTCCCAGCTGGACATTAACCTCCCGGACGAGGCGGTCATTGACAGAATCCTTCAGTCGCTCCCACCGAGCTACAAGAGCTTTGTGATGAACTACAGTATGCAGGGGATGGTGAAAACTATTCCTGAAGTATTTTCAATGCTGAAGTCGGCAGAGGTAGAAATCAAGAAAGAACATCAAGTGTTGATGGTCAATAAAACCACCAAGTTCAAGAAGGGCAAGGGTAAGAAGAACTTCAAGAAGGACGGCAAGGATGTTTCCGCGCCCGGTAAGCCAGTTGCCGGGAAGAAGTCAAAGAATGGACCCAAGCCTGAGACTGAGTGCTTTTATTGCAAAGGGAAGGGTCACTGGAAGCGGAACTGCCCCAAATACTTAGCAGATAAGAAGGCCGGCAAAACTAAAGGTATATGTGATATACATGTAATTGATGTGTACCTTACCAGTACTCATAGTAACTCCTGGGTATTTGATACCGGTGCCGTTGCTCATATTTGTAACTCACAGCAGGAGCTGCGAAATAAGCGGAGACTGGCGAAGGACGAGGTGACGATGCGCGTCGGGAATGGTTCCAAGGTCGATGTGATCGCCGTCGGCACGCTACCTCTACATTTACCTACGGGATTAGTTTTAAACCTCAATAATTATTATTTGGTGCCAAGTTTGAGCATGAACATTGTATCTGTATCTCGTTTGATACGAGATGGCTACTCATTTAAATCCGAGAATAATGGTTGTTCTATTTATATGAGAGATATGTTTTATGGTCATGCCCCGATGGTCAATGGTTTATTCTTAATGAATCTCGAACGTAGTGTTACACATATTCATAGTGTGAATACCAAAAGATGTAAAGTTGATAACGATAGTCCCACATACTTGTGGCACTGCCGCCTTGGTCACATTGGTGTCAAGCGCATGAAGAAGCTCCATGCTGATGGACTTTTAGAGTCTCTAGATTATGAATCGTTTGACACATGCGAGCCATGCCTCATGGGCAAGATGACCAAGACTCCGTTCTCCGGAACAATGGAGCGAGCAACCAACTTGTTGGAAATCATACATACAGATGTGTGCGGTCCAATGAGCGTTGAGGCTCGCGGAGGATATCGTTATGTTCTCACTCTCACTGATGACTTGAGTAGATATGGGTATGTCTACTTAATGAAACACAAGTCTGAGACCTTTGAAAAGTTCAAGGAATTTCAGAATGAGGTAGAGAATCAACGTGACCGAAAGATAAAGTTCCTACGATCAGATCGTGGAGGAGAATATTTAAGTCACGAATTTGGTACGCACTTAAGGAAATGTGGAATCGTTTCACAACTCACACCGCTTGGAACACCTCAGTGTAACGGTGTGTCCGAACATCGTAATCGCACTCTATTGGATATGGTGCGATCTATGATGTCTCTTACCAATTTACCGCTATCATTTTGGGGATACACTCTAGAGACAGCTACATTCACTTTAAATAGGGCTCCGTCTAAATCCATTGAGACGACACCGTATGAATTATGGTTTGGTAAGAAACCTAAGCTGTCGTTTCTGAAAATTTGGGGATGCGATGCTTATGTCAAGAAACTTCAACCTAAAAAGCTCGAACCCAAGTCGGAAAAATGCGTCTTCATAGGATACCCTAAGGAAACCATTGGGTATACCTTCTACTTAAGATCCGAGGGCAAGATCTTTGTTGCCAAGAACGGATCCTTTCTGGAAAAAGAGTTTCTCTCGAAAGAAGTAAGTGGGAGGAAAGTAGAACTCGATGAAGTACTACCTCTTGAACCAGAAAGTAGTGCAGCTCAGGAAAATGTTCTTGTGGTGCCTACACCGACTGGAGAGGAAATTAATGATGATGATCAAGGTACTTCGGATCAGGTTGCTACTGAACTTCGTAGGTCCACAAGGACACGTTCCACACCAGAGTGGTATGGCAACCCTATCCTGGAAATCATGTTGTTAGACAACGGTGAACCTTCGAACTATGAAGAAGCGATGGCGGGCCCAGATTCCAACAGATGACTTGAAGCCATGTAATCCGAGATAGAATCCATGTATGAAAACAAAGTATGGACTTTGACAGACTTGCCCGATGATCGGCGAGCGATAGAAAACAAATGGATCTTTAAGAAGAAGACGGACGCGGATGGTAATATTACCATCTATAAAGCTCGACTTGTCGGTAAGGGTTATCGACAAGTTCAAGGGGTTGACTACGATGAGACATTCTCTCCCGTAGCGAAGCTGAAGTCCGTCCGAATCATGTTAGCAATTGCCGCATACTATGATTATGAGATATGGTAGATGGACGTCAAAACGGCATTCCTTAACGGACATCTTAAGGAAGAACTGTATATGATGCAGCCGGAAGGTTTTGTCGGTCCTAAGAATGCTAACAAAGTATGCAAGCTCCAGTGATCCATTTATGGGCTGGTGCAAGCATCTCGGAGTTGGAACATTCGCTTTAATGAGATGATCAAAGCGTTTGGGTTTATGCAGACTTATGGAGAAGCCTGCGTTTACAAGAAAGTGAGTGGGAGCTCTGTAGCATTTCTCATATTATATGTAGATGACATACTCTTGATGGGAAATGATATAGAACTTTTGGACAACATTAAGGCCTACTTGAATAAGTGTTTTTCAATGAAGGACCTTGGAGAAGCTGCTTACATATTAGGCATCAAGATCTATAGGGATAGATCGAGACACCTCATAGGTCTTTCACAAAGCACATACCTTGATAAGATTTTGAAGAAGTTCAAAATGGATCAGTCCAAGAAAGGGTTCTTGCCTGTATTGCAAGGTGTGAGATTGAGCTCGGCTCAATGCCCGACCACGGCAAAAGATAAAGAAGAGATGAGTGTCATCCCCTATGCTTTAGCCATAGGATCTATTATGTATGCCATGCTGTGTACCAGACCTGATGTAAACCTTGCCGTAAGTTTGGTAGGAAGGTACCAAAGTAATCCCGGCAAGGAACATTGGACAGCGGTCAAGAATATCCTGAAGTACATGAAAAGGACAAAGGACATGTTTCTTGTTTATGGAGGTGACGAAGAGCTCATCGTAAAGGGTTACGTCGACGCTAGCTTCGACACAGATCTGGATGACTCTAAGTCACAAACCGGATACGTGTATATGTTGAATGGTGGAGCAGTAAGCTGGTGCAGCTACAAGCAGAGCGTCGTGGCGGGATCTACATGTGAAGCGGAGTACATGGCAGCCTCGGAGGCAGCGCATGAAGCAATTTGGGTGAAGGAGTTCATCACCGACCTAGGAGTCATACCCAATGCGTCGGGGCCGATCAAACTCTTCTGTGACAACACTAGAGCTATTGCCCTTGCTAAGGAGCCCAGGTTTCACAAGAAGACCAGGCACATCAAGCGTCGTTTCAACTCCATCCGTGAAAATGTTCAAGATGGAGACATAGATATTTGCAAAGTACATACAGATCTGAATGTTGCAGATCCGTTGACTAAACGTCTTTCGCGAGCAAAACATGATCAACACCAGAACTCTATGGGTGTTCGATTCATCACAATGTAACTAGATTATTGACTCTAGTGCAAGTGGGAGACTATTGGAAATATGCCCTAGAGGCAATAATAAAAGGATTATTATTATATTTCCTTGTTCATGATAATTGCCTTTATTCATGCTATAATTGTATTATTCGGAAATCGTAATACACGTGTGAATACATAAACCATAATATGTCCCTAGTAAGCCCCTAGTTGACTAGCTTGTTGATCAACAGATAGTCATGGTTTCCTGACTATGGACATTAGATGTCGTTGATAACCGGATCACATCATTAGGAGAATGACGTGATGGACAAGACCCAATCCTGAGCATAGCACAAGATCATGTAGTTCGTTTTGCTAGAGCTTTTCCAATGTCAAGTATCTTTTCCTTAGACCATGAGATCGTGTAACTCCCGGATACCGTAGGAGTGCTTTGGGTGTACCAAACGTCACAACGTAACTGGGTGACTATAAAGGTGCACTACAGGTATCTCCGAAAGTGTCTGTTGGGTTGACACGAATCGAGACTAGGATTTGTCACTCCGTATGACGGAGAGGTATCTCTGGGCCCACTTGGTAATGCATCATCATAATGAGCTCAAAGTGACCAAGTGTCTGGTCACGGGATCATGCATTACGGTACGAGTAAAGTGACTTGCCGGTAACGAGACTGAACGAGGTATTGGGATACCGACGATCGAGTCTCGGGCAAGTAACGTACCGATTGACAAAGGGAATTGTATACGGGGTTGATTAAATCCTCGACATCGTGGTTCATCCAATGAGATCATCGAGGAGCATGTGGGAGCCAACATGGGTATCCAGATCCCGCTGTTGGTTATTGACCGGAGAGCCGTCTCGGTCATGTCTGCGTGTCTCCCGAACCCGTAGGGTCTACACACTTAAGGTTCGGTGACGCTAGGGTTGTATGAATATGAGTATGCAGCAAACCGAAAGTTGTTCGGAGTCCCTGATGAGATCCCGAACTTCATGAGGAGTTCCGGAATGGTCCGGAGGTAAAGAATAATATATAGGAAGTGCAGTTTCGGCCATCGGGAGAGTTTCGGGGGGTCACTTGTATTGTACCGGGACCACCGGAAGGGTCCCGAGGGTCCACCGGGTGGGACCACCTATCCCGGAGGGCCCCGTGGGCTGAAGTGGGGAGGGGACCAGCCCCTGGTGGGCTGGTGCGCCCCCCCTCGGCCCCCCTCTGCGCCTAGGGTTGGGAACCCTAGGGGAGGGGGCGCCTCCACTTGCCTTGGGGGGCACTCCACCCCCCTTGGCCGCCGCCCCGCCTAGAGATCCCATCTCTAGGGCTGGCGCCCCCCCTAGGGGCCTATATAAAGGAGGGGGGAGGGAGGGCAACCGCACCCTGAAGTCTTGGCGCCTCCCTCTCCCCTGCTACACCTCTCCCTCTCGCAGAAGCTCGGCGAAGCTCTGCTGGAACTCTGATGCATCCACCACCACGCCGTCGTGCTGCTAGATCTTCATCAACCTCTCCTTCCCCCTTGCTGGATCAAGAAGGAGGAGACGTCATCCGCTCCGTACGTGTGTTGAACGCGGAGGTGCTATCCGTTCGGCACTTGGTCATCGGTGATTTGGATCACGGTGAGTACGACTCCTTCATCCCCGTTCTCTTGAACGCTTCCGCTCGCGATCTACAAGGGTATGTAGATGCACTCCTATCACTCGTTGCTAGATGAACTCATAGATGTATCTTGGTGAAACCGTAGGAAAAATTTTAATTTTCTGCAACGTTCCCCAACAGGTTGAAACCCCGTGACCTACGACATTATGATGCACACATGAATCTTTATTAAAATTGATGTAAGGGAATAAATTCAAACATCAACAACTACAAAACATGGACAACTACATTAGAACCATTACAAGATACAATTTTAACATTGATGACCAAGTTGACTTCTTCTGTGGCAAGACCTTCAAAAAGATAAACGTCTCGAGTTGTTGCCGCGACGACCAACCAAAGATGGTGAAGCACAAGGTTTTCATCCAGGTTGCCGAGACCAACCCATGAAGGTCAGCACATCAATAAACAAGACAACATTTTTTAAAGGATCGAGATGGACCTAGAGGAAGGTGAATAAGTACAATTCGATGACTTGTTGCACCAATTGGTGCAGAGACCAACTGCAGCCTGGAAATTAAGTGAACTATTTGAAACATAAAATGGAAGTGAAACAAACTATTTGAGGCGTTGCCAATGATTATGTTCATACTTCCTCTCTAGTTGCCTTGGCAATGATCATTGCTCGTAGATTTCTTTTATGATTTCCTTTGATTGACATGAGACTGCAGCTCGAAAGTTAAGCAAAGTAATTGAAACTGTAACCAAGAAGATAAGCAACTCCATGGGTAGCATGTCTAACAAAAATATGGAAGTGAAGTGAATTGGTGAAGAGAGACCAACTAAAATCTAAAAGTTAAGCAAACTATTTGAAACATGAAATGGAACTTAAGTAAACTATTTGAAGAAACCAACTGCGGTGTTCAGTGCAGAGACGTTTCTTGTAAATGACCTGCAACTGATTGTGTTTGTATATTTGCAAACGACAGAGTCTCGTCGACCAGAAAACCCAATGCTCGAGTTCATAGAAAGGTTGAGCACGCGCCCACGTCACCTGACTCTAGCCGGATGATGTGTGCTATGATGTCTGCCTGGCCTTTCATTCCTGTGGTTTTGCCCAGATACTGTGTCTTGGGATATCTGCCCAAATATTCCACCCCCACATGTTTATGGGTGACAAAAATAACACTAATAAAAAGTTCGATTGACTCGTTCGTTCCATTGGGTCTTTTTTACCAGCGTCATGATACATTTCAATGTATCTATAATTTTTGATTGTTCCATGCTGTTATATTATCATTCTTGAATGTTTTACAATCATTTTATAGTCATTTTATATCATTTTTTGGTACTAACCTATTGACATAGTGCCAAATGCCAGTTGTTGTTTTCTGCATGTTTTTTACATTGCAGGAAATCAATATCAAACGGAGTCCAAATGCCACACCACTTTACGATGATTTTTTATGGAGCAAAAGGAAGAAGTTGGACCGTGGTTGCACCTGGGGGAGTTCCGAGGAGGGGACAACCCACCAGGGCGTGCCAGGAGGCCCCGGTGCGCCCTGGTGGGTTATGCCCACCTCGGGTGCCCCCTGGACTGCCTCTTTACTCTATAAATACCCCAATATTACAGAAACCCTAGGGGAGTCAATGAAATATTCATCCAGCCGCCGCAGAGTCCAAAACAACCAGATCCAATCTAGACACCATCACGGAGGGGTTCACCACTTCCATTGGTGCCTCTCCGATGATGCGTGAGTAGTTCTTTGTAGACCTTCGAGTCCATAGTTAGTAGCTAGATGGTTTCCTCTCTCTCTCTCTTGATTATCAATACAATGGTCTCTTGGAGATCCCTATGATGTAAGTCTTTTGGCGTTTTGTTTGTTGGGATCAGATCTATGTTTTTATCCATGAAATTTATTTGAGTCTATTTTGATCTCTTATATGCATGATTGCTTATAGCCTCATATTTCTTCTCCGATATTTGGGTTTTGTTTGGCCAACTTGATCTATTTATCTTGCAATGGGAAGAGGTGCCCGGTAGTGGGTTCGATCTTATGGTGCTTGATCCCAGTGACAGAAAGGGAACCAACACGTATGTATCGTTGCTACTAAGGATAAAAAGATGGGGTCCATATCTGCCGCAATAGATAAACGGATCTTGTGTACATCATGTCATCGTTCTTATTGCATTACTCCGTTTTCTCATGAACTTAATACACTAGATGCATGCTGGATAGCGGTCGATGTGTGGAGTAATAGTAGTAGATGCAAGCAGGAGTCGGTCTACTAATCTTGGACGTGATGCATATATAATGATCATTGCCTGGATATCGTCATAATTGGTGATCAAGGGGGGGGGGGCTTTCCTGGTTGCTCTGGCAAGAAGGAGGGGTCGTCAACTCCGTAGTCGAACTGGGCAGCAGTAGCGTCGGTCTCGTAGTCTACCGGAGAGAAGAGGGTAAAGAAACAGTAAATACAATGCAAACATAAGCATGACGATGCACGACATGACAATGAGCGGTGTTAGGTGTGCCCTAACGTGGTAGTAGGTGATACCGGCGAAAGGGGGAAACATCCGGAAAGTATCCCCGGTGTTTCGCATTTTCGGACAGGTGAACCGGAGGGGGAAAGTTGCGTGTTCGCTATGCTAGGGATGTGTGGCGGATGAACGGGCTGCCTATCCGGATTCATCTCGTCGTTCTGAGCAACTTTCATGTAGAAAGTATTTTCATCTGAGCTACGGTTTATTTTATACTAATTTTCTAAAGATTTAATCATTTTCTGATTGTAATTATTTATTTAAATCCAACATTATCCAAAACAGTGCATGATGACGCAGACATGACATCATAGTGATGTCAGCAGGTCAACTAGTCGGTTGACCAGTCAAACCAGACAGGTGGGTCCAGTGGGACCCACAAGTCATTGTCAGGGGCACTAACAGGGGGTTTAGACTAAATAAATGGGTTAATTAGTGGGTGGGTCCCAATAGTCAGTGACTATTTAGTTAACTAAATTAATTAAGGAAATAATTAGCATTTTATTTATTTACAAAAATGTTTTAAACGACGCGAGCCCACATGTCAGTGGCAGTAGCTGCCACATCAGCGCGGTTGACTTCGGTCAATGTGGCTAGTTGGGGCCCCTAGGCCCACAGGCAGTGACCCAGGGGGTGGGCCCCGGTGCGCCAGCTCAGCGGAGCCGCTGGAGTAGCTCCGGCGAGCTCGCATGCAGCGGCCGAACGCCGGCGAGCGTCGGGTTTTGCCTACAGGGCACCAAATCAGGCGCGGCCAAGCTCTCTGGAACGGCCTCTTCGCGCCGCGTCCGATGGAGGGGAGCATGACGGCGGGGGTGGCCGGAATGGTCGCCGGCGACGAGCGCGGCAGATGGCAGTTCGGGTGCGGACGGGGATCGCGCTACGGGGCGTTCGAACGAGGTGGGTTTGGGACCAAACAGATGAGCGCGTCGCGACGCGTCGAACGGTGGAGGGGGCTTGGCCGGAAACAGCGGTGGAGAGCGGCGGAGCAGACGCCGGAGTTCGGTCATTAGTGGATCCAGCGCTAGGGGGCATGGGAAGGCGTGTGCGCATGCGTGTTGGGTTCCTGGAAGCGCCAAGAACACGGTGACGGGCTCAGGCGAGCATGATGACGGCTGTGGCGACGGCCACGAGCCCGCCGGTGGTGGACAGAAACAAGCGCGGTGGCAACTAGCTACGGCACACGAGGAAGCTAACGGAGAGGGGCGGGAGATGGGGGAGCTTACCGTGCGGCACGCAAGATGGCCCTTGGGAGTTTAGTAGCTGAAGAGTCGACGGTGCTCGTCGGAGACGCGCCGGGGATCCGAGGAAGAAGACGAGGCCGGGGCAGCGTTCGTGGGCGCCCGGCGTCCCGCGACTCGTTGGGGAGGCGTAGTCGAGGGAGGTGGAGCCAGCGGACACGTCGGAGAGGTGTGGAGGTCGCGGTGGCCGCGAGTTCTACGGCGGCGAGGCCATGGCGGCGCTCGGATGCGGTGGGGGACGAGGGGGAGAGCGAGGTGGACCTGAGGGGAGGGAGGCGCAGGGATCGAGAGGGCAGCGGGGGCGAGTGGGAGAAGGAACCGAGGAGGCGGGGGCGTGGCGGCCTTATCCCCTCCCGGCGGGGACGGCGAGGTGGTGCGGCGGGAACGCGCCCCTGTTCCGACCCCGGTCGGGGGAACAGGGAAGGGGGCCGGCGGGGGGCCGGCTAGGCCAGGTGGGCCGGTCTGGTGCGAGCTGGGCCGCCTGGTCCAGTGGGGGGTTCTTCTTTTCTTCTTTTTAGTTTCGCTTTTTATTTTTATTATTTTCTTTTCTGTTTTATTTCATTTTAAAATATTTAGGCATTTTCTAAAAAAATGTTTTCTCCACAATAATTATCAGTGCAATATTTGGCACCCACCGAACATTTTTGTTTCAAGGTTTGAAAACTTTCGTTGTTTGCCATATTTTGAATTTGATTTTTGGACCGGTTTTGAACTAACGAAAGATTAGCAGCAGTAACGGAGGTGACGTGGCATCATTAGCAAAGTTTCACTGTAGCATAATTATTCGAGCGTTACACTATGCAAGCACGAAAGTCAATAGTTATGCAATGAAATTTATATCCTACTTATGGTGCATTATTCGGTGTTACTTATGCTTAACGCTTGGGTACGAGATTTTTCACTTTTTGGTTGGTCGCTTCTCGATATTTTTGCTAGCCTTCATTTTGCACTAAGTATGATCACTACTTGTGCATCCAAAACCCTTTAAACCAGTTTTGCCATATGAGTCCACTATACCTACCTATATGCGGTATTTCCATGCCGTTCTAAGCAAATTTGCATGTGCCATCTCTAACGTTCAAAATAAATTTCTCTTTTGTGTGCTCTACTACTCGTGAGGCGGTAAAGGGTAGCCAATATTTCCATGCTAGATGTGTTATTCTCAGGATGAGTGTTTATTCACTTGTCAATGCACGAGAGTACGGCAAAGGTATTAGGGATGCCTAGTCCCGAAATGAAAAATGAATTTACTTTATGTTGTCAAATAATAAATTCCTTGGAAAGTGTTGGTGTGGAAGGCACCCGTGGATACAGCTAACCATGGAAAGTGAAAGTTATGGTGGAAAAAGGAATAAACTTTATTTTCTGTTTGGGAACCGCCTATGATGTATCTAGCATGGAAAGTGCTGGGATGCTCCAAGTCGTTTTCGTTGGTAGGAAAAGTATGCCTCTCAAAAATAATTTTATCTCTCAATTTAAGCTTTGAGCACTGGCACCTCTACAAATCACTACTTCCCTCCGCGAAGGGCCTTTCTTTTACTTATGCAATTTTTAATTTTGAATTTGAGTCTCCATCTTCTCTTATAAAGCACCAACTAAGGGGCACTATGATCGTATTTGAGCATTGGGTGTAGCTAATATTCGAGCGTGTTTCATGAATGGATCAATGATTGAGCATGATGGGCTAGGGATAACTTGCTTTAGTGTTGATATTTTGAAAGACATGGTTGCTTGTTGGTATGCTTGAGTATTAAAGTCTTCATGTGAAAACTAGACTATTGCTTTGAATCATATATAGAAGTTCATATGTCCATGCTATAAAGAAAAGAATGTGATGAACATGTTAGGCAACATTCCACATCAAAAATTCTGTTTTTATCATTTACCTACTCGAGGACGAGTAGGAATTAAGCTTGGGGATGCTGATACGTCTCCAACGTATCTATAATTTTTGATTGTTCCATGCTGTTATATTATCATTCTTGGATGCATTACAATCATTTTGTAGTCATTTTATATCATTTTTTGGTACTAACCTATTGACATAGTGCCAAGTGCCAGTTGCTGTTTTCTGCATGTTTTTTACATCGCAGGAAATCAATATCAAACGGAGTCCAAATGCCACGCCACTTTACGATGATTTTTATGGACCATAAGGAATAAGTTGGGCCCTGGTTGCACCTGGGGGGAGTCCCGAGGAGGGGACAACTCACCAGGGCGCTCCAGGAGGCCCATGCGCGCACTGGTGGATTGTGCCCACCTCGGGTGCCCCGTGGACTGCCTCTTTACTCTATAAATACCCCAATATTCCAGAAACCCTAGGGGAGTCGACGAAATATTCATCCAGCCGTCGCAGAGTCCAAAACCACTAGATCCAATCTAGACACCATCACAGAGGGGTTCACCACTTCCATTGGTGCCTCTCCGATGATGCGTGAGTAGTTCTTTGTAGACCTTCGGGTCCGTAGTTACTATCTAGATGGCTTCTTGTCTCTCTCTCTTGATTATCAATACAATGGTCTCTTGGAGATCCATATGATGTAAGTCTTTTGGCGGTGTGTTTTTGGGGACCGATGAACTTTGAGGTTATGATCAAATCTATGGTTTTATCCATGAAAGTTATTTGAGTCTTCTTTGATCTCTTATATGCATGATTGCTTATAGCCTCATATTTCTTCTCCGATATTTGGGTTTTGTTTGGCCAACTTGATCTATTTATCTTGCAATGGGAAGAGGTGCCCGGTAGTGGGTTCGAACATACGGTGCTTGATCCCAGTGACAGAATGGGAACCGACACATATGTATCGTTGCTACTAAGGGTAAAAAGATGGGGTCCATATCTGCCGCAATAGATAAACAGATCTTGTCTACATCATGTCATCGTTCTTGTTGCATTACTCTGTTTTCTCATGAACTTAATACATTAGATGCATGCTGGATAGCAGTCGATGTGTGGAGTAATAGTAGTAGATGCAGGCAGGAGTCGGTCTACTAATCTTGGACGTGATGCCTATGTGGTGATCATTGCCTGGATATTGTCATAATTATTTGAAGTTCTATCAATTTCCCAATTGTAATTGTTTTCCCACCGTTTGCTATTTTTCTCGAGAGAAGCCACTAGTGAAACCTACGGCCCCCGGGTCTCTTTTCATCATATTTTGCTTTGCGATCTATTTTCTCTTGCATTTATTTTCAAATCTATTAAATTGCAATTTATTCTTATTTATTTTATTTGGCGTTCGGTCTATCAATCTACTACAAATTTACCTCATGTCCTTCGCCTATCTTGAGGCGCCGTACCCCGAAAGGGATTAATAACCCCTTTAACACGTCGGGTTGCGAGGTGTTATTCTTTGTGTGCAGGGGTTGTTTACGTTGTGTTGCTTGGTTCTCCTACTGGTTCGATAACCTTGGTTTCATATCCGAGGGAAATACCTACCGCCATTGTGCTGCATCATCCCTTCCTCTTGGGGGAAATACCGACATAGCTTCAAGCGACATCAGGTCACACATGCCCTTTTCATTGCGTTTCTTGGCTACTGTCGGTCAGGGAAAATAAGAACACAACATGAGCATTATCATTTGCATAGAACTAAGGAAATGCGTATTTTAGATAGTTCACGTACCTTCTCGATTGCATCTGGTTTTGGTTCCCTTGTGGATGGCTCGTAAAACATATTTTTAGATCCTTGTTGCATCTGACCATGTCGCCACGGGTGCCTTGATTTAATCGCGGACCACGGCTGCTCTGGTCGGGCTGGCATGTTAAGGGATTGGATTATTGCATGTGTCCCATTGGCAATCTATATGTGGGCACATGTGAAAAGTACATGCAGTGTCAAGTACCCAATCATCATTGGTCCCGACACATCCAAAAATAACAACAAGAGCATCATCAGAACTATCAATACAAGCAACATTAGCAGAATTTTCACATTTTTGTTACCTTTTAGTTTGTATGTGTCATTCCTCTTTCCTTTGTTCTATAACTTGAAATATTTGGAGATGTCATGTCAGTGTCTCTTGCAATATCTGCAAGATTGTTTCTTGCCTCTGGATTGTGATCGACCCTTGTAGACGTTCTTACTTTTGCTTATGTTTCTATTATGTGAGTTCTTCTCCTTTGTACTTCCCGATGAAAGCACGAGCTCTGCTGGAACTGCTCTTCTTGTGTGATGAAGACTTTGAAGAAGACCTGAGGACTTCTTCTTCTTTTCGTGAAAACTGTCATCATTGCTCTTCTTCTTCTTCTTTGATTCCTTTTCCCAGAGAGGGCAGTCGACAATATAATGGCCTAGCTTCTTGCATTTGTGGCAAGTTCTCTTCTTGTAGTCCCGAGATGAAGCTTCTCCAGCTTTCTTTGAGTCATAGTTTGAAGACATCCCAAAGTGGTTTTTCTTTGAGAACTTCTAGAATTTTCTCACCAGCATTGCAAGTTCTCGCCAATTTCTTCAAGGCCACCAGAACTGCAGTCAGATTCTTCTTCAAATGAAGAAATTGCTTTTGCTTTTGCCTTCCGAGCGCGAGGTTCTCCATAGCTTGAACCATACATGTCTCTCTTCTTAGCTTGCTAAAATTCATGAGTATTGAGCCTCTCAAGAATATTAGCCAGGTCAAAGAAGCTTGTAATTAGGACGCTCTTGAATCATCAGGCTCAAAGTGTCAAACGAGCTATCAGGCGACCTCAGCAATTTCTTCACCACCTCATGATTAGTGATGTCCATTGCGCCAAGAACTTGAAGCTCATTGGAGATGTCAACAAGGCAGTCAAACGTGTGCTGAATATTCTCATTGCCAAGCCTCTTGAAGTGATTGAAGAGATTCTGAAGAATATCAATGCGTGAGTCATGTTGAGCAAAGACTCCCTCATTGACCTTGGAAAGTGTATCCCAGATAAGTTTCGAGGTTTCCAAAGCACTCTCTCCACCATATCGTCCTTTGTTCAAGTGACCACTGATACATCTCCATCGTATCTATAATTTTTTATTGTTCCATGCCAATATTATACAACTTTCACATACTTTTGGCAACATTTTATATGATTTATTGGACTAACATATTGATCCAGTGCCCAATGTCAGTTCCTATTTGTTGCATGTTTTTTGTTTCGCGGAATATCAATATCAAATAAAGTCCAAACGCGATAAAAATTTACAGAGATTTATTTTGGAATATATGTGAATTTCTGGAAGAAGAATCAATGCAAGACGATGCTCGAGGGGTCCACTACCTATCAGGGCACGCTCGGGAGGGGGGCAGGCGCGCCCAGGTGGGTAGTGGGCACCTCGTAAGGCAGTTGGTGCCCTTCTTTTGCCGCAATAAAGATAATATTTATGATAAAAATCCCCCCAAAATTACAGCCCAATCGGAGTTACGGATCTCTGGGAATTTAAGAAACGGGTTTCGGCCAGAAAACAGGAACGCAAAACAAAAGAGAACAAAGAGAGAGATCCAATTTCGGAGGGGCTACCACCCCTCTGCTACCATGGCAGCCATGGACCAGAGGGGGAACTCTCCTCCCATCTATGGGAGGGGCAAGGAAGAAAAATAAGGAGGGGGCTCTCTCCCCCTGTCTCCCGATGGTGCCGGAGCGCCCCCAGGGCAACCATCATGAAGGCGATCTACACCAGCAACTTCATTGCCGTCATCACCAAATCTCTCCACCTCTATGAAATGGTGTAACGCCTCTTCTCCCCATTGTAATCTCTACTTAAACATGGTGCTTAATGCCACATATTATCCAATGATGTGTTGACATCCTATGGTGTTTGAGTAGATATGTTTTGTCCTATGGATTGATTAATGATCGGGATTGGTTTGAGTTGTATATTTTATTTTGGTGTTATCCTACGGTGCCCTCCGTGTCGTGCAAGCGTGAGGGATCCCCGTTGTATGGCGCTGCAATATGTTCATGATTCGCTTATGGTGGGTGGCGTGAGTGATGGAAACATATACCCGAGTAGGTGGGTTGTTTCGTATGGGATAAAGAAGACTTGATACCCAATGCTATGGTTGGGTTTCACATTAATGATCTTTGTTAGTTACAGATGCTTGCTAGAGTTCCAATCATAAGTTCATATGAACCAAGTACGGGAAGTATGTTAGCTCATGCCTCTCCCTCATATAAAATTGCAGTAATGATTACCGGTCTAGTTATCGATTGGGACAAATCTTTCTGTTGTGTTACAAAAAGCTTTCTACTAAACAACTAACTTATATTATCTTACCAATTACTCTTAGTTTTATTCTAGCTAAGTACTTCTAGTTTTATTCTTGAAAACTTATCCTACACCTACAAAATAGTTTCATACTTGTTCTAGGTAAAGCGAACGTTAAGTGTGCGTAGAGTTATATCGGTGGTCTATAGAACTTGAGGGAATATTTGATCTACCTTTAGCTCCTCGTTGGGTTTGACACTCTTATTTATCTAAAAAGGCTAGAAACGATCCCCTATACTTGTGGGTTATCAAGACATTTTTCTGGCGTCGTTGCCGGGGAGCAATAGCGTGGGGTGAATATTCTCGTGTGTGCTTATTTGCTTTATCATTAAGTAGATTTTACTTTTTGTTCTAAGTTGTTCTCTATCTTTATTTATGGGTAGGAAATGTAAAATACCAAAAAATAGTTGTACCTGCTAAACCAATGGTTGAAGAACCACCCAAAATCTATCATACTCCTGAAGCTTTCTGCTTGGATCATCTTCAATCCCTATGTGCTCGTGCTGAAACCCCGACTAGCTTAGTTGAGGGCTAATCATTAGATGAACATGCGTGCTACATCGCTTATCTCAAAAGGGATACTTTTATGGCATCATATTAATACTATGCATTGCTATGCTTGGAATCTATGCGAAATATATGATTTTACTTGTTGTTCTGAACAGTGGCGAAGCTAGGATTGGAGAAAGCCCCGGGCCTAAAAACATTTTTGCCGCAAGGAAAAAACTTAACGTCCACAAGGCTTTTAGCTACCTCAAAAAGATACCCCCAAACAAAATATGGCTCAATTGCATGAAATACTTAGAATTTAAACTCAATGATTAATGATACAACTAAATAGATAAAAACATGACAAAAACTACAAAGAACGATATGTGGTAAAAAAGAGTACCAAATCAATGGTTTGCTTCGTCACCGCCTTACATAAACTCATCAATGGTGGCAGAAGAACCAACACCTTCAAGACATCTAAAGGAAAATTTCATAAGAAATGCATAAACATCAAGCGATACAATTATCATTGGTACAAATATAAAAACTTACCACTTAGATGAGGTAAAAGATCTTTATGAGAACTATATGATTGAAAGCAATATACAATATCATTATCATCAATAATTACAAATACATCTCGCTAAATATCTTCATCTTATTTTTCTACAATATGAAATAAAATTGACAATTACATCAAAATACCCTCGATATATGACTACATACACACACGTTATTTCAACTAAATTTCAGTTCGAAGCAGTTTACACGGTGCAACATCATATAAGTAAAAGATGTTATAAGTGGAATTGTAAAAATAATCAGGGGGGTACAGAGAAAGCATCAAAGAAAATACGAGGTGCACCAGCCCACAGTGAAGCAACCAATAGAGGGAATTACGTGCTGATACGTCTCCAAAGTATTTATAATTTTTTATTGTTCCATGCTATAATATTATCTATCTTGGATGTTTTATATGCATTAATATGTTTTTTGTATTATTTTTGGGACTAACCTATTAACCTAGAGCCCAGTGCCAGTTTCTGTTTTTTTCCTTATTTTTGAGTTTTATAGAAAAGGAATATCAAATGGAGTCCAAACGGAATAAAACTTTCATGATGATTTTTCTCGGACCAGAAGACATCCAGAGAACTTCGATAGGGGGCCAGAAGGTTCCTGAGGAGGCCCCAAGCCTGCTAGGCGCGCCCCAGGGGGGGGCGTCCTGAGGGCTTGTGGGCCCCTCGGAAGTCCTCCAACCCTAATATTTGCACTATAAATTCCCAAATATTCCCAAACCATCAGAGGCATCCACAAAAATACTTCTCCGCCGCCGCAAGCCTCTGTTCTCGTGAGATCCCATCTTGGGGCCTTTTCCGGCACCCTGCCGGAGGGGGATTCGATCACGGAGGGCCTCTACATCAACCTTGCTGCCCTTCTGATGAAGCGTGAGTAGTTTACCATAGAACTACAGGTCCATAGCTAGTAGCTAGATGGCTTCTTCTCTCTCTTTGATCTTCAATACAATGTTCTCCTCGATGTTCTTGGAGATCTATCTGATGTAATATTCTTTTGTGGTGTGTTTGTCGAGATCCGATGAATTGTGGATTTATTATTAGATTATCTATGAATATTACTTGAGTCTTCTCTCAACTCTTTAATGCTTGATTAAATATATTTGTATTTCTCTTCGAACTATCGGTTTGGTTTGGCCAACTAGATTGGTTTTTCTTGCAATGGAGAGGTGCTTAGTTTTGGGTTCAATCTTGCGGTGTCCTCACCCAGTGACAAACTAGGGGTAGCGAGGCACGTATTGTATTGTTGCCATCAAGGATAAAAAGATGGAGTTTATATAATATTGCTTGATTTTATCCCTCTACATCATGTCATCTTACTTAAGGCGTTACTCCGTTCTTATGAACTTAATACTCTAGATGCATGCTGGATAGCGGTCGACGTGTGGAGTAATAGTAGTAGATGCGACAGGAGTTGGTCTACTTGACACAGATGTGATGCCTATATTCATGATCATTGTCTTAGATACTGTCATAATTATGCACTTTTCTATCAATGTGACGCCCCCGATTCAATCGTACACTAATCATGCATGCAAATGTGTACGATCAAGATCAGGGACTCACGGGAAGATATCACAACACAACTCTAAAAGTAAAATAAGTCATACAAGCATTATATTACAAGCCAGGTACCTCGAGGGCTCGAATACAAGTGCTCGAACATAAATGAGTCAGTGAAAGCACAATATCTGAGTACAGACATAAGTTAAACAAGTTTTCATAAGATGGCTAGCACAAACTGGGATACAGATCAAAAGAGGCGCAGGCCTCCTGCCTGGGATCCTCCTAAACTACTCCTCGTCGGCGGCGGCCTGAACGTAGTAGTAGGCACCCTTGGTGTAGTAGGGGTAATCGTCGATGATTGTGTCTGGCTCCTGGGCTCCAACATCTGGTTGCGACATCTGAGAAGAAGAGGAAAAAGGGGGAAAGGGGGAGCAAAGCAACCATGAGCACTCATCCAAAGTACTCGCAAGCAAGGATCTACACTACATATGCATGAGTATATGTGTAAAGAGGCAATATCCATGGTCTGAACTGCAGAATGCCAGAATAAGAGGGGGATAGCAAGTCCTATCAAAGACTACGCTTCTGGCAGCCTCCATCTTGCAGCATGTAGAAGAGAGTAGATGGTAAGTTCACCAAGTATCATCGCATAGCATAATCCTACCCAGCGATCCTCCCCTCGCCGCCCTATGGGAAAGCGATCACCGGGTTGTCTCTGGAACTTGTCTGGGTGTGTTTTATTAAGTATCTGCTAGCCACCTTATGCAACAAGTGCATGTCAGTCGGTGGAACCTGTCTCACGTAAGTGTACGTGTAAGGTCGGTCCGGGCCGCTTCATCCCACAATACCGTCGAAACAAGATTGGACTAGTAACGGTAAGCATATTGAACAAAAATCAACTCCCACAACAACTTGTGTTCTACTCGTGCATAGAAACTACGCATAGACCTAGCTCATGATGCCACTGTAGGGGAACGTAGCAGAAATTCAAAATTTTCTACGCATCACCAAGATCAATCTATGGAGTAATCTAGCAAAGAGGGAAAGGGGAGTGCATCTACATACCCTTGTAGATCGCTAAGCGGAAGCGTTCAAGTGAACGGGGTTGATGGAGTCGTACTCGTCGTGATCCAAATCACTGATGATCCTAGTGCCGAACGGACGGCACCTCCGCGTTCAACACACGTGCAGCCCGGTGACGTCTCCCATGCCTTGATCCAGCAAGGAGAGAGGGATAGGTTGGGGAAGACTCCGTCTAGCAGCAGCACGACGGCGTGGTGGTGGTGGAGGAGCGTGGCAATCCTGCAGGGCTTCGCCAAGCACTGCGGGAGAGGAGGAGGACTTGGGAGAGGGGGAGGGCTGCGCCAGAACTTGGGTACGGCTGCCCTCCCACCCCCCACATATATATAGGGGCAAGGGAGAGGGGGGCCGGCCCCCTTAGATCCAATCTGAGGAGGGGGCGGCGGCCAGGGGGGTTGCCTTGCCCCCCAAGGCAAGGGGGGCGCCCCCTTTTAGGGTTCCCCCAAAACCTAGGCGCCTTGGGCCCTGGTGGGGGGGCGCACCAGCCCACCTGGGGCTGGTCCTTTCCCACACTTGGCCCACCCAGCCCTCTGGGGCTGGTGGCGCCACCCGGTGGACCCCCGGGACCCTCCCGGTGGTCCCGGTACGTTACCGATAGCACCCGAAACTTTTTCGGTGACCAAAGCAGGACTTCCCATATATAAATCTTTACCTCCAGACCATTCTGGAACTCCTCATGACATCCGGGATCTCATCCGGGACTCCGAACAACATTCGGTAACCACGGACATCTATTCCCTATAACCCTAGCGTCATCGAACCTTAAGTGTGTAGACCCTACGGGTTCGGGAGACACGTAGACATGACCGAGACTACTCTCCGGCCAATAACCAACAACGGGATCTGGATACCCATGTTGGCTCCCACATGTTCCATGATGATCTCATCGGATGAACCATGATGTCGAGGATTTAATCAATCCCGTATTCAATTCCCTTTGTCTAGCGGTATAGTACTTGCCCGAGATTCGATCGTTGGTATCCCGATACCTTGTTCAATATCGTTACCGGCAAGTCTCTTTACTCGTTCCGTAACACATCATCCCGTGATCAACCCCTTGGTCACATTGTGCACATTATGATGATGTCCTACCGAGTGGGCCCAGAGATACCTCTCCGTCACACGGAGTGACAAATCCCAGTCTCGATTCGTGCCAACCCAACAGACACTTTCGGAGATACCCGTAGTGCACCTTTATAGCCACCCAGTTACGTTGTACGTTTGGTACACCCAAAGCATTCCTACGGTATCCGGGAGTTGCACAATCTCATGGTCTAAGGAAATGATACTTGACATTAGAAAAGCTTTAGCATACGAACTACACGATCTTTGTGCTAGGCTTAGGATTGGGTCTTGTCCATCACATCATTCTCCTAATGATGTGATCCCGTTATCAACGACATCCAATGTTCATGGTCAAGAAACCGTAACCATCTATTGATCAACGAGCTAGTCAACTAGAGGCTTGCTAGGGACATGGTGTTGTCTATGTATCCACACATATATCTGAGTTTCCCATCAATACAATTATAACATGGATAATAAACGATTATCATGAACACGGAAATATAATAATAATAACTAATTTATTATTGCCTCTAGGGCATATTTCCAACAGTCTCCCACTTGCACTAGAGTCAATAATCTAGTTCACATCGCCATGTGATTAACACTCACAGGTCACATCGCCATGTGACCAACATCCAAAGAGTTTACTAGTGTCACTAAACTAGTTCACATCATCATGTGATTAAGACTCAAGAGTTATGGGGTTTGATCATGTTTTGCTTGTGAGAGAGGTTTTAGTCAATGGGTCTGCAACATTCAGATCCATATGTACTTCGCTAATCTCTAGGTCATATTGTAAATGCTGTTTCCACGCTCCACTTGGAGCTATTCCAAATGGTTGCTCCACTATATGTATCCGCTTTGCTACTCAGAGTCATTCTGATAGGTGTTAAAGCTTGCATCGACATAACCCTTTACGCCAAACTCTTTATCACCTCCATAATCGAGAAACATGTCCTTATTACTCCAAGGACAATTTTGACCGTTGTCCAATGATCCGTTCCTGGATCACTCTTGTACCCCTTTGCCAGACATGTGGCAAGGCACACATCAGGTGCGGTACTCAGCATAGCATACTGTAGAGCCTACGTCTAAAGCATAGGGGATGACCTTCGTCTTTTCTCTCTCTTCTACCGTGGTCGAGCTTTAAGTCTTAACTTCATACCTTACAACTCAGGCAAGAACTCCTTCTTTGACTGATCCATCTTGAACACCTTCAAGATCATGTCAAGGTATGTGCTCGTTTGAAAGTACCATTAAGCGTTTTTGATCTATCCTCATAGATCTTGATGCTCAATGTTCAAGCAGCTTAGTCCAGGTTTTCTATTGAAAAACACTTTTCAAACAACCCTATATGCTTTCCAGAAACTCTACGACATTTCTGATCAACAATATGTTAGCAACATATACTCATCAGAAATTCTATAGTGCTCCCACTCACTTCTTTGGAAATACAAGTTTCTTATAAACTTTGTATAAACCCAAAATCTTTGATCATCTCATCAAAGCGCACATTCCAACTCCGAGATGCTTACTCCAGTCCTTAGAAGGATTGCTGGAGCTTTGCATACTTGTTAGCGTCTTTCAGGATTGTCAAAACCTTCTGGTTGTATCACATACAACCTTTCCTCAAGAAAAACATCGAGGAAGCAATGTTTTGACATCCTATCTGCAAGATTTCATAAATAGTGTAGTAACTGCTAATATAATTCCAACAGACTCTTAGCATCGCTACGAGTGAGAAAGTCTCATCGTAGTCAACTCCTTGAACTTGTCGGAAAATATCTTAACAACAAGTCGAGCTTTCTTAATGGTGACAGTTACCATCATTGTCCGTCTTCCTTCTAAAATCCATCTGTACTCAACAGCCTTACGACCATCGGGTAGTTCTGCCAATGTCTACATTTTGTTTTCATACCTGGATCCTCTCTCGGATTTTATGGCATCGAGCCATTTGTCGGAACCCGGGCCCACCATCACTTCTCCATAGCTCGTAGGTTCATTGTTGTATAGCAACATGACCTCCAAGACAGGATTACGTACCAATCTGAAATAGTACGCATCCTTGTCAACCTACGAGGTTTGGTAGTGACTTGATCCGAAGTTTCATGATCAATATCATCAGCTTCCACTTCAATTGGTGTAGGCGCCACAGGAACAACTTCCCGTGCCCTGCTACACACTAGTTGTAGTGACGGTTCAATAACCATATCAAGTCTCCACCATCCTCCCACTCAATTTTCCGAGACAAACTTTTCCTCGAGAAAGGACCCGATTCAAGAAACAATCCCCATTGCTTTCGGATCTGAATTAGGAGGTATACCCAACTATTTTGGGTGTCCTATGAAGATGCATTTTATCCGCTTTGGGTTCGAGCTTACCAACCTGAAACTTTTTCACATAAGCGTCGCAGCCCCAAACTTTTAAGAAACGACAACTTAGGTTTCTCCAAACCATAGTTCAAACGGTGTCGTCTCAACGGAATTACGTGGTGCCCTATTAAAGTGAGTGTGGTTGTCTCTAATGCCTAACCCATGAACGATAGTGGTAATTCGATAAGAGACATCATGGTACGCACCATATCCAATAGGGTGCCACTATGATGTCCGGACACACCATCACACTATGGTGTTCCAGGCAGTATTAACTGTGAAACAATTTCCACAATGTCTTAATTGCGTGCCAAAGCTCGTAACTCAGATACTCATCTCTATGATCATATCATAGACATTTTATCCTCTTGTCACGATGATCTTCAACTTCACTCTGAAATTACTTGAACCATTCAATAATTCAGACTTGTGTTTCATCAAGTAAATATACTCAGTATCTACTCAAATCATCCGTGAAGTAAGAACATAATGATATCCACTGCGTGCCTCAGCACTCATTGGACTGCACACATCAAAATGTATTACTTCCAACAAGTTGCTTTCTTGTTCCATTTTACTGAAAATGAGGCTTTCAGTCATCTTGCCCATGTGGTATGATTTGTGTCTCAAGTGATTCAAAATCAAGTGAGTCCAAACTATCCATTTGCATGTAGTTTCTTCATGCATATACACCAATAGACATGGTTCGCATGTCTCAAAATTTTCAAAAACGAGTGAGTCCAAAGATCCATCAACATGGAGCTTCTTCATGCGTTTTATACCAATATGACTTACATGGCAGTGCCACAAGTAGGTGGTACTATCATTACTCTCTTATATCTCTTGGCATGAACATGTGTATCACTACGATCGAGATTCAATAAACCATTCATTTTAGGTGCAAGACCATTGAAGGTATTATTCAAATAAAGAGAGTAACCATTATTCTCCTTAAATGAATAATCGTATTGCGATAGACATAATCCAATCATGTCTATGCTCAACGCAAACACCAAATAACAATTATTTAGGTTTAACACCAATCTTGATGGTAGAGGGAGCGTGCGATGCTTGATCACATCAAGCTTGGAAAACTTCCAACACATATCGCCAGCTCACCTTTAGCTAGTCTCCGTCTATTCTGTACCCTTTTATTTTGAGTTACTAACACTTAGCAACCGAACCGGTATCTAATACCCTGCTGCTACTAGGAGTACTAGTAAAGTACACATTTAATATAATGTATGTCCAATACATACTTCTGTCAACCTTGCCAGCCTTCTTATCTACCAAGTATCTAGGGTGGTTCTGCTTCAGTGACCGTTCCTCTTATTACAGAAGCACTTAGTCTCGGGCTTGGGTTCAACTTTGGGTTTCTTCACTCGAGCAGCAACTGATCTGTCGTTTCATGAAGTATCCCTTTCTTGCCCTTGCCCTTCTTGAAACTAGTGGTTTTAACTAACCATCAACAATTGATGCTCCTACTTGACTTCTACTTTCACGGTGTCAAACATCGCGAATAGCTCAAGGATCATCATATCTATCCTTGATATGTTATAGTTCATCACGAAGCTCTAGTAGCTTGGTGGAAATGACTTTGGAGAAACATCACTATCTCATCTGGAAGATTAACTCCCACTCGATTCAGGTGATTGTTGTACTTAGACAATCTGAGCACAAGCTCAACGATTGAGCTTTTCTCCCTTAGTTTGCAGGCTAAGAAACTCGTCGGAGGTATTATACCTCTTGACGTGGGCACGAGCCTGAAATCCCAATTTCATCTCTTGAAACATCTCATATGTTTCGTGACATTTCGAAATCGTCTTCGGTGCCTCAACTCTAAACCGTTTAACATTACTGAACTATCACGTAGTTATCAAAACGTGTATGTCAGATGTTCGCAACATCCACAGACGACGTTCGAGGTTCAGCACACCGAGCGGTGCATTAAGGACATAAGCCTTCTATGAAGCAACAAGGACAATCCTCAGTTTATGGACCTAGTCCGCATAATTGCTACTATCAACTTTCAACTAAATTTTCTCTAGGAACACATCTAAACAGTAGAACTAAAGCGCGAGCTTACGACATAATTTGCAAAGATCTTTTGACTATGTTCACGATAATTAAGTTCATCTTATGAACTCCCACTTAGATAGACATCCCTCTAGTTATCTAAGTGATTACATGATCCGAGTCAACTAGGCCGTGTCCGATCATCATGTGAGACGGACTAGTCATCATCGGTGAACATCTTCATGTTGATCGTATCTACCATACGACTCATGCTCGACCTTTCGGTCTCTTGTGTTCCGAGGCCATGTCTGTACATGCTAGGCTCGTCAAGTCAACCTAAGTGTTTCGCGTGTGTAAATCTGGCTTACACCCGTTGTATGTGAATGTTAGAATCTATCACACCCGATCATCACGTGGTGCTTCGAAACAACGAACTTTCGCAACGGTGCACAGTTAGGGGGAACACTTTCTTGAAATTTTAATGAGGGATCATCTTATTTACTACCGTCGTTCTAAGCAAATAAGATGCATAAACATGATAAACATCACATGCAATCAAAAGTGACATGATATGGCCAATATCATTTTGCTCCTTTTGATCTCCATCTTCGGGGCTCCATGATCATCATCGTCACCGGCATGACACCATGATCTCCATCATCGTGTCTCCATGAAGTTGTCTCGCCAACTATTACTTCTACTACTATGGCTAATGGTTTAGCAATAAAGTAAAGTAATTACATGGCGTTGTTCATTGACACGCAGGTCATACAATCAATTAAGACAACTCCTATGGCTCCTGCCGGTTGTCATACTCATCAACATGCAAGTCGTGATTCCTATTACAAGAACATGATTAATCTCATACATCACATATCATTCATCACATTCTTTTGGCCATATCACATCACATAGCATACCCTGCAAAAACAAGTTAGACGTCCTCTAATTGTTGTTTGCATGTTTTACGTGGCTGCTATGGGTTTCTAGCAAGAACGTTTCTTACCTACGCAAAAACCACAACGTGATATGTCAGTTGCTATTTACCCTTCATAAGGACCCTTTTCATCGAATCCGATCCGACTAAAGTGGGAGAGACTGGCACCTACTAGCCACCTTATGCAACAAGTGCATGTCAGTCGGTGGAACCTGTCTCACGTAAGTGTACATGTAAGGTCGGTCCGGGCCGCTTCATCCCACAATACCGTCGAAACAAGATTGGACTAGTAACGGTAAGCATATTGAACAAAAATCAACACCCACAACAACTTGTGTTCTACTCGTGCATAGAAACTACGCATAGACCTAGCTCATGATGCCACTGTAGGGGAACGTAGCAGAAATTCAAAATTTTCTACGCATCACCAAGATCAATCTATGGAGTAATCTAGCAACGAGGGAAAGGGGAGTGCATCTACATACCCTTGTAGATCGCTAAGCGGAAGCGTTCAAGTGAACGGGGTTGATGGAGTCGTACTCGTCGTGATCCAAATCACCAATGATCCTAGTGCCGAACGGACGGCACCTCCGCGTTCAACACACATGCAACCCGATGACGTCTCCCATGCCTTGATCCAGCAAGGAGAGAGGGAGAGGTTGGGGAAGACTCCGTCCAGCAGCAGCACGACAGTGTGGTGGTGGTGGAGGAGCGTGGCAATCCTGCACGGCTTCGCCAAGCACTGCGGGAGAGGAGGACGACTTGGGAGAGGGGGAGGGCTGCGCCAGAACTTGGGTATGGCTGCCCTCCCACCCCCCACATATATATAGGGCAAGGGAGAGGGGGCCGTCCCCCTCAGATCCAATCTGAGGAGGGGGCGGCGGCCAGGGGGGTTGCCTTGCCCCCCAAGGCAAGGGGGGTGAGGGAGTCCTGGACTAGGGGGTGTCCGGATAGCCGGACTATCATCGTCCGCCAGACTCCAAGACTATGAAGATGCAAGATTGAAGACTCCGTCCCGTGTCCGGATGGGACTTCCCTTGGCGTGGAAGGCAAGCTTGGCGATACGGATATGTAGATCTCCTACCATTGTAACCGACTCTGTGTAACCCTAGCCTTCTCCGGTGTCTATATAAACCGGAGGGCTTTAGTCCATAGGACACAACATACATTACAACAATCATACGATAGGCTAGCTTTAGGGTTTAGCCTCCTTGATCTCGTGGTAGATCCACTCTTGTACTACCCATATCATCAATATTAATCAAGCAGGACGTAGGGTTTTACCTCCATCAAGAGGGCCCAAACCTGGGTAAAACATCGTGTCCCTTGTCTCCTGTTACCATCCGCCTAGACGCACAGTTCGGGACCCCCTACCCGAGATCCGCCGGTTTTGACACCGACATTGGTGCTTTCATTGAGAGTTCCTTTGTGTCGTCACTGATAGGAAGGATGCCTCCACCCGTCTCCAAGGACGGTATTTTCGCCAAAGGGGCCTTGGCCGCCGGCCAAACTATCCGGCTAGGTGGTTTTCTTATGACCGCCTGTCCGGCCACTGCTTCGACAATGACTTCTCAAGTCGTCAAAGGCAATCTCCACGTCGGCTCGGAATTCTCCGAGCGGCTGGATCCGATAGAGCTCTCGTCTGTCAACGAACTCTTGGATCGCATCGCCGCCCTGGGAGTCGCTACGGACTACAATCAGATTGGGCTTAAAACCGATCTGAGAGAGACTAACTCTCCCCAGGTCACCCACCACGTCGCAGTGGTAGAGGAACAATACAGCGACTTTCCTCCTGTATTAAAAACTAGACATGTCCGGGCTCCTGAACCCTCCACGCCGAATTTCCGCGGAGGAAGGGACTTCGATCGAGCACTGAACTTAAAGTCAGGCATCGGACCGGACTCGTTGGACAATGTCCAGCAATCCAAGCTTCCAAAATTGGAAACTTCACGGCCTTTAAGCCCCAAGATGGGTAGGGATCCGGATTTTATTCCACCCACCCGCCCAGACATATGCGATCTATCTCTAATACGGCAAGAGCCCGCTGAAACAGTACATCACTACTGGGCCAGATTCCTCCTGGTTATGGACAGGATAAAGGACTGCCGAGAGGAAAACGCAATCTCAATCTTTTGCAATAATTGCACGGACAAGGGAATATTGAACGCCATCGGCCGTCGTAAAATCACACGCTTCACCGATCTGACTTCCATAGTACGAAAGTACTGTGCGATGGAGAGTCTCCGGAAAACCGAAAACCAGTTTTGGGACAATCCGGCCCCGAATACAACCCTAGTCCGCAACAAAAGGGTGCATCATACTTAGGCCCCAGATACAAAAACCCAAAAGCAAAAACCCCATAGAGGGCACGGAACCGTACTGGAGGGATGGCTCAGCGGACCCTGTAAGCTTCATAGTACAGAGGGTGCCGTCCCAACACATAGCCTTCGAGCATGTTGGATATTACGGCAGGTGGCCAAAAGTGGGGAGGAGCTTCTAGCCCCGAAAAACCACTCCAACAATACCGGTACGGTATCAACAGTCTTCGAGACCTTTGCATCAAATAATATGCGAAAACGAAAAATCCGCGGCCTCGCCGAAGTCTACCAAGTAGCAACAGCAAATCCATGGAGCGACACAGCCATCACCTTCAACGCCAGCGACGAACCTAAATTCCGAACAGCCCGAGCACCAGCCGCACTGGTGCTTAGTCCCATAGTGGACGGCTTTCGACTTGCAAAGGTCCTCATGGATGGCGGCAGCGGACTAAACCTCATCTACGAGGAAACTCTTCAAAAAATGGAAATAGACTAGAGCCGTATTGAGCGAAGCAGCACAACCTTCAGAGGAATAATCCCTAGCCGGGAGTGCGCTGCACCGGAAAAATCACACTCGATGTAGTGTTCGGCTCGCCGGACAACTACAGATCCGAAGAAGTCACGTTCCAAGTGGCCCCGTTCAACAGCGGATATCATGCTATCTTAGGACGAGAGGCATTCACAATTTTTCAAGCCGTACCCCATTACGGGTACATGAAGCTCAAAATGCCTGGGCCCGGCGGAATAATCACTCTCGCTAGTGATCCGGACATAGCACTCCGCGCCGAAAACAAGACAGCCGCACTAGCCCTGGAGGCACTATCCGAAGCCTTAGCGGCAGAAGAACTCACCGCGCTGCGCTCTACGGTGAATAGGGACGATGTGATACTCGATAAAAGATCCAAGTCCACATCCTTCAAACCAGCAGATGAAATAGTAAAATTCCAGGTCCATCCAACGGACCCAACAAAGACGGCCTCCATTGGGGCACAATTGAACCCCGAGGTAGACGCCGCACTGCGAGAATTCCTTCGGGACAATTGGGACATTTTTGCTTGGCATCCTTCGGACATGCCCGGAATCCCACGCAGATTGGCAGAACATAGCCTAAACATCCTAAAAGGATTCAAGCCGGTCAAACAGGCTCTTCGACGATTTTCCGAACCCAAAAGACAGGCAATGGGAGAAGAGCTAGCCAAACTATTGGAAGCCGGATTCATCAGAGATATCAAACATCCGGATTGGCTAGCAAATCTGGTAATGGTACCAAAGAAGGACAAATCCTGGCGCCTATGTGTCGATTTTAAAGACCTCAATAAGGCTTGCCCAAAGGATCCCTTCCCCCTCCCCCGCATCGACCAAATTATCGATGCTACCGCAGGGCACGATTCGTTGTGCTTCCTCGACGCATACTCTGGCTACCATCAAATCAATATGGCGGAAGCAGACCAAGCCGCAACGTCATTCATCACTCCATACGGACCATTATGCTTCAACACGATGCCCTTCGGACTTAAAAACGCCGGCGCAACATATCAGCGCATGATTCAAACATGTCTGGCTACCCAGATCGGCAAAACAGTCGAGGCATACGTAGACGACGTAGTCGTCAAAACAAAACACGTCGAAACTCTAGTAGACGATTTGAGGCTCACATTCGACAACCTCAGAGCATATGACATCAAGCTGAATCCGGAAAAATGCGTTTTCGGCGTACCAGCCGGAAAGCTGCTGGGCTTCATTGTATCCGGTAGAGGAATTGAAGCAAACCCGGCTAAGATCCGAGCTCTGTCACAGTTGGATATTCCAAAAAACCTCAAACAGATACAAAAATTGACAGGATGCGTGGCAGCCCTAAGCCGTTTTATCTCCCGCTTGGGAGAAAAGGCACTGCCCCTTTATCGCCTCCTTAGGCGCACCGAACACTTCGAGTGGACGGATGCTGCCACTGCCGGACCCAAAGAAATAAAGGCCATATTGGCAAGAAATCCGGTCCTAGCTGCGCCAAATCTAGGCGAACCTATGTTGTTATACATCGCAGCAACACATCAAGTTGTAAGTGCGGTACTCATCGTTGAACGAGAGACAGAAGGGCATAAATTCCCTCTTCAAAAACCAGTGTACTACGTATCCACTGTGTTAACCCCCTGCAAGTCCCGTTACCCGCACTATCAAAAGATAGCATACGCGGTGTTCATGGCATCCGGAAGCTCCGACACTACTTTCAAGAGTGTTCGATAACAGTGGCCTCCGAAGTACCACTCAATGACATTATAAACAACCGCGACGCAACGGGCAGGATTGCAAAATGGGCCATTGAGCTCCTACCATTCGATATAACCTACAAACCTCGGCAAGCTATAAAGTCACAAGTTTTGGCTGACTTCGTCGCTGAATGGACAGAAGCCGAACTCCCTAAAGAGTACGGCGCATACTCCAATTGGACTATGCACTTCGACGGCTCCAAAATGTTGGCCAGACTGGGGGCTGGCGTCGTCTTGACGTCCCCAACCGGGGACACAGTCCAATACGTACTTCAAATAATGTACACGGACTCCAACAACGCAGCCGAGTACGAGGCCCTTCTACATGGTCTCCGGATGGCAATCTCCATGGGCATTCAACGACTAGAGGTGCGCGGGGATTCAGACCTTGCAATATCCCAAATAAACGGAGACTTTGATGCTAAGGATCCAAAAATGGCAGCCTATCGCAATGCTGTCCTAAAAATGTCAGCTCGGTTTGAAGGACTTGAATTCCATCACGTAGCCCGAGAAAATAACCAAGCAGCTGACGTACTGGCACGCATCGGCGCAAAACGTGACGCTGTCCCTCCAAATATCTTCCTGGAGCAGCTCTTCAAGCCGTCCGTACTATGGGAAGGGGAGTCCGGAAATGACAAACCGGAAACAACCGCGACAACCGGCGATTCAGCCGATAACATAACACCTTCAGCCCACGACATAATGGCGTTAATCGCCCCGTGGATAGAACCATTAGTAGCCTATTTGCTTAGACAGGAACTTCCCGAAGACCAAAATGAGGCCCGCTGCATAGTCCGGCGATCGAAAGCCTACAAGGTCCATGAGGGAGAACTTTATAAGAAAAGTACAACCGGATTCCTTCAAAGGTGTATCTCCGAAGAGGAAGGGCGAAACCTCCTGGCTGAAATACATGCCGGACTAGGCGGACACCACGCAGCAGCCCGGGCCCTTGTAGGAAAGGCATTCCGTACAGGATTTTATTGGCCAACGGCCCGGGCAGATGCCCAGGACTTAGTCCAGAGATGCGTCGGTTGTTAGCTCTTTGCTAATCAGAGCCATACGCCACCCACCGCCCTCAAAACTATACCCATTACCTGGCCGTTCGTGGTCTGGGGGCTTGATATGGTTGGACCCCTTAAAGGGGGAACCCACAAGCAAAGGTACCTATTGGTCATGGTGGATAAATTCACCAAATGGATAGAGGCCAAGCCAGTCAAAACTGCAGAGTCCGGACCAGTGATAGACTTCATATCCGGGGTCGTACATCGTTACGGTGTCCCCCACAGCATCATCACCGACAACGGCACGAACTTCACGGCCGACGAGGTTAAGTCATGGTGCAAAAACATGGGCATTAAACTCGATTATGCTTCAGTCTATCACCCTCAAACCAACGGTCAAGTGGAACGAGCAAATGGTCTAATAATGAGCGGCATCAAACCCAGACTAGTGCGGTCACTTACGAAATCCGACACGCACTGGGTAGAGGAGCTCGACTCCGTACTCTGGGGGCTGCGGACAACGCCCAACCGTACTACCGGATTCACACCATTTTTTATGGTATACGGCGCAGAGGCAGTTTTGCCCTGTGACATCATTCATGACTCACCTCGAGTGCGCATGTACGAAGAACGAGAAGCCGAGCTGGATCGGCAGGACAGCTTGGACACATTGGAGGAGGAACGCGACGTCGCCAAGGCTCGTTCCGCATTTTATCAGCAGCAGGCTCGAAGATATCAAAGCAGAGAAGTACGGGCCAAGACCTAAAATGTTGGCTAACTAGTTCTACGCCTGCCGGACAAGAAAAAGGACAAGCTAATGTCCAAATGGGAGGGCCCCTTCATCATCGACCAAGTCCTAACCAGCGGGGCATACCGTCTGCGAAATGCATCGGACAACCGACTCGAGCCAAACCCATGGAACGCAGCCCGCCTCCGAAGATTCTACGCCTAGCGCCGGACTAAGAGTTCGTCCCCTTCCCCCGTCCAAATTTTTTACACTACAGCTGCAATTTGTTTCTCTTTCTTCTCTTAACCTTTTTTCATACAAAGCCCTTAAGGGCCTAATTGCGCATTGTTCGCACACACTTGATGTGCCACCCGCACTCATTATACCAGGGGGCTTCTTTTAAGAAGCTCAATTGTAAGGGCCTCACGCCTAGCACATGTGTCAAGCTTCCACATGTACCTTTTACTCACCATTATATGCATCGATATGACTTAAGTTTTGGCCAAGCTGGGTTGCTTGGCTCCTGTGCTTACCCCTACGTTCCCGATTGTTCGGCTAGGAGGTAAAGGGAGCACCTCTGCGATTGTTACTGCCGGGTCAGCTGGATGTGTACCTCAGACTGGGTGAAGCCGAAAGCTAGCGTTCTTAAGGGAATATTCGGTCGGTGACTTGAAAGATGATTTTTTACATACCTGTTAATCTGCCCCCAGATGTTTTTCTGCTTTTTTCGCAGTCCAGACATGCACTTTAGGGCATGCCTCCCAGGGAAAGGAACCCTTAACGGAACTATTCTCCCTGGAAGATGTTTCTTACTAACCATGTAATATAACATAACTAGTTGGGCACTTGTCTGATAAAGCACTAATGAGCCCTACGCCTGGTCTCCATGCATACCCCGGTTGTTTCTTAACCAAAAAGGTATTTGGACACACTCCGGACTCTAGGGTCCCGAGGTCGAAGCGAAAAGGTCGGCAAAGACAAACGATCTACAATCCGGCTAGAAGGCATTTCACATGTCATTTTCAATACATTATCAAATTTACTGATTGTATTCCTCCTCAATCCCGTCTAACAGGCTGTCTAACTTACAGTCCCGTTGGGAAAATTTAGCAGCCAACTCTACTTGGCTGTATACTAAACTCACAGGGATCTCCTTCCCATCGGGCCCCACCGGTCCAACTTCGGCCATGTGGTTGGGATCCGCCTTCTTGTACCGCATCTTCACCATGGCCCTAGCCTCCCTGGCACCCTGGCGGCAGGCCGAAATCTTCCATAAACAGAAGCGCCGCCGCACTCCCTGGAGTTTCTCCGCAAGCTCCCCAAGGCCCTCGGGTAGGGAGACGGCTGGCCATGATGCCTGGACGACGCCGCTCATCGCCTGCCGAATTCGTTCGACCAGTTGCAACAGCTCGGGAAGTTGATCACCCGTCGATACGGGCATCTCCTCCGCAGGGCGACCTGTGAGTATACCTACAAGACATATTCTGTCAATTGACTTCCTCGTCGAACTCTTCTTTTCAAAGGAGTTCGCTCAAGCACTTACTATAGATGCCGCGACGAAGCCGCTGATTCTCCTTAACGGAGCCGGACAGATCGACCCGAACGCCTTTCAGCTCTTCTCCAAGTTGGGCGTGGGCATCTTGAAGCTTGTTCCTTTCCTGTTGTACTCTATTCAGCACCCTCTCGCCGGGCTTCAGCTGGCGCAGCAGTTCCTGCATGTCCGGATCTTGTCCGGCAGGACCTGCAATGTCATTATTAGACTTATGCGCACGCTGCACAGCGCTTATATTTAACAAAAAAATGTGTTACCAGGAGGGGCCTCTGTGTCTCCTCCTGCGGCAGCAAGTGCGGCCTCAAGTTGGGTCTTGCATTCTTGCAGCTCCTGAGACAGCTGGGCATCCTTCTCGGTAAGGGCCTGCATTTCAAATGATCCTTAAATCAGTTTACATAACTACTTTAAGTCTCGGGGGCTACTGGCATATATAACCATCAAATTCCCTTACCCGTATGTCTTTTACATACTACTCCGTGGCTCTGGTAAAACCATCTTGAGCAGCACGGAGGTGCGTGTCCCCCGCGTTAAAGGCGTTCAGCGCCTCAGGGGAAAAGCACGCTTCACGAAACACTGTCCGGCGGTGCCTATGGTTCATGGCGCTCTCCACCTCAGACTTGGTGGCGGACAGTCTGTCAGCGTCCTCCGTTGGAGGAGTATCCGGCCCGCGCCTTGCGCTTGCCTCCCCCTCCAGGCCGGGCGCTGGAGCCTGGCTGGTATAGGTCGGATCGGCAACCTCTATGCCTGCAGTCCGGCGAGCGCTTTTTCTACTACAAAGATCATGAGCACTCAGACGCTCCCTAGGAACGTTGCTCTGAATATTTAAATACGAACTATACATTTGCGGCGACGTTCCAGTCCATGCCGCGCTCCTTTTCCGCCTGCTGGTCCGGACTGGCCTTTGTTGGTCAGCCGCCGCGGGCTCGGCTTCCCGCCTTGAAGGCGCTTCCTGTAAAACACCATCGTTCGCGAAGGTCGGAAATGGGCAAGGAAGAGATGATGGTGTCTGGACCTTGGTCATAATCACCTGGGAAGCCGGATATAATCCGGGGTAGTCCGCCGTAATGGCGACCAAAGCGTTATCCATGCTGAGCTGGTGGAACACCCCGTTGATCAGCTCCACCTTGATATCCGTATCCTCTTCGGAGGCCGGGTCTTGGGATCTGTCTGGATCCTCAGGTTGCGGAGCCGGACTTACCATGTCCTCCACAATCCGGCGCAGTTCCTGCACCGAAGATATAATGTAAGAGGCTTAAACTTTAAAAGTACGGGTTGAGCCCGTAAAAAGTGTTCGCTTACCCAGCCCCGAGGGTTGTTCATGGAAAACCCATTCAAGGGGTTCGTTCGGAGGAAGTCCTCCTTTTCCCCCTTGTACAGGCTGGACAGGATCTGCACCAGGTCCTCGGTCGAATCCGGCCCTTTGCGGCCATGGCGGGTGGCATCGTCCTCCCCGTTGAAATCCCACATGGGGTGGCCCCTGTATTGCAATGGCTGTACCCCCCGCATGATGCATATTGCCATGATTCCGATCATGGTCAACCCGGAATGGGCTAGTAATCTTATTCGGCCCATCAGGTAATGGACGCTCTTGTCTTCCTCCAATTGGGGACTCCGCGGGCGCCAACTAAGGCATTTCTTCAGAGGAGCAGCACTGAACTCCGGGAGGCCGACCCGGACGGGGTCCGGCAGCGGAGCGTCTTCTATGTAAAACCATTCCGAAGGCCAGTCTTCGGACGTCTTCTTAGGGGTTCCGGATGGATATCCGGTCCCGGCAATGCGCCATACTTCGGCGCCGCCCACTTGATATATGGATCCCTCATGAGAACGGGGTACGAGGCAGAACAACCTCTTCCACAGCGCAAAATGGGGCTCAATGTGCAGGAACAACTCGCAAAGAGCTACGAAACCCGCGATATGCAGGACAGAGGCGGGTGTGAGGTGATGGAGCTGGAGTCGGTAGAACTCCAGGAGCACGCGGAGGAACGGATGTAGAGGAAATCCGAGTCCCCTTATCAGATAGGGGACGAAGCATACCCGCTCCCCTTTGTTGGGACTTGGGGTAGCCTCCGCTTGCTTCCCACCTTGGTAGGTGGCCAGCCCGGCTCGAACCGGGACCATGAAGGCCGGAGGGAGATATCCCCCCGCTTGGAGCTTCATTAGCTCGCTGTGTGGAACAGAGCATCTCCTCCAATCTCCTGGCAGTGGGCTGGGAGCGCAAGAAGAGGAGCCGCGCCGACGGTCCATGGAGGAATGGATTGTTGGGTCAAAGGCACTCCGATGAGTATTCGCCGAAGGAAGTGTTGGGGAACGTAGTAATTTCAAAAAATTCCCTACACACACGTAAGATCATGGTGATGGCATAGCAACGAGAGGGGAGAGTATTGTCTACGTACCCTCGTAGACCGAAAGCGGAAGCGTTATCACAACGCGGTTGATGTAGTCGTACGTCTTCACGATCCGACCGATCCAAGCACCGAACGTACGAAGCCTACGAGTTCAGCACACGTTCAGCTCGATGACGATCTCCGGCCCTTCGATCCAGCAAAGGCTCCGGAGATGAGTTCCGTCAGCACGATGGCGTGGTGACGATGATGATGTTCTACCGGCGCAGGGCTTCGCCTAAACTTCGCGACAATATGACCGAGGTGGAATATGGTGGAAGGGGGCACCGCACACGGCTAAGGAACGATCCGTAGATCAACTTGTGTGTCTATGGGGTGCCCCCTGCCCCCGTATATAAAGGAGGGAGGGGGGAGGCCGGCCGGCCCCTTTGGGCACGCCAAGGGAGGAGGAATCCTCCTCCTAGTAGGAGTAGGATTCCTCCTTTCCTACTCCTACTAGGAGGGGGAAGGAAGGGGGAGAGGGGGGAAGAAAAGGGGGGCGCCGCCCCCCTCCTAGTCCAATTCGGACCAGAGGGAGAGGGGGCGCGCGGCCCACCCTGGCCGCCCCTCTCTCTTCCCACCTAGGCCCATGTGGCCCATTAACTCTCCCGGGGGGTTCCGGTAACCCCCCGGCACTCCGGTTTTCTCCGAAAACTCCCGGAACTTTTCTGGTGTCCGAATATAGTCGTCCAATATATCAATCTTTATGTCTCGACCATTCCGAGACTCCTCGTCATGTCCATGATCACATCCGGGACTCCGAACAAACTTCGGTACATCAAAACTTATAAGCTCATAATAAAACTGTCATCGAAACGTTAAGCGTGCGGACCCTACGGGTTCGAGAACTATGTAGACATGACCTAAAACCATTCTCGATCAATAACCAATAGCGGGACCTGGATGCCCATATTGGTTCCTACATAGTCTACGAAGATCTTTATCGGTCAAACCGCATAACAACATACTTTGTTCCCTTTGTCATCGGTATGTTACTTGCCCGAGATTTGATCGTCGGTATCCAATACCTAGTTCAATCTCGTTACCGGCAAGTCTCTTTACTCGTTCCGTAATACGTCATCTCATAACTAACTCATTAGTTACATGCTTGCAAGGCTTAGGTGATGAGTATTACCGAGAGGGCCCAGAGATACCTCTCCGACAATCGGAGTGAAAAATCCTAATCTCGAATTATGCCAACCCAACATGTACCTTCGGAAACACCTGTAGAGCACCTTTATAATCACCCAGTTACGTTGTGACATTTGGTAGCACACAAAGTGTTCTTCCGGTAAATGGGAGTTGCACAATCTCATAGTTGTAGGAACTTTGTATAAGTCATGAAGAAAGCAATAGCAGTATACTAAACGATCAAGTGCTAGGCTAACAGAATGGGTCATGTCAATCACATCATTCTCCTAATGATGTGATCCCATTAATCAAATGACAACACATGTCTATGGTTAGGAAACATAACCATCTTTGATTAATGAGCTAGTCAAGTAGAGGCATACTATTGACTATGTGTTTGTCTATGTATTCACACATGTATCATGTTTCCGGTTAATACAATTCTAGCATGAATAATAAACATTTATCATGATATGAGGAAATGAATAATAACTTTATTATTGCCTCTAGGGCATATTTCCTTCAGTCTCCCACTTGCACTAGATTCAATAATCTAGATTACATAGTAATGATTCTAACACCCATGGAGTTTTGGTGCTGATCATGTTTTGCTCGTGAGAGAGGCTTAGTCAACGGGTCTGCAACATTCATATCCGTATGTATCTTGCAAATCTCTATGTCTCCCACTTGGACTTGGTCCCGAATGGAATTGAAGCGTCTCTTGATGTGCTTGGTCCTCTTGTGAAATCTGGATTCCTTTGCCAAGGCAATTGCACCAGTATTGTCACAGAAGATCTTCATTGGTCCCGATGCACTAGGTATGACACCTAGATCGGAAATGAACTCCTTCATCCAGACTCCTTCATTTGCTGCTTCAGAAGCAGCTATGTACTCCGCTTCACATGTAGATCCCACCACGACGCTTTGTTTAGAACTGCACCAACTTACAGCTCCACCGTTTAATAAAAATACGTATCCGGTTTGCGATTTAGAATCGTCCGGATCAGTGTCAAAGCTTGCATCGACGTAACCATTTACGACTAGCTCTTTGTCACCTCCATATACGAGAAACATATCCTTAGTCCTTTTCAGGTATTTCAGGATGTTCTTGACCGCTGTCCAGTGATCCACTCCTGGATTACTTTGGTACCTTCCTGCCAAACTTATTGCTAAGCATACGTCAGGTCTAGTACACAGCATTGCATACATGATAGAGCCTATGGCTGAAGCATAGGGAACATTTTTCATTTTATCTCTATCTTCTGCTGTGGTCAGGCATTGAGTTCGACTCAACTTCACACCTTGTAGCACAGGCAAAAATCCTTTCTTTGCCTGATCCATTTTGAACTTTTTCAAAATTTTGTCAAGGTATGTGCTTTGTGAAAGTCCTATTAAGCGTCTTGATCTATCTCTATAGATCTTGATGCCCAATATGTAAGCAGCTTCACCGAGGTCTTTCATTTAAAAACTTTTATTCAAGTATCCCTTTATGCTATCCAGAAATTCTATATCATTTCCAATTAATAATATGTCATCAACATATAAAACTAGAAATGCTACAGAGTTCCCACTCACTTTCTTGTAAATACAGGCTTCTCCAAAAGTCTGTATAAAACCATATGCTTTGATTACACTATCAAAGCGTTTATTCCAACTCCGAGATGCTTGCACCAGTCCATAAATGGAACACTGGAGCTTGCACACTTTGTCACCACCTTTTGGATCAACAAAACCTTCCGGCTGCATCATATACAACTCTTCTTCTAGAAATCCATTCAAGAATGCAGTCTTGACATCCATTTGCCAAATTTCATAATCATGAAATGTAGCAATAGCCAACATGATTCGGACAGACTTAAGCATCGCTACGGGTGAGAAAGTCTCATCGTAGTCAACCCCTTGAACTTGTCGAAAACCTTTCGCAACAAGTCGAGCTTTATAGACAGTAACATTACCATCAGCGTCAGTCTTCTTCTTAAAGATCCATTTATTCTCAATGGCTTGCCGATCATCGGGCAGGTCAACCAAAATCCATACTTTGTTTTCATACATGGATCCCATCTCAGATTTCATGGCCTCTAGCCATTTTGCGGAATCTGGGCTCATCATCGCTTCCTCATAGTTCGTAGGTTCATCATGGTCAAGTAACATGACTTCCAGAACAGGATTACCATACCACTCTGGTGCGGATCTTACTCCGGTAGACCTACGAGGTTCAGCAGAAACTTGATCTGAAGTTTCATGATCAATATCATTAGCTTCCTCACTAATTGGTGTAGTCGTCACAGGAACCGGTTCTCGTGATGAACTACCTTCCAATAAGGGAGTAGATACAGTTATCTCATCAAGTTCTACTTTCCTCCCACTCACTTCTTTCGAGAGCAACTCCTTCTCTAGAAAGGATCCATTCTTAGCAACGAATGTCTTGCCTTCGGATCTGTGATAGAAGGTGTACCCAACAGTCTCTTTTGGGTATCCTATGAAGACACATTTCTCCGATTTGGGTTCGAGCTTATCTGGTTGAAGTTTCTTGACATAAGCATCGCAGCCCCAAACTTTAAGAAACGACAACTTTGGTTTCTTGCCAAACCACAGTTCATAAGGCGTCATCTCAACGGATTTAGATGGTGCCCTATTTAACGTGAATGCGGCCGTCTCTAAAGCATAACCCCAAAACGATAGCGGTAAATCGGTAAGAGACATCATAGATCACACCATATCAAGTAAAGTACGATTACGATGTTCGGACACACCATTTCGTTGTGGTGTTTCAGGTGGTGTGAGTTGCGAAACTATTCCACATTGTTTCAAATGTAAACCAAACTCGTAACTCAAATATTCTCCTCCACGATCAGATCGTAGAAACTTTATTTTCTTGTTACGATGATTTTCCACTTCACTCTGAAATTCTTTGAAATTTTCAAATGTTTCAGACTTGTGCTTCATTAAGTAGATATACCCATATCTGCTCAAATCATCTGTGAAGGTGAGAAAATAAGGATATCCGCCACGAGCCTCAACATTCATCGGACCACATACATCTGTATGTATGATTTCCAACAAATCTGTTGCTCTCTCCATAGTTCCGGAGAACGGTGTTTTAGTCATCTTGCCCATGAGGCACGGTTCGCAAGTACCAAGTGATTCATAATCAAGTGATTCCAGAAGTCCATCAGTATGGAGTTTCTTCATGCGCTTTACATCGATATGACCTAAACGGTTGTGCCACAAATAAGTTGCACTATCATTATCAACTCTGCATCTTTTGGCTTCAACATTATGAATATGTGTATCACTACTATCGAGATTCAATAAAAATAGACCACTCTTCAAGGGTGCATGACCATAAAAGATATTACTCGTATAAATAGAACAACCATTATTCTCTGCTTTAAATGAATAACCGTCTCGCATCAAACAAGATCCAGATATAATGTTCATGCTCAACGCTGGCACCAAATAACAATTATTCAGGTCTAAAACTAATCCCGAAGGTAGATGTAGAGGTAGCGTGCCGACCGCGATCACATCGACTTTGGAACCGTTTCCCACGCGCATTGTCACCTAGTCCTTGGCCAGTGCTCGCTTATTCCGTAGTCCCTGTTTCGAGTTGCAAATATTTGCAACAGAACCAGTATCAAATACCCAGGTGCTACTACGAGCTCTAGTTAGGTACACATCAATAACATGTATATCACATATACCTTTGCTCACTTTGCCATCCTTCTTATCCGCCAAATACTTGGGGCAGTTCCACTTCCAGTGTCCAGTCTGCTTGCAGTAGAAGCACTCAGTTTCAGGCTTAGGTCCAGACTTGGGTTTCTTCTCTTGAGCAGCAACTTGCTTGCCGTTCTTTTTGAAGTTCCCCTTCTTTTTCCCTTTGCCCTTCTTCTTGAAACTAGTGGTCTTGTTGACCATCAACACTTGATGCTCCTTCTTGATTTCTACCTCCGCGGCTTTCAGCATCGCGAAGAGCTCGGGAATAGTCTTGTTCATCCCTTGCATATTATAGTTCATCATGAAGCTCTTGTAGCCTGGTGGCAGTGATTGGAGAATTCTGTCAATGACACTATCATCAGGAAGATTAACTCCCAGTTGAATCAAGTGATTGTTATACCCAGACATTCTGAGTATGTGTTCACTGACAGAACTACTCTCCTCCATCTTGCAGCTGTAGAACTTATTGGAGACTTCATATCTCTCAATCCGGGCATTTGCTTGAAATATTAACTTCAACTCCTGGAACATCTCATATGCTCCATGACGTTCAAAACGTCGTTGAAGACCCGGTTCCAAGCCATAAAGCATGGCACACTGAACTATAGAGTAGTCATCAGCTTTGCTCTGCCAGACGTTCTTAACGTCGTCAGTTGCATCAGCAGCAGGCCTGGCACCCAATGGTGCTTCCAGGATGTAACTCTTCTGTGCAGTAATGAGGATAATCCTCAGGTTATGGACCCAGTCCGTGTAATTGCTACCATCATCTTTCAACTTTGCTTTCACAAGGAACGCATTAAAATTCAACGGAACAACAGCACGAGCCATCTATCTACAAACAAACATAGACAAGCAAGATACTATCAGGTACTAAGTTCATGATAAATTTAAGTTCAATTAATCATATTACTTAAGAACTCCCACTTAGACAGACATCTCTCTAGTCATCTAAGTGATCACGTGATCCATATCAACTAAACCATAACCGATCATCACGTGAGATGGAGTAGTTTTCAATGGTGAACATCACTATGTTGATCATATCTACTATATGATTCACGCTCGACCTTTCGGTCTCTGTGTTCCGAGGCTATATCTGCATATGCTAGGCTCGTCAAGTTTAACCTGAGTATTCTGCGTGTGCAAAACTGGCTTGCACCCGTTGTAGATGGACGTAGAGCTTATCACACCCGATCATCACGTGGTGTCTCGGCACGACGAACTTTGGCAACGGTGCATACTCAGGGAGAACACTTCTTGATAATTTTAGTGAGAGATCATCTTAAATGCTACCGTCAATCAAAGCAAGATAAGATGCATAAACGATAAACATCACATGCAATCAATATAAGTGATATGATATGGCCATCATCATCTTGTGCTTGTGATCTCCATCTTTGAAGCACCGTCATGATCATCATCGTCACCGGTGCGACACCTTGATCTTCATCGTAGCATCGTTGTCGTTACGCCATCTATTGCTTCTACGACTATCGCTACCGCTTAGTGATAAAGTAAAGAAATTACAGGGCGTTTGCATTTCATACAATAAAGCGACAACCATATGGCTCCTGCCAGTTGCCGATAACTTCGGTTACAAAACATGATCATCTCATACAATAAAATATAGCATCACGTCTTGACCATATCACATCACAACATGCCCTGCAAAAACAAGTTAGACGTCCTCTACTTTGTTGTTGCAAATTTTACGTGGCTGCTACGGGCTTAGCAAGAACCGTTCTCACCTACACATCAAAACCACAACGATAGTTTGTCAAATAGACTCCATTTTAACCTTCGCAAGGACCGGGCGTAGCCACACTCGGTTCAACTAAAGTGAGAGAGACAGACACCCGCCAGCCACCTTTAAGCACGAGTGCTCGTAACGGTGAAACCAGTCTCGCGTAAGCGTACGCGTAATGTCGGTCCGGGCCGCTTCATCTCACAATACCGCTGAACCAAAGTATGACATGCTGGTAGGCAGTATGACTTATATCGTCCACAACTCACTTGTGTTCTACTCATGCATATAACATCAACGCATAAAACCTAGGCTCGGATGCCACTGTTGGGGAACGTAGTAATTTCAAAAAATTTCCTACGCACACGCGAGATCATGGTGATGGCATAGCAACGAGAGGGGAGAGTATTGTCTACGTACCCTCGTAGACCGAAAGCGGAAGCGTTATCACAACGCGGTTGATGTAGTCGTACGTCTTCACGATCCGACCAATCCAAGCACCGAACGTACGGAGCCTCCGACTTCAGCACACGTTTAGCTCGATGACGATCTCCGGCCCTCCGATCCAGCAAAGGCTCCGGAGATGAGTTCCGTCAGCACGACGGCGTGGTGACGATGATGATGTTCTACCGGCGCAGGGCTTCGCCTAAACTCCGCGACGATATGACCGAGGTGGAATATGGTGGAAGGGGGCACCGCACACGGCTAAGGAACGATCCGTAGATCAACTTGTGTGTCTATGGGGTGCCCCCTGCCCCCGTATATAAAGGAGGGAGGGGGGAGGCCGGCCGGCCCCTTTGGGCGCGCCAAGGGAGGAGGAATCCTCCTCCTAGTAGGAGTAGGATTCCTCCTTTCCTACTCCTACTAGGAGGGGGAAGGAAGGGGGAGAGGGGGGAAGGAAAGGGGGGCGCCGGCCCCCCCTCCTAGTCCAATTCGGACCAGAGGGAGAGGGGGCGCGCGGCCCACCCTGGCCGCCCCTCTCTCTTCCCACCTAGGCCCATGTGGCCCATTAACTCTCCCGGGGGGTTCCGGTAACCCCCCCGGCACTCCGGTTTTCTTCGAAAACTCCCGGAACTTTTCTGGTGTCCGAATATAGTCGTCCAATATATCAATCTTTATGTCTCGACCATTCCGAGACTCCTCGTCATGTCCGTGATCACATCCGGGACTCCTAACAAACTTCGGTACATCAAAACTTATAAACTCATAATAAAACTGTCATCGAAACGTTAAGCGTGCGGACCCTAAGGGTTCGAGAACTATGTAGACATGACCTAAAACCATTCTCGGTCAATAACCAATAGCGGGACCTGGATGCCCATATTGGTTCCTACATATTCTACGAAGATCTTTATCGGTCAAACCGCATAACAACATACTTTGTTCCCTTTGTCATCGGTATGTTACTTGCCCGAGATTTGATCGTCGGTATCGAATACCTAGTTCAATCTCGTTACCGACAAGTCTCTTTACTCGTTCCGTAATACGTCATATCATAACTAACTCATTAGTTACATGCTTGCAAGGCTTAGGTGATGAGTATTACCGAGAGGGCCCAGAGATACCTCTCCGACAATCAGAGTGACAAATCCTAATCTCGAATTATGCCAACCCAACATGTACCTTCGGAAACACCTTTAGAGCACCTTTATAATCACCCAGTTACGTTGTGACATTTGGTAGCACACAAAGTGTTCTTCCGGTAAACGGGAGTTGCACAATCTCATAGTTGTAGGAACTTTGTATAAGTCATGAAGAAAGCAATAGCAGTATACTAAACGATCAAGTGCTAGGCTAACAGAATGGGTCATGTCAATCACATCATTCTCCTAATGATGTGATCCCATTAATTAAATGACAACACATGTCTATGGTCAGGAAACATAACCATCTTTGATTAATGAGCTAGTCAAGTAGAGGCATACTAGTGACTATGTGTTTGTCTATGTATTCACACATGTATCATGTTTTCGGTTAATACAATTCTAGCATGAATAATAAACATTTATCATGATATGAGGAAATAAATAATACCTTTATTATTGCCTCTAGGGCATATTTCCTTCAGGAAGATGGTGTGATTTGGATCTGGATTTTTGCCTCTTTTGTAGGCAGATGACTTGCACGACTAGGGGGTGAAACATAAAAAACACCCTGGCTTTTCACATTCGTGCGACGCGTGGAGAAAGGCCATTATTGGGCGTAGAAGCCAAGAAGCACAGCATTTATGAGAAAGCCAGACACTGTTCGGCCGGTACATGGAACTTAAAAGGAGAACCCGCCTTGCAACGCCGAAGACTATATACGCGCTGGACTTATCGTCATTGAAGCCTGGTTCGGGGGCTACTGAGGGAGTCCTGGACTAGGGGGTGTCCGGACAGCCGGACTATCATCGTCCGCCGGACTCCAAGACTACGAAGATGCAAGATTGAAGACTCCGTCCCGTGTCCGGATGGGACTTTCCTTGGCGTGGAAGGCAAGCTTGGCGATACGGATATGTAGATCTCCTACCATTGTAACCGACTCTGTGTAACCCTAGCCTTCTCCGGTGTCTATATAAACCGGAGGGCTTTAGTTCGTAGGACACAACATACATTACAACAATCATACCATAGGCTAGCTTTAGGGTTTAGCCTCCTTGATCTCGTGGTAGATCCACTCTTGTACTACCCATATCATCAATATTAATCAAGCAGGACGTAGGGTTTTACCTCCATCAAGAGGTCCCGAACCTGGGTAAAACATCGTGTCCCCTGTCTCCTGTTACCATCCGCCTAGACGCACAGTTCGGGACCCCCTACCCGAGATCCGCCGGTTTTGACACCGACAGGGGGTGCCCCCTTTTAGGGTTCCCCCAAACCCTAGGCGCCTTGGGCCCTGGTGGGGGGGGGGGGGGGCGCACCAGCCCACCTGGGGCTGGTCCCTTCCCACACTTGGCCCACACAGCCCTCTGGGCTGGTGGCCCCACCTGGTGGACCCCCGGGACCCTCCCGGTGGTCCCGGTACGTTACCGATAGCACCCGAAACTTTTCCGGTGACCAAAGCAGGACTTCCCATATATAAATCTTTACCTCCAGACCATTTCAGAACTCCTCGTGACGTCCGGGATCTCATCTGGGACTCCGAACAACATTCGGTAACCACGTACATCTATTCCCTATAACCCTAGCGTCATCGAACCTTAAGTGTGTAGACCCTACGGGTTCGGGAGACACGTAGACATGACCGAGACAACTCTCCGGCCAATAACCAACAGCGGGATCTGGATACCCATGTTGGCTCCCACATGTTCCATGATGATCTCATCGGATGAACCACGATGTCGAGGATTCAATCAATCTCGTATTCAATTCCCTTTGTCTAGCGGTATAGTACTTGCCCGAGATTCGATCATCGGTATCCCGATACCTTGTTCAATCTCGTTACCGGCAAGTCTCTTTACTCGTTCTGTAACACATCATACCGTGATCAACCCCTTGGTCACATAGTGCACATTATGATGATGTCCTACCGAGTGGGCCCAGAGATACCTCTCCGTCACACGGAGTGACAAATCCCAGTCTCGATTCGTGCCAACCCAACAGACACTTTCGGAGATACCCGTAGTGCACCTTTATAGCCACCCAGTTATGTTGTGACGTTTGGTACACCCAAAGCATTCCTACGGTATCCGGGAGTTGCACAATCTCATGGTCCAAGGAAATGATACTTGACGTTAGAAAAGCTTTAGCATACGAACTACACGATCTTTGTGCTAGGCTTAGGATTGGGTCTTGTCCATCACAACATTCCCCTAATGATGTGATCCCGTTATCAACAACATCTAATGTCCATGGTCAGGAAACCATAACCATCCATTGATCAACGAGCTAGTCAACTAGAGGCTTACTAGGGACATGGTGTTGTCTACGTATCCACACATGTATCTGAGTTTCCCACCAATACAATTATAGCATGGATAATAAACGATTATCATGAACACGGAAATATAATAATAATAACTAATTTATTATTGCCTCTAGGGCATATTTCCAACAGGCACACTTTCCTGGGTCATGTCCGGCCTCGGGAGATCAACACGTTGTAGCCCTACCTAGGCCTAACAGAGAGGTCAGCACGCCGGTCTAAATCCTACATGCGCAGGGGTCTGGGCCCATCGCTGTAACCTCCCAAATTTTCAATTTGGAATGTTATACATAGGTCATCATTGCATATCATATTTTATTGTAATTTTGGTAGATCCTAGAAATTTTAAGCAACTCAAGGACCCACGGAGAGAGTTGGGGATTTCGTTTATTTTCATATTTGCATTTTCTCAAATATTGAAAAGAGGATCATTTTCATTTTAATCATTTCCTCTCCGAATATTTCAAATGTTAAAAATAAAAGAGAGGGGATAAAATAACTTCTCCAAAATAAAAGAAATATCGGAGGAAAAATGTTAAGATCAAATAATTATTTTATTTGGATTTTTATTGCTATTTTATTTGAATTATAAAATGTGCATGTTTTCAAAATTGCATTTTTAGGCCAAAAAAATGTTCACTTTGTTCTAAATATTTTATTTAGACTGTGATTTTTTTGGCATTTTTAGATTTTTTTTATATTTTATTAGGATTTTTCTGTTTCGGCGGAATTATTAAAAAAAATCCCGCGGACCGCACTGGGCCGAAGGCCCAGCCGGCCCACCTACGCCGCCGCTTCGCCCGAGCGTGGCCGAGCTGGACTCCCACCAGTGTCCGGACTGCCGCCGTCGCCGCCCGGGGGTGCTCCCTCCCCCAAGTCGGACGCCCCCGACCCCCTTTAAATACCCCGCACCCGCCGCCCCGCAGCCCCGCCCGCAGCCGTAGTCGTCGCCCGCCGCCGTCATCGCTCCTCGCTGCCGCAGCTGAGCCCCGCCGGAGCCCCACCGACGCCGCCGCCCCGCCGGACCTCACCGGAGGTAGTTGCCGCCGCCGCCTCTGTTTCGGTTTATTCTAAAACTGTTCGTTTTTTTAGAAACCTAGATCTGTTTTTGTAAAATAGATCGGTTCGGTTTTTTCGGTTTAGTTGTTTAGCAGACGTTCGTCCGTTCGTTCGTTTTAACGAACGCTGTTCACCGGTTAGGTTCTGTTAACAAACGTTCATTCGTTAGCCTGTTCGTCTCATTTTATTTTCCAGGGTTTATCCGTGATTTTTTCGATCGTGATTTCTGCCCTAATCTTTGATCTAGTATAACTTTTAGCGTGTTTATTCGTATTAGATGAAACCAGCGCCTAAATCTTCGTCTCGAAGCCCTCTTTCTGTTTAACCAACTTGAACAAGATTTTGGTGCTGTAAAATTTGACTTTAGTCCAGATTAGCAAACGAATCTTGTTTCGTTCGTAGTTTGAGTTTCGTTGCTCCGTTTGATTTGATTCTTTTTGCAAACCGGAGTTCTTCAGTTGAACTTTCTGGTTAGATCTTCTTATTTGAGTTTTAACCGTGCTTCTTGTTTGAGTGCTTATGTATGTTATTGTTTGTTCGCGATAGAATTCCCAGAGTGTGAAGCATGCTACTACGAGTCTCTAGGTTTAGTGGATCATCAGCAAGGCAAGTAACACTTTGATCATATCCCTTTATTACCCAGTTTTATGCATTAGTTACAATCCTCAAACATTGCATGGTTAGGATCTGAATAACATGTGGGTTTGGGAAGTAGATGATGAGGTAGAACCTATTGCCCTTTTATTATCAAACCTTTGGGAGTTACTTCTACGAAATGCTTGTCGGCGTTCTGGGAATGAGGGTCCCCAGACTTGCCAGCCTGTGGCCTGCGGCGTGGCTCAAAGGGGGGCCCAGCACGGCCCGTCTTCATCAACACAAGCTCAAGGCCCTCGCGAGGGGCCAAGCCTCGCGGGGCGGACGACAAGGAGCTTCCTCAGGCACGGCCTCATCAGGCTGGCTCACGAGGAGGCGGAGAGACCAAGGCGGGGTACCTCACGAGGTGCCCATGATGCAAGCCATGACGACCAAGGGCGCCAGTCGGGTGCCAGCCCGCGCAGTGTCCTCCTTTTCTCTTTGGTGCAAAGGGAGCAAGCGCAGGCGAGAGCATCAAGCAAATGTTGGGTAACGTAGCAGAAATTCAAAAATTTCCTACATGTCACCAAGATCTATCTATGGAGAAACCAGCAACGAGGGGAAGGAGAGTGCATCTACATACCCTTGTAGATCGCTAAGCGGAAGCGTTCAAGAGAACGGGGTTGAAGTATTCATACTCGTTGTGATCCAAATCACCAGAGATCCTAGTGCCGAACGGACGGCACCTCCGCGTTCAACACATGTACAGCCCGGTGACGTCTCCCATGCCTTGATCCAGCAAGGAGAGAGGGAGAGGTTGAGGAAGACTCCATCCAGTAGCAGCACAACGACGTGGTGGTGGTGGAGGAGCGTGGTGATCCAGCAGGGCTTCGCCAAGCACCGCGAGATATGAGGAGAAAGAGAGGTAGGGCTGCGCCAACAGGAGAAGAACTTCGTGTGTTGGGCTGCTCCTATGCCTCCACTATATATAGGGGGAGAGGGGGCTGCGCCCCCACCTAGGTTTCCACCCCCTAGGGGCGGCGGCCAGCCCTAGATCCCATCTAGGGGGGCGGCCAGGGGGGGAGAGGGGGAAACTTGCCCCCCAAGCAAGGTGGGGCGCCCCCTCCCCAAACCCTAGGCGCCTTGGGCCCTTGTGGGGGGGGGGGGGGCGCACCAGCCCACCAGGGTTTGGTCCCCTCCCACATTTGGCCCATGCTGCCCTCCGGGGATGGTGGCCCCACTTGGTGGACCCCCGGGACCCTCCCGGTGGTCCCAGTACATTACCGATAAAACCCGAAACTTTTCCGGTGACCAAAACAGGACTTCCCATATATAAATCTTTACCTCCGGACCATTCTGAAACTCCTCGTGACGTCTGGGATCTCATCCGGGACTCCGAACATCATTCGGTAACCAGATACAAACTTCCTTTATAACCCTAGCGTCATCGAACCTTAAGTGTGTAGACCCTACGGGTTCGGGAGACATGTAGACATGACCGAGACGTTCTCCGATCAATAACCAACAACGGGATCTGGATACCCATGTTGGCTCCCACATGTTCCACGATCTCATTGGATGAACCATGATGTCAAGGACTCAATCGATCCCGTATACAATTCCCTTTGTCTAACGGTATTGTACTTGCCCGAGATTCGATCGTTGGTATACCGATACCTTGTTCAATCTCGTTACCGGCAAGTCTCTTTACTCGTTCCATAACACATCATACCGTGATCAACCCCTTGGTCACATTGTGCAAATTATGATGATGTCCTACCAAGTGGGCCCAGAGATACCTCTCCGTTTACACGGAGTGACAAATCCCAGTCTCGATTCGTGCCAACCCAACAGACACTTTCGGAGATACCTGTAGTGCACCTTTATAGCCACCCAGTTACGTTGTGACGTTTGGTACACCCAAAGCATTCCTACGGTATCCGGGAGTTGCACAATCTCATGGTCTAAGGAAATGATACTTGACATTAGAAAAGCTTTAACATACGAACTACGATCTTTGTGCTAGGCTTAGGATTGGGTCTTGTCCATCACATCATACTGCTAATGACGTGATCCCGTTATCAACGACATCTAATGTCCATGGTCAGGAAACCATAACCATCTGTTGATCAATGAGCTAGTCAACTAGAGGCTTACTAGTGACATGGTGTTGTCTATGTACCCACACATGTATCTGAGTTTCCTATCAATACAATTATAGCATGGATAATAAACGATTATCATGAATAAGGAAATATAATAATAACTAATTTATTATTGTCTCTAGGGCATATTTCCAACAGTCTCCCACTTGCACTAGAGTCAATAATCTAGTTCACATCATCTTGTGATTAACATTCACACGTCACATCGCCATGTGACCAACATCCAAAGAGTTTACTAGTGTCATTAAACTAGTTCACATCATCATGTGATTAAGACTCAATGAGTTCTGGGGTTTGATCATGTTTTGCTTGTGAGAGAGGTTTTGGTCAACGGGTCTGCAACTTTCAGATCCGTATGTACTTTGCAAATCTCTAGGTCATTCTGTAAATGCTGCTTCCACGCTCCACTTGGAGCTATTCCAAATGGTTGCTCCACTATACGTATCCGGTTTGCTACTCAGAGTCACTTGGATAGGTGTTAAAGCTTGCATCGACGTAACCCTTTACGCCGAACTCTTTATCACCTCCATAATCGAGAAACATATCCTTATTCCTCTAAGGATAATTTTGACCGCTATCTAGTGATCCACTCCTTGATCACCTTTGTACCCTCTTGCCAGATATGTAGCAAGGCACACATCAGGTGCGGTACACAGCATAGCATACTGTAGAGCCTACGTCTAAAGCGTAGGGGATGACCTTCGTCCTTTCTCTCTATTCTGCTGTGGTCGAGCTTTAAGTCTTAACTTCATACCTTACATCTCAGGCAAGAACTCCTTCTTTGACTGATCCATCTTGAACACCTTCCAGATCATGTCAAGGTATATGCTCATTTGAAAGTACCATTAAGCGGTTTTGATCTATCCTCATAGATCTTGATGCTCAATGTTCAAGTAGCTTAATCCAGGTTTTCCCTTGAAAAATACTTATCAAATAACCCTATTTGCTTTTTAGAAATTCTACATCATTTCTGTTCAACAATATGTCAACAACATATACTCATCAGAAATTCTATAGCGCTCCCACTCACTTCTTTGGAAATACAAGTTTCTCATAAACTTTTGTATAAACCCAAAATCTTTGATCATCTCATCAAAGCGTACATTCCAACTCCGAGATGCTTACTCCAGTCCTTAGAAGGATTGCTGGAGTTCTGCATATTTGTTAGCGTTCTTCAGGATTGTCAAAACCTTTTGGTTGTATCACATACAACCTTTCCTCAAGAAAACTGTCGAGGAAACAATGTTTTGACATTCTATCTGCAAGACTTCATAAATAATGCAGTAACTGCTAATCCATTTCCAACAAACTCTTAGCATCACTACGAGTGAGAAAGCCTCATCGTAGTCAACTCCTTGAACTTGTCGGAAAACATCTTAATGACAAGTTGAGCTTTCTTAATGGTGATTCTTACCATCATTGTCTGTCCTTTTAAAATCCATCTGTACCCAACGGCCTTACGACCATCAAGTATTTCTTCCAAAGTCTTGGATCCTTTCTTGGATTTTATGGCCTCGAGCCATTCGTCGGAATCCAGGCTCACCATCGCTTCTCCATAGCTCGTAGGTTCATTGTTGTCTAGCAACATGACCTCTAAGACAGGATTGCGTACCACTCTGAAGTAGTATGCATCCTTGTCACCCTATGAGGTACGTTAGTGACTTGATCCGAAACTTCATGATCACTATCATAAGCTTCTACTTCAATTGGTGTAGGCGCCACAGGAACAACTTCCTGTGCCCTGCTACACACTAGTTGAAGTGACGGTTCAATAACCTCATCAAGTCTCCACTATCCTCCCACTCAATTCTTTCGAGAGAAACTTTTCCTCGAGAAAGGACTCGTTCCTAGAAACAATTACTTTTGCTTCCGGATCTGAGATAGGAGGTATACCCAACCATTTTGGGTATCCTATGAAGATGTATTTATCCGTTTTGGGTTCGAGCTTACCAACCTGAAACTTCTTCACATAAGCGTCGCAGCCCCAAACTTTTAAGAAACGACAACTTAGGTTTCTCCAAACCATTGTTCAAACGGTGTCGTCTCAACGGAATTACGTGGTGCCCTATTAAAGTGAGTGTGGTTGTCTCTAATGCCTAACCCATGAACGATAGTGGTAATTCGATAAGAGACATCATGGTACGCACCATATCCAATAGGGTGCCACTATGATGTTCGGACACACCATCACACTATGGTGTTCCAGGCGGTATTAACTGTGAAACAATTTCCACAATGTCTTAATTGCGTGCCAAAGCTCGTAACTCAGATACTCATCTCTATGATCATATCATAGACATTTTATCCTCTTGTCACGATGATCTTCAACTTCACTCTGAAATTACTTGAACCATTCAATAATTCAGACTTGTGTTTCATCAAGTAAATATACTCAGTATCTACTCAAATCATCCGTGAAGTAAGAACATAACGATATCCACTGCGTGCCTCAGCACTCATTGGACTGCACACATCAAAATGTGTTACTTCCAACAAGTTGCTATCTTGTTCCATTTTACTGAAAAAGGAGGCTTTTTAGTCATCTTGCCCATGTGGTATGATTTGCATATCTCAAGTGATTCAAAATCAAGTGAGTCCAAATGATCCACCTGCATGGAGTTTCTTCATGTGTATACACTAATAGACATGGTTCGCATGTCTCAAACTTTTCAAAACGAGTGAGTCCAAAGATCCATCAACATGGAGCTTCTTCATGCGTTTTACACCAATATGACTTACATGGCAGTGCCACAAGTAAGTGGTACTATCATTACTATCTTATATCTCTTGGCACGAAAATGTGTATCACTACGATCGAGATTCAATAAACCATTCCTTTAGGTGCAAGACCATTGAAGGTATTATTCAAATAAATAGAGTAACCATTATTCTCCTTAAATGAATAACCAAATTGTGATAGACATAATCCAATCATGTCTATGCTCAACGCAAACACCAAATGACAATTATTCAGGTTTAATACTAATCTTGATGGTAGGGGGAGCGTGGGATGTTTGATCACATCAAACTTGGAAACACTTCCAACACATATCGTCAGCTCCCCTTTAGCTAGTCTCCGTTTATTCCGTAGCTCTTTTATTTCGAGTTACTAACACTTAGCAACCGAACCGGTATCTAATACCCTGGTGCTACTAGGGGTACTAGTAAAGTACACATTAACATAATGTATATCCAATATACTTCTATCGACCTTGCCAGCCTTCTCATCTACCAAGTATCTAGGGTAATTCTGCTCCAGTGGTTGTTCCCCTTATTACAGAAGCACTTAGTCTCGGGTTTGGGTTCAACCTTGGGTTTCTTCACTAGAGCAGCAGCTGATTTGCCGTTTCATGAAGTATCCCTTCTTGCCCTTGCCCTTCTTGAAACTAGTGGTTTCACCAACCATCAACAATTGATGCTCCTTCTTGATTTCTACTTTCGCGGTGTCAAACATCGCGAATACCTCAAGGATCATCATATCTATCCCTGATATGTTATAGTTCATCACGAAGCTCTAGTAGGTTGGTGGCAATGACTTTGGAGAAACATCACTATCTCTGGAAGATCAACTCCCACTCGATTCAAGTGATTGTCGCATTCAGACAATCTGAGCACAAGCTCAACGATTGAGCTTTTCTCCCTTAGTTTGCAGGCTAAGAAAATCGTGGGAGGTCTCATACCTCTTGACGTGGGCACGAGCCTGAAATCCCAATTTCAGCCCTCAAAACATCTCATATGTTCTGCGATGTTTCGAAAAACGTCTTTGGTGCCTCAACTCTAAACCGTTTAACTGAACTATCACGTAGTTATCAAAACGTGTATGTCCGATGTTCGCAACATCCACAGACGATGTTTGGGGTTCAGCACACTGAGTGGTGCATTAAGGACATAAGCTTTCTATTGTCCGCATAATCGCTACTATCAACTTTCAACTATATTTTCTCTAGGAACATATCTAAACAGTGGAACTAAAGCGCGAGCTTACGACATAATTTGCAAAGATCTTTTGACTATGTTCAGGATAATTAAGTTCATCTTATGAACTCCCACTCAGATAGACATCCCTCTAGTCATCTAAGTGATTACATGATCCGAGTCAACTAGGTCGTGTCCGATCATCACGTGAGACGGACTAGTCATCATCGGTGAACATCTTCATGTTGATCGTATCTACTATACGACTCATGCTCGACCTTTCGGTCTCTTGTGTTCCGAGGCCATGTCTGTACATGCTAGGCTCGTCAAGTTAACCTAAGTGTTTCGCGTGTGTAAATCTGGCTTACACCCGTTGTATGTGAACGTAAGAATCTATCACACCCGACCATCACGTGGTGCTTCGAAACGACGAACTTTCGCAACGGTGCACAGTTAGGGGGAACACTTTCTTGAAATTTTAATGAGGGATCATCTTATTTACTACCGTCGTTCTAAGCAAATAAGATGCATAAACATGATAAACATCACATGCAATCAAATAGTGACATGATATGGCCAATATCATTTTGCTCCTTTTGATCTCCATCTTCGGGGCTCCATGATCATCATCGTCACTGGCATGACACCATGATCTCCATCATCATGATCTCCATCATCGTATCTTCATGAAGTTGTCTCACCAACTATTACTTCTATTACTATGGCTACCGGTTAGCAATAAAGTAAAGTAATTGCATGGCGTTGTTCAATGACACGCAAGTCATACAATAAATAAAGACAACTCCTATGGCTCCTGCCGGTTGTCATACTCATCGACATGCAAGTCGTGATTCCTATTACAAGAACATGATCAATCTCATACATCACATATCATTCATCACATTCTTGTTGGCCATATCACATCACATAGCATACCCTGCAAAAACAAGTTAGACGTCCTCTAATTGTTGTTTGCATGTTTTACGTGGCTGCTATGGGTTTCTAGCAAGAACGTTTCTTACCTACGCAAAACCACAATGTGATATGCCAATTGCTATTTACCCTTCATAAGGACCCTTTTCATCGAATCCGTTCCGACTAAAGTGGGAGAGACTGGCACCAGCTAGCCACCTTATGCACCAAGTGCATGTCAGTCGGTGTAACCTGTCTCACGTAAGAGTACGTGTAAGGTCGGTCCGGGCCGCTTCATCCCACAATACTGTCGAAACAAGATTGGACTAGTAACGGTAAGCATATTGAACAAAATCAACGCCCACAACTACTTTGTGTTCTACTCGTGCAAAGAATCTACGCAATAGACCTAGCTCATGATGCCAGTGTTGGGTAACGTAGCAGAAATTCAAAAATTTCGTACGTGTCACCAAGATCTAACTATGGAGAAACCAGCAACGAGGGGAAGGAGAGTGCATCTATATACCCTTGTAGATCGCTAAGTGGAAGCGTTCAAGAGAACGGGGTTGAAGGAGTCGTACTCATCGTGATCCAAATCACCGGAGATCCTAGTGCCGAACGGACGGCACCTCCACGTTCAACACACGTACAGCCCGGTGAAGTCTCCCATGCCTTGATCCAGCAAGGAGAGAGGGAGAGGTTGAGGAAGACTCCATCCAGCAGCAGCACAACGACGTGGTGGTGGTGGAGGAGCGTGGTGATCTAGCAGGGCTTCGCCAAGCACCGCGAGATATGAGGAGAAAGAGAGGTAGGGCTGCGCCAACAGGAGAAGAACTTCGTGTGTTGGGCTGCTCCTATACCTCCACTATATATAGGGGGAGAGGGGGCTGCGCCCCCACCTAGGTTTCCACCCCCTAGGGGCGGCGTTCAGCCCTAGATCCCATCTAGGGGGGGGGCAAGGGGGGAGAGGGGGAAACTTGCCCCCTAAGCAAGGTGAGGCGCCCCCTCCCCACACCCTAGGCGCCTTGGGCCATTGTGGGGGGGCGCACCAGCCCACCAGGGGCTGGTCCCCCCCACACTTGGCCCATGCTGCCCTCCGGGGATGGTGGCCCCACTTGGTGGACCACCAGGACCCTCCCGGTGGTCCCAGTACGTTACCGATAAAACCCGAAACTTTTTCGGTGTCCAAAACAGGACTTCCCATATATAAATCTTTACCTCCAGACCATTCCGGAACTCCTCGTGACGTCCGGGATCTCATCCGGGACTCCGAACATCATTCGGTAACCACATACAAACTTCCTTTATAACCCTAGCGTCATCGAACCTTAAGTGTGTAGACCCTATGGGTTCGGGAGACATGTAGACATGACCGAGACGTTCTCCAGTCAATAACCAACAGCGGGATCTGGATACCCATGTTGGCTCCCACATGTTCCACGATGATCTCATCGGATAAACCACGATGTCTAGGACTCAATCGATCTTGTATACAATTCCCTTTGTCTAACGGTATTGTACTTGCCCGAGATTCGATCGTCGGTATACCGATACCTTGTTCAATCTTGTTACCGGCAAGTCTCTTTACTCGTTCCGTAACACATCATCCCGTGATCAACCCCTTGGTCACATTGTGCACATTATGATGATGTCCTACCGAGTGGGCCCAGAGATACCTCTCCATTTACACGGAGTGACAAATCCCAGTCTCGATTCGTGCCAACCCAACAGACACTTTCGGAGATACCTGTAGTGCACCTTTATAGCCACCTAGTTACGTTGTGACGTTTGGTACACCCAAAGCATTCCTACGGTATCCGGGAGTTGCACAATCTCATGGTCTAAGGAAATGATACTTGACATTAGAAAAGCTTTAGCATATGAACTACGATCTTTCTGCAAGGCTTAGGATTGGGTCTTGTCCATCACATCATTCTGCTAATGATGTGATCCCGTTATCAACGACATCTAATGTCCATGGTCAGGAAACCGTAACCATCTGTTGATCAATGAGCTAGTCAACTAGAGGCTTACTAGGGACATGGTGTTGTCTATGTACCCACACATGTATCTGAGTTTCCTATCAATACAATTATAGCATGGATAATAAATGATTATCATGAACAAGGAAATATAATAATAATTAATTTATTATTGTCTCCGTTGGCAGGCGCCCTCGTCGTTCCCCGTCACCTGCCGTCAACGCCGCCACCGGCCCGGCGGGGAACGAGCAGCAAGCATCGTCCTAGCATCCCTCCGTGAGGCAAGACGGCCGCACTGCTACCCCCTCGCTCACCCCAGCTGGTTCTTCGTCTCGCGCATTCCATGTGCCCATGGAGGCTCGAGCTGTGCTCATCGCGGCAAACGAGCTCGTGCGCTACCGTCCCGTCGACAACATCTACGAAGAATGGCTCGACCGCGTCACCAAGCTCGTCCGTGCCGCAGGGGGCTCTCCTGCGCCGTCCGTCCCGCTGCACCGCACCCCGCCCTGCACGGGCGACGAAGCTCCGGGGGCGCCATAGCCGCCTTCCCCTCAAGAAGGCGCCCTGGCCCCAAGGCGCGTGGCCCCTGGGCGGAACCCGCTCCGTCAGGCGCCAGCGCGGCAAGAGCAAAGCTGCCAAGAAGTCCCTCGCCCACAAGAAGCTGCCCGAGCGCTCCCTGCTCCGGCTCGTCGCGACCATGTTCCTGCTCCAGCACGTCAAGACCCCGCACTGCTCCCAACTGCAGCACATGGGGACCCGCAGGACCAAGCTCTTCGTCACCCAAGGCCTCCCGTGGCCACAGCAGGCTGCCGCGCCTTCACCACCGAGCTGTGCAGCGTCGCGTGGCCCGGCAAGTTCAAGCCAGACCTACCTCCTCGCTACGACGGTACAGCTGACCCCGCAGAGTTCCTCCAGCTCAACGAGCTGGGCATTGAAGCTGCCAACGGAGACGAGAAGGTCATGGCGAACTGGTTTCCCATGGCGCTCAAGGACGGGGCCCACACCTAGCTCCTGAACCTGGCTCCAGGCACGATCTCCTCCTGGGACGAGATGCGCACCCGCTTCATCGCCAACTTCCAGGGTACTCGCGACCGGCCACCCGCCGTGAGTGACATGCGCCGTATCAAGCAGCAACCAGGGGAAACCCTGCAGAAGTACATCCAGCGCTTCAACAACGCACGCCTCAAGATTCCCAAGGTGACCGAGGAGGCCATCATCTCGGCCTTCTCCGACGGCGTGCGCGACGTCAAGATGAAGGAGGAGCTGGCGATGCATGAAGACCTGTGCACTTCCTTGGAGCTGTTCAACTTGGCGACCAAGTGCGCCAGGGCTGAGGAAGGGCGTCTCTCCCTCCTCAAGCTGCCTGCCGCAGACCCAGAAGAGAAGAAACCCAAGGCCAAGGACGTGAAGCGCAAGGGGGCTGCCGTGCTCGCGGCAGAACCAGACACCAAGCGGGGCAGAGATCAGCCCGGATCCTCCAAGGGCAGTCGGTACTGCGTGTACCACGACCTCCACACCCACAATACCAATGAATGCCAAGAGATCCAAGCCGTGCGTGAAGGAAGGATCGGCCGATGTCCCGACCGCAGCGACCGGGGCTACGGTCGAGGAGGAAGGAACGCAGGACGCTGGGAAGACCGCGGCCCTCGCCAAGGGTGGCACGACCAACCTCGCGAGGATCGCTGGCAGGACCCGCCTCGCGAGGGAGACTGGAGGGATCAGCCTCGCGAGGATCACCCGCAAGGCAACACAGACCTTCCTCCGTTGCCGTCGCAGCGCATCAAGACGAGGGGGCTGGGGGCTTCCAAGAGCCACGTGCGATCGCCTGCATCCTGGGCGGAGCTCAAGCCCCAGCCTCTCAACGCATCTTCAAGCAGTTCGCCCGCGAAGTAAATGCAGTCCTCCCCAAGCTCGAGGCCACACGCCCTCTCAGGTGGTCGGCGTGCACCATCACGTTCAGCTCAGCGGATCAGCTCAAGTGCGCGGCCATAGCCGGAGTCCTCCCAATGCTTTGTTCCCCAATCATCAGCAATGTGCTAGTCACCAGGACCCTCATCGATGGCGGGGCAGGGCTCAACGTCCTGTCCGTGGAAACATTCAACAATCTCCAAGTGCCCTACAGCTGGAGTCACCGACGGCTCCACGGTCCCGATTGGGCAGGTCCACCTCCCTGTCACCTTCGGGGCGGGCGACAACTACCGCACTGAACTCATCGACTTCGACGTCGCCCACATTCGCCTGCCATGCAACGCCATCCTCGGGTACCCAGCGCTGGCCAAGTTCATGGCCGTAACCCACCACGGCTACAACATCCTCAAGATGCCAGGAAGTGGTGGAGTCATCACGGTACCCTGCGAAGAGAAAGACGCGGTGTGCTCCCTGGAACGAGCCTTTCAGGCCGCATCACTGGAAGACCCAGATCGTGGAAGCAGGAGGCTTCCCAAGACCGCCCCCAGGAAGAAGAAGACATCATCCGGCCCGGCCCCTCAGGAGGCAGGCCCCTCAGGGCCCGCGCCTGCCCAGGGGGAACCTCCTTCCATCCCATAGGGAAGCACGCCTGGCGCCCTCCTCAGGCAGGGCTCGGGGGCTCTCCCCTGGAGGGCCGTCGACCTTGCCAAGGTCACGAGGGAGGCGCTAGGGCACCACTTGGAGGCGTGCTTCGAAGCACGTTTCCCTCAAGAAGGAGCAAGGCAAGGAGTGCCAAACCCTCAGGAGTTCGTCAGCAAGACCATTCAGGAGCTACAGAAGTCAAGAGTCATGAGAGGCAGCCGCCGCTTGCCCGCTGTGGCTCCCCATCCAGGCGAGGATGGTGGGCTGCGTGTCTGCATCGACATACCAGGGCTCAACGGAGCCGCCTCTCAGGAACGCCTCTGGCCCTCGCAAGTGGGGCGCTGCGAAGGTCCACCCTACAGCTCGGCTTGCCAAACGCGGCTGCGGTGCGTCAGCGCCTCATAAGGAGCATCCTGGAGGCACAGGAGGCCAGGCATTCTGCAGTCCTGGCGGAGATGGAGATGGTTTGCGAGGAGCCACCAGTGCCCCCGGAGCCTCCCGAGGCTCCTGGGCCTGGGGGCTCGTGAAGATCGGCTCCCGCAGCCCGCTACGCCTGCTGCTTCAACACCCGTTCATCGTCAACACTATCAGGTGACATCTTTCAAGTTCCGTTTCCAGCTGGGAGCGCCCCCCAGGGCTGCATTATTCCCAGGCCGCATGGGTCCGTCCCTGCGGCGTGTATCCCTTTTATTTCATGTTCTTAGCCTACTTTGTTGGGGGTGCCCCTCGGGCTGCATCATCCCCAAGTCGCTCGGGTCAGACCCAGTGGCGTGTACCCCTCTTGTGTTTATCTTCGGGCCATGCATTCGACCCATCATGCTTGTTATTTGAGGCCTGTCCGTGGCACCTTTTCTTCCTTGATGTCGGCAGCTTGCGCGTTAAAGGGGGGGGGTACCTGAGCATCGCGACTCAGAGCTCCTACCGGCTCTCCAGCCCTCACCCTCTGGCCTTGTCCACGGCATCGCGACCTGGCATACCAGTGACGACTGAGACCAGCTCGAGGGCCGGGACCCGAGGACATAGAGCTTCAACATCTAACCAAGCTTGCACGTTAAAGGGGGGGTACCTGAGCATCGCGACTCAGGGCTCCTACCGGCTCTCTAGCCCTCACCCTCTGGCCTTGTCCACGGCATCGCGACCTGGCATACCAGCGACGGCTGAGACCAGCTCGAGGGTCGGGACCCGAGGACGTAGAGTGTCAGCATCTAACCAAATTTGCAGGAACACATCCCAAGATAAGGCCCAGTGCCAGGCGCAACCCGCCTTGAGGTAGGGCCCCGTGAGTCCCGCGCTGGCTCACGGGTGCCCAGATACACCTCACCAGGCCCTGCCGTGCTAGCCACGTGTCAGGGCGGGGCTGTACACGCCCCGGGGGCTCCTCCCGGAGGGGAGCCCCCTCCCACGCACCAGTGGAAGCACCATGCTCCGTGCTGGCTGACGACACTGTCGAGGAGCGGCTATGCCCGTACACATACAGAAGCGCTATGCTCCGCGCTGGTGATAAACAACTGAGGGTGGCCCCCGGGCCGCATCAACCTCAGGGAGCCCAGAGCTCAGGGTCTAGCCTCATCGCAACGCCTCCCCTCGGGAGTGCCGCGCGAGGGGGCTGGGCACGGGGGCTGCGCCTGGGTCACGCCCGGACGCACGCCACCCAGCCAGGCCCCCCGGGCGTGGTTCGTCGCACGCCCCTCCCCGAGTGGAGCCAAGGTACGAAGGCCGTTTGAGCGTCAAGGGCGATTCCTGAGCATCGCGACTCAGGAGCCTAACTGGTCACGTAGCCCCTCACTCCTTAGTTCCGAAACGCTAACGACGGTTGAGGTATGTGCAGGGCCGGGCTCTGCAGACGTAGAACGGTAGATCCACCCACATCTCACCTCCCTAAGGAGTCACCCCCACATCTCACCTCCCTACTTGCTGTTCGAGCGCCAAGGGGGACTCCTGAGCATCGCGACTCAGGAGCCTAACTTGTCACATAGCCCCTCACTCCTTGGTCCCGTCCTGGTTTCCGGTCGGGGCTAACGGCGGCCGAGGTATGCACGGGGCCGGGCTCTGCCGGCGTAGAACATAAGCAAGTAGGAAGGAACAACGCAAATTTCAAGGAATTCAAAAGCAAATATTACAGTCCATACTGTTATCACAACACCAAATGCAAGTTTTAACGCCTCCCCGAGGCATGGTACATGTGCAGTAATTAAAAGCAGGATGGGAGCCACAACGGAGTCACTTGCCGGCGGTGGAGCTGCGCGGAGCGGGTTCGCCTCGTGGAGCTGCAGGGTTAGCAGCGCCCCGCTTCGGCTTGGTGCTGAAGGCCCGGAACTTCCCCAGCAGAGCCTCCGCGCGACCCTTCACGGCCAGCAACGGCAGCGGCAAGCTCGCCGCTCGCTGGCTCCAGCAGGCTGTCGAGGTTGATGTTGGGGTCGCAAAGATAGATGTGGGTAAGGACCCGCGTTAGCGCTGCAGACGACAAGGCACGCGCCTCGGCCTCAGCCGTAGGGCCAAGGCCAAGGGTGACATCTTCAAGAGCACGAACCAGGAAGGGAAGCAGCTTGGCGGGGCCATCCTCGGTGCCGGCCAGCGGGCTCTCTAGGCCGCTGTCATAAAGCGTCTTCAGCAAGGTGCGAGCCTTCACCTCCATCTCCGTGAAGGCCACGCGATCCTCGGCAAGAACCTGTGCCTTGCCGTCCAGCTCGACCTTCCTCGCCTCCAACTCTTGCTCCAGCGCGCCTAGGCGGTCGCGGCGCCTCTTGAGCTTGGCGTCCCGATATTTGACGGCCGCCTCGTGAGCCTTCATGCCTTCCTCCTGCTCTTGGCGAAGGCGGGACTCCTCGGTGAGCTGGTCCCGCAGGCCCTGCAGCTCGCTCTCCAGCGCCTTGCAATGACCTCGGACATCAGCCACCTCCCCCAAGGCGGCGTCGCGAGCAGCCTTCGCCCCAAGGACGGACTGCCTCTCCTCGTCACAAGCCGTCGAGGCCTTGACCAGCGCCGCCCGAATCGAAGCATCGGAGCGAATCCAGCCAGAAGTCAGCTCCAAGCGCCCGGCCACTAAACGAGGGTCGGCGCCCAGAAGATCCTGCCGCAGACGGTCCAGTTCGGCAGCAGCATGATCCAGAACAGTAGGAGGAGTCGGGGAAGCAGCAGCCGGTGGAGTAGGAGGAGAAGATGGCAGCATAACCATAGTATCCTAAGGTGGAGCATGCTGCGCCTCAACGGCTGTGGTGGCGGCATCAGGCAAGGGCACCTCGGAAGTCGCTTGGGCCGTGGGGGCTGAGTTTGCCCCGGCCGGCTCAGCCAGGCCTCGCGAGGACGCCCGGGCAGGAGAGGCCCGTGGGTCACGGTCACCTCCTTTCGCGGGCAGAGGCGCTGCCCCGGATGGAACCTCAGTAGCTCCCTTCGACTTCTTTGCCGCGGGCGCCAGCCTAGCCAGGAGATACGGACGTCAAGCCTCAGCAACAGAACAAGAAATAAGACAGGAATCAAGCACTTACAGGTCATCACTCGCGAGCTCGAGCAGCCTCCGGCCGTACTTGAATCCCGAGAGCCGACTGCAAGGATCAGCCTCAAGGAGCTCGGGAGCAGGAGGCGCGTCCGCGGATCGCCTCAGGGCCGGGGCAGACCCGCGGGGGATCAGCCCGGCCCTGTCCTTCTTCGGGATCGGGGGCATGCCTGGCAGGGGACGGCCGGCGCGTGCGGGGTAGCATCGGCGGCCTCTGGCAGCAGCCAAGGCTGTAGCAGCAGAGAGTAGCAGTGCAGACTGGCAGCGGGCGGTAGGGACGGGGCGGAGCGCAGGCAGCGCACGACGAGAACGGGCGCGAGCGCAAGCGGGCGCCAGTTTGTGGGCCGAGCGTGGCGTGTGCGGCCTCGAGGCTAGCAGGGGAGGGGCATACAACGGAGGTGGCAGCGAGCACTCAGCGGGGCGAGGTGCGGTATAGGGGCCAGCGGTGGGCGTGACCGAGTGAAGTGGACCGCTGGCAGGGTCACGATCGATGCACCAAGCGCGAGTACGGCGGTGTGCGGGGAAAAAGGGGGTGCTGCTCACCCTCGTTGGAGGGGATCAGGGTGGTGTGTCTTGAACTAGACCGGAGAGGAAGAGGCGGGGACGGAGGAGCGCGACATCGGGGCGGCTCCGGGGCGACGTGGCGGTGGCAGGGGTCGAGCGCGGGTCCTCCGGAGCCAGGGCAGCGGTGATGCAGTGTGTGTCGTGGGCGTGTAGGAGGGAGGGCAGCGCCAGGAGGGAGATAAGGGAGCGAGGTGGGGATTGGGGGCGAGTGGTGGGGTGCTAGGGTTAGGTGGGTTGGGGAGGCCATATGGCCAAGGGAGTGGGTGGGTCGGCCAGCTGGCCCGCTGGGCCTCTCGGCCCAGCGAGGGGTAGCTGGTCTTTTGATCCTGAAAGGATCGAGAAGAGGTGTCTAGAGGGGGGTGAATAGACCCTTAACACACAAAGTTGACCGTTTTTAGGTTTTTCAAGTTTAGGTGGAGTTTACGCACAATTTTAACCATTCACAATACATATCAAGCAAGCATGTAAAGAGTATATGGGCAGCGGAAAGTAAAGCATGCAACTTGCAAGAAAGTAAAGGGATGGGATTGGAGTGTGCAAACACAATTGGAGACACAGATGTTTTTGGCGTGGTTCCGATAGGTGGTGCTATCGCACATCCACATTGATGGAAACTTCAACCCACGAAGGGTAACGGTTGCGCGAGTCCACGGAGGGCTCCACCAACGAAGGGTCCACGAAGAAGCAACCTTGTCTATCCCACCATGGCCATCGCCCATGAAGGACTTGCCTCATTAGGGTAGATCTTCACGAAGTAGGCGATCTCCTTGCCCTTACAAACTCCTTGGTTCAACTCCACAATCTTGTCGGAGGCCCCCAAGTGACACCTAACCAATCTAGGAGACACCACTCTCCAAAAGGTAATAGATGGTGTGTTGATGATGAACTCCTTGCTCTTGTGCTTCAAATGATAGTCTCCCCAACACTCAACTCACTCTCATAGGATTGGATTTGGTGGAAAGATGATTTGGGTGGAAAGCAACTTGGGGAAGGCTAGAGATCAAGATTCATATGGTTGGATTGGAATATCTTGCTCTCAACACATGAGTAGGTGGCTCTCTCTTAGAAAATGAGTAGTAGAAGTGTAGGCACGTTCTAATGGTTTCCCTCACGAATGAGGAGAGGGTGGAGGGGTATATATAGCCTCCACACAAAATATAACCGTTACACACAATATATCAAACTCGGTGGGACCAAATCAGAAACCTTGGTCGGACTGATTTAGTACATAATGTGACCGTTAGGCAATTTCGGTGGGACCGATATGATAAACTCGATGGGACCAATGTGCAAGGGTTAGGGTAAAACCTCATCGCAGTTTGATCGATTACACAACTTGGTGGGGCCAATTTGGTAATAAGCAAAATTGAGACTTGGTCAGGCAAACTTGGTGTGACCGATTACATCTTCTCGGTGGGACCAGAAGTATTGCAATAGACAACAGAGAGTTTGCAAGCCCATCTCGGTGAGACCGAGATCCCATCGGTGTGACCGAATTGATTAGGGTTTCTAGCAGTGGCTATGTCAACTGAACTCGGTGGCGCCGGATGGATCAAATCGATGGGGCCGAGTTTGACTTTTGGTTTTGGACATATGTGGATATGAGAAAGTGGTTGAGGGCTTTGGAGCATATCACTAAGCACTTTGAGCAAGCAAGCCATTAAGCAACACCTCATCCCCTTTTAATAGTATTGGCTTTCCTATAGACTCAATGTGATCTTGGATCACTGAAAATAGAAAATGTTGAGTCCTGAGCTTTGAGAATGAGCCAATCCTTTGTCCTTAGCACCTTGAAGGGGTTCCACATCCTCTTGTCCATGCCACTCCACTGTTGGACTTATCTAAAATATACTAGATGAAAGTATTAGTCCAACAAGAGATATGTTGACATTAATTACCAAAATCACCCAGGGAGCACTTGTGCTTTCAATCTCCCCCCTTTTTGGTAATTGATGACAACATACATCAAAGCTTTAGACAGAGATATAGAGAAAGGCAAGTAAAGCTTTGGAAAGACATGTAACATGCATAGGCTCCCCCTACATGTATGCAATCATGTAAATGTGGAACATAAGATCATGTGAGTTCATAAACATGAAAGAGCAGACAATGAGTTACATGTATGTTGGCTATATGCATCAGAGCAAATGGTGTGAATATGAGAAAGTACCTTCATGCTCATGAGTCCTTCTTGCAAACAGTATGTACATCAGCAATAGATCCTCATGCACATGAGTGTGATGCATATACTTACCTTGTGGTCATGAACTAGCTTTGGAAGACATGAACCTGAGTAAACAAGGTTAGACAACACAGAAACATCCACTAAGCGGAGCAAGAGCAGTAAACCACAAGAGTACCAAGATATGGGATGACATGTATAGAGTGAGTACTAGGTACTCTATTTGAGTGTAGACATGTCCCCAAAGATAAAATATGCAATGTATTCAAGATTTCCTTCCTTCCCTTAGATGTTTTGCTCCCCTTGAATCTTATAATGGATATTGGAAGAAGATAGGGAAAGAAAATCATAGCAAAGCAAAGTAAACATAGAAACAACATGAACATGTCTTTCCCCTCTAAAGACATGTAACTTCTCTCATCTTTGAATACCAAGCAACTGGGGTCTCTTTATGAAAAGAATATATCTCTCCCCTTGTTGCTCTCTCCCCCTGTTGGAGTGATTAAGCTTTGATGTGAACTCTCTCTCCCCCTTTGACATCAATTTCCAAGAAGGATGCAATGCAAATAGGTTTGGTCCTTGAGTCACAGAGGAAAGAAGCACATAGAATATGATGCTGGTAGAGGTAAGAATCATCGAGTGGAGCTGGAATAAAATGTGCAGAATGCAAGTGACTGAGTGATTTCTCAGCATTGAAATCGGCTACACCGAGTTGATTCTTTCGGTGGCACCGAAAAGTTTCGGTTTAACCGAAAGAGGCAAGTCGGTTTGTCCGAGTTCATCACAGAGAAAATGCACTAGTCAGCTCAGCTCACTAAGCAAATAAGACCTCACAAGGATTTGCAAGGAATGAACTAAAGGATTTGCAAGAATTGGGTGTAGAGATATGCAGAACAGAAATAAAAGAAAATAAAGCTAGATGAAGTTTTTCTTAAAAGGGAACAAATATGCATGAGACAAAATGCAAGAACGAGGAGAAACACTAGAGAACTTCATCTAGAATTGGTCGGCGACAAAGTCACCTATGTTAGAGTATATTGACTTATGAGTCAAGTGAGGACACTTGATCATAGGTCATACTCATCGTTTAAGCTCAGAATGTGGTTTCCATTTTTCATTAAGATCTTGATGTATTCACATCTTGTTGAGTTGCTTTGACCCATGTCTTGGGGTAAAGCTTCTCTAAGATGGAATAACATACCTTGGGCGGTGGTGTTGATCTTGATCATGTAGTTGAACTTGTGTGGGATGCTCAAGGTTGATGTAATTCATTTGGAGCACCACTTGTAATTGGAGTTCATCTACCTACATGGATTAGATTTGCAAGGAAGCGCACTTGTGTATCCAAAATGACAATCATGAAATTTTACTTAGGAATTTGTCAAAGGATATGTTTGAAGGGTTTCATGCTTCCTTGTCTTCAACCACCGTAAAGTAGATACTTGGTGATGTAGAGATTGCTCAAGATATAATGAGTTGCAGTCTCATAGATTTAGATCCATCCAAGTACCTACATGGGTTAGATAACGTGCAAGGGTGCAAAAGTATCCAAGATATATGATTATCATCATAAGAGAAATATCAAGGATTAGTCATAGGCTCATGTCTTGCATGTATCCAAATGGAGTTCCTACTCCAAGTTTGAGGCATCAATGATGTTCAATTCACCTCTCAACCTGAAAAACACTTTCTCATCAAGTGGTTTAGTGAATATATCCACCAATTGCCTGTCGGTGTGAACAAGCTTAAGGTTAATATCACCCTTAGCAACATGATCTTCAATGAAATGATGACGAACTTCAATGTGCTTAGTTCGAGAGTGTTGCACGGGATTGTGAGAAATCTTAATAGCACTTACATTGTCACAAAGCAAAGGAACATGTTTCACATATATCCCATAATCTTTAAGAGTTTGGGTCATCCAAAGTAATTGAGCGCAACATGATCCGGCGGCAATGTATTCCGCTTCAGCGGTAGATAAGGATACCGAGTTTTATTTCTTGGAGGACCAAGACACAAGATATCTACCAAGAAATTGACAAGTACCCGAAGTGGACTTTCTATCAACCTTGTCACTGGCATAGTCCGAGTCGGAGTGGCCGACAAGATTAAAAGAGGCCCTCTTCGAATACCAAATGCCAAAGTTCGGTGTAAGTATTAAGTATCTCACTATCCTTTTCACGGCCTTAAGATGACATTCTTTAGGGGTCGCTTGATATCGTGCACACATGCACACACTTAGCATAATATCGGGACGAGAGGCACATAGATATAATAATGAACCAATCATAGAGCGGAAACCTTTTGATCAACGGGTTCACCGTCTTTGGTCAAGTCAAGGTGTCCACTAGTAGGCATGGGCGTACTCATACCTCTGCATTCTTGCATATTGAACTTCTTGAACAAGTCCTTGGTATACTTCATTTGAGAGATAAATGTACCTTCCTTAATTTGCTTGATTTGCAAACCAAGAAAGAACTTGAGTTCACTCATCATGGACATCTCAAACTTCTCCGACATAAGCTTCGCAAACTTCTCACTAAAATGAGGGTTAGTAGATCCAAATATAATATCCAACATAGATTTGGCACACAAATAATTCTCCATCAACCTTTTTAGGGAAAAGAGTAGAATCAATTTTTCCAATCTCAAAGCCTTTTTCAATAAGGAACTTGGTCAAGCATTATACCATGCTCTAGGAGCTTGTTTAAGACCATAAAGAGCTTTGTGAAGTTTGTAAACATGATTAGGTTTCTTGGGATTAACAAAGCCGGGAGGTTGTTTAACATAAACTTCCTCCTCAATTTCACCATTTAGAAAAGCACTTTTAATGTCCATTTGGTATAAAGTGATATCATGGTGATTAGCATAGGCAAGTAAGATGTGAATGGACTCAAGTCTAGCAACGGGGACATATGTCTCACCATAGTCCATACCTTCGTTTTGAGTGTAGCCTTGGGCAGTGAGACATGCTTTGTTGCGAACTACTTGTCCATATTCATCTTGCTTGTTGCGAAAGACCCATTTGGTACCGATGATGTTGTGGTTGTTGTCGGGCTTCTCGACCAACGTCCACACTTGGTTGTTCTCAAAGTTGTGTAGTTCTTTGTGCATGGCGTTTATCCAACCCGGATCTTCCAATGCTTCTTAAACCTTCATGGGTTCAATGCTAGATATGAATGAATAATGTTCACAAAAGTTAGCTAAACGAGATTTAGAGCGAGTGATTCTCCCGGTTTGGATATCATTGTAGATTTGCTCGACGGGATGGTCTCTAGCAACTCTTGCTCGGACTCATGAGAGCTTTTGCTTTGATCGGGGTGGAACATCTTCTTCATCATCTCATTCTTCTTCTTGGCCTTCTTCATTTTTGACGTTGTCATTCTCTCATCGTGGTGGAGAAGGAGGTTGATGTGGTTCATCATGGTGTACTTCCTCGTTTTCTTCATCTTGGTGTGTCCCACTTGTAGATGCTTCCATATCAACTCTTGGTTCACCTTGTCGTGAGGTAGAATCTTCCACTTGGACGGACGAGGTACTCTCCTTCACCTCCGTTAGACGAACCTTGCCAATAGACAAGTCTTGGATTGCTTCAGAAGGATCTTTATCTCCTACATCAATTGGCAATTGCTCTACTTGCGAGCCGTTAGATTCATCAAACTTCACATCTACCGTCTCTTCAACCTTTCGGGTGAAATTGTTGTAGACACGGTAAGTGTGAGAGTTTGAGCCATAACCAAGTAGGAATCCCTCATGAGATTTAGGAGCAAATTTCGAACGACGATGCTTATCAAGAATGTAGCACTTTGAGCCGAATACTCGAAAGTATCCAACTTGGGGTTTGTTACCGGTGAGGAGCTCGTATGCCGTCTTGCCGAGTAGCTTGTGAAGATACAAGCGATTTGTCACATGACAAGCTGTCTCAACCGCTTCCGCCCAAAAGTGCGTTGGCGTCTTGTACTCATCAAGCGTCGTTCTTGCCATTTTGATGAGCGTCCGGTTCTTCCTCTCAACAACTCCATTTTGTTGAGGTGTGTACGTATCCGAGAACTCATGTGAAATCCCTTCTTCGTCAAGAAAGGTGTCCACATTGGCGTTCTTGAACTCCGTTCCGTTGTCGTTGCGAATCTTCTTGATCTTCACATCAAATTGATTTTGGGCCTTCCTAGCGAAGTTTTTGAAGATCTTTTGGACCTGCGATTTATCATCGAGAAAGAACACCCACGTAAATCTTGAAAAATCATCAACTATAACAAGACCAAATGAGTTTCACCGAGACTTCTGTAAGCGTTGGGACCGAAAAGATCCATGTGAAGAAGCTCGAGCGGTCTCCTTGTGGTCATGATGTTCTTCATGGGGTGGCTTCCTCCAACCTATTTTCCTACTTGGCAAGCACTGCAAAGTCTATCCTTATCAAATATGACATATTTAACATCAAGGATATGATCACCTTTAATAAGCTTGTCAAGGTTTCATATGCCCACATGACCTAACCGTCTATGCCACAACCAGCCTTTAGAGGATTTAGCAATTAAGCAAGTTCTAGGTTGAGCCTTTTTAGTGAAGTCAACAATGTATAGATCACCTTTTCGTATACCGGTAAAGACCATTTTATGATTATATCTACGAAACACTTGGCAATCTACTTTGGTAAATAGGACATTGAAACCAAAGTCATCTAGTCTAGAAACAGAAAGCAGATTATAGCCAAGAGATTCAACGAGCATGACATTTTGTATGGAGCTATCATGTGAAATGGCCACCTTACCCAGGCCAACCACCTTACCCTTTGAGTTATAACCAAAAGTGACATACTTTTGAGGGCCATCGTTTTCAGCAAGCTCATGAAACATATCTTTATCTCCGGTCATGTGATCGGTACATCCACTATCAAGGACCCATTCATTTCCTCCTGCCATGTATCCCCGAAGATTTGCCATAAGACCAAAGTGTCTCATTGCATCATCAAGATCATAGTCATCATCATCCTCATCATAGTATCCATGTTCAACACCGTCATGTGGTGGATCAATTCCTAGAGAGGATGATTCATTAGATAAATGATTTTGACAATGATAATCTTTATGAATTCTAATAGCTTCGGAAATAATATTGCTAATAATCCCAACATCTCCTTTGGCAGGCATATGATTTGTAAGCTCAAATAGACAATCACCAAACTTAGGATCATTGGAATTCATCTTACTCAAGGCAATAGACTTATGAATAATCTCATCTAGATTTTGCAAGGAATAGTTTGGAAATCGTTCCTCAAGAAATCTCCATATAGTGTAGGCACACTTAAGAGTAGGCAAGCAACCAATCAAGTTTCTAGGCAAACCTCTAGTGATAAGATTAACAGTTCTAAGATTGCGAATCATGTCAATTGACTCATTGAGGGTAGGATGCATAGGATCAACATGAGGTGCACAGGGGCTAGTAATGTACTTGTTCAAATGATATTCATTGAAAATCGCAAGCATCTCATTTTTTCACTCATGAAAGTACACTCCATCAAGCATAGGCACTCTATGTCTAAGACTCCCCAAAGTAGACTCATCCATCTTCCTCCAATGGTGTTTAAACCAAAGCAATGAAGACCAAAGCTCTGATACCAATTGAAAGGATCGAGAAGAGGTGTCTAGAGGGGGTGAATAGACCCGTAACACACAAAGTTGGCAGTTTTTAGGTTTTTCAAGTTTAGGTGGAGTTTACGTTACAAGTTTAACCATTCACAATACATATCAAGCAAGCATGCAAAGATTATATGGAAGCGGAAAGTAAAGCATGCAACTTGCAAGAAAGTAAAGGGATGGGATTGGAGTGTGCAAACGCAATTGGAGACACGGATGTTTTTGGCGTGGTTCCGATAGGTGGTGCTATCATACATCCACGTTGATGGAGACTTCAACCCACGAAGGGTAGCAGTTGCATGAGTCCATGGAGGGCTCCACCCACGAAGGGTCCACGAAGAAGCAACCTTGTCTATCCCACCATGGCCATCGCTCATGAAGGACTTGCCTCACTAGGGTAGATCTTCACGAAGTAGGCGATCTCCTTGCCCTTACAAACTCCTTGGTTCAACTCCACAATCTTGTCGGAGGCTCCCAAGTGACACCTAACCAATCTAGGAGACACCACTCTCCAAAAGGTAATAGATGGTGTGTTGATGATGAACTCCTTGCTCTTGTGCTTCAAATGATAGTCTCCCCGACACTCAACTCACTCTCATAGGATTGGATTTGGTGGAAATATGATTTGAGTGGAAAGCAACTTGGGGAAGGCTAGAGATCAAGATTCATATGGTTGGATTGGAATATCTTGGTCTCAACACATGAGTAGGTGGCTCTCTCTCAGAAAATGAGTAGTAGAAGTGTAGGCACGTTCTGATGGCTTACCTCACGAATGAGGAGAGGGTGGAGGGGTATATATAGCCTCCACACAAAATCTAACCATTACACACAATATACCAAACTCGGTGGGACCGAATCAGAAAACTTGGTCGGACCAATTCAGTACATAATGTGACCATTAGGCAATTTTGGTGGGATCGATATGATAAACTCGATGGGACCGATGTGCAAGGGTTAGGGTAAAACCTCATCTCGGTTTGACCAATTACACAACTCGGTGGGGCCCATTTGGTAATAAGCAAAATAGCGAGTTGGTCAGGAAAACTCAGTGTGACCGATTACATCTTCTCGGTGGGACCAAAAATATTGCAATAGACAATAGAGAGTTTGCAAGCCCATCTCGGTGAGACCGAGATCCCATCGGTGTGATCGAATTGATTAGGGTTTCTGGCACTGGCTATGTCAACTGAACTCGGTGGCGCCGGACGGATCAAATTAGTGGGGCTGAGTTTGACTTTGGTTTTGGACATATGTGGATATGAGAAAGTGGTTGAGGGCTTTGGAGCATATCACTAAGCACTTTGAGCAAGCAAGCCATTAAGCAACACCTCATCCCCTTTTAATAGTATTGGCTTTCCTATAGACTCAATGTGATCTTGGATCACTGAAAATATAAAATGTTGAGTCCTAAGCTTTGAGCTTGAGCCAATCCTTTGTCCTTAGCATCTTGAAGGGGTTCCACATCGTCTTGTCCATGCCACTACACTGTTGGACTTATCTGAAATATACTAGATGAAAGTATTAGTCCAACAAGAGATATGTTGACATTAATTACTAAAATCACCCAGAGAGCACTTGTGTTTTCAGATCCTTTTTTTTGTTTGTTTTCTTTTTCCATTTTATTTTCTGTTTGCACTTTGATCAATAATTCACTTTAGTAAAAAACGTGGTTGGTCTCAATATTTAGTATTCAACATACTTCACTGTAACAAAAAGTTTTGTGAATGATTAGAAGTTGTCTGTATTTTTATTAAATGGAAATGACCTAAATGCGGCTGTTATGGGTACTATTTTCATATCTAGTGGCATCTTAAACCTTTTAGGAAAATTTTGGTTAATGTCTAACAATTATCTAACGAATATTTGCAACCTAATGAACATTTTTAACTCACTACTTTATGAAACTATAATTTGACTTGTTATTTCAATTTGCATTTGACTAATTTTGAAACGAGTGAGGCTTAGCAAAAAAATTAATTATGATGACCTGGCATCATTAACAGAGGTGTAGTGTAGCTTAACTATCGGGGTGTTACAATCAATTGCTCGACAGTAATTTATTTACCCATCGTATGTTTTGTTTCAAGATAGAAGCCTCTAGTGAAACCTATGGCCCTCGGGTCTATTTTCCATCATATATTTTTAGATATATAAACCAAAAAACCCAAAAATACCTTGCTGCACTTTATTTATATTTACTTCAGTTTTCCTTTTTATTTATCTTTTATTCCTATCTCTATTAGATGTCACTCTTGTTCAAGACCGTGAAGGAATTGACAACCCCTATTTCGCGTTGAGTGCAAGTGTTTGTTAGTTTGTGCAGGTGCATAGATTGGAGACTTCTTGTGCCTCCTACTGGATTGATACCTTGGTTCTTAACTGAGGGAAATACTTATATCTACTTTGCTGCATCACCCTTTCCTCTTCAAGGGAGAAATCAACGCAACCTCAAGAATTAGCACGTTCCACGCAGAGGATCGACGCACACGACAGGAGGCAGTGGCCGGGAGCCCCAGATCAAGGGGGTGGGAGTGGGTTGCCGAAGCCGGAGGAGAAGCCACGGCAGACGGCGGCGCGAGCGGTAGAGTCAGGAGATTGATCGTGCCACTCGTCCTGGCTACGTGCAAATCAGTGCCGCGCGAGGGTTGCGTCTCATTTTTAGCAAAACAATGCCGGCGTTGCGTATCTTCTGCCTAGTGGATCGTGCGCGGGACTGCTCATGCATACGAGGTGGATCGTGGTGGGGTGAGTTGCCCCGTGCGTGTGTTTATTTCTGGCAAGAGAGCCCAGCAAGGCGTGGGCCTTATTTTAATTGGGCAATGCCCTAGGCCCACAAAGAAACCTATATAATTATAGCTTGTAAATTTTTGCATGCCCCGGGCCTGGGCCATGGGTGCCTGGCGCCCAGCTCCGCCCCTGGTTTTGAAGACCCTAAGAAACACCTTCCTTACCAATGTGAGTTTAGTGATAATGGAATCATATCTTCTTATGCTAAAGGTGATTATAGTTACTATGATATTGAACAAATTGAAGAATTTGTTGCTTTTAAGGGTGCTTATGAAATTGCTTCTTTGATTGAAAAGTATGACATTACTCCTTACAAATCTGAAAATTCTGTCATACTTAAATATTGCTATGAAAATTATGCTTCTAATGCTTTTGTTAAACCATATATTGAGGACTCCTCCGCTGTCCAGGAAGAGATTAATATTTTGCAGGAATCTACGGAAGAAGAAATTGCTGAAATTGTGAGCTCATTAGATGAAAAAGATGAGGAGGAGAGCGAAGAACAAAAGGAGGAAGAGCGGATTGATCACCTGCGCACACCTTCTAATGAGAGTAACTCTTTATCCCATACATTATTTAACTTCCCTTCATGCTTATCGAAGGATGAATGCTATGATCTCTTGGATTCACTTGAAATATCCCTTTTTGTTGAAATTGATGCTTGCTATGCTTGTGGCCATGATGCCAATTTGAATTATGCTTATGGAGATGAACTTGCTATAGTTCCTTATGTTAAGAATTAAATTGTTGCTATTGCACCCACACATGATAGTCCCATTATCTTTTTGAATTCTTCAAACTACACTATATCAGAGAAGTTTGCTCTTATTATGGATTATACTGATGGGGTGTGTTTTATTGTTACACATGATGATTTTGATGAATATGATATGCATGTGCTTGCTACTCCTACTTGCAATTATTATGAGAGAGGAACCACATCTCAACCTCTCTATGTTTCCAACACAATAAAATTGCAATAAACTATTTATGCTATGTATCGGCCTTTATTTTGTGTGCATAAATTGTTCTTGTATGACATGCCGATGCATAGGAAGAGAGTTAGACTTCATTGTTACATGATATATGTTACTCTGTGCTCACTACTAAATTACAAATCATTGTTAATTAAAATTGGCTTTGATATATATATATATATATATATATATATATATATATATATATATATATGTATATATATACCTTGGGATCCGGGTCGATCAATTACTTGAGCACTATATGCCTAGCTTAATTGCTTTAAAGAAAGCGCTGCCAGGGAGACAACCCAAAAGTTATAGAGAGTCATTTTATTTTTGGTGTGTGCTTTTATAAAGTTATAAAACAAAAAATATATAGGGGAACTTATAACTTTTCAAAAAGAAAAGTGAAAGTATGAAAGACGAGCACCGTTGAAGTGGGGGAGCTCCTTGAACTTTGTTCATGCCCATGGAAACTTTGCAAACCTTGATTACAGAAACTTTTCAACAAAAATAATTATCCCCTTGTACAAATCTATAGTATTATAAAAATGATGTGCTAAGATTTGCCTTTAGGATGTTTAGATTGCTTGTTTGGTATGTGTGGTGCAAAAACAGAAACTTTTGTTGTAGTGCGTGAATTTACATTTTTACCGGAACATGCAAAAATTCTGAATTTTTTACATAGTACTACTATGCAGACTATTTATTACATCCTGATTTTTTTAGTATTTTTAGAGTTAGAGAAGTATAGTCAATATTCAAATTGCTATAGACTGTTCTGTTTTTGACAGATTCTATTTTTGCTTGTTTTGATGGAAGTATGGATTGTATCAGTGGTTATAAGCCATGGAGAATTTAGAATACAGTAGTTATAATGCAAAAATAAAATATGAATGGGTTTGCAATAGTCTTAAAGTAGTGATTTGTTTTATTATACTAATGGATCTCATGAGGGTTTTGTTAAGTTTTGTGTGATTGAAGTTTTCAAGTTTTGGGTGAGATCACGGTGGATGAAAGAATAAGGAGTGGCAAGAGCCTAAGATTGGGGATGCCCAAGGCACCCCAAGGTAATATTCAAGGACTCCCAAGCAACTAAGCTTGGGGAAGCCCCCAGAAGGCATCCCCTCTCTCTTCTAACAACCATCGGTAATTTTACTTGGAGCTATATTTTTATTCATCACATGCTATGCGTAAATTCTTGGAGCATATTTTGTGTTTATTTTTCCCTTTTATTTTATGCACCATGCTGGAAGAATATCAGATTCTAGAAGAATCTGCAGAAGAAGATCCCTCTGCTGCTTCCATAGAGAAGATGGATGAAGAAATTGAAGTTGAAACCCTCACTTCAACTCCCCAGGTATCATCGCCAACGCCTCAGTTTACTGCTGAAGAGGCTGACGTTGAAGAAATGGAAGTGGATGAGGATATGGATGTGGACATTGGTTGTACCACTCCAGTGATGAACGATGATTTTTGGGATAGTCAGCACCCCAACTCTCCTCTGTTCACACCAATCCAACAAATTCCTCGGTCCCCAGCTCCAACTGAAGTTCAAATGGGATCTGAACAAATTCATGCCACCCCTTCCATTCCTGAAGAGATTCCATCCACTAGTGCTGATGAAAATGTTGCTGAAGAAATGGAGGCCCAGGCTGCTACTGAAGCAGAAGCTGAAATTCCTCAGCCTGCAGCTCCCAAGATTGACATTCCAAAAGTCATTCTTCAACTCACTGACACTCCTCAGCCACTGCTGAAGAATCCATTCTCCAAGACTCCAAAGTTCAAGGTTGATGCCTTCTTCAATGAGCATATATTCTTCACTGACTACAATCCCTATGACTCTGCTCGCCAAGCCAAGCCAATTTCTATTCTCCAGTTCTCTTCAACAAGGACAAAGTCTTCAATCATGAGCATATTCCTCACCTGGATATGGAATCACTCCCTTGCTTTACGCCTATCCTCACTGCCATTCATGATGCTGGCCTGCTCAATTTCTACACTAACATATGCGATTGGAATGAAGAACTCATTCTTCAGTTCTACGCGACGATGCACATCACAGGCAATGCTGAAGATGTGAACTCATGGGTGTTGGACTGGATGACAGAGAATACTCATTATAAGGCACCTGCCACTGAATTGCTTCGTGCCATGCCTGTCAGTCCTCCCCCAGTAGGTGCGCGTCTGATATATTCTGAAACTGAGCTGTCAGATCATTTCATGCAAGTGACGATGAAGCCACTGAAGCCTGGACAAGCCTCAAGGACCAAATTCCTCGTGAAGGAATTGCAATATGTGTCGAGAACAGTCTATCGCATTCTGACGAAGACATTGAGTCCAATCAAGGGCCACGACTCAAATGATGAAGAAGTCATTGGCATCATGAAGAATATGCTTTTCAACATCATCCATGGTATTCCCGTGAATTATCATGATTTCTTCATGAGGACTTTGGCAAACGTTGCAATGTCCCCGTTTGAGTTGAAGCCTTAAGCGCCCTGGATTATGAGATTCCTCATATCAAGGTATTCACTCAACAATAAAGCTGATACACTCAACCATGGCAGCTACTTGTCCCCGATTGAAGTCCTCAAACGGACATTTTCCTCAGCTGATGAAAAGGGCAAGGCCACTGCCGTTATTGATGAGGGCATTCGATCACTGGATGGACAGTTTCGCAAAGCTGCTTGCTACGTCTTGAGCTTGCGTTGGTTTTCCTTGAAGAGGAAAGGGTGATGCAGCAAAGTAGCATAAGTATTTCCCTCAGTTTTTGAGAACCAAGGTATCAATCCAGTAGGAGGCTCCTCAAAAGTCCCACACACCTACACAAACAAACAAGAACCTCGCAACCAACGCAATAAAGGGGTTGTCAATCCCTTCACGGCCACTTGCGAAAGTGAGATCTGATAGAGATAGTATGATAAGATAATTATTTTTGGTATTTTTATGATATAGATTGGAAAAGTAAAGATGCAAATAAAAGTAGATGGAAAACTTATATGATAAAAGATAGACCCGGGGGCCATAGGTTTCACTAGTGGCTTCTCTCAAGATAGCATAAATATTACGGTGGGTGAACAAATTACTGTCGAGCAATTGATAGAAAAGCGCATAATTATGAGATTATCTAGGCATGATCATGTATATAGGCATCACGTCCATGACAAGTAGATCAAAACAATTCTGCATCTAGTACTATTACTCCACACGTCGACCGACTCCTGCCTGCATCTAGAGTATTAAGTTCATAAGAACAGAGTAATGCATTAAGAAAGATGACATGATGTAGAGGGATAAACTCATGCAATATGATATAAACCCCATCTTTTTATCCTCGATGGCAACAATACAATACGTGCCTTGTTGCCCCTGCTGTCACTAGGAAAGGACACCCCAAGATTGAACCCAAAGCTAAGCACTTCTCCCATTGCAAGAAAGATCAATCTAGTAGGCCAAGCCAAACTGATAATTCGAAGAGACTTGCAAAGATAACTTAATCACACATAAAAGAATTCAGTGGAGATTCAAATATTTCTCATAGATAAACTTGATCATAAACCCACAATTCATCGGATCTCGACAAACACACCGCAAAAAGAGTTACATCGAATAGATCTCCAAGAAGATCGAGGAGAACTTGGTATTGAGATTCAAAGAGAGAGAAGAACCCATCTAGCTAATAACTATGGACCCGAAGGTCTGTGGTAAACTACTCACAACTCATCGAAGAGGCCTTGGATATGATGTAGAGGCCATCCATGGTCGATTCCCCCTCCGACGGAGCGTCGGTGAAGGCTCCAAGATGGGATCTCGCGGATACAGAAGGTTGCGGCGGTGGAATTAGGTTTTCGTGGTGCTCCTGGATGTTTTCAGGGTACGTGGGTATATATAGGAGGAAGAAGTAGGTCGGTGGACGCTCGAGGGCCCACGAGGGTGGGGGCGCGCCCACCCCTAGGGGGCGCACCGGGCACCCTTGTGGCCCCCTTCTCTGTTGCTTGATGTCCTCTCCAAGTCCCCTGGATTGCGTTTGTTCCAAAAAGATCGCTCCCAAAGGTTTCATTCCGTTTGGACTCCGTTTGATATTCCTTTTCTTTGAAACACTGAAATAGGAAAAAACAGCATTTCGGGCTGGGCCTCCAGTTAGTAGGTTAGTCCCAAAAATGATATAAAAGTGTAAAGTAAAGCCCATAAACATCCAAAACGGGTAATATAATAGCATGGAACAATCAAAAATTATAGATACGTTGGAGACGTATCAAGCATCCCCAAGCTTAATTCCTGCTTGTCCTCGAGTAGGTAAATGATAAAAACAGAATTTTTGATGTGGAATGCTACCTAGCATAATTCTCAATGTAATTTTCTTTATTGTGGCATGAAAGTTCAGGTCCAAATGATTCAAAATAAAAGTTCATATTGACATAAGAAATAGTAATACTTCAAGCATACTAACTAAGCAATCATGTCTTCTCAAAATAACATGGCTAAAGAAATTTATCCCTACAAAATCATATAGTCTGGCTGTTGCTCTATCTTCATCACACAAAGTATTTAATCATGCACAACCCCGATTACAAGCCAAGCAATTGTTTCAGACTTTAGTAATCTCAAACTTTTTCAACTTTCACGCAATACATGAGCGTGAGCCATGGACATAGCACTATATTTGGAATAGAATGGTGGTTGTGGAGAAGACAAAAAAAGGAAGATAGTCTCACATCAACTAGGCATATCAATGGGCTATGGAGATGCCCATTAATAGATATCAATGTGAGTGAGTAGGGATTGCCATGCAACAGATGCACTAGAGCTATAAATGTATGAAAGCTCAACAAAAGAAACTAAGTGGGTGTGCATCCAACTTGCTTGCTCACAAAGACCTAGGGCATTTTGAGGAAGCCCATCATTGGAATATACAAGCCAAGTTCTATAATGAAAAATTCCCACTAGTATATGAAAATGACAACATAGGAGACTCTCTATCATGAAGATCATGGTGCTACTTTGAAGCACAAGTGTGGTAAAAAGGATAGTAGCATTGTCCCTTCTCTCTTTTTTTCTCATTTTTTTATTTGGCCTTTCTATTTTTTTTATTTGGCCTTTCTATTTTTTTTATAAAAAGTCCGAAGTCTCATCCCGACTTGTGGGGGAATCGTAGTCTCCATCATCATTTCCTCACTGGGACAATGCTCTAATAATGAAGATCATCGCACTTTTATTTACTTACAACTCAAGATTACAACTCGATACTTAGAACAAGATATGACTCTATATGAATGCCTTCAGCGGTGTACCGGGATATGCAATGAATCAAGAGTGACATGTATGAAAAATTATGAAGGTGGCCTTGCCACAAATGCGATGTCAACTACATGATCATGCAAAGAGCAATATGACAATGATGATGCATGTCATAATAAACGGAACGGTGGAAAGTTGTATGGTGGCTGTTTTGAGGAAGGTATATGGTGGGTGTATGGTACCGGCGAAAGTTGCACGGCACAAGAGAGGCTAGTAATGGTGGAAGGGTGAGAGTGCGTATAATCCATGGACTCAACATTAGTCATAAAGAACTCATATACTTATTGCAAAAATCTACAAGCCATTGAATACAAAGTAATATGCGCATGCTCCTAGGGGGATAGATTGGTAGGAAAAGACCATCGCTCGTCCCCGACCGCCACTCATAAGGAAGACAATCAATAAATAAAATTGTGCTCCAACTTCATCACAAAGCGGTTCACCATACGTGCATGCTACGGGAATCACGAACTTCAACACAAGTATTCTTTAAATTCACAATTACCCAACTAGCATGACTCTAATATCACCACCTCTATATCTCAAAACAATTATCAAGTATCAAATTGATCATAGCATCCAATTCACTTTCTATGATAGTTTTTATTATACCAACTTGGATGCCCATCATTCTAGGACCAATTTTATAACCATAGCAAATACCATGCTGTTCTAAGAGACTCTCAAAATAATATAAGTGAAGCATGAGAGATCAACAATTTCTACAAAATTAATCCACCGCCGTGCTCTAAAAGATATAAGTGAAGCACTAGAGCAAAACTATCTAGCTCAAAAGATATAAGTGAAGCACATAGGGTATTCTAATAAACTCTAAATCAAGTGGGATTCTCCCAAAAGGTGTGTACAGCTAGGATGATTGTGGTAATCTAAAAAGAAAAGACTAATATCATACAAGATGCTCCAAGAAAAACACATATCATGTGGGGAATAAAAATATAGCTCCAAGTAAAGTTACCGATAGACGAAGACGAAAGAGGGGATGCCTTCCGGGGCATCCCCAAGCTTAGGATTTTGGTTATCCTTGAATATCTTGGGGTGCCATGGGCATCCCCAAGCTTAGGCTCTTTCCACTCCTTATTCCATAATCCATCAAATCTGTACCCAAAACTTGAAAACTTCAGAACACAAAACTCAACAGGAAATCTCATTAGCTCCGTTAGTGCAAGAAAGAAAAACCACCACATAAGGTACTGTAATGAACTCATTATTTATTTATATTGGTGTTAAACATACTATATTGCAACTTCTCTATGGTTCATACCCACCGATACTAGCCATAGATGCATCAAAATAAGCAAACAACACACGAAAAACAGAATCTGTCAAAATCAGAACAGTCTGTAGCAATTTGTAACTCTCTAATACTTACGGAACTCTATAAATCATACCAAAATAGGAAGTCCTGGGAACTTTTTCTATTGATCTACAGCAAAAAGAATCAACGCAAAAGCATGTTTCTGTGAATTACTAAAATTATTTTCGTGCGCACAAAGTTTCTGTTTTTCAACAGAATCAAATTAACTATCACCGTAGGTTATCCTATAAGTTCTACTTGGCACAAACACTAATTAAAACATGAAAACACATCTAAACAGAAACTAGATGAAATATTTATTGAATAACAGCAAGGAGAAATATTGGGTTGTCTCCTAACAGGCATTGAGATTTCAATGATGCTCACATGAAAGACAAGAATTGAAGCATAAAGAGAGCATCATAAAACATGTGACAAACACACTTAAGTATAACATACTTCCCATGCATAGGTTTTTTATAAGCAAACAAATTATCAAGGCAAGCAAAAGCTAGCATATGCAAGGAAGAAGACGATAGCAATCTCAACATGAAGAGAGGTAATTTAGTAACATGAAAATTTCTACAACCATATTTTCCTCTCTCATAATAATTACATGTAGGATCATAAGCAAATTCAACAATATAGCTATCACATAGCATATTCTCAATACAATCCACATGCATGTGAAGTTGAAACTCTTCCAAAATAGTGGGATTATCATTAACTAAAGTCATGACCTCTCCAAACCCACTTTTATCAAAAATACCATAAGATTGAACATTCTCCAAATATGTGGGATCTAAAGTTGACACTCTTCCAAACCCACTTTAAATATTATTGCAAACACTATTATCAATCTCACATTCATTGAGGGAGTCCTGGACTAGGGGGTGTCCGGATAGCCGGACTCTCATCGTCGGCCGGACTCCAAGACTATGAAGATACAAGATTGAAGACTTCGTCCCGTGTCCGGATGGGACTTTCCTTGGTGTGGAAGGCAAGCTTGGCGATACGGATATGTAGATCTCCTACCATTGTAACCGACTCTGTGTAACCCTAGCCCTCTTCGGTGTCTATATAAACCGGAGGGTTTTAGTCCGTAGGACACACAACCATTACAACAATCATACCATAGGCTAGCTTCTAGGGTTTAGCCTCCTTGATCTCGTGGTAGATCCACTCTTGTACTACCCATATCATCAATATCAATCAAGCAGGAGTAGGGTTTTACCTCCATCCAGAGGGCCCGAACCTGGGTAAAAACATCGTCTCCCTTGTCTCCTGTTACCATCCGCCTAGACGCACAGTTCGGGACCCCCTACCCGAGATCCGCCGGTTTTGACACCGACATTGGTGCTTTCATTGAGAGTTCCACTGTGCCGTCACCGATAGGAAGGATGCCTCTTCCCGTCTACAAAGACGGTATCTTCACCAAAGGAGCCTTGGCCGCCGGCCAAACTATCCGGCTCGGTGGTTTTCTCATGATCGCCTGTTCGGCCATCGTGTCAGGACCCCGACTCAATGCCACATCGATCTAGCATGTAACACCTCATATCACTTTGTGGCCTCACGCACGGTATTCCCACGAGTGTCGCCTTACCTTTGCCCGGGACCGTTTGCGCCTTTTGGCACACGTATATGATAGTGTCGCTAGCATCCATATGATAAGGAGCCCGGGCTGACATGGCTAATCGTAAACCCAAAGTGGCACAAACTTACAGGGACAGGCATCCATGACCCAGCATCGAACGTTTCGGTCATCAGCGAGTGAATCCAGGCTGTAGCACTGGGCTAGCAGGACTCCGGTGAACCGGGCTGTAGCAGGCTAACAGGACTCCGGTATTCATCGCGTGACATTTCCCCGAAGGGACAGACACAGGAACGAAGAAGGACACATGCCGGCCAGCCTAAGTGTTCCGGAGCAGTAGCAAGCTACCATGGCTCAGTGGAAGCACTAGGAGACATTTCCCGGTAAGAGTAGCTACTAAGGATAAACAACTAGATAGTCAGATCCCACACATACCAAGCATTTCAATAACATACACACGATATGCTCAATACGTGCAAATACAACATGGCATCACAACATGACTCTACAACTCAAATATTTTATTCAATAGGCTCCAAGGAGCGAGATATTACAAACATGGGTCTCTCGACCCAACATTCAGAGCATACAAGTCAAAGCACATGCGGAAGCTTAACATGTCTGAGTACAGACATCTACAAATGAAAAAGGCTGAGAAGCCTGACTATCTACCAAATCCTGCCGAGGGCACAAGATCGTAGCTGAGGTAACAAGCTAAACGTCGAAGTCCAAGCGGAACTACTAGCGAGACTGAAGTCTCCCTGCAAAAACATAAAATAGGCAAACGTGAGTACAAATGTACCCAGCAAGACTTACATCAGAACTATCTACATATGCATCATTATCAACAAAGGGATGGTGGGGTTTAACTGCAGCAAGCCAGCTTTGACTCGGTGGCTATCCTGAACTACGACTGCAAGTAACACTTTTGAGGTGGCGCACACGAGTCCACATATTCACCATATCAATACACCACTATGGATCCGCTCCCGTCTCCCTACGAGAACGCCATCCGTAGCACTCACGCTTATCTTGCGAGTTTTAGAGTATCCACTTTCACTTATCTATGATCTATGCAAGGGGTCCAAGTTTCCATATCCGAGGAATCCGGCTATTCGAATAGATAATGATAACCCTGCAGGGGTGTACTTCTTCACACACGCTCTCGCCACTTATCACCCTGTACACATCATGTACCTCGGCAACCTTCAAGCGGAAGCCGGGCGAGGGAGTCGGCCACGGCCTACCTAAACACTGAAGTCTCTCGTCCAGGTTTATCGCCTATTCGGGTTCCATCCGCAAGGAGATCCGGCCGGGGTGTCGCTCACGGCCCCAAACGATGTGAGCAGGGTTCCCAAGCCCACCATCTAGGTGCCACTTGGTACACCGTGCCACTGTGCCTAGTCTGTCCCAAGCCCACCTGTACTGGGTGCCACTTGGTAGACTACTAACACTACCTACAAACACCAGAAACTAGTTGCAACTCCTGGACAGAGATCAGGTTGATTAATAAGTCGAGAGGGGCACTTAAGCATTCCAATGCGTGGTAGTAGCTGTTCATGGATCACAAACACAGAACTCAGTTCCTGAGGACGGCTTCAATGAGACAACCCACCATGTACTCCTACATGGCCTCTCACCGCTACCTTTACCAAATCATGTTCACACACTTAGCTCACACACAGTAGGACATGTTCACCACTTTCCAATTCATTCCCGATGAATCAGACCTGACTCAACTCTAAGCAGTAGCAGGCATGACAAACAAGCATGAATGAGTAGGCACATCAGGGCTCAAACAACTCCTACTCATGCTAGTGGGTTTCATCTATTTACTGTGGCAATGACAGGTCATGCAGAGGAAAGGGGTTCAACTACCGCAACTGTAACAGTTTAATCGTTGTTGTCCTAATGCAGTAAAAGAGAGCAGGAGCGAGAGAGTGGGATTGTATCAGAATGAACAAGGGGGTTTTGCTTGCCTGGCACTTCTGAAGATAGTATAGCTCTTCATCGGTGTCATCGATCACATCGTCAGAACACGTCTATTGAGAGGGGACAAACACCGACAACAGAGAAAGAACACACGATCAATGCAATGCACAATATGATGCATGATCATGACATGGCAATATGCTGTGATTTGAGCTAATGCAACTAGCAACAAGTTAAATGAAGTTGGTTTGAACCCTAGGTTCAAATTCAAACTCCATATGTGGATATTCAAATGCCATTATTTGTTTTGCCCAATTCAGCAACTATAAATTGTTCTAACATGCATGAAAACAGTACAGATGGATAGATTGGATTTTTCTGATCATTTTTCATATATAACTTGTTTCATTTGGAGCTACAGTTGAATTTCTATGAATTTTAGAAGTTTGGGATATTTTCTGAAAATAATAAATCATTTAAGATTTATTTAAATTCCAAAAAACATTTACTGCATCAGCAGTGCGTCACTATGATGTCAGCAGGTCAACTAGGTCGGCCAGGTCAAACATGACCTGTGGGGTCCATAGGTCAGTGTCACGTTGCTCATTAGGGTCACTGACATGTGGGCCCAGTCAATGGCCCAAGGGGTTGGTTAGCGGTGTGGTTAGGCCCTAATCACGGCCACGTCGGCAGTCGCCGGAGCCTTGCCGGCGACGACCAAAACGACGGCGGCTCGGCTCGGATTTGAGCTACGGGTGGTGGTTTGGCGAGCTGAGGGCACCGGGGACTAGCTCTTGCTCGTCCGCATCCAAAGGACCGGATGGGAAGCCGCGGGGTGGCCGGGAGCAGCGCCAGCGGTGAGCAAGGCATCGGCCGGAGCTACGGCTTCGAGCGGGATGGCGCTATGGTGCACGGCGAAGCAAGCTAGGCACACGGTTGGGTCTACGGGGGCTGCAGGACCTCAACGACGTGCTCGTGCGTGGCTTAAACGGGCCCTGCCCACGACGGCGACATGGGCGACGGCGGGAAGCTCTCGGGTCCGGTGGGGATCGGAGCTGGCGAGCTTAAATGAGACAGGGAGAGGATGGGTTCGACGAGGAAGCTCACATAGGGGCTAATGAAAGGGTCTGCAGGCTCGGGGACGGCCGGTACGCAGCGAATCGACGGCGATGACCTCCGGGCACCGAGGTTGAAGAAAGGGGTGGGGCGGGGCGCGTTCGGTCGCGTGACTCGGCGGATATGGTGTAGAGATCGACGGCGGAGCTTCTTGGTGCTTTGGAGGGGCGTGTGGTGGCCGGTGGCTGCAGTGGTGCTCGTCGGTGAGCTGCGAGGCGCTCGGCGGCTGCGCGCGCGAGGGACAGAGAAGGGGGAGGTGACCAGAGAGAGGGGGAACTGGAAGAGGGGAAAACTGGGCGTCTCCGTGGCGCATCTGGAAGGGTCAGGGAGGGGTAGGCAGGCAGGGAGGAGCTGGAGCGGCTCGGCTGTGCGCCAGGCACGCAACTGCTTCTCCTCCTGGCAGGAGGAAGAAGACAGCGCTGCCCCTGGTGGGCTGAGCTGGCTTTGCCCAACTGGGCTGCTACAGTGGTGGGCTGGTTGGGGCGCCAGGTAAGCCTAGGTAACTCCTCTCTCTCTCTTTTATACTGTTTCAGCTTTCTATTTATTTCTGTTTTGTTTTGATTTAGTAAAAATACTAAACCATTTGATAAAATGCTGAAAATAATTTTGGGCACTTATGAAATTATTTCCAACATCCCTCAGCCATTATCAGTATTATTTGGGCAATTAAAATATTTATAGGGATTAAATGCCCAAATGCAAATACTTAATGGATTAATTCAAAAATCCAGAGTGACCTAGAAAATGTGCACCATTTTTGGCAGAGGTTCTAAACCAATTCAGAAATGATGGACTTTTCTGAAAAGCATTCTGGGTTCATTGAAAATATTTATGGTTGACCCTATTTGATTTAATTTTGGTGCTAGGGTTTGTCATCCCCATTTCAAATTAAATAAAATTTAAACATGATGCACACATGAAGCTAGCCTAGTGCAAAGCCAGAAGCTAGGGATGTGACAACTCACCCCCACTAAACAAGAACCTCGTCCCGAGATTCAAGACGTGAGGTAAGAAGACAGAGGGGACACAAAACTACACAATCTTCATGATCCAATTGCTCTTCTCGAAGATGTTGATTCATTGCATCATCTTGATCTTGACATCTTGCTTTGAGAACTCCATTCAACATGACCACGAGAGGAAATGAAAACTCTAGAATAATCGATCTTCTCGAGGATCGAGCAACTGATGACCAACTCACGAAATGAGGCATAGAACACCTCTTGAGTTGAGATGTTCAAACACACTTCAGGAGGGATGGAAGAACAGATGACGGGGGTTCAATCTGGTAGGCAACAATTCCACGCTTGAGGAGATGGTGAATGGTTTCAAGATAGCGATGAAATAATTGCCATGATTCCGTAACGGGGCACCTTAGAGAAGGTGACTCATAGAATTATCCCTTAAGTGGCAAAAAGAATTACCTTTGATTCAACGATCATTGAAACTCTTTTTACCAGCTTAAGGCAAATCACAATGGATCGTTTGAAGGAGTTTGGAGAAATGGCATACTCAGTTTGAAGAAAAAAACTAGAGTTATAAAACAACTTAGCAAATGGAAAGCACATTCCAGATGATGCCGAGGATATAACCGAGTGACTGAGCATGCTCTCAAGAACTTGAGCATTTCCATATTCATCAAGGTTTTACCAATATCCGTGTCAATGATCCTGGCAACACAACATGCTACCATGATGAATACCGGTGGGAGATGCAGATGCGAAGGAAGATAACACCTTCTCAGATTTCACCTTTGCGGGGCCAAGGGGACAAAATCTGGATGATCGACCGAGAGACATTTAGCACTCCGCTTCTAATGTTCTCCTTGATGTACCAGCTTAACCCAATACCGGTCGGTATCTGGAACATCAAGTAAAGGTCTGGCTTCGGGAGAACAAAGGATCCATAAGGAACAACTTCTAAATAAGTCACTCGAAATCCTCATGGTGAAGATGGTCGATTTGCTCAATCAAGATACTACAATGATAGATCTTCCGGTTAGGTGTGTCGGAGAACATCAACCTTGTCGGGACCTACATCATAGATCTTGGAAAGGTTCCAACCATCATATCTGCCTGAGATTCAGATCTGGTTGGTAACATGATATTCCAGACTCATCAAGTCTAGAAAGAAAAATGAAAGTTTGCAACACAAACCGATGAGATGACGTTGCGAGATTCTCGGGAAATGAACTATGATAGAAAGCTCCAAAACATGAGTTGTTTCTGCTACATACATGTGAACACGCTGTCCTAGACAAGCATGACCACATAGTAGTCTTATAATAAAACACTACCGAGTTCTGGTTGAGAACCATCATTGAAGATAACGAAGTCTTGTGCATGTCCGTCTGGGCCCTTCGGGAATAGCATTTGAACTTCTTATCCTTGAACAAATCAATCATTGGCTTTGTGTGCTAGGAATACATATGGAATGGAGATGATCAGTCTATCAAACCATAGAATACTTCGCACATGCGTGACTGACTTGGGATGATTCCAAAGGAAGCAAAAACAAACTTTCTCGAATTCATGGTAGCAACTTACATCAGATACACGTGAATTAGAGGAAGTCACTTCTCTCATCCAAACATATACCTCAGGGACGGAACTCAAAGGCATTGTTTACAAAGTTTTGAACACTAGCTTAATGTCCAACAGAATCATGGAGAAGATAAGGATGTTGTTGATGGGCTCAACAACAATTCATCCAGGTTTCCATGAAGACGGAGTTCCATAATTATGTGAACAAGTGATAGCGTTGGTCAGACCCAAAAGATATAATGGTGTATGCTCGAGGGATCAACCACAAGTAAGACAACATTACGAATATCATTGGTTCTGGTCTAATTTGACGATAGCCCATACTCAAATCAAAGGTTGGATAAAATGATAGGTCCATTAACTGATCACGAGGGTCAGTCGATGAAAATATCAACTTTCTTCAACACACATACAAGACATCCCTTAAAATGAACTAAGTCGGACAAGCTTTTATCTTCCAACTCTCCAAGTTGTTGTTTGGCTTAACCAACTACCTCAGGGGTATCCAACACAGATTCTTGGAGAATGGGTGGTTTGGAGGAAAACCAAGATGATCACGAACTCAACATAGCGGTCAGGTGACAACCTGGTAATACTTCCGAGAAGATATTCGGAACATCACGAACCACCGATATGTTACTAAGCTCGAGTACAATCTTGCTTTTCAGGGCAAGATGATATGATCAACAGAGCAAGGGTTTGAATAATCCTAACTCATTGATCGGAGAGTGCACCAGAAATAAGGACTAGGTAGCACTATCAATCTTAGGATGGAAATTTAATAACCAACACACTAAGAATGAATTTGTTGTCCATTAACTACCAAACAGCAAGGTTGCTAGGAGTATTGATTTCAGACATCACGATTCACTTGCCGGCACTCCGGTTGCGACAACACGGAACCGAGAAATGAATAATGATGGAAAGAAGTATCACTAAGTCAAGAATTCATAAGAGAAGGTACAATTCTCATGACATTCCTGACATAAAGTGGGTAATACTTCAGGGTAGAACAGAACAAAAGCTGGATTGGCATTTTGATCTGTGAAGTACAACTACTTTGACCCAATCCTGGAAATGGATAAGGTACTGGAGTTTGTTTCTCCTAGTCATTCCAGAATAGAATGGCTTGACGGACCACAAGAATAATAAGAATCGATAACACGAATGCACAATTACTCCTAACTATCAATTGATAGACGAAGATCGGAATACGACTGAAGAGAGACAACTCAAAGGAACATATATCTTTCTGAGTTGTGGATGCATAGATTAGTATGTTGAGCAAAGCTCAACATTTCTTCCGGATAACCCATGCAGAAGGTAGAACTGGCAGATTCACAATATAGAATGGAGAACTCATCAAGAGCACTCTAGTTGTGATCTTTTGGTTCGAAAGAACTCCTGCCAAGAATGGTTCATGGTATTTGGAAGAACGATATACCACGGACCTCGAGGACTATCGCAAAGGTTACTAATATCCTAAAGGAACTAGCAAACACTATCAACATGAAATAAGTGGGGTGAATCTCGGGTTCAAAACCCAGGAGTAGAATGCCTACTAACTAAGTGGCATCACAGAATGCTTTCGAGAATGATGGCCAAATTCATCACACTGGGAATACAAGCATTGCTAGATTACCAGGTAACTCCCTAAGACACCTAGGATCATAATAATGGCTTCAACATATACGCCGAGGCAACATATTACCTCAACTCACCGATTAGTGTGATTAACCTGGCCCAAATGGACATCGGGAACAGGAGGAAGGGATTTGCAAATGCATCAGACTATTTAGAAACCTGGGATGACTCGGACAGCATAACGGCTAAAATGCTCGAAAAGGGATTTGAGACATCCTACAAAATGGTGGCATAACCACTTGATCATCATAATAACAAGGTTTCGAGATCGATAGTTAACATACGGAAGTAGTATGAATTGAACTTAGGCTTGAATCCAACAATCCTACAAGTCTACGGATTAGTAACACGTGATCCTGATAGAAGAAGAGAAAGCCTAGTTTCTTAACCCCGTAGGAAAGGTAAGATGACTCAGATCAGAAGGCCATAAGGTAAAGGAGTAAAAAGAGCCTTACGTTCCATCCCACAATCAATTCCCTTATATAACTAAAGAATTTCTAGACTCAACTTCGACCAGTTTGGCTTGGTAATCCTACAGGCAGTCAAGCTCTGATACCAAAGCTGTCAGGACCCCGACTCAATGCCACATTGATCTAGCATGTAACACCTCATATCACTTTGCGGCCTCAGGCACGGTATTCCCACGGGTGTCGCCTTACCTTTGCCCGGGACTGTTTGCACCTTTTGGCACACGTATATGATAGTGTCGCTAGCATCCATATGATAAGGTGCTCGGGCTGACATGGCTAATCGTAAACCCAAAGTGGCACAAACTTACAGGGACAGGCATCCATGACCCAGCATCGAATGTGTCGGTCATCAGCGAGTGAATCCAGGCTGTAGCACTGGGCTAGCAGGACTCCGGTGAACCGGGCTGTAGCAGGCTAACAGGACTCCGGTATTCATCGCGTGACATTTCCCCGAAGGGACAGACACAGGAACGAAGAAGGACACATGCCGGCCAGCCTAAGTGTTCCGGAGCAGTAGCAAGCTACCATGGCTCAGTGGAAGCACTAGGAGACATTTCCCGGTAAGAGTAGCTACTAAGGATAAACAACTAGATAGTCAGATCCCACACATACCAAGCATTTCAATAACATACACACGATATGCTCGATATGTGCAAATACAACATGGCATCACAACATGACTCTACAACTCAAATATTTTATTCAATAGGCTCCGAGGAGCGAGATATTACAAACAAGGGTCTCTCGACCCAACATTCAGAGCATACAAGTCAAAGCACATGCAGAAGCTTAACATGTCTGAGTACAGACATCTACAAATGAAAATGGCTGAGAAGCCTGACTATCTACCAGATCCTGCCGAGGGCACAAGATCGTAGCTGAGGTAACAAGCTAAACGTCGAAGTCCAAGCGGAACTACTAGCGAGACTGAAGTCTCCCTGCAAAAACATAAAATAGGCAAACATGAGTACAAATGTACCCAGCAAGACTTACATCAGAACTATCTACATATGCATCATTATCAACAAAGGGATGGTGGGGTTTAACTGCAGCAAGCCAGCTTTGACTCGGTGGCTATCCTGAACTACGACTGCAAGTAACACTTTTGAGGTGGCGCACACGAGTCCACATATTCACCATATCAATACACCACTATGGATCCGCTCCCGTCTCCCTACGAGAACGCCATCCGTAGCACTCACGCTTATCTTGTGAGTTTTAGAGTATCCACTTCCACTTATCTATGAACTATGCAAGGGGTCCAAGTTTCCATATCCGAGGAATCCGGCTATTCGAATAGATAATGATAACCCTGCAGGGGTGTACTTCTTCACACACGCTCTCGCCACTTATCGCCCTGTACACATCATGTACCTCGGCAACCTTCAAGCGGAAGCCGGGCGAGGGAGTCGGTCACGGCCTACCTAAACACTCAAGTCTCTCGTCCAGGTTTATCGCCTATTCGGGTTCCAGCCGCAAGGAGATCCGGCCGGGGTGTCGCTCACGGCCCCAAACGATGTGAGCAGGGTTCCCAAGCCCACCATCTGGGTGCCACTTGGTACACCGTGCCACTGTGCCTAGTCTGTCCCAAGCCCACCTGTACTGGGTGCCACTTGGTAGACTACTAACACTACCTACAAACACCAGAAACTAGTTGCAACTCCTGGACAGAGATCAGGTTGATTAATAAGTCGAGAGGGGCACTTAAGCATTCCAATGCGTGGTAGTAGCTGTTCATGGATCACAAACACAGAACTCAGTTCCTGAGGACGGCTTCAATGAGACAACCCACCATGTACTCCTACATGGCCTCTCACCGCTACCTTTACCAAATCGTGTTCACACACTTAGCTCACACACAGTAGGACATGTTCACCACTTTCCAATTCATTCCCGATGAATCAGACCTGACTCAACTCTAAGCAGTAGCAGGCATGACAAACAAGCATGAATGAGTAGGCACATCAGGGCTCAAACAACTCCTACTCATGCTAGTGGGTTTCATCTATTTACTGTGGCAATGACAGGTCATGCAGAGGAAAGGGGTTCAACTACCGCAACATGTAATAGTTGAATCGTTGTTGTCCTAATGCAGTAAAAGAGAGCAGGAGCGAGAGAGTGGGATTGTATCAGAATGAACAAGGGGGTTTTGCTTGCCTGGCACTTCTGAAGATAGTATAGCTCTTCATCGGTGTCATCGATCACATCGTCAGAACACGTCTATTGAGAGGGGACAAACACCGACAACAGAGAAAGAACACACGATCAATGCAATGCACAATATGATGCATGATCATGACATGGCAATATGCTGTGATTTGAGCTAATGCAACTAGCAACAGGTTAAATGAAGTTGGTTTGAACCCTAGGTTCAAATTCAAACTCCATATGTGGATATTCAAATGCCATTATTTGTTTTGCCAAATTCAGCAACTATAAATTGTTCTAACATGCATGAAAACAGTACAGATGGATAGATTGGATTTTTCTGATCATTTTTCATATATAACTTGTTTCATTTGGAGCTATGGTTGAATTTCTATGAATTTTAGAAGTTTGGGATATTTTCTGAAAATAATAAATCATTTAAGATTTATTTAAATTCCAGAAAACATTTACTGCGTCAGCAGTGCGTCACTATGACGTCAGCAGGTCAACTGGGTCGGCCAGGTCAAACCTGACCTGTGGGGTCCATAGGTCAGTGTCACATTGCTCATTAGGGTCACTGACATGTGGGCCCAGTCAATGGCCCAAGGGGTTGGTTAGCGGTGTGGTTAGGCCCTAATCACGGCCACGTCGGCAGTCGCCGGAGCCTTGCCGGCGACGACCAAAACGACGGCGGCTCGGCTCGGATTTGAGCTACGGGTGGTGGTTTGGCGAGCTGAGGGCACCGGGGACTAGCTCTTGCTCGTCCGCATCCAAAGGACCGGACAGGAAGCCGCGGGGTGGCCGGGAGCAGCGCCAGCGGCGAGCAAGGCAGCGGCCGGAGCTACGGCTTCGAGCGGGATGGCGCTGTGGTGCACGGCGAAGCAAGCTAGGCACACGGTTGGGTCTACGGGGGCTGCAGGACCTCAACGACGTGCTCGTGCGTGGCTTAAACGGGCCCTGCCCACGACGGTGACATGGCCGACGGCGGGAAGCTCTCGGGTCCGGTGGGGATCGGAGCTGGCGAGCTTAAATGAGAGAGGGAGAGGATGGGTTCGACGAGGAAGCTCACATAGGGGCTAATGAAAGGGTCTGCAGGCTCGGGGACGGCCGGTACGCAGCGAATCGACGGCGATGACCTCCGGGCACCGAGGTTGAAGAAAGGGGCGGGGCAGGCGCGTTCGGTCACGTGACTCGGCGGAGATGGTGTAGAGATCGACGGCGGAGCTTCTTGGTGCTTTGGAGGGGCATGTGGTGGCCGGTGGCTGCAGTGGTGCTCGTCGGTGAGCTGCGAGGCGCTCGGCGGCTGCGCGCGCGAGGGACAGAGAAGGGGGAGCCGACCAGAGAGAGGGGGAACTGGAAGAGGGGAAAACTGGGCGTCTCCGTGGCGCATCTGGGAGTCGCTACAGACTACGATCAGATTGGGCTTAAAACCGATCTGAGAGATATTATCTCTCCCGAGGTTACCCACCACGTCATGGTGGTAGAGGAACAACGCGGCGACTCTTCTCCTGTATTGAAAACTAGTCATGTCCGGGCTTCCGAACCCTCCATGCCGGATTCCCGCAGGGGGACGGACTTCGATCAAGCACTGAACCTAAAGTCAGGCATCGGACCGGACTCGTTGGACAATGTCCAACAATCCAAGCTTCCAAATTTGGAAGCTTCTCGGCCCTTGAGCCTCGAGATGGGTAGGATTTCGGATCCAATTCCACCCACCCACCCAGACATATGCGATCTATCTCAAATCCGGCAAAAGCCCGCTGAAACAGTACATCATTACTGGGCCAGATTCCTCCTGGTTATGGACAGGATAAAGGACTGCCGAGAGGAAAACGCGATTTCAATTTTCTGCAATAATTGCACGGACGAGGGAATCCTGAACGCCGTCAGTCGCCGTGAAATCACACGTTTCGCCAACCTGGCTTCCATAGTACGAAAGTACTGTGCGATGGAGAGTTTCCGGAAAACCGAAACTAAGTTCTGGGACAATCCGGCCCCGAATACAACCCTAGTCCGTAACAAAAGTGTGCATCACACTCAGGCACCAGGTACAAAAACCAAAAAGCAAAAACCCCATAAAGGGCACGGAACCGTACTGGAGGGATGGCTCAGCGGACCCTGTAAAATTCACAATACAAAAGGCGCCACCCCAACACATAGCCTTCAAGCATGTTGGATACTACGGCAGGTGGCCAAAAGTGGCGAGGAGCTTCTAGCCCCGGAAAACCACTCCAATAGTACCAGTACGGTGTCAACAGTCTTCGAGACTTTCGCATCAAATAATATGCGAAAACGAACAATCCGCAGCCTCGCTGAAGTCTACCAAGTAGCAACAACAAATCCATGGAGCGACACGGCCATCACCTTCAACGCCAGCGACGAACCTAAATTTCGAACAGCCCGAGCACCAGCCGCATTGGTCCTCAGTCCAATAGTGGACGGCTTTCGTCTCACCAAGGTACTCATGGATGGCGGCAGCGGACTAAACCTCATCTTCGAAGAAACTCTTCAAAAAATGGAAATAGACTGGAGCCGCATTGAGCAAAGCAGCACAACCTTTAGAGGAATAATCCCTAGCCGGGAACCGCGCTGCACAGGAAAAATCACACTTGATGTGGTGTTCGGCTCGCCGGACAATTACAGGTCCGAAGAGGTCACGTTTCAAGTGGCCCCGTTCAGCAACGGATATCACGCCATACTGGGATGAGAGGCATTCACAATTTTTCAAGCCATACCCCATTACGGGTACATGAAGCTTAAGATGCCTGGGCCCGGCGGAATAATCACTCTCGCTAGTGATCCGGACGTAGCACTCCGCGCCGAAAACAAGACAGCCGCATTAGCCCTGAGGCACTATCCGAAGCCCTAGCGGCAGAAGAACTCACTGCGCTGCGCTCTACGGTGAATAGGGACGATGTGATACTCGATAAGAGATCCAAGTCCACCTCCTTTAAACCATCAGATGAAATAGTCAAATTCCAGGTCCATCCAACGGACCCAACAAAGACGGCCTCCATCGGGGCACAGTTGAACCCTGATGTAGATGCCGCACTACGAGAATTCCTTCGGGAAAATTGGGACATCTTTGCCTGGCACCCTTCAGATATGCCAGGAATCCCACGCAGATTGGCAGAACACAGCCTAAACATCCTAAAAGGATTCAAGCCAGTCAAACAGACTCTTCAGCGATTTTCCGAACCCAAAAGACAGGCAATGGGAGAAGAGCTAGCTAAACTACTGGAAGCCGGATTCATCAGAGACATTAAACATCCGGACTGGCTAGCAAACCTGGTAATGGTACCAAAGAAGGACAAATCCTGGCGCCTATGTGTCGATTTTAAAGACCTCAACAAGGCCTGCCCAAAGGATCCCTTCCCCCTCCCCCGCATCGACCAAATAATCGATGCTACTGCAGGGCACGATTCATTGTGCTTCCTTGACGCATACTCCGGCTACCATCAAATCAAGATGGCGGAAGCGAACCAAGCCGCAACGGCATTCATTACTCCATACGGACCATTCTGCTTCAACACGATGCCCTTCGGACTCAAAAACGTCGGCGCAACATATCAGCGCATGATTCAGACATGTCTGGCTACCCAGATCGGCAAAACAGTAGAGGCATACGTAGACGACATAGTCTTCAAAACCAAACACGTCAAGACTCTAGTAGACGATTTGAGGCTCACATTCGACAACCTCCGAGCATATGACATTAAGCTGAATCCGGAAAAATGCGTTTTCGGCGTACCAGCCGGAAAGCTCCTGGGCTTCATTGTATCCGGTAGAGGAATTGAGGCAAACCCAGCCAAGATCCGAGCTCTGTCATAGCTGGATATTCCAAAAGACCTCAAACAAATACAAAAATTAACTGGATGCGTAGCGGCTCTAAGCCGCTTTATCTCCCGTTTGGGAGAGAAGGCATTGCCCCTCTATCGCCTCCTCAGGCGCACCGAACACTTCGAGGGGACGGATGCTGCCACTGCCGGAGTCAAAGAAATAAAAGCCATATTGGCAACAAATCCGGTCCTGGCTGCACCTAACCTGGGCGAACCAATGTTGTTATACATCGCGGCAACACATCAAGTTGTAAGCATGGTACTCGTCGTCGAACGAGAAACAGAAGGGCATAAATTCCCTCTTCAAAAACCAGTGTACTACGTATCCACTGTCTTAACTCCCTGCAAGTCCCGTTACCCGCACTATCAAAAGATAGCGTATGTGGTGTTCATGGCATCCCGGAAGCTCCGACACTACTTTCAAGAGTGTTCGATAACAGTGGCCTCCGAAGTACCCCTCAACGACATTATAAACAACCGCGACACGACGGGCAGGATTGCAAAATGGGCCATTGAGCTCTTACCATTTTATATAACTTACAAACCTAGGCGAGCAATAAAGTCGTAGGTCTTGGCTGACTTTGTCGCTGAATGGACTGAAGCCGAACTCCCTAAAGAGTACGGCGCATACTCCAATTGGATTATGCACTTCGACGGCTCCAAAATGTTGGCCGGCTTGGGGGCTGGCGTCGTACTGACGTCCCCAACCGGGGACACAGTCCAATACGTACTTTAGATAATGTACACGGACTCCAACAATGCAGCCAAATATGAGGCCCTCCTACATGGCCTCCGGATGGCAATCTCCATGGGCATTCAACGCCTAGAGGTGTGCGAGGATTCAAACCTTGCAATATCCCAAGTAAATGGAGACTTTGACACCAAGGATCCGAAAATGGCAGCCTATCGTAACGTTGTCCAAAAAATGTCAGCTCGGTTCGAAGGACTTGAATTCCACCACGTAGCTCGGGATAATAACCAAGCAGCCGACGTCTTGGCACGCATCGGCGCAAAACGCGACGCTGTCCCTCCAAACATCTTCCTGGAACGGCTCTTTAAGCCATCCGTACTATGGGAAGAGGAGTCCGGAAATAACAGTCCGGAAGCAGCTGCACCACCCAACACAGAACGATCTGACATAATCGGCGACTCAGCCGATGAAATAACACCCTCAGCCCATGAAATAATGGCAGTAATTGCCCCGTGGACAGAACCATTCCTAGCCTACCTAATTAGGCAGGAGCTTCCCGAAGACCAAAACGAGGCTCGCTGCATAGTCCGGCGGTCTAAAGCCTACAAGGTCCATGAGGGGGAACTTTATAAGAAAAGCACAATCGGAGTCCTTCAAAGGTGTATCTCCGAAGAGGAAGGGCGAAACCTTCTGGCTGAAATTCATGCCGGACAAGGCGGACACCACGCCGCAGCCCGGGCCCTGGTAGGCAAGGCATTCCGTACAGGATTTTATTGGCCGACGGCCCGGGCAGATGCTCAGGACTTAGTCCAAAGGTGCGTCGGTTGTCAGCTCTTTGCTAATCAGAGCCATATGCCACCCACTGCCCTCAAAACTATACCCATTACCTGGTCGTTCGCGGTCTGGGGGCTCGACATGGCCGGACCCCTTAAAGGGGGAACCCACAAGCAAAGGTACCTATTGGTCATGGTGGACAAATTCACCAAATGAATAGAGGCCAAGCCAGTTAAAACGGCAGAGTCCGGACCAGTGATAGACTTCATATCCGGGGTAGTACACCATTATGTGTCCCCCATAGCATCATTACCGATAACGGCACAAACTTCACGGCCGATGAGGTTAAATTATGGTGCAAAAATATGGGCATTAAGCTCGATTACGCTTCAGTCTATCACCCTCAAACCAACGGTCAAGTGGAACAAGCAAATGGTCTAATAATGAGCGGCATTAAACCCAGACTAGTGCGGTCCCTTACGGAATCTGACATGCACTGGGTAGAGGAGCTTGACTCCGTACTCTGGGGGCTGCGGACAATGCCCAACTGTACTACCGGATTCACACCATTTTTTATGGTATATGGCACAGAGGCAGTTTTGCCCTGCGACATCATTCATGACTCACCTCGAGTGCACATGTACGAAGAAAGAGAAGCCGAGCTGGATCGGCAGGACAGCTTGGACGCATTGGAGGAAGAACGCGACGTCGCCAAGGCTCGTTCCGCATTCTATCAGCAGCAGGCTCGAAGATATCAAAGCAGAGAAGTACGGGCTAAGACTTATAATGTTGGCGAACTAGTTCTACGCCTGCCGGACAAGAAGAAGGACAAGCTCAAGCCCAAATGGGAGGGACCCTTCATTATCGATCAAGTCCTGACCGGCGGAGCGTACCGTCTGCGAAATGCATCGGACAACCGACTCGAGCCGAACCCATGGAACGCAGCCCGCCTCCGAAGATTCTACGCCTAGCGCCGGACTAAGAGTTCGTCTCCTTCCCCCGTCAAAATTTTTACATTTCAGCTGTCTTTCGTTTCTCTCTTTTCTCTCACCCTTTTCATAAAAGCCCTTAAAGGCCTACTTGCGCATTGTTCGCACACGCTTGATGTGCTATCCGCACTCATTATACCTGGGGGCTTCTTTACCAGAAGCTTACTTATAAGGGCTTCATGCCCAGCACATGTGTCAAACTTCCACATGTACCTTTTATTCACCATTATATGCATCGATATGACTTAAGTTTTGGCCAAGCTGGGTTGCCTGGCTCCTGTGCTTACCCCTACGTTCCCGATTGTTCGGCTAGGAGGTAAAGGGAGCACCTCTGTGATTGTTACTGCCGGGTCAGCCGGATGTGTACCTCAGACTGGGTGAAGCCGAAAGCTAGTGTTCTTAAGGGAATATTCGGTCGGTGACTGGAAAGATGATTTTTTCACCTATTTATTTATCTGCCCCCAGATGTTTTCCTGCTCTTTTCGCAGTCCGGACATGCACTTTAGGGCATGCCTCCCAGGGAAAGGAACCCTTAACGGAACTATTCTCCCTGGAAGATGTTTCTTTCTAACCATGTAATATAACATAACTAGTTGGGCACTTGTCTGATAAAGCACTAATGACCCCTACGCCTGGTCTCCATGCATGCCCCGGTTGTTTCTTAACCGAGAAGGTATTCGGACACACTCCGGACTCTAGGGTCCCGAGGTTGAAGCGAAAAGGTCAGCAAAGACAAACGATCTACAATCTGGCTAGAAGGCATTTTACATGTCATTTTACAATACATTGTCAAATCGACTGACTGTATTCCTCCTCAATCCCGTCTAACAGGCTGTCTAATTTACAGTCCTGTTGGGAATATTTAGCGGCCAACTCTACTTGGCCGTACACTAAGCTCACAGGGATCTCCTTCCCATCGGGCCCCACAGGTCCGACCTCGGCCATGTGGTTGGGATCCGCCTTCTTGTACCGCGTCTTCACCATGGCCCAGGCCTCCCTGGCACCTTGGCGGCAGGCCGATATCTTCCATAAACGGAAGCGCTGTCGCGCTCCCTAAAGCTTCTCCGCAAGCTCTCCAAGGCCCTCGGGTAGGGAGAGGGACGGCCATAAAGCCTGGACGACGCCGCTCATCGCCTGCCGAACTCGTTCGAGCAGTTGCACCAGCTCGGGAAGTTGATCACCCGTTGATACGGGCATCTCCTCTGCAGGGCGACCTGTGAGCACACCTACAGACATATTTCTGTCAATTAACTTCCTTGCCGAACTCTTCTTTTCAAAGGAGTTCGCTCAAGCACTTACTATAGATGCCGCGACGAAGCCGCTGATTCTCCTTCACGGAGCCAGACAGCTCGGCCCGAACACCTTTCAGCTCCTCTCCAAGCTGGGCGTGGGCATCCTAGAGTTTGTTCCTTTCCTGCTGCACCTTCATCAGCACCCTCTCGCCGGCCTTCAGCTGGCGCAGTAGTTGTTGCTTGTCCGGATCCAGTCCGGCAACATCTGCAATATCATTGTCAGATTTACACGCACGCCGCACACCGCTTATCTTTTTGAAATAATGTGTTACTAGGAGGGGTCTCTGTGTTTCCTCCTACGGCAGCGAGCGCGGCCTCAAGTTGGGCCTTGCACTCTTGTAGCTCCTGGGACAGTTGGGTATTCTTCTCTGTAAGATCCTGCATATCAAATGATCCTTAAATCCGTTACTCTAACTACTTTAAGTCTCGGGGGCTACTGGCATATACAGCTATTAAAATCTCTTACCCGTATGTCTTTTACATACTGCTCCGTGGCTCTGGTCAAACCATCTTGAGCAGCACGGAGGTGCGCGTCCCCCGCGTTAAAGGCATTCAACGCCTCAGGGGAGAAGCACGCGTCACGTAAAACTGTCCGGCAACGCCTATGGTTCATGGCGCTCTCCACCTCAGACTTGGTGGCGGACAATCTGTCAGCGTCCTCTGTTGGAGGAGTATCCGGCTCGCGCCTTGCGCTCGCCTCCCCCTCCAGACCAGGTGTTGGAGCCTAGCTGGCAGAGGCTTGGTTGGCAACCTCTCCGCCCGTAGTCCGGCGAGCACTCTTTCTCCTGCAAAAGTTATGAGCATTCAAACGCCTCCTAGGAACTTTGTCCTAAACAATGGTCGCGAGCTATACCGTTGCGGTGACGTTTCGATTTGTACCGCACCCCTCTTCCGCCTGCGGGGCCGGACTGACCCCTGTGGGTCAGCCGCCGCAGGTTCGGCTTCCTGCCTTGAAGGTACCTCCTGCGAGACACCATTGTATACGGTGGTCAGAAATGCGCAAGGACGAAATAATGGTGTCAGGACTTCGGTCACAATCACCTAGGGAGCCGGAGATAGGCCGGGGTAGTCAGCCGTAATGGCGACTAGAGCATTATCCATGCTGAGCTGGTGAAACACCTCGTCAATTAGCTCCACCTTTATGTTCGGATCCTCTTCGGAGGACGGATCAAGGGATCTTTCTGGATCCTCGGGCTGTAGGGCCGGACTATGTATGCTCTCTATAGTCCGGCGCAGATCCTGCGTCAAAACCATAAAGTAAGGCACTTAACCTTGAAAGTGTGGGTCGGATAAATGAATATCCGCTTACCCAGCTCCGAGGGTTGTTCATGGAGAACCCATTCAATGGGCTCGTCTGAAGGAAGTCCTCCTTCTCCCCCTTGTACAGGCCGGACCGAATCTTCACCAGATCCTCGGCCGATCCCGGCCTTCGGCGGCCATGACGAGTGGCATCATTCTCCCCGTTGAAATCCCACATGGGGTGGCCCCTGTATTGCAGCGGCTGCACCCCCCGCATAATGCACGTGGCCATGACTCCAATCATGGTCAGTCCGGAATGGGCCAGTAACCTTATCCGGACCATCAAATAATGGACGCTCTTGTCTTCCTCCAGTTGAGGGCTCCGCGGGCGCCAACTCAGGCGTTTCTTCAGAGGAGCATTGCTGAACTCCGGGAGGCCGATCCGAACAGGGTCCGGCAGTGGAGCGTCTTCTACATAAAACCATTCTGAAGGCCAGTCTTCGGACGCCTTCTTAGGGGTTCCGGATGGATATCCGGTCCCGGTGATGCGCCATATTTCGGCACCACCCATTTGATATATTGACCCCCCATGAGAACGGGGTACGAGGCAGAATAACCTCTTCCACAGCGCAAAAGTGGGGCTCGATGCCCAGGAATAGCTCGCAAAGAGCTACGAAACCCGCGATATGCAGAATAGAGGCGGGCGTGAGGTGATGGAGCTGGAGTCCGTAGAACTCCAGGAGTCCGCGGAGGAACGGATGTACAGGAAATCCGAGCCCCCTTATCAGATAGGGGACAAAGCATGCCCGCTCCCCTTTATTAGGACTTGGGGTGGCCTCCGCCTGCTTCCCACCTTTGTAGGTGGCCAGCCCGGCTCGAACCGGGACCATAAAGGCCGGAGGAAGATATCCCTCCACTTGGAGCGTCACCAGCTCGTTGTGCGGGACAGAACATTTCCCCCAATCTCCTGGCAGAGGGCTGGGAGCGCGAGAGGAGGAGCCGCGTCGACGGTCCATGATGGAATGGATTTTTGGTCAGAGGCGCTCCGATGAGTACTCGTGGAAGGAAGATGGTGTGGTTTGGATCTGAATCCTTGCCTCTCTTATAGGCAGGTTATTTGCGCAGCTAGGGGGTAAAACATAAAAGATACCCTGGCCTTTCACATTCGTGCGACGCGTGGAAGAAGGCCATTATTGGGCGTGGAAGCCAAGGAGCGCAACATTTGTAAGGGAGCCGGACACTATTCGGCAAGCACATGGAATCTGGAGGAGAACCCGCCTTGCAACGCCGAAAACAATATACGCGCTGGGCTTATCGTCATTGAAGCCTGGTTCGGGGGCTATTGAGGGAGTCCTGGACTAGGGGGTGTCCGGATAGCCGGACTCTCATCGTCGGCGGACTCCAAGACTATGAAGATACAAGATTGAAGACGTCGTCCCGTGTCCGGATGGGACTTTCCTTGGCGTGGAAGGCAAGCTTGGCGATACGGATATGTAGATCTCCTACCATTGTAACCGACTCTGTGTAACCCTAGCCCTCTCCGGTGTCTATATGAACCGGAGGGTTTTAGTCCGTAGGACACACAACCATTACAACAATCATACCATAGGCTAGCTTCTAGGGTTTAGCCTCCTTGATCTCATGGCAGATCCACTCTTGTACTACCCATATCATCAATATCAATCAAGCAGGAGTAGGGTTTTACCTCCATCGAGAGGGCCCGAACCTGGGGAAAAACATCGTGTCCCTTGTCTCCTGTTACCATCCGCCTAGACGCACAGTTCGGGACCCCCTACTCGAGATCCACCGGTTTTGACACCGACATTCATCATGGGGCTTAAATAAATTTTCAAGATCATAAGAAGAATCACCCCAATCATTATAATTGCAACAAGTAGAGGACATAGCAAAACTAGCATCCCCAAGCTTAGGGTTTTGCATATTATTAACACAATTGACATCAATAGAATTTATAGTAAAATCATTGAAATCATGCTTTTTATTCAAGGAGCTATCGTGAATCTCTTCATAAATTTCTTCATCACAATTTTCAGATTCACGAATTTCAAGCAAAACCTCATAAAGATAATCTAGTGCACTCAAATCACTAGGATTTGGTTCATCATAATTGGATCTCTTAAAAAGATTGGCAAGTGGGTGAGGATCAATAGACCTTAGGTTCTCTGTTTAGCAATAAATAAACAACTACTCCAACCAAACAAGCAAACGAGCCAAGTAAGACATCAAAGCAAACGAAAAGACAAACAAAAGAAGGGCGAACAAAACGGCAAGGGTGAAGTGGGGGAGAGGAAAACGAGAGGCAAATGGCAAATAATGTAATACGAGGGAGATGAGTTTGTGATGGGTACTTGGTATGTCTTGACTTGAGCGAAGACCTCCCCGGCAACGGCACCAGAAATCCTTCTTGCTACGTCTTGAGCTTGCGTTGGTTTTCCTTGAAGAGGAAAGGGTGATGCAGCAAAGTAGCGTAAGTATTTCCCTCAGTTTTTGAGAACCAAGGTATCAATCCAGTAGGAGGCTCCTCAAAATTCCCACGCACCTACCAAACAAACAAGAACCTCGCAACCAACGCAATAAAGGGGTTGTCAATCCCTTCACGACCACTTGCGAAAGTGAGATATGATAGAGATAGTATGATAAGATAAATATTTTTGGTATTTTTATGATATAGATTGGAAAAGTAAAGATGCAAATAAAAGTAGATGGAAAACTTATATGATAAAAGATAGACCCAGGGGCCATAGGTTTCACTAGTGGCTTCTCTCAAGATAGCATAAGTATTATGGTGGGTGAACAAATTACTGTCGAGCAATTGATAGAAAAGCGCATAGTTATGAGATTATCTAGGCATGATCATGTATATAGGCATCACGTCCATGACAAGTAGATCAAAGCGATTCTGCATCTACTACTATTACTCCACACATCGACCGACTCCTGCCTACATCTAGAGTATGAAGTTCATAAGAACAGAGTAACGCATTAAGAAAGATGACATGATGTAGAGGGATAAACTCATGCAATATGATATAAACCCCATCTTTTTATCCTCGATGGCAACAATACAATATGTGCCTTGCTTCCCCTGCTATCACTGAGAAAGGACACCGCAAGATTGAACCCAAAGCAAAGCACTTCTCCCATTGCAAGAAATATCAATCTAGTAGGCCAAACCAAGCCGATAATTCGAAGAGACTTGCAAAGATAACTTAATCACACATAAAAGAATTCAGAGGAGATTCAAATATTTCTCATAGATAAACTTGATCATAAACCCACAATTCATCGGATCTCGACAAACACACCGCAAAAAGAGTTACATCGAATAGATCTCTGTAGGACCTTGAGAAGAGGTTTCTAGAGGGGGGTGATTAGACACTAAGTACCAAAGTTGCAGTTTTTAAGTTTCTTTAAGTTTAAGTGGAGATTAGGCACAAGTTTAACATTCACAATACATATCAAGCAAGCATGCAAAGAGTATATGAGCAGCGGAAAGTAAAGCATGCAATTTGCAAGAAAGTAAAGGGAAGGGTTTGGAGGATTCAAACGCAATTGGAGACACGGATGTTTTTGGTGTGGTTCCGATAGGTGGTGCTATCGTACATCCACGTTGATGGAGACTTCAACCCACGAAGGGTAACGGTTGCGCGAGTCCACGGAGGGCTCCACCCACGAAGGGTTCACGAAGAAGCAACCTTGTCTATCCCACCATGGCCGTCGCCCACGAAGGACTTGCCTCACTAGCGGTAGATCTTCATGAAGTAGGCAATGTCCTTGCCCTTACAAACTCCTTGGTTCAACTCCACAATCTTGTCAGAGGCTCCCAAGTGACACCTAGCCAATCTAGGAGACACCACTCTCCAAGAAGTAACAAATGGTGCGTTGATGATGAACTCCTTGCTCTTGTGCTTCAAATGATAGTCTCCCCAACACTCAACTCTCTCTCATAGGTTTTGGATCTGGTGAAAAGAAGATTTGAGTGGAAAGCAACTTGGGGAAGGCTAGAGATCAAGATTCATATGGTAGGAATGGAATATCTTGGCCTCAACACATGAGTAGGTAGTTCTCTCTCAGAAAATGTATGCTGGAAGTGTAGGTTCAGTCTGATGGCTCTCTCCACGAATGAAGAGGAGATGGAGGGGTATTTATAGCCTCCACACAAAATCTAACCGTTACACACAATTTACCAAACTCGATGGGACCGAATCGTTAAACTCGGTCAGATCGATTTAGCAAATAATGTGACCGTTAGGATTTTCGGTGGGACTGACATGCAACTCGGTGAGACCGATTCGGTTAGGGTTAGGGCATAACGTAATCTCGGTAAGACCAATTACACAAACTCGGTGAGACCGATTTTGGTAATAAGCTTTCTAGAGAGTTGGTCAGGCAAACTCAATGGGACCGATTACTCAAACTCGGTGGGACCGATTTTGGTAATAAGTTATCTAGAGAGTTTGCATTGTAATCTCGGTAGTACCGATTGCTCAAACTCAGTGTGACCGATCTTGGCAATGGACATACACAGAGATATTACAATCCCATCTCGGTGAGACCGAGATCCCTATCGGTAGGACCGATTTGCTTAGGGTTTGTGGTAGTGGCTATGACTTTTGGAATCGGTGGCGCCGGATAGGAAGAATCGGTGTGACCGATTTTGGCTTTTAGGTTTAGGTCATTTGTGGATGTGAGAAAGCAGTTGAGGGTTTTGGAGCATATCACTAAGCACATGAAGCAAGAGGCTCATTAAGCAACACCTCATCCCTCCTTGATAGTATTGGCTTTTCCTATAGACTCAATGTGATCTTGGATCACTAAAATGTAAAATGAAGAGTCTTGAGCTTGAAGCTTGAGCCAATCCTTTGTCCTTAGCATCTTGAAGGGGTTCCCACATCCTTTAGTCCATGCCACTCCATTGTTGAACTTATCTGAAACATACTAGATAAAAGTGTTAGTCCAACAAGAGATATGTTGACATTAATTACCAAACCACCTAGGGAGCACTTGTGCTTTCAATCTCCCCCTTTTTGGTAATTGATGACAACATACATCAAAGCTTTAGATAAAGATATAAGGAATAGCAAGTAAAGCTTTGGAAAGACATGTAACAAACATAGGCTCCCCCTACATGTATGCAATCATGTGAATATGGAATATAGAAGCATGTGAGAGCATAACCATGATACACTACTAGGGAAAAGCCTAGCAGCAGCGCGGGTTTTGGCCCTCTCAGTAGCGCGGGTACCGGCGCTACTAATAAGGCACTACAGCTAACGTATAGCAGTAGCGCGTGTTGACACACGCTACAGCTACACATGAATAGCTGCAGCGCTCTTTAGAAAAGGACGCTACTGGTATTATCTACAGCGCTGTTTATAGGTAAGCGCTACTGGTAAGTCAGCGCTACTGCTAAATCCCCCCCTCGCTACTACTAGTTTTATTAGTTTTTTTCCTGTAGATTTGTTTTTTATTTGTTTTGCATTTGAATAGGCTTTATACAATAATCTTTAGCATATCATCCACATACAAATGTAATCATAGCATATACATACAATTAGTCTCATCAAATCATGTCATCATCATAATCATCATCCAACACAAAGTGCTCTCTCGTCATCAATCTCGAAAATAGCGATACAAGTCTCGATTACTTATAAATACATCGTCATCCATCAAAACAATGATATACACGAGAATAGCTATCACTTTGAGTACACGAGTTTGTATCCCTCTCTCGCATTAGCGTGAACCTAAACTAAGTACTACGTGTCGCTCGGAAACCGAAAACTGGTACACCTGGGCCTGACACTCCGGCCACTTGTCGTATATATACTCCTGGCGTAGCACTTCTTCGCCATTTATGATCTATGCACCTGCATCGTCACATGAGTCGATGATATGCAACATATATAGTTGAGCAACACAAAGAGACAGACTTGGCAAAAATAGAAACAACATATCATAAGCATAAATAACAAAGTTCATCGTACCCAAATGACCTAACTAGAGTGATTTTCGCTAGTCGAGGAGGACGGTTTAATTACATCACAAATAAAGTTTCACCATGCATAACTCAAAGTTTTGTCATAAAAGAAAGTATGGACTAAACGGACAAATTGTCATATGTCGACAATCACTCCATCATGTCGTGCCATCCATCCAAGTCAGGGAGGTAGTCATCGAGCTTTGTGAAAGGCTTCATGTCGAGACGCTGAGAGGCTATCCATGTTCAGACGTCTTCCCACGACATTTGTCCTTCTGCATGGAACATCCCTGTTTTTTCGATGACCTCATTCATGATGATTTGGGCAAGTTCGCGCTGGATGTTATAGAACTCAGCTCAAAGTCGATGATCCTCGATATCTCCTATGTCCTTTGCCCATTGCAGAATATGGGCATCGCTAGATCTAGGTGCCATGTGAAGGTTCTGGTGATCCCGTCGGTACTCCAGCATGTGGTGTAGGACATAGAATCCATCATTAAGAGAATCGTTCGATTGCTGGATGCAGCAGAAGTCGGTCTTATGGCTGAAGGCGGCCCTGCCGCCCCTTCTCTTCTTGTCCCTAACCTCTCCACCCCTTGCTTGGTAGTAAAACATAGCACTGTCGAGAACATCTTTGATGTGGGTGTAATCCTTTTTGTGAATGTTCTTCGGCGAGTCCAAGTAAAGAGCGTGGGAGAATCGGGGGTAGAGGATGATGAGGACGGCGCGCCCGCCGCTGCGCAAAATAAGTACACCTCAAATTAATTAGCCTCCACCGTGCAAATGAATTATTGAAATCGAAGGAAGGATAGCAGCGCGGATGACTTACATGGGATGATAAGGCACGAGAATCGCCTCCTTGTCCTTATTGGCGAGCATGACACTGACGATGTAATCCCTCGCGTATTCACGATGCTGTGCACAGACTCCCAAGAAGGCCTCGTGCATGTAGTACGGGTCAGCGACACAGATATGAGCTATCTGCTCAACCCCAATGATGTAGCTCATGTGCAAGGCATAAAGGCGGACAAAAGTAAAATCCAGCTTCTTCACGTGAAACATGTCGAATATGTAATCGACCCGGAGGAAGAACTTATCCGCGGGGAAGCCCTTGACGTACGACATTTGCTGCGGAACGTTAACCACGTAGAGTGGGTATCCTGGATCTTTTGAGGCGATGAGGCCTTTCTCTACCCGCAGCACATCGTCATGAAGTCTCCTTAGATCGCCGAATCTGGCCCGTAGCGCTGTTTCAGGTAGGATTGGTCGACCGGGGATATGCCATTTATCCGCATCGGGGATATCTACACGGTCCCCAAGCCGAGGCTGCTGAGGTGGCTGGATCATAGAATCAGCTTTTTTGCCTTTCCTCGCTCTCTTCCTAGGCTTCTTTACCACCGGATGGTCGTCAATAACACGTTGAGACGGTAATTCAGGCATCGACTCATGATGCTCAAACCCTGAGGAGGAGCCAGTATAGACATACTGTTCAGCGCCATCGTCATCCTCATCCTCATCCATGGCGACGTCATCAGCCTCTAATGGAGCCACCTGCTTACCCCGTCCGCTATCACCCAACCCGACACCCGATGCTAATTGGGTAGGTGGGGTGTTGATGTTCATACCTTGCTGAGGCTGCGTGCTCATGGGTGTGCTCCCGGCCGCCTCCAGACGAAGCAGACTCTTTGGCCACAACAGGACCCACCCATTGCAACAATCACCAAGCCGCCGCGGGGTCTCGTCGTCATCCCCCACTAGTATTAGAGGAGGCAAATTCTCGTGGCCCGGTTTGACACTGGCCACGGAAACCTTGAAGACGTTCGGGGGGATCGACCGGCTGTGGAACAATGGTTCCTTCGGCTCCATTATCGTCCCCTTCCCCACGTCCACCTTCTGTTCGCTGATGGTGTACAATATGGTGCACGGGGTTTCGTCGGCCTGCAAATAAAAGTCTGCGTCGTGAGACATCCGAAAGGCAACGAAAACGGGAGATTATACATTTATATTGAAGGGGGCCGGTGTGGAAGATACCGTGAGGGCGTCGAGCTCAGCCAAAGAGGAGGCACCACCAAGCACGTCCGGTGCGGGAGCCGGTGCGGGAGCCGGTGCGGGAGCAGGTGCGGGAGCATGTACTGCCAAGAAGTCAGCAAGGGGAAAGTCCTCTGCATTTTTTTTTGGATTTTCCCTTGTCCAAGTGTGAACGCCCGTCACCAAGGAAGTAGATATATCTGCAATCGCCTGTTTTGCGGCAGCTACCGTTGTTGCGACTGTCTGAGATGATTTCTTCTCAACCGCAATCTCAACCTTCTTGTCGATGCTTTCTTCAGTTAACCTCCGTCTTTCCTTTTTCTCCTCCGTGGTCTCACGGTAGTACTTCTTCCACGTGGCACCGTCTCCGACACCGTGCACGCGTCCATACGACGGTCGAGTATCCACCGGTTGTCGTTTCAATATGTTCAACGCCCGGTTGAATGGAGTGTCCCACTTGGGCCTCACCAATGCCTCAGACGGTGAGTCGCTTTCGGCCGCAATCCGGTGTTGCTCTCTCTGCAAAAGGCACAAGGATCGTTTACAAATATGACTAACGTGTGCAGTCGAATTGATCAGAAACTAAAATTACCAGCAGTCTCATGAACTCAGTAATGACCGGTGTTGTCTCATAAACCTTCTTCAGTGGGTCCCAACGGTGGCGGGCCCTCAGGACGTCATGCTCCTGCGGGACGGTGAAATCCGCCAAGGGGTCTGGGATGCCCAGACTCGCGGCTTCCGCGTCCTCCTTGGCCCATTTGGACCTCTTTCCGCCGTAACCACGGCTTCCGAGGTGGTGGGTCCCAATGTTCCTCTTTTGAAGCCCCTTCATGTACTTAGACTTTTCTTTGGCAGCTTTGGCCTCGCAAGCCTCCTTGAATATTTGAAACTGCTCTTCCGTGATTGTCGGACTATCCTTTACAATCTCGGAGTAGGGTTCCCCGTCGTTGATCTTTGCTTTCACTCGATTTTTCCAGGCGGCCAACGCGTTGCTAAACTTGGTCATGGCGTGTTTGTTTATCTTCTTCATTGCCGGGTCATTGTCTGGATCTTCATAATCCTTCTCATTCCAGCCCGGGAACAAGAATATCTGGTGAAACTTCTTTAGGAGGGAGCTCCTCATATTTTCTATATTCTTTAGATTCTCATCGTTGATGGTGGCGGTTGTTCGTATGATGCAGCCTATTTGATTACCGTAGCACGCGCGCGCTTCCTCGGGCACCTTTGGCTCAAAATTGCCGTTGTCCACCTCCGTGACCACCAGTCTAGTAGTCCTGAGTTTGTTAGGAACCCGTTGCCTCTTTGCTTTCGGTTCTACACCGGCTCCGCTCCCCGAGGCAGCACCGGTCTCAGAGCCAGTCTCGATGCCGGTCTGAATCTCAGCGCCGGTGTCAGTCTCAGCACCGGTCTGCGTATCGGTCTCAGCACCGGTCTGCGTGTCGGTCTCAGTCCCCGATGCCACTGGTGGGCCCAGCAACAACATCTGTTGATCGTCGGTAAAGCTAAAAAATTCGTCTGCCGCCCGGTAGACATCGTCGCAATCACCAGAACCCTGTCCTTCATCGTTGCTAGCCATGTTTCCTATGATTTAATCTAGTCAATTAATTCTAGACCTAATAAAATGAATAATGACATAAAAAAGGACTATTGTTTTGCAGGAATGTTGACTCCTTCCTGGTGCGGCAAATCCCGGGCACTCGATATGTCCTAGTTTGTAGCACAAGTCATGCCGAAATTCACGGGAAATTTCGGCATGACCTTTGCTAAAAAGTGGACAAATTGAGAACCTGAAATTTGCCGGAACAGAAATGAATCAACATTCCGGCAAAACATAGGCCACTCAGCATCATTCCCTCGAAACAACAAAGCCACCACTTGGGCACAATCGAACAACTTCAATGAAAAGATATAACATGACCACTTCAATGAAAAATAAAATTTGCCTAAATTCTTTTCCTTGAAAAATAGTGGTCTTTTGAAAAATCAAAAACCTTTGCCAATCTACTTAACCTAGCTTCTTAATCCAACGAACCTAATTAACCTACCTATTTAACCTAGTTAGTTAATCTAGTTTACCTAGATAATTAACCCTAATTAAACTAGTTAACGCAGCTAGTTCTCTGTCAAAGCCTAAAATAAATTTTTGCACTAATTAACATGGGTAATTAACCTAATTAAACTAGTTAACCAGACTAGTTCTCTGTCAAAGCCCTAACTAAGTTTTTGCACTAACCTAGATAATTAACCTAATTAAACTAGTTAACCTAACTACTTCTTTGTCAATGCCCTAACTAAATTTTTGCCCTAACCTAGATAATTAACCTAATTAAACTGGCTAACCTATGCATGAGAGAGAGAGGAGGGGTGGGGGCTTACAGATGATGGCTCTGGTGGTGGCAACGGAGGCAGTGTGGTGGCGAGGGAGGCAGGGGTGTCTCCGGTGACGGCGAGGGAGGCAGGGGCGTTTCCGGTGACGGCGAGGAAGGTGGCATCGACGGCGGCTCCGGTGGCGTTGACGAGGCCGCGCGGCTCCGTGGCGTTGGGGGCGGCTCCGGTGTCATCGACGGCGCACGGCTCTGGTGGCGTCGTCGGCGGCGGCGAAGTGTGGGGCGAGGAATCGGGGAGACGGCGGCGCGCGCGGGGGGTGGGTTTGAGGGATTTGGGGGAAGTGGTGGCCGGGGGGGAAACGGTTTTTTGGCTAAGTCAAACTTAGCAGTAGCGCGTTTCGCAAAACGCGCTATAGCTAAGTTAGCTATAGCGCTTCCCTCAAAACGCGCTGCTGCTATAGCTAATTTCCTATTCTGTTTCTATAGCGGGGGTCTAGGACACGCGCTGCAGCTACGTTAGCTATAGCGCCTCTTACAAACAAACGCTGCTGCTATGCCTTCCTCCGATTTTTCGCTTTTTCGTTTATTTTGCTTTACATTTTATTTTTCCCTTTCTCCTTTTTCTATTTCTTTCATTTTCATTTAAATTTCTATTTGTTTATCATCTTATTTTATTTCCGTTAGTAGTAGCGCTCTTCTTTGGAAACGCGCTGCTAACTGTGCTCTAGCAGTAGCGCGTTTCTGTTAAGCTCGCTACTGCTATGCGTAGCCTAGCATTCTGCCAATGGGAATATTAGTAGTAGCGCTTTCTTTACAACAGGCGCTACTGCTAAGTTTGTGTCTGTAGCGCGGTTTTTATTTGCTCGCTACTGCTATATAGCACTAGCGCAGTTTTTTGACCTGCGATGTTGCTATATTTCTGTGTATAAGGTTTTCCCTAGTAGTGATAGAGCAGGCAATGTGTTAGATGTATCTTGGTCATATGCATCAGAGCAAAGAATATTAAAGAAATACCTTCATGCTCATGAGTCCTTCTTGCAAACAGTATGTACATCAGCAAGAATTCCTCATACACATGATTGTGATGCATATACTTACCTTGTAGTCTTGAGTTGGCTTGGGATGGGATGAACCTGCATAAACAAGGTTAGATAACACAGATACATCTACTAGCCAGAGCAAACAGAAGAAACCACAAGAATACCAAGACTGGGATGACATGTAGAGAGTGAGTACTAAGTACCACATTGGATTAGACATGTCCCCAAGAGTAAAGATATGCAATGGATTTGAATGATTTCTTTCCCTTAGATGTCTTGCTCCCCCTGAATCTAGCATGGGATACTAGGAGAAGATAGGGAATAGAAAATCAGAGCTGAACAATCAGAGCTGAAAGATATGAATGATGATCAGAGCTAATGTATGCTAATGCAAATAAGCACAACAGATCATATGAACATGTCTCTCCCCTCAAGAAGACATGTGAGCATTTCTCCTCTTGAACACCAAGCATCTGGGATCCTTGAGAAATACTTTCTACTTAAGTATTCTCTCCCCCTGGAGATCTATCTCTCCACTTGGAGATCTCTCTCCCCCTTAAGGATCTCTATCTAAATGATAAGCTTTGATGTTCTCTCTCTCCCCCTTTGACATCAATTTTCAAGAAGGTTTTCTGGAATCCGTCGAATGGGTTTGGTCCTTGAGACACAGCACAAAGCAATGATAAAAATGTGATGCTTGTAGAGGACAAGATTCATTGAGTGGAGCTGGATCAGTAGAAACATAGAATATGTGGCAAACTGTTTTCCTGATGTGAAATCGGTGGCACCGAGTGATATGCTTCGGTTGTACCGAAAGAATTCGGTTGGGCCGAAAATAACAAATCGGTGAAACCGAGTTCATCTCAGAGAAAACACTTGTCACCTCAGCTCACCTAGACTAGTAAGATCTCACAAGGATTTGCAAGGAATTTACTGAAAGATGTGCAATGAATGTGATGCAGAAAATGCAGAGCAAACAGAAAGAAATCTAGATGAAGTTTTTTTTAGAAAGGGGAAACTAATATGCATGTGACAAATGCAAAAACACAGAAAAGAACACAAGAGAACTTCATCTAGAGATGATCGGCGACAAAGTCACCTATGTTAGAGTATATTGACTTAGGAGTCAAGTGAGATCACTTGATCATAGGTCATACTCATTGTTTAAGCTCAAAATGGGGTTGCCATTTTTCGTTTAAGCATCTTGATGTATTCACATCTTGTCGAGTTGCTTTAGCTCATGACTTGGAGTAAAGCTTCTCTAAGATGGAATGACATACCTTGGTTGGTGGTGTTGTCCATGTAGTTGAACTTGTGTGGGTTGCTCAAGGTTGATGTAGGTCATCAAGAATTTGGAGCACCACTTGGAATTTGAGTCCATCTACCTACATGGGTTAGTTCTTGCAAGGAAGAGCACTTGTGTATCCAAAAATGACAATCATGAAAATCAATATAAAATTTGTCAAAGGATATGTTTGAGTGGTTCCGTGCTTCCTTGTCTTCAACCACCATAGTGTAGAGACTTGGTGATGTAGAGATTGCTCAAGATATGAGTAGATTACAACCTCATGGAATTGGATTCCACCAAGTACCTACAAGGGTTAGATAACATGCAAGATACAAATATATCCAAGACATAAGATTTTCATCATAAGAGAAAAATATCAAGGATTAGTCATAAGCTCATGTCTTGCATGTATCCAATGGAGTTTCTACTCCAAGTTTGAAGCATCAATGATGTTCAATTCTCCTCTTAACCTGCAAAACACTTTCTCATCAAGAGGTTTAGTGAATATATCCGCTAATTGCTTCTCGGTGTGAACATGCTTAAGATCACTGTCACCCTTAGCAACATGATCTCGAATGAAATGATGACGAACTTCAATATGCTTAGTTCGAGAATGTTGCACAGGATTATGACCAATTTTGATAGCACTTTCATTGTCACAAAGCAATGGAACATGTCTCACATATATCCCATAATCTTTAAGAGTTTGGGTCATCCAAAGTAATTGAGCACAACATGAACCAGCGGCAATATATTCAACTTCGGCGGTGGATAAGGATACCGAGTTTTGTTTCTTGGAGGACCAAGACACAAGAGATCTACCAAGAAATTGACAAGTACCCTAAGTGGACTTTCTATCAACCTTGTCTCCGGCATAGTCCAAGTCGGAATAGCCAACAAGATCGAAGGAGGCCCTCTTAGGATACCAAATGCCAAAGTTTGGTGTATGGATTAAGTATCTCACTATCCTTTTCACGGCCTTAAGATGACATTCCTTAGGAGCAGCTTGATATCGTGCACACATGCACACACTTAGCATGATATCGGGACGTGAAGCACATAGATATAACAATGAACCAATCATAGAGCGATAAACCTTTTGATCAACTGGTTCACTATCTTTGGTCAAATCAAGATGTACACTAGTAGGCATGGGTGTAGACATACCTTTGCATTCTTGCATATTGAACTTCTTGAATAAGTCCTTGGTGTACTTTGTTTGAGAAACAAAGGTACCTTCCTTAGTTTGCTTGATTTGCAACCCAAGAAAGAATTTGAGTTCACTCATCATAGACATCTCAAACTTCTCCGACATTAGCTTCCCAAACTTTTCACTAAAATGAGGGTTAGTTGAACCAAATATAATATCATCAACATAGATTTGGCACACAAATAGTTCTCCATTAACCCTTTTAGTAAAAAGAGTAGAATCAATTTTCCCAATTTCAAAGCCTTTTTCAATAAGGAACTTGGTCAAGCATTTATACCATGCTCTAGGAGCTTGTTTAAGACCATAAAGAGCTTTGTGAAGTTTGTAAACATGATTGGGTTTCTTAGGATTGACAAAGCTGGGAGGTTGCTTAACATAAACTTCCTCCTCTATTTCACCATTTAGAAAAGCACTTTTAATGTCCATTTGGTACATGGTGATATCATGATGATTAGCATAGGCACGTAAGATGCGAATGGACTCAAGTCTAGCAATGGGAGCATAAGTCTCACCATAGTCCATACCTTCGACTTGTGTGTAGCCTTGGGCGACGAGACGTGCTTTGTTGCGAACTACTTGTCCATCTTCATCTTGCTTGTTGCGAAACACCCATTTGGTACCGATGACGTTGTGGTTGTTGTCGGGCTTCTCAACCAATGTCCAAACTTGGTTCCTTTCAAAGTTATGTAGCTCTTCATGCATAGCATTTATCCAACCCAGATCTTCCAATGCTTCTTCAACCTTCATAGGTTCAATGCTAGAGATGAAAGAATAGTTTTCACAAAAGTTAGCTAAACGAGTTTTAGAGCGAGTGATTCTCCCGGTTTGAATGTCATTGTAGATTTGCTCGACGGGATGATCTTTAGCAATTCTTGCTCGAACTCGTGAAAGCTTTTGCTTGGGTCTTCGTTGAACATCTTCTTCATCTTGTTCTTCTTCTTGGCCTTCTTCATTGTTGGCGTTGTCGTTCTCTTGTCGTGGTGGAGAAGGAGGTTGTTGACGTTCATCTTGATGCACTTCCTCGTTTTCTTCATCTTGGTGTGTCCCACTTGTGGATGCTTCCGTATCAACTCTTGGTTCACCTTGTCGTGAAGTAGAAGCTTCCACTTGGACGGACGAGGTACTCTCCTTCACCTCCGTTGGACGGACCTTGCCAATAGACAAGTCTTGGATTGCTTCCGAAGGATCTTTGTCTCCTACATAAATTGGCAATTGCTCTACTTGCGAGCCGTTAGATTCATCAAACTTCACATCTACCGTCTCTTCAACCTTTCGGGTGAAATTGTTGTAGACACGGTAAGTGTGAGAGTTTGAGCCATAACCTAGTAGGAAACCTTCATGAGACTTAGGAGCAAATTTAGAACGACGATGCTTATCAAGAATGTAGCACTTTGAGCCGAATACTCGAAAGTATCCAACTTGGGGTTTGTTACCTGTGAGGAGCTCGTATGCCGTCTTGCCGAGTAGCTTGTGAAGATACAAGCGATTTGTTGCATGACAAGCTGTCTTGACCGCTTCTGCCCAAAAGTGCTTCGACGTCTTGTACTCATCAAGCATCGTTCTCGCCATTTCGATGAGCGTCCGGTTCTTCCTCTCAACAACTCCGTTTTGTTGAGGTGTGTACGTAGCCGAGAACTCATGTGAAATCCCTTCTTCGTCAAGAAAGGTGTCCACATTTGCGTTCTTGAACTCCGTTCCGTTGTCGTTGTGAACCTTCTTAATCTTCACTTCAAATTGATTTTGGGCCTTCCTAGCGAAGTTTTTGAATATCTTTTGGACCTACGATTTATCATCGAGAAAGAACACCCACGTAAATCTTGAAAAATCATCAACTATAACTAGACCAAAAGAATTTGCACCTAGACTCTTGTAAGAGTTGGTACCAAAGAGATCCATGTGAAGTAGATCGAGTGGCCTCCTTGTGGTCATGATGTTCTTCACGGGATGCCTTCATCCAACCTGTTTACCTGCTTGACAAGCACTGCAAAGTCTATCCTTATCAAATATGACATCGTTAACTCCAAGGATATGATTTCCTTTAATAAGCTTGTCAAGGTTTCGCATACCAACATGACCTAGTCGTCTATGCCATAACCAACCTTTTGAGGATTTAGCAATGAAGCAAGTTTTAGGTTGAGCCTTTTTAGTGAAATCAACAATGTATAGGTCACCTCTACGCACACCGGTAAAGACCATTTTATGATTTTCTCGACGAAACACTTGGCAATCAACTTCAGTAAATAAGACATTGAAACCGAAATCAGCAAGTCTGGATACTGAAAGTTGTATCTAAGAGATTCAACGAGCATAACATTTTGTATGGAGCTATCATGTGATATGGCCACCTTACCGAGGCCAACCACCTTACCCTTTGAGTTGTCACCGGAAGTGACATACTTTCGAGGACTATCATTATCAGCAAGCTCACGAAACATGTCTTTATCTCCGGTCATGTGATCGGTACATCCACTATCAAGAACCCATTCCTTTCCTCCTGACATATATCCCCGAAGATTTGCCATAAGACCAAAATGTCTCATTGCATCATCAAGATCAAAGTCACTATCATCATCCTTATCATAGTATCCATGTTCAACATCGTCATGTGGTGGATCAAGTCCTAGAGAGGGTGATTCATTAGAATGAGTTTGACAATGATCTTGCTTATGAATTTTTATAGCTTCGGAAATAATATCACTAATAATACCAACATTTCCTTTGGCACGCATAAGGTTTGTAAGCTCAAATAGACGATCACCAAACATAGGATCACTAGTATTCATCTTAGTCAAGGCAATGGACTTATGAAGAATTTCATCAAGATTTTTCAAGGAATAATCTGGAAATCGTTCCTCAAGAAATTTCCATATAGTGTAGGCACACTTAAAAGTAGGCAGACATCCAATCAAGTTTCTAGGCAATCCTCTAATGATAAGTTCCGCAGTTCTAAGATTCCTAATCATGTCAATTGACTCATCATGGGTAGGATGCATAGGATCAACATAAGGTGCACAAGGGCTAGCAATGTACTTGTTCAAATGATATTGATTGAAAATAACAAGCATCTCATTTTTCCACTCATGAAAATACTCTCCATCAAGAATAGGCACTCTATGTCTAAGACTCCCAATAGTAGACTCATCCATCTTCCTCCAATGGTGATTAAACCAAAGCAATGGAGACCAATGCTCTGATACCACTTGTAGGACCTTGAGAAGAGGTGTCTAGAGGGGGGGTGATTAGACACTAAGTACCAAAGTTGCAGTTTTTAAGTTTCTTTAAGTTTAAGTGGAGATTAGGCACAAGTTTAACATTCACAATACATATCAAGCAAGCATGCAAAGAGTATATGAGCAGTGGAAAGTAAAGCATGCAATTTGCAAGAAAGTAAAGGGAAGGGTTTGGAAGATTCAAACGCAATTGGAGACACGGATGTTTTTGGCGTGGTTCCGATAGGTGGTGCTATCATACATCCACGTTGGTGGAGACTTCAACCCACGAAGGGTAACGGTTGCGCGAGTCCACGGAGGGCTCCACCCACGAAGGGTCCACGAAGAAGCAACCTTGTCTATCCCACCATGGCCGTCGCCCACAAAGGACTTGCCTCACTAGCGGTAGATCTTCATGAAGTAGGCAATCTCCTTGCCCTTACAAACTCCTTGGTTCAACTCCACAATCTTGTCAGAGGCTCCCAATTGACACCTAGCCAATCTAGGAGACACCACTCTCCAAGAAGTAACAAATGGTGCGTTGATGATGAACTCCGTGCTCTTGTGCTTCAAATGATAGTCTCCCCAACACTCAACTCTCTCTCATAGGTTTTGGATCTGGTGAAAAGAAGATTTGAGTGGAAAGCAACTTGGGGAAGGCTAGAGATCAAGATTCATATGGTAGGAATGGAATATCTTGGCCTCAACACATGAGTAGGTAGTTCTCTCTCAGAAAATGTATGCTGGAAGTGTAGGTTCAGTCTGATGGCTCTCTCCATGAATGAAGAGGAGGTGGAGGGGTATTTATAGCCTCCACACAAAATCTAACCGTTACACACAATTTACCAAACTCGGTGGGACCGAATTGTTAAACTCGGTCAGACCGATTTAGCAAATAATGTGACCGTTAGGATTTTTGGTGGGACTGACATGCAACTTATCTATGAATAGCATAAACATCCAAAACGGGTAATATAATAGCATGGAACAATCAAAAATTATAGATATGCTGGAGACGTATCACTGCTTCATACTCCACCAATGATGATTCTGCTACTCATGATTCTGCCGCTAATGCATCCAAGCAAAGTCCTCAGGCAACAGCTCCAAGGGTGATGACTGATCGTGAGCTTCTCCTCTGTCTTCATCAAAAGGTGGATCACAATCACAAATGGGTGAAACGCCAGTTTGGTTCAATTCTTCACAATATGACTGCCACTTATAATTCAGTGAAGAAGAACCACTACTACGTCAATGAAATGTTTGATCGCACCTGGGCTATAATGTCTCACCTTTACCGTGATGAGGATCTCAAGCAGATGGGTTTCAAGCAGGACTTTGGCTAGGCTAAGCCTCCACCGAAGAAATTCAAGAAGGTTGAAGTTCCTCCTTTGGTGCCTAGCTCATATTCCTCGTCCCGTGATACTGATGAAAATGATGATCTGGACGACACTGCGGCAGGCCCTACTCCAACCGACGACCCCAACAACACTGGCGCTCCTCCATCGACTTCATGAAGAAATTCTTTAGGGGCGTTAGTCCTCATTTTTCATCCCTTTTGGTCATTTGATGACAAAGGGGGAGAAATTTGAGTTAGTCGTCAAGCGGGTCTATATATATGGGCGTTTTTTTGTTGTTAAGTTGCAATTCTCGCTCTTCTGAAGCTTTTGTTGATTGAGTTATAAACTTAAGTCCGATGGTGACCTGATACTTTTGCTCTGTTTTTCTGCATGCTATTTCCTCATTAGTGTTATGCACGCATGTTGAATTACCTCAGTCACCATATTTCATCATGCATTTCAAATTCTTCATTCTATATGTTAAATGAGTATATGAATTACAAGATATAGGGGGAGTTCTCCATGATTCTACTCTTCAAATGTGCATTGCTTCAAAAGCAAATACCTCACTATGCACATCTTTAGGGGAAGTTCTTCTATATCTTGCAATCAAATTCCTCAATATTGAGTACTTTCAATTCATATGTTTATCCCCGTTGAAAACTTAACCTATATTGTCATCAATCACCAAAAAGGGGGAGATTGTAAGTGCATCTAGTGCCCCTTAGTGATTTCGGTGTATTGAAGACTTATAGGTTAAGGGACTAATATGTTTGTGAGTGTACACAGGTTCTATAAGTCAATGAGGAGTTTGATATTTACAGTGAAAGTCGACCCCTAAAAATGAATGTCTTCGGCTGAAGACTTTGGTTATCCTCAAGACTTTGAAAGTGAAGAAATCAGTGTGACCATGAAGACTTCGATATTCATGCGAGGAATCTGAAACGTGAAGACTTTTGTTTTCGTAGTTTCATTTTATTCTTCTTGAGTCATAGGAAACACCGTACTGTTAAAGGGGGTTGAGGTAATACTAAGGAAACAGATTTCCTAGTGACGCTCATCTCAAAATGCTACACCTACCCAATCCTTCGAGTGAAGCCATTGGAAATCTCACATCAGTTCAGTCAATTTCTTTAGTGACAGAGACGAAGATCTTCTGGCCTTTGAGGAATTTGTTCTGACTGAGGAGTTAGGAATTCGCCAATGCGGATTGCCTACATAGTCAGGAACATGATAGCCCTAAGGAATTCGAACCTCAAATATCCGACCATTGCTGAGCCGCGCGCCAGCTGTTCCAAAATATCATACCACCTAACGGTCATATCTGCCAAGGGCATTTATGTCTTATCATGTCAGGCTGCTCCCTAGGCCATAAATAGCCGCCCCTGATACGTCTCCAACGTATCTATAATTTTTGATTGCTCCATGCTACTTTATCTACTGTTTTGGACTATAATGGGCTTTATTTTCCACTTTTATATTATTTTTGGGACTAACCTATTAACCGGAGGCCCAGCCCAGAATTGCTGTTTTTTGCCTTTTTCAGTATTTCGAAGAAACAGAATATCAAACGGAGTCCAAACGGAATGAAACTTTCGGGAACGTGATTTACTCATCAGATAAGATCCAGGAGACTTGGACCCTCCGTCAAGAAAGCCATGAGGCGGTCACGAGGGTGGAGGGGGCGCCCTCCCCCTGGGCGCGCCCCCCTGCCTCGTGGGCCCCTCGGAGCTCCACCGACGTACTCCTTCCTCCTATATATACCTACGTACCCCCGTTAGACCAGGGACGGAGCCAAAAACCTAATTCCACCGCTGCAACCTTCTGTATCCACGAGATCCCATCTTGGGGCCTGTTCTGGAGCTCCGCCGGAGAGGGCATCCACCATGGAGGGCTTCTACATCAACACCATAGCCCCTCCGATGAAGTGTGAGTAGTTTACTTCAGACCTTCGGGTCCATAGCTAGTAGCTAGATGGCTTCTTCTCTCTTTTTGGATCTCAATACAATGTTCTCCCCCTCTCTCGTGGAGATCTATTCGATGTAATCTTCTTTTTGCGGTGTGTTTGTTGAGACCGATGAATTGTGGGTTTATGATCCAACTTATCTATGAATAATATTTGAATCTTCTTTGAATTCTTTTATGTATGATTGAGTTATCTTTGCAAGTCTCTTCGAATTATCCGTTTGGTTTGGCCAACTAGATTGGTAGTTCTTGCAATGGGAGAAGTGCTTGGCTTTGGGTTCAATCTTGCGGTGTCCTTACTCAGTGACAAAAAGAGTTGCAAGGCACGTATTGTATTGTTGCCATCGAGCATAACAAGATGGGGTATTTATCATATTGCATGAATTTATTCCTCTACATTATGTCATCTTGCTTAAGGTGTTACTCTGTTTTTAACTTAATACTCTAGATGCATGCTGGATAGCGGTCGATGAGTGGAGTAATAGTAGTAGATGCAGAATCGTTTCGATCTACTTGTCACGGACGTGATGCCTATATACATGATCATACCTAGATAACCTCATAATTATGCTCAATTCTATCAATTTCTCAACAGTAATTTGTTCACCCATCATAGAATACTTATGCTCTTGAGAGAAGCCACTAGTGAAACCTATGGCCCCCGGGTCTATTCTCATCATATCAATCTATATCACTTTATTTACTTGCTTTGTTTTTACTTTGCCTTTACTTTTTACTTTGCATCTTTATATCAAAAATACCAAAAATATTATCTCTATCAGATCTCATTCTCGTAAGTGACCTGAAGGGATTGACAACCCCTAAGCGTTGGTTGCGAGTTGCTATCGTGTTGTGCAGGTACGAGGGACTTGCGCGTGACCTCCTACTGGATTGATACCTTGGTTCTCAAAAACTAAGGGAAATACTTACGCTATTGTGCTGCATCATCCTCTCCTCTTTGGGGAAAACCAACGCAAGCTCGAGACGTAGCAAGAAGGATTTCTGGCGCCGTTGCCGAGTAGGCTTACGCAAAAGTCAACATACCAAGTACCCATCACAATCCCTATCTCTCGCATTACATTATTTGCCAGTTGCCTCTCGTTTTCCTCTCCCCCACTTCACCCTTGCCATTTTATTCGCCCTCTCTTTCCCAATCTCCTCCTCTCTTTCCCGTTTGCCTTTTTCCCGTTGCCTTTCTGTTTGCTTGTGAGTTGGATTACCTTTTGCCATGGCGCAAGATACTACCAAATTGTGTGATTTCTCGAATACCAATAATAATGATTTCCTTAGTACTCCGATTGCTCCTTTTAATAATGATGAGTCTTGTGAAATCAATACCGCTTTGCTGAATCTTGTTATGAAAGATCAATTCGCCGGCCTTCCTAGTGAAGATGCCGCTATTCATCTAAACAATTTTGTTGATTTGTGTGACATGCAAAAGAAAAAAGATACGGATAACAATATTGTCAAATTGAAGTTATTTCAGTTTTCACTTAGAGATCTTGCTAAAGTTTGGTTTTCATCTTTGCCTAAACATAGTATTGATTCTTGGAACAAGTGCAAAGATGCTTTTATCTCTAAGTATTTTTCTCCCGCTAAGATTATCACTCTTAGGAACGATATCATGAATTTTAAACAATTTGATCATGAGCATGTTGCCCAATCTTGGGAAAGAATGAAATTAATGCTTCGCAATTGCCCTACTCATGGTTTGAATTTATGGATGATCATACAAAAATTTTATGCCGGATTGAATTTTGCTTCTAGAAATCTTTTAGATTCGGCTGCGGGAGGCACTTTTATGGAAATTACGTTAGGGGATGCTACCAAATTGCTTGATAATATTATGGCTAATTATTCTCAATGGCACACCGAAAGATCTTCTAGTAAAAAAGTGCATGCTATAGAAGAAATCAATGTTTTGAGTGAAAAGATGGATGAACTTATGAAGATGTTTGCTCCTAAAAATACTCCTCTTGATCCTAATGATATGCCTTTATCTACTTTGCTTGAGAATAATAACGAATCTATGGATGTGAATTTTGTTGGTAGGAATGGTTTTGGTAACAATGCTTATAGAGGGAATTTTAATCCTAGGCCTTTTCCTAGCAATCCTTCTAACAATTATGGAAATTCCTACAACAACTCTTATGGAAATTTCAATAAGAAGCCCTCTGATTTTGAGAGTAGTGTTAAAGAGTTTATGAATTCACAAAAGAATTTTAATGCTTTGCTTGAAGAGAAATTGCTTAAATTTGATGATTTGGCTAGAAACGTTGATAGAATTTCTCTTGAAATTGATTCTTTAAAGCTTAGATCTATTCCTCCTAAGCATGATATCAATGAGTCTCTCAAAGCTATGAGAATTTCCATTGACGAGTGCAAAGAAAGAACCGCTAGGATGCGTGCTTCCAAAGATGCCTTTACTAAAGCGTGTTCTTCTAATCCCTATGAAAATCAAGATGAAGATCTAAAAGTTATTGATGTGTCCCCCATTAAATCTTTGTTTTGCAATATGAATCTTAATGAATCTGAATATTATCTTCCTTTACCTAGAAGGCGTTCTAAGAATTCGGAGTTTCTAGATCTTGATGATGAAATTGATGAAAGTGGGATTGAAATAAATAGAAACCGTGATGTTGCTAAACCCACTATTTTGGATCTCAAGGAATTTAATTATGAAAATTGCTCTTTGATTGGTTGTATTTCCTTGTTGCAATCCGTGCTAGAATCTCCTCATGCTTATAGTCAAAATAAGGCCTTTACCGAACACATTGTTGATGCTTTGATGCAATCTTATGAAGAAAAACTTGAGATGAAAGTTTCTATCCCTAGAAAACTCTATGATGAGTGGGAACCTACTATTAAAATTAAAAATAAAGATTTTGAGTTTCATGCTTTGTGTGATTTCGGTGCTAGTGTCTCTACTATTCCCAAAACTCTATGTGATTTACTAGATTTTCGTGATTTTGATGATTGCTCTCTAAACTTGCATCTTGCGGATTCCACTATTAAAAAGCCTATGGGAAGAATTAATGATGTTCTTATTGTTGCAAATAGGAATTATGTGCCCGTAGATTTTATCGTTCTAGATATAGATTGCAATCCTTCATGTCCTATTATTCTTGGTAGACCTTTCCTTAGAACGGTTGGTGCAATTATTGATATGAAGGAAGGGAATATTAGATTCCAATTTCCCTTAAAGAAGGGCATGGAACACTTTCCTAGAAAGAAAATAAAATGACCTTATTAATCTATCATGAGAGCCACTTATGGATTGCCTACCAAAGATGGCAATACCTAGATCTATCCTTGCTTTTATGCCTAGCTAGGGGCGTTAAACGATAGCGCTTGTTGGGAGGCAACCCAATTTTATTTTGTGTTTTTTGTTTTTGGTTCTGTTTAGGAATAAATAATCCATCTACCTTCTGTTTGGATGTGGTTTTATGTTTTAATTAGTGTTTGTGCCAAGTAAGACCTATAGGATAACCTACGATGATAGTTGATTTGATTCTGCTGAAAAACAGAAACTTTGGGCGCACGAATTTAGTAATGATAAATCACAGGAACGTGCTTTTGCATTGATTCTTTTTGCTGACGATCAATAAAAAAATTGTCCAGGACTTCCTATTTTGTTAGAATTTTTAGAGTTTCAGAAGTTTGCGTTAGTTACAGATTACTACAGACTATTCTGTTTTTGACAGATTCTGTTTTGCGTGTGTTGTTTGCTTATTTTGATGAATCTATGGCTTGTAAAATAGTTTATGATCCATAGATAAGTTGGAATACAGTAGGTTTAACACCAATACAAATAAAGAATGAGTTCATTACAGTACCTTGTAGTCTTTTGTTTTCTTTCTCTAACGGAGCTCACGAGATTTCTGTTGAGTTTTGTGTTGTGAAGTTTTCAAGTTTTGGGTGAATTCTTTTGATGGATTATGGAACAAGGAGTGGCAAGAGCCTAAGCTTGAGGATGCCCATGGCATCCCCAAGATAATACAAGGACACCAAAAAGTCAAAGCTTTGGGATGCCCCGGAAGGCATCCCCTCTTTCGTCCACTTCCATCGGTAATTTACTTGGAGCTATATTTTTATTCACGGCATGATATGTGTTTTGCTTGGAGCGTCTTGTGTTATTTGAGTCTTTGCTTGTTAGTCTACCACAATCATCCTTGCTGTACACACCTTTTGAGAGAGCCATATATGATTTGAAATTTGTTAGAATACTCTATGTGCTTCACTTATACCTTTTGAGCTTGATAGTTTTTGCTCATAGTGCTTCACTTATATCCTTTTGAGCATGATAATTTTTGCTCTAGTGCTTCACTTAGATCTTTTAGAGCACGGTGGTGGATTTGTTTTAAATAAACTTGATCTCTCATGCTTCACTTAGATTATTTTGAGAGTCATTAATAGCATGGTAATTTGCTTAATGTTAATATACTTGGTATTCAAGATATGTGAAACTTTCTTTTGAGTGCGTTGAATACTAAGATAAGTTTGATGCTTGATAATTGTTTTGAGATATGAAGATGGTGATATTAGAGTAATTCTAGTTGAGTAGTTGTTAATTCAAAGAATACTTGTGTTGAAGTTTGTGATTCCCGTAGCATGCACATATGGTGAACCGTTATTTGATGAGCTCGGAGCATGATTTATTTTTTGATTGTCTTCCTTATGAGTGGCGGTCGGGGACGAGCGATGGTCTTTTCCTACCAGTCTATCCCCCTAGGAGCATGCGCGTAATACTTTGCTTTGATAACTTCTAGATTTTTGCAATAAGTATATGAGTTCTTTATGACTAATGTTGAGTCCATGGATTTATACGCACTTTTTCCCATCCTTCCACCATTGCTAGCCTCTCTAATACCGCGCACCTTTCGCCAGTATCATACACCCACCATAAACCTTCCTCAAAACAGCCACCATACCTACCTATTATGGCATTTCCATAGCCATTCCGAGATATATTGCCATGCAACTTTCCACCGTTCCGTTTATTATGACACGCTCCATCATTGTCATATTGCTTAGCATGATCATGTAGTTGACATCGTATTTGTGGCAAAGCCACCTTTCATAATTCTTTCATACATGTCACTCATGAATCATTGCATATCCCGGTACACCGCCGGAGGCATTCGTATAGAGTCATATTATGTTCTAAGTATCGAGTTGTAATTGTTGAGTTGTAAGAAAAATAAAAGTGTGATGATCATCATTATTAGAGCATTGTCCCAAGTGAGGAAAGGATGATGGAGGCTATGATTCCCCCGTAAGTCGGGATGAGACTCCGAACGAAAAAAAATAGAGAAAAAATAGGCCATAAAAAAGGCCCAAATAAAAAGAAATGAGAGAAAAAGAGAGAAGGGACAATGCTACTATCCTTTTACCACACTTGTGCTTCAAAGTAGCACCATGATCTACATGATAGAGAGTCTCCTATGTTGTCACATTCATATACTAGTGGGAATTTTTCATTATAGAACTTGGCTTGTATATTCCAATGATGGGCTTCCTCAAAACGCCCTAGGTCTTCGTGAGCAAGCGAGTTGGATGCACACCCACTTAGTTTCTTTTGTTGAGCTTTCATATACTTATAGCTCTAGTGCATCCGTTGCATGGCAATCCCTACTCACTGACATTGATATCTATTGATGGGCATCTCCATAGCCCGTTGATACGCCTAGTTGATGTGAGACTATCTTCCCTCTTTTTGTCTTCTCCACAACCACCACTCTATTCCACATATAGTGCTATATCCATGGCTCACGCTCATGTATTGCGTGAAGATTGAAAAAGTTTTGAAAATGTTAAAGTATGAAACAATTGCTTCGCTTGTCATCAGGGTTGTGCATGATTTAAATACTTTGTGTGGGGAAGATGGAGCATAACCAGACTATATGATTTTGTAGGGAAAACTTACTTTGGCCATGTTATTTTGAGAAGACATAATTACTTTGATTAGTATGCTTGAAGTATTATTATTTTTTATGTCAATATGAACTTTTGTCTTGAATCTTTCGGATCTGAATATTCATACCATGATTAAGAAGATTTACATTGAAATTATGCCAAAGTATCACTCCGCATAAAAAATTCTCTTTTTATCATTTACCTACTCGAGGACGAGCAGGAATTAAGCTTGGGGATGCCTGATACGTCTCCAACGTATCTATAATTTTTTATTGCTCCATGCTACTTTATCTACTGTTTTGGACTATAATGGGCTTTATTTTCCACTTTTATATTATTTTTGGGACTAACCTATTAACCGGAGGCCCAGCCCAGAATTGCTGTTTTTTGCCTTTTTCAGTATTTCGAAGAAACAGAATATCAAACAGAGTCCAAACGGAATGAAACTTTCGGGAACGTGATTTACTCATCAGATAAGATCCAGGAGACTTGGACCCTCCGTCAAGAAATCCACGATGCGGTCATGAGGGTGGAGGGGGCGCCCTCCCCCCTGGGCACGCCCCCTGCCTCGTGGGCCCCTCGGAGCTCCACCGACGTACTCCTTCCTCCTATATATACCTACATACCCCCATTAGACCAGGGACGGAGCCAAAAACCTAATTCCACTGCCGCAACCTTCTGTATCCATGAGATCCCATCTTGGGGCCTGTTCCGGAGCTCCGCCGGAGAGGGCATCCACCACGGAGGGCTTCTACATCAACACCATAGCCCCTCCGATGAAGTGTGAGTAGTTTACTTCAGACCTTCGGGTCCATAGCTAGTAGCTAGATGGCTTCTTCTCTCTTTTTGGATCTCAATACAATGTTCTCCCCCTCTCTTGTTGAGATCTATTCGATGTAATCTTCTTTTTGCGGTGTGTTTGTTGAGACCGATGAATTGTGGGTTTATGATCCAACTTATCTATGAATAATATTTGAATCTTCTCTAAATTCTTTTATGTATGATTGAGTTATCTTTGCAAGTCTCTTCGAATTATCCATTTGGTTTGGCCAACTAGATTGGTAGTTCTTGCAATGGGAGAAGTGCTTGGCTTTGGGTTCAATCTTGTGGTGTCCTTACTCAGTGACAGAAAGAGTTGCAAGGCACGTATTGTATTGTTGCCATCGAGGATAACAAGATGGGGTATTTATCATATTGCATGAATTTATTCCTCTACATCATGTCATCTTGCTTAAGGTGTTACTCTGTTTTTAACTTAATACTCTAGATGCATGCTGGATAGCGGTCGATGAGTGGAGTAATAGTAGTAGATGCACAATCGTTTCGATCTACTTGTCACAGACGTGATGCCTATATACATGATCATACCTAGATAACCTCATAACTATGCTCAATTCTATCAATTGCTCAACAGTAATTTGTTCACCCACCGTAGAATACTTATGCTCTTGAGAGAAGCCACTAGTGAAACCTATGGCCCACGGGTCTATTCTCATCATATCAATCTATATCACTTTATTTACTTGCTTTATTTTTACTTTGCCTTTACTTTTTTACTTTGCATCTTTATATCAAAAATACCAAAAATATTATCTCTATCAGATCTCACTCTCGTAAGTGACCGTGAAGGGATTGACAACCCCTAAGCGTTGGTTGCGAGTTGCTATCGTGTTGTGCAGGTACGAGGGACTTGCGCGTGACCTCCTACTGGATTGATACCTTGGTTCTCAAAAACTGAGGGAAATACTTACGCTACTGTGCTGCATCATCCTCTCCTCTTCGGGGAAAACCAACGCAAGCTCGAGATGTAGCAGCCCCCTACAACCACTAGCTGGTTGGCTGCTCCGAGAGAAACTGACACTTGTCATTTGAGAGCATCCCATCCTCCAAGGACTTTGAGCGAAAATCATCAAGTGAGGAAAACCCAAATCCCAAACCCAAACCTACAAACCCCAAAGTGATTGAGCATCACTAAAGAGATTGTTCCTGTGTGGAACCAACGCTTGTTACCTTTGAGGACTGTGTATCCTCCAAACGGTTAGGCATCATGGTCTGAGCATCCAAGAGGAATTGCGGATTGCCGAGTGACCAAGTCTGTGAAGGTTTGGAAGTCACCTATGAAGATTACCACTACTGTTGGGCGAGGTCTGTGTGATCTTAGCTCAAGGAGAATACGGTGAGGACTGTGTGTCCGGGACTGTTTGTCCGGGACTGTGTGTCCCCGAGTTTAAATAATCAGCCTCTCCAACCAGACGTACAACTGTCACAACAGTTGGAACTGGTCTACTAAACCATTGTCTTCACCAAGCCAACTGGTTCTATTTCCTCAACCCTTTCATTTCCTCATTATGTGGTTATGTACCTGATCATTACTGCTTGAAGACATTGACTGAAGACTTTCTCTATTTCCTTACTCCTATTTCTTCAGTCTGTTTGTCTTCATCCTGCTCATCCTGTGTTTACGTTTTCTGTACTCTGTGTTTGTCTTTCATTTCATCATGATGACTATGATGTTGCTCTACTATGCTTATACCTGAGTACTTATTCCGCTGCAAGTAGTTCTTCGCTTAGGAATTTCCTCACCCTGAAATTCCTCAGTGAAGAATTCATAAAAATTGCCTATTCACCCCCCTCTAGTCGACGTAACGCACTTTCACTATATAAATGTTTCCTTACCAAGTTCCACTCACCAAAGGCGCTTCACTCCCCGGCAACGGCGCTAGAAAAGAGTCTTGATGACCCACAAGTATAGGGGATCTATCATAGTCCTTTCAATAAGTAAGAGTGTCGAACCCAACGAGGAGCAGAAGGAAATAACAAGCGATTTTCAGTAAGGTATTCTCTGCAAGCACTGAAATTGTAGGTAACAGATAGTTTTATGACAAGATAATTTGTAACGGGTAACAAGCAATGAAAGTAAATAAAGTGCAGCAAGGTGGCCCAATCCTTTTTGTAGCAAAGGACAAGCCTGGACAAGTTCTTATATAGAGAAAAGCGCTTCCGAGGACACATGGGAATTATCGTCAAGCTAGTTTCATCACGCTCATATGATTCGCGTTCGTTACTTTGATAATTTGGTATGTGGGTGGACCAATGCTTGGGTGCTACCCTTTCTTGGACAAGCATCCCACTTATGATTAACCTCTATTCCAAGCATCCGCAACTACAAAAGAAGTATTAAGGTAAACCTAACCATAGCATGAAACAAGTGGATCCAAATCAGCCCCTTACGAAGCAACTTATAAACTAGGGTTTAAGCTTCTGTCACTCTAGCAACCCATCATCTACTTATTACTTCCCAATGCCTTCCTATAGGCCCAAATAATGGTGAAGTGTCATGTAGTCGACGTTCACATAACACCACTAGAGGAGAGACAACATACATCTCATCAAAATATCGAACGAACACCAAATTCACATGACTACTAATAGCAAGACTTCACCCATGTCCTCAGGAACAAACGTAACTACTCACAAAGCATATTCATGTTCATGATCATAGGGGTATTAATATGCATTAAGGATCTGAACAAATAATCCCACCGGATAAACCAACTAGCATCAACTACAAGGATGTAACATCCCAAAATTCTAAATTTTGGAATGTTATATTAGATAGATAGTTTTGATTGATTGTTTGATTGCTTGTGTGAAATTGAGTGATTCGAAACTTTTTGAAAGTTAAATGAGAGGGAATAAAAGGACTTTCCCAAACTTTCATTTTCTTTTCTGATCTTCATAAATTCAAATTCTTTTCAAATACAAAACCCTGGAGAGAAGATGACATGACTTCTTCCATTTATTTAAATGACAAGGGGTGTTGAAAATATATGAATTTCATTTGAGAATATTTCCAATTCTGGAACTTTATGCAACTCAATGATTTTCACGAGCGAAGATAAAATGACTTCTTCAAAACATATGAAATATGACTTGGGAGTTTCAAAGAATTAAATTCAAAGTTCCTTTGAATTTATTTTTCAATTTGGAGTTATTTGAGTTTTATTCAAATTATTTTTCTCCAAAAATTAAATATATGGAAAATAGGGTAACATGATTCCCTACATCAGAAAATTGGAGAGAAATAAATTTGAATTCATTTTGGTATTTTTAAAATGATTTTTATTGGATTTTAGTAGAGCAGGAGCACTGTTTGAATTATCTGAATTTGTGTGGATTTTATTTGACTCTAAAAAAATGTTCATGCTGTAGAAAACCTTTTTCTAAAACTTTTGATATATTATATGCCTATAGTTTTTATTTATTTATTTTGGTTTTATTTTATTTTTTCTGAAAATTTGTTTAAAAAAAACTCTTCCGACCGAACTGGGCCTGCCCAGCCAACCGGCCAGGCCGTGGCCCAGCGGCCCACCTCCCGGTCATCCTCGACCCTCGGTCGAAGACCAGCTCCAGCACGCCACCGCCGCCGCTGTCGTGTCCTCGCCGGATTTCTCCATCGCCTCGCCTCGCCCCTCCTCCAAGTCTTCTCCTTCCCCCCCCCTCCTATATAAACGGAGCACCCCGGCCCCGCTTCCCTAAAAAACCGAAGCCCCCGAGACCCGCAGCCGCGCCGCGCCCTCGCCGGAGTTAGCCGTCGCCGCCGGAGATCCACGCCGTCGCCCCGCTCCACCCCGCCACTCCCGACCGACGCCGCCCACTCCATACTCACCGCCGCGCCGCGACGATCGCCCCGACGCCCTCGCCGCCGCCGGAGACCCACCGGAGCCGCCGCCCCATCGATGTTCGAGCCGCCACCGCCGTCTCCCTCGCCGCCGGCAGCCACCGTCGCCGCGGTATGCCTTGCCTCTCACCTCGCCCGTCCGATGTGTCATCTACGGCTAGGATTAGATCTAGCTTATTTATTTATTTATTTATTCGAAAGGTTTCTGTTAGTATACGAACGTTCGTTCATTTAGCGGTCGCAGCGAACGTTTTCGTTATTTAGGCCTTAGTAGTGAACGTTTCTATATTAGATCTGTTTTTTTTTTCGTCCAAGGACCTCATTGTAGCTGTTTTTATTTTTTAGTTTAGTCCCTGATCTTAGAACGGTCACAACTTTTTACTCGTTAGTCCAAATCAAACGAAACCAACGCCCCCTTCTTTGTTATGATCTCCTCTATCCAGTAAAACAACTCAAACATGTTTTTAAAAGTTTTAAAATTTGAATTAGATCAGATTTGAATTTGAACTTCGTTTGATCATAACTTGAGTTTTATAACTCCGATTTATTTGATTCTTTTCGCAAATCGAAGCTCTTGACCTAAACTTTCTGATAAGGCCAAATTCACATAATTTTGGTACTGTTAGGAATTGTTTTGTGTTGCAAGAGTTATTCGCTTGGTTTTGATGTTTTCCGAATTGTTTCCTTCGTCCTTTCCGATCTTTTGATGATTGCTTATGTGTGGTTACTATTGCTTGCTCACGATAGATTGACCGGAGTGTGACGAGTAGTACTATCAAGAGTTTTGAGTGTGAATCATCTTCATCAACATTGCAGGCAAGTTCACACTTTGATCATATCCCTTTTCGTACCCAGTTTTTATGCATTAGTTTCAATCCTCAAACAATTGCATGATTAGGATCTGAATTTAAATTGTGGGTTTTGGGAAGTAGATTGAGGTAGCACCTATTACCTGTTTTATTTTCAAACCCTTGGGAGTTACTTCTATGTTTGCTTATTATGCCATGCTATGCTAGTAGACATGGATTGGGTGAGTGAATTTCCATGACAGATGTGAGATTGTTAATTAATGGTTTATTTAAGGTGGCAACTTAAACACACATCTGGGTGGATTGAGGCACCTGTTTTCTAGCAGGACTTGCCTGTATTTCTTCAGACCGCCACCCAGGCTCAAAGGGATCATGAGATTATTCAAACTAGAAACTTCCGTGTGCAGCCACATGCTATTATGGGCTCTAGCATAGTTGACTAAGTTGTGCGAACTCTTACGGGGTGGACTAGCAGATGTAGGGGACGTAGGTTGGTACGGTCTACCCCTTATGTAAGGTGCAAGTGCTTCTGAAAGACTATGTCTCAGTCATCCGTTTCTCAAACACCATGTAGTGCGGGAAACCAAGCGGAGGCGATCAAGTCATGTGGGGAAAAGTTTGCAAACCTCTGCAGAGTGTATAAACTAATCATGGTTAGCCGTGTCCCCGGTTATGGACATCTTGAGTATCTAGTACTTGGATATCATGTGAATCTCATCATGTTACTTCTAAATCAATATTGCTGGGTTTTAATGAGTACTTTTAATTGGGATTGAGAATGTTGTCAACCATTCAATGTTTAACAACCACCATGATAGTTAAATAAATTTATGTAGCGACCAGACCTCAAACAGTCTGATCTCTGTGCTCAGTGTCATCCCTGGATCAGTAATGCTGACACCACACAGTAATTGGAGGATTTATAACAGAGTAGCAATCACACACTTATTACATCGAATGTCTCAAAAGAGAACTTATTGAAATAAATATGGCTTAAGGCCATCTAAAACGATAACAGCGGAAGGCTTGGAAGATAAGCGAGTCCATCAACTCCAACGGCATCACTGAGTATAGAACCACGACCTAAAAGCACCTTACTCGTCATCTGAAAAGTCTGCAACATGAAACGTTGCAGCCCGAAAACGGGTCAGCACATGGAATATGCTGGCAATGTAACACATAGAGAGTAACAATGGAGATAGGCTATACTACATGCATATTTGGCTGGTGGTAAAGCTCTATGGTTACAGTTTTTGCATAAAGCCAATTTTTCCCTACTACAAAGGAATAAATTCATTTAACTATCATGGTGGTTGTTAAACATTGAGAATGGTTGACAGCATTCTCAATCCCAATTAAAAGTACTCATTAAAACCCAAAAATATTAATTTATAGTAACATGATGAGATTCACATGATAATCAAGTACTAGATACTCAAAACGTCCATAACCGGGGACACGGCTAACCATGATTAGTTTATACACTCTGCAGAGGTTTGCGCACTTTTCCCACAAGACTCGATCGCCTCCGTTTGATTCCTCGCACTACATGATGTTTGAGAAACGGATGACCGATACATAGTCTTTCGGAAGCACTAGCACCTTACATGTGGGTAGACCGGTACACCTACTTTCCCCTACATCTGCTAGTCTACCCGTAAGAGTTCGCACAACTTAGTCAACTATGCCAAAGCCCATAATGGCTTGTGGCTGCACACGTAAGTTTCTAGTTTGAATAATCTCATGATCCCTTTGAGCCTGGGTGGCGGTCCGAAGAAAAACAGGCAAGTCCTGCTAGAAAACAGGTGCCTCAATCCACCCAGATGTGTATTCAAGTTGCCACCTTAAATAAACCCTTAATTAACAATCTCACATCTGTCATGGATATTCACTCACCCAATCCACGTCTACTAGCATAGCATGGCATAATAAGCAAACGTAGAAGTAACTCCCAAAGGTTTGATAATAAAACAGGTAATAGGTACTACCTCATCTACTTCCCATCCCACATTTTAAATTAGATCCTAATCATGCAATGTTTGAGGATAGATCTAATGCATAAAAACTGGGTAGTAGAAAAGGTATGATCAAGTGTTACTTGCCTTGCTGATGATCCGCGAGACCTAGAGACTCGAAGTAACAGGCGGCGCACTCCGGGTATTCTATCGCAGACAAACAAACAAGCATACAATAAGTACTCATCTAATGCACAGGTAAAACTCGAACAAAAGATCCAACCAGAATATTCAACTTAAGAACTCCGGTTTGCAAAAAGAATCAACTCAAATAAAGCAACGAAAGTCAAACGGCGAAAGAAAACAGCTTCGTTTTACTAATCTGGATCTAAGTCAAATTTTACAGAAGCAAAAACTTGTTTAAGTAGATTATTCGGAAAGAGAGTTTCGAGACGAAACTCCAGGCGCTTGAATCACCTGATTCCGATAGACGAGCGAAAAGTTATACTAAAATGAAAATCGGATCAGAAATCGCGATCAGAAAATAATCGCGGAAAATCCGAGAAAAAGAAAAACGATGAACAGATTAACGAACGAACGTTCGTTAATCTAACGAATTTGACGAAAAGCGTTCGCTATGACGAACTAACGGACGAACGTCCGCTAATTAACCTAAACCAGGAAAAAAACCGAAAACAAAAATAAAAACGAATCTAAAAAAACCGAAAAAAAAACGAAAAGAAAAACCGCCCGGTTTTTAAGAAAACCGGTGGCACGCGATTCGAGGCGGCGGTGAACCTCGGGATGCGGGGCGGCGGGGCGGCGGCTCCGGCGGCGGCGGCGGCGGATCTTGCGGGTTAGGGTTAGGGTTTCGGGTGGGCCGGCGGCGCGAGTGGGCTGGGGCGGCGGCGGGCGATCTAGCGGGCTGGGGCGGCGGCGTCCCGCGCTTTATATAGCGCCCCCGAGCGGAGTCCCGCTCGGGTACGGCCCAGAGTCGGTTAGCGTTTTTTTAAAACATTACGCTCGGTAGAAAAATAAAAAGAAATACTAAACGGACTCCAAAAATCCCGAAATAAATTTTCCCCGACTTCTAAAATCAAGCCGGACTAGATGAACATTTATTTGGGGCCTAAATGCAATTTTGAAAAACGCGCATTTTTCCTAAATTCAAATAAAAGCGAAAACTCCAAAATAAATCTTATTTGATTTTTTTATTAAATCTTCATTATTTCTTTATTTTGGGAAAGTCATTTTATTCCCTCTCTGAATTTTTGGTAGTAGAAATAATTGAAGATAAAATAAATAAAATCAATGATCCTATTTTCAAAATTTGGGAAAAACCCCAATTATGAAAATAACGAAATCTCTGACTCTCTCCGAGGGTCCTTGAGTTGCGTAGAATTTCTAGGATCGAGCCAACAATGCAATAAAACTATGATATGCATGATGATCTATGTATAATATTCCAAATTGGAAATTTGGGATGTTACAAACCTACCCCCCTTAGGATGAATCTCGCCCTCGAGATTCGGGTTGGCTAGCAAATAGGTGAGGGTGGTCCTTGAGCAGATCTTCCTCTCGTTCCCAGGTGGCTTCTTCCTCTGTGTGGTGGCTCCACTGAACTTTGCAAAACTTGATAACCTTGCTGCGGGTAACTCTGCTGGCATACTCCAGAATCTTAACAGGTTTCTCTTCATAGGTCAGATCTTCTTTCAACTGAATCGTTTCCAATGGTACCGTATCTCTCAGTGGTATATTAGCCATCTCTGCGTGACACTTCTTCAACTGTGAGACATGGAACACATCGTGAACTCCTGACAATCCCTCAGGTAATTCCAACTTGTATGCTACCTCTCCCATGCGTTCCAAAACCTTGTATGGTCCCACAAAACGTGGCGCTAACTTGCCTTTAACTCCAAAACGCTTAACTCCTCGAAGTGGAGATACTTGAAGATAAACACTGTCTCTGACTTCGTATTCTGTCTCCTTGCGTTTCGAGTCTGCATAGCTCTTCTGCCTTGACTGTGCTACCTTGAGCCTGTTGCGAATCAATTTTACTTTCTGTTCAGACTCCTTAATCAAATCTGGTCCAAACAACTGGCGATCTCCAACCTCATCCCACAACAATGGGGTTCTGCACCTCCTTCCGTACAAGGCTTCAAAAGGGGCCATCTTCAAACTGGACTGATAACTGTTGTTGTAGGAAAACTCCGCGTATGGCAGGTTGTCATCCCAACTTGATCCATAATCCAAAACACAAGCTCTAAGCATATCCTCCAAAATCTGATTGACTCTCTCGGTCTGTCCATCTGTCTGTGGGTGGAAAGCTGTACTAAACTCCAGCCTGGTTCCCAATGTTTCGTGCAACTGCTTCCAGAACTTTGAGGTGAATTGGGTTCCTCTATCTGATACGATACTCCTGGAACTCCATGCAAACATACAATCCTTGTCATGTATATCTTAGCCAATTTGGCACTGCTGTAGGTAGTCTTTACTGGGATGAAATGAGCTACCTTCGTCAAACGATCAACTACAACCCAAATCGAGTCATAGCCTGAACAAGTCCTGGGCAATCCAGTGATGAAATCCATGCCTAGTTTGTCCCACTTCCATTCGGGTATAGGCAATGGCTGCAACAATCCAGCTGGCTTCTGATGTTCTGCTTTCACCCTCTGACATACATCACAAACTGCTACATACTCTGCGATATCCTTCTTCATTCCGGTCCACCAGAATGTTTCCTTCAAATCCAAATACATCTTTGTATTTCCGGGGTGAATCGAATATGGTGAATCATGTGCCTCTTGCAGAATCAACTTCCTGAGGTCCGGGTTATTGGGCACATAAACACGGTCCTCAAATCATAGGGTATCGTACTCATCCTCACGAAATCCCTTAGCCTTTCCTTTGCTCATCCATTCCTTAATAGTGGCAACCTCTGTATCTGCCTTTTGAGCTTCTCTGATTTTATCCATCAACGTAGACTGAATCTCCATTGTTGCTACATAGCCTCTCGGAACTATCTCCAAACATAGCTCTCGAAGGTCCTCGGCTAAATCCATGGGTATTTCTCCCGTCATTAGAGTATTGACATGGCTCTTGCGGCTCAACGCGTCTGCTACAACATTAGCCTTCCCGGGGTGATAATGCAATCTCATATCATAATCCTTAATAAGCTCCAACCATCTCCTCTGCCTGAGATTTAACTCCTTCTGCGTGAAGATGTACTTCAAACTCTTGTGATCCGTGTACACCTCACAATGATTTCCAATGAGAAAATGTCTCCATGTTTTCAGTGCATGCACTACGGCTGCTAACTCCAAATCATGAGTAGCATAGTTCAACCCATGGGGCTTAAGCTGTCGTGAAGCATACGAAACAACTCTCCCTTCCTGCATAAGCACTGCTCCAAGTCCTCTATGTGAAGCGTCGCAATACACTTCATAATCCTTAGTCTGATCTGGCAGAATTAACACTGGTGAGGTAACCAATCGTTTCTTCAACTCCTGGAAACTAGCCTCACACTCCTCAGTCCATATGAACTTAGTATCCTTCTTCAACAACTCTGTCATAGGCTTCGCAATCTTCGAGAAATTTTCAATGAATCTTCGGTAGTATCCTGCGAGTCCAAGGAAACTCCTGATCTCTCCAACTATGGTTGGTGCTTCCCAGTTTGTCACAGTGACTACTTTAGTGGGGTCTACTGCGATACCTAACATGTCCGAGAAATCCAACTTCCTCCAACCAAAACTCACACTTGCTGAACTTGGCGTATAGCTGATGTTCCCTGAGCTTCTCAAGTACTAATCGCAAGTGTTCCTTGTGTTCCTCTTCATTCTTCGAGTAAACCAAGATATCATCAATGAACACTACGATGAACTTATCCAAAAACTCCATAAACACCTTGTTCATCATGTTCATAAAATAGGCTGGGGCGTTAGTCAGACCAAATGACATAACTGTATACTCATACAGCCCGTACCTGGTGGTAAACGCTGTCTTCGGTATATCTTGCTCCCGAATCTTCAACTGATGGTACCCTGATCGCAAATCGATCTTGGAAAACACCTTAGCTCCTTGCAACGATCAAACAGATCATTAATCATCGGTAGCGGGTACTTGTTCTTAATGGTTACTTCATTCAATCCGCGATAATCAACAACCATTCTTAATGATCCATCCTTCTTTTCCACTAGAAGTACTGGCGATCCCCAAGGCGAAGAACTTGGGCGAATAAAACCTTTATCCAATAGCTCCTTAATCTGCTTCTTAATTTCCTCCAAATCTTGGGCTGGCATCCTGTACGGTCTCTTGGATATAGGTCCAGTGCCTGGCAGTAGCTCAATTAAGGACTCAATGTCTCTATCCGGTGGCATGCCTGGCAACTCTTCTAGAAATACATCGGGGAAATCCCTTACCACTGGTACTTCTTCCTGCACAACTCCTGATAATGAATTTACATCTGCTCTCCTTGGCTCATGCCGGGATACATACTTGATCCTTATCCCTTCTGGCGTTGTAAGCAAAATTGTCTTACTGGCGCAATCAATGTTTCCTCCATACATCGACAGCCAATCCATACCAAGAATTACATCCAATCCTTGGGATTCCAATATAATCAAATCCGTGGGGAAAACATGCCTTCCTATACTCAACGGCACCTAGAAGCATCCTTGGCTGACCATAAACTCAGCTCCCGGTGAACTTACTAGCATGGGTGTCTTAAGAGTCTTAGTGGGCAGGCTAAACTTATTCACAAATCCCCTTGATATGTATGAATGCGATGCACCAGTATCAAAAAGAACAACTGCAGTAAATGCCTTAACCAAAAACTTACCTATTACTACATCTGGCTGAGCTTCAACCTCCTCCACGGTAACGTGGTTCACTTGCCCCCTGTTGAAAGGGTTCGGCTTCTTTCCTGAGCTTCCATTGCCATTTCCATTTTGGCCTTCTGGGCTATCATTTGCATAATGCCCCGTCTTGCGGCACTTATAACAGGTGATATGGCTCAGGTCTGCTTTGGATGGAATTGACAGGGTGGTGCGGCTTTGTCCATTACTTCCTCCATTCCCGTTCCCATTCTTTGTGCCATTGTGATTATGCGAGCTGCCTCCTCCATGAGTATGCTGAAAATGTCCTCCTGACTTTGGGGTAAAGCGTGGCTTCTGCTGAGCTCCAGAATTATACTTCCTCTGTGCATACTTCCTCTTACGATTATCAATCTGTTGCTGCTTCCCTTCAATCATAAGAGCACGGTCTACTAACTCCTGGTAGTTATTGAAAGTGGCTACCATCAACTGCATGCTCAGCTCATCATTCAGTCCTTCTAGAAACTTCTCCTGCTTAGCTGCATCTGTAGCAACGTCATCTGGGGCATAACGTGCTAGCTTACTAAAATCATCAACATACTGGCCAACAGTCCGTCCTCCTTGGCGTAAGTTGCGAAACTCACGCTTCTTCATGGCCATAGCTCCGGCTGAGACATGGGCAGTACGAAAAGCTTGCTGAAACTGATTCCATGTGACAGTGTCTACAGGGTAAGTGGCTGTAAAATTCTCCCACCATGCTGTCGCGGGTCCGTCAAGCTGATGCGCGGCAAACTTCACCTTCTCTCCATCCGTGCATCCTGCAGTGGTCAACTCCCTCCCTATCTTATGGAGCCAATCATCTGCTACTATCGGCTCGGTGCTACTAGAAAACACCGGCGGATTCAACCTTAGGAAATGTGCCAGATGGTCAACAGGTGGTGGTGGTGGTGGGTTGTTGTTGTTGTTGCCTTGGTTCTGTACCAATGTTTGAATCAAGGTATTTTGTTGCTGAATCAACTGAGTGATCTCTGGCGGGAAAACAAACTCGGGGTCGCATCTCGGAGGCATCTGAGGGTTTAGAGGGAAGAGTTAAGAATAGAATGAGGTCTAGTGAGAAAACACTACCCATATGCACATGAGACAAACACATAATATCATTCCAATCAATTCAAACAAGGGCATACAACGGTCTAACTATCGTTACAAAAGTGCTTGGACTAGTTAAATGGTGGAAAATTCTACTACTATTATGGTGGTCAACTAGAAAAACTGCTCCGATGCAGATTCCATGATATCTGCTCCAGCTTCATCAACATAGTCATCATCGCTATCGTCGGGATCCGAGTCGGTGTCGTCGATGATGATATAATTATCCGGACAGGTAGGTTCATCCTCTTCTCTTTTGGGTGATGAACCTCCCATGAATACTCCAATCTTCTCCTTAAGGTCACCGTTCTATCTTACTAGAGCGACGATTTCTTCCATATAGTCTTTACGTGTAGCCTTGAGTTCTGCTTCTAGCTCCTTGATCCTGGTCATGGCCTTTTGTAACTCCTCCATATCTGCGCACTTCTGGTTCTCCTGGCGTCGGATGTGTTGGTTTAACTCCTGAATGTAAGCTGCGATGGATCTGTCCCTCCTGGTGGCGATCATCTCCCAATGCTCATCTCGGCGCCCACAAATCTGGTAGATAGTATTCTTGAGATCATTGCAATAAACTTCTCCAATTCGTCCCATGGCGATATGAGCTGCCATGCTCTTTCCTAGGCTCCATGTTGGTACATCAAAGGTAAACTCTATTGGCTCCGTGACTGGTGCAAACGTCCTTCCTGGAATGTAGACTTGAATCCTCCAGCGCTCCTCTTCGGGCAAGGTGGCGTTGAAAGTCCGAGTGAAGCTTGGTACTCCTATGTTCAAGTATCTAGCGGCTTCTTTCAAGTGATATCCAAAAGGTGAATTCTCATCTGGTTGCGCGAACTTGATCCTTGCATCTGTCATCCTAAAGAATAGAAAAGATGAGGAGTCGGAAATGAGAAGAAGAGTAGTGATCTAGGGCTTAAGCTTAGTGGCCGTGTCCTACAGTCAGCGTGTGCTCTGATACCACCTTGTAGCGACCAGACCTCAAACAGTCTGATCTCTGTGCTCAGTGTCATCCCTGGATCAGTAATGCTGACACCACACAGTACTTGGAGTATTTATAACAGAGTAGCAATCACACACTTATTACATCGAATGTCTCAAAAGAGAACTTATTGAAATAAATATGGCTTAAGGCCATCTAAAACGATAACAGCGGAAGGCTTGGAAGATAAGCGAGTCCATCAACTCCAATGGCATCACTGAGTATAGAACCACGACCTAAAAGCACCTTACTCGTCGTCTGAAAAGTCTGCAACATGAAACGTTACAGCCCGAAAACGGGTCAGCACATGGAATATGCTGGCAATGTAACACATAGAGAGTAACAATGGAGATAGGCTATACTACATGCATATTTGGCTGGTGGTAAAGCTCTATGGTTATAGTTTTTGCATAAAGCAAATTTTTCCCTACTGCAAAGGAATAAATTCATTTAACTATCATGGTGGTTGTTAAACATTGAGAATGGTTGACAGCATTCTCAATCCCAATTAAAAGTACTCATTAAAACCCAACAATATTAATTTATAGTAACATGATGAGATTCACATGATAATCAAGTACTAGATACTCAAAACGTCCATAACCGGGGACACGGCTAACCATGATTAGTTTATACACTCTGTAGAGGTTTGTGCACTTTTCCCACAAGACTCGATCGCCTCCGTTTGATTCCTCGCACTACATGATGTTTGAGAAACGGATGACCGAGACATAGTCTTTCGGAAGCACTAGCACCTTACATGTGGGTAGACCGGTACACCTACTTTCCCCTACATCTGCTAGTCTACCCGTAAGAGTTCGCACAACTTAGTCAACTATGCCAGAGCCCATAATGCCTTGTGGCTGCACACGTAAGTTTCTAGTTTGAATAATCTCATGATCCCTTTGAGCCTGGGTGGCGGTCCGAAGAAAAACAGGCAAGTCCTGCTAGAAAACAGGTGCCTCAATCCACCCAGATGTGTATTCAAGTTGCCACCTTAAATAAACCCTTAATTAACAATCTCACATCTGTCATGGATATTCACTCACCCAATCCACGTCTACTAGCATAGCATGGCATAATAAGCAAACGTAGAAGTAACTCCCAAAGGTTTGATAATAAAACAGGTAATAGGTACTACCTCATCTACTTTCCATCCCACAATTTAAATTAGATCCTAATCATGCAATGTTTGAGGATAGATCTAATGCATAAAAACTGGGTAGTAGAAAAGGTATGATCAAGTGTTACTTGCCTTACTGATGATCCGAGAAACCTAGACACTCGAAGTAACAGGCGGCGCACTCCGGGTATTCTATCGCAGACAAACAAACAAGCATACAATAAGTACTCATCTAATGCACAGGTAAAACTCGAACAAAAGAACCAACCAGAATATTCAACTTAAGAAATCCGGTTTGCAAAAAGAATCAACTCAAATAAAGCAACGAAAGTCAAACGGCGAAAGAAAATAGCTTCGTTTTACTAATCTGGATCTAAGTCAAATTTTACAGAAGCAAAAACTTGTTTAAGTAGACTATTCGGAAAGAGGGTTTCGAGACGAAACTCCAGGCGCTTGAATCACCTGATTCCGATAGACGAGCGAAAAGTTATACTAAAACGAAAATCGGATAAGAAATCGCGATCAGAAAATAATCGCGGAAAATCCGAGAAAAAGAAAAATGGCGAACAGATTAACGAACGAACGTTCGTTAATCTAACGAATCTGACGAAAAGTGTTCGCTATGACGAACTAACGAACGAACGTCCGCTAATTAACCTAAACCGGGAAAAAACCGAAAACTAAAATAAAAACGAATCTAAAAAAACCGAAAAAAAACGAAAAGAAAAACCGCCCTGTTTTTAAGAAAACCGGCGGCACGCGATTCAAGGCGGCGGCGAACCTCGGGATGCGGGGCGGCGGCTCCGGCGGCGGCGGCGGCGGCGGATCTGGCGGGTTAGGGTTAGGGTTTCGGGTGGGCCGGCGGCGCGAGTTGGCTGGGGCGGCGGAAGCGATCTGGCGGGCTGGGGCGGCGGCGTCCCGCGCTTTATATAGAGCCCCCGAGCGGAGTCCCGCTCGGGTACGGCCCGGAGTCGGTTAGCATTTTTTTTTAAAAAAACATTACGCTCGGTAGAAAAATAAAAAGAAATACTAAACGGACTCCAAAAATCCCGAAATAAATTTTTCCCGACTTCAAAAATCAAGCCGGACTAGATGAACATTTATTTGGGGCCTAAATGCAATTTCGAAAAACGCGCATTTTTCCTAAATTCAAATAAAAGCGAAAACTCCAAAATAAATCTTATTTGATTTTTTTTATTAAATCTTCATTATTTCTTTATTTTGGGAAAGTCATTTTATTCCCTCTCTGAATTTTTGGTAGTAGAAATAATTGAAGATAAAATAAATAAAATCAATGATCCTATTTTCAAAATTTGGGAAAAACCCCAATTATGAAAATAACGAAATCTCCTACTCTCTCCGAGGGTCCTTGAGTTGCGTAGAATTTCTAGGATCGAGCCAACAATGCAATAAAACTATGATATGCATGATGATCTATGTATAACATTCCAAATTGGAAATTTGGGATGTTACAATTTATTCCTTTGTAGTAGGGAAAATTTGGCTTTTCGCAAAAACATTATAACCATAGAGCCTCCACTAGCCAAATATGTGTGTAGTGATAGCCTTTATTCATCATTGCTCTATGGTGTGAATTTGCCAGTACATTCAATGTACTGACCCTCCGTGGCTGCAACGTCTCATGTTGCAGGATCTTACGACGAGTAAGTGATACGTTAGGGTTACGATTTCCTATACTCAACTTTGCCGTTGGTGTTGATGGGAATCCACAACCTTGTTACTTCCGCTATTTGGATTGAGGTAATAGTATTTACGCTACTTTATACATGTGATTTACCTCTGTTATAAATCCTCAAGTACGTGTGTGTCAGCATACCGATCCAGGGATGATACTTAAGCACAGAGACTTGACGGTCTGAGGTCGGGTCGCTACAAGATGGTATCAGAGCACATGTTGACTGTAGGACGTGACCCTAGAAACTGGCAAGCCCATAGGAAAGATTTTTCTCTACAACTTTCTTTTCAAAAGAATCTTTTACCTCTCTTCTCTTCTGAGCTTATTCAAAAATTCCTTTTAGTGAGACTATACCCCTTTTCCCCTTTTTGACCACTCGAAGATTCGACTGCTGAGACCACTCCAAGAAGGACCAGATATCGGACAACTAAGATCACCTTGGAATAAAGAGGATTTTTACCGTGCATTATAATGATGGAAACTACGACGGATAAAAGACTTCGAAGACTAGGAGAATTTGAAGGCTTGGAAGAATTTCCAGATTTGGTATGACCAAGGAAGGCTACACTTATGGAACTTGATAGAATATGGAAGCTGTCAATACCCGAGATCAAGGTGTATCGGAGAAAGACCTGAACATGGAGCATCCGTCAGCAAAGGATAAAGTTTTAAATTTAGCTGGTGTATCGCCAGGATCTGGAGTATTACATCAAGAATTTTAAGATGGACCTGCAGGAAGCAGTATTTGATAAGGAAGCGTTTCGTGAAGAACTCAGGAACCAGAAGCTGAAGTAGCCAAACTGGAGGAATAAAACCTCGAGATACCGGAGATTCATCAGGAACTGAAGGACAAAAGGACCATGGTTCATGCCAAGGATGTTGAGATCCAGAAGTTTGGAAAAGCAACTCCAGAAATATTGAAGGACGTCATGAGAGACTTCGTGTTAATAGAGATGATTTGGCAAAAGAACTTGAGAAGGACAAGCATGATCAGAAGAAGCCATCGGAGACATGAACAAGACTTGAAGAGTTTGACGACGTTGAAGATTTATTGACCATTAGAAGACCAAACCCCTGTTATATACTTATGTTAGATGCGACGATTGTGAGCTGTCTTTTGTTTGTTGTTTTTCCTACAGCCACAATAAAACCTGCCTTTTTAAAACTATTGTTTGTACTGTGTGCATCCCTCTCTATCTCTCTTAATCCCACCCCAAACCCATGGACCCAATAGAGGATGAATGGAGATGAGCTTATATTTTCTGGGCCAATGAGTCAGTTGGAGATGGACCAATGGATTCGGAACATGGAGGATCACATGGAGAATAACCATATAGCCGGAAAGGATATGACCCAGCATGATCTTGAGTGCTTTGAAAGAGGTGCCACTACTTGGTGGAGGATGTACCAAACCATCAATGGATGGCAAGGAGTAACCACTTGGAAAGAATTTAAGTTGACTCTGCAAAGATCTCATCTTGTGTCCCAGAAGTTAAAGCCTTATGGAAGTGATATGAAGAAACCTTGTGCATACATGCTTTGTGGATAAATAGGACACAACCATAAAGAAAACAAGGATGAATACCCTCATAAGTGGGGGGTTACCAAAGGAGTTAGCCGAGGATCTCAGGGAACTTCGGTTGGAGATTGTTCCCAAAGGTTTTGTTGCAGCAATGGAAGTTCAGTCTACATTGTTGAGAAAGATCCGTGAAGCTCAGAAGGATGACAAAGAGATTTATGAGGTAAAAGAGAGGATGAGCAAAGGAAAGGCCGAAGGTTTTCGTAAGGATGAGCACGAAATTTTATGGTTCAAGGACCATGTATATGTTCCCAATAATGCAAGGATCAGGAAGTAAATACTTCAAAGAGGCTCATGACTCACCATACTCGATTCGTCCTGGAAACACCAAGATGTATTTGGATTTGAAGGAACGTTTCTGGTGGACTAGTATGAAGAAGGATATTGCGGAGTATGTAGTCGTAGGTGATGTATGCCAAAGAGAGTAAAAGCAGAGCATCAGTAGCCAGCAGGATTACTACAGCCTATGCTGATACCCGAATGGAAGTGGGATAAGCTTGGCATGGATTTCATTACCGGATTTCCCAGAACCCGAACGGGATATGATTCTATCTGGGTAGTAGTTGATTCGCTTGACCAAAGTGGCTCACTTTATCCCAGTGAAAACCACCTATACAAGTGCGAAGTTGGCCAAGATATATTTGACCATGATCGTATGTCTTCATGGAGTTCCGAGGACCAACGATAGAGGAACACGGTTTACCTCAAAGTTTTGGAATCAGCTGCACCACACTTTGGGGTACTAGGCTAGAGTTCAGTACAGCCTTTCATCCGCAGACAGATGGATAAATGGAGTCAATCAAATTCTGGAGGACATGTTGATAGTGTGTACACTAGATTATGGATCTAGTAGGGATGATAATCCACCTTACGCGGAGTTCTCATATAACAACAGTTACCAAGCTAGTTCGAAGATGGCCCCTTTTGAAGCTTTGTATGGGAGAAGGAGCCAGACACCGTTGATGTGGGATGAAGTTGGAGACCGTCAGTTGTTTGGATCAAATGTGATCAAGGAGTCAGAAGAGAATGTTAAATTGATTCGAGATAGACTGAAGGTAGCTCAGTCCTGGCAGAAGAGTTATGTAGACTAAAAAATGCAAGGAGGTACTCCATGAAATTGGAGACAGAGCATGTCTTCGTGTGTCCCCTCTGCGAGGAGTTAAACGATTTGGAGTTAAGGGAAAGTTAGCCCCGAGATTTGTAGAACCATACCGAGTCTTGGAGCGTATGGGAGAAGTGGCCAACAAGTTGGAGTCACCCGAAGGACTGTCAGGAGTTCATGATGTGTTTCACGTTTCCCAGTTGAAGAAGTGCCATGCAGAGATGGCCAATATTCCCCTGTAAGGAAGCTTGACCCTAGAAAGGATAATGATGTTCCACGAAGTGGAGTATGGATTTCATAAGTACAAGTTTTTATCTCGGTATGTGGGATATCCCACGAGGATGAAGAGATGTATTACTATTGGATATAACGGAGGTATGATGTTGGAAATATGGATCAATGGAAATTCCATGATGAGTCTGAGTAATCATGTCCTAGTTTGGTGCACAAAGAAGGAAGCTGCAGACATTACCATTGGATGGATTTAAGAATGCTAGGAAGTTGGAAGTTGGGATAATGATCAGTCGCCCGCGATGATAAGTTCAAGGTTTACAAGTGATGAGATGGGCCATAACCCACAGGCCCCAGGACCTGCCAAGAAGCAAGCACCCCCTTGCTGAAGGAAAAACCCTTGGAAGAGGATATGCCTTTACCCACCGATGATTTTATAGGAGTTTACGCAAAACCTGGGAGTTGTTAAGGAACGATAGATGTTTGTTTGGCTTGCAGAATAAATGGATTTATTCGAACTTGGTTCGTCGACAAGAGAAATTCGGCAATGCTTGTGAGGATGACCGAGTGTTAGAATGCGAGATTCGCTAAACCATATACAAGATAATGATTTGGGTGCGGGATGGATTGATCACCATACCGACTTACTCTTATTATTCGCCTTGTTATGTGGGATGGTAAATCTGAGTGACTTACCTATAGTAGAGAGACGACGATCAAAACCTTGTTTAAACCTTAGAATGGTATAAGTATTTTTCCTTGTACAAGGCAGTTGTTGCCAATCGTAGGATATACGGTGAGGTTCAACCCAGACTCGTTTTCTGTAGGAGGAACCATAAATTGTTGACCACCATGAGATATCGATAGTTGTTTAGTATTGGTGCCAGACCCGTCAGCTAAGAAGACCAAGTCTCGGAATAACCTTACCAAGATGAAAGGACAAAAGGACTCCGGTAAAGGTTATGCCACCACCGGAAGAGCCCAGAGAAGGAAATTTTTCAGAGGATCTGAGAAGATCGATGCTGCCAACAATAAGGATGAAGTATATAAGTTTTGATGGAACCGTAACCATGTTTCTAAGTGTGGTAGCATCCCAGACCTTGTGTGATGACCGATGCATTTTGAGAAGACCCCGACCCTAACCTATTTCTTGCTAGCCTCTCTGAATCTCGAGGACGAGATTCATTTTAAGGGTGGTAGGTTTGTAACATCCCAAAATTCTAAATTTTGGAATGTTATATTAAATAGATAGTTTTGATTGATTGTTTGATTGCTTGTGTGAAATTGAGTGATTCGTAACTTTTTGAAAGTTAAATGAGAGGGAATAAAAGGACTTTCCCAAACTTTCATTTTCTTTTCTGATCTTCATAAATTCAAATTCTTTTCAAATACAAAACCCTGGAGAGAAGATGACATGACTTCTTCCATTTATTTAAATGACAAGGGGTGTTGAAAATATTTGAATTTCATTTGAGAATATTTCCAATTCTGGAACTTTATGCAACTCAATGATTTTCACGAGCGAAGATAAAATGACTTCTTCAAAACATATGAAATATGAGTTGGGAGTTTCAAAGAATTAAATTCAAAGTTCCTTTGAATTTATTTTTCAATTTGGAGTTATTTGAGTTTTATTCAAATTATTTTTCTCCAAAAATAAAATATATGGAAAATAGGGTAACATGATTCCCTACATCAGAAAATTGGAGAGAAATAAATTTGAATTCATTTTGGTATTTTTAAAATGATTTTTATTGGATTTTAGTAGAGCAGGAGCACTGTTTGAATTATCTAAATTTGTGTGGATTTTATTTGACTCTAAAAAAATGTTCATGCTGTAGAAACCTTTTTCTGAAAATTTTGATATATTATATGCCTATAGTTTTTATTTATTTATTTTAGTTTTATTTTATTTTTTCTAAAAATTTGTTTAAAAAAAACTCTTCCGACCGAACTGGGCCTGCCCAGCCAACCGGCCAGGCCGCGGCCAAGCGGCCCACCTCCCGGTCGTCCCCGACCATCGGTCGAAGACCAGCTCCAGCACGCCACCGCCGCCGCTGCCGTGTCCTCGCCGGATTTCTCCACCGCCTCACCTCGCCCCTCCTCCAAGTCTTCTCCTTCCCCCCCTCCTATATAAACGGAGCACCCCGGCCCCGCTTCCCTAAAAAACCGAAGCCCCCGAGACCCGCAGCCGCGCCGCGCCCTCGTCAGAGTTAGCCGTCGCCGCCGGAGATCCACGCCGTCGCCCCGCTCCACCCCGCCACTCCCGACCGACGCCGCCCACTCCATACTCACCGCCGCGCCGCGACGAGCGCCCCGACGCCCTCGCCGCCGCCGGAGACCCACCGGAGCCGCCGCCCCATCGATGTCCGAGCCGCCATCACCGTCTCCCTCGCCGCCGGCAGCCACCGTCGCCGCGGTATGCCTCGCCTCTCACCTCGCTCGTCTGATCTGTCATCTACGGCTAGCATTAGATCTAGCTTATTTATTTATTTATTTATTCGAAACGGTTTCTGTTAGTATACGAATGTTCGTTCGTTTAGCGGTCGCAGCGAACGTTTTCGTTATTTAGGCCTCAGTAGTGAACGTTTCTATATTAGATCTGTTTTTTTCGTCCAGGGACCTCATTGTAGCTGTTTTTATTTTTTAGTTTAGTCCCTGATCTTAGAACGGTCACAACTTTTTACTCGTTAGTCCAAATCCAACGAAACCAACGCCCCCTTCTTTGTTATGATCTCCTCTATCCAGTAAAATAACTCAAACATGCTTTTGATAGTTTTAAAATTTGAATTAGATCAGATTTGAATTTGAACTTCGTTTGATCATAACTTGAGTTTTATAACTCCGATTTATTTGATTCTTTTCGCAAATCGAAGCTCTTGACCTAAACTTTCTGATAAGGCCAAATTCACATAATTTTGGTACTGTTAGGAATTGTTTTATGTTGCAATAGTTATTCGCTTGGTTTTGATGTTTTCCGAATTGTTTCCTTCGTCCTTTCCGATCTTTTGAGTGATTGCTTATGTGTGGTTACTATTGCTTGCTCACGATAGATTGACCGGAGTGTGACGAGTAGAACTATCAAGAGTTTTGAGAGCGAATCATCTTCATCAACATTGCAAGCAAGTTCACACTTTGATCATATCCCTTTTCGTACCCAGTTTTTATGCATTAGTTTCAATCCTCAAACAATTGCATGATTAGGATCTGAATTTAAATTGTGGGTTTTGGGAAGTAGATTGAGGTAGCACCGATTACCTGTTTTATTTTCAAACCCTTGGGAGTTACTTCTATGTTTGCTTATTATGTCATGCTATGCTAGTAGACGTGGATTGGGTGAGTGAATTTCCATGACAGATGTGAGATTGTTAATTAATGGTTTATTTAAGGTGGCAACTTAAACACACATCTGGGTGGATTGAGGCACCTGTTTTCTAGCAGGACTTGCCTGTATTTCTTCGGACCGCCACCCAGGCTCAAAGGGATCATGAGATTATTCAAACTAGAAACTTCCGTGTGCAGCCACATGCTATTATGGGCTCTAGCATAGTTGACTAAGTTGTGCGAACTCTTACGGGGTGGACTAGCAGATGTAGGGGATGTAGGTTGGTACGGTCTACCCCTTATGTAAGGTGCAAGTGCTTCTGAAAGACTATGTCTCGGTCATCCGTTTCTCAAACACCATGTAGTGCGGGAAACCAAGCGGAGGCGATCGAGTCATGTGGGGAAAAGTGCGCAAACCTCTGCGGAGTGTATAAACTAATCATGGTTAGCCGTGTCCCCGGTTATGGACATCTTGAGTATCTAGTACTTGGATATCATGTGAATCTCATCATCTTACTTCTAAATCAATATTGTTGGGTTTTAATGAGTACTTTTAATTGGGATTGAGAATGCTGTCAACCATTCTCAATGTTTAACAACCACCATGATAGTTAAATAAATTTATTCCTTTGTAGTAGGGAAAAATTGGCTTTTCGCAAAAACATTATAACCATAGAGCCTCGACCAGCCAAATATGCGTGTAGTGATAGCCTTTATTCATCATTGCTCTATGGTGTGAATTTGCCAGTACATTCAATGTACTGACCCTCTGTGGCTGCAACGTCTCATGTTGCAGGATCTTACGACGAGTAAGTGATACGTTAGGGTTACGATTTCCTATACTCAACTTTGCCATTGGTGTTGATGGGAATCCACAACCTTGTTACTTCCGCTATTTGGATTGAGGTAATAGTATTTACGCTACTTTATACATGTGATTTACCTCTGTTATAAATCCTCGAGTACTGTGTGTGCCAGCATACCGATCCAGGGATGACACTTAAGCACAGAGACTTGACCGTCTGAGGTCGGGTCGCTACAAAGGAGTAATCAACACTACTAGCAACCCACATGTACCAATCTGAGGTTTTGGTACAAAGATTGGATACAAAAGATGAACTAGGGTTTGAGAGGAGATGGTGCTGGTGAAGATGTTGATGGAGATTGACCCCCTCCCGATGAGAGGATCGTTGGTGATGATGATGGTGATGATTTCCCCCTCCCGGAGGGAAGTTTCCTCGGCAGAACAGCTCCGCCAGAGCCCTAGATTGGTTCTGCCAAGGTTCCGCCTCGTGGCGGCGGAGTTTCATCCCGTAAGCTTGCTTATGATTTTTTCCAGGGTAAAAGACTTCACATAGCAGAAGATGGGCACCGGAAGGCCACCAGGGGGGCCACGAGGCAGGGGGCGCGCCCCCCACCCTCGTGGCCAGGGTGTGGGGCCCCTCTGGTACTTCTTCCGCTCAATAACTATCATTAATTCCAAAAATGACTTTCGTGGAGTTTCAGGACTTTTGGAGCTGTGCAGAATAGGTTTCCAATATTTGCTCCTTTTCTAGCCCAGAATCCCAGCTGCCGCCATTCTCCCTCTTCATGTTAAACCTTGTAAAATAAGAGAGAATAGCCATAAGTATTGTGACATAACGTGTAATGACAGCCCATAATGCAATAAATATCGATATAAAAGCATGATGCAAAATGGACGTATCAACATGCTTTCAAGGTGACGTCCTTCTTGAGCTTGGACATCATGGACCATACTTCATGTGTTGCTTGCACCATTTGCACGCATGTTCGAGATATTGCTTTCACCCATGATTGCCACATTTCCATGCTTCATGACATATATACCTTGTGTGTTGCATCCAATTCTTGGACTACTTGCTACTATCATATGGTTGGTTGCACCAATATCATTTCTTCACATATGCCATGTCCCTTTGCTTGTCACATGATTCACTTGATTGCCTCACACATGATGAACAATTGCTCTTTCTATTGTGTTGAGTGCCACACTATATTCACTACACCCAATGCACATTATGCTTGGATTGTCTTGCACTTGACCCGTGTGTTTAGACACTTCATTCTATTTGGTGTTGTGAATGATTCTTATTCCTACCATCAACCATTTGTCGAGCGCTTTATGCATGTTTGCTATGATCTTGAGGTAGATGCTTGTTCTCTTGTCAAACATATTTGCATCACTACCTCACATTTGCATACTTGTCCCCATGATATCTTTGTTGGTGCTCGATTGATATGCTTACATGCCATGTCACAATCATTTGTCACACCCTATGCTATGCTTGATGACGAAACTTGTTTGGTGAATCACCTCTCGAATGCTTGGTTTTGCACTAACGCTAACCACATTTGTTTTTCCAAGTGTTTGTTGTACTTGCTCCTTTTGAAGGAATCACTAGACGGTGCGACATTGGAGAGTGCACATTTCGAGCTTCAACATGCTAACTGCTTGGTGATCGACCACTTAGACACGGCACCACCATATCTTTCCCATGGTGATTTTCGATCCAAGGTCGAATCTTTCCCAAAGGGGAGGGGATGATGCGGAGCATCCTACGGGCATCACCATGTCAAGAGTCCATTTGGCAAGTGACACGTGCGACCTCTACTTCTCATACATAAAGGTGAATCTTCTCCTTTACACATGTTCACTTGACCCCTTCGAGGATGGTATACTACTTGACACTCCACTCGTGTGCATGCATAGGTATTGCCAGAGCTTCACGGATGACGAGGAGGAGTGCAAGCGCCAAGGAACACCTACACCATCCGCGAGGGAAGCATGGAAGCGAAGACCGAAGAAACGGAGCTGCCAGGAAGCTATAGCCACCGGATGTCCGGACGCCACCGGACGACCGGACACTACCATACGTCCGGTGCCTAGAGTCTTCACCAGCCCAATGGACCAGCCGATGAAAGCTACAGCGCCCGAACGTCCGTCCAGGACTGGACGACTGGCGACCGGACTACCGGCCGTCTGGCACCACTTTAACAAAAAGAAAATAGCAGAAGTCCGAGCCCTATTGGATGCCCAGACCCTCGCGAGCCACTGGACGACCGGTAAGGACCGGACGTCCGCTGCGTGTGTGCGCAGCCGCGGGCCTTTGGCCTTGTATCCCTTCCCACTTACCCTTTCGCCCACTTAGACTATAAATAGACCACCTCCACCTCCTTTCTAGGGTTAGCAAAGTGATAGCTCATTTGTATGTGAGCTTTGCTCCTAATACTCCTCCTCTTGAGAGAGAGAGACCACTACTCCATTGGAGGACAAGACCTCTATCTAGGAGAAGATCCCGCGGGGTATCATCAAGACCCCCTCATGGGTGGACCCCCATAAAGACCTCCTCTTGGAGATGAACCCTACCTTGTATCTTTCCTTTTGTTGTTCATGTACCTTGTGATCTTATGTGTTTGATTGTCTAGTGGATGTGTGATTGGACTTGTTCTTGAGTGTTTCCCCTTGTGATTTCTCCCCGTTCTTCCCCGTGTTCTTCGTGTTCTTCGAGGGATCTCACTCCAATTGTGAAAGATCGGCCTACATCGGGTTAGCCCCGTATCAGCCTCCAAGCGCAGAGTTTTGTAGGACAGTAGCAATTTTCCCTCAAGTGCATGACCTAAGGTTATCAATCTATTGGAGGCGTAGGATGAAGATAGTCTCTCTCAAGCAACCCTGCAATCAAATACAACAAATCTCTTGTGTCCCCAACACACCCAATACAATAGCAAATTGTATAGGTGCACTAGTTTGACGAAGAGATGGTGATAAAAGTGTAGTATGGATAGTATATATGAGTTTTTGTAGTGCGAACAATAAAAAACAGTAAGGTAGTAAATGATTAAACGGAGCACAAACGGTATTGCAATAATGGAAAAATGAGGCCTACGGTGCATACTTTCACTAGTGCAATCTCTCTCAACAATGCTAACATAGTTGGATCATATGATTATCCCTCAAAGTGCAATAAATTATCACTCCCAAGTTCCTATTAGCGGAAAACAAAAGATACAAATTGTTTGTAGGGTACGAAACCACCTCAAATCTATTCTTTCTGATCAATCTATCCTAGAGTTCGTACTAAAATAACATCAAGCTATTCTTTCTGATCGATCTAATCAAGAGTTCATACTGAAATAACACCATATGATACATATCAACCAACGCTAATGTCACCTAGATACCCCAATGTCATCGCGAGTACCCGTGAGTTAATTATACAATATGTATCAAACAATTTCAGATTCATAATACTCAATCCACACAAAGAACTATAAGGAGACCCCAAAGTTTCTATCGAAGAAAAGAAAATAAAAACATGCATCAACCCCTACGCATAGATTACCCCAAAGTCACCTCGGGAATCCGCAAGTTGAGTGTCATAACATATATCAAGTGAATTAAAATAATACCCCATTGTCACCACGGGTATTCATATGCAAGACATATATCATGTGTTTTCAGATCTTAACATTCAATCCGACAAGACAAAACTTCAAAGGGTAAAGATTCAATTCATCACAACAAGTGTAGAGAGGGGAGAAACATCATATGATCCATCTATGTTAACAAAGCTCATGATACATCAAGATCATGATATCTCAAGATCGTGAGAGAGAGAGAGATTAAACACATAGCTACCGGTACAAACCCTCATCCCCGAGGGTGGACTACTCCCTCCTCATCGTGGTGGCCGCCGGGATGATGAAGATGGCCACCGGTGATGATTCCCTCCTCCGGTAGGGTGCCGGACCGGGGTCCCAATTGGTTTTCGGTGGCTACAAAGGCTTGCGGCGGCGGAACTTCCGATCTAGTTCTCCCTGAGGGTTTTTGGAATATTTGGAAATTTATAGGGCGAAGAAGGGGTACAGGAGGCCACCGAGGTGGGCACAACCCACCGGGGCGTGCCTGGGGGCCCAAACGCGCCCTGGTGGGTTGTGCCCCCCTCGGGGCACCCCCAGGTGTTGCTCTGGCCCAATGGTTCTCTTCTGGTCCATAAAAAATACAAAAAAAGTTTCAGCTCATTTGGAGAATTTTCATTTCTGCACAAAAAACAACACCACGGTAGTTGTGCTGAAAACAGCGTCAGTCTGGGTTAGTTCCATGCAAATCATACCAAAACCATATAAAATTATTGTAAACATGGTATGAATACTTCATAAATTATAGATACGTTGGAGACGTATCACACGTGACCCCCCTCTGGCGCGCCCTGGTGGGTGGTGGGGCCCTCGAGGCCCCGCTGACCCTAATCCCGACACTATAAAAATCCTATTTTTCCAGAAAAAAATAGGAGAGGAAGTTTCATCGCGCTTTATGATACGGAGCCGCTGCCACCTCATGTTCTTCATCGGGAGGCCGAGTCTGGAGCTCATTCAGGGCTCCGGAGAGGGGGATCTTCGGTCTTCGTCATCATCAACCATCCTCCATCACCAATTTCATGATGCTCCCCGCCGGGAGTGAGTAATTCCTTCGTAGGCTTACTGGTCCTTGAGGAGTTAGATGAGATTCATCATATAATCGAGTTAGTATTGTTAGGGCTTGATCCCTAGTATCCACTATGTTCTGAGATTGATGTTGCTATGACTTGGCTATGATTAATGCTTGTCACTAGGGCCCGAGTGTCGTGATTTCATATCTAAACCATTTATGTTTTCACCATTATATCTATGTTCTAGATCCGATCTTGCAAGCCATATGCATCTATTATGTGTTATGATCCGTAAACCCCAAGGTGACAATAATTGGGATACTTTCCCGTGATGACCGTAGTTTGAGGAGTTCATGCATTCATTATGTGTTGATACTTTGTTTCGGATCTCTATTAAAAGGAGGCCTTAATATCCCTTAGTTTCCTTATGGACCCCACTACCATGGGAGGGTAGGACAAAAGATGCCATGCAAGTTCTTTTCCATAAGCACGTATGACTATTTACAGAATACATGCCTACACTATATATGAACTGGAGCTAGTTTTGTGTCGCCCTAGGTTATGACTGATATATGACAAATATTATCCAATGAATTCACCGATCCAACGCCTACGAGTTTTTCACATATTGTTCTTGTTGCGTTACTATTATTCTTGCTACTGTTACAACTGACACAAAACTATTACTGATGTTACCATTACCATTCTTATCGTTACTACTATTGTCAAAACTATCATATTACTGTGCTACTGATCACTTTGCTGCAGATATTTAATCTCCAAGTGTGGTTGAATTGACAACTCAACTGCTAATACTTACAAATATTCTTTGGCTCCCCTTGTGTCGAATCTATAAATTTGGGGTGAATACTCTACCCTCGAAAACTATTGCGTTCCCCTATACTTGTGGGTTATCAATCCACTCGACAACTGGCACTCGCGCGACATTGGTCGGATATTTGAACTCTCAAATTCCTCGTGGTAGGAGAGTTTCACTGGTGAAATTCTAACTCTTCAGTCAAATCAATTTCATCAGTGACCAGAAGAACTTTGTCTCTGTCGCTGAAGAACTCGACTACACTGCAAGAGATTATCAAAACTTTCACTCGAAGAAATAGGTAAGTTTGCGTTTGAGCATCACTTTGGAAATACGCCTATGTATCACCTAGATCCCCTTTAATACAGTGTAAGAAACTATGAAACAAAGTCTTCAAGCTTCCAATTCTTCACTTCAGTTTCTTCAAAGGATGCACCAAATTGTTCACTAGAAATATACATTTTTAGGGGTCGTCTTTCATCATTAAACCAAATCTTCAGGGACTTTATCTTCTGTGTATACTCACAAACACATTAATCCCTTAACCCATTTGTCTTCAATACGCCAAAACTACAAAGGGGCCACTAGACGCACTTACAATTTTTCTTTGGTTCTAGGGCCTTTTCTTCAGGGTTATTTTGGTAACTGGAGGCATTGGGCCTCTTGTTCACTTGACCTCACATCAACAACTAGCGGCATTGGGGCCATAATAAACTCCGGGACAACAATAACTTCTTCATGAGCCCTCGACTTAGCATCTTTCTTTTCTTCCTCTCCCATGACAACATCATGTGGACGAGGAGCTTAGTCTGAGTCGACGTCCATCCGAGAAAGTTCATCGGACGATGGGACATGGGTTGATTCTTTTCGGGCAGTGCTAGGTTCGCCCACATCTGTCTCTTTCTCCTCCACGCTAGGCTTGGAGGGCATTTCTGGTGTGTTCCTCGGCGGGGACGGAATGACTTTCCCGGCAGACTCGGTTTCTTCTTGAACTTTCTCTTCGGGATTGTTTTGCTCAGGTGGTACATCATTATCAGCACGCGTCTCGTGAGAGACAACAATGTCCTCAGCTTTTTCTACATGAGCACTGGGCTCAGGGATGAAAACTTCATCAGCACCTGCAAAATCGTTGTGCTTCTTTTAGAAGTGGTGAGGATGGAGCTTGTTTCTCGGGAGCACTCTGGCTCGGTGGAACAGCTCCAGTGCAACAACCATGAGGCGTCGATCAACATTTTATTTCGTCTCCTTAGCCTTGGATCTTGTCTTCTAGCATTTTTCTTCAGCAACTTTTCTCTTCTCAGCTCAGACTTGATCAAAAAAATTTAACTACGCTTCTTTCACACAGCCCGGATATTCTTTTGAACTTTTGTAACTTGGACCGTGTTGGTATGGTTTGAGTAATACAAATTACTTTCACAAAAAAAAAAGTAGTTCATAGAAGAAGAGAAAGCACTCAATGTGAGCAATGGATTCAATCAACAGAAGCACATACCAATGATGTAGCAACGCCCCCATACCCAGACACTCCCTTGCTAGACAAAGAGTCGCCTTCGCCTAGGGTTGTTCCTCTCACGCCGCCATCTCGGCTCCTTTCCTCTCTTTTGTCCGGTGGCCAAGCTTGCGACTGGAGGAGTGGGGGCTCATCCGCTTCATAACAGTTTAAATTGGTCCTATTTTTCCTTTTGTTTTTTTCATAGTGACATCGGCGATGACGCGTTAGAATAAGGTCTCTTTAGGCTCTTCGGATTTGTTGATATCTTCAAAGCTTAACAGTTGGGGTGTCTATCAAGAAAAGCAACTGGCTGCTTATTGGCGCGACACCTTCAACCTCTTCATTTGTTTTGTTCCGTGGCATTGTCCGGTTTCTACAACCCTCTGGGCTCGTGGTGAAGGATTACAAGCCCACACTGTGGGTGCTGCCACGACCGATGTTCTTCAAGGGCACTAGATCTCATTGTTCGCCGTGAGTGACTGTTGCGGTCTTCAAAGCCATGTACGATGAGCGCGTTTTTTTTTACAGGTGTCCTTATCCTTTATTGTCTGTTCAGTGTATTTTTTTAAGCTTTGGCGAATGTCAAGCAAATGAAGGAAGGAGACTGCTACTATGATTTTGATGTATAAAATTATGATGTTTTTAATACATAAGAAAACAGAAGTAGTCAGCAGTTTGGCGCGGCCCACAAAAAGTTAGACGGGTCATCCATCATTGAAGTCTGTCTACCGCAATTTACCGATAGATGATGAGTTATTGATGAGGGATATGTGGACTCGCTGGTCTGGTCCGGCGCTGCACTGGTTTGGCCCCTTCACTTGGCTCCTTTATCCTTTCTTTCTCCCTCGCGGCTTTTAAGCTTTGAGACGAGGTGATGCAAAATCTTAGCGAGTAAGAAACTAAAACTGAACCTGGCTACCTGTTATTCGTGGCAGCGACAGGTGGTGGAGAGAGACCTCAGGCGCGACCCCATCCCGTCGGATCCCGTTCGTTTGGGATAAAACGAACTAACCAGACGGCCCAGCGCGATGGAATGGATCCATCATATTCGTTTTGTGTCCGGCCCGATCCGTTTTAAGCGTAAACATGCGTCTGGTTTGGGTTCAGGCGGACAGCAAAGGGACGCACCGCTCGTCCGCATCGGGGCTGCATGGCAAGCGGCCACCTACCTTCCACCGACCAACATTAATGCGCATGCACGGTCGGCTCCACCTGTCATCCGCCCAGGCGCGTGGTAGGCGTCCTTCTTAAATGGGAAGTCGTGGACCGGTCGCAATCCACGCTCCCACTCCGGCCTCCTCGAAACAAGACACCCAAACCCTATCTCGCTCTCCCTTCCCCTTCCTCGAGCTCGCTGGCCACCGACAACCATGGTGTGATGGAGCACCGGCCAAGGGGGCGCACGACCATGAGGATGGCTCGTCCTCGGGCCGCCGCCGCCGCGGCGTCAAAGCTGAGCCCGCCTCCTCCTGCCAGACGACCTCTACTACGGCCCCAAGTACGCCGTCGACTCCGATCTCTGGGACACGTGGTTCCGGTACGAGCACAACACGCGACGCACGTCCTTCTTTGCCGGCACCTCATCGGGGCCGCGGCGGCCGCATGAGTGCCGCGCGCGTGCTCCGAGCCCTCCCCAAGTGTGCGGCATCATGCTGACGCCTTCGCCGTCGCCACCACCACCTCCTCGCATGACAGAGGAGGAGGAGGAGGCCCGGCTCCTTCAACGTGTCATGGAAGACTGCATGAACACGATGAGCGCCAATGGGAGGGCCTAGAGACCATGATGGCCCTCTCTGCGGCCGGCGATGTGGCCGTGCCAGAGCTGGAGATGAGGGAGGAGCAGCCCGTCCCCGCGTTCCACCCGGGCCAGATGGGCCAGCGGTGGAGCTGGTCGTGCACGGCCACGGACATGGCCGACGCCGTGGGGGGCATGAACTGGTGCCCCACGCCGCCGCGGTCACCGGAGCGCGAGACGTCGCCACGGGGGAAGGTGGTGCAGGCACCTCCCACCTTCCAGCAAGCTCCCGTCTACCAGGCACCGCCCGTCCCACCTCTGGACGCCGCCGGCCTACGTCGACCTCGTCAGCGACGAGGAGGACAACGGCGACGCGTGAGAAGACGGGCACGACAAGAGCAGGCAGGCGGCAGTTTTTTTTTTGTTAATTATGTCTATGTGAACTGTGGAACGTTGCCATTCTGTGGCCTTGATGTTTAATTATCTTTTTTATTTTATTTTATTCGTTTATTTTAGTTTTTGTGTTTTTTTTAATCAAGTCCATCTTGGACATGATTTGGGGTGTGACCGCGTGTTGGGTGCACCGACACGACAACGACCCCAAACAAACATGGGCGACTCCATTACCGTCCCAGACGAGACGAAAGCAGGTCAAAACGGACGTCCGTTTGAGGTAGTGCGCTGGAGTTGGCGTCACGAGATTAACGAACAAAATAGTAATAGTATGGCTCAGCTGGCGCGGTAGAAAGACAGGATAAACCAATTCAAAAGAAAAAAAACTGGTGAGCGGACTAGTGCCGTCCAGCGGTTACAGTCCGGGTTTGACCAGCCAGGTGGGACATGTGCAGTGCAGGTGGTGGAGCACGAGGGTAAAAGCGCATAGGCAGCGAGAAGAGCGTGCCGCTGCGCAGAAAGTTATTGCGGCTCCACTCCATCCGGGCCGGCCCAAGCCTAGTGACTAGTGTCAGGCAGCCAGGCAGCGCTCCTCCTCGTTTTAAACGCTCCGTCCTCTCTCCATCACCTCTGCTCTGCTCTGCTCTCGACTCGCACCGGCACCGCCGCCGCCGCCGCCGCCGCCGCCATCGCGTACCCAGGCCATCTCTACACCGGACGGGGACCCCTTCCGCCGCGCACGCTCCATGTACCGCACCGCTCTTGCGCCCCTGCATTTCCCTCATATTTCTTACCTTCTTCTCTGCGCCTGCTTGGTTCATGTTCAGTTCCACGGACACGGAGGGAGGTGCTTGTTTTTAGACTTTTTGGTTTGAATCCTCCTGCTTCTACTTCTCCTTCTTCCTCCTGCGATCCCTTCAGTTATTACAAGGAATTGTGACCACGGTCGACTTATGTGCGGCTCTATGGCCGGTTTTATCCTCAATTCCCGTTTCTAGTTGTTACCCGTCCACTATTATCTCGTAACACCCTGGTTCTCATCACTAATTAAACGACTCTATGTTTGTACAGTCGATTACTGCCCTTGCAAGGCTTTTCTGTTTTTTGGCAAGGCCCAACCAGGAACCAGGATAACCAACAGTTTCCAGTAAATAATGAGTCTGCCGCTTGCCGGCAACAGCAATACCAAACGCTAGATTTGCTCTGCACAAGACTGCCCTTATAAGCTGAAAAGAAGGCCATACAAATTGAACGTATTTGTTAGCTATACATTCGTTCTACAGACTAGTACTCCATCTCTAAAGAAATATAAGAGCGTTACGGTCTTTATATCTCTTTACCAAAAAAAAGGGACTATGTTCACAATGATGCAGAGGCCGAGGGTCTAACCTCCTTTTTGAAACAAAATAGACTATGTGTTTTAATCTGTGTCTTACCTATATTTCTTGTTTTTTTCCTGGTGGAATAGTATAGATAGATCTAGCACTAGCAGTAAAACATCTATGCCATGAAGCCTTTTAGTAGCACACTAGTACTGCACAGTACTTTTTTTTTTGCTTTAAAAGAAAAGCCACACTTCTACTGCGCTAAAACGTCTAGAAAAACGAAGCAATATTACACACGGCGACACTGGTTTTGATGAGCTTTTAAAGGCTGCAAAGGCGTCAACTCTGAACCCTTGAAAAATCATGTCCTCAGCATTGGTTTTGGAGGACCGGCCAGTACTCGATTGTTCCATGAAATTAAAAATACCGTACCACACATTTAACTTGGTACTTACTCAGTAAACAGTTGCACGCTAACCTACATCTTGTACTGAGTAAACAATGCTGCTGCTCCAACCCTGGGGTCCAATTGCATGTGCAAATCTCACTCTGGATCTTCTCCCACACACTAAGCATCTCCATGCCACTGCCCTAGCTTCCCGACTTCACATAGTTAGGCTAGCCTGGTTCAGATTTGCCTTTATCTGTGTCACTTCTCCTTTAACCTTTATTTAGTTTAGTGGGATTCTCCGATCAATCAGCAGCTTTTTATATTGGCAATTACCTTGCATACTGCGCTTTTTATCCTGAAAAAAAAAATGAATGAACATCATGTGTGTTGATTTCACTTGCTAATGGATTAGCTCAAAACTGGCGATGAGGCTGCTGCAATCATGTAAGATCTGACTGATTGGACTGTGAGCTTTAGCGTGCTGTCCTCTACAGTATACTTAGCCTGTCTTAGTTAAGCTGAGCCCACTTCAACGAAGTGCCACATGATGTGGTTTCCTGATGTTGGAAACGAGCCTTCGTGTCTAGACTATATTTGGTTTGTGGTAATCCTACTTTGGTGTTCCATTCAAGAAAGTTGTGTGTGATATGATGTGCTCATCTTGGAGACCAGTATTGATGAGCTTTAGTTTCCTCCTTGCATCCCCTTTCTCTGCTTTATTGATGCCTTCCGTCTTTTACATCATTGCATCTCGACCCTACCACTATGTTTTATTTTTACTTTTAGTTACTTTCTTGTGCAACTTTTTATCTCATGCTTGTATTGCCTTTCAATGAGCGCCGTTCTTTGGATGCATAATTCTTGTCCCTGGTGTTGATTAGCTGTTATTCATTTGTTATCCTGTGATTTGACAATGCTTCAGGGGCATAGGGAATCATCTCCGTAGTGAATAAGAAGGCTCAGTAAAGGGCTTGGTTGCAAAACCAGCCTAGAGGCTTCCCATGCATAATTTCTGATCATTCACACTCTTCGGTTTCCTCCGCTTTATTTGACTTCCTTTTAAAAAGAGAAGCAAGCTGCACTAGCTTCAAACACAAGTTTATAAAATTATCAGGCTTCAGTAGGAATATTTTTCTTTTGATAGTGCTTTGGTCTTTCATGGCATGACCGTGTGGGCCTTTGCCTTTGTGGTTTGTTCTTCCTGAGTCCTCATTACGTCTTCGACAGGTCCGCGCATCTACACACTGGCACAAGGAACTGTGTTTCCTCCCACGCTCCGCGTGCACACACATATCTGATGTCATTGCTTGCAGTTTTATAACGAGTTAAAAGGCAAATGGAGTTATGTTTAAAGTTGTTCTTTCAGTTTATCATGTTTTAGCACTAAAGTGTTCATTTTTATTGCAGCTGTTGGATTATTACATTGGCCTAAACAGATGAAGTTGTCTCTCATTTAGTGACATTGACTCCGAGAGATCACTAATGGGCTATCTAAATCTTAGAGGCCCTTTGCTTCCATCGCTCTGTCTGCATCTGCTGCTATCACTATTCATCCCATTTGCTACAGCAGACATAGCCTCTGAGAAGCAAGCTCTTCTTGCTTTTTCCTCCGCAGTCTACCATGGCAAGAAGCTCAACTGGGGTCAAAACATCTCACTGTGCTCATGGCATGGTGTAACATGCGCAGAGGATCGATCACATATATTTGCCCTTAGGGTACCAGCTGCTGGGCTGATTGGTGCAATTCCTCCAAATACTCTTGGCAAGCTTATCTCCCTTCAGGTGTTAAGCCTGAGGTCTAATCGGCTGAGCGGAAGCATTCCTTCTGATGTCACTTCACTTCCTTCTTTACGTTCCATATTTCTTCAGCATAATGAACTGTCAGGAGATTTGCCTTCCTTTTTTTCTCCAGGCCTCATTACCCTTGACCTTTCCTATAACTCCTTTACAGGGCAAATGCCTACAAGCTTGCAAAATCTTACTCAGTTATCTATCCTGAATTTGGCAGAAAATTCTTTGTCTGGACCTATTCCTAATCTCAAACTTCCAAGCTTAAGACAATTAAATTTGAGCAATAATGAGCTGAATGGCTCAATTCCTCCCTTCCTCCAAGTATTCTCAAATACTTCATTCCTGGGGAACCCTGGATTGTGTGGGCCTCCTCTAGCTGAGTGTTCTGTTCTTCCTTCGCCGACACCCTCGTTACCGCCGTCACAAACATTGCCACGACATGGAAAGAAAGTGGCTACTGGATTTATCATTGCGGCTGCCGTTGGAGGCTTTGCTGTATTTCTGCTAGCTGCTGTGGTTTTCACCGTGTGCTTTTCAAAGAGGAAGGATAGGAAAGAAGCGCGAGCGGATTACAAGAGCAAGGGAGCCGATGGTGCAAGGATTGACAAGCATAAAGCGGATGTCAGCAGTGGTGTCCAAATGGCTGCCAAGAACAAGTTGGTTTTCTTGGAGGGATGCAGTTACAACTTTGACTTGGAAGACTTACTGAGAGCTTCTGCAGAAGTCCTTGGCAAGGGGAGCTATGGAACCGCCTACAAAGCTTTACTCGAGGATGGCACTATAGTAGTTGTCAAGAGGCTCAAGGATGTTGTGGCAGGGAAGAAAGAATTTGAGCAGCAGATGGAGCTTATCGGGAGGGTAGGCAAACATGCAAACCTCGTGCCTCTGCGTGCTTACTACTACTCAAAGGATGAAAAGCTTGTTGTTTATGAATTTGTTACTACTGGAAGCTTTTCAGCCATGCTACACGGTACGCTATTGCCTTTCACCGCTTCATTTTTTTGGTTTTACATTAAATTGATTACTTTGCAAGTTAGGAGCCTAAATATCCATTGTTTTGTTAGCATGAGACAAACATACCTACCGTCCCTCGCAAAATTTACATGCACAAAAAGGCCATGCAGATAGCAAAGCTATGATATGTAGAATATACACATCCATGAACTTCATTTTCTAGTTCTGTTAAGAGGACATTGTTCATTATCCACTCACTGTACATGGCTCTAATTGTTGATCGATATGGGTTCTGATTAAAGTGCTGATGAACAGGCATTAAGGGTATTGTGGAGAAGACCCCATTGGACTGGAATACCAGGATGAAGATTATACTTGGAACAGCACATGGCATTGCACACATCCATGCAGAAGGAGGCCCCAAGCTTGCTCATGGCAACATCAAGTCCACCAACGTGCTCCTCGATCAAGACCACAACCCTCATGTCTCAGACTACGGGATGAGCACTCTGATGAGCCTCCCGATCAACACCTCCCGGGTGGTGGTCGGCTACCGCGCACCGGAAACGTACGAGTCGAGGAAATTCACCCACAAGTCGGACGTGTACAGCTTCGGCGTGCTGCTCATGGAGATGCTGACCGGAAAGGCCCCCCTCCAGTCGCAGGGGCAAGAGGACGTGATCGACCTGCCCAGGTGGGTGCATTCCGTGGTCCGCGAGGAGTGGACCGCCGAGGTGTTCGACGTCGCGCTGATGAAGTACCATAACATCGAGGATGAGCTGGTCCAGATGCTGCAGCTGGCCATGGCCTGCACGTCCCGGTCCCCGGACCGGCGCCCCACCATGGCAGAGGTGATCAGGATGATGGAGGACCTCCGGCAGTTCACCGCTTCCGAGAGCCGCGCCTCTTCCAATGAAAACCCCAGGGACTCCAACCCTCCATCGGCGTAAACGCTGGCTCTGGCTGGCTTGTTCGTCTAGAAGCAGCTCAAGCACTTGCTTGTATTCATGAGCAAGTGTTGTATCCTTATAACTGTTCCAATATTCCACGCGTGCATGTTAATTGGTAGTGTCTTTAACATGTAATCCTAATACATTGCCTCTGCTCGTGGGCATCAGACATTGTTGAGTCAATTGATGACATTGATTATCTTCTACTACTCCCTCCGTTCGGAATTACTTGTCGCAAAAATGGATGTATCTAGACGTCTAGATACATCCATTTTTGCGACAAGTAATCTAGATACATCCATTTTTGCGACAAGTAATTCCGAATGGAGGGAGTACCTGCTTGCAAGTAGCAGATGCGCATACATGGCACAAGATCGCACCCAAGCAATAGATGAAGAACTGCTCCCTCCGGTCACAAACATAAGATGTTCTAACCTTTTTGTGTGTTTGTTCACTCATTTCAATCTATATGTCTGTGTTTGTTCACTCATTTCAATATGTATATTGTCTATATTGAAATATCCAAAACAATTTGTATTTGTGATCGGAAAATGTTTTGGATACAACATGAAAAGAAACATGCAAAAACTCCATCCATTCCATAGTACTCCCTCCGTCCCAAAATTCTTGTCGTAGATTTGCCTGGATACGGCCGTCCCAAAATTCTTGTCTTAGATACTCCATCCGTTCGGAATTACTCGTCGAAGAAATGAATGTATCTAGATGTATTTTAGTTGTAGATACATTCATTTTTATGACAAGTAATTCCGAACAGAGGGAGTACTATCTAAGACAAGAATTTTGGGACGGAGGGAGCAAGTGTCTTCCACTACATCAGCGACACTTAACACTTACAGTAGAACGGAGGGAGTAATAACCAATCAAGGTGGCCGTATCACCCACATACCAGAATTCAGAGAATACAAGGCATACCAACATTTCAGATGTTACTATAACATAAATCTGGCCAGTACAGCTTCTCACATGGTCAGACAAAGCCCTCTTGTATAAATCGGGAACAATAACTTCTCACGCCCCTGATAAAATTACAGGGGAGGAAGAAAAATCTATCGGCAGCAAGCACCGCCACTAATCACCATAGCGTCCATATCTCAGCAGAATCCAATGCACAAGTCCAACACATTCGCCACCATCTTAATGTTACGAACAAGTTCCAAAAGCTTACTGAAAACTATGTCAGTGCAACAAAAAACAGGACTCCTCTTTCCAGCACACAGATCTCGAGCAGCCCGATGGGCAGATGTAGAGTTACTTTTGGTTCACCAAGTCTGCACCACTGACATACCTAGCAACAAACGAGATCAACCGGAAGGGTGCGCCAACAATGGGGGCATCGGTGAATGGAACCTCCTCAGCTGTCTCAACATCTGATCCCGCTGGCTGTGGATCATCTTCATGAATCAGTATATCATCCAACGGAACCGGCACGATTTCACCACTTGTTCTTGGTTCATCAAATACTTGGCGTGCATTTGCATTCATGAGGCTCTGGCCAGCACCATTGCTGCTCGTTGCTTCTGGAAAGTACACCAAAGTTTCATCTGCATGATCACTAGCATAGGCACCGACAGGAATGTTGCTGACATGACTGTAGATATTGTCCGAAGTAACTGCCAGCGAACTGTTCAGACCTCTATCAGCAGTAGGTTCGTTACCCTGCACACAGGGAAACATTGCGTTTAAGCAATTATGGATCATTGCAACACGTAAGGAAATCACATTCCCAACAAGTGGGGAACTGAACTGTAATCCCCCAGAATGGATATTCATGTAAATGAACTACGTACATAGATAATTTTTGGGTACAGTAACATTCTTGCGGAAATGGACAAACATTCGCATAGTAACATACTTACTTTACTCATCACGGTCGTAAAATCAGTGATCTGCTTATGGAGAAATGAACCGGCCAGATCTGTTTGATTCATCACCTCATTTTCAGGAACCTGCATCATAAAAAAAATCAGTTTTATAGAATAGTCTGGATGCTAAGAATTTATTACAAAGAGGTAATAAATAATACATATTTCTGACCAGGCAATTTCATTGGAGATTAAGTATTCAGTTGTAGGTTGGTAGAAATTAAATGGGTATAAACATAAGAATCACTAGAGCGATGTTCTGGACAAACTTACCTCTTTAGTAATGGAGGCTTCAGTAAGTGCAATCTTTGCTTCAAGGGTTTGTAATCTTGAGTCCAGTTCATCCACACTTACCACCAACCGCTGATTTTCCTCAACAGTACTTTTTGAAGTTTCATCCAAAACCTTCACCTGCCAGGCTTTGTTATTAAATAGTAATATCAGAATATATAAGTAAATGTGCACATGCTACATATGAAAATCGAACAATTGAGGGTCCAGATCTGACAGATTCATATACCAACATATGAACTATTAGACTCTTTTTTTAGGTTTATTAAGGCCCCGTTCGGAATCCTTCCGCTCCTTAACTCCTCTGTGGAGCGGAGCGGCATACAGTAGGAATTTGGGGAGCGGCCAATAGGTTGCTCCGCTCCCTGGTGAAGGAGCGGAGGATTGCCGAACACAGCCTAAGTATAAACAACTACTCCGCAGAACCAAAGTACGTATGCTGTATCTCCTTTCAGAAAAAACAACTAATGCTTGCCAATAGGATACATATTGCGATATTAGCATTTCACTAAGGATTCATTTTTCTCAACCAGCTACAATGAAGAAAAATTAACAGTTGGAAACAGACGGTATAATTCTTACCTGCTCCTGTAATGCTTTGTTGGTTTCCTCCAGCAAACTTAATCTTTCTTTAAGAGAAGTCTGAAGAAAATAAGCAGCATGTCAACCCAAAACAGTTAAAGAGAGAAATGATATAAGTCCCCGAAGGCATAAAAAACGCGAAGAGAAAGTAGTGATAAGTAATCTCTCTGAACATTACCTCCTGATGAGTTAGGACACCATTGACATCCTCTACGCACTTGACTTTGTTATCCAAAACCTCCTAAATGAAATTGGGAAATAAATATTATATTGGTGTTACTGTTTCAGCAACTTTAAATAAATCAAGCCTGATTAGTGATTTGCTCCATACATGAAGTTTGAGCTGCTTTGGACGACCCAAAGACATATATCGTCCCAATGGCATATCTAGTGATTTTGATTCATCGCTTGCATTAATAGAACTAAACTACCAATTGAGTGAACAAGCTAAATATCATGGCTTTGCAACCCATGGCACTAAATTAACAAGCTAAAAAAGATGATCCAGTCATTTTGGGATGATCATCCTGTAAAATGGAAGTAAGGTACTTCATTGTATTTTTGAAACTGCTTTTAGTTTTTACCATTGTCAAAGCCTAAGCTCAAACCAAAGTTAATCGGTAAAGTTTGACCTCCTATACAACAAGACTGGCACATAGACCTTCTCATCAAAGAAATAAATAAGTAGAAGGAACAGCAAATACCTCCTTTTTAACCAGCATATCGTACCCATTCTGTAGATTATTAAGTTTTTCCTCCAAAATGACCTAAAATAAAAGGCAATATGAGGTAAGAAAATTCAATTCATTCCACCTAGCTACAAGGAAGAAAATAAATAGTAGACTCGAGAGAGTAAGATAATTTCCCAGCTGCATTGATCAAATCAAATGGTGATTACATCCAGCACATAAAACATACCTCATTTTGTGCATGATAACCCACTTTGTTATGCAACTTTTCAAGTTCGCTCTCCATCTTGTTCTGCAGGAAAAGAAATATAAGAGTATTTTGTATGAGATGTTTCTAGTAGTGTGCAAAATAGTTTTTTCATGTTCAGAAGTGAACATCTGGTTCAGATAATAAGCAGACGACAGACAGACTTTGCATCTGTTGATCCATAATCCCTTTCCTCAATTACCCTTAAACAAATAAATGATATTTCCCGCAAAAAAGTACATGATACTGTTATGTATGTCGATGATAAAAACAGGGGCAAGCATACATACCACTTTTTGAAGCCATAAACCTTTCTCATCTTCCAATTGCTTTATTGTATCGTGTAATTTCTCCTGCGGTGGCAATGAGTGTATTTACAAGGATGAACAGCACAAAGAATCAAATGAGCAAATGCGGAGCTGGAAGTGCAAACTGAGAAATCCAAGTAGTGTTCACTGATGAAAGAGCAGGTATCTAGCAACAATATTGCAGAAATCATAACATTCTTCTTTACAGGAACGGTTACATGGTAGGTATGCATGATCAGGGGATGTTCACAGTGAAGATATATCAAACTTGAATTGAAAATATAGAGGCCGTTGATAGTGCAGTTACCGTTTACAGAAGAACTTACAAGCTTTGATTCAAAAAGTCGGTCCTTGCCAAGTTCCACGGTAGAATCTGAAATCCCAATGCTCCTCTGATCTGCGTAGGCTGTATTACTGACCTTGTGATTCTCGTGTGTCATGGTAGGTTCGTGATTCTCGTCGCATGGAATCACCTCACCAACAGACGACGATATGGTTTCATCAGCGTTTGCAATATTGTGCTTTGCATGTGGAATCTGCTCGTGATTCTGGTACTGTGTTCCCTCTCCAACACTGGACACTGCATCTCCAACACTGGACACTGCATCATCTGCGTCGGCGCCACTATAATTTTCTTTTGGAGCCAAATCATCATTGTGGCTCTGAGGAACAGCTTCATCGGCATTGGTCACCGCATCACTAGTATTCTTCCCTTGGTTTCCCTTCTTCTTCCTGTTCCTCTTCTTTTTGCCATCCATCTCTTGTTTTGCAGCTTAGCCCTTAAATTACTATCTGTATCTACTAGCATGGCGACAACGAACAAAATGAACTTTCAGCTAATTTGTTGAACAGGCCTTTTCATCAGATAGATTAAGTATCCTAAGTTTCATGGCAATCTATTGGTGAAAAATGAAAACAGATTATGTGCGTAATATTTTTATCTTCCTGCCATAAACCATACAATTTAGTCATTTCGGTAACCAAGTCATATCCCTATCTTGATTCATGAACGCCACAAGAAAGGAAACCTCACACTTCATTCAACCAACGGCAACACAAGGCCGGAGATTACAAGCAAAATAATAATCTCAGCTTGTGATTTCAGCCACTAGGCGCCTATGCCCATGCGTGTGTCTATATGTAAGCAACGGATTCGTACATAACAAAAGTTTCTACTGACAAACGCCGACCCCGGAGGTGGTTCTGCGGCGACCAAAGGGGAACACAAGATCATTTTTTGTACAGTACTAATAACTTGATGACGAGTTCGAATAGAAATTTCAAGGGTACACGGCGGAGAATTAAGATAAGGAAATGCCAACGGCCCGGTGGTACTAACCCTAGAAACGCCGCCGCTTCTGCTGGCCACGGATTGGGGAGGTTGGGGATCTGGAGGAGGGCGATGGGTTAACTAGGTGGGAAGGTGGATTTTTGGGGGAGCGTTTGTTTAATTGGAAAGAGATCTTGGTAGGAGGGAGGGAGGGAGGGAGGGAGGAGGACGGCTAGGGCGGAATGGTCGGTGGCTTGTCGCTGCGCGAGCCTGCGCGCACGTTCTATCTATTTTTCTCGCCGAAACTTCCATTCTTCCTTCGCCACTAGTACTCTAGTACTAGTACTTGTTATCTTATGCAAATGCAGAATTTTGCAGACAGGAATTCTGCATTTTGATATTATTTGACATTGCGGCGAGAAGATTTTGCTGTATGCTTCCATTTCCATACCAAATTTGTTGTCGTAATATTTTTTTTATGCTCAAGGCTAACATTTCGTTCTAGGTTGTAAAGTAAGCTTATTAGGTCTTATTTATTCGAAAAAAAAGATTAGGTCTTATTTTCCATCAATATCTTTTTTGAAAGACAAATTTTCCATCGATATCCATACGAGCTATTTCGCTGTTGTTGTGAGTACTTTCTTTGAGCAATAAGAGCCAAAGCGACGCGAGAAAAGCAAATACTAAGGGACCCTTTGATTCGCGGGGTTCTAAAAATGTGGGAATAGAAAAAACATAAGATTAGAATGTCATGCTCATCTTAATCCTACAGGATTTTTTGTTGTTTGATTGCATCACAGGAAAAACAAAGGATTTTTGTGTGGATGCTAGAAAATCCTATGGGAAGTAGAGAAAAAAAATACTTAGAAAAAAATCCTATAGGATTCAATCCTATGAATCAAATAACCAATATAGAAAAAATTCCTAGGATTCTAATCCTCCAAATTCCTATAAAAATCCTTTGAACCAAAGGAGCCCTAATAGACTCCAATCTCCATTAAGGCCTCCTTCAATTTAAAGGAATATTGTAGGAATTGCGAAGGATAGGAACTTTGCAGGAAAATTTCCTTTGGAGCCTTTTGGTTTGTAAGAATGGACTCTTATTCCTACGTAGGATAGGAATCAATCATTCACATTTCAAAGAAAAAATATATTAGCCTAGACTCAATGGGAAAATCCCTATTTTATGCATCAAATGACATCTCTTTCTCTATAGGATTGAGATGCATGTCATCTCACTTCCTATGAATTTTCTGTTTCTATACTATTTGTAAGGGCATATTTACCCCTTAGTAGTTTTGGTGATTGATGAAAATGCTTTTGCGGACTAATCGTGTGCATTGAGATTTCAGATATATCATGTCAAGATGATTTGGTGCCCCTTGAAGACTATTGAAGACGACTTTTCTCTACGTTTCTTTTCGGTGGATTTGAGTCGTAGGGAAGCCATACTATTAAGAGGGGGTCCGCGTTGGAAAGGTTTGGATGGAATCATCACGTACGCGTCTGTTCCTTTCTGCACCTCCTTTCCTTTGGCTCTTTGGAGCATCCTCTGTCTCTCCGTGTCTCTGCAAAATGAAGGACTACTAGTGTTGCTGAACTGAGGCAGGCGGTAGTACTGCTCTTCGGAGCGATACTACCGCAGGCCCTTGCGGTAGTACCGGCCACAAGCGCGGTAGTACCGTAGGTGCTCACGGTAGTACCGCTCCTTGGGAGCGGTAGTACCATGGCCTCAGGCTAGGTGTAGCTGCTCAAGCGGTAGTAGGGGCGGATGTAATTTTTTACATCCGTGTCCTACGCGGTAGTACCGCTCCACGGGCGCAGTAGTACCGTGGGTTCTGGCCAGGCACAGCAGCATGAGCGGAAGTAGGGGCATATGTAAATTTTTACATCCGCGCCCTGCACGGTAGTACCGCTCCAGGCTTGTGGTAGTACCGTGTCGGATTTTTGCATAGATCAAAACTCAGTGGAAGTAGTCACGGATGTATTTTTATATGTCCGTGTCTTCTCAGCCTAGACTATTCCTGCCTTGCGGTAGTACCGCGAGGGGGTGCGGTAGTACCGCGCCAGCGGTTCTACCGTTCCCTGCCTCAGCGCATCAGGACTGGTCTTAGCCCCTATCGTGCCAGCGGTAGTACCGCAAGCCCTTGCGGTAGTACCGCTTGTATGATGCGGTAGTGCTACCTCTTGAGCACTACGTTGGTTTTTCCTTGAAGAGGAAAGGGTGATGCAGCAAAGTAGCGTAAGTATTTCCCTCAGTTTTTGAGAACCAAGGTATCAATCCAGTAGGAGGCTCCTCACAAGTCCCTCGCACCTACACAAACAAACAAGAACCTCGCAAACAACGCGATAAAGGGGTTGTCAATCCCTTCGCGGTAACTTGCAAAAGTGAGATCTAATGGAGATAATAAGATAAGATAAGTATTTTTGGTATTTTTATGATATAGTTTGAAAAGTAAAGATGCAAATAAAAGTAGATCGGAAACTTATATGATAAAATATAGACCCGGGGGCCATAGGTTTCACTAGTGGCTTGTCTCAAGATAGCATAAGTATTACGGTGGGTGAACAAATTACTCTCGAGCAATTGATAGAAAAGTGCATAGTTATGAGATTATCTAGGCATGATAATGTATATAGGCATCGCGTCCACAACAAGTAGACCGACTCCTGCCTGCATCTACTACTATTACTCCACACATCGACCGACTCCTGCCTGCATCTAGAGTATTAAGTTCATAAGAACAGAGTAACGCATTAAGCAAGATGACATGATGTAGAGGGATAAACTCAAGCAATATGATATAAACCCCATCTTTTTATCCTCGATGGGAACAATACAATATGTGCCTTGCTGCCCCTGCTATCACTGGGAAAGGACACCGCAAGATTGAACCCAAAGCTAAGCACTTCTCCCATTGCAAGAAAGATCAATCTAGTAGGCCAAACCAAACTGATAATTCGAAGAGACTTCCAAAGATAACCAATCACACATAAAAGAATTCAGAGGAGATTCAAACATTTCTCATAGATAAACTTGATCATAAACCCACAATTCATCAGATCTCAACAAACACACCGCAAAAAGAGTTACATCAAATAGATCTCCAAGAAGATCGAGGAGAACTTTGTATTGAGATTCAAAGAGAGAGAAGAAGCCATCTAGCTAATAACTATGGACCCGAAGGTCTGTGGTAAACTACTCACAACTCATCGGAGAGGCTATGGTGTTGATGTAGAAGCTCTCCATGGTCGATTCCCCCTCCGGCGGAGCACCGGTGAAGGCTCCAAGATGGGATCTCGCGGATACAGAAGGTTGCGGTGGTGGAAATAGTTTTTCGTGGTGCTCGTGGATGTTTTCGGGGTACGTAGATATATATAGACGAAGGAGGTAGGTCAGGGGAGCCACAAGGGGCGCACGAGGGAGGGGCGCGCGCCCACCCCCTAGGGCGCGCCCTCCTACCTCATGGCTGCCTCGACTGCTTCTTGATGTCCACTCCAAGTCTCCTCGATTGTGTTTGTTCCAAAAAGATCGCTCCCGAAAGTTTCATTCCGTTTGGACTCCGTTTGATATTCCTTTTCTTCGAAACACTGAAATAGGCAAAAAAAACAGCAATTCGGGCTGGGCCTCCGGTTAGTAGGTTAGTCCCAAAAATAAAAGTGTAAAGTAAAGCCCATAAACATCCAAAACGGGTAATATAATAGCATGGAACAATAAAATTATAGATACGTTGGAGACGTATCAAGCATCCTCAAGCTTAATTCCTGCTCGTCCTCGAGTAGGTAAATGATAAAAACCAATTTTTTAATGTGGAATGCTACCTAGCATATTTCTCAATGTAATTTTCTTTATTGTGGCATGAATGTTCAGATCCAAATGATTCAAGATAAAAGTTCATAAAACATAAAAATAGTAATACTTCAAGCATACTAACAAGTAATCATGTCTTATCAAAATAGCATAGCCAAAGAAAGCTCATCCCTACAAAATCATATAGTTAGGCCATGCTTCATTTTCAACGCACAAAATACTCCCATCATGCACAACCCCGGTTTCAGCCAAGCAATTGGTTCATACTTTTTAACACGCAATACATGAATGCAAGCCATGGACATAGCACTATATGTGGAATAGGGTGGTGGTTGTGAAGACAAAAAGGGAGAAGATAGTCTCACATCAACTAGGCGTATCAACGGGCTATGGAGATGCCCATTAATAGATATCAATGTGAGTGAGTAGGGATTGCCATGCAACGGATGCACTAGAGCTATAAATATATGAAAGCTCAACAAAAGAAACTAAGTGGGTGTGCATCCAACTCGCTTGCTCACGAAGACCTGGGGCATTTTGAGGAAGCCCATCATTGGAATATACAAGCCAAGTTCTATAATGAAAAATTCCCACTAGTATATGAAAGTGACAACATAGGAGACTCTCTATCATGAAGATCATGGTGCTACTTTGAAGCACAAGTGTGGAAAAAGAGATAGTAACATTGTCCCTTCTCTCTTTTCTCTCATTTTTTATGGGCTTCTTTGGCCTCTTTTTTTTTATTTGGGCTTCTTTGGCCTCTTTTATTTTTATAAAGTCCGAAGTCTCATCCCGACTTGTGGGGGAATCATAGTCTTCATCATCCTTTCCTCACTTGGGACAATGCTCTAATAATGAAGATCATCACACTTTTATTGATTTACAACTCAACACTTGGAACAAAATATGACTCTACGTGAATGCCTCCGCGCGGTGTACCGGGATATGCAATGAACCAAGAGTGACATGTATGAAAAATTATGGAGGTGACCTTGCCACAAATACGATGTCAACTACATGATCATGCAAAGAGCAATATGACAATGATGGAGTGTGTCATAATAAATGGTACGGTGGAAAGTTGCATGGCAATATATCTCGGAATGGCTATGGAAATGCCATAATAGGTAGGTATGGTGGCTGTTTTAAGGAAGGTAAATGGTGGGTGCATGATACCGGCGAAAGTTGTGTGGCATAATAAAGGCTAGCAATGGTGGAAGGGTGAGAGTGCGTATAATCCATGAACTCACATTAGTCATAAAGAACTCATATACTTATTGCAAAAGTTTACTTGCCCTGAAAGCAAAGTACTACTACGCATGCTCCTAGGGGAAGGGTTGTTAGGAGTTAACCATCGCGCGATCCCGACCTCCACACATAAGGAACACAATTAAAAGAGCACCCCATGCAACAAATTTGTCACACAACTTTTACCATGCGTGCATGCTACGGGACTTGCCAACCTTAACACAAGTATTTCCCCATTTCATAATTACCCAACTATCATGATTATAACATTACCACCTTTATATATCAAAACAATTATCAAGCATCAAATTGATTATAGTGTTTAATGCACTTTCTATGATAGTTTTTATTATACCCAACTTGGATGCCCATCATATTAGGACCAATTTTATAACCATAGCAAATACCATGCTGTTCTAAAAGACTCTCAAAATAATATAAGTGAAGCATGAGAGATCAATAATTTCTACAAAATTAAGCCACCGCCGTGCTCTAAAAAGATATAAGTGAAGCACTAGAGCAAAAATTGTCTAGCTCAAAAGATATAAGTGAAGCACATAGAGTATTCTAATAAATTCCAAATCATGTGTCTCTCTCCCAAAAGGTGTGTACAACAAGGATGATTGTGGTAGACTAAAAAGCAAAGACTCATATCATACAAGACGCTCCAAGCAAAACACATATCATGTGGCGAATAAAAATATAGCTCCAAGTAAAGTTACCGATAGACGAAGACGAAAGAGGGGATGCCTTCCGGGGCATCCACAAGCTTAGGCTTTTGGTTGTCCTTGAATTATCTTGGGGTGCCATGGGCATACCCAAGCTTAGGCTCTTGCCACTCCTTATTCCATAGTCCATCAAATCTTTACCCAAAACTTGAAAACTTCACAACACAAAACTCAACAGGAAATCTCATAAGCTCCGTTAGTGTAAGAAAGAAAAACCACCACATAAGGTACTGTAATGAACTCATTCTTTATTTATATTTGTGTTAAACCTACTGTATTCTAACTTCTCTATGGTTCATACCCCCCGATACTAGCCATAGATTCATCAAAATAAGCAAACAACACATGAAAAATAGAATCTGTCAAAAACAGAACAGTCTGTAGCAATCTGTAACTTTCGAATACTTATTGATCTACTGAAAAAAGAATCAACTAAAAATCACTTTTATTTGATTTACTAAAATTATTCTCGCGCGCACAAAAGTTTCTGATTTTCAGCAGAATCAAATTAACTATCACCCAAGATGATCCTATAGGTTCTACTTAGCACAAACACTAATTAAAACATAAAACCACATATAAACAGAAGCTAGATGATTAATTTATTACTAAATAGAAGCAAAAAGCAAGAAACAAAAATAAAATTGGGTTGCCTCCCAACAAGCGCTTTCGTTTAACGCCCCTAGCTAGGCATAAAAGCGAGAATAGATCTAAGTATTGCCATAATAATAAGATAAATCACGAAAACTCTTCTCATATTCCCTATGTTCAGCGGCATGTTTTCTTTGTGGCAAGCAAAAGTAATCAAAACGGCTAAATTTAATGGGACAAAAGTCCCCAAGATCAATCTCGGGAGGTATGGGTTCCTCTTTTGGCCCTTCATATTGCACAACCAATTCATCATTATAAGCATTCTTTTGGCAAAAAGCCATGAGCCTATACTCAAGAGAATATCCTAACTCATTTTTTCGAATAGCAAAATCATTATCAAGTTCGGAAATTCTATCAACTAGAACATTGGTAGGAACCTTTTTTCTAAGGTTTTCGTTAAAAGCAACATAATCTAAAGATTGAAAACGCATTATGGCCTCTTGATCGAAGAGGATTGCCTCTATGGGAGGATGGCAAGCGTCCACTCTATAGTGCGCAAAAATTTCTTTGGCTTCTTTTATTATAAATCTGAACTCATGAGCCAAAAAGATAGTAGCTGCACGCGTAACAGAAGAATGCTCAATGTTGGAAAATTCTAGGAAAATCCTTTGTATGCAAGGATGCATATGCATAAATTGTCTTTCAAGTTCAACTATAAGCAAGGATATAGCATCCGCAAGACTACTAGTTCGATGAAGAATAGATCCACCCATAGTTGGTAAAGCACCGACACAAGTAAAGAAATCTTGAATAACCCCTTTTCCAATAATATTACCACTACCGATCGAAACTTTTTAGTATGTAAGATGGGTGGTTCTTCAACAGGATCAACAAAAGCATCAAAAATTTCCATGTTATTACTATTGTTCTTATCAACGATATCCTCCCCGATTTCAGACATAGCAGCAGAAAATACAAGGAGCAAGTGAAAAAGAGAGGCGAACGGAAAAGAGAGGGCGAATAAAACGGCAGGGTGAAGTGGGGGAGAGGAAAATGAGAGGCAAATGGCAAATAATGTAATGCGAGGGAGATGAGTTTGTGATGGGTACTTGGTATGTCTTGACTTGAGCGAGGACCTCCCCGGCAAAGGCGCCAGAAATCCTTCTTGCTACCTCTTTCTATGTTGGTTTTCCCTTGAAGAGGAAAGGGTGATGCAGCAAAGTAGCGTAAGTATTTCTCTCAGTTTTTGAGAACCAAGGTATCAATCTAGTAGGAGGCTCCTCACAAGTCCCTCGCACCTACACAAACAAACAAGAACCTCGCAACCAACGCGATAAAGGGGTTGTCAATCCCTTCACAGTAACTTGCGAAAGTGAGATCTGATGGAGATAATAAGATAAGATAAATATTTTTGGTATTTTTATGATATAGATTGAAAAGTAAAGATGCAAACAAAAGTAGATCGGAAACTTATATGATAAAATATAGACCCGGGGGCCATAGGTTTCACTAGTGGCTTCTCTCAAGATAGCATAAGTATTACGGTGGGTGAACAAATTACTCTCGAGCAATTATAGAAAAGTGCATAGTTATGAGATTATCTAGGCATGATAATGTATATAGGCATCACCTCCGCAACAAGTAGACCGACTCCTGCCTGCGTCTACTACTATTACTCCACACATCGACCGACTCCTGCCTGCATCTAGAGTATTAAGTTCATAAGAACAGAGTAACGCATTAAGCAAGATGACATGATGTAGAGCGATAAACTCAAGCAATATGATATAAACCCCATCTTTTATCCTCTATGGCAACAATACAATATGCGCCTTGCTGCCCCTGCTGTCACTGGGAAAGGACACCGCAAGATTGAACCCAAAGCTAAGCACTTCTCCCATTGCAAGAAAGATCAATCTAGTAGGCCAAACCAAACTAATAATTCGAAGAGATTTGCAAAGATAACCAATCATGCATAAAAGAATTTAGAGGAGATTCAAATATTTCTCATAGATAAACTTGATCATAAACCCACAATTCATCGGATCTCGACAAACACATCGCAAAAAGAGTTACATCGAATAGATCTCCAGGAAGATCGAGGAGAACTTTGTATTGAGATTCAAAGAGAGAGAAGAAGCCATCTAGCTAATAACTATGGACCCGAAGGTCTGTGGTAAACTACTCAGACCTCATCGGAGAGGCTATGGTGTTGATGTAGAAGCCCTCCGTGGTTGATTCCCCCTCCGGCGGAGCGCCGGTGAAGGCTCCAAGATTGGATCTCGCGGATACAGAAGGTTGCGGCGGTGGAAATAGTTTTTCGTGGTGCTCGTGGATGTTTTCGGGGTACGTAGATATATATAGGCGAAGGAGGTAGGTCAGGGGAGCCGCGAGGGGCCCACGAGGGTGGGGCGCGCGCCCACCCCCTTGGGCACGCCCTCCTGCCTCGTGGCCGCCTCGCCTGCTTCTTGACGTCCACTCCAAGTCTCCTGGATTGCGTTTGTTCCAAAAAGATCGCCCCCGAAGGTTTCATTCCGTTTGGACTCCGTTTGATATTTCTTTTCTTCGAAACACTAAAATAGGCAAAAAAACAGCAATTGGGGTTGGGCCTTCGGTTAGTAGGTTAGTCCCAAAAATGATATAAAAGTGTAAAGTAAAGCCCATAAACATCCAAAACGGGTAATATAATAGCATGGAACAATCAAAAATTATAGATACGTTGGAGTAGTATTAGGTAGTACCGCGTGTCGCAGGCTGAGTTGGTGGATAACAGTTGGATTTGTCCCTTGACTATAAAAGGGGAGTCTTCTTCTCCGAGTTGACCACCTCTTCCACCTCTAAGCTCCATTGATGCTCTAAGCTCCATTTTCACCCGATCTCTCTCCCTAGCGAATCAAACTTGTTGATTCTCTATGGATTGGTTGAGAAGGCCTCGATCTACACTTCCACCAAAAGAAATTTGATTCCCCCCACTAATCCCTTGCGGATCTTGTTACTCTTGGGTGTTTGAGCACCCTAGATGGTTGAGGGCACCGCGGAGCCATAGTCCATTGTGGTAAAGCTTTGTGGTGCCGTTGGGAGCCTCCAATTCTGTTGTGGAGACCGCCCCAACCTTGTTTGTAAAGGTTCGGTCGCCGCCTCCAAGGGCACCAATAGTGGAATCATGGCATCTCGCATTGTGTGAGGGTGTGAGGAGAATACGGTGGCCCTAGTGGCTTCTTGGGGAGCATTGTGCCTCCACACCGCTCCAACGGAGACGTACTTCCCCTCAAAAGGAAGGAACTTCGGTAACACATCCTTGTCTCCATCGGTTCCGCTTACTTGTGCCAGCTTTATTGTGTTATATCCTTTTCTTGCTTGTGTCCTTATTGTTGTTTCATCATATAGGTTGCTCACCTAGGCATATCTAGACAATCTACTTTGATGCAAACTTTAATTTGGTAAAGAAAAGCTAAAAATTGTTAGTTGCCTATTCAAACCCCCTCTAGTCAACTATATCGATCCTTTCAATTGGTATCAGAGCCTCATCTCTTAATTAAGGGCTTTACCGTCCTGAGAGTATGGTTGACACCATAGACGGTGAGGAGGAGCACCCCGGTGTGAATCCTTCTTCGTCTACGGCCGATGGGGGATCCCCGGTCTCACGTGAGGAATTCAATGTGGCTTTGGACACATTGAAAACCTCCATGACGACCGAGGTCAAAGGCATGTTCAAAGAGTTCCTTGATGGTCTTAAATTATCCACCGCACCTTTGGAAGTGGCCGCTCCCACTAACAAGGTGGCGGATGCCAACTCCGATAAGGGGGAAGCTTCTAGTGATAAAGTTCCTTTATCTAGTGGTAGAAATGGTAGCGGCATCTTTGCCCATGTTGAACCACCTCTTACTTATGGAGGACCGGTTCCCTCCACTCATTTAAATCATGCGGGTTCTCCTCCTAAGATTGTGAAAAATGAGGATTTTGACTCTTGGGTCTATCGATTTAAACGTCATTTAAACCATGTTAATACTAACCTTTGGAGAATTATTGAGCAAGGTTTCTATCCGCATGACCCAAGCAACTTTAAACCGAGAGAAGCCGCGGATCATAAATTCAATGGGAATGCCCTCTTCATCATCCAAGACGCAATTCCACCCGAAGACATTGCACATCACCGTCCGTTCACCGTGGCCAAGGAAGCTTGGCACCATGTTGTTTCTCTTTACAAGGGAAGTGCAAGCATTCAACGCTCCAACTATGAAGTGGTGCAAGATGAAGCCGATGAGTTTGCAATGAACGAAGATGAAGAACCCCGTGAGCTTTACCGGAGATTAACCACTCTCGTGGTCTCTCTCCGAGATCATGGTAGAAAGGATATGGATGATAATTGGATCAAGCGCAAATTCTTCAAGGCCATGAAGCCTTACCACAAGGCCATGTCCTCCGTCATCCGTCAAAGGCCGGACTTACACACCTTGTCCTCAAGTGAAGTGTTGGATGAGTTTGTGGCGATGAGGATCTTGGACAAGACTACCGACAATGCGGTGTTACATTCTCAAAGAGCAAAGGAAGCTCAACCTTGCCTTGAAGGCCAAGGCTAGTGTAGAAGAAGAGGATGAAGAGAAATATGAGGAGAGCAACCCCGAAGATACGAAATATGATTATCATGAGCACATGGCTCTTGATTCAAGACAATTTTGGAGCAAGAAGAACTCAAGGCCAAATTTCAACAAGAACAACTCAAGAAGCTTCAAGGACAAGCAACGTGTGAGAACATGTTACAATTATGGCAATGTGAGCCATTTCATTGCGGAGTTCCCTTATGAGAAGTGGGAAGACAATGGTGGCAAGCTCATCTGAAAAGACAAAGCCAAGTCCTTCCCTAACAAGAACAACTTCACCAAGAAGACTCCGACCAAAGGGTTGCTGGCATAAGAAGAATACAATGAGGATGATGATGATGAAGATAGTGAAGACATGGCCATGGCCTCCGTTGCCATTGCCACAACTCCACGGGTGTCTCTCTTTGATTCACCCAACGAGAACATCACTGCCAAGTGCCTCATGGCCAAAGCCACCAACAAGGTAACCCCCAACATCAAAACTACCATCATTACTAACCCTTCCTTGACGGATTGCATTGATGAAAGTGAGGGATCTAATGAGGAAGTAAATGAATTTGGGTCTTTTATGAGTAAGCTCAAGGGCAAATCCAAGAAGCACTTCGTTGCTCTCTTGGAACAACTTGGTTAAGCCAATGACATGATCGAGGATCATGAAGAAACCATCTCTAAGATGGAAGGTCACAGTCGTGACTATGCCGATGAGATATCGGATCTCTCCAATGCTCTTGAGGAAGAGCGTGTTCATCGTTTGACTCTTGAGGAGTCACACAATGATGACCATGCTAAATTAAAGAAAGATCTTGATCATGCTCTTGTTGTATCTCGTGTGCTCGTTTCCGAGAAGGCTAAACTTGGGTTTGACCATGCACTACAAAAAAAGACACATCCGTGACATTTTGGGCCGAACGAATTTTTTTTTCTGTCATACATATGACACTTCTATGACTATAATTGTGACAAAACCCGGTATCATCATAGATGTGGTGGGCTCCTACTTCTATGACAAAATATCATGACAGAAAATGGGCTTTTTGTCCTGGGCGGGCCAGAGACGCAGCTGCATGACATTCTTTGGGCCGTCCATGATGGAAAAAACCGCAGTAGAAGCGAGGGCGAGGAAAATTTCGGGGAGTTCCCGGTTACAGTGGGAGGTCGGGGGCCGAGCGATGCGTGTTTCTCTCGTACACATACGCGCGTGTGTGCGAGGCGTTGGCTCTAACTGAACCCGAGCGAGGCGTTGGGCTCTAACTAAACCCGAGCGATTGCACTGCAGGCTACGCGTTACTGCACCCGAGCGATCGATCGATGGCTGTTAACTGAACCCGATCGAGCGATTCCTTCGCTACTGCTGCTAAATGAAGCCGATCGATTGGATGAACAGTGAGCGTGGCGCGGAGGGGGGGGGTGGATGAATAATGAGCGGTGGTGTTTGCCTCTGGATGAACAGGACCCCGTGGTGTGGAGGGCTGGATGAACAATAGACGGTGGAGGGGTGCCCGTGGAGGGGTGGTTGAACAGGACCCCATGGTGTGGAGGGCTGGATGAACAGTAGACGGTGGAGGGGTGCCCGTGGAGGGGTGGTTGAACAGTAGCCGGTGGAGTAGTGCGCGGTGGAGGCTGGATGAACAGAAGCCCGTGGAGGCTGGAGGAGGTCGACGGTAGCCCGTGGAGGCTGGAGGAGGTCGATGGTGGAGATGAACAGTATCCCGTGGAGTCCCGTTTTGCGGTATGCCACACCCCTCACGATGAACAGCCATTTCGACCGTAGCGCTCCAACACAAGTTCGTTTCATCCGTTTTGCGGTACGCCACACCCCTCCCAATCAACAGTACCCCCATTTCGACCGTAGGAGGTCCGTTTCGTCCATTTTGCGGTATGCCACACCCCTCCCGATCAACAGGACCCCCGTTTCGACCTTAGGAGGTCCGTTTCCTCCGTTTTGTGGTACGCCACACCCCTCCCGATCAACAGGACCCCGTTCCGAACGTAGGAGGTCCGTTTCCTCCGTTCTGCGGTACGCCAGGCCTCGCTTACATTGCCTGTTCCGTCCAAGCCCTCCCGATGAACACAACCACACATTCCGTTCCGACCCAGTCGGTTGGCTCCCACGCGTTCCGTTGCCTCCCGAAGACGACGCATTCCGTTGCCTCCCGATGAACATGACACATTACGTTGCCTCCCCATGAACACGATGCATTCCGTTGCCTCCCCATGAACACGACGACGACGTTGTTTCTCCGTTCTGACCCAGCCATGTACACGAGCCCTCGCCGTACGTATGCGCGAGTAGGCATTCGAGACCCTGCCCGTATGTACACATACGTGGCCGTATTTTCTTTCTTGCGCCCTGGCCGCTGTACGTACGTGTACATGCTACATGCGTGCCTCTACTACGACATGTACGCGCCTCTACTACGACACATGCGTGCCTCTACATCGACCAGTATATATGTACGTACATGTTCGCGACCAGAATGACAACGCTACGTACGCTTCGACCAGGTGGGTCCCGACTGTCAGGCACTTCCTTGCGTGCGAAGATGTAGCTGGTGGGTCCCAACAGTCAGGGGGGGGGGGCGAATCGTTTTGGTTTTGTTTTTTTGCCCGGACGCACTTCCTTGCGTGCGAAGGTGTAGCTGGTGGGTCCCAGCAGTCAGGGGGAAATGTTTTTTTTGCGAAATACGGTGGCCCATCTGGTGGGTCCTTGCTGTCAGGTGGAGGAATAAATATTTTGCGCATAATAAGGAGGCACTTCCCTGCGGCCACCGTGGACCCAGCTGTCAGCCTCTCCACGCACAGTACTCTTCCGATGGAAGTCGGTCATTGACCACGCCGCGCCGAGAGCACCACGGCGGTGGATGACGGCGAGGCCTAGGAAGGGGATGACACGGAGGCAGGGAAGACTCGGCAGTTGTTTCCCACATGGAGGGGAGTACGACTGTACGAGGGTTTACTGGTTCGTCTGTCGTCGCCGGAGAATAACAGCAGGTGTGGGTGAGTAGAGGGATGGCTAGGCCAGCGATCGGAGTACGGTGGGGCGGTGAGGCCTGCGCGGCAGCACAGCCGGCCGCGGGGAGGAGGGAACAAGCAGTCCCGCCGGCGCTTGTTTGAGCGGCTGGAGCAGGAAGAGCAGAGATTGAATAAGCACGACGGCTGTTGGATGGACATCCAACACTCACTGCTTGTGCGTCAACCTTTTTTTAGGAAAGCCTCAAATCTGTGGAAAACAGCATACAGCCCATCTGCCATTATTTCTAATAATTTACACCCCATTTGCTAATTCTTAAGGTTTTTTTTGGAGCCCATATTCTTTTTATTAGCATTACAGCCCATATAGTGGCCACGGTTAAAAAATTATATGAAATTTTGCATATTTCGTGCGGTCCGAACTGTTTTTAATCCCGAAATTTTGACTCACATTCAAACTGATTTTAAAAATAAATGTATATCAATATAAAATCCAACAAATTCTCCACGCATAAAAATTAATGTAATTTAAAATCTTGAAATGAAAAAAAAAGATATTTGAAACTAATTGCCGGTTTGATGTGTTTTAAAAATGTACAGCCCATTTCTCATTACTGATGGGCCATTTTCTCGGCCAGCCGAATGAAAGCTCTCCTCGTCTTGAAAGATTTGCAGCCCAACAGGCGTGACAAAGCGACTTACTTGGCAAATCACAAAAAAACTGGGTTGTGGCCGTGGACCCAGCTGTCAGCCTCTCCACGTACAGTACTCTTCCGATGGAAGTCGTTCCTTGACCACGTTGACCACGCCACGCAGAGAGCACCACGGCGGTGGATGACGGCGAGGCCTAGGAAGGGGACGGCGCAGAGCCGGGGAAGACGTGGCAGTGGAAGCCCGCGCGGAGAGGAGTACGAGGGTTCACTGGTTCGGCTGCGGTGTGAGGCTGCCGTCGCCGCAGAGCCTGGCCAGTGGTGGGAATAGTAGGGGGCGGTGAGGCCTCCGTGGCAGCACAGTCGGCCACGGGAGGCAGCAGCATGTGGCACGACCTGCGCTACTTTGGGCGGTTGGAGCAAGAAGACCAGAGGTTGAAGAAGCACTACGGCCGTTGGATGGACATCGTACGGTCACTAGAGCTAGAATCGTTCATATTGACTAAGTTGACAAAGCCCTTCGTCCCCGTCAACTTAGTAGGCCCACAAGTCAGCCTCCCACCAAGGTGGGTCCCAGCTAGCCAGGGGAGTATTCATTTTTTTGTGCGTAATAAGGAGGCACTTCCGGTGGGTCCGAGCTGACAGTGGGGGAAACTTTTTTTTGCAAAATACGGTGGCCCGTCCGGTGGGTCCCAGCAGTAAGGGGGAAATGATTTTTTTCACAAAATACTGGTGGCCCGTCCGGTGGGTCCCCGCTGTCAAGTGGAGGAATAATTATTTTCCGCATAATAAGGAGGCACTTCCTTGCGGCTGCCGTGGACCAAGCTGTCAGCCTCTCCATGTACAGTACTCTTCCGATGGAAGTCGGTCGTTGACCACATTGACCACGCTGCGCCGAGAGCACCACAACAGTGGATGACGGGGAGGCCTAGGAAGGGATGACACGGAGCCGGGCAAGACGTGGCAGTGGATGCCCACGCGGAGAGGAGTACGAGCGTTCACTGGTTTGGCTGCGGTGTGAGGCTGCCGTCGCCGCAGAATAACAGGGGGTGTGGGTGAGTGGAGGGATGGCCTGGCCAGTGGTGGGAGTAGTATGGGGGCGGTGAGGCCTCCGCGGTAGCACAGCCGGCCATGGGAGGCAGGAGCAGGCGGCACGACCGGCGCTGCTTTGGGCGGCTGGAGCAAGAAGACCAGAGGTTGAAGAAGCACTATGGCCGTTGGATGGGCATCATACGGTCACTGGAGTATTGACTAAGTTGACAAAGCCCTCCGTCCCCGTCAACTTAGTAGGCCCACAAGTCAGCCCAACAATATGGTGGGTCCCAGCTAGCAGGGGGGTATTCATTTTTTGGGTGTAATAAGGAGGCACTTTCTTGCATGCGAAGATATAGCTGGTGGGTCCGACCTGTCAGCGGGGGGAACGTTTTTTTTGCGAAATATAGAGGCCCTTCCTGTGGGTCCTAGCTGTCAGGTGGAGGAATCATTATTTTGTGTGTAATAAGGAGGCATTTTCTTGCGTGCGGCCGTGGACCCAGCTGTCAGCCTCTCCACGTACAGTCCACTTCCGATGGATGTCATTCATTGACCACGTTGACCAGGCCGCGCTGAGAGCACCAGGGCGGTGGACGACGGCGAGGCCTAGGAAGGGAATGACACGGAGCCAGGGAATACTTGGCAGTTGTTTCCCACGCGGAGGAGTATGAGGGTTTACTGGTTCGTCTGTCGTCACCGCAAAATAACAGCATGTGTGGGCGAGTAGAGGGATGGCTAGGCCAGCGATGTGAGTACGGTGGGACCGTGAGGCTTGCGCGGCAGCATAGCCGGCCGTGGGAGGAGGGAGCAGGCAGTCCCACCGGCGCTTGTTTGAGCAGCTCGAGCATGAAGAGCAGAGATTGAAGAAGCATGACAGCAGTTGGATGGACATCCAACAGTCACTGCTCTCGTGTGTTGACTAAGTTGACAGGGCGTTGCATGTGCGTCAACCTTTTTTTTATGAAAGCATACGTGTCAACCTGTAATAGGCGCACAAGTCGGCCTCAAATATGTGGAAAACAACATACAACCCATCTGCCATTATTTCTAATAATGTACAACCCATTTGTTAATTCTTAAGAATTTTTCTGGAGTCCATCTTCTTTTTGTTAGCATTACACCCCATATTGTGGCCACGGCTAAAAAGTATACGAAATTTTGCATATTTCGATGCGGTCAACTATTTTTAATCCAGAAATATTGATTCACATTCAAACTATTTTGAAAAATAATTTATATAAATATAAAATCCAAATAATTGTCCACGCATAAAAATCAATGGAATTTAAGATCATGTAATGAAAAAAAATTGAAACTAATTCCCGGTTTGATGTGTTTTAAAAATGTACAACCCATTTCTGGGCAAACCGAATGAAACTCTCCTCGTCTTGAAAGATTTGCAGCCCAGCAGGGCCGATAAAGCAAATAGGCCTTGTCTGGGTATTTCTTTAAAAAAAATAGAACTGGGCTAGCCATTTCCAGCAAGAAAAAAACACAACTGGGCTCATGATGTGGTAAACATAAATAAAACCCTGGCTAGACGGGCCACAGCCCCCGCACAGCCCCCGCAAAACTAGTATAAATAACAATTGCTTGTTCCTCAAAAAAAACTATGCGAGTTGCTGGGTCCCTGGTGTCAGCCGCTTGTAGTGTAATTCTCTCGTTTATTGACTACGTTGACAATGGCGTGAGCCCCAGATGTTCAACCATTAGGAGGAACCATATTTTTGGGCTTGTACTATAGAGGCACTTGCTTGCGTACTGCCATGATGCTGGTGGGTCCCTACTGTCATTCTCTCCATGTATAGTCATCTCCTTGTTCCTCTCGGTTGTTGACGACGTCGACAACGCAAGAGGGCGGCGCACCGCGCACGGCGAGCGAACCAAGGCCGCAAGGCGGAGGACGACAGTGAGGCCTCGGACGGAATGAACAGGAGCCGTTGAAGATGCGCCGGTCCAGTCGCAGGCGGAGGGGAGTACGAGGGTTGACTGGTTTGGGCGCGGGTGCGTGTTGGGGCTGACGTCGTATGAGAATAACAGGACGTGTGGGGGAATAGAGGGAGGGACTGGCCAACGTTGGAGGGTACATATGGTAGGGCGGCGGAGGCGCAGCCAGCCATGGGAGGCGGGAGCAGGCGGAGCCGACGGGGTGGTTTGGTTTGGGCGGCTGGAGGAAGAAGAGGACAAGAGATAGAAGATACACGACAGATGTTGGATGTCAATCCAACGGCTGGTAGGCAGAATCGTTTGTTGACTGGCTAGTAAGTTGACACCACCTTGGATAGGCTATTTCCTCATGGGTCCCAAATGTCAGAATCCAAATCTGTCACGGTCATGCAGCCTTTCCTATGAAAATTTACATCCCATTTGATGTGCTAGTTCGAAATAAGTTTGTGGGTGCTGGTGGGGGCTAATCACTTGGCTTCTGTAATGCACAGTGAGCTCAAGCAGCCGGCGAGAGTGATGTTATTTCCCTTGGTTGGGATTTGTTACAATATTTCACTCTAAATTAAACGAATGGCAAGCCATTTGCCTTGTTTCAAAGAAAATATGGCAGTCACAACCGAGTTGAAAAGGGCAGGAACATCTAACTCCAGCTTACAAACTGTACAAAAGCACGAGGGTTAATTGTTCATCAGGTTTACAAAAAAACCAGATTGAAAAGGGCAACAACATCTAACTCCAGCACTGTTTTCGGCAGTCACAGTCAAATGGATCGGTCAGGTCCATAGAATGAACATCCTGGGTCATAAAATTTACCGGATTATGACCAGAATATGTTGTAAATAGAAGCCCGGCACGTTCAGAAGCTCTTTTGCCCACCTGAAACTCCTTTTTTTGGTCTTAAACATACCCATCCGTCAAAACCATGCTGCTGATATACTTAAGCCTGATGGACAATAGTAACCTCGCATTCAGCAGGAAGAATGTGACAAATCTTGTGTTTGCAAGGTTGGCTACATATCGTTCTAGCGTTATTGTCTTCAATCGATTCTCATGAGAAGTGAGAAAATCCCGATGCTTACGAATCCACCGATTGGTTATAACTTTCTTACCCCGTCCTGTTGCTTAAATAGACATGAAGATTGAAAACAGTTAAGGTCTAAAAGAAGAGTGTCGAAAGAGCAACAACTGAACGGTTAATTCTAGTACACTATATGCGGGCTTCCAATGTGCGTGAAATTATCACCTTTATATACAACTTTTCCAGACATGGAAAGCATTGCAGCAAGCCAATAATCTTGTTCAGATCAAAACTATTCATTTGGATATATAAGATCTTGACAGAATCCAGCACCATTGATAGGCCATCCATGGAGAAACTCTTCATTGAGAATAGAACATAATATTAGTACAAAATGTGTACTCCAAGATGATATATAAATTACACAGAAATTTAAAATGCAGCTTATGGTTACAAGTGTAGATGATAATATAAAGTACCTGAAGAACTGTGGAGCCAAACACCATATTGAAATGAGCACAGAGATCATGTATTACACCCAAGGTCTCCAGTTTAGGCGCAGAGAGGACGATTATTTGCAATGGTGAATAACTAGAATCAGTTGAGACACAGGGTTTAGGGTTTTGCGTGGGTGGTTGACATCCAGCCTCACGTCTCAATATATAGAGGGTTACAATTACAATTACATACGTATACAAATACGTGTACAAGGACAATATACTAGACCCTACTTTACATGCCCCCTCAATCTGAACTACATACAAGATTCAGATTGGTTCTAAAACGGTCTAGCATCTGTCTAGTAGCAGGTTTAGTAAATACATCCGCTAACTGATCATCTGTAGAAATAAACCTGACTTCCAGTTCACAAGCAGCTACTCGTTCTCTCACAAAGTGGAAATCAATCTCAATGTGTTTGGTCCGAGCATGAAACACTGGATTCGCCGTCAGGTAAGTTGCCCCTAAGTTATCACACCACAATATAGGAGTGCGCTGCCGTGGGACTCCAAGTTCTGTGAGAACCGAGTCTATCCAAATAGCTTCAGCCGCGCCATTGGCTAATGCCTTATACTCTGCCTCGGTGCTTGATCTCGAGACCGTGGGTTGCTTCTTCGAGCTCCAAGATACAAGGTTAGGTCCAACAAATATAGCAAAACCATCAGTGGAGCGCCTATCATCAACACAGCCTGCCCAGTCTGCATCGGTGAATATACTCACTCCAGTGAATCTGGACTTACGAATCCGTAGTCCCACGTCTAGCGTACCTTTGACATATCTCAGAATACGCTTGACTGCTTCCCAATGATCCACCGTTGGCTGAGACAAGAACTGACACACTTTGTTCACTGCGAAGGAGATATCAGGACGAGTGAGGGTCAAATACTGAAGTGCCCCAACCACACTGCGATACCGAAAGGAGTCATCTCTACCCAGTAGTGCACCACTATGACGTGAGAGACTCTCGGATGTAGCAAGCGGAGTGGAAGTGGCCTTGCAGTTCTCCATGTTGACGCGATGAAGAAGATCTAAAGCATACTTTTTCTGCGTCAAGGTCATGCCCCCTGAATGAAAGGACGCTTCCAAACCAAGAAAGTACTCGAGGCGACCCAAATCTTTGATGGGAAAGCTAGCAGACAACGACTGCACAAGACGATCCACCACGGCGGGGGTAGAGCCAACAATCACAATATCATCAACGTACACCAGCATGTATATCTGTGTAGTACCCTGGGAGAAGATGAACAGAGATGCATCTGATCTGGAAGCAACAAAACCGAGCTGCGAAAGGCGCTGACTCAAACGAGCATACCAAGCACGAGGTGACTGCTTGAGACCATAAATAGACCGTTGAAGTTTGCAGACATGAGAGGGATAAGTGGCATCCTCGAACCCAGGTGGCTGCTGCATGTATACATCTTCGGCCAAGAACCCATGTAAAAAGGCATTGCTGACATCAATCTGTCGGAGGCTCCAGCCACGAGACACAGCAAGAGACAAAACCAAGCGAACCGTGGCAGGCTTCACCACCGGGCTAAAAGTATCTCCGTAGTCAATCCCGTGCTGTTGAGTGAAACCACGAGCAACAAGACGAGCTTTGTGCTTATCAACAGACCCATCCGGACGGTGCTTGGTTTTGAAAATCCACTTGCAGCTCACAATATTAACACCAGGTGGCCGAGGCACCAACACCCAGGTGTTAGTGTGACGGAGAGCAGCAAACTCCTCGGACATGGCAGCACGCCAGGCAGGTTCACCCAGAGCATCATGATGGGAAACTGGCGCGGCGAAGAAGGCACGACGGCGAGAGTCGTACCGAACCGTGCCATCAGTGTAAGACTTCTCCTTGCGCGTATGATCACGATGGCGTGTAACCATAGCATGCGCCGGAGCTGCATCGCCAGTAAGAGAAGACGACGGCGACGAGGGCTCGGCCGAGGGTGGCGCGGCTGAGGGGACCCCAGCAAGAGGCGACACGGGCCGAGAGACGATGGTGTGCGGGACCGGCCCAGGCGAGGGCAGCGGCCCGGGCGACGGACCGGGCGAGGGTGGCAACCCAGCCGCACCGGGCGAGGGTGGCGACCCAACCGCGTCCGCGGTCGCGCCATCAGGCGAGACAGCCGCGCCCGCCTCGGGCGTCGGGACATGCACGTCCACGATCACGCCATCAGGCGAGGCAGCCGCGCCCGCCTCGGGCGGCGGGACATGCACGTCTGGCGCATTAGGAGGCGTCGGTGCAGCAACATGTACCTGGGGGGAACTCAGAGCAATATCACCTGCAGAAGACAAGTTAGATGACAAATAGGACAGGTCATATTTGCGCACATGGACATCCGGAACCGGTTCTTCGGAGGGAAAAGTGAGTGCATGTTCAAGAGAAGTAGGATCAACCGAAACTCCGGGTTGAGAGTAAGGGAACACAGACTCGTCGAAAACAACATCACGAGAGATGTATATCCGACCGGAGGTACGGTCAAGACACTTATAGCCCTTATGCAAAGGACTATAGCCAAGGAAAACACACATCTTGGACCGAAACTCAAGCTTGTGAGCATTGTACTTGCGGAGACTAGGCCAGCAAGCACACCCAAAAATCCGAAGGGAGGAGTAGTTGGGCTGAACATGAAACAAACGAAACAAAGGTGTGTCCTTCTTGAGAACCGGAGTGGGCATACGGTTGATGAGGTAACATGCCGTGAGAAAAGCCTCATCCCAAAACCGAAGTGGAAGAGAGGAGTGCGCAAGCAAGGCAAGACCGGTCTCGACCAAATGTCGGTGTTTGCGCTCGGCAATGCCATTCTGCTGGGAGGTATGCGGACATGACACTCGGTGAGAGATGCCCGTGCGCTGAAAGTAGCGATGGAGTTTGTGGTATTCACCACCCCAGTCAGACTGAACGGCTTTGATTTTATAATCCAGAAGGCGTTCGACATGAGCCCGAAAGTTGTAGAAAACTTGTTCAACATCAGACTTGTGTTTGAGCAAATAAATCCAGGTGAAGCGTGTGTAGTCATCAATAAAACTAACATAATATTTGTACCCTCCCGACGAAGCAAGAGCGGGACCCCAAACATCTGAATGTATTAATTCAAGAGGTACAGTAGTGATGTGAAACGAAGTAGAATAAGGTAGTTGATGACTCTTAGCACGCTGACAGGCATCACAAACTAATGATGAAGTATTTGAACTAGAACACGGAAGTTCATGACTCCGAACAATGGAAGTGACCACATTATTTGTAGGATGACCAAGACGTTGATGCCATTGTGACGACGAAACTCGAACACCGGAGGAGGCATGGTGAGACGATGAAGATAATGCACGAGCGAAGGGGACCGGATAGACCCCCCCGTAACTTCTACCATGAAGGATGACGCGCCTGGTTGCTTTGTCCTTAACAAGGAAAACACGACGGTGAAATTCAACAAACACGTCATTATCACACAGAAGACGATAAACAGAGAGAAGATGCTGGCTGATGTGTGGAACATGAAGGATGTTACGCAGTTTAAGAGATGAACCGGGTAAACGCGAATGAACAATGTGTGAAATAGACAAACCTGCACCATTGGCCACCTGAACCTGATCCTTGCCGTCATAGCGCTCATGAACCTGGAGACGCTCAAGATCATTAGTCAAGTGATCCGTAGCCCCGGTATCCAACACCCAAGGAAAGTCGACGGTGTTGGTGGAGGCCGAGTTGGCGGAGCGGGAGTTGTGATCCTGATCATAGCGCTTGCGACAGTCGTCGGCTTCATGGCCCCAGTTCTTGCAAATTTGGCACCGGGGACGCCAGCGGTTGCGACGCCCACCTCCTCCGCCGTTGTTGTTGCTGGCGTTGCCTCCTCCACCTTGCCGGCCATTGCCGGCATAACCGGCATTGCGGTCACGGCCGCCGGTGTTGCCGGCATTACCGCCCTGGCGGTTCTGCCCTGGCTGGCCATGTCCATCAGCCGGGCGCCCCCCACATGGGAGGGATAGGGATCGGAGTAGGGCGTGCGTCCGCCCGCGCCGTACGAACCCGAACGGGTCACGGCGTTCGCGGAGGGAGACCACCCCTCCACCGCACTCTGTTGTGCCTGCAGCGCCTCGAAGGACAGAACCAATGAGTAAAAACTGGAGTAGGGCATGGGTGCATTACTCACGCCCAAGGAGGCGGCGATGGAGTTGTAGGCGGAGCCGAGGCCAGTGAGGATGTGATCGATAAGCTCATCATCACGGATCGGAGAGCCGGCGGCGGCCATAGTGTCGGCCAGGGCCTTCATCTTGTGCATGTATTCCGCGGCAGACAGATCGTCCTTCCTCAGCGACTGAAGTTGCCGCCGGATGTGGCGGACATTGGCGCGACTCTGGGCGCCGAACATGGCGGCGACGGCTGTCCACACCGCATGCGCCGACTCGCAGCCAATAAGTTGGCATGCAATATCTTCATCCATGGAGGTGAGAAGAAGCCCCTTGACGCGCTGATCTTGAACCCACCATTGGTGGTACTCCGGGTTGGCGACGGTGGTAGCAGCGTCGCCGGTGCCGACAACGAGTGTTTTGGCCGGTGCCGCCTTGGTGCCATCGAGGTGTCCATGAAGGTTGGCACCGGCAAGAACGGTGCTGGTGATGCCCCCCCAGAGCATGAAGTTGTGGCGACCGAGGCGGACGGAGATCGTCGGGACGGCGAGTGCGGCAGGGATCGAGGCGACGGGAGAAGAGACGAGCGCGCCGCTAGTTTGGGCGTCGGACATAGCGGCGGACGACATCACAGCGGCGGCGCGGAAGGGACAGCGCGCGGCGGCGGCAGAGCAAGTCGCGGAAGATGGCTCACGCGGCAGCGGCGATCGGAAGCGGCGGCGCGGTTAGATGTCTCGCGCGGCAACAATAGCGGGCCGATGGAAAGCTAGCTACGCAGCGGCTGATGGATGGCTAGCTTGCATGGAGGGATGGCTAGCTTGCGATCGAAAGCAGCGGCTGCGCGGAGGTTCGGGCGGCGGCGCGAGGTGCTGGCGGCGGCGGCGGCCCGACCTGGCTGATACCAAGTTGAGACACAGGGTTTAGGGTTTTGCGTGGGTGGTTGACATCCAGCCTCACGTCTCAATATATAGAGGGTTACAATTACAATTACATACGTATACAAATACGTGTACAAGGACAATATACTAGATCAACCTTTGAAGTGAAGAGGCATCTTGGATGATGAGCTGCCTTCCGTTAAAAGAAATTCCAATTCTTACAAGGTTAGGCGACTTTATTTGGAGACAACCGATTCTAACTGTGAAAACAAGCACCAAGCACTCCAGCGCAGGGCACCTGGAGTGGATGATGTTGTGCAATGAGGCCTCCGATATACGAATCCGCACAAGTGAAAGTTTCTTGAGAAATAGGAGTCGAAGGTTTAGTACCAGATTGTCTGGTAGGTAGCACAGCGCAAAGGTGGCGGTGTGGAGAGAGGAGGAAAACCGCGAGATGGACGTCGGTGCTGAGGGCACAAGTTCATGGCATTCGGTATGTGGTATGTGATTTCCAGGGGAATAGTAGAACTCAAGCAGCTATAGTTTTGTGAATTCAGGGGATTTTAGCCAGGCGTCCACCATGCAGGGCATGGTATGCTTGCTCAGGTAGCATGACGGGATGCAGAGGCTTTGAACGGAGCCCTGGTGGGAGGAGATGATGGCTCTGGGGATTTCAAAATCATTGAAGAGAGATAGCTGACGACAGTCCAGATTAAGGGGCACGGCGCGCCATAGAGGGCACCACCGAATTGAGAGGACTTGGGTGCGGAAGCAATCCTTGGTGGGGAGAAGCGAGATGATCTCCCCAAGGACGGCGTCCGGGAGATCGCTGATGCGGTCCACCCGAGATTCTACGGGTTCCTGGGATCCGGTGGGGGCGGGGTCACCGCTTCTCCCTGCGCTGCCGGGTGCGGGATCTACGACATGCATCGCGGCTGGAGGGAGCCTCATCTTCTTGGTGATGGGGTCAGCCGACTCCATTTTCCTTGAGGGCATCGCGTCGCGCTCACGGATTTGAGCAGAGTAACGAATGACGAGCCTAGTTGTAGTGCGAGCAAAGAAGAAGGGGAGCTGGGGGTTTCTTGTAGGAGCGAGGAAGAAGGGGAGCTGGGGTTTTCTATAGGAGTGAGCTGAGGAATTTGGGGGTACAAGTGGAGCGAGCTGACGTGAGGTGGGTGGGAGCGAGGAGGAAGAAGAGCACCCAGGTTTTTTTTGGGGGGGGGGGGGGGCGGTGTGCTGAGTGTGGGTAGCGCCTCTCATTCAGTAAATATATGGGCTTTTGAATTGATTTTACTATTTACTAGTGTGGATGGGCTGTTTTGTCTTGGGCCCAGAGAAACAATTACTACTAGTACAGTGGAGACATTCTACAGCTACCCAGAAAAACAATTACTACTAATACAGTGGAGACACTCTACCGCTTCTGGCTCCTCCTAGGTCATTGAAACGTCTCCCTCTACTGAATGTCGTTATACTTTTGTTCTCCGACATGCGAGCCATGCAGCACGCGGGCCCAAATGCCATCCACCAAATTAGAAGGCAGTATGCAGGCGGAGAGTCACCCCGGTCGTAGCGCGGCAGTAACGAACCGACGTATCACAAAACCCCACCTCCCCGCAGTCTAAGTTTGACGGACGAAGCAACCATCATTTCACTCTTTGCTGAATCCTCTTCTCCCTCACCGTCTTCAAGAAAGGCAACACTCGCATCTGCCACTGTTCTTCTCTCCCAATGAAGGGAAGGTAAGCGGATCCGTGATGTTGGTATATTTTCGTTCAGAGAAAAAAAAGAACTTTTGCAAAGCAGTAACCAATCCTCACTCTCTTTTTTGTTTCATTGTCATTGCGATTGTGTTTTCCTTTCAGTGGTCTCCTAGTATTCGTCAGTTTCATGATGGACCAAGGAGAACCAGGCAAAGATCTGCCGATATCAGAGCAGACGCGGGAGGCCGATCCCCACAAGACAGAGAGCTCCAAGAAGATGGAGGCAACCACCGAGCCGACCCCAGATACGCTCACGGCCACTACTGAGATGGTCAACGCCCCATTTGAGGTTACAGCCCCCGTGGCACTGTAGGAGCAGTTTTCCCCCTTCGAGGATGTGTCCCCCTCCGCTGAGTTGCCCAAGGTGATTTCCTTCTTTGCCGATCTCGATTGTGGTTTTTCATCTAAGTATGTGGTGATTTTTTTAGAAAAGGAAGTATGTGGTGATTAATAATGCAAAATTTTATTAGCTTTGATGCCATGCTATACATAGTGGTTTAAATAACTTGTGTTTCTTATACTGAAAAGTAATTTAGAATTTGTTTCTGTTTCAATTAGAGCCCTGATGCAGACAAGGATTGTGTGGTTGTACATGTCACTCGCTAGGAGGCGGATGACCTGAATATACGCACTGGGAAAATAGAGTTCTTAGGCTGTTGGATCCTCGAAGCCATTTGCGGTTATACCAATGAAGAGTTGTATTCCAACCTCACTGTTGTCAGGCATGTTGTCCAGGGTGTACTGAAGCACAAGAAGTTCAAAGCTACTCCTTCGTTTGTGAGGCATACTGTTCTTGTCAAGCTTACGCAGGAAGATGACGTGGCATGCCTCCACAAACAAGTTTATCAGTGGCAAGGCCACAAGGTTGTCTTCATGAAGGTTCACAGAATTGAGCTGCTGCGGGACGTCCTCGATGATGTTCATGGCAAGGTCCGTCTTGTGTCCATCCCAAATTAGATCGAGGCATGAAATAGTTGCCCCAACTAGTGTTTAATAGTAGTTTGGATTGTGTCTAATTATCCGAACCTTGCCTATTATCGACCCCTCTGGGGCTAGTACTCTGTTTGAATCCGTCTATGGGAACTGCTGCTACTTTTGTGTGCCCTAAATCATGTGAGAACCATCATAATTGTTGCCGAAACAGATGCATCCTCACTAGTTTTTCATGAATATGGCATGGCAAGACATAAGTTGTCATGATTTATCATACGAGCAGTGTGTGTTTTGATGAAATGGAGCACTCGTTCGAGAACCGTGCGCCGACGTATACATAAGTACTTGTAAACACTGTTGGTGCTACCCCACTTGTAAGCAGTTGTGCAAAACACGACACATTGGCTCAGCTCGCTTCAACACTAGGCTATCGACCAGCTAACAATCAACAATCTGTTGTCTGACATAGAAGCAACTATGTATCTTGTTACAGTGGTTCATGCAGTTAATTGAGGCCACAATGTAATAAATTCCAAACGTTCACACGCTAGTCCAGTGCTCATGTGGAACACTCACATTAAACTCGTCTTCATAAAAAACTTGAAAAGCATAAGTTAAGCAATTTTATACATCTCAATGATTCGTAGAACATAACAAACATATACTAGTTCACAGCAAAAGACAAAGTTGTGAGAAGGTTTACAAATAAGGAAAAAACAAGCAAGGCTTCTGTGAGCAAAGGGCCTCCCGGCAGGCTTAAATTTCCTGGAGTTCACTTTGGTTTTTTCTTGTTGCCACCATCCAGGGTTAGGTTCTCTCATTCCAGAATAACCAATTATAATTGTGGTCTCAGCTGGAATGCTGAACTGAACCATGCAGTGTACTGATTAGGTGAAATTCTTGTGCATTCCACTAAATTTAAGCACCGTTATTTGCAGAAATAAGCAGACCACAATGCCTCTTGTCCGTGCACCTGTCCAAAAAACCGCCGTGCAGCCGTGCCAGCTAGTCCTTGGTCCATGGATGAACTGGTAGAAAGTGCATTCCGGACTAGGATGCAGTTGTTTTCGCTCGTCCCTGCACTGCAATCAGGAAGTAAAACATACGAATCAGCTTCTTTTAGATTGCGTTGGTCATTCTACCTTAGTTACTACCAATGTAGGGATACCTTGAAGACGGGAGGTTAGACGACGGCAATGAGGGATAGCCATCTCATTTTGCGCAGTTGTACTAAAACTGAGGTGTGTGCTTTTGATTGCGCGGATAGAAACGATACGGAGACAGACATCCCGAAACGATATGGAGACAGACATCCCTGTTTGCGCAAATACGAAATACGATTATTTAAACAGTGACATATATTACTACTTTCCCCCGTTTCCTCTTAGAACCAAGTACTAGATTCATGCTACAGCTTTCCCACTTTCTTCCCTGTTTGAACCCGCTTTCCCACTTTCTTCCCTGTTTGAACCAACGCTTTGAGTCGACTGTATGAACTAGCTTTACTTCTAATAATAGTAGAAGTCTAGGTGGCTTTGGAACAACGGACGGAAGTAGAAAAGGATCCACACGAAGGGAGCTGGGGCAGTAGAGCAAGGCAAGTTTCGAAGGAATATATACCTGAGGGTTATCGGCATGTGGCAAAGATGGCGTCGGGAGGCCGCATCTTGGCCACAATACCGCAGGGAGGAAGAAGGGATCGGAGGCCCTCCCGAGCCGGCGCTCTCTCGGAGAGAATGGCACGACCGCCGATCAGGACGCGTAGGCAGCCGTTGGTCTCCTCCCTCGCCGCCGACGACAGCATGAACGATGCACCTACACCCCTGCCCCGGTCGAGGTTTTCCGGCCGGATTTGTGACCAGCCGTGAGCTGAGAGAGAGAGAGTGTGGCCACCTATGTCTTGCTTAGACTGGAGAGCATGAGAGAGTGAATGAGAGGAACCCTAGTAAAGCAAGCACTATGGCTCCTGCTTTTATATGTAGTGGAGTGATTTTGTTGTACCAGCTTCAAAAAAATGCGCTCCTACGTGTACCCGCGAGTGGGTGTGAGAGAACTAGTGCGTGCGTGCACCGCTTCTCTTCATGAGAGTACAATATACTATTCCCAAAGAACGTTCGCCGCAAGAGTAATAGTATAAGTGTGTGACGTGTGAGCTAAAATAAAATGTGCGCGCCGTCTTTTGTTTTTTAGAAGTTCTGAGGGTAGGGTGTGAAGAGCACATATGTGCGTGACGTCTACCTGCAGATAGACGGTGGGTGCGACGTGCGAGTCTGCGAGAGGACTCAGGAGAGTCGTGACTCGTGAGGGTGCGTGTGCGTGAGAGAGAGGGGGGCACGTATCAATGCAATGCATGTGTCCGTAAATCATTATCCGACAAACGTTCACCACAAGCCTTTTCCTGACGAACGCCGTAAGAACCGTTAGATCGGCATCCGACAGTGTCAGTTTTGCCATGTCATTTAACAGAACAGCCACTCCTCCTACACACAAATCTTCCACGTGAGTGTTAGCAACTGCCGTATGCTCCCTCTGTTCCGAAATGCAGTGCATATAGCTTTATTGAAAATTTGAACCTCGCAAACTTTTACCGAGTTTTCGTGTACCGAATTGCACATGTAGGATACCCTGTATATATCATTTCATTCATCTTCGAGAGGTAACTATAAAGATGGGTGAGGAGTCTACAAAGAAAGACCATCGTATCACCCGCAGCAATTTCAACCATCCTTTAGTGTCGACGAATATCATAGGAACTCTATATGATATGATTTTTATAGGATTTTTTCCTTCAGAGCCAATTGGTTCATAGGAATAGATTCATATACTCCACACTTCAAAGGAAATAAACATGATATCATTTCTATAGCTTTAGAGCCACTTGGTTCATATGAATGGATTCCTATACTCCCTTAATTTCAAAGGAAAATAAACATTAGCGTATATTCAATAGAAAAGTTCCTATGATATGAACCAAATTACATCTCTTTTCTAATCCCTCCTCATAGGAATTGAGATACATGTCATCTCTAGATTCAATAGAAAAGTTCCTATGATGTGAACCAAATGACATCTCTTTTCCAATCCCTACTCATAGGAATTGAGATGCTCCATGTCATCTCTTTCCCTACAACTTCCATGTATACATCTTCTATTCCTAAATAGATAGTACAACCCACTAGTAGCTTTTTTCCAAAACATGCAACTATGGCACAAGAACTATATAGTGTGCCAATAACTTTGAAATATGATTGCTGGATGAAGCTAACCCGACAGTGCAGAGATAGGCAAATCCGAGCACTACTGGCCGTTGGATATCATCAACATTCCACCAGATCTGCCACATGTACAATTTAGAAGACTCCATGGTTGAACTTAAGCATAACGCACAAACCTCAAAACACAAGCACTTCTCCATTGTTCTAGAATCTTCTGTATCATAATTGATTATTTTTTTTCTAAATGAATTGCCATTATTTGTTTTTTACTTTATGATTTACAATGCACAACCCCGTGAATCTTAACATTTTTATAAAACTAATTGATTTTGAATGAGATGAACTATAAGAACTAAACGAACATCTACATCATGCATATATCACTCAAAGCTTTACATGCTATAGTGTGTATTTATTCATAATTTGGTTTCGAAATCTCATGCATTCAATACATGTGTACCTTACTAGTTTTGAGTAGAGTAGAAAATTTCACGCGGCCCCGGGTATATCAAAATGCAGGGCCCATGCATCATTGCCTTTCGGTCGAACCTACGTCCACAATTTTTTGTACGTACTATATCTCCATTGGTCCCTGAACCCAAAATGCTGCCTCGTTCCCGTAAAACCAAGCGGCCCACACATATTTAAGGCGTCGACTCGAACCCGTTTATTACGACGTGGCCCCGCACGCCGTAGTACTCCTACAAACCCTACTGCCGCACTCATCATCGGTTTTCTTCAAGAGGACGAGGGAGAAGCCGATTTGTAGTGGAGGCGCTTTAAAAAAAAAGATCTGTAGTTGAGACCCCTACCCTAGGGTGCCCTAGGTAGCTGCCGCATGCATCATTGTTTTCTCTTTTATTTATGCTCTTGCGCCCAAGAGTGAAATGATGGTTGCTTCGTCCGTCCAGCTTAATGCGGGAAATGTGGGGCTTTGTGATTTGACCCCTCATCGCTCATTTTCTACTACTGTGGCGCTACAACCGGGGTGCCTCCAATTCCAACCGCTGCTCCGAACTATAATTTGGTGCATCGCACGTGGAACAAGATGGTGGATGAGCCACATGTCGGCCAAAGGGGTCCTGTTAAGTGTGTCGCCATTTCGTGTGCGGACTGACCCTGCTTGAGTTGCTACGCCAACACGACAGGAGCAGTCTACCACTTGGTTTTGCTCCTTGGTGAATCCCGACTATATTGATCTAAAAAGATACGTGCTAAACTACCCTCTCTGTCTCGGTTTTTTTATTTTTAGGCGTCTCGGTTTATAGGGCCTGCACGTAGTTCTAGGTCATCCATTTGACTAACTAAATATGAGTTACTATGTCACAAAAAGTATATCATTGGATTCTTAAGTGGATGTAGTTGTATTTAAAAGTCGAGGGCGGGGCTTTTTCTGTGCGGTAGGCGGCGGGGCAGTTCCGCCTAGTCGGTTCGATAGAGATGCGAGAAGACGAGGGAGTAGGCTGCTGCAAACGTAGGTGAGGGAGTCCTGGACTAGGGGGTGTCCGGATAGCCGGACTATCATCATCGGCCGGACTCCAAGACTATGAAGATACAAGATTGAAGACTTCGTCCCGTGTCCGGATGGGACTTTCCTTGGCATGGAAGGCAAGCTTGGCGATATGGATATGTAGATCTCCTACCATTGTAACCGACTCTGTGTAACCCTAGCCCTCTCCGGTGTCTATATAAACCGGAGGGTTTTAGTCCATTGGACGAACAACCATTACAACAATCATACCATAGGCTAGCTTCTAGGGTTTAGTCTCCTTGATCTCGTGGTAGATCCACTCTTGTACTACCCATATCATCAATATTAATCAAGCAGGATTAGGGTTTTACCTCCATCGAGAGGGCCCGAACCTGGGTAAAAACATCGTGTCCCTTGTCTCCTGTTACCATCTGCCTAGACGCACAGTTCGGGACCCCCTACCCGAGATCCGCCGGTTTTGACACCGACATTGGTGCTTTCATTGAGAGTTCCTCTGTGTCGTCACCGATAGGCCTGATGGCTTCTTCAATCAACAACAACGCAGTCCAGGGTGAGACTTTTCTCCCCGGACAGATCTTCGTGTTCGGCGGCTTTGCACTGCGGGCCAATTCGCTTGGCCATCTGGAGCAGATCGAAAGCTACACCCCTGGCCATCAGGTCAGGTTTGGAAGCTTAAACTTCACGGCCGACATCCGCGGAGACTTGATCTTCGATGGATTCGAGCCACAGCCAAGCGTGCCGCACTGTCACGATGGGCATGATTTAGCTCTGCCGCCGGACAGTGCCCTGGAAGCCGCACATAAGTCTGCTCCGACCCCTAGTTCGGAGCCGACCGCGCAGATCGAGGACAGGTGGCTGGACACCGCCTTTGGAGCTGCAATCTCTACGGCGATGGAGCCAAATACCGATCTTGTCCTTTGCAAAGCTTGTGACTCCGAGGTGCCGGACTCCTTGCCGGACTCCGAACCTCCTGCGCCCTGCCAATCGAATCCGATTGGGCGCCGATCATGGAGTTCACCGCTGCGGACATCTTTCAGCACTCACCCTTTGGCGACATCCTAAATTCGCTAAAGCATCTCTCGTTATCAGGAGAGCCCTGGCCGGACTGCGGTCAGGATGGTTGGGATGCGGATGATGAAGAAATTCAAAGCCCACCCACCACCCACTTTGTAGCCACTGTCGACGATCTAACCGACATGCTAGACTACGACTCCGAAGACATCGACGGTATGGACGACGATGCCGGAGACGATCAAGAACCAGCGCTATGGGGCACTGGAAGACCACCTCATCATACGACATATACATGGTGGACATCCCAAAGGACGGGAACGGCGAAGAAGCAGCGGAGGCAGATTCCTCTAAGAAACAGCCCAAGCGCCAACGTCAGCGGCGCTGCTCTAAATCCCGCCACAGCAAGAATGGAGATTCCGGCACCGGAGACAATAACACCCTAGAGAGTGCCGAAGACAACCCTCTCCAGCAAGATTCAGCACAGGAGGATGGAGAAGCCAACCCTCGAGAGAGAGCGGCAGACGAGGAGATAGAGGATGACAATTACATGCCTCCCTCCGGAGACGAGGCAAGCCTCAACGACGACGAATTCGTCGTGCCCGAGGATCCCGTCGAACAAGTGTTTTAAATGCAGGCTAATGGCCACGGCGAACAGCCTAAAGAAAAAGCAGCAACAACTTCAAGCTGATCAAGACCTGCTGGCCAACAGATGGACCGAGGTCCTCGCGGCCGAAGAGCACGAACTCGAACGCCCCTCCAAAAGCTACCCAAAATGCAAGTTGCTCCCCCGATTAGAGGAGGAGGCATATAAACCTTCATCACCAGCGCACAATACGGCAGTCTGACCACCTCGTGGCCGCGACAGTGAGGCATCTAGGCCCTCCACCAGAACCGTACCCCGGCACCGCTTGAAAAGCGTGAAGCCATGGGGGAATGCGCCGGACTTGCGAGACATATTTGAGGACAAGGCAAAACAATCACGATCTATCTACGGATCACGTGGGCGCCCCATGATCCACGACGACTACCGTCGCGCCAGATACAGCAACTCTGGCCGGGCTGAACACAGCAGACAAAGCTCTCTTGAGCTACATCGTGATATTGCCCAGTATAGAGGCGCCACACACCCACTATGCTTCACAGATGAAGTAATGGATCATCAAATCCCTGAAGGGTTTAAACCCGTGAACATCGAATCCTACGATGGCACAACAGACCCCACGGTTTGGATCGAAGATTATCTCCTTCATATCCATATGGCCCGCGGTGACGATCTACACGCCATCAAGTATCTCCCGCTCAAGCTTAAAGGACCAGCTCGGCATTGGCTTAACAGCTTGCCAGCAGAGTCAATTGGGTGTTGGGAGGACCTGGAAGCCGCATCTCTCGACAACTTCCAGGGCACATATGTGCGACCACCAGACGCCTATGACCTAAGCCACATCATTCAGCAGCCAGACGAATCGGCCAGATAGTTCTGGACACGGTTCTTAACAAAGAAAAATCAAATCATCGACTGTCCGGATGCAGAGGCCCTCGCAGCCTTCAAACATAACATCCGCGACGAATGGCTGGCCCGGCACCTAGGACAGGAAAAGCCGAAATCCATGGCAGCCCTCACATCGCTCATGACCCGCTTCTGTGCGGGGGAGGACAGCTGGCTGGCCCGCAGTAACAACCTCAGCAAAAATTCTGGCAGTCCGGACAACAAGGACTGCAATGGCAGGTCGCGTCGTAACAAAAACAAACACCGCGTTAATGACGATAACACTGAGGATACGACAGTCAAGGCCGGATTCAGAGGCTCTAAACCCGGTCAGCGGAAAAAGCCATTTAAAAGAACTACTCCGGGTCCGTCCAATTTGGACCGAATACTCGACCGCTCTTGCCAGATACATGGCACCCCCGAAAAGCCAGCTAACCACACCAACAGGGATTGTTGGGTATTCAAGCAGGCAGGCAAGTTAATTGCCAAAAACAACGACAAGGGGCTGCTTAGCGATGACGAGGAGGAGACTCGGCCACCGAACAGTAGAGGACAGAAGGGTTTTCCCCCACAAGCGCGGACGGTAAACATGATATACGCAACCCACATACCCAAGAGGGAGCGGAAGCGCGCACTTAGGGACGTATATGCGATGGAGCCAGTCGCCCTGAAGTTCAATCCATGGTCCTCTTGCCCGATCACTTTCGATCGAAGGGACCACCCCACCAGTATCCGCCATGGCGGATTCGCCGCATTGGTTTTAGACCCAATCATCGATGGATTTCACCTCACTAGAGTCCTGATGGACGGCGGCAGCAGCCTGAACCTGCTTTATCAGGATACAGAGCGCAAGATGGGCATAGACCCCTCAAGGACTAAACCTACAAAGACGACCTTCAAAGGCGTCATACCAGGTGTTGAGGCCAATTGTACAGGCTCAGTCACACTGGAAGTGGTCTTCGGATCCCCGGATAATTTCCGAAGTGAGGAGTTAATCTTCGACATAGTCCCGTTCCGCAGTGGCTATCATGCTCTGCTCGGACGAACCGCGTTTGCAAAGTTCAACGCGGTGCCACATTATGCATACCTTAAGCTCAAGATGCCAGGCCCTCGTGGAGTCATCACGGCCAACGGAAACACTGAACGCTCCCTCCGAACGGAGGAACACACAGCAGCTCTCACGGCAGAAGTACAGAGCAACCTCTTAAGGCAATTTTCGAGCCCGGCCGTTAAATGACCGGGCATGGCCAAACGCGCCCGGAGTAACATACATCAGCACCACCTGGCACGTTCCGAGCACGCGTAGCAATGCGGCCCCAACCCCAGCCCCTGCATGATTGCAAGACTAGCCCTTCACGTACATCATTACGCTCTGGAGATACCATGGGCACAGGGGGAGGGGCACGACCATGACAGGCCCAGAGTGCGGCTCAACCACACCAGGGGCTCCCAAGTGTGTCACTCTCTCTTTTTTTTTCCGCAGGACTCCGTTCACAAGAGGCCCTGTCCAGCAGTGGATCTACCGAACTCACGATGCAACAGCCAGGGAAGGACAATGGCTACAACGAACACTCAGGTGGTCTCCATTATGAGCATTAAATCTGTTTAATACACCATTCCGCAGCCTACCCCTGGAGGGGGACATGTCTAATAGTCCAAACCCTTGCTTACCGCACTATTTGTATCGTTCTGCAGTCATGGCAGAATTCCTTGAATAAACAATGCATCACTTTTCGCTTGTAATTGCATTCCTTTCTTACATATATGTTCATTTATGATGTTTTGCATCCGTACACTTTGGTACGGCCGAATACACCAGGGGCTTATGTTCCCTGCATTATGATGTGATAAGTCCGAACACTTTCACAAGTGCGGCACCCCGAACTTATAGCATTATATGCATCGGCTCCGAATCATGTCTTGGGTCAATAGTTGGGTTTGCCCGGCTCCCATGTTTTGGTACCTTACGTTCCGTTCTGTCGGCTAAGGTAGCACCGGGAGAACCACTGCAATTGCACCTCGGTTGAGCTGGGCGAGCGCCTCAGTGGAGAAAGCTAAAACTGACCATCATGATAAGGCGAGAGCTGGTCACTGTTCGAGAGGTCTTTTCGAGTCCCTAAAGACTTATGCTGCTTAGAGCGAGGAACCGGCTTCGTCCGGCCCAGGCGTGGATAGCGCCCCAAACTCGGTCTTCCGAACACTAGGGGCTTCGCCGAAATATAAAATTATAGAATTCTATGGCTAAGTGAGAGTGTTCAAGGATTATAAGTCCGGTTGCCTTGTTCGTCGTGTTGAATGCCTCCCTAGATGGACCCAAATATGGGAACAAGAGCGCTCAAGTTTATCCCGAACACCCCAGCACTCGTGGCATGGGGGCCGAAGCCGATGACTTGCCATCTCTCAGATTTGATAAACGGCCGCACAGAAGGTAATATTTTAAATTAATAAGCGTTGCTTAGCACATATGAACAAAGTTTTCAGCGCACAGGATAACACATTGCGAGTCTACTCAAATATTACATCTTTGGAGCACTCATCCGCAATCTTGCGGGCACCCTTTAGGACACTCTTATAATACATTTCGGGCATGCGATACTCCTTGCCCGCCGGCGGCGCGTCTGTCAGAAGCTTCTCAGCATCCAGCCTGCCCCAGTGCACCTTTGCGCGGGCAAGGGCCCGACGGGCACCTTCAATGCAGGCGGAGCACTTGATGACTTCCACCCAGGGACACGCATCCACCAGCCGCTGCACCATGCCGAAGTAGCTCCCAGGCATGGCCTCTTCAGGCCACAACCGGACTATGAGGCCCTTCATGGCCTGCTCGGCTACCTTGTGGAGCTTGACCAGTTGCTTCAGCTGGTCGCTAAGGGGCACCGGATGTCCGGCCTCAGCATATTGAGACCAGAAGACCTTCTCCGTTGAGCTCCCCTCCTCGGCCCGGTAGAATGCGGCAGCATCGGACACGCTGCGAGGAAGATCTGCAAACGCTCCTGGAGAGCTCCGAATTCGGGTAAGTAACAGGTAATTCACTTTAACATGCTTGCTTTGCATGAAAAATGCCTTACCCGCCGCTATTTTCTTCACCGCCTCAATCTCCTGGAGGGCCTTATGGGCCTCGGCCTTAGCGGCTTTGGCACTCTCAAGAGCCGAGGCAAGCTCGGACTCTCGAGTCTTCGAGTCGTGCTCCAAACTCTCATGCTTCTCCATGAGAGCCTGGAGCTCTTGCCGCACCTCCGCCACCTGCGCCTCCTGCTTATCTCGCTCCGCTCGTTCCGCGGCCGCATTACGCTCGGCCATGGACACGGCCTCCTTCAGGGTCGCCACCTCGTTCGTGGCCCCTGCAGTGCCCACATTATCCTTGTTATTTCTATTGCAACCAAAATCCTTTTCTGTAAGGAACAAATTTAATACGGTGTTACTCACCTTCTTTGTCCTCGAGCTGCTTCTTGGCAAGGCCGAGCTCGTTCTCGGACCGCTCGAGGTCCTGATTCAAAGCATCGACCTCCGCAGTCAGTGCGGCAGAGGTCAGCAGCGCAGCCTGCAATCCCATATTGACATAATTTTTAGAACTCCTGCGTATATCTTTTTAGATCCTCAGTCCGGCTTTTCTTTCCGAACACCGAACCGAGCATCAGGGGCTACTGTCTATGCGGTATTACATTACATATTTTGAAATTTCTTACCTCAAAGCCTGTTAGAAGGCTGCTACAGGCTTCGGTCAGCCCGCTCTTGGCGAGCTGAACCTTCTGAATCACCACACTCATGATAGTGCGGTGTTCTTCCTCAATGGAAGCGCCGTTGAGCGCCTCCAACAAGTTGTCCGGCGCCTCCGGTTGGACGGAGGCTGCCGGTGTCACGGTCTTGCCCTTCTTACGAAGGGGCTGCCTGCCGGACTCCGGAACCACTGCGGGTTCCGGTGCGGAGTCCGGTGTGAAGTCCGGGAGGTTGCCCTGTGGCACCTCCGGAGCCTCCCCCTCCCGACGGGTCCCCTCCTGGGATCCCACCTCGGCGTCCTCGGCGTCACGAGGGGTGGAGGCGGTCGGAATGGAATCCACATCCGACGGAGCCAAGGACCCGCTCGAGGATGCGGGAAAATCGTCCTCGGCCGGACTACAGGTTGTATGCGGCATTAGAAGGACACTATGTGGCACAAAAGAGAGATTATAAATCATTCAGGAATCCGGATGCCGGGGGCTTGGCCCTTGAGGGCCACCCCTCGTCGCCGTCGTCGGCGTTGGCGGAGCAGTCCGGAGGAAGGGTCCTTCCCTTCTTGGAACCTTCGGCCTCCCCCGTTGGGGAAGCCTTCCTCTTCCTCTCTCCCCCCTCTGGGGGAGAGTCCTCTTTCTCCTCCTCGTCTTCGGGGGAGGAGTCCGCCTCGGAGCCATCAGACGATGAGTACGATACCACCTGGCACTGGGAACTCCTTCGGGTTCCCGTGGCCTTCTTCTTGGCCTTCTTCTTCGGCACCACATAAAGGGCCGGAACCAGCAGCCCCGTTAAACGGGTGTCCGCTGGGTCTTCGGGGAGAGGAGCCGGACAGTCAACCTGTCCGGACGTCCTGTGCCAGTCCCGTCAAAGGCATCGGGAGTTTTAGATCCCACATAGAGTCAAACTATGAAAGAAATAAGTGTCCCATAAAGGATAGCAAAGCTTACCTCGCCGGCCGGGCACTTTGTGCTGAATCCGCGATCTTTAGTTGCGGATGCGGGGGCTTCTCCCCCCTTGAACAGCACCCTCCAGGCAGCTTCGTACGTCGTGTCGAAGAGCCCGCTCAGGGTCTGATGCTGCGCCGGATCGAACTCCCACAAATTGAAGGCCCGTTGCTGGCAGGGGAGAATCCGGCGGACAAGCATGACCTGGATCACGTTGACAAGCTTAAGCTTCTTGTTCACCAGGGTCTGGAGACAGGACTAGAGTCCTGTCAGCTCCTCCGAACTACCCTATAGCAAGCCCTTCTCTTTCCAGGAGGTGAGCTGCATGGGGATACCAGATCTGAACTCGGGGGCCGCTGCCCATTTAGGGTCACGTGGCTCGGTGATGTAGAACCACCCCGATTGCCACCCTTTGACGGACTCCACGAAGGCACCCTCGAGCCAGATGACGTTGGGCATTTTGCCCACCATGGCGCCTCCGCACTCCGCTTGGACGCCCTTCACTACCTTCGGCTTGACATTGAAGGTTTTTAGCCACAAGCCGAAGTGGGGCCGGATGCAGAGGAAGGCCTCGCACACGACGATAAACACCGAGATGTTGAGGATGAAGTTTGGCGCTAGATCGTGGAAGTACAGGCCGTAGTAGTACATGAGCCCCCGGACAAAGGGATGAAGTGGGAAGCCCAGTCCGCGGAGAAAGTGGGGAAGGAATACGACCCTCTCATGAGGCCTGGGGTGGGGATGAGCTGCCCCTCGTCGGGCAGCCGGTGCGCGATGTCGCTGGATAGGTATCCAGCGCCGCGCAGCTTCTCGATGTGCCCCTCCATAACAGAGGAGGCCATCCACTTGCCTCCCGCTCTGGACATGGCTGGAGAAGGTTGAGACGAGATGTGCGGACTTGGGCGCTGGAGCTCGAGTGCGCGGAGATGGATAAGCAAAGGAGGAAGAAGGCGTAGGTAAAACAGGTGGATCCTTATCCCCTTATATATGGGCGGACGAAGACTGTACATCCCCACCGGCCTGGTAAAACTCGCTTATCTCCCAAGCGCCACAATCAATGGCACGGTTGGGTTGCCCACGTCCGTATTGATGGGAATCCCGAAATAAGGGGAACACAATCTCTGCTTCGACAAGATGTGCCAAGGAAACCACTTCGCTAAACGCGCTGAGGTGGTATAATAAAAACGATTCAAGTAAAGGCTTGGTAGTGGCATGATGTCATGCCACGAAATACGTCAGTAGATTGAACTTGTGTACATATTATTCTCTCTACGGTGGTATGTGGAATTTATTTTGCAGAGCCGGACACTATCCTGGTGTTCACAATCTTCTATGATTAACTCGGAGGAGGAACCCGCCTTGCAATGCCGAACAATATGCGCGCCGGACTCATCGTCATTGAAGCCTGGTTCAGGGGCTACTGAGGGAGTCCTGGACTAGGGGGTGTCTGGATAGCCGGACTATCATCATCGGCCGGACTCCAAGACTATGAAGATACAAGATTGAAGACTTCGTCCTGTGTCCGGATGGGACTTTCCTTGGCGTGGGAGGCAAGCTTGGCGATACGGATATGTAGATCTCCTACCATTGTAACCGACTCTGTGTAACCCTAGCCCTCTCCGGTGTCTATATAAACCGGAGGGTTTTAGTCCGTAGGACGAACAACCATTACAACAATCATACCATAGGCTAGCTTCTAGGGTTTAGCCTCCTTGATCTCGTGGTAGATCCACTCTTGTACTACCCATATCATCAATATTAATCAAGCAGGAGTAGGGTTTTACCTCCATCGAGAGGGCCCGAACCTGGGTAAAAATATCGTGTCCCTTGTCTCCTGTTACCATCCGCCTAGACGCACAGTTCGGGACCCCCTACCCGAGATCCGCCGGTTTTCACACCGACAGTAGGGCTGTGTGATTTGACAGCGAGTTACTGCTGGACAGGTGGGGCCCCGTGATTTGACTTGCCATTATCATTTTAACTACGGCGGTACGACCGGCGTGAGTCTCCCGATTCCTGACCACCTCCATATAGGTGCCTCTCCCAATGCTCCACCATGTAGTAGAGGCTGGCTCTTGCATGAGAGCCCACTTCTCCACTTTTTCCTTGCCTCTCTTTCCTCCACATATGCAAAAATGCCATGTAAAGCGCACTATTGTACTTACTTGCTCCTATAGGTGCTTAAGCTTGCCACATAGGCATAAAGTCTGATGTGGCAAGTTAATCAAGAAGAGAGAGACTAGTTTGGTGACCCAAGGAAGAAACGGTGCTAAGCGCGTGTACCTAGGTGAAAAGACAATTTTGAGTCTATAGCTAATTAAATGAAGCAAACTTAGCAACACCATTTCATTGGAAGAGGTCACTCCTTGGCAAATGCAATAAATACTAGTACTCCTTGTGTCCCATAATATAAGAACGTTTTTGGCACTACACTAGTGTCAAAAATGTTCTTATATTATGGGACGGAGGGAGTACGAAGAAAGAGATAGAGAGAAGTAAAAAAAATAAACTTATAGCCAACCTTATAGCCAAAACCTTGTTGTAGTATGAGTGACTAAGTGATGACTATGTATGACATGCCAACATCAGATAGCCTAACGCACTGTGTTAAATCTCCAAGGGCACGACCGCGCGAGCGACGCGACGGTCGTGGTAGGCGTGACCATGATACGGGCTGCTGGCAGCCCTTGGATCTGAGATCAAACGGTTGAATGCTAAGTTGCTGAAAATTTGCAGAATAACCCTCCAAGATAGGATATTCACCCATAGGTCTAGAATCACGCCATGCAACCATTCGATCTTAGATCCAAGGGCTCTCGGAAGCCCGTATCATGGGAGAATGGAAAGCCACTACCCTGCCGTTTGCATGCTGGCAGTTCTTTCCTACTCGTCCCCGCACGTCCTTCAATACTACGGCGGTTCGCTCCTAGTCGTCCCGTCCATTCACATTACGACAGTTCCACTAATCCTAACCCTCCTCCCAAATCCATGGCGTCTCAAATCTCCCCGATCGGCGGTGAGTACAAGGTTAGAACCATCACCGGCGATGAGTTCGATGTCATCTACACCCGTTCTTCCGCGACGATGAAAGGATGCCTTTCTCGCTTCAGACGCATGTTCAAAGACTCAGATGATGAGTGGGTCGATGGGCTAGATGTTGAGTACACCACAGTCCTGGGACGAGGGAAGGATCTAAAGGACGAAGAGAGGAAGAAGCCCGCCGTGATCCAGGTTTGCGTACATAACATTTGCTTGGTCTACCACATATGCCATGCCGACGTTGAGTGCCAGGATTTTAAGAACTTCCTCAAGGACAAAACAGTGAAATTCGTTACTGTAGACTTTAAGAACGACAAAGAAGTCCTGGGTCGGATAGGCCTCGTTGTAGGCAACCCCTTCGACCTCCAGAAGAATCAGCTGGTGCCCTCTCGTCAGCCTTCAATGCTGACCCTAGCAGGAGCCATGGTTCATCCTTCGCACCGTAAAATGGAGAAACCTCATTACACGTTTCATCATCATGCATGGCAGCGGAATGTACTAGATATAGACCACATCCAATATGCTGCAATGGGTGGCTACCTTTGTTTCAGTATCTACAAGGGTTGGATGAAGAGCAACAGCCAAGTGTGCGGTTCAAGGAAAGAAGTATCGGCCAAGCGGAAGAGGGACAAGGACGAAGTCGAGGACATGGACGAGGACTCCGAGTAAGGTGGCAGTGTCGTTGCTCATGGTGGTTCTAAACTTCTAATGCAGTGTCTACCGGATTAGTTGCATAGTTTAATTTCAGGTGTGCTTAGTTTAATTCGAGGGGTGTGTTGTGCTGAGCCCCCAGCAGAACTATGTTATGTTTCTTCTCGTTACTTTAACTCTTCAGTATGTACATACTACTAGTATTTCATTAATAGAATTTAGCACCCCAATTAAGCATGTACTAGCTTTTTTAATAGTACTATATGCATAATTTGGCGACGAGCGCTCTCTATATGTACCACCTTTTTTTTAATTTCAATTTTTGCTCCATGGCGCAATCCATCGATAGTACTACTATACAAAAGTATACATTTTTAAAAGGCTAGAGTACTGTTCATCACATATATAGCCAGTTAAATTCTCAACCTAGAACGACATGCATGCCATGTAGTAAACTGATACGGAGGAAGTATAGTAAAAATGAGATGATTTTACCGAGCGATCGGCGGGGGAGCATGGCCTGTCATGCGGTCCCACGTGTCATGATGTACCAAGGCGATGCGCGTGTCCCTCTTGAGGCAGAAGCAATACTACATGGTTTGAGATGATGGCGAACCGAAGTGTAAAATAATGGTTGCTTCGTCCATCTGGGAAGGTGCGGCATTGTGATTTGACGTCTCATTGCTCATTACTACTACTGGGCCGGTACGAGTGGGGTGCATCCCCCCTGCTGTTCTGCACTGTTATTTGGTGCTTGACACGTCGACCCGGTTGCTATATGTCCCACATGTCGGTGACAAGAAGTACATAATTCATGAAAGGGAGCGTAGACGGAGGATTATACTACAAAATTCATGAAAGGGAGCAACTTAGTTTTGGAAAAATTTGTTTTTACGGAGTACGTACCCACTAGGGTTTATAGGGTCCATCTAAAAAACATTCGTTTTTCCGTTTGATAAGTCTCAATTCTACTATACTAGTAGTAGTACCATCACATGTTGGATTTCGAGGTGCGTTAGATCACCCGACGCAAGCAGTGTTAAGAGGAAACTAACCAATGCATGTACAAGTTCATGGAAATTTAGTGGTCATTCATGCATTCGTTCTAATTAATGCCTCGGTAAACATAACTTCTTGAGAAAAACGAGCGTACTAATTACTTGTGCAAACTACAAAATTAATTCGACCACTCACCGTCTACCTTGGTTGGAGAGATTTTGAAATTGAGCCATAAACTGGAAAGGAGGGAGTAGTAACTTTTGTCTCGATTACTATTTGTGGCCTTGTATAGATGCAAAATGTATTTTTTTATAGTGGCCTTGTATAAGTAAATGGAGGGAGTACTAACCAAAGTAGGAACGAGGAGTAAACGGAGGGAGTAGTAAATTTTTCTCCTCGTGCTGTGAGCCACCGCGCGCGTGGGCGAGGGAGCGGGGGTAAAGGCGTACAGTACTACTACTACTACTACTACTACTACTACTACTACTACTACTACTACTACTACTACTACTACTACTACTACTACTACTACTACTCGTAAGCAAGCTTCACCTCATCCTGCGAGCCACCGCGCCCGTGGGCGGGGGAGATGGCATACTAAGCAAGCTTCTCCTTGTTCTGCGAGTTGACGGGACACATCAAAAGTACTCCAGTGTATAGAGCCATGCCTCTAAGGTAGGCCCCACATGGTTTGCCTCTTTTTTTAATTTAACATAACGCGTCAAGTCGCAATTTGTTTGTTCACCCGTGGTAGACGATCCTCCCTCCACCAAGTGGACAACCAGTACACGTGCCAAATTACCACATGGGCTGCCTTTTTCGTACAGAAATGAGCTCCACCATGTACCCGCGCGGGTGTGGTTGGGAAAGAGATGGGAGTACGTGCGCCGTGCATGCACCTCTTCTCTTCGTGCACGTGCCCCACCTACGTGGGTGTGTGTGAGAGAGATACAAACCTAGACATAATGCGCCGTCCATCCCCATGCCTCCGCCCAGTCCGACCACCAGTCACCACCACGCCCCACTCCTCACCTTATCTCTCATCTTTCTCCCTCCATTTTTATATACAAGGGGCCACTATCAAAATTACAATTTGCAGATATACAAGGCCACTAACACTAATCGATGCAATATTAATGGTGTTTGCCTCATGGTACTAGCAAAGGAGGACATTAATTATCCCTTGCATGCATGCGGGAGTTTGTGAAAAAATGCATCTTGATGTTCCGTGCAATGCACGGGCATCTTGCTAGTCCATGAAAACAACACATGGCAAAATTCCACGGCGAACGAGGGATTTGAATCTATTGGGAGGGGCTATTTGGATCTTGCCTGGGGTAGCCAAAATATTGGCGACCCTTTTATCCATTGGTGCCTTTGCCACCAATGAATGAGGAATGGCTCGGGTGCTCATGCTGTCATGCATCCTCCAGCGCGCACGTTGGCGACGAGCTCGCACGAGCTGTGTTTTTTTTGTCCCACAACGCCGCCCAAGCCGCCCGCAGACCGACCGGCGACCCGCAAATTACGTCATCCAACCGTAGCCGCACACATTATGACAGCAACTCAACCAACCGGACGAAATTCACGCAAATACGTAGACAAACTGATATTTCATATAAACAACGATGGAAATCATATAAATTACCGGATTTTCATACAAACATGACGTATTTCATTACATTCAAATGAACTACGCGGTGCTAGTTCTGGACAACACAGGTATATAATACCTGGCCTAAATGGTCGCCCGCCGATCGATTTGTGTTCCTCATGTCCGGCAGCATGATCATCGGACTGCTGGGAGCCCCGGAGGTATATGCTTCAGCGCAAAGGACGGCTCGCTTCCCCACTGCCCAAATGATACCATTGGCTGGTGCCGAAGATGATGGTGGCCGGCACCGGTTCGAGTACATCACCGGCCACTACTTCACCATGGCCGGCACCGACTCGAGTTCATCCTAACATTCCCCTCTTCCGTGCAGCCCATGCGGGGTCAACGAAGGTCCTCGCAACAAAAGGATCCGGCAAGACACCTGCTGTGTATGCCGGCATCGCCTCCGCGGTGGCCTTCATGGGACCCAAGCGGCGGCGGCCTCCCGTGTTCTACTTCTCCTTGATGATGGGGGCGGACGTGGAGGCGCTGGCCACCGACTCGTCGCTCTCCGTGCACCCGGCTTCTATCGCTGCTTGCATGGCGCGGCCGCCGGCATGGGAGTCTCGACCATAGAAATGGGAGACGTGGTACGAGGCAGCGGCATGGACGGCAGCAACGACGCCCGTGCGCTGCTCCTCGTCGAGCTGGCCTGGAGCGGCGAGTTGCTGAACCGCGCGCCGGCTTGGGGCGGCAACTGGCTCCGTCGGGCGAGGGGAGGGAGGTGGATCAGCGAGCTGCATAGCTCGTATCCGGCGGCTCTACCCAGCCGGCTTGTATGCGGAATAACTACTCTTCATAAGCCATTGTAAGAGTGGACAAAATGGTGGAGGAGATAGGGGAGCGGCGGAGGTGTGCGATTCTTGGCCGGCGTTTGGTCTCGTTTAAATAGGAGATTAAATAGACGGCGGATGGGAGGAGCTCGGCCGGCGTTGCGTTTAACGCCAGCCCGGTCATGAACGGACGTGTGTCCAAAGTGGGTTAATCGGCTTCCACATGGGCGGGTTTCATGGAGGCGTTTGAATGCGGCACGGAGGCGTGTTCAGCCGGGCGTGCCACGAGTGGCGCCCTCGACTCTGACCTAGGACACCGCGCCGTTCTTCCACTGACGTGTGGACTCTTTGGGTGCATGGCCTGCATGTCAGTGACCCAACGCAGGCAGCGCATAGCAGAGGAACCTTTGGTGGGCCAGGGTGGTCAGAAGCGGGCATTTCATAAACCGATGATTGTTCATTGAGTGTGACGTCATCTTTTTCATGTAGATAAGCCTACTATGTTGATAGCCCGTTCGATACGTTGTGATTCATAAAGACCGCTACAAACATCAATGTTCTGCTTATCACAGATAAGATTGATTAATACCCATAACAATCCATGTCCTTAACAAAGGGTGCATGCACGTATAGGTTGAGCGTGTGTCTTGCATCGTGTGCTATGTGCATGCAAGCGTGCGAGTGTTGCATGCATGCAAGGGTACGTTTCAGTGTTGCATGCATGGGTGCGTACGTGCGTGTGTTCGTGAGTGCATGTGTACGTGTCAGTTTTGCACGCCAGCATGCGTGCGTGTGTACGTTATATGTGCGTGTCAGTGTTGCACGCCTACATGCGTGCATGTCTTGCGTGCGTGCATGTATACGTGCGGGGTGAGGCTACACGTCAGTCGACTGACTTTTTCATCTCTGGTCATTAGATTTTCCAGCCGTTGGATACGAAATCAATGGCCTCCAGTTTATCATCAAACACCACCCCCCTGAGCCGCCAGCCACCACCGGCCGAACCGCCAGCCCCCGCCGCCCGCCGCCCGCCCGCCCTCCCCGAAACCACTCCCCATCGCCGGTCCGCCGCCGCACAGGCCATCCCTCTACCCCCCCGGGCCGAGCTTTTCCTCCAAGGATCCCCACCCCACCGCCCAATGAACGCCCCCCAAACCGCCGGTGACTGCCAACCAGAGGTCTCACGACTTCGAATACCCACCGACCACTAATTTATTACCATTTATGTCCTTCATATACATGCTGACGGGTGGGCCCTATGGTAATGTGCGCTGCTGAATGTGGACCGTTTGACTGGTCAATTGATCGTGTTATCAACAAATTATGGAGCTGTATGTTGAGCTAGTGACTGTATGATCACCCTAAAATGTACTCCTATTTTATTAACACAGTACAGACTCAAACCACCATTTCTTTCTTTCACATACGCGCTGACAGGTGGGCCCCATGGTTACGCGCCCCGATGGTGCAACACTAGTTGCGCCGCGTGGAACGTTTGACTGGTCAATTGATTGTGTCATCAACAAAATACAGAGTTGTACGGGTGAGCCAGTGACCGTATAATCATGACATGTATTTGTTTAACACGGTACAGACGCAAGGGCTCATATATACGTGCAAGCACTCACTGCTATAAGTGCACACATGCAAACCCTACCCCTATGAGCACCTTCAAGAGAGTGGGCCAGCATATATGATCTTGAGATTTTACGAAGTCACCATAGGTGCCTCGTAGTCGAGTGGAACGTCTCCTCCCACTGAACGTACATCGCCGGAAAATACTGAAATTAACACAAGATAAATGCGAGCACCGGGACTTTAACCTTGGTGGGCTCGAGAAACCACTATCCTCTAACCATCCAACGACATGTTGGTTAGCACGACAAATGTATGTGGTGACCGTGATGAGCTTATTCTGAAGTCCAGTCACCATATCGTGCTTTCGCTTCAAATACAATGACCGTAAGTGTCGTCAACAAAATACGGAGCACGCATCAAATGCAAAGTCCGTCACTGTCATCAACAAAATATGGAGACGTATCGTGAGCTAGATACCATTGTACTATTGTATATGCTTATTTTCTTAGTGGCCCATTGCATGTGTGATGTGGTGGGAACATCATTTCTAGTTGTGGTGGGTCAACATGAAGACTCATGGGTCGGTTCCATCCTGCGCCACATATAGGTTGGACCGAGACGTGTTATACGAAGACCCATGTGGAGGACTTGGCGTACAACACGAAGCTACCAGAGTCGCGGAGGACTCTATCCCCACTGGTGATAAGCCGACTATATATGATTTGTAACCCTAGGCCCTTAGTATGTTATACAAGCTTGGGGGCTAGTTCGTCGATAGTATACACACACGCACAATGCCTGGTATTCACGTGTACTTTGTACACACCCCTATCACTAATATACAGTACCAGGAGTAGGCTCTTTCTTCAACTGTAAGGGTCCGATCCGAACTAGGGTAAAACTTTGCCTCGTATTACCATCCAGCCTAACAGCCAGGGATATCCTACCGAATGATGTGATGAAATCATATCTGCCAACTACGAAGAGAGAGGTGTGTCGGGGGGGGGGGCAATGTGTGCGAGAGAGGCCTAAAGATAATCTGGGTGCGGGAGACATGTAGGCACATATATGTGCGTATAGAGGGCTCGTAGAGACCGTGCATGTGTATATATGCATGTGAGAGAAATAGTGTTTTCCAACTGAGATTAGTGAAAAGAGTGGTACATAGTAGTCAGAAAGAGAGAGAGAGAGAAACAGAGAGAGAGCATGTGCGTGAGACACCCCGACACCCTGAGGGAGATTGTGAGCATGTGTGAAAGAGAAATGCCGATGCATATAAAGTGTGTGCACTTATGCGTTAGATAGAGAGATATATAACGCGTTTGTGAGAACGGGGCAAGGCATAGTGCATCTACGTGTAAAAGGCGGTTCTACGCATTAAATTAAAATATAAATGGCATTATTATTTTTGGATGAGATCATGAATTTGCAAATTGCGTATGGACGAAAATCGGTCTATCAGACACCCATACTCTATTGAATTCTAGCATGTGCATGTGTTTATTTCATATTATCGATCCATCGAGTGAGATCGGTTTGAAATACAGGCAATGGATGCTTTTGCAATTCATATATAAACATTAATTAGTGCACTCCATGTTGTTAGTGTGAAGCACTTTATACATTTGTCACTTGCATGGATACATTCCAAATTGCTAGATACAAAATAGAATACATGTCGAATTCAACATAAAGGGGGTTTTGAAGATTCGAATTCATAGGAAGTGCATTCATCTATTTGAACCCGAGATAATGGCATTTGTAAATCAGATGTAAAAGGGGGCATCAATCTTTGCTGTGAGTTTGAACATGCTATATATATATTCGTACGCATATCTAACTTTTTTTTGCAACCAAGGAGATTATATCTGGAACCATGCATGAACTGAGGTAAGTTGCATATTTTTTAATATATACTCGTGTACAATGTATATTCAAATGTACCCCCTCCATTCCAAAATAATCGTAGCTTTAGGATTTTCAAGAGTAAAGATTTGTGAAGTTTGACAAATCTTGAAAGTTCAATTCAAGAGAACCGAAAACGTTAATGCTTCTGCTCCCAAATATTGAACGAAGCACCAAATAGGCCTCTGGTCACCCGAAACCGCGCGAGACTAATGTTTGGTGGTAGGAAATTACTGTCCTGACTCTGTCCCGTGTAGCCTATCGGCCCGATGTCCAAAGGTCTAAACCAGGGTAGGTTTGTAACTTCACCAAGACGACAGTCTCAACCACCTCCGAGAAGCATCTATATGCCGTGGGTGCCTAAACACCCATGCGCTCGGCCGAAATCTATCCTGCCCACATTTGGGACACCTGACATGACTGTCCTACCCCCAACCCGCAATATGTCCGAAATTTTAGATGGGGGCAAAGTTTGTAACTTTCCCCAAATTTCAAACAAGCGCGTGTCAAACCGAAACATTGTTCCCCCTTAGTTCCCTGCCTCCCACCGTTTCCCCATTCATACTCCATGGGCGCGAAAACGCCCTCTCCACCAGCCACGAAACCCCAGCCTCCTCCGTCCTCCACCCCATAGCGGCCAATCCACCGCCGCCCTCCTCCATCACGCCGGAGCCAGTACCCCGATGTCGTCGTCCAATGCAACCACAACCGCAACACCCTCAAGGACTTAGCAGCTGAAGCCGAGGCAGAGCTACCTCCACGATGCCGACGCCGACGTGCATCGTACCAGAACCACTCCGACCACGCCGTCCTACGCCTCACTGCTGCGGCTCCACTGTCGCAACCGTCCACCGCACTGGAGCTGTTTCCGCTACACCGTCGTTCGCCGCCTCGGATCTGCTTCCCCGCCACTGACAGACAGCCACCGCACCACACTCAACAACTTGGCCATGGGTTTGTCCAAGGCTGCACCATCCTCCACAACTTCTGGTTTCCGGCGAACAACAAGAAGATCGTCGGAAAAACAGGAGGACACGGCACTGCCAGTAGAAAGAGGTACTACTCTTCCCTTATTCGTGCAAATCTTACGTCTCTGCTCACACCGTATTCATCCCACGAAAGAAACTAGTTGAGCGCTTCTTACTGCATCTTCTTCGTGATACTAAATGCGCAAGGTTTCCTCCCTTTTACTATTTCACCTTTGCTAGAGGTCAGTAGCCCGCCTGGATTTCAATTAAGGGTCAGTCGAACCGCAATTAAAAGAAGCAGCACCCGCTTAGGCGCGCGGAGCACCTAGTCTGCCTGTTCCCCAGGGAAGCGGCGCATCGGTGTCTATCATAGGGGTGTGGGGCGCAGGAGCTGCTTGCGCCCAATCTGGAGGTCGGCGGGGCTTGAATGGATGGCTGGGGGGGCGGTGCCAAGCACAGCGGTGCGGTAAGGTCGAGGGGAGGGCGCAGGCAGGGGAGGAATACTGGGCCGATGGTCGCTGGCGTTTCGAGGAAGATCGTCAAAACTGACTGGCTGGAGGTAGATGAAGGCGATCTGCCCGTTCATTGTACATCGGACGATGCAGAAAAAATGGACTAACCTATTTGCTTTCAGTTGACTGTTATTTTCATAAAATCCAGTAGTAATTTAGTGTGCCATGCATGTTGTAGAGCTATCATATGTCTCCCGTCATTTATTTCTCACCGACCTGCTATCTGCTACCTTTACACTGTACTAATTGTGCACACACTTCACCCATACTCACACTATTGTTTTTTTACGCATGGGTATTTCAGACTCTGACGCAGTGTTGATAAATGCAGAAAAGAAAAGACAGAAGTCGCTCCAGTGTAATTCAAAGATAAGCACTAAGCGTTTCAGCGCTCTAATGGGTGTAGTGTCAGCAGTTGGAGACAGTAAACGTAGCTCTGTAGTTGATGATCTCAATTGCCACACACAACCATCCCAGGTGCTTGCTTTAACTTCGCGCTATCAAATGTGGTTGCATGTTGCATATGGTGTCTAACTTGTATTGCTTCCAATTTGGTTAAATTGCATCTGCTTACTTTACGCATTATACCTTTGATAATGACATGCCTTCCTGTTGTCAATACATACTACATATGTCTATTAACCATGTTCGTACATCAAACTAATGCTCTTTTGTATCCCTCGTCAATCACTTATGATGAGACAGTCACCCCAGTGGGTTACTGTGAGACGCCCTATGTAACGCCCCGGATTCGATGCGCCAGGTGTCTTCCAGTTATTCGTCGTTGTTGCCATGTCATCTGCTTGCGTGTTGCAGTTTGCCATGTCATCATCTGCATTTCATCTGCATGTTTTTCAAAACTTGCATCCGTTCGGGTTCCGTCGCTTCTCTCCGTTGTCCGTTCCGAGCCCCTTTCACACTCGCACGCGCCCCGGTACCTCCAAATATTATTTTATAAGTGGCATTAAAATGTTCTCGGAATGGGATGCAACTTGGCGTGCGGTCTTATTATAATGTAGACAGAGCGCCTGTCAAGTTTCGTCGCATTCGGAGCTCATTTGATAGCCCAACCGTTAAATATATAGAGGCACCGTTGCCGGTTTATTCGTCGGACATTTCGGTCTCCGAAACCATTGCCGGGCTGCTATTTCTCTTCTCCCCTCTCAGCCCAAGTCATCTACACAGCCCTCCTGCAGCCCACCTAGGCCCAATCTACCTCTCCTCGCATCCGGAACTGCCCGATCGTGATCGGAGGGTCCGAAAACCCCCCTAGACCAAACCCTAGCCAAAAACTGCTATATAAAACCCCTCCTCCTTCCATTTTGGGCAGCCTACCCCTTCCCTAACCCCAGCCGCAGCCAATCCCCCTCCTCCTCGGGATCTCCGCCGCCTCCTCCTCAAATTCCGCCGCCGGCCACCTCCTCAGCGCCACGTGGCGCCACACCACTGGTCGCGCCGCCGCAGCCGCCGGCCGCAGCCAACCGGGCGTCGCCACGTCGCCCCCGCGCCCCCTGGCCTCCCAGCGCTGCCCAGGGCCCGGTTGGCCCATCCGAGGCCCGCCCCGGGCCGGATCTGGGCCGAAGCGCCCGCTCTGCGCCGCCGTTTGCCCGAGCGCCCTAGCGCTCCTGCCGCTTCCTCCGCCGCCGGCCGCCCGCCACCGGCGTCCAGCCTCGCCGTTCTCTGGCGCCGCCCCGTCGCCGTCCCGGTTGCCTCGCCGCCGCGCCATCTCTCTCCCTCTTCCCTCACCCTGCCTCACTCTCTCTCTCCCCTCGCAGGCCCCCGCCGGAGCTCGGAGCTCGCCGGAGTCCGCGCCTCGCCGGCGGCCTCCCTCTGGCTAGATCCGGTCGCCCCGGACCGGATCCGCCCCGTTCCCGGCCTCGTCGACCCCGCCGGACCCCGCCTCCGTCCGGAGTCCCCTCGCCGCCGGCCTCCCTGCGCCGCCCGACGCCATGGCGCCGGCACACCGCGCCCAGCCGCCTCCATGCAGCGACCACGTGGGGCCCGCTCGTCAGCCTCCAACGCCGGACGTGTCCGATTTGGCCCGGACATGTCCACCCCCCTGCGAGGTCGTTTTCTACTAAGTCCCCAGTTTTTCATATAATCATGCCATGTTTGACCAGCTGTATCTCTGCATCCGTAGCTCCGTTTCGTGCGTGTAATATGTGAAATTGTTCGTCTCGACGATTACTTCATTTATTTCCATTGCATCATTTTCATTTGAGCTCATCTTGGTGCCCGAAATGCTGTTGGAAGTGTGCATGTTGATGTTAACCTGCTGAAACTGTTATAACTTGCTCATTTGTCATTTTTGCCATGTTTGATGTGTGCATCCTATGAGGTTGACGTCTACATGTGTTTTGATCTATGTCATGCCATCTTTCCAGGGGTGTATGCCATGTATTTTTTTGATCAATGTGGTGACTAGCACAAGCATGCAAACTAGGCTTCGTGATATTGCTGATTTTAGTCCCTGTTCTGCTGTTATTTTGATGCCATGTAAACTTGATGCTATAGAGAGATCCATGCATATTTTGAGATACTTCAGTAAGGGTGTTTTGAACATATGGTTATTGTCTATCCATTCATGCTCTTGTTTGCAATTATGGAGTAGTCTAGCATGTCATTTGAGTGCTCTACTTTTGCTTCAAAATGTTTCCTGGCAGATTGTTTACATGTTATTCAATTTGGCCAAGCTTGCTATAGTTGATCCTTGCATGCTATGGTCTTGTTCTTGCCTTGGTTGGTTACATAAACATGTCTTCTTGATGATGATATGCTTATCTTGTCATTCAATGACTTGTGGTGAGTGAATCGAGCTTGTTAAGGAGGGTAGTTGCTGTTGCTGTTTTCCTGACAGATTCTGTTATATTTTGTTGCTATGTTAACATGCTTCTACTAATCATTCTATGCATAATCTGGAGATGTCCTATAAACATGTTTTGATCTACATGTCATGCCCTATCCATCCATGCCCCTGGTTGCATTTATAGCTTGCTGTAGATTGTTCATATCTTGCTCCAAAGTTGCTTGATAATGTTGCTATCAGCCTGTTAACATTAAGTTCACTAGTTCCCATGTGTTTTGCTAGTGATCCATGCATCCTATGAACTTGCTATTGCCATGTATAGCTTCACAAACATGTCTTCTTACTGTTGGTTGCCTTGCCATGCCATGTATTGCTCTGTGGTGAGTGATTCAAGCTCACCAACATGCCTACTTATTGTTGTTCCTGCCATGTTTGAATCTGTAATATAACTTGCCATGTTTACATGGGTGCCATCATATTTTCTGATCATTTTTGGCTCATGGGTCAGTAAGGGACTTTTGATCTATGCAATTAGTAGATTCATGCCATGCCTTTGTTTGCCATGATACATTCCTGTAACATGTTGTTTGCTTGCTCTAAACATTGCAACCTGATGTTACTTCTGCTAAAGTCTGAAACTGTTATTATTTGCAATCTTACCATGTGTTTTGGAGCATGTTCTAGTGATTTCTGGAGATAGCTCAGTGTTCATGTTTTGTTATGCTTTACCTGTACTTCATGCCCATGCCTTTTGTTATTATGTTGGGGTGCTGTAGCATATTGTTTTGATGCTTGTAAGATGCCTAGTTGCTGTTATGGACAGATTGTTGCTATGACTTGTATAGAGTGTATGTGTTGAACCGTTGCTCCGTTTTGAGTGTGCTCTATATGAAACTTGCGTGATTTTGCATGTAGTTTCATATTATCATGTTGCATCCTTGTTTTGAGGGGTTTGCTTGATGTTTGTATGATTTTGCATCAATGCCATGCTTAACTTGTTTTGCTCATATCTTCTATGCCGTAGCTCCGAATCTAATGAACTTTATATGTAACTTGACTAGAATTTCGTGTAGATCCTCTTGGTGCTCTTTAACTTGTTGTTTAACAACTTGAACATAAGGTTTATTCAGTTCTGGACCAATTTCGAAATATGCATATGAGGACTTACCGGAATTGTTATATGTTGTTTCCGGCCTCATTTAAACTTGCCTTGATGTGTTGTTCTTGTTTGCATCATCTCTTGCCATGAGTAGCTTCATGTAGCCTTGTCATGCATCATGCTTGTTGTGCATCATGCCTTGTTCATGTGTGGTGTGTTTACCATGTTGTGTGCTTCTTCTCGTTAGTTCCCGTTTCGTTGCGATCGTGAGGATTCGTTCGTCTACGTGTGGTTCGTCTTCGTGGCTTCATCTTCTTCATGGACTCGTTCTTCTTCCTTGCGGGATTTCAGGCAAGATGACCGCTACCCTGGATCTCACTACTATCATTGCTATGCTAGTTGCTTCGTTCTATCGCTATGTTGCGCTACCTATCATTTGCTCTTCAAGCCTCCCAAATTGCCATGAACCTCTAACCTTTGACACCCTTCCTAGCAAACCGTTGTTTGGCTATGTTACTGCTTTGCTCAGCCCCTCTTATAGCGTTGCTAGTTGCAGGTGAAGTTGAAGATTGCTCCATGGTGGACAGGATTATGTTGGGATATCACACTATCTCTTATATTATTAATGCATCTATATACTTGGTAAAGGGTGGAAGGCTCGGCTTTATGCCTGGTGTTTTGTTCCACTCTTGCCGCCCTAGTTTCCGTCATACCGGTGTTATGTTCCCGGATTTTGCGTTCCTTACGCGGTCGGGTGATTTATGGGACCCCCCTGACAGTTCGCTTTGAATAAAACTTGTCCAGCAAGGCCCAACCTTGGTTTTACCATTTGCCTCACCTAGCCCTTTTTTTCCCTTGGGTTTCCGGAGCCCGAGGGTCATCTTTATTTACCCCCCCGGGCCAGTGCTCGTTGTGAGTGTTGGTCCAAACTGTCAGCCGCCGGTGGCCACCAGGGGCAACTCTGGGCTCGCCTATCGGAAGTTTGGATAATCCGGTGTGCCCTAAGAACGAGATATGTGCAGCTCCTATCAGGATTTGTCGGCACATCCGGGCGGCTTTGCTGGTCTTGTTTTACCATTGTCGAAATGTCTTGTAAACCGGGATTCCGAGACTGATCGGGTCTTCCTGGGAGAAGGTCTATTCCTTCGTTGATCGCGAGAGCTTGTCATGGGCTAAGTTGGGACACCCCTGTAGGGTATAAACTTTCGAGAGCCGTGCCCGCGGTTATGTGGCAGATGGGAATTTGTTAATGTCCGGTTGTAGATAACTTGACACCAGATCCGAATTAAAACGCATCAACCGTGTGTGTAGCCATGATGGTCTCTTCTCGGTGGAGTCCGGGAAGTGAACACGGTTTCTGGGTTATGTTTGACGTAAGTAGGAGTTCAGGATCACCTCTTGATCATTGCTAGCTTCACGACCGTTCCTTTGCTCCTCTTCTCGCTCTCATTTGCGTATGTTAGCCACCATATCATGCTTAGCCGCTGCTGCAACCTCACCACTTTACCCCTTCCTTTCCCATTACGCTTTGCTAGTCTTTATACCCATGGTAATGAGATTGCTGAGTCCTCGTGGCTCACAGTTTACTACAACAACAGTTGCAGGTGCAGGATATGCGATGATCATGACGCGAGAGCGATGGCAGCTTGTTTTGGAGTTCTTATTCTGCTTCTTCTTCGGTCAGGGGATAGGTTCCAGGTCGGCAGCCTGGGCTAGCAGGGTGGATGTTGTTTGAGTTTCTGTTTATGATTCATCCGTAGTCGGATGTTGTTCTTGTATGTTGTATTGTTGTATTCATGTGACATTGTATGTATCCCCATCTATTATGTAATGTTGATGTAATGATATCCACCTTGCAAAAGCGTTCCAATATGCGGGTCTATCCTTGGTGGGACCTTCGAGTTCCTTTTGGATAGGGTCGCATATTGGGCGTGACAAGTTGGTATCAGAGCCTCGACCGACCCTAGGAGCCCCCTTGATTGATCGTGTAGTTTGGCCGTTGTTGAGTCTAGAAGAAAACTGATTTCGGAGTCTAGTTATATCGGAGAGTAGGAATTCTTTTTACTCCTCAGCCCCTTCGTCGCTCTGGTGAGGAATCTTGACGTAGGTGTTTTGAGCTACTCCTCTTCCCCTTCAAATTTTTCTTTAGGATCACACGGTTAGTTTTCGTTCGTTGTCCATCCTCTTTTGTCCGGCGCATTCCTCGTCAAGCTGGTTCGAACCTCTCTCTCTTTGGGAGATCAATCCTCAGCTCTTTTCGATCGATGTTGTTTCCCTGTCCGAAGTTGTCCTTGTTTTTTCCCACCCGCCATCCCTTTTCTTCTCGGAACCGGAGTCCGTAATCGAGTATCCTTCCTACTCGTGCGAAGTCTTTGTTTTCAACAGGTGTTTTTCTCTTCAAGATATTCGTCGGTTTCCCCTTCCAAGTTGCCTTTGTTTTCCCGCCCTCCCACCCTTTTTCTTCCCGGAGTCTGACTCTCTCTCGACCATCTATTTCATTCGCTCGGAACCTTTCAGTTTTCCCTCAATCATTTCAACCGGTGAATTCTCTTTTGTTTGGCATTCTTCATCTCTTTTCTTTTCCGGTGGACTTAATTCAAGTATGCGGTGTTGATCATATTCTTTCCCTCAGCTCAAATATTTTCCTTTGATTGTTCGTCTCTCGCCATTTAACCATCCCGGAGTTCGGAAGATATCTCAGGAGATTCGTCTGTGTTCCAATTAATTCGAGGTTACCACCTCATTCAAATATTTCAATCATTCCGGTGCATCATCTATCTGTTCATCATCCCTTTCCAACGGTGTTTTTTCTCTTCAGTGGGCCCTAACCCACAGGGTTTTTCCCAGGATCTTACCTGACTCTCCTAATTCCCCCGGAGTTATTCACAAATTTTTCAAGTGTGACGTAAGAATGGATTCCATCAGTCACATGCCTTCTCCAAGATCGCTTTCAAATTCTTTTCATTGTTGGCTCAACCTCTTCGCTTTTCATTCTCCCGGAGTACCTCGGTAATTTTGGTGGTGTTTCTCGTCGTTATTTGAAGACCGAAGAAGAGTTTTTCCCCTAAATCTTGCCCGTTCTACCGGAGATTCGCGGTGCTAGCTCGATGTTATCCTATCAAATTGTTTTCTAGTCGTGCAAATTCTTTTCATCCATCCGGAGTATTTCAGGAGTTGATTTCTGTTTCTTTTCACCGGAGGCCATCATTCCAGTTATCGTTCTCTATTTATCCCGGTGATTCAGTCTCTTTCATCAGTCATTTTCGAATTCTCACGGTGGTTCTTTCAGAGTCTTTTCCTGGATTATCATATTAATCCATTCATTCTTTTCAATCCTACCGGTGGTTCATGAAGACCTTCTCAAGTCTGCGATATGTCAATTCTCAATCCTTTTCAAGAAGAATAAGTAGTATGTTAAATCCATTGCTTGTCATCAATTTAATTTGATGAAGGATAAGCATACAATAAATCTTATTCTTATTTCATCCAAGTGAGTGATTCCATCTTTCGGAGTTTGTTTTCGAGGAATAAATTCTAGTTCCAAGTGTTTTCATCTTTTCTTTTCCGGAGTTCAAATTTTCCTCGGCCATCTCGTCGGAATCTCTATCTAAATCACCGTGAGCTTTAACCTTATTTTTTCCATCCTTGAATTCTATCTCATCATCCTTTTGCTTACCGGAGTTTTTCATGGCGTTCTTCATGATTTAATTCATTCTTCAAGAGTTCATCAAGTTTCATTCCATCTTCTTAAGTTCATGTTCTAATCCTTCCTTGTTCAGTCGAAGTGCTGCCTGAATCCTTTCAGTCTTATCCGTTTCTTTTCTCATTCTAACCACTCCAGTTAGAACGAGTGATTTCATAGTCTATCTGATTCCGTGAGTTTGTGATTCTCTCCATTCTCGTCGTTTCCTCTCTTCTTCTCGAGTGCTCTCGATTCATTGCTTCTGCTCTTGAGTTCTTGTTTCACCTCATTCCTTTTCCCTTCCATCTCGGCCCTAAGATCTCGGGACGAGATCTCTTGTTAGTGGAGGAGTGTTGTAACGCCCCGAATTCGATGCGCCAGGTGTCTTCCAGTTATTCGTCGTTGTTGCCATGTCATCTGCTTGCGTGTTGCAGTTTGCCATGTCATCATCTGCATTTCATCTGCATGTTTTTCAAAACTTGCATCCGTTCGGGTTCCGTCGCTTCTCTCCGTTGTCCGTTCCGAGCCCCTTTCACACTCGCACGCGCCCCGGTACCTCCAAATATTATTTTATAAGTTGCATTAAAATGTTCTCGGAATGGGATGCAACTTGGCGTGCGGTCTTATTATAGTGTAGACAGAGCGCCTGTCAAGTTTCATCGCATTCAGAGCTCGTTTGATAGCCCAACCGTTAAATATATAGCGGCACCGTTGCCGGTTTATTCATCGGACATTTCGGTCTCCGAAACCATTGCCGGGCTGCTATTTCTCTTCTCCCCTCTCAGCCCAACTCATCTACACAGCCCTCCTGCAGCCCACCTAGGCCCAGTCTACCTCTCCTCGCATCCGGAACCGCCCGATCGTGATCGGAGGGTCCGAAAACCCCCCTAGACCAAACCCTAGCCAAAAACTGCTATATAAAACCCCTCCTCCTTCCATTTTGGGCAGCCTACCCCTTCCCTAACCCCAGCCGCAGCCAATCCCCCTCCTCCTCGGGATCTCCGCCGCCTCCTCCTCAAATTCCGTCGCCGGCCACCTCCTCAGCGCCACGTGGCGCCACGCCACTGATCGCGCCGCCGCAGCCACCGGCCGCAGCCAACCGGGCGTCGCCACGTCGCCCCCGCACCCCCTGGCCTCCCAGCGCCGCCCAGGGCCCGGTCGGCCCATCCGAGGCCCGCCCCGGGCCGGATCTGGGCCGAGGCGCCCGCTCCGCGCCGCCGTTTGCCCGAGCGCCCTAGCGCTCCTGCCGCTTCCTCCGCCGCCGGCCGCCCGCCACCGGCGTCCAGCCTTGCCGTTCTCCGGCGCCGCCCCGTCGCCGTCCCGGTTGCCTCGCCACCGCGCCATCTCTCTCCCTCTTCCCTCACCCTGCCTCACACTCTCTCTCCCCTCGCAGGCCCCCGCCGGAGCTCGGAGCTCGCCGGAGTCCGCGCCTCGCCGGCGGCCTCCCTCTGGCCAGATCCGGTCGTCCCGGACCGGATCCGCCCCGTTCCCGGCCTCGTCGACCCCGCCGGATCCCGCCTCCGTCCGGAGTCCCCTCGCCGCCGGCCTCCCTGCGCCGCCCGATGCCATGGCGCCGGCACACCGCGCCCAGCCGCCTCCACGCAGCGACCACGTGGGGCCCGCTCGTCAGCCTCCAACGTCGGACGTGTCCGATTTGGCCCGGACATGTCCACCCCCCTGCGAGGTCGTTTTCTACTAAGTCCCCAGTTTTTCATATAATCATGCCATGTTTGACCTGCTGTATCTCTGCATCCGTAGCTCCGTTTCGTGCGTGTAATATGTCAAATTGTTCGTCTCGACGATTACTTCATTTAATTCCATTGTATCATTTTCATTTGAGCTCATCTTGGTGCCCGAAATGCTGTTGGAAGTGTGCATGTTGATGTTAACCTGCTGAAACTGTTATAACTTGCTCATTTGTCATTTTTGCCATGTTTGATGTGTGCATCCTATGAGGTTGATGTCTACATGTGTTTTGATCTATGTCATGCCATCTTTCCAGGGGTGTATGCCATGTATTTTTTTGATCAATGTGGTGACTAGCACAAGCATGCAAACTAGGCTTCGTGATATTGCTGATTTTAGTCACTGTTCTGCTGTTATTTTGATGCCATGTAAACTTGATGCTACAGAGAGATCCATGCATATTTTGAGATACTTCAGTAAGGGTGTTTTGAACATATGGTTATTGTCTATCCATTCATGCCCTTGTTTGCAATTATGGAGTAGTCTAGCATGTCATTTGAGTGCTCTACTTTTGCTTCAAAATGTTTACTGGCAGATTGTTTACATGTTATTCAATTTGGCCAAGCTTGCTGTAGTTGATCCTTGCATGCTATGGTCTTGTTCTTGCCTTGGTTAGTTACATAAACATGTCTTCTTGATGATGATATTCTTATCTTGTCATTCAATGACTTGTGGTGAGTGAATCGAGCTTGTTAAGGAGGGTAGTTGCTGTTGCTGTTTTCCTGATAGATTCTGTTATATTTTGTTGCTATGTTAACATGCTTCTACTAATCATTCTATGCATAATCTGGAGATGTCCTATAAACATGTTTTGATCTACATGTCATGCCCTATCCATACATGCCCCTGGTTGCATTTATAGCTTGCTGTAGATTGTTCATATCTTGCTCCAAAGTTGCTTGATAATGTTGCTATCAGCCTGTTAACATTAAGTTCACTAGTTCCCATGTGTTCTGCTAGTGATCCATGCATCCTATGAACTTGCTATTGCCATGTATAGCTTCACAAACATGTCTTCTTACTGTTGGTTGCCTTGCCATGCCATGTATTGCTCTGTGGTGAGTGATTCAAGCTCACCAACATGCCTACTTATTGTTGTTCCTGCCATGTTTGAATCTGTAATATAACTTGCCATGTTTACATGGGTGCCATCATATTTTCTGATCATTTTTGGCTCATGGTCAGTAAGGGACTTTTGATCTATGCAATTAGTAGATTCATGCCATGCCTTTGTTTGTCATGATACATTCCTGTAACATGTTGTTTGCTTGCTCTAAACATTGCAACCTGATGTTATTTCTGCTAAAGTCTGAAACTGTTATTATTTGCAATCTTACCATGTGTTTTGGAGCATGTTCTAGTGATTTCTGGAGATAGCTCAGTGTTCATGTTTTGTTATGCTTTACCTGTACTTCATGCCCATGCCTTTTGTTATTATGTTGGGGTGCTGTAGCATATTGTTTTGATGCTTGTAAGATGCCTAGTTGCTGTTATGGACATATTGTTGCTATGACTTGTATAGAGTGTATGTGTTGAACCGTTGCTCCGTTTTGAGTGTGCTCTATATGAAACTTGCGTGATTTTGCATGTAGTTTCATATTATCATGTTGCATCCTTGTTTTGAGGGGTTTGCTTGATGTTTGTATGCATTTTGCATCAATGCCATGCTTAACTTGTTTTGCTCATATCTTCTATGCCGTAGCTCCGAATCTAATGAACTTTATATGTAACTTGACTAGAATTTCGTGTAGATCCTCTTGGTGCTCTTTAACTTGTTGTTTAACAACTTGAACATAAGGTTTATTCAGTTCTGGACCAATTTCGAAATATGCATATGAGGACTTACCGGAATTGTTATATGTTGTTTCCGGCCTCATTTAAAGTTGCCTTGATGTGTTGTTCTTGTTTGCATCATCTCTTGTCATGAGTAGCTTCATGTAGCCTTGTCATGCATCATGCTTGTTGTGCATCATGCCTTGTTCATGTGTGGTGTGTTTACCATGTTGTGTGCTTCTTCTCGTTAGTTCCTGTTTCGTTGCGATCGTGAGGATTTGTTCGTCTACGTGTGGTTCGTCTTCGTGGCTTCATCTTCTTCATGGACTCGTTCTTCTTCCTTGCGGGATTTCAGGCAAGATGACCGCTACCCTGGATCTCACTACTATCATTGCTATGCTAGTTGCTTCGTTCTATCGCTATGCTCAGCCCCTCTTATAGCGTTGCTAGTTGCAGGTGAAGTTGAAGATTGCTCCATGGTGGACATGATTATGTTGGGATATCACAATATCTCTTATATTATTAATGCATCTATATACTTGGTAAAGGGTGGAAGGCTCGGCTTTATGCCTGGTGTTTTGTTCCACTCTTGCCGCCCTAGTTTCCGTCATACCGGTGTTATGTTCCCGGATTTTGCGTTCCTTACGCGGTTGGGTGATTTATGGGACCCCCCTAACAGTTCGCTTTGAATAAAACTTGTCTAGCAAGGCCCAACCTTGGTTTTACCATTTGCCTCACCTAGCCCCTTTTTTCCCTTGGGTTTCCGGAGCCCGAGGGTCGTCTTTCTTTACCCCCTGGGCCAGTGCTCGTTGTGAGTGTTGGTCCAAACTGTCAGCCGCCGGTGGCCACCAGGGGCAACTCTGGGCTCGCCTACCGCAAGTTTGGACAATCCGGTGTGCCCTGAGAACGAGATATGTGCAGCTCCTATCAGGATTTGTCGGCACATCCAGGCGGCTTTGCTGGTCTTGTTTTACCATTGTCGAAATGTCTTGTAAACCGGGATTCCGAGACTGATCGGGTCTTCCTGGGAGAAGGTCTATTCCTTCGTTGATCGCGAGAGCTTGTCATGGGCTAAGTTGGGACACCCCTGCAGGGTATAAACTTTCGAGAGCCGTGCCCGCGGTTATGTGGCAGATGGGAATTTGTTAATGTTCGGTTGTAGATAACTTGACACCAGATCCGAATTAAAACGCATCAACCGTGTGTGTAGCCGTGATGGTCTCTTCTCGGTGCAGTCCGGGAAGTGAACACGGTTTATGGGTTATGTTTGACGTACGTAGGAGTTCAGGATCACCTCTTGATCATTGCTAGCTTCATGACCGTTCCTTTGCTCCTCTTCTCGCTCTCATTTGCGTATGTTAGCCACCATATCATGCTTAGCCGCTACTGCAACCTCACCACTTTACCCCTTCCTTTCCCATTAAGCTTTGCTAGTCTTGATACCCATGGTAATGGGATTGCTGAGTCCTCATGGCTCACAGTATACTACAATAACAGTTGCAGGTGCAGGATATGCGATGATCATGACGCGAGAGCGATGATAGCTTGTTTTGGAGTTCTTATTCTGCTTCTTCTTCGGTCAGGGGATAGGTTCCAGGTCGGCAGCCTGGGCTAGCAGGGTGGATGTCGTTTGAGTTTCTGTTTATGATTCATCCGTAGTCAGATGTTGTTCTTGTATGTTGTATTGTTGTATTCATGTGACATTGTATGTATCCCCATCTATTATGTAATGTTGATGTAATGATATCCACCTTGCAAAAGCGTTCCAATATGCGGGTCTATCCTTGGTGGGACCTTCGAGTTCCTTTTGGATAGGGTCGCATATTGGGCGTGACACCCTACTCGTTTAAAGAGTGCAGTGTCATCCTTCCCACATGATTCTCAAGAAACAACAAGGCTAAATGAAGATAGTCAACGTAGCTCTCTAGTTGATCACCGCAATTCCCCCACACCACCATCGCAGGTGCTTGCTCTTACTTGGCAGTGTGATATGTGGTTGCATGTTGCATATGGTGTCTACCTTGTAATGCTTCTAATTAGGGTAAATTGCATCTGCTTAGTTAACACATTATACTTGTGAATATGACATGCCTTCCTGTTTTTGGTACATACTACGTCTTTCTATTAACCATGTTCTTACATCAAACTAGTTTTCTTGTGTATCCCTCATCAATGCTCCTAATTTCCCCTTAGCTTACACATTATACATGTGAATATGACACGCCTTCCTGTTTTTGGTACATACTACATCTGCCTATCACACCATGTTCTTACATCAAACTACTATTCTTGTGTATCCCGCGTCTATTGCTTATGATAAGACAGTCACACGCGTGGGTTAATATGAGATGCAATACTCTTAGAAAAAATGCAATTTCATCCTCTCCACATGATTCTCAAGAAACAGCAAGCCTAAATGAAGATATTGAACGTAGCTCTGTACCTGAAGACCGCACTTCCCCTACACCACCATCACAGGTGCTTGCTCTAACTTCGCAGTGTGATATGTGGTTGCATGTTGCATACGGTGTCTAGCTTGTAATGCTTCTAATTAGGGTAAATTGCATCTACTTAGTTTACACACTATACCTGTGAATATGACATGCCTTCCTATTTTTGGTACACACTACATCTATGTGTTAACCTTGTTCTTACATGAAACTACCTCTCTTTTGTATCCTGCATCAATCACTTACGACGAGTCATCTTTATTCTTGCATATTGCATATTATTTCTAGCCTGTTGCCATGTATTGCTTCTAATTTGGTCAAATACATTTGTTAGGGCACCCTTTTAATTTGGCAGAGTGATATTGGTTTCATCTTTCATATGGTTTCTAGCTTGCATCGATTCTAACAAGTTCAAGCACCTTGTGCTTAGTTTACACTTTATACATCATACATGTCAATATGTCACGACGTCCTATTTTTCATACATATTCCATCCTCCTATCATGCGGCTGCCTTACATGAAAGTAGTGTTCGTCAGTATCATGCATCAATGAGTTCTGAAGAGGAAATTTTATTCCTTTTTCTTGTGGGTTTGACTTGACAAGGCAAAATCAAGAAAGAGGAAGGAAAAGAGTAAGGAAGGTGATGATGGTGGTCCTCTGCAGCAACGTAAACGGAGCATCTGTACCGATTCTCCTTGTACTAATAGTGCATTACAAGGTCCAAGTCTCCGTTCCCCTACTCCACCATCCAAGGTGCTTGCTCTAACTTGGCAGTGTGATATCTGGTTGCATGTTGCATATGGTGTCTAGCTCATATTGCTCCTAATTAGTGTAACTACATCTGCCTAGCTTACACATGATACATGTGAATATGACACACTTTCCTGTTTTTGGTACATACTATATCTGTCTATCACACCATGTTCTTACATGAAACTACTCTTCTTGTGTATCCTGCATCAGTCACTTATGATGGGACACCTTTAAGTTGGCAGTGTGATATTGGTTTGCGTCTTGAATATGATTTCTAGCATGTACTGCTTCTAGTTTGATGAATGCCACCTATGACGAGACAGTTTTAACTTGGCAGAGTGATATTGATTGCACCTTCCTATGGTGTCTTGTAGTGTTTCTAATTTGTTGAAGTGCCTTCTGCTTAGTTACCACATCATAGGTGTGAATATGTCAAGCCATCCATTTTTTCATACATATTCCATCCTCGTATCATGACTTTGCCTTTCATCAGAGTAGTGTTCGTTAGTATCATGCATGAATGAGTTCTGAAGAGCAAATGATATTCCTTTTTCTTGTCGGTATGACCTCACAATGCTAAATCAATAAAGCCAAAGGAAATTGTTAAGGCATTGGATGATGGTGGTCCTTCCGAGCAACTGAAACAGAGGTTCTCTACAGATTCTACTCCGCCATCCTCCGAACAAGATTCACAAGACAACGCAAGGCTAGACAGTCAACGTAGTTGTGTAGATGATGAGCACATATCCCCTACTCCACCATCAGAGGTGCTTGCTCTAACTTGGCACTATTATATGTGGTTCCATGTTGCGTATGATGTCTAGCTTGTATTGCTTCTAACTTTGTTGAATTGCATCTGCTTACTTTACACATAATGCTTGTGAATATGACATGTGTTCCTGTTTCTACATCAAACTACTATTCTTGCATATCCCGCATCAGTCACTTATGATAAGGCACCTTTAAGTCGCCACTGTGATATTGGTTGTGTCTTGCGTATGATTTCTAGCATGTACTGCTTCTAATTTGTTGAAACACCATACAGTTTGAACTTGGCAGAGTGATATTGGTTGCATCTTTCATATGGTGTCTAGCTTGCAGTGCTTCTAATTTGTTGAAATGCCTTCTGCTTAGTTACCACATCATAGGTGTGAATATGTCACACCATCTTGTTTTTCATACATATTCCATCCTCGCATCATGTGTTTGCCTTTCATCCGAGTAGTGTTCGTCAGTATCATGCATGAATGAGTTCTAAAGAGCGAATTTTATTCCTTTTTCTTATTGGTTTGACTTCACAATGCAAAATCATTACAGCTGAAGGAAATTATTCTGGCAGTGGATGATGGTGGTCCTTCGGAGCAACTCAAACAGGGGGTCCTCTACAGATTCTACTCCGCCATCCTCCTAACAAGATTCGCAAGACAACACAAGGCTGGACAGTCAACGTAGCTGTGTAGATGATGAGCACATCTCCCCTACTCCACCATCACAGGTGCTTTCTCTAACTTGACACTATTATATGTGGTTGCATGTTGTGTATGATGTCTAGCTTGTATTGCTTCTAACTTGAATTGCATCTGCTTACTTTACACATAATGCCTGTGAATATGGCATGTGTTCCTGTTTCTAGAACATACGTGTACATGATGAGCACATCTCCCCTACTCCACCATCACACTTGCTTGCTCTTACTTGGAACTGTTATACGTGGTTGCATTTTTCGTATGATGTCTAGTTTGTATTGTTTCTGATTATGTTGAGTTGCATCTGCGTAGCTTACAACTTATACCTGCAACGATCACTTACCCATAAGACACATTTAACTTGGGACTATGATGTAGGTTGCACCTTGCATTGTCTTCTAGCTTGTACTGCTTCTAATTTCTTGAAATGGCACTTACGACGAGACACTTTTTACCTGATAGAGTGATATTGGTTGCATGCTCATATGGTGCCTAGCTTTCATTTCTTCTAATTTTGTTGAAATGCCTTCCGCTTACTATTTTTTCATACATATTCCATCCTCCTATCATACGTGTGAATATGAAATGCTGTCTTTTTTTGTATATATTCCATCCTCCTATCCCGCGCTTGCCTTACATCAAAGTAGTGTTCGTCTGTATCATGCATCAACCAGTTATGCAGAGCTAATTTTATTCATCTTCTTGTGGTTTTGACTTCATAAGGCAATATCAGAAAATAGGAAGGAAAAGAGTAAGTTAGGGGATGTTGGTGGTCCTCCGCACCGACGCAAACAGAGACTCTCTAGATTTTCCACTGCTACTGCTAATGAAGTTGAAGTCCCAAGTCTACATGATGAGTTCATCTCCAGTACTCCACCATCGCAGGTGCTTGCTCTAAGTTGATAGTGTGATAATTGGTTTCATGTTGCATATGTTGTCTAGCCTGTATTTCTTCTATTTTGATTAAATTGCACCTGCTGAGTTTATACATTACACATGTGCATATGACATGGCTTTCTGTGTCTAGAATACACTGCATCTATCTATCATATCATGTTCATACATCAAAGTACTGTTGTGTATCCCGCATTAGTCACTCATGATTGGACGCTTTTAACATGGCAGTTTGATAGTGGTTGCATCTTGCATTGATTTCTACGTTGTACTGCTTCTAATTTTTCAAATTGCCACTTATGACAAGACACTTTTAATTTGGCAGAATAATATTGGTTGCATCTTTCATATGGTGTCTAGCTTGCATTACTTCTATTTTCTTTAAAATCCTTCTGCTTAGTTTGCACATCGTAGCTGTGAATATGTCATGCCGTCCTGTTTTTCTTACATATTCCATCCTCATACAGTTGTCTTACATCAAAGTATTGCTTGTCTGTATCATGCCTCAGTGAGTTCTGAAGAGTGATTTTATTCTTTTGTGTTGTGGGTACAACTTGACATGGCAAAGTCAAAAAAGAGCAAGGAAAATAATATAGTAGGCAGTGCTGTTACTCGTCGGGTGAAACGGAAAAGGTTCTGCCGTCGAGATTCTGCTGGTACTTATAGTGCAGTAGAAGGTCCAAGTCCACCGGCTAAATCTACAAACACAGTATCACCTGCTCCACCAGCTGCAGCATCCGCTTCAACTGTACCAGCATCTCAACCAGTTACTCGTTCGTTTGCTCCGGAACTGGCCAATTCCCAAGCTGCCTTCACACCTAACACTACTTCCGAAGCACTTCTGACACAATAGGACTTGGCAAGATCAGATGAACCTCATGAGCATCAACACCAAGACGGTACCTGACCGAGTCAAGTTGCAGTTGCATGCTCCTTTATATGTACTCTCATAGTTTGATGTACACTAACACTTTCCATATTATTTGATGTACACATGTGGTTGCATGTTGCATATGGTGTCTAGCTTGTATTGCTTCCAATTTGGTTAAATTGCATCTGCTTACTTTACACATTATACCTTTGATAATGACATGCCTTCCTGTTTTCGATACATACTACATATGTCTATTAACCATGTTCGCACATCAAACTAGTGCTCTTTTGTATCCCTCGTCAATCACTTATGATGAGATAGTCACCCCAGTGGGTTACTGTGAGACGCCATACTTATTTAAAGAGTGCAGTGTCGTCCTCCCCACATGATTTTCAAGAAACAGCAAGGCTAAATGAAGATAGTCAACGTAGCTCTCTAGTTGATCACCGCAATTCCCCCACACCACCATCGCAGGTGCTTGCTCTTACTTGGCAGTGTGATATGTGGTTGCATGTTGCATATGGTGTCTACCTTGTAATGCTTCTAATTAGGGTAAATTGCATCTGCTTAGTTAACACATTATACTTGTGAATATGACATGCCTTCCTATTTTTGGTACATACTATGTCTTTCTATTAACCATGTTCTTACATAAAACTACTTTTCTTGTGTATCCCTCATCAGTGCTCCTAATTTGTTAAATTGCATCTCCTTAGCTTACACATTATACATGTGAATATGACACGCCTTCCTGTTTTTGGTACATACTACATCTGCCTATCACACCATGTTCTTACATCAAACTACTGTGCTTGTGTATCCCGCGTCTATTGCTTATGATGAGACAGTCACGCGCGTGGGTTAATATGAGATGCAATACTCTTATAAAGAATGCAATTTCATCCTCTCCACATGATTCTCAAGAAACAGCAAGCCTAAATGAAGATATTGAACGTAGCTCTGTACCTGAAGACCGCACTTCCCCTACACCACCATCACAGGTGTTTGCTCTAACTTCGCAGTGTGATATGTGGTTGCATGTTGCATACGGTGTCTAACTTGTAATGCTTCTAATTAGGGTAAATTGCATCTGCTTAGTTTACACACTATACCTGTGAATATGACATGCCTTCCTATTTTTGGTACACACTACATCTATGTGTTAACCTTGTTCTTACATGAAACTACCTCTCTTCTGTATCCTGCATCAATCACTTACGATGAGTCATCTTTATTCGTTTCATATTGCATATTATTTCTAGCCTGTTGCCATGTATTGCTTCTAATTTGGTCAAATACATTTGTTAGGGCACCCTTTTAATTTGGCAGAGTGATATTGGTTTCATCTTTCATATGGTTTCTAGCTTGCATCGATTCTAACAAGTTCAAGCACCTTGTGCTTAGTTTACACTTTATACATCATACATGTCAATATGTCACGATGTCCTATTTTTCATACATATTCCATCCTCCTATCATGCGGCTGCCTTACATGAAAGTAGTGTTCGTCAGTATCATGCATCAATGAGTTCCGAAGAGGAAATTTTATTCCTTTTTCTTGTGGGTTTGACTTGACAAGGCAAAACCAAGAAAGAGGAAGGAAAAGAGTAAGGAAGGCGATGATGGTGGTCCTCTGCAGCAACATAAACGGAGCATTTGTACCGATTCTCCTTGTACTGATAGTGCATTACAAGGTCCAAGTCTCCGCTCCCCTACTCCACCATCCAAGGTGCTTGCTCTAACTTGGCAGTGTGATATCTGGTTGCATGTTGCATATGGTGTCTAGCTCATATTGCTCCTAATTAGTGTAACTGCATCTGCCTAGCTTACACATGATACATGTGAATATGACACGCTTTCCTGTTTTTGGTACATACTATATCTGTCTATCACACCATGTTCTTACATGAAACTACTCTTCTTGTGTATCCTGCATCAGTCACTTATGATGGGACACCTTTAAGTTGGCAGTGTGATATTGGTTTGCGTCTTGAATATGATTTCTAGCATGTATTGCTTCTAGTTTGATGAACGCCACCTATGACGAGATAGTTTTAACTTGGCAGAGTGATATTGATTGCACCTTCCTATGGTGTCTTGCAGTGTTTCTAATTTGTTGAAGTGCCTTCTGCTTAGTTACCACATCATAGGTGTGAATATGTCAAGCCGTCCATTTTTTCATACATATTCCATCCTCGTATCATGACTTTGCCTTTCATCAGAGTAGTGTTCGTCAGTATCATGCATGAATAAGTTCTGAAGAGCGAATGATATTCCTTTTTCTTGTCGGTATGACCTCACAATGCAAAATCAATAAAGCCGAAGGAAATTGTCAAGGCATTGGATGATGGTGGTCCTTCCGAGCAACTGAAACGGAGGTTCTCTATAGATTCTACTCCGCCATCCTCCCAACAAGATTCACCAGACAACGCAAGGCTAGACAGTCAATGTAGCTGTGTAGATGATGAGCACATCTCCCCTACTCCACCATCACAGGTGCTTGATCTAACTTGGCACTATTATATGTGGTTGCATGTTGCGTATGATGTCTAGCTTGTATTGCTTCTAACTTTGTTGAATTGCATCTGCTTACTTTACACATAATGCTTGTGAATATGACATGTGTTCCTGTTTCTACATCAGACTACTATTCTTGCATATCCCGCATCAGTCACTTATGATAAGGCACCTTTAAGTCGCCACTTTGATATTGGCTGTGTCTTGCGTATGATTTCTAGCATGTACTGCTTCTAATTTGTTGAAACGCCATACAGTTTGAACTTGGCAGAGTGATATTGGTTGCATCTTTCATATGGTGTCTAGCTTGAAGTGCTTCTAATTTGTTGAAATGCCTTCTGCTTAGTTACCACATCATAGGTGTGAATATGTCGCACCATCGTGTTTTTCATACATATTCCATCCTCGCATCATGTGTTTGCCTTTCATCCGAGTAGTGTTCGTCAGTATCATGCATGAATGAGTTCTGAAGAGCGAATTTTATTCCTTTTTCTTATCGGTTTGACTTCACAATGCAAAATCATTATAGCTGAAGGAAATTAGTCTGGCAGTGGATGATGGTGGTCCTTTGGAACAACTCAAACAGGGGGTCTCTACAGATTCTACTCCACCATCCTCCCAACAAGATTCGCAAGACAACACAAGGTTGGACAGTCAACGTAGTTGTGTAGATGATGAGCACATCTCCCCTACTCCACCATCACAGGTGCTTTCTCTAACTTGACACCATTATATGTGGTTGCATGTTGTGTATGATGTCTAGCATGTATTGCTTCTAACTTGAATTGCATCTGCTTACTTTACACATAATGCCTGTGAATATGACATGTGTTCCTGTTTCTAGAACATACGTGTACATGATGAGCACATCTCCCCTACTCCACCATCGCAGGTGCTTGCTCTTACTTGGAACTGTTATACGTGGTTGCATTTTCCGTATGATGTCTAGTTTGTATTGCTTCTAATTATGTTGAATTGCATCTGTGTAGCTTACAACTTATACCTGCAACGATCACTTACCCATAAGACACATTTAACTTGGGACTACGATGTAGGTTGCATCTTGCATTGTCTTCTAGCTTGTACTGCTTCTAATTTCTTGAAATGGCACTTACGACGAGACACTTTTTACCTGATAGAGTGATATTGGTTGCATGTTCATATGGTGCCTAGCTTTCATTTCTTCTAATTTTGTTGAAATGCCTTCCGCTTACTGTTTTTTCATACATATTCCATCCTCCTATCGTATGTGTGAATATGAAATGCTGTCTTTTTTTGTATATATTCCATCCTCCTATCCCGCGCTTGCCTTACATCAAAGTAGTGTTCGTCTGTATCATGCATCAACTAGTTATGCAGAGCTAATTTTATTCATCTTCTTGTGGTTTTGACTTCATAAGGAAATATCAGAAAATAGGAAGGAAAAGAGTAAGTTAGGGGATGTTGGTGGTCCTCCGCACCGACGCAAATAGAGACTCTCTAGATTTGCCACTGCTACTGCTAATGAAGTTGAAGTCCCAAGTTTACATGATGAGTTCATCTCCAATACTCCACCATCGCAGGTGCTTACTCTTAGTTGATAGTGTGATAATTGGTTTCATGTTGCATATGTTGTCTAGCCTGTATTTCTTCTATTTCAATTAAATTGCACCTACTGAGTTTATACGTTATACATGTGCATATGACATGGCTTTCTGTGTCTAGAATACACTGCATCTATCTATCATACCATGTTCTTACATCAAAGTACTGTTGTTGTGTATCCCGCATCAATCACTCATGATTGGACGCTTTTAACATGGCAGTTTGATAGTGGTTGCATCTTGCATTGATTTCTACGTTGTACTACTTCTACTTTTTTGAATTGCCACTTATGACAAGACACTTTTAACTTGGCAGAGTAATATTGGTTGCATCTTTCATATGGTGTCTAGCTTGCATTACTTCTATTTTCTTGAAAATCCTTCTACTTAGTTTGCACATCGTAGCTGTGAATATGTCATGCCATCCTGTTTTTCTTACATATTTCATCCTCATTCGGTTGTCTTACATCAAAGTATTGCTTGTCTGTATCATGCCTCAGTGAGTTCTGAAGAGTGATTTTATTCTTTTGTGTTGTGGGTACAGCTTGACATGGCAAAGTCAAAAATGAGCAAGGAAAATAATATAGTAGGGAGTGCTGTTACTCGTCGGGTGAAACAGAAAAGGTTCTGCCGTCGAGATTCTGCTGGTACTTATAGTGCAGTAGAAGGTCCAAGTCCACTGGCTAAATCTACAAACACAGTATCACCTGCTCCACCAGCTGCAGCATCCCCTTCAACTGTACCAGCATCTCAACCAGTTACTCGTTCGTTTGCTCCTGAACTGGCCAATTCCTAAGCTGCCTTCACACCTAACACTACTTCCGAAGCACTGCTGACACAATAGGACTTGGCAAGATCAGATGAACCTCATGAGCATCAACACCAAGACGGTACCTGACCGAGTCAAGTTGCAGTTGCATGCTCCTTTATATGTACTCTCACAGTTTGATGTACACTAACACTTTCCATATTATTTGATGTACACATGTGGTTGCATGTTGCATATGGTGTCTAACTTGTATTGCTTCCAATTTGGTTAAATTGCATCTGCTTACTTTACACATTATACCTTTGATAATGATATGCCTTCCTGTTTTTGATACATACTACATATGTGTATTAACCATGTTTGTACATCAAACTAATGCTCTTTTGTATCCCTCGTCAATCACTTATGATGAGATAGTCACCCCAGTGGGTTACTGCGAGACGCCCTACACGTTTAAAGAGTGAAGTGTCATCCTCCCCACATGATTCTCAAGAAACAGCAAGGCTAAATGAAGATAGTCAACGTAGCTCTCTAGTTGATCACCGCAATTCCCCCACACCGACATCACAGGTGCTTGCTCTTACTTGGCAGTGTAATATGTGGTTGCATGTTGCATATGGTGTCTACCTTGTAATGCTTCTAATTAGGGTAAATTGCATCTGCTTAGTTAACACATTATACTTGTGAATATGACATGCTTTCCTGTTTTTGGTACATACTACGTCTTTCTATTAACCATGTTCTTACATCAAACTACTTTTCTTGTGTATCCCTCATCAATGCTCCTAATTTGTTAAATTGCATCTCCTTAGCTTACACATTATACATGTGAATATGACACGCCTTCCTGTTTTTGGTACATACTACATCTGCCTATCACAGCATGTTCTTACATCAAACTACTATTCTTGTGTATCCCGCGTCTATTGCTTATGATAAGACAGTCACACGCGTGGGTTAATATGAGATGCAATACTCTTAGAAAAAATGCAATTTCATCCTCTCCACATGATTCTCAAGAAACAGCAAGCCTAAATGAAGATATTGAACGTAGCTCTGTACCTGAAGACCGCACTTCCCCTACACCACCATCACAGGTGCTTGCTCTAACTTCGCAGTGTGATATGTGGTTGCATGTTGCATACGGTGTCTAGCTTGTAATGCTTCTAATTAGGGTAAATTGCATCTACTTAGTTTACACACTATACCTGTGAATATGACATGACTTCCTATTTTTGGTACACACTACATCTATGTGTTAACCTTGTTCTTACATGAAACTACCTCTCTTTTGTATCCTGCATCAATCACTTACGACGAGTCATCTTTATTCTTGCATATTGCATATTATTTCTAGCCTGTTGCCATGTATTGCTTCTAATTTGGTCAAATACATTTGTTAGGGCACCCTTTTAATTTGGCAGAGTGATATTGGTTTCATCTTTCATATGGTTTCTAGCTTGCATCGATTCTAACAAGTTCAAGCACCTTGTGCTTAGTTTACACTTTATACATCATACATGTCAATATGTCACGACGTCCTATTTTTCATACATATTCCATCCTCCTATCATGCGGCTGCCTTACATGAAAGTAGTGTTCGTCAGTATCATGCATCAATGAGTTCTGAAGAGGAAATTTTATTCCTTTTTCTTGTGGGTTTGACTTGACAAGGCAAAATCAAGAAAGAGGAAGGAAAAGAGTAAGGAAGGCGATGGTGGTGGTCCTCTGCAGCAACGTAAACGGAGCATATGTACCGATTCTCCTTGTACTGATAGTGCATTACAAGGTCCAAGTCTCCGCTCCCCTACTCCACCATCCAAGGTGCTTGCTCTAACTTGGCAGTGTGATATCTGGTTGCATGTTGCATATGTTGTCTAGCCTGTATTTCTTCTATTTTGATTAAATTGCACCTACTGAGTTTATACGTTATACATGTGCATATGACATGGCTTTCTGTGTCTAGAATACACTGCATCTATCTATCATACCATGTTCTTACATCAAAGTACTGCTGTTGTGTATCCCGCATCAGTCACTCATGATTGGACGGTTTTAACATGGCAGTTTGATAATGGTTGCATCTTGCATTGATTTCTACGTTGTACTGCTTCTAATTTTTCGAATTGCCACTTATGACAAGACACTTTTAACTTGGCAGAGTAATATTGGTTGCATCTTTCATATGGTGTCTAGCTTGCATTACTTCTATTTTCTTGAAAATCCTTCTACTTAGTTTGCACATCATAGATGTGAATATGTCATGCCGTCCTGTTTTTCATACATATTCCATCCTCATACGGTTGTCTTACATCAAAGTATTGCTTGTCTGTATCATGCCTCAGTGAGTTATGAAGAGTGATTTTATTCTTTTGTGTTGTGGGTACAGCTTGACATGGCAAAGTCAAAAAAGAGCAAGGAAAGTAATATAGTAGGGAGTACTGTTACTCGTCGGGTGAAACGGAAAAGGTTTTGCCGTCGAGATTCTGCTGGTACTTATAGTGCAGTGGAAGGTCCAAGTCCACCGGCTAAATCTACAAACACAGTATCACCTGCTCCACCAGCTGCAACATCCGCTTCAACTGTACCAGCATCTCAACCAGTTACTCGTTCGTTTGCTCCGGAACTGGCCAATTCCCAAGCTGCCTTCACACCTAACACTACTTCCGAAGCACTGCTGACACAACAGGACTTGGCAAGATCAGATGAACCTCATGAGCATCAACACCAAGACGGTACCTGACCGAGTCAAGTTGCAGTTGCATGCTCCTTTATATGTACTCTCACAGTTTGATGTACACTAACACTTTCCATATTCGTTGTTGAACTAGCACCATGGCGCAAGCGGAACTAGCACCACGGCGCAAGGAGGAAGAATGTAGATCCATTTTGAGGCAGGTTTTAAAAGGCCACGTGATGCTACAGAGTCAGCCAAGTTAGTATCAGAGGCAGCCGTTGCCGTTAGGTGTCATGCACGTATCCTCCCAACGTGGATCCAGTATATGAATGAGAAAAACAATACCCAGTTTAACACCTTCCTTGACCATTTATCCATAAGTAATGTTATTCATCGCAATTAATAATATTGTCTTGCTCTGTCCCATACTTTCTAGCTTCCTCCTAATAAGACTCATATTCTTTTTTCAACAGATGAGGTTCAAGTTGGATCCAAAAGATGATGCAACTAAACAAGCATGCACTCATGTTTTTCAGTCTGCTCTACGACAGTATCGGTACCACCTTAGAAAATCTCACTTTGAAGGCAAGGCTAACAATGTAATCGCCCAAACATCTCCAGTGGAATATATTACAGATGAAGACTGGACAACCCTTGTTAAACACAGGTCTGATCCAAAGTATCAGGTAGGCTATATGTATTTGATCAGACCACATATTGAACTTGTATTTATGTATGTGCCTTACAAGTGTATCTTCTTCTAGGCTAACTGTTTGAAGAACGAAACCAACCGTTCTAAAGTGAAATTCCAACAGACAACAGGATCTCGTAGCTATATTGCACACTGCGAGGCTCTTGTAAATAGCTGCTACTTCCTTCTTTTTTATGCCATATTATCGTATTTATATTGACTTGTTCCAAATACAGAGGAAAGCCCGTGCGGACCAAAAAGAACCTGAACCGAATGCAGTGCAAATCTTCAAGGATTGCCACACCTGCAAGATGAAGGGCATGAGCACACCAGTTCAAGCCGCTGTTGTAAGTCCTTACTCCTCCTGCCTTGAACTGATTGGTACTGTGATGTGTTCATTTAACTACTTGGTTTGCAGCCAATGTCAGTTACTCTGTTCACTTTTGTACACAGTTGTCTTAACGTATCATTTCACCTTACTTGGTATAAAAGAGATGAAGGATATTCTTTTGGTCTTGATCTGTAATCTAGTTGTTATGTTCACGTGTGCACACAATGATAAAATAGCATGTTTGTTTTATATCTGTTTGCCCATGATATGAATGATGTCATACTATGTTCATCCTACTTTAAACCATGTCTCTTTATCCTTAGATGTCAACGAATGTGAGGAAATAGACAATACAGTAGGCATGCTACATGGACATATGTTCCAAAAGTGATTTTATTATGTAGTTGGCACTGCAATACATGCTAATGTATTACAGTAGTTCACCAAAATAAGTTATGTATAAACGTTTAACCTACTTTGTTTGTTTTTGTCTCATTAGTAACTTATCTGGTACACTAATCTACAAGTTCAAACTTTCAGGAAGCTATGGAACAAATGATTGAACAGCCACAACCACCTGAAGGTGACGAGGCTACTACAGGCACAATGTCACCTCTTGCTGCAGTGCGTCAGTATCTCTCCACTAACAGTGCAAAAGGCACCTTCCTGCGTAATTCTGGGTTGGTTGTCAAGGTAACATCGTCCAAATCGCCTACTGAACAAAATCTTCCTGCTAGACAGAGTGATACATCTGTGCTCCAGACACAAGTCCAATCCCTAATGGACGTTGTTTCAGAAACAAGAATAGTGGTTGAGAAATGTCGTCAAGATATGAATGGTTTTGAAATGAGACTATCAGACATTCGCTTCGTTGTTCAAGAGCAATGGCGGAAAAAAGGTGGAGATCATGCTGCTCCATCAGATTCTACAGCCTGAAACATTAGCACTCAGGTCAAATGATCTGTGCTTCTATACATCTGATGGTGCTTTTATCTGGAAGGACTATAAACTTTATGCCAACAGGCCTTTTGTTGTATGGTTGGAATTTATTTTGTTGTGATACAACATTTATGATGCTGCCACAGGCTGCAGTAATTACGACGCTATTTTTGTATAGTGTAGGTTTATCTTAGTAATGTATTCGGCCGAAAGCTTCGTAGGAGCCCAACATGCCAACATTCGTCGGGCCCATTCCAATCGGGCTAAAAACGATTACATGCCAAAATTGGCATGTAGCCCACTAAAAATATCTGGGCCTAAATCAGCATAAGCTTTCATATTTTTCTGGTAGGCCTGTGCCCATAGTGGGCCTTTAACAGGCCTAAACATAATTTGTGCCCTCAGTAAAAATAGGCCATTTACAGGTGTAAATATCTCGAGCCCATAAAAAACATGGGCCTTTAATAGACCGAAAGAGAGATTGGGCCCTGATTGTGCCAAATAACCCACTGGACTTAGCAGGCCGAAATGGTGGCCCATTTACGATGCGGATCTTTGACAGGCCAAAATTCGGATGGGCCGTAAATACGCCGACCTAATACACGGCCTTTAACAGGCCGGAACTTCGGTCGGGCTAGATTATCGTCATTTTTATATGGGCCGTTAATGGGCCCGATATGACATTGGGCCACATATGGCCCATGGTTTACGTCCGGCGTTAACAGGCCGAAAATGACAACAGGCGAAAGTGGCCCAAATCTATAGTGGGCCTCTAACAGGCTGAATGTCAGACATGGCCGAATATGACCCAAATCCTTCACGGTCGTTTATGGGCCGAAAGTTTTGATGGCCTGTAAATGGGCCCAAATGAAGCTGGACCTTTAACAGGCCGGAAATACACTGGGCCGTAATTCGGCCCAATTACTTAGCGGACTGTTAACGGGCCAGAAGTGACCATGGGCCGCGTTGATGACAAGTTTAGGACAGGCCGTTGATGGGCCGATTTGACAGAGAATGTAGGGCCTTTAGCTGGGCCGGCCCATTATGGTCTGCACAATCTTGCGGGCCTTTAGCTGGGCCGGCCCATTATGGTCTGCAAAATCGTGTGGGCCTTTAGCTGGGCTGGCCCATTATGGTCCGCTAAATTTTGTGGGCCTTTAGCTGGGCCGGCCCATTATGGTCCGCTAAATCTTATGGGCCTTCAGTTGGGCCGGCCCTTTTAAACTTTGTGGGCCACTTTTGGGCCGGTCCACGTGTCAACATATCATAAGCCCATCTTGACCGTTAGATGAGTGACACCTGTGCCAACGCAGAGCTGACGCGTGGATCCGTCAGCCAATGAGAATTTTACACATGGAAAATCGGCATTGGTCGTGGCTGTTAACGGGTTATCGTATCCAAAATCCGACCCGATAGCTTAACGGTGTTCCGTTACGGTGGATGCCACGTGTCAGTCACCCTTGACGAAAGCACTTCTGTGACGCGCGATTTATCGCCATGGAAGTGGAAACTTCCATGATGATAATTTTGGTAATGTCATGGAACACTTCTACGACAGCACAGGTATGACTATCTTGATTCTGTCATAAAATCGTCATGGATGTACATGCATGACAGAAAATGCGACCTACTGTGACAAACACGTATCATCATGGAGTGTATTTTTTTGTAGTGATGCTAGACTCAAGGAGGAGTTTGATATACTTGACAAGGCTCACAAGGCCTTGAAGGGTGCTCATGATAGCCTCAAGGAGTCTCATGATCAACTCCAAGTGAAGCTAACCAAGGAGAAAGCCATTTTTTCCTCATATGGTCTTAATTGAGAATGCAAATGCTACTAACCCATGTTGTGAGCATGTGCATCTTTTGGAGGAGAATGCCAAGTTGAAGGAGCAACTTGAGAAAGGCCTTGTGTCTTGCATACAAGGTGAGAAGAATCTGAATGACCTTTTGAGCAATCAAAAGGAAGTTGTAGCCAAGGAGGGAGTTGGGTTCGCACCCAAGTCCAAGAACAAGAAGAAGAATGACAAGGCCAAACGACCTCCTCCTCTCAAGCAAACTTTTGTGAACGAGGGAGAGGGTGCTTCTAAGGAGAAGAAGAACAATGTGAAGGGTGGTGATGTCAAAAAGGGCAATGCCACCCCTACCAACAAAGCCGGTAACTTTAATCCTTCTTATGTGTTGTGCCATGCTAGTGATGGGCATGTTTATTCTAAATTTGTTGGTTCTCATTATGAGTACATTGAATGGTCTATTTGGGTTCCTAAGACCCTTGTTACTAACATCAAAGGACCCATTACAAAATGGGTACATAAAACCAAGCATTGATCTCTTGTAGGTGTTTGCTTCCGGTGGGGGATCATGGTTGCTCGATAGTGGAGCCACAAATCATATGACCGGAAGCAAGGACTTGGTGGTGGACATGCACAAGATCCTATCTATTCCCACCAATGTCGAGTGGGGTGATGCCTCGTCTTCTAAGGTATTGGGTCTTAGCAAGGTAGTCATTTCTCATGATCTCACGATCGAGAAAGTCATGCTTGTTGAGTCCCTTGCATACAATTTACTTTTCGTTCGTCAACTTGCAATCATGGGTTTTGCCACATTCTTTGATATTGATACCGTGGCCCTCTTGTGGAGCAAGACTCTCAAAGTAGCCTTTGTTGGGCATGTCGAGAACGGTCTTTATGTGATTAACTTTTCGGAGCGACCCACTAAGACCGCGACATGCCTAATGGCTAAAGTTGATGTGGGATGGCTTTGGCATCGCCGTTTAGCCCATGTCAATATGAGATCTTTGCAAAGTCTTCTCAAGGGGGGCCATGTTCATTGACTAACAAACGTTAGCTTTGCCAAAGATCGTGCTTGTAGTGCTTGTATCGAAGGAAAGTTACATGAGAAGTCTCACCCTCCCACGACTATCATCTACTCGAAGAGACCCTTGGAGCTCCTTCACATGGATATCTTTGGGCCTCCATACTTTGATAGTCTTGGGGGTAGAAAGTATTGCTTGGTGATTGTTGATGGTTACTCAAGGTACACTTGGGTATATTTCTTCAAGAGGAAGAGTGAAACTCAACAAACTGTCATCGACTTTGAAAATGAAGCTCAACGTCAACACGATGCAAAGATCTTGACAATAAGAAGTGACAGCGGCACCGAGTTCAAGAACTACACCTTGGATGAGTTTCTTAGTGATGAGGGGATCAAGCATCAATATTCTGCACCATACACCCCTCAACAAAATGGTGTTGCATAGAGGAAGAATCAGACGTTGATGGATGCGGCAAGGACCATGATGGCGGAGTTCAAGTCTCCTTACAACTTTTGGGGCCGAAGCCATCAACACCGCGTGTCATGCATCCAATCGGCTCTATCTCCGCAAAGGCTTGAACAAGACTCCTTATGAAATACTCACTGATAACAAGCCCAACCTCAAGTACTTTCGTGTATTCAGTTGTAAGTGTTTCATTCTCAAGAAAGGTGTTCGTTTGTCAAAATTTGAGGCTAGAGCTCATGAGGGAATATTTGTTGGTTATGCTACAAACTCTCATGCTTATTGTGTCCTCAACTAGTCCATGCTACGTCTTGAGCTTGCGTTGGTTTTCCTCGAAGAGGAGAGGGTGATGCAGCAAGTGTAGAGTAAGTATTTCCCTCAGTTTTGAGAACCAAGGTATCAATCCAGTAGGAGGTTGTAACGCCCCGGATACAACTTTCCATATTCGTAACTCCAACTCTTGCCATTTCCGGCTATGTGATATATTATTTTCCTTCGTGGTTGGGTTTTTGTCTTTTGTTTTGCATTTTGTTCATGTCATGCATTTCATCTCATAGCATCATGCGCATTGCATCTGCATGTTTTCACAAAGTTTGCATCCGCTCGTAGTTGCCGTGTCCCCCCTTGCTTTCGTTGACCGTTCCGAGACCATCCTTGTTCTTCGTTTTCCCTCTTGCCTAACCGGGAGTCTCTTTGTATAGTGCATCGACCCCTCGCTCGTGTCCGAAACTTCCACGAACCCAACCCGCTCAGTCATCATCGTTGCTTTCAGATCATCCCCAAACATATGTAAAATATCTTTGGTTATTTGTTGGGATCTTCTAGCCTATTTTTCTCAGTCCGTCTGATTTAGATCGGAGGGACTAGATCGCCCCAACCTAACCTACCTGCTATATAACCAGAAAAAACCCTAAAATCTAGGGAGATGTCCCATCCATCCCGTCTCGGCCGCCACCACTTTCTTCCTCGGGATGTCATCCCGATCCAATTCCACCAACCGAAGCCGCTTCCTCCTTCCTCGTTTTCCCCATCGGGCCAACCATCTCCTCTCCCTCGATCCACCCATTCCCACAGCTCCTCCCCACGGCTTCCAGATCAAGTGAGCTCGATCTCCAGCAGCAGCGCCTTGGTTGCCTGCAGCTCCATCGCCGCCGGGAACGAGTCCCTCCGCCCCGGCAAGTTCCCAGCGCCTCAGCCTCACCCTCGCGACCCCGCCGCCTCCAGTGAACGTCGCCGGCGACCACCTTCAGCAGGACCCCGCACCCCTGCCTCTCCCTTCCTCTTCCTTCTCTCCTCCCTCTCTCACCTGCTCTCTCTGTTCGTGCAACAGGGAGCCCCCAAGGAGTTTGCGCCGGCCATCCTTGCCTCCCGCGCCCGGACGTCGTCGTCCTCGAGCTCCCCGACCCGTTCCCGCCTACCTCGCCGCCGGTGAGTTGCTGCCGTTCAGCAAGGCCCCCTCGTGACCTCCCCGTTCCCTTCCCCGATTCGCTTCTCTCTCTGAAACTCCCTCTGTTTTCTCTGGGTAGTAGCACCATCAGAGCTTCTTGGTCTTCGCCGCCTTCAACCGTTGCCCACGTCCCGATCCGAGTCCTCCACGCCAGGTCCTCCGGCCCTGCAGCGACGCCACGCCGGAGCCGCGCCATCCCGCTGCTCTCCAGAGTCCCTCGCGCCCCTGCGTCGTCGCTGCCTTCTGACGAGCACGAGCTTGATCCCCTGCTTCCCTGCATCGAAGGAACCAGGCGCGTTGACTGCGACTCGGCCGGCCTCGCCTAGGCCCCCCTCGCCTTGCCGTTTGCAGCTCCCACCTCTACACCGAACGGCCCAAGGCCACTTGGTGAGCAGTCCCAGATCCAGCGCTCACTAGTCCGGCCCAGTTCCAGTGGATTTGGCCCGTGTCATGTTTTTTCCCTGTTCTGCGAATTTGCTAATTATCCAGAGACTGTAGTTTTTTAGAAAACCCCTTTATGTTCATACATCAATAATTCACTAACCATGCATCAGAATTAAATAAACTATATATGTAAGATGCTCAATTTTTCATGTAGTTTCACAATATGCCACTTTCATCCATGTTTAAAATGATTAAAATGATGTTTGATTAAATTTGCTCAAATGCCATGCTAAAATGCTTTATTTCATAACTAATTAATCGTAGCCCCGAATTTAATAAACTTTATATGTAAATAGGGTGGAAAAATGCATAGATTAACTTGTTGCACTTTATTTTCCTGTTTATCAACAATTAAATATGGTTTAGGGCAGAACATTAGCAAATTCGAAATATGCATATGAGGATTTTCCGGAATTGTTGTTTATGGTCTCCGGCGTCATTTAAATTGCCTAGATAGGTAGTTTTATTATGCTTCATCTCTTGACATGTTTAACAACATTTAATATTGTTGTGTACCTAAACGAGAGCGAACTAAATAACTCGAATGTGGTGTTTCGTCAATATGAAACCTCGTTGCATATTGAGCTCCACTTAACTTGTAGTGTGGTTTGTTGCACTTTGCCATGCCATGCCTCACTAAACCGGACATGCATCATACTTGATTATGCATCATGTCATGCTTATGTGATGGTTGTTTACCATGGTGTTTGTTTCTTTCCGATGTTGCTTCTTAGTTCCGGTAATGTTGTGATTGTGAGGATTCGTTCGACTACTCCCGTTCGTCTTCTTCATGGACTCGTTCTTCTTCCTAGCGGGATTTCAGGCAAGATGACCGTTACCCTGGATCTCACTACTATCATTGCTATGCTAGTTGCTTCGTTCTATCACTTTGTTACGCTTCCTATAACTTGTTATTCAAGCCTCCCAAATTGCCATGTCAGCCTCTAACCTTGTCACCCTTCCTAGCAAACCATTGCTTGGCTATGTTACCGCTTTGCTCAGCCCCTCTTATAGCATTGTAAGTTGCAGGTGAAGTTGAAGATTGCTCCACAATATCTCTTATTTAATTAATGCATCTATATACTTGGTAAAGGGTGGAAGGCTCGGCCTTATGCCTGGTGTTTTGTTCCACTCTTGCCGCCCTAGTTTCCGTCATACCGGTGTTATGTTCCCGGATTTTGCGTTCCTTACGCGGCTGGGTGATTTATGGGACCCCCTTGACAGTTCGCTTTGAATAAAACTCCTCCAGCAAGGCCCAACCTTGGTTTTACCATTTGCCTCACCTAGCCCTTTTTCCCTTGGGTTTCCGGAGCCCGAGAGTCATCTTTATTTTACCCCCCCGGGCCAGTGCTCCTTCGAGTGTTGGTCCAACCTGAGCGATGTCCGGCGCCCCCTGGGCAACCAGGGTCTATGCCAACCCGACGTCTGGCTCATCCGGTGTGCCTTGAGAACGAGATATGTGCAGCTCCTATCGGGATTTGTCGGCACATCGGGCGGCTTTGCTGGTCTTGTTTTACCATTGTCGAAATGTCTTGTAAACCGGGATTCCGAGACTGATCGGGTCTTCCTGGGAGAAGGTTTATCCTTCGTTGATCGCGAGAGCTTATCATGGGCTAAGTTGGGACACCCCTGCAGGGTATAAACTTTCGAGAGCCATGCCCGCAGTTATGTGGCAGTTGGGAATTTGTTAATGTCCGGTTGTAGATAACTTGACACCAGATTTGAATTAAAATGCATCAACCGTGTGTGTAGCCATGATGGTCTCTTCTCAGTGGAGTCTGGGAAGTGAACACGGTTTTGGGTTATGCTTGACGTAAGTAGGAGTTCAGGATCACCTCTTGATCATTGCTAGCTTCACGACCGTTCCTTTGCTTCTCTTCTCACTCTTATTTGCGTATGTTAGCCACCATATCATGCTTAGTCGCTGCTGCAACCTCACCACTTTACCCCTTCCTTACCCATTAAGCTTTGCTAGTCTTGATATCCATGGTAATGGGATTGCTGAGTCCTCGTGGCTCACAGATTACTACAACAACAGTTGCAGGTACAGGTTTTGCAATGATCATGACGCGAGAGCGATGTTTGCTTGTTTTGGAGTTCTTCTCCTGCTTCTTCTTCAATCAGGGGATAGGTTCTAGGTCGGCAGCCTGGGCTAGTAGGGTGGATGTCGTTTGAGTTTCTGTTTGTGTTTCATCCGTAGTCGGATGATGCTCTTATGTATGATGATGTTGTATTCGTGTGGCATTGTATGCCTCTTGTATGTATCCCCATCTATTATGTAATGTTGATGTAATGATATCCACCTTGCAAAAGCGTATCAATATGCGGTTCTATCCTTGGTGGGACCTTCGAGTCTCTTTAGGATAGTATCGCATATTGGGCGTGACAAGTTGGTATCAGTGCCAAGACCGACCATAGGAGCCCCCTTGTTTGTTGGCCGTTGTTGAGTCTAGAAGAAAACTATTTTGGGTCTTAGGATTATATATATCATAGAGTAGGATTCTTTTTACTCCTCAGCCCCCTTCGTCGCTCTGGTGAGGACTCCTAAAGTAGATGTTTTGTCTTTCCTCTCCTCAAATTTCACTAAATTTTTTTAGGATCACGCGGGTATCTTGGAATCGTTCCGATAGTGTTGTGACGAGAACATTGTTCTTGGTGCCTCCTGACATTTAGGGGTTGTGGCAGTATCCCGGGGAGTTGAGCTCTGAGGTGTTGTCGTCACAATTTTATCGTTGCGGTTCTGGAATACCTGAGTTTTGCCGACATCGAAAATCTCTTTTATGCAGTTGTTGGTGAGATAACCTCGACGCCACCCAGTACTGGGGAGTTCGGGAGTATTGCCATAGCTCGTATAACGGATGCTGTTCGAAGGTTGAGGTACACGATTTCTGGAGTTTTCTTGGTTATGTGTTGACGGATGGATACAGCTGGATGTAGGGATTGTTAGTTTGGGTGAGATATATTGCTTCCCCTGTATCCCCAACACCAGATTGCATAACCAGAAAGTTTCGGGAGTTTATAGGTGGGAATTCAAGTAGCTCCTAGAATATCTTTCCGACAGATGCATGATATGGGATTGGGTAAATCTCTATCATATGTATTTGTTCCGGCTTATTCTGCAAGCCAAATCCTTTGTTTTGTTTTATTTGTGGTATTTGAGTTGCTTCGAAGTCAAATGTTGAATCCATGCCTTTCCTAAATGGTGTTCTCATATTGCTATGTGAATACTAATCCTTTTTGATCATTGAGGTTGTCATGTTAATTCTTTTCCAACTGGTGTGCTTCTCTTCGAGATGATCCCATCATTCTCCCCATTGGCAAGATCAATTCTAAGTTTTCTCAATGGTGTTTGTTTCGTTCATCCCAAGTTGTCCTTGTTTTCCCCCACCCTCCCACCCTTTTCTTCAAGGACTCATTTATTTTAATCAAGTATCCATTTATTCATGTGAAGTCACTTCACTCTTTTCAATCAATGTTCTGATCTGGTGATCCCTCGTGAAGATGCTCACGAGCTTCAAGTTCATCATCCTTCGTTCTTTTTTCTTCTCCGGTGGATCCAATTCAAGCTTTCAGTGTTGATCATATCCCTTTCCTCCTTTCAAATGTTTTTCCATGTCGGTGCACCTCTTAATTGCTCACCTCTCTCTCTATTCGTATCCGGAGTGTTGAAGATATCTTGGAAGATTCATGTTTCCATTCTTAATCCGTTTGAGTTACTTCAAGGGTTTTCTCTCATTCAAGCTATTTAATTCTACCGGTGCAATCTCTATTTCAAGCAATCCTTCAACGATGTTTCTTTTTAGTGGGCCCTAACCCACAGGTCTTTCCCCAGGATCTTACCTGACTCTTCTAATTGTTCCGGAGTTATTCTTAAATCCTTTTCAAGTGTGACGTAAGAATGGATCCCATCAGTCACATGCCTTCTCCAAGATTGCTTTCAAATTCTTTTCATTGTTGACTCAACCTTTTCGGTTTTCATTCTTCCGGAGTATCTCAGCAATTTCGGTGGTGTTTCTCGTCGTCATTTGAAGATCGAAGAAGAGTTCCTCTTAAATCCTTACCCGTTCTTCCAAAGATGCGTAGTTCAAGTTTGACGCCATCCTCTCATAATTGTTTTCGATTGTGAGAATTCTTTTCTTACCATCCGGAGCATTTCATGAGTTGTTTCCATTTCTTTCCTCCGAAGGCCATCATGTCATAATTCTTCATTCTCAGCGTGTAGCTATCGTTCTCCAAATCCCACCGGTGAATCGTTCAAATATCCTCTAATAAGTTCATGATCTCTTTGATCTCATGTATCTAAATCCCCTAAAGTATCTTCATTCGTTTTCCAATTCTTTCCGATGAATTGTGCCTTTGCTACTTTCATTTTTAATTCTTACGGTGGTTCGTTCAAGATTTCACTTCCTTCGTTATCATATCAAATATTCGTTGTTTCCAAATCACACTGGTGGTTCCATCAATACCTTACCAAGTTTGCACTATATCTCTTTTAATCCTTTCTACGGGAATAAGTAGTATGCCAAATCCATTGCTTGTCATCAATTTAACTTGATGAAGGATAAGCATACAATAAATCTTATTCTTATTTCCTCGAGGTGATTCAATTCTTTTCTTCCGGAGATTGTTCATGATGAAGTAATTCTCAGTTCTAGTGTTTCATCAATTCTATTTTCGGAGTTCCAAGTTTTCCGCATTATCTCGTCGCGAAGCTCCATCTAAATCATCGCAAGGCTTCACGTTGTGTTTTCAAGTTCTCTTTCTTTTTATCATCCTTTTATTACCGGAGTTCTTGATGGAGGCTCTACATGGTGGTTCGTCAAGGATTCTTTCATTCTTCAATTGTTCCTCAAGTTTTCTCTCAAAGTTATGATCCGCCAAGCTATACTCAAAATTAAACATGGTGCTCAACACATGTTTTGTTTTGAGGAGATCAAGTATTCTTCTTCTTGCATTTCAAAGTGCAATTCTTTCTACCTTATCTTTTGAGGTGGTGTTATATCATTCTTGACAATTTCCTTCATGTTTCATGATTCACAAGTTGTCAAGAATGAGATATTTTAAAAACCATCATTTTTCTCTTCGATCATGAGATCTTTTCAACCCAGCAATCTCTTCGTGTGAGTTATCTTGGTATAGATTTCACCTAAAGCCTTCCCTAAGGGATGTTGCTATTGTGGTGCTTATCAATGATACAAGTTTTCTTCTATCCTCTCGGTGAAAGCAGTTTTCATCTCTTCGTTGATCTCAAGCAAGCAATTGTTTTCGTTAGTGGCCGGTTGTCACCTCATAATTTTGAGATGTTTTTCCATAAGCCCACAACAAGATTACCCTTTCATTGTTGATAATCAAACAACTCCATTCTAGCATTTCCTGTAAGCTTGCTCTTTCAAGATCAAGTTCTCCTACGTTCATTCCATTCCATTCTTTCATTGCTTTCGGAGGCATTGTGATGTTGTGCTCTTCACACATCACCTCATTTTGTCAAGTTCATGTTATTTTCTTGCTTATCCATTTAATCGGAGTGCCGTGTCCTCCATTCAAGTTCTTTTCATCTTATCAAGTCTTGCATCTCTTTTCAACCGGAGTGCTGTCCGAATTTGATCTTCCTCATTCCTTGTACATCTCGTTTCAACTGGAGTGCTTGCTTGTACTTCTTGTCCATTGTAACCCTTTTCTTATGTCTTTCAACCTCCAAGGTTCAAATGGTGTTCCTTGTTTCTATTTTTCTACCGCAGTGCTCCCAATTGTGTTCAACTCCGTTGTGTTCTTTCTTTCAACTTTTCAACCTTTCAAGGTTCTTTGGTTTCATTCTTTTGTCGAAGAAGCAATATAGTTTACCTCTTATCTTCCTCTACCTTTTCCCTCCGGTGCCATCCTAGATCTCGGGACGAGATCCTCTTGTAGTGTGGAGTGTTGTAACGCCCTGGATACAACTTTCCATATTCGTAACTCCAACTCTTGCCATTTTCGGCTATGTGATATATTATTTTCCTTCGTGGTTGGGTTTTTGTCTTTAGTTTTGCATTTTGTTCATGTCATGCATCTCATCTCATAGCATCATGCGCATTGCATCTGCATGTTTTCACAAAGTTTGCATCCGCTCGTAGTTGCCGCGTCCCCCCTTGCTTTCGTTGACCGTTCCGAGACCAACCTTGTTCTTCGTTTTCCCTCTTGCCTAAATGGGAGTCTCTTTGTATAGTGCATCGACCCCTCGCTCGTGTCCGAAACTTCCACGAACCCAACCCGCTCAGTCATCATCGTTGCTTTCAGATCATCCCCAAACATATGTAAAATATCTTTGGTTATTTGTTGGGCTCTTCTAGCCTATTTTTCTCGGTCCGTCTGATTTCGATCGGAGGGACTAGATCGCCCCAAACTAACCTACCTACTATATAACCAGGCAAAACCCTAAAATCTAGGGAGATGTCCCATCAATCCCGTCTCGGCCGCCGCCACTTTCTTCCTCGGGATCTCATCCCGATCCAATTCCACCAACGGAAGCCGCTTCCTCCTTCCTCGTTTTCCCCATCGGGCCAACCATCACCTCTCCCTCGATCCACCCATTCCCACAGCTCCTCCCCACGGCTTCTAGATCGAGCGAGCTTGATCTCCAGCAGCAGCGCCTTGGTTGCCCGCAGCTCCGTTGCCGCCGGGAACGAATCCCTCCGCCCCGGCAAGTTCCCGGCGCCTCAGCCTCACCCTCGTGACCCCGCCGCCTCTAGTGAATGTCGCCGGCGACCACATTCAGCAGGACCCCACGCCCCTGACTCTCCCTTCCTCTTCCTTCTCTCCTCCCTCTCTCACCTGATCTCTCTGTTCGTGCAAAAGGGAGCCCCCGAGGAGTTTGCGCCGGCCATCCTCGCCTCCCACGCCCGGACGTCGTCGTCCTCGAGCTCCCCGACCCATTCCCGCCTACCTCGCCGCCGGTGAGTTGCCGCCGTTCAGCACCCTCGTGACCTCCCCGTTCCCTTCCCCGATTCGCTTCTCACTCTGAAACTCCCTCTATTTTCTCTGGGTAGCAGCACCGTCAGAGCTTCTTGGTCTTCGCCGCCTTCAGCCATTGCCCACATCCCGATCCGAGTCCTCCACGCCAGGTCCTCCGGCCCTGCAGCGATGCCACGCCGGAGCCGCGCCATCCCGCCGCTCTCTAGAGTCCCTCGCGCCCCTGCGTCGTCGCTGCCTTCTGACGAGCACGAGCTCGATCCCTTGCTTTCCTCCATCGAAGGAACCAGGCGCGTTGACTGCGACTGGGCCGGCCTCGCCTAGGCCCCCCTTGCCTTGCCGTTTGCAGCTCCCACCTCTACACCGAACGGCCCAAGGCCACTTGGTGAGCAGTCCCAGATCCAGCGCTCACTAGTCCGGCCCAGTTCAAGTGGATTTGGCCCGTGTCATGTTTTTTTCCCTGTTCTGCGAATTTGCTAATTATCCAGAGACTGCAGTTTTTCAGAAAACCCCTTTATGTTCATGCATCAATAATTCACTAACCATGCATCAGAATTAAATAAACTATATATGTAAGATGCTCAATTTTCCATGTACTTTCACAATATGCCACTTTCATCCATGTTTAAAATGTTTAAAATGATGTTTGATTAAATTTGCTCAAATGCCATGCTAAAATGCTTTATTTCATAACTAATTAATCGTAGCCCCGAATTTAATAAACTTTATATGTAAATGGGGTGGAAAAATGCATAGATTAACTTGTTGCACTTTATTTTCCTGTTTATCAACAATGAAATATGGTTTAGGGCAGTACAGTAGCAAATTCGAAATATGCATATGAGGATTTTCCAGAATTGTTGTTTATGGTCTCCGGCCTCATTTAAATTGCCTAGATAGGTAGTTTTATTATGCTTCATCTCTTGACATGTTTAACAACATTTAATATTGTTGTGTACCTAAACGAGAGCGAACTAAATAACTCGAATGTGGTGTTTCGTCAATATGAAACCTCGTTGCATATTGAGCTCCACTTAACTTGTAGTGTGGTTTGTTGCACTTTGCCATGCCATGCCTCATTAAACCGGACATGCATCACACTTGATTATGCATCATGTCATGCTTATGTGATGGTTGTTTACCATGGTGTTTGTTTCTTTCCGGTGTTGCTTCTTAGTTCCGGTAATGTTGTGATTGTGAGGATTCGTTCGAATACTCCCGTTCGTCTTCTTCATGGACTCGTTCTTCTTCCTAGCGGGATTTCAGGCAAGATGACCATTACCCTGGATCTCACTACTATCATTGCTATGCTAGTTGCTTCGTTCTATCGCTTTGTTGCGCTTCCTATAACTTGTTCTTCAAGCCTCCCAAATTGCCATGTCAGCCTCTAACCTTGTCACCCTTCCTAGCAAACCATTGCTTGGCTATGTTACCGCTTTGCTCAGCCCCTCTTATAGCATTGTTAGTTGCAGGTGAAGTTGAAGATTGCTCCATGATGGACAGGATTATGTTGGGATATCACAATATCTCTTATTTAATTAATGCATCTATATACTTGGTAAAGGGTGGAAGGCTCGGCCTTATGCCTGGTGTTTTGTTCCACTCTTGCCGCCCTAGTTTCCGTCATACCGGTGTTATGTTCCCGGATTTTGCGTTCCTTATGTGGTTGGGTGATTTATGGGACCCCCTTGACATTTCGCTTTGAATAAAACTCCTCCAGCAAGGCCCAACCTTGGTTTTACCATTTGCCTCACCTAGCCCTTTTTCCCTTGGGTTTCCGGAGCCCGAGGGTCATCTTTATTTTACCCCCCCCCCCCCCCCCCGGGCCAGTGCTCCTTCGAGTGTTGGTCCAACCTGAGCGATGTCCGGCGCCCCCTGGGCAACCAGGGTCTACGCCAACCCGACGTCTGGCTCATCTGGTGTGCCCTGAGAACGAGATATGTGCAGCTCCTATCGGGATTTGTCGGCACATTGGGCGGCTTTGCTGGTCTTGTTTTACCATTGTCGAAATGTCTTGTAAACCGGGATTCCGAGACTGATCGGGTCTTCCTAGGAGAAGGTTTATCCTTCGTTGATCGTGAGAGCTTATCATGGGCTAAGTTGGGACACCCCTGCAGGGTATAAACTTTCGAGAGCCGCGCCCGCGGTTATGTGGTAGATGGGAATTTGTTAATGTCTGGTTGTTGATGGTCTCTTCTCGGTGGACTCCGGGAAGTGAACACGGTTTTGGGTTATGCTTGACGTAAGTAGGAGTTCAGGATCACCTCTTGATCATTGCTAGCTTCACGACCGTTCCTTTGCTTCTCTTCTCGCTCTTATTTGCGTATGTTAGCCACCATATCATGCTTAGTCGCTGCTGCAACCTCACCACTTTACCCCTTCCTTACCCATTAAGCTTTGCTAGTCTTGATACCCATGGTAATGGGATTGCTGAGTCCTCGTGGCTCACAGATTACTACAACAACAGTTGCAGGTACAGGTTTTGCGATGATCATGACGCGAGAGCGATGTTTGCTTGTTTTGGAGTTCTTCTCCTGCTTCTTCTTCGATCAGGGGATAGGTTCCAGGTCGGCAGCCTGGGCTAGCAGGGTGGATGTCGTTTGAGTTTCTCTTTGTGTTTCATTCGTAGTCGGATGATGCTCTTATGCATGATGATGTTGTATTCGTGTGGCATTGTATGCCTCTTGTATGTATCCCCATCTATTATGTAATGTTGATGTAATGATATCCACCTTGCAAAAGCGTATCAATATGCGTTTCTATCCTTGGTGGGACCTTCGAGTCTCCTTAGGATAGTATCGCATACTGGGCGTGACAGAGGCTCCTCAAAAGTCCCAAGCACCTACACAAACAAACTGAGAACTCGCAACCAATGCAATAAAGGGGTTTTCAATCCCTTCATGGCCACTTGCGAAAGTGAGATCTAATAAAGATAAGATAAATATATTTTTGGGATTTTAAAATATAGATGCAAAAAGTAAAGATGCAAATAAAAGTAGATTGGAAGCAAATATGATAAGAGATAGACCCGGGGGCCATAGGTTTCACTTGAGGCTTCTCTCAAGATAGCATAAGTATTACGGTGGGTGAACAAATTACTGTCGAGCAATTGATAGAAAAGCGCATAGTTATGAGATTATCTAGGCATGATCATGTATATAGGCATCACGTCCATAACAAGTAGACCGACTCCTGCCTGCATCTACTACTATTACTCCACACATCGACCGACTCCTGCCTGCATCTAGAGTATTAAGTTCATAACAACAGAGTAACAAATTAAGCAAGATGACATGATGTAGAGGGATAAACTCAAGCAATACGATATAAACCCCATCTTGTTATCCTCGATGGCAACAATAAAATACGTGCCTTACAACCCTTTCTGTCACTGGGTAAGGACACCACAAGATTGAACCCAAAGCTAAGCACTTCTCCCATGGCAAGAAAGACCAATCTAGTAGGCCAAACCAAACTGATAATTCGAAGGGACTTGCAAAGATAAATCAATCATACATAAAAAAATTCAGAGAAGATTCAAATATAATTCATAGATAAACTTGATCATAAACCCACAATTCATCGGATCTCGACAAACACACCGCAAAAAGAGTTTACATCGAATAGATCTCCACAAGAGAGGGGGAGAACATTGTATTGAGATCCAAAAAGAGAGAAGAATCCATCTAGCTAATAACTATGGACCCGTAGGTCTGTGGTAAACTACTCACAACTCATCGGAGGGGCAAGGATGTTGATGTACAAGCCCTCCATGGTTGATTCCCCCTCCGGCAGAGTGCCGACGAAGGCTCCAAGATGGGATCTCGCGGATACAGAAGGTTACGATGGTGGAAATTGTGTTTCGTGGTGCCCCTGGATATTTTTGGGGTACGTAGGTATATATAGGAGGAAGAAGTACGTCGGTGGCCGCCCGAGGGGCCCACGAGACAGGGGGCGCGCCCTACAAGGGGGGGGGGCGGCCTCCTATCTTGTGGAGCCCTCGGCTGCTTCTTGACTTGTACTCCAAGCTCTCCGGATCACGTTCGTTCCAAAAATCACGCCCCCGAAGGTTTCATTCCGTTTGTACTCCGTTTGATATTCCTTTTCTTCGAAATACTGAAATAGGCAAAAAAACAGCAATATGGGCTGGGCCTCCGGTTAGTAGGTTAGTCCCAAAAATGATATAGATGTGTAAAATAAAGCCCATAAACATCCAAAAGGGGTAATATAATAGCATGGAACAATTAAAAATTATAGATACGTTGGAGACGTATCAAGCATCCCCAAGCTTAATTCCTGCTCGTCCTCGAGTAGGTAAATGATAAAAAAAAGAATTTTTGATGTGGAATGCTACCTAGCATAATTCATAATGTAATTTTCTTTATTGTGGCATGAATATTCAGATCCAAATGAATACAAAATAAAAGTTCATATTGACATAAGAAATAGTAATACTTCAAGCATACTAATCAAAGTAATCATGTCTTCTCAAAATAATATGGCTAAAGAAAGTTATCCCTACAAAATCATATAGTCTGGCTGTTGCTCTATCTTCATCACACAAAGTATTTAATCATGCACAACCCCGATGACAAGCCAAGCAATTGTTTCATACTTTAATAATCTCAAACTTTTTCAACTTTCACGCAATACATGAGCGCGAGCCATGGACATAACACTATTTGTGGAATAGAATGGTGGTTGTGGAGAGGACAAAAAAAAGGAGAAGATAGTCTCACATCAACTAGGCGTATCAACGGGCTATGGAGATGCCCATTAATAGATATCAATGTGAGTGAGTAGGGATTGCCATGCAACAGATGCGCTAGAGATATAAATATATGTAAGCTTAACAAAAGAAACTAGGTGGGTGTGCATCCAACTCGCTTGCTCACGAAGACCTAGGGCACTTTGAGGAAGCCCATCATTGGAATATACAAGCCAAGTTCTATAATGAAAAATTCCCACTAGTATATGAAAGTGACAACATATGAGACTCTCTATTATGAAGATCATGGTGCTACTCTGAAGCACAAGTGTGGAAAAAGAGATAGTAGCATTGTCCCTTCTCTCTTTTTCTCTCGTTTTATTTTTCTCTCATTTTCTTTTTCTTTTTTTTCTTTCTTTTTTTTCTTTGGCCTTCCTTTTTTTGGCCTTTCTCTTTTTTTTTCTTTTTTTTTTCTTTTTGTAAAGTCCGAAGTCTCATCCCGACTTGTGGGGGAATCATAGTCTTCATCATCCTTTCCTCACTAAGACAATGTTCTAATAATGAAAATCATCACACTTTTATGGATTTACAACTCAAAGCTAGAACAAGATATGACTCTATATGAATGCCTCCGGCGGTGTACCGGGATATGCAATGAATCAAGAGTGACATGTATGAAAATTATGAAGGTGGCCTTGCCAGAAATACAATGTCAACTACATGATCATGCAAATAGCAATATGGCAAAAGTAATGCGTGTCATATGAACGGAACGGTGGAAAGTTGCATGGCAATATATCTCGGAATGGCTATGGAAATGCCATAATAGGCAGGTATGGTGGCTGTTTTGAAGAAGGAGTATGGTGGGTGTATGGTACCGGCGAAAGTTGCACGGTACAAGAGAGGCTAGCAATGGTGGAAGGGTGAAAGGGTGCATATAATCCATGGACTCAACATTAATCAAAAGAACTCATGTACTTATTGCAAAAATTTAGAAGTCATCAAAAACCAAAGCACTACGCGCATGCTCCTAGGGGGATATATTGGTAGGAAAAGACCATCGCTCGTCCCCGACCACCACTCATAAGGAAGACAATCAATAAATAAAATTGTGCTCCAACTTCAGCACAAAGCGGTTCACCATACGTGTATGCTACGGGAATCACAAACTTCAACACAAGTATTCTTTAAATTCATAATCACCCAACTAGCATAACTTTAATATTACTACCTCCATATCTCAAAACCATTATCAAGCATCAAATTGATCATGGCATCCAATTCACTTTCTATGATAGTTTTTATTGTACCCAACTTGGATGCTCATCATTCTAGGACCAACTTTATGATCATAGAAAAAACCATGCTGTTCTAAAAGACTCTCAAAATAATATAAGTGAAGCATGATATACAAGCAATTTCTTCAAAATTAAGACACCACCGTGCTCTAAAAGATATAAGTGAAGCACTAGAGCAAAAACTATCAAGCTCAAAAGATATAAGTGAAGCACATAGAGTATTCTAGCAAATTCTAATCAAATAGGCTTCTCCCAAAAGGTGTGTACAGCAAGGATGATTGTGGTATACTAAAAAGCAAAGACTAATATAATACACGACGCTCCAAGCAAAACACATATCATGTGGTGAATAAAAATATAGCTCCAAGTAAAGTTACCAATGAACAAAGACGAAAGAGGGGATGCCTTCCTGGGGCATCCCCAAGCTTAGGCTTTTGGCTATTCTTGAATATCTTGGGGTGCCTTGGGCATCCCCAAGCTTAGGCTCTTGCCACTCCTTATTCCATAGTCCATAAAAGCTTTACCCAAAACTTGAAAACTTCACAACACAAAACTCAACAGGAAATCTTATAAGCTCCGTTAGTGTAAGAAAACAAAACCACCACATAAGGTACTGCAATGAACTCATTCTTTATTTATTTTGGTGTTAAACCTATTGTATTCCAACTTCCTTATGGTTTATAAACTAATTTACTAGCCATAGATGCATTGAAATAAGCAAACAACACACGAAAAACAGAATCTGTCAAAAACAGAACACTCTGTAGCAATCTGTAACTAACACAAACTTCTGGAACTTTAAAAATCCTACCAAAATAGGAAGTCCTGGAAAATTTGTTTATTGAACAGAAGCAAAAAGAATCAACGCAAAATCACGTTCCTGTGATTTAAAAAAATTATATTCGTGCGTGCAAAGTTTCTGTTTTTCAGCAGAATCAAATCAACTATCATCGTAGGTTATCCTATAGGTTCTACTTGGCACAAACACTAACTAAAAGATAAAAACACATCCAAACATAAGGTAGATGCAAGATTTATTACTAAACAGGAGCAAAAACAAAAAAAACATATAGAAAATTGGGTTGCCTCCCAACTAGCGCTATCGTTTAACACCCCTAGCTAGGCATAAAAGCAAAGATAGGTCTAACAAGTGCCATCTTTGGCACTAAATTCATAAGTAGCACGCATGATAGATTCATAAGGTAATTTGACTTTCTTTCTTGGAAAGTGCTCCATGCCTTTCTTTAAGGGAAATTGGAATCTAATATTCCCTTCCTTCATATCAATAATCGCACCAATCGTTCTAAGGAAAGGTCTACCAAGAATAATAGGGCAAGAAAGATTGCAATCTATATCAAGAACGATAAAATCTACGGGCACCAAATTTCTATCTGCAACAATAAGAACATCATTGATCCTTCCCACTGGCTTTTTAATGGTGGAATCCGCAAGGTGCAATTTTAAAGAGCAATCATCAAGATCATGGAAACCTAGAATATCACATAAAGTTTTCGGAATTGTGGAAACACAAGCACCCAAATCACACAAAGCAAAACACTCATAATCTTTAATTATAATATTTATAGTAGGTTCCCACTCATCATTAAGTTTTCTAGGTATAGAAACTTCCAAATTAAGTTTTTCATCATAATATTGCATCAAGGCATCAACAATATGTTTGGTAAAAGCTTTATTTTGACTATAAGCATGAGGAGAATTAACAACGGATTGCAACAAGGAAATACAACCTTTTAAAGAACAATTATCATAATCAAATTCCTTGAAATCCGAGATAGAAGGTTCAATATTATTAGAAGTTGATGATTCTTCAATCTCACCTTTACCAAATTTAGCATCAAGATCTAAAGATTCCGAATTCTTGGGACGCCTTCTTGGCAAAGTTGATTCATCATCAGTCCCATAATCATCAAAATTCATATTCCAAAACATAGATATAATAGGAGACGCATCAATAAATTTAAGATCCTCATCATTATTTTCACGGAAACTAGAAGAACACGCTTTTATAAAGCTATCTCTTTTAGCACGCAATCTAGCGGTTCTTTCCTTACACTCAACAATGGAAAATTCTCATTACTTTGACGGACTCATTGATATCGTGCTTAGGAGGAGAAGATCTAAGTTTAAGAGAATCAACATCAAGCGAAAGTCTATCAACGTTCCTAGCCAAATCATCAACTTTGAGCAATTTTTCTTCAAGCAAAGCATTAAAATTCTTTTGAGAAATCATAAATTCTTTCACACTATTCTCAAAATCAGAGGGCATCTTATTAAAATTACCATAAGAATTATTGTAGGAATTTCCATAATTATTAGAGGAATTACTAGGGAACGGTCTAGCATTAAAGTTTCCTCTATAAGCATTGTTTCCAAAACTATTCCTACCAACAAAATTCACATCCATAGATTCATTATTATTCTCAATCAAAGAAGACAAAGGCATATCATTGGGATCAAGAGGAGTATTTTTAGTAGCAAACATCTTCATAAGTTCATCCATCTTTCCACTCAAAACATTGATTTCTTCTATAGGACGGACTTTTTTACTAGAAGATCTTTCGGTGTGCCATTGAGAATAATTAGCCATAATATTATCAAGAAGTTTTGTAGCATATCCTAACGTGATTTCAATAAACGTGCCTCCTGCGGCCGAATCTAAGAGATTTCTAGAAGCAAAGTTCAAACCGGCATAAAAGTTTTGTATGATCATCCATAAATTCAAACCATGAGTAGGGAAATTACGAAACATTAATTTCATTCTTTCCCAAGATTGGGCAACATGCTCATGATCAAGTTGTTTAAAATTCATAATACCGTTCCTAAGAGTGATGATCTTAGCGGGAGGAAAATATTTAGAGATAAAAGCATCTTTGCACTTGTTCCAAGAATCAATACTATTTTTAGGCAAAGACGAAAACCAAACTTTAGCACGATCTCTAAGTGAAAGCGGAAATAACTTCAATTTGACAATATTGTTATCTGTATCTTTCTTCTTTTGCATATCACACAAATCAACAAAGTTGTTTAGATGAGTAGCGGCATCTTCACTAGGAAGGCCGGCAAATTGATCTTTCATTACAAGATTCAGCAAAGCAGTATTGATTTCACAAGACTCAACATCATTAAGAGGAGCAATCGGAGTACTAAGGAAATCATTATTATTGGTATTCAAGAAATCACACAATTTGGTATTATCTTGCGCCATGGCAACAAGTAATCCAACACACAAGCAAGCAGAAAAAGGCAAGCGAAAAAGAGAAGAGGAGATTGGGAAAGAGAGGGCGAATAAAACGGCAAGGGTGAAGTGGGGGAGAGGAAAACGAGAGGCAAATGGCAAATAATGTAAATGCAAGGGAGATGGGTTTGTGATGGGTACTTGGTATGTCTTGACTTGAGCGAAGACCTCCCCGGCAACAGCGCCAGAAATTGCACGTTGGCGGGAGGTCGAATCTTGACTTGACTTGGTGGAAGCCTCCCCGGCAACAGCGCCAGAAATCCTTCTTGCTACATCTTGAGCTTGCATTGGTTTTCCTCGAAGAGGAGAGGGTGATGCAGCAAGTGTAGCGTAAGTATTTCCCTCAGTTTAGAGAACCAAGGTATCAATCCAGTAGGAGGCTCCTCAAAAGTCCCACACACCTACATAAACAAACCGAGAACTCGCAACCAACGCAATAAAGGGGTTGTCAATCCCTTCAAGGCCACTTGCGAAAGTGAGATCTAATAAAGATAAGATAAATATATTTTTGGGATTTTATAATATAGATGCAAAAAGTAAAGATGCAAATAAAACTAGATTGGAAGCAAATATGATAAGAGATAGACCCGGGGGCCATAGGTTTCACTTGAGGCTTCTCTCAAGATAGCATAAGTATTACGGTGGGTGAACAAATTACTGTCGAGCAATTGATAGAAAAGCGCATAGTTATGAGATTATCTAGGCATGATCATGTATATAGGCATCACGTCCATAACAAGTAGACCGACTCCTGCCTGCATCTACTACTATTACTCCACACATCGACCGACTCCTGCCTGCATCTAGAGTATTAAGTTCATAAGAACAGAGTAATGCATTAAGCAAGATGACATGATGTAGAGGGATAAACTCAAGCAATATGATATAAACCCCATCTTGTTATCCTCGATGGCAACAATAAAATACGTGCCTTGCAACCCTTTCTGTCACTGGGTAAGGACACCGCAAGATTGAACCCAAAGCTAAGCACTTCTCCCATGGCAAGAAAGACCAATCTAGTAGGCCAAACAAAACTGATAATTCGAAGAGACTTGCAAAGATAACTCAATCATACATAAAAGAATTCAGAGAAGATTCAAATATTATTCATAGATAAACTTGATCATAAACCCACAATTCATCGGATCTCGACAAACACACCACAAAAAGAGTTTACACCGAATAGATCTCCACAAGAGAGGGGAAGAACATTGTATTGAGATCCAAAAAGAGAGAAGAAGCCATCTAGCTAATAACTATGGAACCGTAGGTCTGTGGTAAACTACTCACAACTCATCGGAGGGGCAAGGATGTTGATGTACAAGCCCTCCATGGTTGATTCCCCCTCCGGCAGAGTGCCGACGAAGGCTCCAAGATGGGATCTCGTGGATACAGAAGGTTACGGTGGTGGAAATTGTGTTTCGTGGTGCCCCTGGATGTTTTCGGGGTACGTAGGTATATGTAGGAGGAAGAAGTACGTCGGTGGCCGCCCGAGGGGCCCACGAGACAGGGGGGCGCGCCCTACAAGGGGGCGTGGCCCCCTATATCATGGAGCCCTCGGCTGCTTCTTGACTTGTACTCCAAGCTCTCTGGATCATGTTCGTTCCAAAAATCACGCTCCCGAAGGTTTCATTCCGTTTGGACTCCGTTTGATATTCCTTTTCTTCGAAATACTGAAATAGGCAAAAAAACAGCAATATGGGCTGGGCCTCCGGTTAGTAGGTTAGTCCCAAAAATGATATAAATGTGTAAAATAAAGCCCATAGACATCCAAAAGGGGTAATATAATAGCATGGAACAATCAAAAATTATAGATACGTTGGAGATGTATCAGTCCACGGGACTCATTGAGGAGACGTGTAACATGGAGTTTGACGAGAATAACGGCTCCCAAGTGGAGCAGAGTGGTACTTATGATGTAGGTGATGAAATTCCTCCCCAAGCCATAATAAGAATGGGTGTTGGTCATATCCTACCCATTGAGGAACCCCTTGTGGCCGAAGGAGAAGGACAATGCTCCACTCAAGTGGAGCCATCACCGACCCAAGACCCACACGCTTCTGAAGAACAAAGTGAAGGCCCTCAACCAAGTGAACAAGATCAACCTCAAGATGGTGGTGAGCCACCAAGTGATGCCCAAGGTCGAGTTCTCCCCTCCGAGCAAGTTCAAGATCAAGAGCAACCTCAAGATCAAGAACAAGCTCAAGACGGTGCTCAAGGTGATCAACTTTCCACTCCTCTTCTCACACCTGAGGAGGAATTGGAGCGTCGTGCCGCTAAGATTTCATCCAGGCTCACAACCAATGGTAATCTCATGAAGAATGTGCTTGGAAGCATAAGAAAGGGGGTAAGCACTCGTAGACAATTAGCAAACTATTGTGAACATCACGCGTTTGTTTCTTGTGTCGAACCCCAAAAGGTCTATGAGGCGCTCGAGGATCCGGATTGGCTCAATTCTATGCATGAAGAACTCAACAACTTCGAGCACAACCAGGTATGGAGATTGGTGCCAAGGCCAACGGGGAATCATAATGTCATTGGAACCAAGTGGATATTCAATAACAAGCAAGATCTTGTGGGATCATTGTTCGCAACAAGGCTCATTTGGTGGCACGAGGCTACTCCCAAGTCGAGGGTATTGACTACGGTGAAACCTTTGCTCCCGTTGCTCGCCTTTGTTAATTGCTTATGCTTCTCATCATAACTTCAAGTTGCAACAAATGGATGTGAAGAGTGCTTTTCTTAATGGTCCTATTAATGAGTTGGTGTATGGCAAACAACCCCTGGGGTTCGAGGATCCCTATTTCCCTAATCATGTGTACCAACTCGACAAGGCACTCTATGGCCTTAAACAAGCCCCACGTGCATGGTATGAGCATCTTACCGAGTTGTTGCAAGATCACGGGTTTGAAATTGGGAAAATCAACCCCACTCTTTTTACTAAGAAGGTCAAAGGGGAGTTGTTTGTATGCCAACTATATGTTGATGATATTATCTTTGGTTTCCCTAACAAAGCTTTCAATGAGGAATTTGCCGCTCTCATGACCTCAAAGTTCAAGATGTCTATGATGGGAGAGTTGAAGTTCTTTGAAATCAAGCAAAGAAGAGAAGGAACATTCATCAACCAAGCCAAATACACTCAAGACATGCTCAAGAGACTCAAGCTAAGTGATTGTCAAGCCGACTTCCATTCCAATTCCCATCAAATGCCAACTTGACATAGATCCCAATGGTAAAGCAGCGGATCAAAAGGTATATCACTCCATGATTGGCTCCTTGCTTTACCTTTGTGCATCTAGACCCGATATCATGTTGAGTGTGGGAATTTGTGCATGGTTTCAAGCCGCACCTAAGGAAAGCCACTTTATGGCAGTCAAGCAAATCTTTCGATATTTGGCTCATACCCCAAACTTTGGCTTATGGTACCCAAGAGGAGCCAACTTGATCTTTTGGGCTATTCAGACTCAGATTGGGCGGGAGACAAAGTGGATAGGAAGTCCACCTCTGGAGGGTGCCAATTTCTTGGTTGCTCTTTGGTGAGTTGGTCTTCCAAGAAGCAAAGTTGTGTGTCTCTCTCGCTCACCGAAGCAGAGTATGTGGCTGCCGGGAGTTGTTGTGCTTAACTTCTATGGATGAGGCAAACTTTGAAGGATTATAGTGTCACTTGTGACGAAGTGCCTCTTTGGTGTGACAATGAAAGTGTCATCAAGATCTCTCTCAACCCGGTGCAACACTTCAAGACAAAGCATATTGAGATTCGGTATCACTTCATTCAGGATCACATTAGGCGAGGGGAGATCAAGTTCAAGTATGTCAACACTCATGATAACCTTGCAGATATTTCCACGAAGCCCTTGGATGAAGCAAGATTTCGCAAGTTAAGGCATGAGCTAAATATCATTGGTTCGAGCAATGTAGCTTGAACCCTTGCACACCCCACCATACTCAACTTGATATCTTGTTTAGGTGTAGGCATGGACATAGGGGGAGTGTTGTTCTCTCAATGAACTGTCCCTCCCCCCATTATGCATAAATTGATTAACTCTTTCACATTAGCCATTTTTGATGGTACTTGTGCTTTAAAGACGAGTTTTGGTCGTGGGCCCAAGGATAACTCTTCGCGATGCCATACCAATTGACTCATACATAGGTGGCTCCGGCCACCGCCCTCTCTTCTTGAGAGTTTTGTTTCGTGTTTGGTCTTTGTTGTCTTTTGCCTTCTTTTGAGTCGTGTTTGTGTTTGTGTTGGCTCGTGTGCTAGCTCTTTGGCATGTCTATTTGCATGAAGGTTGCATTGCAAAGGCTGTTTTTCTCTCTTGTTTGTGAAACTTGCATTTTATTGGGTCTACGGTACTACCGTGGCTCGCCACGGTACTACCGCAGGAGCTGTGCACGGTACTACCGCAACCAGCACGACAGTAATTTTTTACTGCCACTGGACGAGCGGTACCACCGCCCAGCGTGCGATACTTCCGCCCGGGCGGTACTACCGCAATGACCCATGGTACTACCGCATAGTCGTGAGCGCGTGGGGGTTAAGAGCGGGCAAGGGGAGTTCTAACTCCCACATACCCATTCAACTCCTTTTCCCGACATCGTCTCTCTCTCTCTCTCTCTCTCTCTCTCTCTCTCTTGCCCAAGAACGGCATCGGAGCACCTCGCCGGATCTCCGTCTCCGGCCGCTCTCCTCGCATTTCGACCGGTGGGATCGTTCCCCACCTCGACCTCTTGCCATGGACCAAGGTTTCTTCCCAAATCCCTCACTCTTTGATTTGTTGTTTTGTCTCTAGGATTTTGGGGAAATGCATGTTGTTCTTGAGATTTTAGGCCAATGCAAGACTAGGATGGAGGAGAGTAGTAGTGCTGTAGAGATGCTATTTGGTATGTTGCCACACAGAATTTTTGATAAACCATAGTACCGCTCCGCTGTTGCGACTGTGCCCAGATCTGATTCACTATGGATCTGACCCCGAGCGGTACTACTACACCTCCCGTGCGGTACTACCGCTCTGGCCGTTGTCGCCTCCTACGGTACTACCGCTCCTTAGGAGCGGTATTACTGCACGTTGCACGGTACTACCGTGCCATCCTGGCGCGGTACTACCACGGCTGGAGCAGTAGTAAAATTTTAGTTCCGCACAATGGTGCGGTACTACTGTTGCAGTCGAACCTTCCCTGTGGCAACTACCCAATGTTATTTCTACTTGTTTCATTTCTTTTGTTGTGGTCTTTGCATTGATCCTTCTCGTTTCTCTTGCGTGTTCTTGTGTTGTGTGTCATAGGTGGTGGCTCCGGTTCCAATGTCCGTCGGTCGAATCCTGTCCGCGACACGGGCTCGAAGCGCCTGCGCAACCAAGATGAAGCTCCAGAGGGCTCCAATGCCCCCCAACATAGAACCAAGACCACCGCTACCAAGATCAAGGAGCCAACAATGGGCGTGCATGAGATACCACTGGCTGAGTTTGTCACTCAAAGGAAGATCAACCCCTATGTGAATCCCCGTGCAAACTTCAGAGGGAATGATTTGTTCTGGACCAAAGAGCAGGATCTTATCTATCTGGATGTGATCAAGGCCAAGCAGAACATCTACGTTGACGTGCACTGGATTGACATCAATCATATGAGGCAGGATAAGCACCGTTACTATTTTGGTGAGGCTTTGGACCTGGTGGAGCAATTTGGCATTGAGCACTTGCTTACTTTTCACCTGGACTTTGACCCGGCGATTGTGGTCCAGTTCTTTGCTTCGGTCCACTTCCATACTAATGAGGAAAGGACCATGACCTGGATGACCAATGGACAACAGATGACTACTAAGTGGAAGGACTTCATGGATTTGCTTCAGGTTCCTGATGAGGGGCTCAACATGCCCATTGGCGTTCGCCCTCATGCCAACCCCGAGTCAGCCAACAAGCTTCAGCCCTTCTTTGTTGAGAAGACGCTTCCTAGTAAAAAGAAGGCATGGGTGCTGAACTCTTTCCTGGACATCATGCATCGGATCTTTCGCAACTCCCTCTTTCCACGCATTAGTGACAAGGATAAGGTTCATGCCTATCTCGTGGATATGATGCTCATTTGTGAGGAGGCGCGTCATTCTCAGATGCAACCACTTCATGTCTCACATATCATGTGGTGTGAGCTATAGTTTGCTGTGTTCAACCGTAAGGTCCCCATCTATGGACCTTACATGTTTCTCTTGATCACAAAGACTTGGGAGAAGCTCTATCTCGATGATGAGTTTATTGCCCCTGACAGGATTCGTCATGAGCCCATCAAGCTCCGCATCAAGAGCCAATGGGATAACACCACTACCCGTGCTGAGGCAGAGGCTGCTCAGATGGATGTGGATGAGGATGAGATCGAGGAGGAGGAAGCGTATGAGGGCAGCTCTGATGGATACACTCCTCCCTCTACTAAGCCCACTTGGGCTAAGAAGCTGAAGAACAAGATGAAGGCTCTGTTCTGCATGCAGGCCAAGGGGTAGTACAGGTCACATGTTGCTTCCAAGGAGAGGCGCCAGCGCGATAAGAAGATCTTGAGGACCTTTGGCGATATTGTGGAGAGTGGGTTAGAGGTGAACATCACTCCGGAGGCTGACTGGATAGCCAAGCACGGTTACTAGTGAACTGAGTCAGAGGAGGAGCCCATTCCCGCTGCTGAGACCGATGAGGAGCATGAGGAGTGATCACTGCAGTTTGAGCTACCACCTGTGTCGTAGGTGTCCTCTCTGCCTTTTTGGTGTCTCGATGCCAAAGGGGGAGAGAGTGTAGGATTTGCAAGTCTTGTGTCGTGTTGTTTCGCTCTGTCGCTTTGCTTTTGTTCTATTGAACCTCGTTTGCTTTGGTTTGGTTTGTGCTCGTAAGACCTAGTTCTCTAACATATGGTGTAAGACATATGCTCTCTAGCGTATTTTATTGTCTTTAATGCTTAGTAGCTTGTGAGCCTATGCTATCTTGTGCCCATTGTCATTATGCTCATAATTATTATCTTGCCTACTTGTTTAGTGTTAGTTGTATTGTTGTAAGAGATGCCTTGTCTATAAAATATAGGGGGAGTGTTGATCCTAGTATGTGTGTCATGCAGTCCAAAGCACTTCTCTAGAGTGCACACATCTAGGGAGAGACCGTCTATATTTTATAGATGGTGGGTTTGCCTTTGTTTCATTTTATATCCCTATGTGCAAATCCCGTATTGTCATCAATCCACCAAAAAGGGGGAGATTGTAAGGGCATATTTATCCCTTAGTAGTTTTGGTGATTGATGACAATGCTTTTGTGGACTAATCGTGTGCATTGAGCATTCCAGATATATCATGTCTAAACACAAGATGATTTTGTGCCCCTCAAAGACTATTGAAGATGGCGTTTCTCTACGTTTCTTTTCGGTGGATTTGAGTCGTAGGAAAGCCGTACTATTAAGAGGAGGTCCGCGTTGGAAAGGTTTGGGTGGAATCATCACGTACACATCTGTTCCTTTCTGCACCTCCTTTCCTTTGGCTTTTTGGAGCATCCTCTGCCTCTCCATGTCTCTGCAAAATGAAGGACTCCCAGTGTTGCTGAACTGAGGCAGGCGGTAGTACTACTCTTTGGAATGGTACTACCGCAGGCCCTTGTGGTAGTACCGCCCACAAGCGCGGTAGTACCGCTACTTGGGAGCGGTAGTACCATGGCCTCAGGCCAGGCGCAGCTGCTCGAGCGGTAGTAGGGGCCGATGTAATTTTTTACATCCGCGCCCTACGCGGTAGTACCGCTCCACGGGGGCGGTAGTACCATGGGCTTTGGCCAGGCACAGCAGCATGGGAGGAAGTAGGGGTGGATGTAATTTTTTACATCCGCGCCCTACACGGTAGTACCTCTCCAGGCTTGCGGTAGTACCGTGTTGGATTTTTGCATAGATCAAAACTCAGCGGAAGTAGTCATGGATGTATTTTTATATGTCCGTGCCTTCGCAGCCTAGACTATTCCTGCCTTGCGGTAGTACCGCAAGGGGGTGCGGTAGCACCACGCCAGCGGTTCTACCACTCCCTACCGCTCCCTGCCTTAGCGCATCAGGACTGGTCTTAGCCCCTGCCGTGCCAGCGGTAGTACCACAAGCTCTTGCGGTAGTACCGCTTGTATGATGCGGTAGTACCGCGTGTTGCAGGCTGAGTTGGTGGATAATGGTTGGATTTGTCCTTTGACTATAAAAGGGGAGTCTTCTTCTCTGAGTTAACCACCTCTTCCACCTCTAAGCCCCATTGATGCTCTAAGCTCCATTTTCGCATGATCTCTCTCCCTAGCCAATCAAACTTGTTGATTCTCTAGGGATTGGTTGAGAAGGCCTCGATCTACACTTCCACCAAGAGAAATTTGATTCCCCCCACTAATCCCTTGCGGATCCTGTTACTCTTGGGTGTTTGAGCACCCTAGACGGTTGAGGTCACCACAGAGCCATAGTCCATTGTGGTGAAGCTTCGCGGTGTTGTTGGGAGCCTCCAATTCAGTTGTGGAGATTGCCCCAACCTTGTTTGTAAAGGTTCAGTCGCCGCCTCCAAGGGCACTGTCAGTGTCAAAACCGGCGGATCTCGGGTAGGGGGTCCCAAACTGTGCGTCTAGGTGGATGGTAACAGGAGACAAGGGACACGATGTTTTTACCTAGGTTCGGGCCCTCTAGATGGAGGTAAAACTCTACTCCTGCTTGATTGATATTGATGATATGGGTAGTACAAGACTGGATCTACCACGAGATCAAGGAGGCTAAACCCTAGAAGCTAGCCTATGGTATGATTGTTGTTATGATTGTTGTCCTACGGACTAAAACCCTCCGGTTTATATAGACACCGGAGAAGGCTAGGGTTACACAGAGTCGGTTACAATGGTAGGAGATCTACATATCCGTATTGCCAAGCTTGCCTTCCACGCCAAGGAAAGTCTCATCCGGACACGGGACGAAGTCTTCAATCTTGTATCTTCATAGTCTTGGAGTCCGGCCGATGATGATAGTTTGGCTATCCGGACACCCCCTAGTCCAGGACTCCCTCAGTAGCCCCTGAACCAGGCTTCAATGACGACGAGACCGGCGCGCATATTGTCTTCGGCATTGCAAGGCGGGTTCCTCCTCCGAATAATTCATAGAAGATTGTGAACACCAGGATAGTGTCCGGCTCTGCAAAATAAATTCCACGTACCACCATAGAGAGAATAATATTCACACAAGTTCAATCTGCTGACGTGTTTTGTGGCGTGGCGTCACACCACTACCAAGCTCTTACTTGAATCATTTTTATTATACCACCTCAGCGTGTTTAGCGAAGCGGTTTCCTTGGCACGTCTTGTCGAAGCAGAGATCGTGTTCCCCTTATTCCGGGATTCCCATCAATACGGACGTGGGTAACCCAACAACGTCATTGATTGTGGCGCTTGGGAGATAAGCGAGTTTTACCAGGCCGGTGGGGACGTATAGCTTCGTCCGCCCATATATAAGGGGATAAGGATCCACCTCTTTTACTTACGCCTTCTTCCCCCTTTGCTTATCCATCTCCGCGCACTCGAGCTCCAGCGCCCAAGTCCGCACATCTCACCTCAACCTTCTCCAGCCATGTCTGGAGCGGGAGGCAAGTGGATGGCCTCCTTCGTTACGGAGGGGCACATCGAGAAGCTGCGCGACGCCGGATACCTATCCAGCGACATCGCGCACCGGCTGCCCGACGAGGGGCAGCTCATCCCCACCCCCAGGCCCCATGAGAGGGTTGTATTCCTTCCCCACTTCCTCCACGGACTGGGCTTCCCACTCCACCCCTTCGTCCGGGGGCTCATGTACTACTACGGCCTGGATTTCCACGATCTGGCTCCAAATTTCATCCTCAATATCTCGGCGTTTATCGTCATGTGCGAGGTCTTCCTCTGCATCTAGCCCCACTTCGGCTAGTGGCTAAAGACATTCAACGTCAAGCCGAAGGTTGTGAAGGGCAGCCAAGCGGAGTGCGGAGGCGCCATGGTGGGCAAGATGCCCAACGTCACTTGGCTTGAGGGTGCCTTCGTGGAATCCATCAAAGGGTGGCAATCGGGGTGGTTCTACATCACCGAGCCGCGTGACCCTAAATGGGCAGCGGCCCCCGAATTCAGATCTGGCATCCCCATGCAGCTCACCTCCTGGAAAGAGAAGGGCTTGCTATGGGGTAGTTCGGAGGAGCTGACCGGACTCCAGTCCTGTCTCAAGACCCTGGTGAACAAGAAGCTTAAGCTTGTCAACGTGATCCAGGTCATGCTCGTCCGCCGGATTCTCCCTGCCAGCAACGGGCGTTCAATTTGTGGGAGTTTGATCCGGCACAGCACCGGACCTTGAGAGGGCTCTTCTACACGACGTACGAAGCTGCCTAGAGGGTGTTGTTCAAGGGCGGCGAAGCCCCCACATCCGCAACTGAAGATCGCGGATTCAGCACGCATCGCCCGGCCGGCGAGGTAAGCTATGTTATCCTTTATGGGACACTCATTTCTTTCATAGTTTGACTCTATGTGGGATCTAAACTCCCAATACCTTTAATAGGACTGGCAGAAGACGTTCGGACAGGTTAACTGTCCAGCTCCCCTTCCAGAAGACCCAGCGGACGCCCGTTTGACATGGCTGCTGGTCCCGGCACTTTACGTAGTGCCGGAGAAGAAGGCCAATAAGAAGGCCACGGGAACCCGAAGGAGTTGCCGGCGTCAGGTGATATCGGACTCATCGTCCGATGACTCCGAGGCGGACTCCTCCCACGAAGACGAGGAGGAGAAGAGAGAGGCCTCTCCCCCAGCGGGGGGAGAGAAGAAGAGGAAGGCCTCCCCAATGAGGGAGGCCGAAGGGTCCAAGAAGGGAAGGACCCTTCCCCCGGACTGCTCCGCCAACATTGGCGACGGCAACGAGGAGTGGCCCTCAAGGGATCCCGGGAAGGGACCCTCCAGGAGGAGGAGGCCCCGGAGGTGCCACAAGGCGACCTCTCGGACTCTGCACCGGACTCCGCACCGGAACCTACAGTGGTTTCGGAGTACGACGAGCGGCCCCTTCGTAAGAAGGGCAAGATTGTGAGACCGGCGGCCTCTGTCCAACCGGAGGCGCCGGATAACTTGCTGGAGGCGCTCAACGGTGCTTCCATCGAAGAAGAACACCGCACTGTCATGAGTGCGGTGATTCAGAAGGTTCAGCTTGCCAAGAGCGGGCTGACCGAAGCTTGCAGCAGCCTTCTAACAGGCTTTGAGGTAAGAATTTTAAGATATGTAATATAATACCGCATAGATAGTAGCCCCTGATGCTCGGTTCGGTGTTCGGAAAGAAAAGCCAGACTGAGGATCTAAAAAGATATACGTAGGAGTTCTAAAAAATATGTCAATATGGGATTGCAGGCTGCGCTGCTGCGCTGCTGACCTCTGCCGCACTGACTGCGGAGGTCAATGCTTTGAAGCAGAGCCTCGAGCGGTCCGAGAGCGAGCTCGGCCATGCCAAGAAGCAGCTCGAGGACAAGGAAGGTGAGTAACACCATATTAAATTTGTACCTTACAGAAAAGGATTTGGTTGCAAGAGAAATAACAAGGATAACGTGGGTACTACAGGGGCCACAAACGAGGTGTCCGCGGCCGAACGTAATGCGGCCGCGGAAGGAGCCAAGCGAGAGAAGCAGGAGGCGCGGGTGGCGGCGGTACAGCAAGAGCTCCAGGCTCTCGTGGAAAAGCACGAGAGTTTGGAGCATGACTCGAAGACTCGAGAGTCCGAGCTTGCGTCGGTCTTGAGAGTGCCAAAGCCGCTAAGGCTGAAGCCCACAAGGCCCTCCGGGAAATCGAGGATTTGAAGAAAATAGCGGCGGGTAAGGCATTTTTCATGCAAAGCAAGCATGTGAATGTGAATTACCTATTACTTACCCGAATTCGGAGCTCTCCAGGAGCGTTCGCAGATCTGCCCCGCAGCGTGTCCGACACTGCCGCTTTCTACCGGGCCGAGGAGGGGAGCTCGATGGAGAAGGTCTTCTGGTCTCAGTATGCTGAGGCCGGACATCCGGTGCCCCCTAGCGACCAGCTGAAGCAGCTGGTCGAGCTCCACAAGGCGGCCGAATAGGCCATGAAGGGCCTCATAGTTCGGCTGTGGCCCAAGGAGGCCATGCCTGGGAGCTACTTCGGCCTGGTGCGGCGGCTGGTGGATGCGTGTCCCTGGGTTGAAGTCGTCGAGCAATCCGCCTGCATTGAAGGTGCCCGTCGGGCCCTTGCCCGTGCAAAGGTGCACTGGGGCAGGATGGACGCTGAGAATCTTGTGACGGACGCGCCACCGGCGGGCAAGGAGTATCGCACGCCCGAAATGTATTGTAAGAGTGTCCTGAAGGGTGCCCGCATGATTGCAGGTGAGTGCTCCAAAGATGTAATATTTGAGTAGACTCGCATTTTGTTATCCTGTGCGCCGAAAACTTTGTTCATATGCGCTAAGCAACGCTTGTTAATTTAAAATATTACCTTCTGTGCGGCCGTTTATCAAATCTGAGAGATGGCAAGTCGTCGGCTTCAGCCCCCATGCCACTAGTGCTGGGGTGTTCGGGATAAACTTGAGCGCTCTTGTTCCCATTTTTGGGTCCATCTAGGGAGGAGCGCAACACAACGAACGAGGCAACCAGACTTATAATGCTTGAACACTCTCACTTAGCCATAGAATTCTATAATTTTAAATTTCGGCAAAGCCCCTAGTGTTCGGAAGACCGAGTTCGGGGTGCTATCCATGCCTGGGCCGGACAAAGCCGGTTCCTTGCTCTAAGCGGCATAAGTCTTTAGGGACTCGGAAAAACCTGTCGAACAGCGACCAGCTCTCGCCGTATCATGACGGTCAGTTTTAGCTTTCTCCACTGAGGCGCTCGCCCAGCTCAACCGGGGCGCAATTGCAGTGGTTCTCCCAGTGCTACCTTAGCCGATACAACGGAACGTAAGGTACCAAAACATGGGAGCCGGGCAAACCCAACTATTGACCCAAGACATGGTTCGGAGCCGATGCATATAATGCTATAAGTTCGGGGTGCCGCACTTGTGAAAGTGTTCAGACTTATCACACCATAATGTGGGGAACTTAAGCCCCTGGTGTATTTAGCCGTACCAGAGTGTACAGATGCAACATGTCATAAATGAACATATGTATAAGAAAGAAATGCAATTATAAGCAAAAAGCGATGCATTGTTTATTCCAAAAATACTGCCATGAATGCAGAACGATACAAATAGTGCGGTAAGCAAGGGATGGGACTATTAAACATGTCCCCCTCCATGGGTAGGCTGCGGAATGGTGTATAAAACAGATTTAATGCTCGTAATGGAGACCACCTGAGTGTTCGTCGTAGCCTTTCTCCTTCCCTGGCTGTTGCATCGTGAGTTCGGCAGGTCTACTGCCGGACAGGCCCTCTAGTAAGTGAAGTAGGCGGGGGTTTCCGAGGAATCCAAATAACCTCTGGTTTTTTTCAGCCTGTGGATAAGAAAAAAAAAGAAAAAGGATGACACACTTGGGAGCCCCTGGTGTGGTTGAGCCGCACTCTGGGCCTGTTGTGGTCGTGCCCCTCCCCCTATGCCCATGGTATCTCCAGAGCGTAATGATGTACGCGAAGGACCAGTCTTGCAATTTTGTGAGGGCTGGGGTTGGGGCCGCATTGCTACGCGTGCTCGGAACGTGCCAGGTGGTCTTGTTGTAAGTTACTCCGGGCGCGTTTGGCCGTGCCCGGTCGCTTAACGGCCGGACTCGAAAATTGCCTTAAGAGGCTGCTCTATACTTCTGCCGCGAGAGCCGCTGTGTGTTCCTCTGTTCGGAGGGAGCGTTCAGTGTTTCCATTGACCGTAATGACTCCTCGAGGGCCTGGCATCTTGAGCTTGAGGTATGCGTAGTGCGGCACCGCGTTGAACTTTGCGAATGCGGTTCGTCCGAGCAGAGCATGGTAGCCGCTGTGGAACGGGACTATATTGAAGATTAACTCCTCGCTTCGGAAGTTATCCGGGGATCCGAAGACCACTTCCAGTGTAACTGAGCCTGTACAATTGGCCTCTACACCTGGTATGACGCCTTTGAAGGTCGTCTTTGTGGGCTTAATCCTTGAGGGGTCTATGCCCATCTTGCGCACTGTATCCTGATAAAGCAGGTTCAGGGTGCTGCCGCCGTCCATCAGGACTCTAGTGAGGTGAAATCCATCGACGATTGGGTCTAAAACCAATGCGGCGAATCCACTGTGGCGGATACTAGTGGGGTGGTCCCTTCGATCAAAAGTGATCAGGCAGGAGGACCGTGGGCTGAACTTCGGGGCGACTGGCTCCATCGCATATACGTCCCTGAGTGCACGCTTCCGCTCCCTCTTGGGTATGTGAGTTGCGTATATCATGTTCACCGTCCGCACTTGTGGGGGGAAACCCTTCTGTCCTCTATTGTTCGGCAGCCGGGTCTCTTCCTCATCATCGCTATGCAGCCCCTTGTCATTGTTTTCGGCAATTAACTTGCCTGCCTGCTTGAATACCCAACAATCCCTGTTGGTGTGATTAGCTAGTTTTTCGGGGGTGCCATGTATCTGGCAAGAGCGGTCGAGTATTCGGTCCAAATTGGACGGACCCGGAGTAGTTCTTTTGAATGGCTTTTTCCGCTGACCGTATTTAGAGCCTCTGAATCCGGCGTTGACTGCCGTATCCTCAGTGTTATCACCATTAACGCGGCGTTTGTTTTTGTAGCAACGCGACCTGCCATTGCGGTCCTTGGTATCCGGACTGCCAGAAGTTTTGCTGAGGTTGTTACTGCGGGCTAGCCAGCTGTCCTCTCCCGCGCAGAAGCGGGTCATAAGTGATGTGAGGGCTGCCATGGATTTCGGCCTTTCCTGTCCTCGGTGCCGGGCAAGCCACTCGTCGCGGATGTTATGTTCGAAGGCTGCGAGGGCCTCTGCATCCGGATAGTCGATGATTTGATTTTTCTTTGTTAAGAACCGTGTCCAGAACTATCTGGCCGATTCGTCTGGCTGCTGAATTATGTGGCTTAGGTCATCAGCGTCTGGTGGTCGCACATATGTGCCCTGGAAGTTGTCAAGGAATGCGGCTTCCAGGTCTTCCCAACACCCAATTGATTCTGCTGGCAAGCTGTTAAGACAATGCCGAGCTGGTCCTTTAAGCTTGAGTGGGAGATATTTGATGGCGTGAAGATCGTCACTGCGGGCCATGTGGATATGAAGGAGATAGTCTTCGATCCAAACCGCGGGGTCTGTTGTGCCATCGTAGGATTCAATGTTCACGGGTTTAAACCCTTCGGGGATTTGACGATCCATTACTTCATCTGTGAAGGATAGTGGGTGTGTGGCGCCTCTATATTGGGCTATATCACGACGTAGCTCCAACGAGCTTTGTCTACTGTGTTCGGCCCGGCCGGAGTTGCCGTATCCGGCGCGACGGTCGTCGTCGCGCATCGTGGGGCGCCCGCGCGATCCGTAGATCGATCTTGATTGTCTTGCCTTATCCTCCAATATGTCTCGTAAGTCCGGCGCATTCCCCCGTGGCTTCATACTTTTCGAGCGGTGCCGGGGTACGGTTCTAATGGAGGGCCTAAAGGCCTCTCTGTCGCGGCCACGAGGTGGTCGGTCAGCCGTATTGCGCTCTGGTGATGCAGGTTTATATGCCTCCTCCTCTAATCAGGGGAGCAACTTGCGTTCGGGGTAGCTTTTGGAGGGGCGTTCGAGTTCATACTCTTCGGCCGTAAGGACTTCAGTCCATCTGTCGGCTAGCAGGTCTTGATCAGCTCTAAGCTGTTGCTGCTCTTTCTTTAGGCTGTTCGCCGTGGCCATTAGCCTGCATTTGAAACGCTCTTGTTCGACGGGATCCTCGGGCACGACAAATTCGTCGTCATTGAGGCTTGCCTCATCTCCGGAGGGAGGCATGTAATTATCATCCTCTACCTCTTCGTCTGCCGCTCTCTCATGAGGGCTGGCTTCTCCGTCCTCCTGTGCTGAATCTTGCTGGAGGGGGTTCTCTTTGGCACTCTCTGGGGTGTTGTTATCTCCAGTGCCAGAATCTCCATTCTTGCTGTGGCGGGATTTAGAGCGGCGCCGCTGACGCTGGCGCTTGGGCTGTTTCTTGGAGGAGTCTTCCTCCGCTTTTTCCTCGCCATTTCCATCCTTTGGGATGTCCACCATATATATGTCGTATGACGAGGTGGTCTTCCAGTGCCTCGTAGGCGCTGGTTCTTGATCGTCTCCGGCATCGTCGTCCATACCATCGATGTCTTCGGAGTCGTAGTCTAGCATGTCGGTTAGTTCGTCGACAGTGGCTACAAAGTGGGTGGTGGGTGGGCTTTGAATTTCTTTGTCGTCCGCATCCCAACCATCCTGACCGCAATTCGGCCAGGGCTCTCCTGATAGAGAGAGATACTTTAGTGAATTCAGGATGTCGCCAAAAGGTGAGTGTTGAAAGATGTCCGCGGCGGTGAACTCCATGATCAGCGCCCAATCGGATTCGATTGGAGGGGGCACAGGAGGTTCGGAGTCCGGCGAGGAGTCCGGCACCTCGGAGTCACGAGCGTCGCAAGGGACAAGGTCAGTATTCGGCTCCATCACCGTAGAGGTTGCAGCCCCCGAGGCGGTGTCTAGCCACCCATCCTCGATCTACGCGGTCGGCTCCGAATTAAGGGTCGGAGCGGACTCATGTGCGGCCTGCAGGGTACTGTCCGGCAGCAAAGCTAAATCATGCACATCGAGACAGTGTGGCACGCTCGGCTGTGGCTCGAATCCATCGAAGATCAAGTCTCCGCGGATGTCAGCCGTGAAGTTTAAACTTCCAAATCTGACCTGATGGCCAGGGGCGTAGCTTTCGATCTGCTCCAGATGGCCAAGCAAATTGGCCTGCAGTGCGAAGCCGCCGAATACGAAGATCTGTCCGGGGAGAAAAGTCTCACCCTGGATTGCGTCGTTGTTGATGATAGAAGGAGCCATCAAGCCTATCGGTGACGACACAGAGGAACTCTCAATGAAAACACCAATGTCGGTTCAAAACCGGTGGATCTCGGGTAGGGGGTCCCGAACTGTGCGTCTAGGCGGATGGTAACAGGAGACAAGGGACACGATGTTTTTACCCAGGTTCGGGCCCTCTCGTTGGAGGTAAAACCCTACTCCTGCTTGATTGATATTGATGATATGGGTAGTACAAGAGTGGATCTACCACGAGATCAAGGAGGCTAAACCCTAGAAGCTAGCCTATGGTATGATTGTTGTTATGATTGTTGTCCTACAGACTAAAACCCTCCGGTTTATATAGACACCGGAGAGGGCTAGGGTTACACAGAGTCGGTTACAATGGTAGGAGATCTACATATCCGTATTGCCAAGCTGGCCTTCCATGCCAAGGAAAGTCCCATCCGGACACGGGACGAAGTCTTCAATCTTGTATCATCATAGTCTTGGAGTCCGGCCGATGATGATAGTTCGGCTATCCGGACACCCCCTAGTCCAGGACTCCCTCAGGCACCAATAGTGGAATCACGACATCTTGCATTGTGTGAGGGTGTGAGGAGAATACGGTGTCCCTAGTGGCTTCTTGGGGAGCATTGTGCCTCCACACCGCTCCAACGGAGACGTACTTACCCTCAAAAGGAAGGAACTTCGGTAACACATCCTTGTCTCCACCGGTTCCACTTTTGGTTATCTCTCACCTTTACCTGTGCTAGCTTTATTGTGTTATATCATTTGCTTGCTTGTGTGCTTATTGTTGTTGCATCATATAGGTTGTTCACCTAGTTGCATATCTAGACAACATACTTTGATGCAAACTTTAATTTGGTAAAGAAAAGCTAAAAATTGTTAGTTGCCTATTCACCCCCCTCTAGTCAACTATATCGATCCTTTCACTATTCATATCTGTAAGTGCATCTAGTGCCACCCCTAGTTGGTTTTGGAGTATTGACGACAAACCTGGTTGAGGGACTATTGTGTTTGTGAGAATTGCAGGATAACACAGGTAGTAGTCCCTCATTGATTCGGCTTACCTACCAGAGATGACCCCTAAAAATGTGTGAAGACATTGAAGACAATGGTGGTCTGTGAAGCTAGTCGCGTTGAAGACTATGACATGAGAAGACATCGCATGAAGACTATGGAGCGCGAAGACTTAGTTGTTTCATTGTTTCCATTTCCTCTTTGTTGAGTCATAGGAACCACCGCACTGTTAAGTGGGATCCAAGTGAACAAAGTCAGAGTGATTAATCTGATGCTCAACCAAATCCTATGTCTTAGAGCAAAGACAATGAGAGGAAATCTTATCCAGAGTCGGATGAGTCAGCTTTACTTGTAGCCCAAGTCAAGCTGCCGCATGTGTTTGAAATCTGACCGTTGGGACATGTGTCATTTCCTTAGTGACCCAGGGTCATTTCGGACAAATCAGGTCGGGTTGCCCAGTGGCTATAAATAGCCCACCCCCTACACCATAAACTGGTGGCTGCTCAGAGTTAGTACACGGATTTTGTCGTTTGAGAACAACCCACCTCCGAAGCACTAGAGAGATAATCCTTGCGAGGACAAATCCCAAACCACCCAGAGCCCAAAGAGTGTTTGGCATCACTGAAGTCTTTCTGTCTGCATGATCTGAAGACTTGTTACACTTGAGGACTGTGAATCCTCCAGCCGGTTAGGCGTCGCGTTCTGAGCATCCAAGAGTCATTGTGGATTGCCGGTGAACGAAGTCTGTGAAGGTTTGGAAGTCTACCTTGAAGACTTACCAGACTGATTGGGCGAGGACTAAGTGTCCTTAGCTCAAGGGGAATAAGGTGTAGACGCGGTCTTCTGAGTTGAATCTCAACCTCCCTAACCAGAAGTACAGTTGTTACAGCAACTGGAACTGGTCGAACAAATCTCTGTCCTCCCCGAGCTACTGGTTCTATCTCTCACTTCTCTTTACTTACAGTTTGTCTTCGTGAAGTCATTGCCTGCTTGCATTATCTGTTTGACTTCACTGCATGACTACTTGTTCTGATTGGCTTCATACTATCTTCCATCCCGATCCTTACTACCTAGCTGCTAATAGTCTCCGTGCTTTCGCTTCATTGAATACTTGACTATGGCTTGCCTAGTGTAGTCTACCTTCCGCTGCATTCGAATAGTGTCATTTCTATCGTTTGTCTTCGAAACTCCCATGTTTTGAAGACTTTCATAAAAATCGCCTATTCACCCCCCTCTAGTCGATAACCAGCTCTTTCAATTGGTATCAGAGCCTGGTACTCCCTTGTTATGTGTGATTCATTTTAACCACCTGGAGTTTTAGCTATGTCGACTGCAGGGATAATCAAAGTCTCCGCTGCGTGCCCCATCTTTGATGGCACTGAATACCCCTGCTGGAAGAATAAGATGTGCATGCATCTTGAAGCCATTGATGTCGATCTGTGGTATGTCATCAAGAACGGCGTTCCCAAGACCGGTGAAGGTGTCACCCTTGCTGATGTCAAGAAGTTTGTTCAACTGGACTCTACTGCCAAGAACATCATCAGTGGTCATCTGACCAAAGGACAGTATGGCCGCGTGAGTGCTCTGGAAACATCGAAGCTAGTCTGGGACTGGCTCTCCAAGGTCAATGAAGGCGTCTCACTTCAGCGAGATCAACAGATCAGTGTTCTCCGCAACCTCTTCAACCGCTTCAAGAGACAAGACAATGAGAACGTCCAGCTCACATTTGATCGCCTCACTGATATCACAAATGAGCTCCAAGCACTCGGCGCCACTGAGATCACGAAGCATGAGATAGTGAAGACACTATTGAGATCACTTGACAGCTCATTTGACACCTTAGCCCTGATGATTCAAGAACACCCTGACTTCAAGACTCTCGATCCGTCTGACATACTTGAGAGGCTCAACACACATGAGTTTAAGCTATCTAAGAAACGAGATATCTATGGCCCAACTATGGCCGAACTTGCGCTTTGAAGGCAAAGGTTGTTTCCTCATCTGAAGAAGAATCTGACTGCAGTTCTGGTGATCCTGAAGACTTGGAAAGGAGCTTTCTATGCTTGTGAAGAAGTTTCAGAAATTCACCAAGAAGAAAAGCTTCAGAAAATCTTCATGATCCAGCTCAAGAAATGATGAAGCTTCCACCCATGACCAAAGAAGAGAACCTGCCACAAGTGCAAGAAACCTGGTCACTACATCTCTGAGTGTCCACAGTGGGACAATGAGAAGAAGAAGAAGAAGGAGAAGAAGAGCAAAGAATATGATTCTGATGACAAGAAGAAGAAGAAATCCTCAAAGTCTTCTTCCAAGTCTTCATCACACAAGAAGAGCTCATCTGGCAAGGCTCGTGCTTTTGTTGGCAAGGAGATGGATTCAGAGGAGGAATCTGCTTTTGAGGAGGTGGAGGTGGAGTCTGAGGAGGAGTCCGACTCTGGTGTTGCGTTACTGGCTCTAGCTATAGCCTACGTTGCCAAGTCCATCTTCAACACTGAAGACAATGGCTCCGTCACCAACGCTGATGATAATGACAAGTACGACTCGGCTCCCACCTACTGCTTCATGGCACATGGTGCCAAGGTAAAATCACGCGATGCCTACTTTCAAACATCAAGTGAAGATGACTCTGATGGTGAATCCAAACCTAGTTACAAAACACTTGCTAAAATTACTATTGAACAATAGAAAGCTATGGAACATATTCAAAAACTGTTAGACAAAAGCGATGTCCTGTTGGACGCGGAAATGACACGATCTCAGTCCTTAATTGAAGACATAAACAATCTTCATGTTAAGTACGAAGAACTTGAAAGTCGTCATGAAATGCTCTCAACAACTCATGAAAAGCTTTCCTATGATTATCTTCAAAGGAAGCAAGATCTTGAGAAATTGAGAGCGATTCATGAAGATCTTCAAAAAGAGAACGAGTCACTTCACGCTCAACAGATCAGTCCCGCTCAGGAAGGATTTGAACCACCATGTCTAAAATGCATTGAGCGTTATAACGCTGCCTCTGTTGCTGAATGTTCTACTGCTACTCCTGTTGCAATATCTTCAACTGCTGATGTGGTAACTAACCCCTCTGCTGAGGATACCACTACTATTGCTGATGAGAATGCTAGGTTGAAGACACTGCTTGAGACAGGGATGTATAAAAGTCTCAAAGGGCATCAGACATTATGTGGTGTCCTCAAAAAGTAGATTCTGAACCGAAACCCTAGGAAAGAGGGTGTTGGGTTCGAGAGGAAAATGAATGTTGATGGGTCGTACTGGAAGCCTGAGCAGTACCCGAAAACCACTTGGGTTGCTGCAAAGGAACCTTCAGTAGATCCATCCAACTTATCTGGTTTCACTTGTGCTAACCCTATTATCATTGATGAATCCTATGATGCAAACTATAAACTATTTAAGAATCAGAATGGCGAAGTGTTTGCCAGGTATATTGGTAATAACTGCAGGAATGGGCCACCTATGAAGAAGATATGGGTACCCAAAAGCTGTCTTGAAAATCTTCCAGTGAATGTCATCATGACACCACCTGGGAAGAAGACAAACCCCATACCAAAGGCTTCATATGTTCCAAAAGCTTCATACAGACCGATGACTCATCTGAGTCACCCTAACGCCAATGTTTTGCAGGGAAATCATACTCAGACTCATGAATATGAGCGTGTTTCCTCAAAACGCTATGTCCATCGAACAAAGAACTTTTCTGCTTATTCCTATGAGTATTATTCACCTCCTGCAAGCTATTTACTAGAGCCGAAGTTCTCAGATGCTGCACTTAGACTCATTTCTTCTAAGCCACCCCTGAAAATGTGGGTGGTTAAGAAAACTTAACTCTCTTTTGCAGGGAAAGGTCTCTAGCCAGAAATCAAAGGCATCCAATGCTAATGCTGGGGACCTTAAACATCTTGTGGGGCACAAGATAAAATGCCCAAATGGTCTTACTATGTATTTCGTTCCGGGATTCCTTGACACTCATCCTATCTATCCTAACCAAGATCTGAATTTCCATGTTCCACTTGTTCGTCAAATGTTTATGCTTCACAACTCGCATGGTGAAGCCTATCCCCCAAACTGCATTGTAGGCTATGACACCTCGTACTTCAGAATGGATTATGGACAGTGGATGCACTAACCACATGACTGGTGATCGAAGTCTTCTAATGGATTCAACGCTACGTCCATCAGACAAGAGTCACATCACATTTGCTGACACTGGTAAAAGCAAGGTATTGGGTCTAGGTAGAGTTGCAATATCAAGGGATCAGCACATGGATAAAGTGATGCTCGTTGAATCCCTTGGTTTCCACTTAATGTCTGTCTCAATGCTTTGTGACTTAAACATGATTGTGCTATTTGGAAAATATTGTTGCCTTGTACTAATGGAATCTGACAAGTCTCTAGTCTTTGAAGGGTATCGGAAAGATGATCTGTATATGGCAGATTTCTCAACAGGACCACAGATGGCCATATGTCTTCTAGCAAAAGCTTCAGAGTGCTGGCTTTGGTATCGAAGGCTAGGGCATGCTGGCATGAGGAACTTGCACACTCTCGCGAAGAAGAAGCATGTCATGGGCATCGAAGGGGTCAAGTTCAAGAAGGGTCATCTGTGTGGTGCCTGCGAAGCTGGAAAGATGACTAGGGCCAAGCATCCCTCGAAGACAATCATGACTACATCTCAACCCTTCGAGCTGCTACACATGGACTTATTTGGCCCTACTCACTACTCTACTCTCACTACCATTGCTTGCCTCTATGGCTTTGTAATTGTTGATGATTATTCAAGATATACTTGGGTGCATATAATCCTCTACAAGAATGAAGTGCAGGATGTCTTCAGACGCTTTGCCAATCATGCCATGACGAATTATGGCATCAAGATCAAGCATATCAGAAGTGACAACGGCACTGAGTTCAAGAACACTGGCCTCGACCTTTATCTGGATACTATGGGCATCACTCATGAGTTCTCTGCTCCATACACACCTCAGCAGAATGGCATCGTGGAGCGCAAGAATAGAACCCTTATTGAGATGACCCGAACAATGCTCAATGAGTACAAGACTCCATGGAAGTTCTGGCTTGGAGCCGTTGATACTGCATGCCACGTCATCAACCGTGTTTATCTTCACAAGCTTCTGAAGAACACATCCTATGACTCCTAACTGGTAAGAAGCCAAATGTAAGCTACTTCAGAGTATTTGGTGCTAGGTGCTGGATCAAGGATCCACATCACACTTCAAAATTTGCACCGAAAGCACATGAAGGTATTATGCTTGGTTATGGAAAGGATTCACACTCCTACAGAGTCTTCAACCTCTTTCACTATAAAGTGGTTGAAACTGTGTATGTGCGGTTCGATGACACTAACGGCTCGCAAAGAGAGCACCTGCCAAATGTGCTAGATGAAGTACCTCCTAGTGAATCAATCAAGCAAATGGGAATTGGAGAGATCATACCTTCTGAGGCTCAGAATGAAGAGGAACTTATCATTTCTGCACCTAATCAACCTGAAGACAATGCTCAGCCTGAAGACAATTCCCCAAATGATGACATTGATCAGCAAGAGCAAAATCTTCGTCCTGTTCATCCTCGTGTTGCAAATGAAGTACAAATTGAGAAGATAATTGACAGCATCAATGCACCTGGTCCACTCACTCATTCAAGAGCTACTCAAAGAGCAACACAGCTAACAAAAGTCTGTGGGAATTTTGCATTCGTCTCAATCTCTGAACCCAAGAAAGTTGCTGAAGCCTTCATGGAACCCGAATGGATTCAAGCCATGCAAGAAGAGCTTCAACAGTTCGAGCTGAACAATGTGTGGGAATTGGTCAAGCGTCCTAATCCTCGTAAGCACAATATCATTGGCACCAAATGGATATATCGCAACAAGCAATATGAGCATGGTCAAGTTGTCAGAAACAAGGCTCGTCTTGTTGCTCAATGATATACTCAAGTGGAAGGGATTGACTTCGATGAAACATTTGCTCCGGTGGCTAGGCTTGAAGACGTTTGCATACTGCTAGCCTATGCAAATCATCACAACATCCTTCTGTATCAAATGGATGTGAAGAGTGCCTTTCTAAATGGAACGATTGAAGAAGAAGTATATGTTGCACAACCTCCTGGCTTTGAAGATCCAAAACATCCTGGTATGGTATACAAGCTCAAGAAGGCATTGTATGGCCTCAAACAAGCCCCTCGTGCTTGGTATGACACACTCAAAGACTTCCTGAAGAGTAAAGGCTTCAAACCTGGTTCACTAGATCCTACACTCTTCACGAAGACATATGATGGTGAATTATTTGTGTGCCAAATCTATGTGGATGACATTATCTTCGGCTGCACGAACAAGAAATATAGTGATGAGTTTGGTCACATGATGCAAGAATAATATCAGATGTCCATGATGGGCGAGCTGAAGTTCTTCCCGGGTCTCCAAATCCGTCAGCAACGTAACGGCATATTCATATCTCAAGAAAAATATCTCAAAGATTGCCTGAAGAAGTTTGGAATGCAAGACCGCAAAGGATACACAACGCCAATGCCAACAAAAAGTCATCTGGGTCCCGACGCCAATGGTAAAGAGTTCGATCAAAAGGTATACCGCTCCATAATTGGTTCTTTACTTTATTTATGTGCATCTAGGCCAGATATAATGCTTAGTGTTTGCATGTGTGCCCAATTCCAAGGGGTACCAAAGGAATCGCATCACTTAGCCGTGAAGCGAATTCTTCGATATTTGGCTTACACCCCAACACTAGGATTATGGTATCCAAAGGGCTCAGAGTTTGATCTAGTTGGATTCTTAGATGCTGATTATGCTGGTGACAAGGTTGATTGTAAGTCCACATCAGGCACATGTCACTTTCTGGGACGATCTCTTGTCTGTTGGTCTTCAAAGAAGCAGGACTATGTATCTCTCTCCACTGCTGAATCCAAATACATTGCTGCTGGATCTTGCTGTGCTCAGCTTCTCTAGATGAAGCAAACTCTCAAGGACTATGGTATCCACCTGAAGAATATGCCACTCTACTGCGACAATGAAAGCGCCATCAAGATTGCCAACAACCCAGTTCAGCACTCGAAGACAAAGCACATTGAAATTCGTCATCACTTTCTCAGAGATCATGTCATGAAGGAAGATATTGATATCATTGACGTCAACACAGAAGAGCAATTGGCTGATATCTTCACAAAGCCCTTGGATGAGAAAAGGTTTTGCAAGTTGCAGTGTGAGCTAAATATCTTGGAATCCTCAAATGTCCTGTGATTGGACACACATCCTAACACTTATGCATTTTGATGACTTAGATGTGCAACACACAAAGTAATGTATATCTTCAATCAATGAAGACATACACTCTAAGTGTGAATACATTAATGCGGAATTTCACTTCGGAGCGCCACGATAATTGTGCATCGTGTCTGGGTCTAATACTTCCTATACGATGGGTAACGCCACCACTAAACTTTTGTTTGAAGTGTTTCCCTTGGCGTTGTGATTGCAAAGTCTTCGTATTTGATTTGTCTTCATCCTTGACTTATATTCATATTTATCTTTATCCTGTTGATTTGGTCTTATACTGGCTATATACAAATTTGTGTTCTGTCCTCTACAGCATTCACTTATAGCTATGACTTCTTGCTGAATCTTTTGATCTAAGTGAATGTGATTGGACCCTAACCTATCTATGCTTCTACCTCAACTCTATCTATCCAAATCATATGCATTCTATTGAAAACTGTCAATCATATGCCGAAGTCAATCTGATAAGCATTTATATCTGTTTTTTAATGCTATATCCTTATTGCCTGAAAACCAGAGAATTCGGAACGACCACCCCGGCAATCTAGGCATGTGTGGGAACATGGAACAACTTCCAAGGTGTTGCATGCTTGCCACGTGCCCTTCAGATGTGAACCGCCAGGGGCACCTGCGTAATTGCGATGTGCCATCCCTTTCCTTATAAATACCCGTCACAATACGGTCAAAATCCTTCTTCCACCTCGCCACCTTGCGGAAACCCTAGTGCCACCGCTAGTTCTTGACGACGCCGGCAACGAAGCGCTTAGCTGCCGCGACCTCATCGACGCCGTCCTCATGCCAGCCGCGGACCTCGTCTTCTCCGCCGCCATAGGTGTCTTCTGTTGCCAAGTTAGGGCACGGGAGATCGAACTACTCGGCCTCCAACTTCGCTCTGTCTAGCAGTTCTTCGTGTGGTAATTAAAACTTACTTTTTTACCGTCTTTATGATGATAGATTCATCCTTCTTTACCAAAAGTGGTTTCTATGCTTCCAAAGTTGAATCTATTCCGTTCTGCATCTCATATTATGCCTAGTATGTTCACTTATGCTTCTCTACAAGTTAGATTCCTCACTTGTACTTATTCTTGGATTCATACAAATCTGGAACCAACTCACAACAAATAAGTGGATGTCTTCGCGTTATGAGGTCAATGTCTTCAAACTGATTTATCTTCAAAATCTTCTGAGAATGCATATGACCTCTTCCTCTTCCCTCGCACCTCTAATGCTGTCACAAGTACATGTCCGTGGGAGAATCCCTTGGTTCTCATAGTATGCATTCATTTGCAGAATTCTTACAGAGTCACATAAATTCTCCTAAAGCCAGTTCTTGTCTGACCAGCTGCCGGAAGCCTTTGCTAGCCTTGAAGCCATTCAGTTTAAGCTTCATGGCCACTGAGAAGACAGCTAGAAAGGGTGGCAGACATTGCCGTGGGAATACTTCTAAAGATTTGCCTCCAGATCTGCACGAACTGTACAAGACAGACCCAGAGGAGACCTATGGAGAATGCAAGAATCTAATCCAATGGATTCGAAGATATTGGGCAGAGGAATGGTACAAGTACAGATTTTTCACTGCTGAGTATGCCGAGAAGAATGCCATCAAGCGACCCTGGGGAGATATCCTATACAAAAATCTTCCTCCCAGGTCCAAGACTGAAGCTATTGATCAAGCCTTCTATTCGTGCATGGTTCGCGGACCATAGCCAGAGAATGCTGACCCTTCTTCTCTGCTGTGGTGTCGCGAAGACAATCTGTTCAAGCGCAACTTCAAATTCGCCAAAGACTCTGCTGTGAAGAACAAGAAGGCATTTGGACTTGACTTCAACCCAGGTCCGTCTGCTCCTCGGGAAGATGGCACCCGTGAAGCCAATGAAAACAGAATCGGGCCCTTCTACAACCTCGAAGGTCTCATTACCCACATTGTCGTCCAAGGTGCAAATGTGGATCATTCTGCCAATGATGCTGATTCTGATATGCGCCAGCTCCTCCTAAGCCGCAGAAGCAGAAGAAAACTAAGGTTTCAAAACCTTCTGCTACTTCAAAAGCTTCATGAGCGAAGCCATTGGCAACTGCCCCTCCTGCTCCAAGTATCAATTCTGAAGATCTCTCTCGCATCTCCAAGAAGAAAGAGAAGCCCCAGAAGAAAACTGTTCAGAGTTCTGGTCAAGCCCTGACACCTGCTACCATTCTGAGGAACGAAACTGAAGCCATTGATCTGTCAACAGATGATGAGTGTGGTGATGATGCTCTTGAGCAGCTGATTAAGAGCAAGCAAGAGGCAGAGATCTTCAATGATCTGCCCCTCTTCGATGTGAACATTATGGATAACTTCATTGATGAGTGGTTTGACAACCCCAATCTCAGCTTTGATGATCTTCAGCTCCCAATTGGCATCAGTGTCGCCTTCCAAGGCGCCATTGCTCCTGAGATGGCTCTGGCTCAGAGAATTGTTGAACTGAAAAACAAAATTGACTATGAGAAAGACCAGTTCAAGAAGCACGTGGCCAAGCTCAGTGTGGCTGATGTTCAAAACTTCAAGTTGATGCTGCATGACCTCAAGGAGGCATTTTGCAAGAAGCGTGAAGAAGCCAAAGGTTCACGCGAGCGAATGAAGAATCTACCTGCCAAGTGTGTTCAAGCTTACAATGAAGCTGAAAAGTGCAAGGCACTTGGGCATCCTGGCATAGACCCCAAGCTGGCCGCCAAGAAGAAGAAGCCTGCTATGGCCCAAACTGAAGCACCAAGGTGGGAAGAACCTCACATTGTCTTCCCTGCCAGTATGGCAGGCTCGAAGCCTAAGGTCCCCACAGTGGCTTCAAAATAGAAGAAAACCAGGGCAGCTGAAGCCGAAGCTAGAAAGCACAAACTTAAGAACACCACTGACGATGCCCCACCCACCAAGAAAAGAAAGACCAAGAAAAGATCGGGCTGCTCCCACAGAGCCCCTCATTGTTGAGCCCATCTCTTTCGCTCGCCCTGCATCCGAACACCAAGAGCGTTAGTTGATAGTTCACGAGCCTGCTTCCACAGAGGCTCCTGAAGAAGTTCCAGCCGTTGACCCCATCACGGCTGAAGACATTGGTCCCTAAGATAATGTAGTTGATGATGAAGTACTTCCTCAACTCGAGCACCAAATGGTATCATCGCCTGTTCTCATGACCAGCGAACTCATCAGTGGTCGTCCTTTGACGCCAATCTCTCAGGATGCCTCATGGGCTGATCGCCCCCAACCAGCTACACCAAGTCAAGACTCACCGATACTCCCCCACCTCAAGTCACCAATCCGGTGCTTGATGATGATGACAACTATGTGGTCCATCCCACTCCTACTCCAAAGGCGTCGCCCGCATTTCACAGGCTTCGCAAAGGACCAAGGCCACAAGTCGCTCCATCGAGTGTTCCGGAAGGAGAAGTGCAACCCGACTTGGCAGCACAACAAGTGTTTCCTGAAGCCACTCCTACTGCGAAGGTCTCTGCGTCTGAAGCCAATGCTGCTGAAGACATACCGGCTGCATCAGCCGATGAAAATCAAGAACCCCGTCAAGAAGAAGAACATGTTGCCACACCCCCTACCAACCAAGAAGATGTTCTCGAGGAGAACGTGTCTATGCCCGACCCTCCAGCTACTCTAGTGGAGGTTGAAAATCCTGAGGCGGCCACCAATAACCCTACTGACGCCAATGATGTTGTCATGGCTGAAGATAATGTGGCGCCTGCAATGAACACCGTGCATGAAGCGAAAGATGCACCTGAAATAAATGTGCAGCCTGACGCCCTTGCTAATGCCACTGCTCCTTTTCCGCCACCAAGGCCACACACTATTGATCAAGCATTTTATCAAGGCGAGCTTGTTACTGTCAGATGGCCAATTCTGGTTCCTCCTCCTGCTCCCGGACCTCAGTTTGATTATCATGTGGAGCACAGGCCACAGGTTCATAAGCCAAAACCGAGGCTGCCAAGGTTTCCAGGTACTGCATCTGCACCAGGATCATTCAATGTCAATGGCTTCATTACACACAACATTTTCTTTGATAGAGCCAAGAACCCATATTCCAAGCCAAGAATATCATCTGATCGGTTCTAGAGTTATCAGCAGCGCAGCTATTACTCATGTGTTCTATACAATCAAGGGCGCATATTTCCTCATATGCGTCTGGACTGCTAAGCCATTGCTGGCCTGCCCTGCTTAGAAGAATCCCTTGACTGTTTTAGAGATGCAGGCCTTCTCCAGTTTGTGACGGATAAAGAACATTGGAATGAAGAACTTCTGCTGCAATTCTATGCAACTCTCCACATTCGCGGCTACAACAGGGATCCGAAGACATGGGTCCTTGAGTGGCGGACAGGCAACGTACACCATGAAGCCAAAGCTCTTGATCTTATTGAGCTTACTGGTCTGTCCACTCCAAGTGAACTATATGAGCATGGTTGTCAGCATCACCGCAATGCATTGGAAAGCATCTTCCAGAAGCCTGATCCCAATATGAAGCAAATGCTGAGTATGATGAAGCCACTGCCGCAGGATGCTGAATATCCCAAGGAATTCTTTGTTGAAGACTTAGAGTATCTGCCCCGCACCATCTATCACATTATCAGGCAAACTCGATGGCCCATCAAAGGACATTCTTCCTCAGCAAAGCTTGAAGGCTCAATGAAGACATTGGTCTTCTACATTCTCAATGGCATTAGCTTCAATGCTCATGATTTCTTCATTCGCCAATTTGCTGCATCTAGCTCAGATATATTTGGTCTGAAATTCTATGCTCCATGGGTTATGCGTCTGATCAAGCTTCATTCTGCTGTTGACTATCAGCCCTCTGCTCGCAACCATCTCATATTCTTGCCCGAGGTTGATATGTCCGTCGAAGCCATATACCCAGAGCCTGCCAAGGAGGCAATTTATCTTCACAATGTCGATCGTTAGAGTTTCTCTCAGCATGTTGAAGGAGTTCATGTTGCTACTCGTGTTTATCCGCTGGCTGGCAATACTCGTCGTGCATGTACTGAAGCCACTGAAAACACTATTGCTCCAAGGCCTCGGAAGCGATCTCGTGTGCTCAATGACCGAGAGCTTCTCGTGGCCTTGCATCAGAAACACGATAAGCATCATTACTGGATAAAGCGTCAGATGCAAAGCCTCTTGGTGGATATTAATCGCATTCGCAACCTTGCCACCAAGAATGCCTTTGTCACTCATGAAACCTGTCAGCCGTCTTGGAAGAGCTTGACATTGCTCAGTGCTGAAGCTGATCTTCAAGACGATGGCTTCACAGAGAGATTCAAGTTCGACACTACTCCTCCCAGGAATGCTATCTTACGTCGGACTCCATCACTTGAAGACTCTGAGTACTCCTCCTCCGCGCAACTGTTAATGCCAGAGTCCTTGATGACGCTGATGATGCTACTTCACCACCTCCAACTTCGGCGCGTATCGATATTGCACCAAGTTCGTCTGCACCACCAAGCCTCAACGACAACCCAGCTGCCTCACCTACTCCTCATGGGAACGAGTAGAGACTATGTCTTCAAACCTTTTTGGTCCTTACTGACAAAAGGGGGAGAAGCATATGTTGATAGTCTTCAAGCGGGTCCATTGGGTGGTTGCTATACTTTTGCTAAGTGTTTAGAACTCTCGCTTTTGATACATTTGGTTCTTTGAGTTGTAACACTTAAACTTGATGGTCGTCTGCTACTTTTGTTGTTATTCTATGATGTGACGATAAATTCCGCATGTGCGATGATAAATCCCACATGAAGTCATTCTGCAGACGTCCATTTTTCATTATGCATGTCATTATTCTTGTATATCTGTTCATGCATGATGTATTGTCTTCTTAAGGTAAAGAGGATCTCCAAAAGTACAACCTGCCATGTGCATTTGCATTCCAATGCAAAACACTTATATGCACATCTTTAGGGGGAGCCTTTTTGCCACCTATGAAGACAATATCTTAATTCTTTACAATTTCACATACTTTTATCCCCATTGAAAACTTCAACCAGTTTGTCATCAATCACCAAAAAGGGGGAGATTGTAAGTGCATCTAGTGACACCCCTAGTTGTTTTTGGAGTATTGACGACAAACCTGGTTGAGGGACTAATGTGTTTGTGAGAATTGCAGGATAACACAGGTAGTAGTCCCTCATTGATTCGGTTTACCTACCGGAGATGACCCCTAAAAATGTGTGAAGACATTGAAGACAATGGTGGTCTGTGAAGCTATTCACATTGAAGACTATGACATGAGAAGACATCGCATGAAGACTATGGAGCGCGAAGACTTAGTTGTTTCGTTGTTTCCGTTTCCTCTTTGTTGAGTCATAGGAACCACCGCACTGTTAAGTGGGGTCCAAGTGAACAAAGTCAAAGTGACTAAAGTGATGCTCAACCGAATCCTATGTCTTCGAGCAAAGACAATGAGAGCAAATCTTATCCAGAGTCGGATGAGTCATCTTTACTTGTAGCCCAAGTCAAGCTACCGCGTGTGTTTGAAATCTGACCGTTGGGACACATGTCAGTTCCTTAGTGACCCAGGGTCATTTTGGACAAATCAGGTCGGGTTGCCCAGTGGCTATAAATAGCCCACCCCCTACACCATAAATTGGTGGCTGCTCAGAGTTAGTACACGGCTTTTGTCGTTTTAGAGCAACCCACCTCCGAAGCACTTGAGAGAGAATCCTTGCGAGGACAAATCCCAAACCACCCAGAGCCCAAAGAGTGTTTGGCATCACTGAAGTCTTTCTGTCCACGTGATCTGAAGACTTGTTACACTTGAGGACTGTGAATCCTCCAGCCGGTTAGGCATCGCGTTCTGAGCATCCAAGAGTCATTGTGGATTGCCGATGAACGAAGTCTGTGAAGGTTTGGAAGTCTAACTTGAAGACTTACCAGAGTGATTGGGCGGGGACTAAGTGCCCTTAGCTCAAGGGGAATAAGGTGAAGATGCGGTCTTCTGAGTTGAATCTCAGCCTCCCTAACCAGACGTACAATTGTTACAACAACTGGAAGTGGTCGAACAAATCTCTGTCCTCCCCGAGATACTGGTTCTATCCTCACTTCTCTTTACTTACAATTTGTCTTTGTGAAGTCATTGCCTGCTTGCATTATCTGTTTAACTTCACTGCGTGACTACTTGTTCTGATTGGCTTCATACTATCTTCCATCCTGATCCTTACTACCTAGCTGCTAATAGTCTTCGTGCTTTCACTTCATTGAATACTTGACTATGGCTTGCCTAGTGTAGTCTATCTTTCGCTGCATTCAAATAGTGTAATTTCTATCATTTGTCTTTGAAACTCCCATGTTTTGAAGACTTCCATAAAAATCGCCTATTCACCCCCCTCTAGTCGATAACCAGCTCTTCCAATATCGTGTGAACCAAAGGAGGCCTAACAAATTACCCGATGGCAATTGCGGAGGACCAATTTTTTTAAAAGTGGGATGTATTTTGAAGTATGAAAGTATGAATGGTAATACAATACAAAATCAAAGCAATATATACACACTAAAAAAGTAGAGGATATTGAATAGAATCACCAAAGACAAAAGAAATATAAACATATATAAGTAGAATCTTTATAATAGTCGTCTACCTTTTCTTGAGAATCATTCTTAATTTCACCATTATGAAAAGAATTACCCGGGCGATGGTGTTTTACCCTTCCCGTCCAATTGCAACCGAGAAATTACTATGCATACGATGATTTCTGGTCCAATCTTTATACTATACTCAATCATGTAGTTGTGTCGTCGCAGTTTCTACTATGCATATATGACTATTTATAGTGCATCAAACTCACGTGAAATGGTCATATGTGTATGTTTCTCCCGTAGGAGTTGTTGGATTCCTCGAAGAGGAAAGGTGATGTAGCACAACAGCATAAAATATTTCCCTCAGTTAAGAACCAAGGTTTATCGAACTAGTAGGAGGCAGCAAGCTAACAACGCTGGCAACACCTGCATACAAACAAATAAAATTCCTTGCACCCAACAGTGGCAAGGAGGTAGTCAATCCCCTCGTTCTTGCTGGTTACAAGATTAAAAGAAAATATATAGTGATAAGGAAAATGGCAAGAAAGTAAAAGAGCAAATTGTAGGAGCTTTTGTGTTAGTGGAGAATAGACCCGGAGGCATAGGTTCACTATTTGGCATCTTTCTCGGAAGCATGTAGTGGCATGGTAACAAATTACTGTTGGGCAATTGACAGAAGTGCAGCAATTCATAAATATGATCATTCATGGCATAATCTCACATAGGCATTACGCCCGTGATAAGTAGACCGTTAAACTTACTGACATCTACTACTATTACTCCACTCCAAGACTGCTATCCAGCATGCATCTCAAAGTGTTAAGTTTGAAAGAAACAAAGTAACGCAATAATAAGATGACATAATGTAGATAGAAAGAAACCTAGCAATAAGATTAATCCTCATGTCGTTTTATTCTTAGTAGCAACAATATAATATGTGCCTTTGTCCTTCTTGTCACTGGATAAGATCACCACAAGATTGAACCTGCTACTATGCACCACTCCCTCTAAAGAAATAATCATATATCTTGGCCAAAGAAAACTCATAGATCAAAAAGCATACGTAGCTATAAAATTATGCATCAAAGAAACTTAAAGAGATTCAAATAAATTCAATGAACAATCTGATCATAAATCCACAATTCATCAGATCCCAACAAACACACCACAAGAATTGCATCAGATTAATCTCAAAGGAGATCATTGTATTGAAGATCAAAAGGAGTGAGTGAGTGTGTGTGTGTGTGTGGGAGAGAGAGAGAGAGATCTAACTACTACTATGGACCCGTAGGTCCTAATGGAACTTCACACATTATCATGGAGGCAACAAGGTTGATTAAGATGGTCAGCCCAATGGTTTCCCCCTCCGGTGGAGTTCCAGAACAAGGCTCCAGATGGGATTGCTTAGGAACAGAGGCTTGTGGCGGCGATAAAATTCTTTCTGGTTCGCTTTGACGGTTATGGATATTGGGGTATTTATAGGTCTAAATTTAGGTCAAATGGAGCCACGAAGGGGCCCCACGGGCCAGGGTGGCATGGCTAGGGGGTTAGTTCGTGCCCCTGGGCTTGTGGGCCCTGTGGACCTCTTTTGGTTTCCTCCTGAAACTTCTAGATTCTCTTATTTTCCATAAAAAAATCCTCGTAAAATTTCATCATGTTTGAACCTTCCTAGATATGTTTCTTCTGCGGAACCAAAAATATGCAAAAAAACTGGCACTGGGCACTAAATTAATAAGTTAGTCTAGAAAAATAATTTAAAATGATATAAAAAGTATACAAAAGCGATAATTGAAAGTGCTAGTTATCGACTAGAGGGAGGGTGAATAGGCTATTTTTATGAAAGTGTTCAAGACAGGCAATGTCTTTGAAGATAGGTAGTTAATACAATAACTAAATAGGATATGGCGAAAGATAAACTACACTAGCCATGCAATAGTGTCAAGGTACAATACAGGTGATGCACGAAGACAAGGTAGAACAAATCAGAATAGGAAGGTAGCGTGAAGACAAATATGCGATCAGAGTGAATGTTTTCACATAATGTATTCAAACAGAGTAGAAAAGCAATGACTTCACGAAGCTAAATTGTGAGTAAAGGGGTGAAGTGATAGAACCAGTTGCTCGATGAAGACAAGGATTTGGTAGACCAGTTCCAGTTGTTGTGACAACTGTACAACTGGTTGGGGAGGCTTAGATTTAACTCAAATGAGCACGTCTTCACCTTATTCCCCTTGAGCTAAGGTCACTTAGACCTCGACCAATCACTCAGGTAAGTCTTCAAGGTAGATTTCCAAACCTTCATAGACTTTGTTCATCGGCAATCCACAATAACTCTTGGATGCTCAGAACATGACGCCTAATGGACGGGAAGATCATAGTCTTCAAGTGTAATAAGTCTTAGGTTCATGTGGAATAGAAAGTCTTCAGTGATGCCAGCACTCGTTGGGCTCTGGGTGTTTCGGGTTTGTCCTCGCAAGGATTCTCTCTCAAAGGCTTCAGAGGAGGGTTGCTCTCAAACGACAAAAGTCGTGCACTAACTCGGAGCAGTGATGACCCACAAGTATCGGGGATCAATCGTAGTCCTTTCGATAAGTAAGTGTGTCGAACCCAACGAGGAGCAAAAGAAAATGACAAGTGGTTTTCAGCAAGGTATTTTCCGCAAGAAGTGAAATTATCGGTAATGAGTAGTTTTGTAGTAAGATAATTCGTAACGGGTAACAAGTAACAAGTGTAACAAAAGTGCGGCAAGGTGGACCAATCCTTTTTATAGCAAAGGATAAGCCCGGACGAACTCTTATATAAAGCAATGTACTGCCGAGGACACATGGGAATTATCGTCAAGTTAGTTTTCATCATGCTCATTGATTCACGTTTGTTACTTTCACAATTTGATATGTGGGTGGACCGGTGCTTGGGTGTTGTCCTTACTTGGACAAGCCTCCCACTTATGATTAACCCCTCTCGCAAGCATCCGCAACTATGAAAGAAGAATTAAGATAAATCTAACCATAGCATGAAGCATGTGGATCCAAATCAGCCCCTTATGAAGCAATGCATAAACTAGGGTTTAAGCTTCAGTCACTCTAGCAACCCATCATCTACTTATTACTTACCAATGCCTTCCCCTAGGCCCAAATCATGGTGAAGTGTCAGGTAGTCGACGTTCACATAACACCACTAGAGGAAAGATAACATACATCTCATCAAAATATCGAACGAATAGCAAATTCACATGATTACTTATAATAAGACTTCTCCCATGTCCTCAGGAACAAACATAACTACTCACAAAGCATGTTCATGTTCAAGATCAAAAGGGTAATAAATATCATTAAGGATCTGAACATATGAATCTTCCACCAAATAAACCAACTAGCATCAACTATAAGGGGTAATCAACACTACTAGCAACCTACATGTACCAATCTAAGGTTTTGAGGCAAAGATTGAATACAAGAGATGGACTAGAGTTTGAGAGGAGAGGGTGCTGGTGAAGATGTTCATGAAGATTGGTTCTCCCATGATGAGAGGATCGTTGGTGATGACGATGGCTTCGATTTCCCCCTCCCAGACGGAAGTTTCTCCAACCTAATAGCTCTGCCGGAGCCCTAGATTGCTTCTACCCAGGTTCTGCCTCGAGACGGCGGTGCTTCATCCCGAAAGCTTCCTTGTGATTTTTTCTAGGTCAAAACCCTCCATATAGCAGAAGATGGGCACCGAGGGCTAGCCAGGGGGCCCACAGGCTCAGGAGGCGTGCCCCCAGCCTTGTGGGCACCTGGTGGGTCCCCTTCTATTGTTTCTTCACCCAATATTTTTTATATACTCCAGAACAATTCTCCGTAAAGTTTTGGGACATTTTGAGTTGTGCGGAATAGGTATCTCAGATTTGCTCCTTTCCGGTCCAGAATTCCAGCTGCCGGCATTCTCCCTTTTCATGTAAACCTTGTAAAATAAGAGAGAGAAGGCATAAGAATTGTATCTTAAAGTGTAATAACAGCCCATAATGCAATAAATATCAACATAAAAACATGATGCAGAATGGAAATATCAACTCCCCCAGGCTTAGACCTCACTTGTCCTCAAGTGAAAGCCAAAATCGATAATCATGTCCACATGTTTAGAGATAGAGGTGTCGATAAAATAAAATACGGACATGAGGGCATCATGATCATCCTTAGAACAACAACATATTGTCATATAACTTCTTATACCAAAGTGATAATTCATTCACAAAGTATAGTATGAACCAAAAACTTCCATTGAAAAGCAACAAACTATGATCTCACTCATTGATGTGATTGCAATTTGTCATAATGTCAGAAAGAGTCACTGTAAGAGCTTTTATTTAGCAAGTTCACATACTCAACCATCATTTAGTCTTTCACAATTGCTAACACTCACGCGCTACTTATGAATCAAAGCATCATTCAGACACATAGAAAGATAGGGGCTTATAGTTTCGCCTCCCAACCATTTACCTCAAGGGTAACGTCAACAATAATAACTTACGATCACCTATACATCCGAGTGGATATGTATGTCTGGATCTTTCCCCAACACATAGTGCTTGCCAAAAATAGAAAATATAAAAGGAAGGGTGAAGATCACCGTGACTCTTGCATAAAGGTAGAAAGTAAAAATAAAAGATAGGCCCTTCCCAGAGGGAAGCAGAGGTTGTCTTGAGCCTTTATGTGGATGCACGAAATCTCATTGCAAAAGAACGTCACTTTATATTGCCACTTGTGATAAAGAACTTTATTATGCAGTCTGTCGCTTTTATTTCTTCCCCATCAGAAGTCCGTATAAAGCTTATTTTCCTCACACTAAAAGATCATACATATTTAGAGAGCAATTTTTATTGCTTGCACCGATGACAAATTACTTGAAGGATCTTACTCAATCCATAGGTAGATATAGTGGGCTCTCATAGCAAAACTGGGTTAAAGGTTTTTGGATGCACAAGTACTATCTCTACTTAGTGTGGAATTTTTTGGCTAGCATAGGATGAGAAGCAAGCGCAACATGTTAGAGGATCCATGACAATATAACTTCTATTCGGATATAAGGGAACATAACACATTATGTTGTCTTCCTTGTGTATCATCAACTGATTAGCATATAATATTTTAGTGAGTGCTCACAATCACAAAAGGTGTCCAAGATGGTGTATTTATATGTGAAACCTCTCTTTCTTTATTACTTCCTATTAATTGCAACAATGACCAATACTATGTTTGTCATCCTTCAACAAATTTTATGCATTATACTTCTTATATATGAAGTCATCACTCTCCATAATTTTATATAATATTTTTATTAATTTTATTCTTTTTATTTTTCAAGATCAAATCAAGAAAGCAAAGCCCTCCTCTCAAAACTAATCTTTATTATATAACTCTCACACTCGTTTACATAGATAGATCAAGAAGCAAAAACTTAAAGACTAGATCACACTAAAAACTTTTATTCTACTAAATCATGATTTAACCAAAAGGATCGAACTAAAATAAATAACAAAGATAAAGATGTGATGGTGATACGATAACGCCCCCCCCCCAAGCTTGGCACAAGCCAAGGGGAGTGCCCATACCTGTTTACTCAAGTCTCCTTCTTCAGAGGTGGTGGTGCAATATTTTTGGCGATGACGCCACTCAAGATGCGATTTTCCTCCTCGAGCTTATTGATTTGCTATTTCAGATCCATAATTTCCTTGCGTAGCTTTCTGGTCACAGTTAAAGCAAACATCCACCCATGGATGCATCCTGGCTGCAGAGGAAGAAGCAACACTCTTTTTAAAGTTATTGTAAGAGATGAATTTGGCATTGGGAGGTTTGACCAAATTAATCTGGGAGGCTCGAGTTATCGAGTTCCACATGCATGGCTCCAGGTTGAGGGGGAGAAGTAACTTATTGATCCTCTCCCATGGCATCCACTCTTTTCAGGTCGACTTCCACCTCCTCCTTCGTTGACCACCCAAAGGGATTAGCTTCACTGTATGCTCTTGGATCCGGTGTCGGGTGAGAAACCCGGCTCTCCCCGACTGATTCTTGCAAAGACATATTGCTCTAAATCTGCTACAGAAATAGCTCAAAAACAAGAATAGAGGATATTGTCATGATACGGTGGTCAAAACCTTTGGGAGATTATATAATGAATTTAACCATGCAAAACAAGTAATCTGGGAGAAAACATAGTCCGGAAGGTACACGAGGTGGCCACAAGCTCGGGAGGCACGCCCCCCAGGCTTGTCGCCTTCTCGTGCACTTTTCAGACTAATTTTTATTTTCCTAATTTCTAAAATATACCAAAATGGAGCAAAATTGCTTTTGGGAAACTTTTGGAGTCGGTTTACTTACCGTATTATATACCTATTCCTTTTCAGGGTTTTGGGGCGTTCTGGAAGGTTTCCTTTATGTACTCCGCCGGTGTTATTGAATGAATAATGTTGGTTTCAACATTTATGGGCAAACCTGAGATATAATGCTTAATTATTTGCCCATTCACCACCTTCGGATTAGTGCCTTCGGCGTTGTTGATCTTGATAGCACCGGAATGATAGACTTCTTCGATAATGTAGGGCCCTTCCCATTTCGAGAGAAGTTTTCCTGCAAAAAATCTTAAACGAGAGTTGTATAGAAAGACTTGGTCACGTACATTAAATTCCCGCTTTTGTATTCTTTTGTCATGCCATCTTTTAACTTTCTCCTTAAATAGTTTAGCATTTTCATAGGCCTGGGTTCTCCATTCATCAAGTGAGCTAATGTCAAATAACCTCATTTCACCAGGAAGCTTGATATCATAGTTGAGCTCTTTAATTGCCCAATAAGACTTATGTTCTAATTCAAGAGGTAAGTGACATGCTTACCCATAAACCATTTTATAGGGAGACATACCCATAGGATTTTTATAAGCAGTTCTATAAGCCCATAATGCATCATCACATTTCTTAGACCAATTCTTTCTATATCTATTAATAGTTTTTTGCTAGATTAATTTTATTTCTCTATTACTTGATTCTACTTGACCACTAGACTGAGGATAATATGGAGATGTAATTCTATGGTTATCATATTTAGCAAGCAATTAACAGAAAGCGCCATTAATAAAATGTGAACCACCATCAATCATTAAATATCTAGGGACTCAAAACCACGAGAAAATAACTTCTTTAAGCATTTTAATAGAGGTGTTATGATCATCACTACTAGTTGGAGTAGCTTCTACTCACTTAGTAACATAATCAACAACAACCAAAATATATGTATACCCATTAGAGGAAGGAAAAGGTCCCATATAATCAAATCCCCAAACATTAAATGGTTCAATAACAGTGAATAATCCATAGGCATTTGCTGATGCCTACTAATTTTACCAATTATTTGACATTCATCACAAGAAAAGACAAACTTATGAGCATCTTTGAAGAGAGTAGGCCAATAAAAACCAGATTGTAATACCTTGTGTGCAGTTCTGTCTCCCGCATGGTGTCCTCCATAAGTCTTGGAGTGACACTTCCGTAGGATTTGTTCCCGTTCATGCTCAGGTATACACCATCTACTCCTTCTTTATAAAAGTGTGGGTCATCCCAAATAAAATAATTTCTTAAATCATATAAAAACTTTTTATTTTGTTGGTATGTGAAACTAGGTGGTATACATTTAGCAATGATATAATTAGCATAATCAGCATACCAAGGAGTACTACGAGAAGCATTTATGACAGCTAATTGTTCATCAGGAAACCTATCATCAATAGGTAGTGGGTCATCAATAATACTTTCTAACCTAGACAAGTTGTCTACTACGGGGTTCTCAGCTCCTTTCCTATCAATGATATGTAGATCAAATTCTTGTAGAAAAAGAACCCACCTAATAAGTCTAGGTTTAGCATCTTTCTTTTCCATAAGGTATTTAATAGTAGAATGATCAGTGTTAACAATTACTTTAGAATCAACAATGTAAGATCTGAATTTATCACAAGCAAACACAACTGCTAAAAATTCTTTTTCCGTGGTAGCATAATTTCTTTGAGCACTGTCTAGGGTTTTGTTAGCATAGTGGATAACATTTAATTTCTTATAAACTCTTTGTCCTAGAACAACACCAACAACATAAGCAATTGCATCAACAAATTTCAAAGGGTAGGTTCCAATCAGGTGGTTGAACAATAGGTGCAGAGATTAAGGCTTTCTTAAGTATTTAAAATGCTTGTAAACAACCATCATAAAAAACAAATGGAACATATTTTTGCAAAAGATTAGTAACAGGCCTAGAAATTTTAGAGAAGTCTTTAATAAATCTCCTATAGAAACCAGTATGACCAACGAAACTTCTTATACCTTTGATATCTTTAGGACACGACATTTTTCAATTGCATCAACTTTAGCTTTATCAAGTTCAATACCTCTTTCAGAGATTTTATGCCCCAAGACAATACCTTCATTAACCATAAAGTGGCACTTCTCCCAATTCAAGACAAGATTAGTTTCTTCACATCTCTGCAAAACCCGATCAAGGTTGCTTAAGCAATCATCAAAAGAAGTTCCGTATACGGAAAAATCATCCATGAAAACCTCAACAATCTTTTCACAAAAGTTAGAGAATATAACAGTTACATCTTTGAAAGGTAGAGGTGCATTGCATAAACCAAAAGGCATACATCTATAGGCAAAAGTACCAAAAGGGCATGTAAAAGTAGTTCTTTATTGATCTTCTTGTGACACAGGTACTTGGGAAAAACCAGAATATCCATCTAGAAAACAGAAATGTGTATGTTTTGATAGTCTTTATAGCATTTGATCAATGAAAGGTAGAGGATAATGATCTTTCCTAGTAGCTTTGTTTAATTTTCTAAAATCAATTACCATCCTATAACCTGTGATAATTCTTTATGGGATCAGTTCATTTTTATAATTAGGAACAACAGTAATACCTCCCTTCTTAGGGACACAATGAGCAAGACTTACCCATCTACTATCAGCTATGGGATGGATCATACCTGCTTCCAGAAGCTTTAATATTTCATTTCTTACCACTTCCTTCATCTTAGGATTCAACCTTTGTTGGTGATCAATAGCTGGTTTAGCATCAGGTTCCATATTAATTTTATGCTGACATAGAGTGGGACTAATGCCTTAAGATAATCAAGAGTATATCCAATAGCGGCACGGTGCTTCCTCAAGAGTTTTTAATAATATCTTTTCTTCATGCTCTGAAAGGTTAGCACTAATAATAACAAGATATATCTTCTTTTCATCAAGATAAGCATATTTTAAAGTATTAGGTAATTTTTTAAGCTAAAACACGGGGATCGCTCTTGGGTGGAAGAGGATCTCCAAGAGTCTCAACAGGCAAATTGTGTTTCAAAACACGCATTTGTTTAAAGAATATCTCATCTATTTCATTTCTTTCATTCATATGCATATCATTTCCATGGTCAAGCAAACACTGTTCTAAAGGATCAGTAGGAGGCACAACAATAGAAGCAAGACCAATAATTTCATCCTTACTAGGCAATTCTTTATCATGGGTTTGTCTAATTTTTTTGGAGAAATTAAACTCATGAGACACATCACCAAACTTACATTAACAGTTTCTTTCTCACAATCTATCTTAGCATTAATCGTGTTCAGGAAAGGTCTACCAAATATACTCGGACAAAAATCATTTTGTGGAGAACCAAGAACTAGAAAATCAGTAGGGTATTTTATTTTCTCACACAAGACTTCAACATGTCTAATAATCCCAAGCGGTGTAATAGTATCTCTATTAGCAAGCGTAATATTAACATCAATATCTTCTATCTCAGCAGGCGCAAAATCATTCATAATTTCTTGATATAAAGTAAACGTCATTGCACTCACACTAGCACCCAAATCACATAAGCCGTGATAACAATGATCTCCTAATAGAGACAACATGCATGCCAACAATAGGGCTATGTGTATCTTTTTCATCGGGTTTAGCAATTCTAGTGGCTTCATCACAGAAATAAATAACATGCCCATCAATATTTTCAGCCAAGAGATCTTTAACCATAGCAATATTAGGTTCAACTTTAATTTGTTCAGAGGGTGTAGGTGTTCTGGTATAACTCTTGCGAACCACAGCTGTAGCTTTAGCATGTTCTTTTATCCTAACAGGAAAAGGTGGTTTCTCAATGTAAGCAGTAGGGATAACTGGGTCAACATTATAATTAGTAGTTTCTTCTCTAGCTTCAAGGGGTTCTACTATTTTTACTTTAATGGGAGGATGATATTTAAACCACTTCTCCTTAGGGAGATCAACATGAGTAGCAAATGATTCACAAAAAGAAGCTACTATCTTAGAGTCAAGTCCATATTTAGTGCTAAAATTATTAAAAGCATCGGTATCCATAAAAGTTATAACACAATCAAATTCAAGCTTTATACCTGACTCCTTACCTTCGTCGAGCTCCCAATTTTCAGAGTTGCATTTAATTCTTTCCAAAAGATCCCATCTGAATTTAATAGTCTTCTTCATAAAAGAACTAGTACAAGATGTATCGAGCATGGGTTGATCATTACAAGAAAGCCGAGCATAAAAATTATGAATAATAATTTCTCTTGAGAGCTCATGATTGGGGCATGAGTATAACACTGACTTAAGCCTCCCTCAAGCTTGAGCGATACTTTCTCCTTCACGAGGCCAAAAATTATATATAATTCCGATCCCGATGAACCAGATGCATAGGATAAAACTTTTGATAAAACTCCAATTTCAATCGGTTGTAATCCCAAGCTCCAATATCATCACATAGCCTATACAATGTCAATGCCTTTCCATTCAAAGATAAAGGAAAGACCTTCTTCTTGACTTCATCTCTTGGTAAACCTGCAAGCTTAAATAATCCACAAACTTCATCCACATAGATTAGATACATATCAGGATGTATTGTTCCATCTACTGCATAAGGATTAGCTAGCGGTTTCTCTATCATACCCGAAGGAATTTCATAATAAATATTTTCAGTAGGTGCAGTAGGTTGAGGAGCAACTCTCTTCCGGTCGAGGTGAAGATACCCCGAACAAGCCCCTCAAAGGATGATTTTCCATAGTGAGAAGTGACAATAAATTTCAGCACGTAATATAAAATTTTCCTTACCAAATTCCACTCACCAAAGGCGCTTCACTCCCCAGCAACGGTGCCAGAAAAGAGTCTTGATGACCCACAAGTGTAGGGGATCAATCATAGTCCTTTCGATAAGTAAGAGTGTCGAACGCAACTGATATGTCTCCAACGTATCTATAATTTATGAAGTATTCATGCCATGTTATAACAATTTTATATGGTTTGGGTGCAATTTTATATGATTTAAATGGAACTGACCTGGACGGACACTGTTTTCAGCAGAACTACCATGGTGTTGTTTTTTGTGCAGAAACCAAAATTCTCCAAATGCAGCAAAACTTTTTCATCATTCTTTTGCAAGAAAAGAGGCACTAGAAGCTTCGTGGGTGGGCCAGAAGAGCCACGAGGGACCCACAAGGCACCAGGGCGCGTCAGGTGGGGTTGGCTCTCCCTGGTACCTTGTGGGCTCCTCGTGGCCCATCTTCACGTGATTCCAACGTTCAAAAACATATATATATATATATGTATGTATATATATATATGTGTGTGTGTGTGTGTGTGTGTGTGTGTGTGTAGAAACCCCCAAAAATAACCCTAGATCAGAAGTTTCACCGCAGCAAGCCTCTATAGCCACGAAAAACCAATCTAGACTCTGTTCCGGCACTCTGCCGGAGGGGCAAATCATCACCGGAGGCCATCTTCATCATCCCGGCGGCCACCATGATGAGAAGGGAGTAGTCCACCCTCGGGGCTAAGGGTTTGTGCCAGTAGTGATGTAGGGTAGAAATCTAGATGCCCGATCTTTCATGAAATGGAGGGGATCCCACGAAGAACACGAAGAAGACGAGGGGAAACATGAGGGAAATCACGAGAGGAAACACTCAAGAACAAGTCCAAACACACATCCACTAGACAATCAAACACACAAGATCCACAAGGTACATGAACAACAAAGGGAAAGATACAAGGTAAAGTTCATCTCCAAGAGGAGGTCTTGATGATATCCTAGACGGATCTTCCCGTGAGGGGCCTTGACGATATCTCATAGGATCTTCTCACATGGAGGCCTTGAACTCCATGGGAGTGGTAGTCTCTCTCTCTCTCAAGAGTAGAGGTAGGTAGGAGAAAAGCTCACATACAAATGAGCTATCACTTTGCTAACCATAATTCGGAGCTAGGGGACGAGTACTTATAGTCCAAGGGGTAAGTTGGGGGTTACATGGGTCGTTTACCCTTTTACTACTCACAGGCAGACCGGTTGTACCAGATATGCGAGCGATTGTACTGCTAGGAGCTCAGGTACCGGTTTTTGGAGGTGTTCGCGGAGGTATGGACTAGTAGTATCAGTCTAGTCGCAGATAAGGGAAAAACCGGGGCTATACCGGTCTTGTGCTGCTTGATTACAGAAGGTTGACTGGTAGTTGGGCGGTTGTATCGGTCGACCAGTAGTTGGGCAGTTGTACCGATATTTCTGTGTGGGAAGATTTCTCTTCTTCCTTCTTTTCCATGCTTCTCTCACGGATGGTGTAGTTGTACACTTGCGCTCGCACTCCTCCTCCTTGTCCATGGTGTTCCGACAATACCTATGTATGCACACGAGAGGAGTAGTATACCATCCTCGAAGGGGTCAACTGGACACGCGTAAAGGAGATGATTTACCTTTGTGTTTGTGAAGTAGATTTCACACGTGTCACTTGCCGAACGGACTCTTGACATGGTGATGTCCGTAGGATGCTCCGCATCATCTCCTCCCCCTTGGTAAAGATCTGACCTTGGATCGAAAACCAAATCACCATGGGATAGAGATGGCGTCGCCATGTGGAAGTGGACGATCACTGAGTACTTGTCATCTTGAAGATCGAAATGGGTACTCTCCAATGTCGCACCGTCTTGGGATTCCTTCAAAAGAAGCAAGGACAACAAACACTTGGAAAAACAAACATGGTTAGCATTAGTGCACAACCAAGCATTCAAGTGGTGATTCACCAAACAAGTGCCATCATCAAGCATAGCATATGGTGTGACATGGGATTGTGGCATGGCATATAAGCACATAATGTGAGCAAAATCAAGGTCATCATGTAAAAAAGCATGTGAGGTAGGGATGCAAATATGTGTGACAAGAGAATAAGCATCTACCTCAAGTTCATAGCAAGCATTCACAAATTGCTAAATAAAAGGTCTATGGTAGGCATAAGAATCATTCACAACACCAAAGAAGATGATATGTCTACACACATGGGTCAAGTGCAAGACAATCCAAGCATAACGTGCATAGGTGTAGTGAATATAGTGTGGCACTCAACACAATAGAAAGAGCAATTGTTCATCATGTGTGAGGCCATCAAGTCAATCATGTAGGAATCAATGGGACATGGCATATGTGAAGAAATGACATTGTTGCAACCAATCAGATGATAGGAGCAAGTAATCCACAAGCCGGATGCAACACACAAGGAATATATATCATGATGCATGGAATGGGAAAATGGCAAGTCGAAGCATGATCTCTAACATGTGTGCAATCAAATGGTCCAAGATGGCCAATAAGTCTCATGGTGCAACCAACACTAGTAGTATGATCCATAATATCCTTCTCGTGGTTTGGGGGTTCTCAAAAGAGAAGGATATCACCTTGAAAGCATGTGCTTGTGTGTCCTTCACAATGCCGAAACGCATGCAAAAGCGATGTAGAAGTGAGTCGTGGTAGAATGTATAAGGCTCGCTCTCAAGAGCTCGAATGGTCAACTCACGTGAAGTGGAAGTCGACACAAAGTCCAAGTATCCAACACATGCACACAACAAAACAAATAACGTATGCGCATGTGCTACCTCTTGAGCTTGCTTTGGTTTTCCCTTGAAGAGGAAAGGGTGATGCAGCAAAGTAGCGTAAGTATTTCCCTCAGTTTTGAGAACCAAGGTATCAATCCAGTAGGAGACAACGCACAAGTCACCGAATACCTGCACAAACAATCAAGAACTTGCAACCAACACGGTAAAGGGGTTGTCAGTCCCTTCACGATCACTCACAAAAGTGAGATCTGATAGAGAAAGATAAACGGTAAAGTAAATATTTTTGGTATTTTTGGTTTATAGATTGGAAAATAAAGATTGCAAAATAGTAGATCAGAAACTAGAAAGATGTAAACAAGATTCAATATAATGGAAAAGAGACCCGGGGGCCATAGGTTTCACTAGTGGCTTCTCTTGAGATAGCATATATTATGGTGGGTGAACAAATTACTGCCGAGCCATTGATAGAAAAGTGCATAATTATGATGACATCTAAGGCAATGATCATGAACATAGGCATCACGTCCGTGTCAAGTAGACTGACTCCTATCTGCATCTACTACTATTACTCCACACATTGACCGCTATCCAGCATGCATCTAGAGTATTAAGTTCATAAAGAACGGAGTAACGTATTAAGCAAGATGACATGATGTAGAGGAATTAACTCAAGCAATATGATGAAAACCCCATCTTGTTATCCTCAATGGCAACAATACAATACGTGCCTTGCTGCCCCTACTGTCACTGGGAAAGAACACTGCAAGATTGAACCCAAAGCTAAGAACTTCTCCTATTGCAAGAAGGTTCAATCTAGTAGGCCAAACTAAACCGATAATTCGAAGAGACTTGCAAAGATATCAAATCATGCACATAAGAATTCAGAGAAGAACCAAATAATATTCATAGATAATCTTGTTCATAAATCTACAATTCATCGGATCTCGGCAAACACACTGCAAAAGAGTATTACATCGAATAGATCTCCAAGAACATCGAGGAGAACTTTGTATTGAGAATCAAAGAGAGAGAAGAAGCCATCTAGCTAATAACTATGGACCCTAAGGTCTGTGGTAAACTACTCACGCTTCATCAGAGAGGTAATGGTGTTGATGTAGAAGCCCTCCATGATCGAATCCCCCTCTGGCAGATAGCTGAAAAAGGCCCCAAGATGGTATGTCACGGGTACAGAAGGTTGCGGCGGTGGAAAAGTGGTTTTGTGGCTCTCCCTAATGTTTTTAGGGTATAAGAGTATATATAGGCGAACGAACTAGGTCAGGGGAGCTACGAGGGGCCCACGAGGGTGGGGGCGCGCCTACCCCCTGGGCGCGCCCTCCTACCTCGTGGCCTCCTTGTTGCGTCTCCGACTTCATATCCAAGTCTTCTGGTTTGCTTACGGTCCAAGAAATATCATCGCAAAGGTTTCATTCCGTTTGGACTCCGGTTGCTATTCCTTTTCTGCAAAACTCTAAAATAGGCAAAAAAACATAAACTGGCACTCGGCCCTCGGTTAATAGGTTAGTCCCAAAAATAATATAAAATAGATTATTAAAGCCCATTAAACATCCAAAACAAATAATATAATAGCATGGAACAATAAAAATTATAGATACATTGGAGACGTATCAAGCATCCCCAAGCTTAATTCCTGCTCATCCTCGAGTAGGTAAATGATAAAAACAGAATTTTTGATGTGGAATGCTACCTAACATATTTATTCATGTAATTTTCCTTATTGTGGTATGAATGTTCAGATCCGAAAGATTCAATACAAAAGTTTAATATTTATATAAAAACAATAATACTTCAAGCATACTAACAAAGCAATCATGTCTTCTCAAAATAACATGGCCGAAGAAAGCTATCCCTACAAAATCATATAGTCTGGCTATGCTCTATGTTCATCACACGAAATATTTAAATCATGCACAACCCCGATGACAAGCCAAGCAATTGTTTCATACTTTTGATGTTCTCAAACCTTTTCAATCTTCACGCAATACATGAGTGTGAGCCATGGACATAGCACTATAGGTGGAATAGAAGGGTGGTTGTGCAGTCACAAACCCTCTTATTGGTAAGACAAGGGACAAGGTAATCTAATGTATTCATGGACATCATCATGTGTGTGCTTCACTCTATGTCTATGCATATCCTTGTTTGTTCCTAGTGGGACTAACCCATGTTGGTATTGAAAGAGCAACTCACTCCAATGGATTGCTCCAAATGATCTACATCAACAATGAGCGTCCACATCTTCAACACCTACATGAAGTCATCATCGACAAAACCCAAGGTTAGTTCATCCCTCTTAGGGGGGATATCACATCTAGGGGGAGCTTTACTCAAAGAATTGGGCTAAAGCAACTCTAATAGTGTGAACACAATAATGCTTTATGTAAAAATGGTAACCCCACTTGTGCTTAAACGATGAGTATGACCTATGATCAAATGTTCTCATTTGACTCCTAAGTCAGTATACTCATATATAAATGACCTAGTCATCTCCAATTGCCTGGTAGATGCTAGAGTGATTGTGCATACTTTGCCACATATTTCATTTGCCATTTTATTGTGTGAGCATGTTGAATGCATACTTTTCTCGTTCGAGGACATCCATTTGTTGCTTTGATTATTTGGCTCTTCTTCTTTTGCCAAATGGATGGACAAGAATGCCTAAGAACTTCCTCTAGCTATCTATGCTTTTCTCGTCTCAAACTCTATTCAGGCTACATCACAAAGTTTGATCAAGTCAGATTCGAACCCTCTGGGTGAGGAGCACTCGGAGTCACCGATTCGTCATAGACTTAAAGTTCCAAAACCTCTTTGTGCATTTCGGTCTGACTGATTCATCCTTTTCGGTCATACTGAGTTCACTGAGTTGATGTAGATTCTCAATCTCGGTGCAACCGATTAGAACTATTCAGTCATACCGAGAGTCAGTAACCGCTTGCGATTCTGCATCTCGGTGCCACCAAGTTGTTCCACTCGGTCACACGGACAGGGTCAGGATATATATACTGATGGGTCAAATTTTGGAAATTTCTCCGAAACCTATTCGCCCGTGCATGTCCTGCTCTGCCGCCTCGGGTCTCAGGATTGTCCTCTCGTCGCCAGTGATCTCCCGCCGCTAGTCTCCGGCGCCGTCAACGAAAATCTTCACCTCCGTTGCCTCCGTGGCGAGCTCATCGCCGAGTTAGGGTATGAGTTCTATACTTTGTGCAATCTTTACCTCTGATTCTTAGCACAAAGACAATGCCATGTTTCTTACCAAGTATGAGATCAATCTATCCAGAGAAAACTTCCACTTTCTATAGATTAGTTTTGATTCAAAAATTTAGGGTTAGGTTTCCGCCGAACTCATCTCGGACCGACCGACTTGTAGAAATCGGTCTCACCGTTTTGGCTTAGGCCATTGAACTTGTAATTTTCGGTCTAACCGAAACTTGCAAATCGGTGTGACCGAGTTCAGAACTTTGTGAAACCCTAGCAATCTCGGAGTCAACGAACTGTGTCTTGGTCTGTCCGATTCTACTAGTTTAGACTCCAAAATTGTTTCGGTGTCACCGAGTTTAACAAATCGGTAGCTCCAAAATGCTTTCTATGGAAAACTAAAGCTAAGTTTTGACTCATTTGTTTTGCAAAAACTCTGCACTTTGTGATGCTCATCCATTCTATCTCATCTATAACTATCCACAGGGTCAGCTTTTAGTTTGCAGTGATAGAATGTCTGATCAGAGTGACAGCCAGAATAAGTCTGAGGAGCACCTGAATCTGAGTGACGGCACTAGTCCCTCTAGCAGCTATGATGAGGGGAGCAGAAGCATTCCCAGCAACCTGCCTAAGGCAACAACAAGGCAGAGGAAGAAGAAAACTTCAGATTCAGAGGATGAGGATTTTGAAGTTGAGGAAGTGACCTCAAAGAAGAAAGTGCTCAAGAAGGAATATGGTGCTGATGCTACCACCAAGCCAGGTCAGAACAAGAAAGCTCTTGCAACGAGAGTGCCCATGTCTAAGGCCAGAGCCTCAACTCTTGAAAATTCCAAATCAAGTGTTGGAGAGGCTGTTGGTGAGGGCAAGAAGAAGGAAAGAAAGAGAGGAAGATGGTGTAAGAAAGTAGATCCCATGGCAGAATTTGAGAAGCATTCTTCTGATGAGGAAGAGGAGGAAAAAGAGGATGTTGCACCAGCACCTAAGTCACAAAAGCTGATATGGGATGCCATCAAGTCCGAGGCTGCTCCTTCAAAGCCCAAGACTGCCCCCAAAGCTCAAGCACAAGCTTCCAAGTCTGCACCAAAGAGAAGCACTAGGAACATTCCTGCTGCAGAGAAGAACAAGGCCCCAGTGCATGAGATTGAAGAAGAAGAAGAAGAAGAAGAAGAAGCCCAAGTGCTCAGAAAATTAAAGCCAAAGATACCAGATCATGATGACAATCATCCAGTGGCTGAGAACATGAAGGAAAGAAATGATGCAGGTCTCAGACTATGGAGACAAGCAGATCCCTATGCTGTGAGGAGAAGAATTGTTGTGGACTACAGGTTTCACACCAAGGAACAGCAGGACTTCTATGGGACTGTGCTCCTAGATAAGAAGCCCATTGTGTTTGACATGAAGTGGGTTGACTGGAAATGCATTGATGCTAATGAAGATCATTTTCCAGGAGTGCATGAAAGCTTCAGACTCAATGGAGTTGACAAGTTTGTGGGTCAGAAATTGACCAAGTGGAATGATGAGCTTATTATGTAGTTCTATTCAACAACTCATTTCTATCCTGATGGCAAGATTGTCTGGATGTTTGAAGGTACTAGGTACCAATCTTCTGTTGCTGAGTGGGCAAAGCTCATAAATGCCCCTAAAGAAGCTGAAAAAGACATTGGTGTCTATGTTGAGAAGAAGAAGGATCACAACTCCATGGCCAACATGTACAAGGAAATACCTAACAAAGCATTGGAGACACATAAGCTAGGCTCAGTGTACTATTTGATGATAGGATTGGCCACCATGAACACCATTTTGAGGCACACCTTGTTGCCCAAATCAGGAGATCACAGGATGACCAGAGGCCACTCCATCAACTTGCTTCAACTCTTTGATTTGCCCCAGAAGTTCAAAGTGATGAGTTTGATTGTTGAGACCATCAAGAGAACAACTGCTGACCAGAAAAGGTCATGTAGGTATGCTCCACACATGCAGATGCTGATAAATTCCAAGATGAGCAAAGGTATGTATTTTTTGGACAAAGAGCACCTTCCCTTGAGGCCTGACTTTGAGGACAACACTGTTGTCATGAATGCTGAAGATCCCACATCAGTGGAGGCTCAAGAGAAGAGGCAGAAAGTAAAAGCTAAGAAGGCAGCAAAGATGCCAAGTGCTAAAGAGGCTTCACATGTTTTCTTCAAGTTAAAGCAAGACCAACTTTCATATCTTATTCAAGCTACTTTGAGGATTGAAAAAGGATTGGCCACCCTGACTCAGAATCAAGAGAGCCTGGAGAGAATCATTGAAACAAACAGCAGTTAAGCAACTCCAAGAAGATGCTGAAGAGAGGAAAGGGAAAGCAACCACTGAAGTGTTTCAGAGAGTGCCTAGGGCATAGAGATCTACAGCAGTGCCAGTGACAGACACTAGAGCTACTACATTAGCACCTACAACCACAGCTTCAATTGCCCCTCCAGTGGCAACTCCACCAGCTCCATCAACTTCAATAGATGCATTCATCCTTGGAGTCATCTCAACGCCACCTCCTGAAGATCAAGCTTAGAGAGCCGCATAGCACTATGCATTTTCAAGCTTTTTGGTAACTTGTTGCCAAAGGGGGAGAAAGTGTATATATCATAGGCTGAGAGAGAGAGAGAGAGCTTTCCTTCTTTTGCTACTTATTTGCTTGCTTGCTTGGTTGATACTTTATGGTTATGTGTGTGAGATACTTTGTATGGTCATGTGTTTGATCATATCATACTTAATGCTTGTGCTTGAATCATGATATTCTCTATATTTTATGTATGATCATTCACTTTGCCTTGGTGATGAGTGCTTGTTCCTATTTCTATCATTTTGAGCGCTCCACCAAGATGTATGTGACATGGAAGAGTAACCCATGATCCTAATTAGTTGTGCATTTGCATTCAAAAGCAAAGCCTAAATAATGCACAAATTTAGGGAGAGCTCTTGCTTATCACATACTTCTCAAAGCGACGATGTTTTTCATTCTTATTATCATTTGTCGAAACTTTGATCTATATGTTGTCATCAATTACCAAAAAGGGGGAGATTGAATGTGCAACTAATCCCTGGCTGGTTTTGGTAATTCTTAACAACATATAGCTCATTGAATTAATGCTCTTTCAAGATGATCATTTCAGAAAGTTCAATGATTGGCATGGCATGGACAAGAGATGTGGACCCCTCAAAATGCTAAGGACACATATTGGCAACAAGCTCAAGAATCTACATTTTCATTTTAGTGATCCAAGATCACATTGAGTCCATAGGAAAGACAATACTATTAAAAGGGGATGAGGTGCTGCTTAATGGCTTACTTGCTCAAAATGCTTAGTGTAGCCCTCAACCACTTTCTCATTTCCACATATGTCCTAAACCTAAAAGTCAAACTCGGCCCCACCGATTTGATCTATCCGGCGCCACCGAGTTCATTTGACATAGCCACTGCCACAAACCCTAATCAGTTCGGTTTCACTGATAGGGATCTCGGTCTCAACGAGATGGGATTGCAAACTCTCTATTTCCCTTCGTAACGTTTCGGTCTCGCCGAAATGAGCGATCGGTCCCACCGAGTTCGCAATGCAAACTCCCTGTTTCCTTTTCATAACGCTTTGGTTCCACCGAAATGAGCGAATCGGTCCCACCGAGTCTGCTTGACCAACTCCCTGTGTGCTTATTACTGAAATCGGTCCCACTGAGTTCATGTGACCGGTCTCACCGAGATTAAGTTATGCGCATCGGTCCCACTAAGTTGATCATATCGGTCCCACCGAAAAGCCTAACATTCATATTTTGACCTAAATCAGTCTGACCGAGTTTCACCATTCGGTCTCATCGAGTTTGGGAATATGTGTGTAACAGTTAGATTCTGTGTGGAGGCTATATATACCCCTCCACCCACTCTTCATTCGTGGAGAGAGCCATCAGAACGTGCCTACACTTCCACTACTCATTTTCTGAGAGAGAACCACCTACTCATGTGTTGAGACCAAGACATTCCATTCCAAGCACAAGAATCTTGATATCTAGCCTTCCCCAAGTTGTTTTCCACTCAAATCATCTTTCCACCATAGCCAAATCTGTGAGAGAGAGTTGAGTGTTGGGGAGACTATCATTTGAAGCACAAGAGCAAGGAGTTCATCATCAACACACCATCTATTACCTTTTGGAGAGTGGTGTCTCCTAGATTGGTCAGGTGTCACTTGGGAGCCTCTGTCAAGATTGTGGAGTTGAACCAAGGAGTTTGTAAGGGCAAGGAGATCGCCTACTTCATGAAGATCTACCCAAGTGAGGCAAGTCCTTCGTGGGCGATGGCCATGGTGGGATAGACAAGGTTGCTTCTTCATGGACCCTTCATGGGTGGAACCCTCCGTGGACTCGCGCAGTCGTTACCCTTCGTGGGGTTGAAGTCTCCATCAACATGGATGTATGATAGCACCACCTATTGGAACCACGCCAAAAACCTCCATGTCAACATTGTGTTTGCTCCCTTCGAAACTCCTCCCCTTTACCTTCATATGCAGTGATTTACATTCTGCTATTATACTCTTAGAATTGCGTGTGTAGGTTGATTGCTTGGCTAGTGCTAAGTTGCTAAAATCTGCCAAGAATTAAAATTGGGAAAAGGGTAGGTTTTTATTTGGTCAAGTAGTCTAATCACCCCCCTCTAGACATACTTTCGATCCTACACGGACCATTCGCATTCGCTCAGACGCATGGAAATCGAGGCGACAGCAGGAAGGAATCTTAAAAACTGGATAAAGAAGTCGATACCGGACTATCGTCAATCCGGAGTATGGTGGAGAACCCGCCTTGAAAAGCCGAAAACTTATATTCTCACACTGCATTGTCATTTAAGGCAAGTTCGGGGGCTACTGAGGGAGTCCTGGATTTGGGGGTCCTCAGGTGTCCGGCCCAGGAGTATGGGCCGGGGTGGATGGGCTGTACAAAATCAAGTTGAAGATTATTCTCCGTGTCCGGATGGGACTTCTCCATACGTAAACGACAAGATTAGAGTTCGAGTGTTTCCTTTCCTGATGAACCGACCTTGTACAAACCCTAGGCCCCTCCGATATGTATATAAACTAGAAGGGTTAGTCCATAGAGGCTATCATCATTACCATCATCGGAATATTCATAGACTAGACATCTAGGGTAGCCATTACGATCTCATGGTAGATCAACTCTTGTAATCTCCATACTCTTTGAATATAATCAAGCAGGAGTAGGGTTTTACCTCCTTTAAGAGGGCCCGAACCTGGGTAAAACTTTGTGTCCCCTGGTCTCTTGTTACCATTGATCCTTAGACGCACAGCTTGGGCCCCCCTACCCGAGATCTGCCGGTTTTAACATCGACACCGATAAGAACCATAGTGGAAATTATCGGGACATTGTTTTGGATAAAATGCAGAGTTGCGATAAACTTGGGAATGAAGATGTGAAGCACGGATAGGATAAGGGGGACTGGGAGGAGGTGGTAGTCCCTCAATATGTGGTGGGAGATCCAGAAGTTGCAGGTGTTGCTGATGAGGGTGAGCGGGTGATTTTATCACAGGGTATGGTTGCTGCATTGGAAGGACTCGCGTTAATTTGATGATGGCCCTCCATGTAGTTTGTTCAGAGAGGGAATTGAAGACTTCGAGTGGTTCAACATGGATGCTAAGACTGCAAGGAAGGTTATGGAAAAGAAAAAGGAAAAGGAAATTCATGTTGTCGCCTCTCTTGGTGTTCAACAACCATTTTCATTAGGGCACACCTTCAACAACAGTCTAGTGCTGTCGGCGTCCAAGATTCGGGTATCCAGCCCTGCCTCCCTGCGGCCCACCATGTGGCTCCATCGACGGCCTGGTACGACCCAACTTCAACATCAGCAACACAAGACCCTTGAAAGGAGCCAAGCCTCACGAGGCGGGCGACGCCAAGACCCCCGAAGGAATTGGCCTCCTCAAGCTGGTTCCTGAGGGGCAGAGATTTCTATGCAATGTTGCCTCACGAGGCTCAGCTGACATGAGCCATGACGAACAAGGCCAGGCGGGTGCCAGGCAGGCGTAGAGCGTAGGTTTCCTCTTCGGTGCAAAGGAAGCAGGGCGCAGGCGTGGAGTCCCGAGGAATCGGCCAAAGGTTTCCATTCTGGTGCGAGACCAAGACCGCCAGGACGGCAGGACGAAGGTCATCGACGAGCCCACTGCGGCGTCACGACCAGAGGCTTTTTGCAGGCGAAGACTACTTTTGTCAGGATAGACTGTACTACTTGTCCCCTTTCAAATCCGGCTGTTGTGGGATCCCTTCCCACTCATATTTGGGAAGAGGACCAAGGCCACTGTAAATAGGACTAGCCACCACCATAGAAGGGGACGGGATCAGAACAAGTAGAACTAGCATACACCACACCAGCTCAAGAACACCTCACCTCCTGAGGCTTGTTCGTCCACTGGACTAGCTCATCCCCAGCCCTTCGAGCCAATCCACCAAAATGCTGGAGTAGGGTATTACACCACATCGGTGGCCCAAACCAGGATAAAACTATTGTGTCTCTTGTCCCTTTGAGCTCGACACGCTAGGCTTAGGAGGATCACGAGTAGGCAGGCTGGGTAGGTTGAGATCTCCGTACGCTCCCCAGAGTTCGAACCTCTGAAGGGTTTGCGGATCCCATAATTCGACATTTGGTGCGCTAGGTAGGGGAGCGTCGGAATCTTCTTCCTCGACCTCAAGATCGTGCCACTGACTCCTATGGCGGGTGCTCCTCCATCGGCCCGGTCGACACGCATTCTCGAAGAAGCACCGGGGCTGCACTGCTTCACCCTCTCCCTGCGACAGGTGCAGTGGCCACCCAAGTTCCGACTGGAGATGCTGCCGCGCTACAATGGCGTGGCAGATCCAGCCCGCTTTCTTCAAGCGTACGAGGAGGCAGTTTGGGCGGCCGGCGGAGACGACAAGGTGAAGGCCAACTGGCACCCCATGGCCCTTGTAAGCGCGCCACGCGCTTGGTTGCTCAACCTGCCGGCATCTTCTATGGCCTCCTGGGAGGAGCTTCACGACCTCTTCCTCGCCCACTACGCGGCACCGGCGCCCCCGGTCGTTGCAGCTCTCCTAGGTGGCTCGCAGGCACTACCTTACGACCGCCACATCAAGCAGTTCCACCGGCGGGTAGGTGCCACTCAGGCAAGCTCGGGGGCTCCCCCAGGCTGGGCGGCGCCCCAAGCTGACCTCACCTTTAGCCCCAAAGATCACCCCGTCGTCACGACGGGAGCAGGCGCGCTCTCAATGCTCTGCACCCGCATCGTCTGCTACGTGGCGATCACCAGGACCCTCATCGACGGCGGAGCCGGCCTCAACGTGCTCTCCCCAGAGGCGTTCATCCTGCTCCACGTACCGCCTAGCCGGCTCCGCCCCTCCAAGCCTTTCTTCGGGGTTGGCGGCGGCTCCACCAGGACCCTGGGGCAGATCCATCTCCCTGTCACCTTCGGGACCCGCGACAACTACCGCACCGAGCTCATCAACTTCGACATCGCCAAGATCGACCTGCCGTACAATGCTATTCTGGGATACCCATCCTTGGCCCAGTTTATGGCTGCGACCCACCCCGCATACAACCTCATGAAGATGCCTGACAGCAACGGTGTCCTCACGGTGGCGGGGGACACCAAAGGAGCGCTGCAGGCCCTCAATCTCGCCTTCAGGACAGCCGCGTCCACGCTGCCCAACGAGAAGAAGGGTCAGAAGGCCCCAGAAGCAACGTTGGCCAAGAAGAAGCAGTTGTTCTCCCAAGACCGAGCCGAGACGAAGCAAGTGCCGGTCTGTGAGGATGGGACGGCCAGCGCCACCTTCACCATAGGGGTTGGCCTCCTTGAGGATCAAGAAGAAGCATTGATCAACTTTTTGCAAGCCAACAAGGATGTATTCGCTTGGGAACCAAAACACCTGGCCGGGGTCCCAAGGGGGATAATCGAGCACCACCTGAGGGTATGTCCAAATGTGCGGCCGGTGAAGCAAAAGGCTCGCTGCCAGTCCGCTGAGAAGCAAGCCTTCATCGTCCAGGAAACCCGTAAGCTACAAGCCGTAGGGGTCATCAGGGAGGTATAGTAACCAGAGTGGCTGGCGAATCCCGTCATCGTCCCCAAGAAAGGAGGGAAGGAACGCATGTGTGTTGACTTCACCAACCTCAACAAGGCCTGCCAGCAAGACCCCTTCCCGCTCCCTCGCATCGACCAGATCATCGACTCCACCACCGAGTGCGACCTGTTGTGCTTCCTGGATGCCTTCTCCGGCTATCACCAGATCAAGATGGCCGTGGAGGACGTGGAGAAGACGGCATTCCTCACCCCATGCGAGGTGTACTGCTACACCTGCATGCCCTTTGGGCTGCGTAATGCTGGGGCAACCTTCCAGCGGTTGATGCATATCGCCCTGGGTTCGCAGCTCGGGAGGAACGCAGAGGCCTATGTTGACAGTATAGTGGTTGATACGTCTCCAATGTATCTACTTTTACAAACACTTTTGCCCTTGTTTTGGACTCTAACTTGCATCATTTGAATGAAACTAACCCGGACTGACGCTTTTTTCAGCAGAACTGCCATGATGTTGTTTATTGTGCAGAAAACAAAAGTTCTCGGAATGACCTGAAAATCCACGGAGATAAGTTTTGGAAAATATAAAAAATACAGGCGAAAGAATCAAGGCCAGGGGGCCCACACCCTGTCCACGAGGGTGGGGGGCGCCCTACCCCTGGGCGCGCCCCCTGTCTCGCGGGCCCCCTGATGCTCCATCGACCTCAACTCCAACTCCATATATTCCGTTTCACGGAGAAAAAAATTAGAGAGAAAGTTGTATCGCATTTTGCGATACGGAGCCGCCGCCAAGCCCTAATCTCTCTCGGGAGTGCTGATCTGGAGTCCGTTCGGGGCTTCAGAGAGGGGGATTCATCGCCGTCGTCATCATCAACCATCCTCCATCACCAATTTCATGATGCTCACCGCCGTGCCTGAGTAATTCCATCATAGGCTTGCTGGACGGTGATGGGTTGGATGAGATTTACCATGTAATCAAGTTAGTTTTGTTAGGGTTTGATCCCTAGTATGTTCTGAGATTGATGTTGCTATGACTTTGCTATGCTTAATGCTTGTCACTAGGGCCCGGGTGCCATGATTTCAGATATGAACCTATTATGTTTTCATGAATATATGTGAGTTCTTGATCCTATCTTGCAAGTCTATAGTCACCTATTATGTGTTATGATCCGACAACCCCGAAGTGACAATAACCGGGATACTTCTCGGTGATGACCGTAGTTTGAGGAGTTCATGTATTCACTATGTGCTAATGCTTTGTTCTGGTTCTCTATTAAAAGGAGTCCTTAATATCCCTTAGTTTCCACTAGGACCCCGCTGCCACGGGAGGGTAGGACAAAGATGTCATGCAAGTTCTTTTCCATAAGCACGTATGACTATATTCGAAATAAATGCCTACATTACATTGATGAACTAGAGCTAGTTCTGTGTCACCCTATGTTATAGCTATTACATGAGGAATCGCATCCGACATAATCATCCATCACTGATCCAATGCCTACGAGCTTTTCACATATTGTGCTTCGCTTATTTACTTTTCCGTTGCTACTGTTACAAATCCTACAAAACTATTATCTTTACTTTTGCCACTATTACCATTACTATCATACTACTTTGCTACTAAATACTTTGCTGCAGATACTAAGTTATCCAGGTGTGGTTGAATTGACAACTCAACTGCTAATACTTAAGAATATTCTTTGGCTCCCCTTGTGTCGAATCAATAAATTTGGGTTGAATACTCAACCCTCGAAAGCTGTTGCGATCCCCTACACTTGTGGGTTATCAAGACTAATTTTTGGCGCCGTTGCCGGGGAGCATAGCTCTATTCTTTGAGTCACTTGGGATTTATATCTGTTGATCACTATGAGGAACTTGAAAGACGAAAGAACTAAGATTTTGCCCTCAACTACGAGGGGAGGTAAGGAACTGCCATCTAGCTCTGCACTAGATTCTCCTTCTGTTATTAGTAAGCTTGCGACACCTAAACCTGCTACTGCTTTGAATTATGATATGTCGCATGTTATTGATGATGCCACTTCTGCTATGCATGATACTTATGATGAAACAACTTCTGTGTGTGATACTACCGTGCCATTAGGTGAATTTCTTGATGAACAACTTGCTAGGGTTAGAGAATGAAATTATTGAAGATGCTATTATTGATGATAGTGATGATGAAAGTTCTCCCCCTGATTATGAATTACCTATTGTTCCTGAGGGTTATGTTATGAGTGAGGAAGCTTCTAGAGATATCTTTGCTTGCAAAGATAGATATGATCTTAAAAAGTTATTAGCTAAATGGAAAAAGCAATCTCTTAATGCTAGAATGAAATCTGACCCTACATTTGCTACTTCACCTATCTGTGTTACTGATAAGGATTATGAATTCTCTGTTGATCCTGAAATAATTACTTTGGTTGAATCTGATCCTTTTTATGGCCTTGAATCTGAAACTGTTGTGGCACATCTTACCAAGTTGAATGATATAGCCACCCTATTTACTAATGATGAGAAGTCTCTCTATTATTATATCCTTAAAATATTTCCGTTCTCATTAAAGGGTGATGCTAAGACTTGGTTTAATTCTCTGGATCCTGGTTGTCTGTGTAGTCCCCAGGATATGATTTATTACTTCTCTGCTAAATATTTCCCTGCTCATAAGAAACAAGCTGCCTTGCGGGAAATATATAATTCTGTGCAAATCAAAGAAGAGAGTCTCCCACAAGCTTGGGGGAGGCTTCTCCGATTACTTAATGCTTTGCCTGATCATCCTCTTAAGAAAAATGAAATACTCGATATCTTTTATAATGGACTAACCGATGCTTCCAAGGACTACTTGGATAGTTGTGCTGGTTGTGTTTTCAGGTAAAGAACAGTCGACCAAGCTGAATTACTATTGAATAATATGTTGACTAATGAAAATAATTGGACTCTCCCTGAGCCAATTCCAGAGGTAATCCCTGAGCCAATTGAGCCAACTCTTGAACCTATTCCTAAACCTACTCCGAAGAAGAGGGGAGTTCTATTTCTCAGTCCTGAAGATATGCAAGAGGCAAAGAAATCAATGAAAGAAAAAGGTATTAAAGCTGAAGATGTTAAGAATTTACCACCTATTGAAGAAATACATGGTCTTAATATACCGCCTGTCCAAGAAACACATTGTCTTGATAACCCGACACAGGTAGTAAAGGTAAATTCTCTCTATAGATATGATAAAGTTGAAACTCCCTCTACTAAATTTCATAGCCCATGCTTAGATGAATTTGATGACTTTATGGCTAGACAAGAAAGTTTTAATGCTTATGTTGGTAGAGAATTAAAGAATAATGCTTTTGAAATAGGACGCTTGAGTGATTATATGGCTAGAGTTAAAGATGAACTTAAACTCATTAGCAAATATGCTTCTATGGTTACCACTCAAGCTGAGAAAGTGCTTAAAGCTCAAAATGATTTGCTTCATGAATTAAATAATAAACATGACTTTGCTGTTAGAGTGGCTACTAGAACTGGTAGAATGACTCAGGAACCTTTGTATCCTGAAGGCCACCCTAAGAGAATCGAGCAAGATTCTCAAAGAGGCGCCTAGTTCTTCCAAAAAGAAGAAAAAGAAAAACGATAGGACTTTGCATGCTTCTAGTGAACCTGTTGTAGACACACCTGAGAATCCCAATGATATTTCTATTTCTGATGCTGAAACACAATCAGGTGATGAACATGAACCTAGTGCCAATGTTAATGATAATGTTCATGTTGATGCTCAACCTAGCAAAAATAATGAAGTAGAGATTGAACCTGATGTTGATCTTGATAACCCACAATCAAAGAATCAATGATATGATAAGAGAGATTTTGTTGCTAGGAAGCACGGTAGGGAAAGAGAACCATGGGTTCAGAAACCCATGCCCTTTCCTCCTAAACCATCTAAGACAAAGGATGATGAGGATTTTGAGTGCTTCGCTGAAATGATTAGACCTATCTTCTTACGTATGCGCTTGACTGATATGCTTAAAGTAAATCCGTATGCTAAGTATATGAATGATATTATTACAAATAAAATAAAAATACCGAAAGCTGAAATTTCCACCATGCTTGCTAATTATACTTTTAAGGGTGGAATACCAAAGAAACTTGGAGATCCAGGGGTACCAACCATACCATGCTCCATTAAAAGAAACTATGTTAAAACTGCTTTATGTGATCTTGGAACCGGTGTTAGTGTTATGCCTCTCACTTTATATCGTAGACTTGAATTGAATAAGTTGACACCTACTGAAATATCTTTGCAAATGGCTGATAAATCAACTGCTATACCTGTCGGTATTTGTGAGGATGTGCCTGTTGTGGTTGCAAATGTCACTATCTTAACGGACTTTTTTATTCTTGATATTCCCAAGGACGATAGTATGTCGATTATCCTTGGTAAACCCTTTTTGAATACTGCAGGGGCTGTTATTGATTACAATAAAGGCAATGTCACTTTTCATGTTAATGGTAATGAGCATACGGTACACTTTCCGAGAAACAACCTCAAGTTCATAGCATCAATTCTATTGGAAAAAGTCCAACTATCATTATTGGAGGTTTTGAATTTCCTCTTCCTATTGTCAAAAAAAAGTATGATATTCTTATTGTTGGGGATGTTCATATCCCCGTTGAGGTAACTTAGTGTTATTCGAAATTTCTCTGGTTCCGTGTTATTCGGAATGAGATTGTTAACAAGACTTGATCAACCTTGTTAGTGGATTCATTTTGATGATCATGAGATGGATGAAACTAGAAGGCACAACCTTCTGTACCCTCTTTTTACTTTCTGTTATTTAAAATAAATAAATAAAAAATAGTATTATCTGTCTGTTTTCTGATTTATCCGTGCAATAAAAATATCCAAATAATAAAAATGCTCCAAATGCCCTGCAAATTTAGTACGATTTTTTATGGAATATTTGAGGATTTTAGGCACTGAAAACACTACAGGAGGGGCAAGCACGTGGCCACGAGGGTGGAGGGTGCGCCCACACCCCCTGGGCGCGCCCCCCTATCTCGTGGGCCCAGGGTGGCCCCCCTCCACTTATTCCTGCACCCACACACTCCATCCACTTCCCAAAAAAATCCCCATCCAGCTCAAGCACGAGTTCTAGCTCATTTTGCTGTGATTTTCGATCTCCTTGCTCAAAGCTCCATTCACAAAACTGCTTTGGGAGATTGTTGCTTGGTATGTGACTCCTCCATTGGTCCAATTAGTTTTTGTTCTAGTGTGTTATTCATTGCAAATTTTTGCTGCATAGGTGACCCTGTTCTTAAGCTTGCATGTTAAATTTATGAGGTCCCAAGTAATTCTAATGCATGATATAGGCTCTAGGCACTTGTAGGAGTAGTTACTACCAATCTTGTTTCGTTCTATTCACTTTTATTTTGAAGTTACTAAAATTTCAGAAATTTTCAGAAAATGTTAAGGAGATTTTTGAGGGGCTCTTCTAGCCAAGGCTCCCATGAAAAACAAGCTAAAGAGAAGGAAAAGGCCAAGTATAATCTTCCTCGTATAGCAGAAGTACGGCCATGTGAAGGCCCATGTGATGAATTCTTGAGAGAGGCCGGGATTTATGAAGACTTTTATTCTTTGATTGAAAATGCAGGCCTCACCGACTTCCTCCACGACCGGATCGATCAGTATCTCTTACTCACCAATACTTTTGTGCAAAACTTTTATTACTAACCTAAGAAATCACCGCCCTCGGTATCATTTCATTTATATGATGAATTCGAGGAAATGTCCTTACATAATTTTTGCGCGGTATGTAGAATACCCTTTGAGGGTAAATTAGATGAACCACATCGTAAATATGTGGATGGCTTTGTTAACACCATTACTGTAGGGGATCCAAAGAAGGGTTCCAATGCGAGAATCTCTAGCATACACTTTCCTATTTTACGCTACTTTGCCTTATTTGCTAGTCGATGCTTAATTGGTCATGGAAATAGTGGAAACTTCAATGTTCCTGATATTATTATTCTTCTCCATGCCTTGTTTGGTGATAATAGTTTTAGTATGGGTGCCGTCATTGCTAAACGGCTAAGCCTGAACCGTACAAAAGGCCCCATTTTTGGAGGTATCTATGATGCACGTCTTGCTAAACATTTTGAGATACCTATTAGGCACCATGAGAAAGAGGAGACGATACTGCCTCCTTACCTTTTAGATTACAGGAGCATGGTAGCGCATGAGTTTATTGTTCATAATGATGATAAGATGCTCCTGTATAACTTGAGATTTAATAAGAAACACAATGAGACTATTATTCTGCATGCGCCTCTGTTGTTTGATTTGACTGCAGTTAATTATCTTGTCACGCTGGAAGCGGTGTACACTCATCGAGGCCAAGCATCCACTCCAGAGCCTGGGCCTGAGCCGGAACCTTCACTGGACCCTTATCGTTCATCATCTTATCAGTGGGATCCGGAGGAGATGGCCACCCAGTGGTATCCTGATTACACCCCTCAGTACACCGGGGAGAGTAGCCGCGGTCCTTGGCAGTAGACCAACTTAGGCCAAAAGCCTAAGCTTGGGGGAGTATGTATTTCTCACCGACTTTACATTCATGTTCACACATTATTCTAGTTGTCGGTGCTCATACTCTTTCATTGTATTATCCATGTTAGTTTAATTTTCTTTTTCTAGCTTTCTTCTTGTGTGTTTGATAAACCTTAAGAAAAACCAAAAAAATTAATTAGTTTAATTTCCATGCTTGTAGTAGACTTAAAATGAAAACCCAAAAAGATTTCTCGTTCTTCTTCTTGCTTGTTGGGAGCTTTCCCGTGTAAATAGTTTTATTTCTTTTCTTTCCTTTGGGGGTCGAGAGTAGAAGACCATATTGAAAATGTTTAGTGGCTCTCATATGCATGATTGTTTATTTAACTTAGAGCCCATATTACTTTGTCTTCTCTCTTGAGTTGAATGCTTGCAGATTCCAACTTAGTCCAATGCACGTGCACTATTATTATTATACACATCGTTCGGTCATGCCAGTGAAAGGCAATAATGACGATATATGATGGACTGATTGAGATGAGAAAAGCTGGTATGAACTCGACCTCTCTTGTTTTTGTAAATATGATGAGTTCATCGTTCCCGATTCAGCTTATTATGAAGTAAACATATTTGCAATGACATTTAGATATTATAGTTGCTTGTGCCATGCTTGATTAGTTATGAGTTATAATGGTTTACCTTGCGTGCCAACATGCTATTAAAATGATTGTGATGTGGTATGATGGGATGGTATCCTCCTTTGAATGAATTGAGTGACTCGACTTGGCACATGTTCACGCATGTAGTTGAAACAAATCAACATAGCCTTCACGATATTTATGTTCATGGTGGATTATATCCTACTCATGCTTGTACTTGGTGTGAATAAATTTTAGTGTGTGTTCATGGCTGTTGTCGCTCTCTCAGTTGGTCGCTTCCCAGTCTTTTGCTAGCCTTCACCTGTACTAAGCGAGAATACTGCTTGTGCATCCAAACTCCTTAAACCCCAAAGTTATTCCATATGAGTCCACCATACCTTCCTATATGCAGTATCTACCTGCCGTTCCAAGTAAATTTGTATGTGCCAAACTCCAAACCTTCAAATGAAATTCTATTTTGTATGCTCGAGTAGCTCAAGTTTCAACTAGGTATGCCTGTATCTTCCATGCTAGGTGGGTTATTCTCAAGAGGAGTGGCTTCGCTCCTCACTCATGAGAAAGGGCCGGTAACCGGGATGCCCAGTCCCATGATCCAAAAAGATCAAAGCAAATCAAAATAATTAAACAAAACCCCCCCAGGACTGTTGTTAGTTGGAGGCACTCGTTGTTTCGAGCAAGCCATGGATTGATGCTTGTTGGTGGTGGGGGGGTATAAGCTTTTACCATTCTGTTTGGGAACTGCCTATAATGCATGTAGTATAGAAGATATCGCCATCTCATAGTTGTTGCATTGACAGTGAAAGTATGCCGCTCAAAATGTTATTCATCTCTGTTTTAAAATCAAGCTCTGGCACCTCTACAAATCCCTGCTTCCCTCTGCGAAGGGCCTATCTATTTACTTTTATGTTGAGTCATCACCCTCTTATTAAAAAGCATCCGCTGGAGAGCACACTATCATTTGCATTCATTACTATTGGTTTATATTGGGTATGACTTGACTGGATCTCTTTTACCATGAATTACAATGTTTAGTCAGTCCTTGATCTTTAAAGGTGCTCTGCATTTATGTTTTGCGGTCTCAGAAAGGGCTAGCGAGATACCATTTTGTTATATCATATTATGATTGTTTTGAGAAAGTGTTGCCATCCGAGTTTTATTATTATTGCTCGCTAGTTGATTGTGCCATTGATATGAGTAATTGTGAGACCTAAGTGTTATTGTGAGTATGGTTAGTTCATAATACTTGCTGAAAACTTGAATGTTGGCTTTACATATTTACGACAACAAGAGCAAACAGAGTTTGTAAAAGTTGTTCTTTATCACTTTCAGTTTATCAACTGAATTGCTTGAGGACAAGCAAAGGTTTAAGCTTGGGGAGTCGATACATCTCCAACGTATCTACTTTTGCAAATGTTTTTGCCCTTGTTTTGGACTCTAACTTGCATGATTTGAATGAAACTAACCCGGACTGACGCTGTTTTCAGCAGAACTGCCATGATGTTGTTTATTGTGCAGAAAACAAAAGTTATCGGAATGACCTGAAAATCCACGGAGATAAGTTTTGGAAAATATAAAAAATACTAGAGAAAGAATCAAGACCAGGGGGCCCACACCCTGTCCATGAGGGTGGGGGGCGCGCCCTCCCCCCGGGCATGCACCCCTGTCTCGTGGGCCCCCTGATGCTCCACCGACCTCAACTCCAACTCCACATATTCCGTCTCGCGGAGAAAAAACCAGAGAGAAAGTTTCATCGTGTTTTACAATACGGAGCCGCCGCCAAGCCCTAATCTCTCTCGAGAGGGCTGATCTGGAGTCTGTTCGGGGCTCCAGAGAGGGGGATTCATCACCGTCGTCATCATCAACCATCCTCCATCACCAATTTCATGATGCTCACCGCCGTGCATGAGTAATTCCATCGTAGGCTTGCTGAACGGTGATAGGTTGGATGACATTTACCATGTAATCAAGTTAGTTTTGTTAGGGTTTGATCCCTAGTATCCACTATGTTCTGAGATTGATGTTGCTGTGACTTTGCTATGCTTAATGCTTCTCACTAGGGCCCGAGTGCCATGATTTCATGAATATATGTGAGTTCTTGGTCCTATCTTGCAAGTCTATAGTCACCTATTATGTGTTATGATTCGACAACCCCGAAGTGACAATAATCGGGATACTTGTTGGTGATGACCGTAGTTTGAGGAGTTCATGTATTCACTATGTGCTAATGCTTTGTTCCGGTTCTCTATTAAAAGGAGGCCTTAATATCCCTTAGTTTCTACTAGGACCCCGCTGCCACTGGAGGGTAGGACAAAAGATGTCATGCAAGTTCTTTTCCATAAGCATGTATGACTATATTCGGAATACATGCCTACATTACATTGATGAACTTGAGCTAGTTCTGTGTCACCCTACGTTATAGCTATTACATGAGGAATCGCATCCGACATAATCATCCATCACTGATCCAATGCATACGAGCTTTTCACATATTGTGCTTCGCTTATTTACTTTTCCGTTGCTACTGTTACAATTCCTACAAAACTATTATCTTTACTTTTGCCACTATTACCATTACTATCATACTACCTTGCTACTAAATACTTTGCTGCAGATACTAAGTTATCCAGGTGTGGTTGAATTGACAACTCAACTGCTAATACTTAAGAATATTCTTTGGCTCCCCTTGTGTCGAATCAATAAATTTGGATTGAATACTCTACCCTCGAAAGTTGTTGCGGTCCCCTACACTTGTGGGTTATCAGTGGTGAAGTCTCGGGAGGCCAGGACTCTAATAGAAGATCTAGAGGAGATGTTTGCCAGCCTGCGCAAGGTGATCTTCGGCTTAACCCCAAGAAGTGTGTGTTTGGGGGTCCCTTCCGGCAAGTTGTTGGGCTTCTTGGTGTCACACAGAGGGATCGAGGCCAACCTGGAGAAGGTCAAGGCGATAGAGGACATGAACCCCCCACAGACCCTGAAGGAGATGCAGAAGCTGGCGGGCTGTGCAACCTCACTTGGGCGTTTCATTTCCAAGCTAGGGGAGAGCGCCCTCCCGTTTTTCAAGCTGATGAAGAGGAAGGAGCCATTCGAGTGGACCCCAGAGGTAGATGCAACCTTCCAGGACCTCAAAAGATATTTGACCAGTCCACTAGTGATGGTGGCACCACTCCCTCTCGAGCCCTTGGTGCTCTATCTGGCAGCAACCCTAGTGGCGCTAAGGAAGGAACGCCCGATCAAGAAGCCTCAGCAGGATGCACAACCATCAAGCAAGGCGCAGCACCCTCAGGGCGAGGCATCTGGAGTCTTGACCGGCACAGTGGCCGACATTCCTCCTGAGGCCACGGTTGATCCCGTGGCTATCGAGGCTCCCGAGGGCAGGCCTCGTGAGGCCATGGAGGACATGTGCCCTCGTGAAGAACAAGATTCCGCTGATGCCTCCCCCCCCCCCCCCCTCGTCGAGCACCCTGTCTACTTCGTCAGCACGGTACTGAGGGAAGCCCGCGCGTGCTACCCCATGCCCCAGAAGCTCTTGCTCGCACTTCTAGTTGCCTCCAGGAAACTGTGCCACTACTTTCAAGGCCACCCCATCAAGGTTGTTTCAGCGTACCCGCTGGAGAGGGTGCTCCGGAGCCCGAACATAGCTAGGCGAGTTGCTGAATGGAACATTGAGCTTCAGGCATTCAATCTCGAGTTCAGCACCACAAGGTGGATCAAGGGCGAGGCCCTCGCGGACTTTGTGGCCGAGTAGACTAACGCTCCCGACCATGGAGTGGGCGAGGACTGCTCCCTCCTGCCAGGAGACGAAGAGCCAGACGGATGGATCATGTACTTTGACGGGGCGTTTGTGTGACAAGGCGCGGGAGCGGGGGCCATACTCATCTCACCCACCAAGGACAAGCTCTGTTACACAGTGCAACTCTGCTTTCAGCAGGGTGAGAAGGTCTCCAATAACATCGCAGAATTCGAAAGCTTGCTCGCCAGACTCAGGGCCGCGGCCGCGATGGGAGTGAAGCGCCTCACCATCAAGGGCGGCTCTCAGCTTCTCGTCAACTTCTCCAACAAGGAGTACATGCCTAAGGACGAGCACATGGAGGTGTACCTAGAAGAGGTGCGCAAGATGGAGAAGCGGTTCATGGGCGTGGAGCTGCAACATGTGCCACATGGAACGAACAAGGAAGCAGACGACATCGCCAAAAGAGCCTCTCGCAGGCTCCCTCAGGAGTCAGGGGTGTTTGAGGAGCGGCTCTTCAAGCCGTCTGCGACCCCACACATCACGACTCCAGCACCACCTCCGGAGGACTTGCCACAGGCGCCCGAGATGTGCGCCCCAGCCTGTGGTCACCCCTCGGGAGCCCGCCTGCTGCTCGCGCTCGAGCCTCAGGAGGGGTGCTGGACCGAAGTGTTCAAGGCATACTTGCTCCAAGGGACCCTGCCAGAGAAGGAGGAGGACGCCGAGCGCGTGGCCCGTCAAGCCATGCGTACTGCATCAAGGACGGTGAGTTATATCGCAAGAGGCCCAATGATGTTTTGTTGCGGTGCATCTCCAGAGAACAGGGGCTCGAGCTGCTACCAGACATACATGGTGGGGACTGCGAGCATCATTCCTCGTCGTGCACCCTGGTGGGCAAGGCGTTTCACAACGGCTTCTATTGGCCCACCGCACTCAACGATGCTACAGAGCTGGTGTGCTCTTGTGAAGCATGCCAGTTTCACGCCAAGCAGATCCACCAGCCCACGCAGGGCCTCCAGACGATCCCGCTCACGTGGCCGTTCGCGGTCTGGGGGCTGGACATCTTGGGACCGTTCCCTCGGGCGCCAGGGGCTACCGATACCTCTACGTCGCCATCGACAAGTTCACCAAGTGGGCGGAGGTAGAAGCCGTGCGCACCATCCCAGCTGGATCGGCCGTCAAGTTCATCAAGGGAATCATGAGCCGGTTTGGGGTCCCCAATCGCATCATCACCAACAACGGCCCGCGGTTCACCAGCAACCTTTTCAAAACATATCGTGCTAACCTTGGAACGCAGATCTGCTACGCCTCAGTCGTGCACCCGCGGAGCAATGGACATGCTGAGAGGGCCAATGCAGAAGTCCTGAGGGGCCTCAAGACCCGGACCTTCAAGAAGAAGCTCGAGGCCTACGGCAGGGGCTGGCTCGACGAGCTGCAGTCCGTGTTGTGGTCCATCCGCATAACCGCGACCAAGCCAGCAGGAGAAACGTTGTTCTTCCTCGTCTATGGAGCAGAAGCGGTTCTCCCTCACGAGGTCAAGCATCGCTCCACGCGGGTCCTGGCGTTCGATGAGACGCAGCAGGACGCCACGCGGGGGATGGATCTCGTGCTGGGGGAGGAACGCCATCGTCAAGCCTCGCTCCGGGCAGCGAGGTACCAGCAGGCGCTGCAGCGGTACCACTGCCGCAGCATCCGCTCCAGGATGTTAGAGGTGGGCGACCTCGTCCTGAGGCGGGTGCTCTCCAGGGAGGGGCTGCACAAGCTCTCTCCCATGTGGGCACTACAAAAAAAAGACACATCCGTGACATTTGGGCCGAACGAAAAAAAAATTCTATCATACATATGACACTTCTATGACGACAATTGTGACAAAACCCGGTATCATCATAGATGTGGTGGGCTCCAACTTCTTTGACAAAAAATCATGACAGAAAATGGGCTTTTCGTCCTGGGCTGACCGGAGACGTAGCTGCATGACATTCTTTGGGCCGTCCATGACAGAAAAAACCATGGTAGAAGCGAGGGTGAGGAAAATTTTGGGGAGTTCCCGGTTACGGTGGGAGGTTGGGGGCCGAGCGGTGCACGTTTCTCTCATACACGTGCGCGCGTGTGTGCGAGGTGTTCGCTCTAACAGAACCCGAGAAAGGCGTTGGGCTCTAACTGAACCCAAGCGATTGCACTGCAGGCTACGCGTTACTGAACCCGAGCGATCGATCGATGGCTGTTAACTGAACTCGATCGAGCGATTCCTTCGCTACTGCTGCTAACTGAAGCCGATGGATGCTACCTCTCTGGATGAACAGTGAGCATTGTGGGGGGTTGGATGAACAGTGAGCGGTGGCGTTGCCTCTGGATGAACAGGACCCCGTGTTGTGGAGGGCTGGATGAACAGTAGCCGGTGGAGTAGCGTGCGGTAGAGGCTGGAGGAGGTCGACGGTAGCCCGTAGAGGCTGGTGGAGGTCGACGGTGGAGATGAACAGTATCCCGTGGAGTCCCGTTTTGCGGTACGCCACACCCCTCCTGATGAACAGGACCCCCGTTTCGACCGTAGCGCTCCAACACAAGTCCGTTTCGTCCGTTTCGTGGTACACCACACCCCACCCAATCAACAGGACCCCCGTTTCGACCGTAGCGCTCCAACACAAGTCTGTTTCCTCCGTTTTGCAGTACGCCACACCCCTCCCGGTCAACAGGACCCCCGTTTCGACCGTAGGAGGTCCATTTCCTCCGTTTTGCGGTACGCCATACCCCTCCCGATGAACAGAATCCCGTTTCGAACGTGGCCGGTCGAACACAAGGTCGTTTCCTCCGTTCTACGGTACGCCAGGCCTCGTTTGCATCGGCTGTTCCGTCCAAGACCTCCCGATGAACACGATGATGCATTCCGTTTCGACCCAGCCGGTTGGCTCCCCATGAACACGATGACGACGCTGTTTCTCCGTTCTGACCCAGCCATGTACACGAGCCCTGGCCGTATGTATGCGCGAGTAGGCATTCGAGACCCCGCCCATATGTACGCATATGTGGCCGTATTTTCTTTCTTGCACCCTAGCCGTAGTATGTACGTGTACATGCTACGTGCGCGCCTCTACAATGACCAGTATGTACGTACACGTTCGCGACCAGAATGACAACGCTACGTATGCTTCGACCAGGTGGGTCCCGACTGTCAGGCACTTCCTTGCCTACAAAGATGTAGCTGGTGGGTCCCAGCAGTCAGGGGGGGCGAATCGTTTTTTTTGCCTGGACGCACTTCCTTGCGTGCGAAGATGTAGCTGGTGGGTCCCAGCAGTCAGGGAGGTGAATCGTTTTTTTTTGCATGGACACACTTCCTTGCGTGCGAAGGTGTTGCTGGTGGGTCCCAGCAGTCAGGGGGAAACATTTTTTCACGAAATACGGTGGCTCGTCCAGTGGGTCCCCGCTGTCAGGTGGAGGAACAATTATTTTGTGTGTAATAAGGAGGCACTTCCTTGCTGCGGCCGTGGACCCAGCTGTCAGCCTCTCCACGTACAGTCCACGTCCGATGGAAGCCGTTCCTTGACCACATTGACCACGCCGCGCCGAGAGCACCAGGGCGGTGGACGACGGCGAGGCCTAGGAAGGGGACGACGCGAAGCCGGGGAAGACGCGGCAGTGGATGCCCACGCGTAGAGGATACATTTTCCCAAAAGGACATTCATTCATTTCTTTCTTCCCAGGCGATCACCACGACTAAAACAAAAACAAGATGATACGTCTCCAATGTATCTACTTTTCCAAACACTTTTGCCCTTTTCCAAACAAAAACAACTTGCATGACTTGAATGAAACTAACCCGGACTGAGGCTGTTTTCAGCAGAACTGCCATGATGTTGTTTTATGTGTAGAAAAGAAAAGTTCTCGGAATGTCCTGAAAATCCATGGAGGCACTTTTTGGAATTAATAAGAATTTCTGGGCGAAAGAAATACACCAGGGGCCCCAGGGCCGGTCCACGAGACAGGGGGCGCCCCCCTGTAGGGCGCGCCCCCCTGTAGGGTGCGCCCCCTATCTCGTGGGCCTCCTGGACCACCACCGACCTCAACTCCAACTCCATATATTCACGTTCAGGGAGAAAAAAATCAGAGAGAAAATTTTATCGCGTTTTACGAAACGGAGCCGCTGCCAAGCCCTCATCTCTCTCGGGAGGGCTGATCTGGAGTCCGTTCGGGCCTCCGGAGAGGGGGATTCATCGCCGTCGTCATCATCAACCATCCTCCATCACCAATTTCATGATGCGCACCGCCGTGCGTGAGTCATTCCATCGTAGGCTTGCTGGGCGGTGATGGGTTGGATGAGATTTACCATGTAATCAAGTTAGTTTTGTTAGGGTTTGATCCCTAGTATCCACTATGTTCTGAGATTGATGTTGCTATGACTTTGCTATGCTTAATGCTTGTCACTAGGGCCCGAGTGCCATGATTTCAGATCTGAACCTATTATTTTTTCATGAATATATGTGTGTTCTTGATCCTATCTTGCAAGTCTATAGTCACCTATTATGTGTTATGATCCGACAACCCCGAAGTGACAATAATCGGGATACTTCTCAGTGATGACCGTAGTTTGAGGAGTTCATGTACTCATTATGTGCTAATGCTTTGTTCCGGTTCTCTATTAAAAGGAGGCCTTAATATCCCTTAGTTTCCGCTAGGACCCCGCTGCCATGGGAGGGTAGGACAAAAGATGTCATGCAAGTTCTTTTCCATAAGCACGTATGACTATTTACGGAATACATGCCTACATTACATTGATGAACTGGAGCTAGTTCTGTGTCACCCTACGTTATAGCTATTACATGAGGAATCGCATCCGACATAATCATCCATCACTTATACAATGCCTACGAGCTTTTCACATATTGTTCTTCGTTTATTTACTTTGATGACGGGAAAATGGCGGGCGTGAGAATACGCGTCCACGTCATTGATACAGAATGAAATTTAAATGCATAAAATAAAAATAGAATCAAACATTGCAGGTACATTATTTCCAGAACTCTTACATTTACATAAAAAATTCTGTTAATTACATCTCCGAAGAGAAAACCCCTGATTAAGAATTCCAACATATCTATTACATAGGATTGCATCACATTCCTATTACAACATTCTACAAGAGAGATCCTCCTCGCGGTCGACGACGAACTCCTGCTTGGTGAGCTTGAAGTTTGGTTCCATGCAAGTACTCCTCTATGATTTTATGTGTGATGTTTGGGAATATATTTCCTAGCATGCAACCATTTTTGTGTGTTCAACCTCATTTATATACGGAATGCAGGTTGATTTTGGCAAGGCATAGTTTTATCCTACATTTGGCACATAGGATATGGGTATGTATTTTCCTTTAGGATTTTTATATGACCCCTTTGGTTTTGGTGGCATATATATATGTGACATGCCAATTTTAATAAGTTTTGCATCATCACATTACTACTATCGCCGTGCGACACCGATGTGGAGCCCGTGTGTAGCGTAACGGCTTGAAGCTTTCTGACACAATCTTGTTGCTTTTTTATGGTGCATGTGATATGTGCCATATTTTGTTGACTCTGAGTCCGCCCAGTATCGAGCCTGACCTGAGTGGAGTTTGCTTATGATATTTTGTTTGTTTAAAGCCTATCTGGGCTACATGGAATATCCCTTATCATGTATTTTGCATGAATTTTGTATGCATATGTGGATGTGGAGTGAACCTATTTTTATTAAGTTCTGCTTTACCTGTATTACTACTAACACCGCGTAGCACTAATATAATGCCCGCGTGCAGCGTAACCAAGTAAAGGTTTGTGGAGCAGTTATGGCGTTGCATGATCATATGACATATATAATTTTTTTTGTTTATGTTTGTACCTTACATGGTATTAGCACTAACTCCACATAGCGTCATTTCATTGGCGCTCGTGTGTAGCATAACCCACGTAAAGTAAGTTTGTGATATCCATTTGTGATGATGCTAATAGTTTAGGCTCTTATAGCATTGGAGCATTTCATGACATATTTTATTTGACTTCGGCCAAAATATGTGGCCCAAATGTTTTGTTCAATTTTCTCTCACTTGTATTACTACTAACACCGCGTAGCATTAAGATAATGCCCGCGTGTAGCGTAACCAGGTAAGCTTGGTTTTTATGATGCAACATGTTTTATAATTCATATTGCATGATTTTGGTCTTTGCGTGTGTGGCTTGAACGCATTTTTAATTAAGTTTTTCCTTGCTTGTATTACTACTAACACCGAGTAGCATTAAGATAATGCCCTCGTGTAGCGTAACCAAGTGAAGGTTTATGTTTTATGCTCTTGTTTGTATTACAACTTATGTGACACATAATGCCCGTAGCGCAACCAAACAAAAGATTATCATGAGTTCAGCTTAGCGCGCTCGTAATTTCATTCCAACTTAGTCATATCCATTTTTTTATGATGATCAAATTAAGGCATTTTTTATATAATGTTTTCGCACCTATGACACTCTCTTGGTTTGTATCCATGTATAGAGACCAAACCAAGGAACGAGGTGTTCATCTTGGCTTGTATCGCTAAAGGGACCGACCCAAGATGGAGATCAATGGGACGAAGTGCACGCAACATTTAAAGGAACCGTGCTTACAAGAACCATGCATGCTCCTTGACTCGTACCGCGATGGCCGAGCCGAAGGCGAAAGTTTGGGGTAGATATAACATGCTCCTTGGTTTGTACCGCGATGGCCGAACCAAGGACAAAAATTTGGGATGGATGCAACATGCTCTTTAGACTGTACCAAAATGGCCAAACCAAAGACAAAATTTTGAGATAAATTAAACCATGCACCTTAGTCTGTACCGCAATGGCCGGACTAAGGGCGAGAATTTTGGGGAGATGAAACATGCACCTTAGTCTGTACCGCAATGGCCGGACTAAGGGCAAGAATTTTGGGTAGATGAAATATACTCCTTGATTCGTACCGCGATGGCGGAACCAAGAACAAGAATTTTCGGAAGATGAAACATGCCCCTTGATTTGTACCATGATGGCCGGACCAAGGGCTAAATATTTAGGAGAAGAAGAAGAGAAAAAGCTCCCTGGCCTGTACCACAATGGCCAAACCAGGTGCTAGAAGAGAGCCATTGAATCTCACCTTCAAACCAATAGGACGCAGCACACCTACCTCCTTCTCCTCTTTTCTTTGTGAGTTTGTATGTGTGTGTGATTTTTAGCAGAGGAAAGAAATGAACTGGAGGCCGACAACATGACATTTGGTATGATTACGATACTTTTTCCAGATGAACCTAATGAAGGCAACAACTGTTAAAGGGTTTCTAGTCACCGTAGTATGAATTCTTATACCACCCTTGCTGATATGAAAAAGGCGGTCTGGATGATTGTTGTCCACACTCTTGGGGAATTGCATGCGGACTTTGCCGACCTTAATATTGTAAAGGTTGACATAGCGAACATTTCTTCGCTGAGGTTGAGGGCACATCGACTCAAAAGAAGTCAGAGAGGAATCATATGCAACGGGTGTTGATGACGATAAGGGACTTGACAATGTTGATGTTGGGTTCACATGACATGTTTCATAGCCATGGGAATTGGGATGCTTTTTCTTGCATTCAAGGGGAAACTTGAGAATCGTCTCAAAGCATTCTCCAATGGATTTATCGGCCAGTGGAAGAATAGGCTCTGAAGCATCAACTTGGACTTTATTCTGAACCTTTGACGTCCATCCTTGCACAAACGATGAGGATGGAAATATAAGCATAGTATTGCCCCCATTCATAGGTTGCTCATATTGGAGTTTGTCCATTGTCTTCCCTTTTCCTTCTTGGTCTACCCTCATACTTCCCCCAAACTTGAGTGTAGAGAAGAATTCCATTCCTTGATCTTGTTCAATCTGTGATGCAATCATATTATCCAGATGCTGATTTGTTGAAGCCGCGCATGGACCAACTGGCACATCAAGACAAATGTCTCCAATGCGGAGCGTGACCGACTGCGGCACTTGACCATCCATACCTTCGAATAAAGAAAAGTTTATGTCAGTTTTCATTGAGTATATTTACCGTACACAATGTTTATATACTTCATGTACTTTAGAAATTCATATGTTGCGATCCTATGTTGGAATTCAAAGATGAGGGGAGAAATAGGTCCCACCGGGCGTGCCAGAATCTGATGACGGGAAAATGGCGGGCGTGAGAATACGCGTCCACGTCATTGATACAGAATGAAATTTAAATGCATAAAATAAAATTAGAATCAAACATTGCAGGTACATTATTTCCAGAACTCTTACATAAAAATTCTGTTAATTACATCTCCGAAGAGAAAACCCCTGATTAAGAATTCCAACATATCTATTACATAGGATTGCATCACATTCCTATTACAACATTCTACAAGAGAGATCCTCCTCGCGGTCGACGACGAACTCCTGCTTGGTGAGCTTGAAGTTTGGTTCCATGCAAGTACTCCTCTATGATTTTATGTGTGATGTTTGGGAATATATTTCCTAGCATGCAACCATTTTTGTGTGTTCAACCTCATTTATATGCGGAATGCAGGTTGATTTTGGCAAGGCATAGTTTTATCCTACATTTGGCACATAGGATATGGGTATGTATTTTCCTTTAGGATTTTTATATGACCTCTTTGGTTTTGGTGGCATATATATATATATATATATATATGTGACATGCCAATTTTAATAAGTTTTGCATCATCACATTACTACTATCGCCGCGCAACACCGATATGGAGCCCGTGTGTAGCGTAACGAATTGAAGCTTTCTGACACAATCTTGATGCTTTTTTATGGTGCATGTGATATGTGCCATATTTTGTTGACTCTGAGTCTGCCCAGTATCGAGCCTGACCTGAGTGGAGTTTTCTTATGATATTTTGTTTGTTTAAAGCCTATCTGGGCTACATGGAATATCCCTTATCATGTATTTTGCATGAATTTTGTATGCATATGTGGATGTGGAGTGAACCTATTTTTATTAAGTTCTGCTTTACCTGTATTACTACTAACACCACGTAGCACTAATATAATGCCCGCGTGCAGCGTAACCAAGTAAAGGTTTGTGGAGCAGTTATGGCGTTGCATGATCATATGACATATATAAATTTTTTTTGTTTATGTTTGTACCTTACATGGTATTAGCACTAACTCCACATAGCGTCATTTCATTGGCGCTCGTGTGTAGAATAACCCACGTAAAGTAAGTTTGTGATATCCATTTGTGATGATGCTAATAGTTTAGGCTCTTATAGCATTGGAGCATTTCATGACATATTTTATTTGACTTCGGCCAAAATATGTGGCCCGAATGTTTTGTTCAATTTTCTCTCACTTGAATTACTACTAACACTGCGTAGCATTAAGATAATGCCCGCGTGTAGCGTAACCAGGTAAGCTTGGTTTTTATGATGCAACATGTTTTATAATTCATATTGCATGATTTTGGTCTTTGCGTGTGTGGCTTGAACGCATTTTTAATTAAGTTTTTCCTTGCTTGTATTACTACTAACACCGAGTAGCATTAAGATAATGCCCTCGTGTAGCATAACCAAGTGAAGGTTTATGTTTTATGCTCTTGTTTGTATTACAACTTACGTGACACATAATGCTCGTAGCGCAACCAAACAAAAGATTATCATGAGTTCAGCTTAGCACGCTTGTAATTTCATTCCAACTTAGTCATATCCATTTTTTTATGATGACCAAATTAAGGCATTTTTTATATGAGGTTTTCGCACCTATGACACTCTCTTGGTTTGTATCCATGTATAGAGACCAAACCAAGGAACGAGGTGTTCATCTTGGCTTGTATCGCTAAAGGGACCGAACCAAGACGGAGATCAATGGGACGAAGTGCACGCAACATTTAAAGGAACCGTGCTTACAAGAACCATGCATGCTCCTTGACTCGTACCGCGATGGCCGAGCCGAAGGCGAAAGTTTGGGGTAGATATAACATGCTCCTTGGTTTGTACCGCGATGGCCGAACCAAGGACAAAAATTTTGGGATGGATGCAACATACTCTTTAGTGTGTACCAAAATGGCCAAATCAAAGGCAAAATTTTGAGAGAGATTAAACATACACCTTAGTCTGTACCGCAATGGCCGGACTAAGGGCAAGAATTTTGGGGAGATGAAATATGCTCCTTGATTCGTACCGCGATGGCCGAACCAAGAACAAGAATTTTTGGAAGATGAAACATTCCCCTTGATTTGTACCGCGATGGCCGAACCAAGGGCTAGAGTTTTGAGAGAGGAGGAAGAAGAAATCTTCCTGATCTGTACCACAATGGCCAAACCAGGGTCTAGGAAAGAGCCATGAATCTCACCTTCAACCTTGCAGCAAGCACCACGCATGCCTCGAAAATGAATGTATCTAGAACTAAAATATGTCTAGATACATCCATTTATGCGACAAGTAATTCCAAACGGAGGGAGTACATGAGAAGATATTCTCAATTAAAATTATACACGAATATATCAGTAACAGTCTGACACATTTTTTTAATATGTTGTCACGTGGGATATTTTCCTTTCATATGGGGCGTGTGACATTTCATTAACAGTGCTAGAATAATGTCCACTTTTACTTCATGATTCTGTATTTTAGCAATATCAACACTGTCTATGACAATTTAAATTCATGTGAAAATAGAATTCCGCAGCTGGTGACGGCATATATGTAGGTGAGCCATGTGTCCTGTGTATTTTCTTTAGGATAGAACTTGATGAGCATTTATTTGTTTCATCATATTTTATAACTATTGGCTCTTTTCAATGTCCGTAAAATCAACAATATATATAGTTTTCATCAGCCCTTGCTTTGAACGATCGATTATTTTTAAATTACCGCTTCCATCATAAAACGGATTATTGTCATTTTGCATTTATATTTTATGTGGTTTATGCATTTTACTTTATCTTGGTCAAAATCCATGTCAACATACTTTTCCGTTGCTACTGTTACAACTACTACAAAAACCCAAAAACAATTATCTTTTACTTTTGCCATCGTTACCTTCATTATCATACCACTTTTGCTACTAAACACTTTGCTGCAGATACTAAATTATCCAGGTGTGGTTGAATTGACAACTCAACTGCTAATACTCAAGAATATTCTTTGGCTCCCCTTGTGTCGAATCAATAAATTTGGGTTGAATACTTTACCCTCGAAAGCTGTTGCGATCCCCTATACTTGTGGGTTATCAAGACTAATTTCTGGCGCCGTTGCCGGGGAGCATAGCTCTATTCTCTGAGTCACTTGGGATTTATATCAGTTGATCACTATGAAGAGCTTGAAAGACGACCGAACTACTATTTTGCCCTCAACTACGAGGGGAGGTAAGGAACTGCCATCTAACTCTGCACTAGATTCTCCTTCCGTTATTAGTAGGCTTGCGACACCTAAACCTGCTACTGCTATGAATTCTGATATGTCGCATGTTATTGATGATGCCACTTCTGCTATGCATGATGAAACTACTTCTGTGCATGATACTACTTTGCCATTAGGTGAATTTCTTGATGAACAACTTGCTAGAGTTAGGGGGAATGAAATTATTGAAGATGCTATTATTGATGATAGTGATGATGAAGGTTCTCCCAATGATTATGTATTGCCTGTTGTTCCTAAGGGTTATGTTATGAATGAAGAAGCTGCTAGGGAAATCTTTGCTTGCAATGATAGATATGATCTTAAGAAATTATTAGCTAAATGGAAGGAGCAGTCTCTTAATGCTAGAATGAAACCTGACCCTGCTTTTGCTACTTCACCTATCTGTGTTACTGATAAGGATTATGAATTCTCTGTTGATCCTGAAATTATTACTTTAGTTGAATCTGATCCTTTTTATGGCCTTGAATCTGAAACTGTTGTGGCACATCTTACCAAGCTGAATGATATAGCTACCCTTTTTACCAATGATGAGAAGTCTCGCTATTTTTATATCCTTAAGATATCTCCGTTCTCATTAAAGGGTGATGCTAAGACTTGGTATAATTCTCTTGCTCCTGGTTGTGTGTGTAGTCCCCAGGATATGATTTATTACTTCTCTGCTAAATATTTCCCCGCTCATAAGAAACAAGCTGCCTTGTGGGAAATATATAATTTTGTGCAAATCAAAGAAGAGAGTCTCCCACAAGCTTGGGGGAGGCTTCTCCGGTTACTTAATGCTTTACCTGATCATCCTCTCAAGAAAAATGAAATACTTGATATCATTTATAATGGACTAACCGATGCTTCCAAGGACTACTTGGATAGTTGTGTTGGTTGTGTTTTCAGGGAAAGAACAGTCGACGAAGCTGAAATACTATTGAATAATTTGTTGACTAATGAAAATAATTGGACTCTTCCTGAGCCAATTCCTAAACCAATTGAGCCAACTCCTGAGCCTATTCCTAAACCCACTCCGAAAAAGAGATGTGTTTTATTTCTCAGTCCTGAAGATATGCAAGAGGCAAAGAAATCAATGAAAGAAAAAGGTATTAAAGCTGAAGATGTTAAGAATTTACCACCTATTGAAGAAATACATGGTCTTAATATACCGCATGTTGAAGAACCACATTGTCTTGATAACCTGACACAGGTAGTAAAGGTAAATTCTCTCTATAGATATGATAAAGTTGATATCCCCTCTACTAAATTTCATAGCCCATGCTTAGATGAATTTGATGACTTTATGGCTAGACAAGAAAGTTTTAATGCTTATGTTGGTAGAGAGTTAAAGAATAATGCTTTTGAAATAGGACGCTTGAGTGATTATATGGCTAGAGTTAAAGATGAACTTAAACTCATTAGCAAATATGCTTCTATGGTTACCACTCAAGCTGAGAAAGTGCTTAAAGCTCAAAATGATTTGCTTCATGAATTAAATAATAAACATGACTTTGCTGTTAGAGTGGCTACTAGAACTGGTAGAATGACTCAGGAACCTTTGTATCCTGAAGGCCACCCTAAGAGAATCGAGCAAGATTCCCAGAGAAATAATTTAGAGGCACCTAGTTCTTCCAAAAAGAAGAAAAAGAAAAACGATAGAACTTTGCATGCTTCTAGTGAACCTAATGTAGACACACCTAAGAATCCCAATGATATTTCTATTTCTAATGTTGAAACACAATCAGGTGATGAACATGAACCTAGTGATAATGTTAATGATAATGTTCATGTTGATGCTCAACCTAGCAAAAACAATGAAGTAGAGATTGAACCTGTTGTTGATCTTGATAACCCACAATCAAAGAATCAACATTATGATAAGAGAGTTTTTGTTGCTAGGAAGCACGGTGAAGAAAGAGAACCATGGGTTCAGAAACCCATGCCCTTTCCTCCTAAACCATCCAAGATAAAGGATGATGAGGATTTTGAGCACTTTGCTGAAATGATTAGACCTATTTTCTTACGTATGCGCTTAACTGATATGCTGAAAGTAAATCCTTATGCTAAGTATATGAAGGATATCATTACAAATAAAAGAAAGATACCGGAAGCTAAAATTTCCACCATCCTTGCTAATTATACTTTCAAGGGTGGAATACCAAAGAAACTTGGAGATTCGGGTGGGCCAACTATACCATGCTCCATTAAAAGAAATTATGTTAGAACTGCTTTATGTGATCTTGGAGTCGGTGTTAGTGTTATGCCTCTCTCTTTATATCATAGACTTGAATTGAATAAGTTGACACCTACTGAAATATCTTTGCAAATGGCCGATACATCAACTGCTATACCTGTCGGTATTTGTGAGGATGTGCCTGTTGTGGTTGCAAATGTCACTATCTTAACGGACTTTGTTATTCTTGAAATTCCCGAGGACGATAGTATGTCTATTATCCTTGGTAGACCTTTTCTTAATACTGCAGGGGCTGTTATTGATTGCAACAAAGGCAATGTCACTTTTCATGTTAATGGTAATGAGCATACGGTACACTTTCCGAGGAAACAATCTCAAGTTCATAGCATCAATATTGAAAAAGTTCCAACTATCATTTTTGGAGGTTTTGAATTTCCTCTCCCTACTGTCAAGAAAAAGTATGATATTCTTATTGTTGGGGATTTTCATATCCCCGTTGAGGTAACTTAGTGTTATTCAAAATTTCTCCGGTTCCGTGTTATTCGGAATGAGTTTGTTAACAAGACTTGATCAACCTTGTTAGTGGATTCATTTTGATGATCATGAGATGGATGAAACTAGAAGGCACAACCTTCTGTACCAACTTTTTACTTTCTGTTATTTAGAATAAATAAAGCAAAAATAGTATTATCCGTCTGTTTTCTGAATTATCCGTGCATTAAAAAAATAGTCCAAAAATAAAAGTGCTCCAAATGCCCTGCAAATTTAGTATGATTTTTTCTGGAATATTTGAGGATTTTAGGCACCGAAAACACTACAGGAGGGGCAAGCACCAGGCCACGAGAGTGGAGGGTGCGCCCCACCCTATAGGGCGCCCCCTGTCTCGTGGGCCCCTGGTGGCCCTCGTCCACTTATGCCAGCACCCACACACTTCATCTTCTACCCAAAAAAATCCCCATCCAGCTTAAGCACGAGTTCTAGCTCATTTTGCTGCGATTTTTGATCTCCTTGCTCAAAGCTCCTTTCACAAAACTGCTTTGGGAGATTGTTGCTTGGTATGTGACTCCTCCATTGGTCCAATTATTTTTGTTCTAGTGCTTTATTTATTGCAAATTTTTGCTACATAGGTGACCATGTTCTTGAGCTTGCTTGTTAAATTATGAGGTCCCAAGCAATTCTAGTGCATGATATAGGCTCTAGGCACTTGTAGGAGTAGTTGCTACCAATCTTGTTTAGTTTTGTTCACTTTTATTTTGAAGTTACTACAAATTTCAGAATTATTTCAGAAAAAGAATTATGTCTAGGAGAATGTATCAAGGTGGTTCCTCGGCAAAGAAAGGGCCAAGAGTTGCTATACGTGAGCAAGATGTTGAGTTGCCGAGGGACGCGGATGTATGAGCTTGTGAGTGGCCATCCGATGATTTTATGGTCGAAGCAGGCTTCAAGGAGGAATTTATGCAACTCGTGTGGCTAATTATTTTAATATAGCTCCACGAGAAGGGGATATGATTTTACCTCCTATTTATTTGGATAAAGAAGCTATGTTCAATCATCAATTTCTTGCGAGGAATGAACAATTCCTCCATTATCGACTAATCTATGACAGACGCAACATCATCCCTGTTACTCTTCATGCTCCCTACCTTTTTGATTATCAGGCAAAAGGAAGATATGTTGTCACCAGGGAGGAAGCAGCTGAACACGAGAGGGGAGCGGAGGCAGCTCGCCAACACGCTGCTGCTCAGGAGGCGGTTGCCGCTGCATCTCAGTACGACCCCAGTTTCACTTATGGATATCAGCTAGGCGGTCCTTGGTACTAGACCAAATTAGGCCAAAAGCCTAAGCTTGGGGGAGTATGTATTTCTCACCGACTTTACATTCATGTTCACACACTAGTCGTCGGTGCTCATACTCTTTCATTGTATTATCCATGCTAGTTTAAATTTCTTTTTCTAGTTTTCTTCTTATGTGTTTGTTAAACTTTAAGAAAAAAACCAAAAAATTAGTTAGTTTAATTTCCATGATTGTAGTAGAAATTAAAATGAAACCCAAAAAGATTTCTAGTTCTTCTTCTTACTTGTTGGGAGCTTTCCCGTGTAAATAGTTTTATTTTCTTTTCTTTCTTTTGGGGGTCGATAAGACCATATTGAAAATGTTTAGTGGCTCTCATATGCATGATTGTTTATTTAACTTAGAGCCCATATTACTTGTCTTACCTCTTGAGTTGAATGCTTGCAGATTCCAGCTTAGTCCAATGCACGTGCACTCTTATTATTATACACATCGTTTGGTCGTGCAAGTGAAAGGCAATAATGACGATATATGATGGACTTATTGGGGTGAGAAAAGCTGGTATGAACTCGACCTCTCTTGTTTTTGTAAATATGATGAGCTCATCGTTTCTGAGTCAGCTATTATGAAGTAAACATATTTGCAATGACATTTAGAGATTATAGTTGCTTGTGCCATGCTTGATTAGCTATGAGTTATAATGGTTTACCTTGCGTGCCAACATGCTATTAGAATGATTATGATGTGGTATGATGGGATGTATCCTCCTTTGAATGTATTGAGTGACTCGACTTGGCACATGTTCATGCATGTAGTTGAATCAAATCAACATAGCCTTCATGATATTTATGTTCATGGTGGGTTATATCCTATTCATGCTTGTATTCGGTGTGAATTAATTTTAATGCATGTTCATGACTATTGTCGCTCTCTCAGTTGGTCGCTTCCCAGTCTTTTGCTAGCCTTCACCTGTACTAAGCGGGAATACTGCTTGTGCATCCAAACTCCTTAAACCCCAAAGTTGTTCCATATGAGTCCACTATACCTTCCTATATGCGGTATTTACCTGCCGTTCCAAGTAAATTTGTATGTGCCAAACTCCAAACCTTCAAATGAAATTCTGTTTTGTATGCTCGAGCAGCTCATGTTACAACTAGGGTTGCCCATATCTTCCATGCTAGGTGGGTTATTCTCAAGAGGAGTGGACTCCGCTCCTCATTCACGAGAAAGGGCCGGTAACCGGGATGCCCAGTCCCATGATCCAAAAAGATCAGAGCAAATCAAAAATAATTAAACAAAACACCACCAGGGTTGTTGTTAGTTGGAGGCACTCGTTGTTTCGAGCAAGCCATGGATTGATGCTTGTTGGTGGATGGGGGAGTATAAACCTTTACCATTCTGTTTGGGAACTACCTATAATGCATGTAGTATGGAAGATACAGCCATCTCATAGTTGTTGCGTTGACAGCAAAAGTATGCCGCTCAAAATGTTATTCAATCTCTATTTTAAAATCGAGCTCTGGCACCTCTACAAATCCCTGCTTCCCTCTGTGCAGGGCCTATCTATTTACTTTTATGTTGAGTCATCACCCTTCTTATTAAAAAGCACCCGCTGGAGAGCACACTGTCATTTGCATTCATTACTATTTGTTTATATTGGGTATGACTTGACTCGATCTCTTTTACCATGAATTACAATGTTTAGTCAGTCCTTGATCTTTGAAGGTGCTCTGCATTTATGTTTTGCGGTCTCAGAAAGGGCTAGCGAGATACCATTTTGTTATATCATGTTATGATTATTTTTAGAAAGTGATGTCATCCGAGTTTTATTATTATGGCTTGCTAGCTGATTATGCTATTGATATGAGTAATTGTGAGACCTAGGTGTCATTGTTAGTATGGTTAGTTCATAGTATTTGCTGAAACTTGAATGCTGCCTTTTCATGTTTACAACAAAAAGAGCAAACAGAGTTTGTAAAAGTTTTTCTTTATCACTTTCAGTTTATCAACTGAATTGCTTGAGGACAAGCAAAGGTTTAAGCTTGGGGGAGTTGATACGTCTCCAACGTATCTAATTTTCCAAACACTTTTGCCCTTGTTTTGGACTCTAACTTGCATGATTTGAATGAAACTAACCTGGACTGACGCTGTTTTCAGCAGAACTGCCATGATGTTGTTTATTGTGCAGAAAACAAAAGTTCTCGGAATGTCCTGCAAATCCACGGAGGCACTTTTTGGAATTAATAAGAATTTATGGGCGAAAGAAATACACCACGGGGCCCGGGGCCTGTCCACGAGACAGGGGGCGCCCCCTCTATAGGGCGCGCCCCCCTATCTCATGGGCCCCCTGGACCTCCACTGACCTCAACTCCAACTCCATATTCACGTTCGGGGAGAAAAAATCAGAGAGAAAGTTTCATCGCGTTTTACGACACGGAGCCGCCTCCAAGCCCTAATCTCTCTCGGGAGGGCTGATCTGGAGTCTGTTCGGGGCTCCGGAGAGGGGGATTCATCGCCGTCGTCATCATCAACCATCCTCCATCACCAATTTCATGATGGTCACCGCCGTGCGTGAGTAATTCCATCGTAGGCTTGCTGAACGGTGATGGGTTGGATGAGATTTACCATGTAATCAAGTTAGTTTTGTTAGGGTTTGATCCCTAGTATCCACTATATTCGGAGATTGATGTTGCTATGACTTTGCTATGCTTAATGCTTGTCACTAGGGCCCGAGTGCCATGATTTCAGATCCGAACCTATTATGTTTTCATGAATATATGTGTGTTCTTGATCCTATCTTGCGAGTCTATAGTCACCTATTATGTGTTATGATCCGACAACCCCGAAGTGACAATAATCGGGATACTTCTCGGTGTTGACCGTAGTTTGAGGAGTTCATGTACTCACTATGTGCTAATGCTTTGTTCCGGTTCTCTATTAAAAGGAGGCCTTAATATCCCTTAGTTTCCGCTAGGACCCCGCTGCCACGGGAGGGTAGGACAAAAGATGTCATGCAAGTTCCTTTCCATGAGCACGTATGACTATTTGCGGAATACATGCCTACATTGCATTGATGAACTGGAGCTAGTTCTGTGTCACCCTATGTTATAGCTATTACATGAGGAATTGCATCCGGCATAATTATCCATCACTGATCCATTGCCTACGAGCTTTTCACATATTGTTCTTCATTTATTTACTTTTCCGTTGCTACTGTTACAACTACTACAAAAACCCAAAAACAATTATCTTTACTTTTGCCATCGTTACCTTCATTATCATACCACTTTTGCTACTAAACACTTTGCTGCAGGTACTAAGTTATCCAGGTGTGGTTGAATTGACAACTCAACTGCTAATACTCAAGAATATTCTTTGGCTCCCCTTGTGTCGAATCAATAAATTTGGGTTGAATACTTTACCATCGAAAGCTGTTGCGATCCCCTACACTTGTGGGTTATCACAAGACAAGAAATCAAGACCCGTACTATAGGAAAAGGGCTGGTCACCGACATTTGGGGAAGTCTGGCCGATTGGGTGTACGAGGGTTCACTGGTTCGCTGCGGTGTAAGGCTTCTGTCGCCGCAGAATAACAGGGGGTGTGGGTGAGTAGAGGGATGGCCTGGCCAGCGGTGGGAGTAGTAGGGGCGGTGAGGCCTCCGCCGCATCGTAGCCGGCCACAGGAGGCAGGACCACGAGGCACGACCGGCGCTAGTTTGGGCGGCTGGAGCAAGAAGACCAGAGGTTGAAGAAGCACTACGGCCGTTGGATGGACATCGTACGGTCACTAGAGCTAGAATCGTGCAAATTGACTAAGTTGACAAAGCCCTCCATCCCCGTCAACTTAGTAGGCCCACAAGTAAGCCTGCCACTATACTGGGTCCCAGCTAATAGGGGGAGTATTCATTTTTTTGTGCGTAATAAGGAGGCACTTCCTTGCGTGCGAAGATATAGCTGGTGGGTCCGAGCTGTCAGCGGCGGTGACGTTTTTTTCGCGAAATACAGAGGCCCTTTCGGTGGGTCCCTGATGTCAGGTGGAGGAATCATTATTTTGCGCATAATAAGGAGGCATTTCCTTGCGTGCAGCCGTGGACCCAGCTGTCGGCCTCTCCACGTACAGTCCACTTCAGATGCATGTTGGTCGTTGACCATGTTGACCAAGCCGTGCCGAGAGCACCAGGGCGATGGATGACGGCGAGGCCTAGGAAGGGAACGACACAGAGGCAAGGAAGACTCGGCAGTTGTTTCCCACGCGGAGGGGAGTACGACTGTATGAGGGTTTAGTAGTTCGTCTGCCGTCCGGAGAATAACAGCAGGTGTGGGTGAGTAGAGGGATGACTAGGCCAGCGATGGGAGTACGATGGGGCGGTGAGGCCTGCGCGGCAGCACGGCCCGCCGCGGGGAGGAGGGAGCAGGCAGTCCCGCCGGCGCTTGTTTGAGCGGCTGGAGCAGGAAGAGCAGAGATTGAAGAAGCATGACGGTCATTGGATGGACATCCAACAGTCACTGCTTGTGCGTCAACCTTTTTTTAGGAAAGCCTCCAATCTGTGGAAAATAGCATACAGCTCATCTGCCATTATTTCTAATAATTTATAGCCCATTTGCTAATTCTTAAGGTTTTTTGGAGCCCATATTCTTTTTGTTAGCATTACAGCCCATATTGTGGCCACGGTTAAAAAATTATACGAAATTTTGCATATTTCGGTGCGGTCCGAACTGTTTTAATCCCGAAATTTTGACTCACATTCAAACTGATTTTAAAAATAAATGTATATCAATATAAAAACCAACAAATTCTCCACGCATAAAAACTAATGTAATTTAAAATCTCGAAATAAAAAAAAGATATTTGAAACTAATTGCCGGTTTGATGTGTTTTAAAAATGTCTAGCCCATTTCTCATTACTGATGGGCCATTTTCTCGGCCAGCCGAATGAAAGCTCTCCTCGTCTTGAAAGATTTGCAGCCCAACAGGCCTGACAAAGCGACTTACTTGGCAAATCACAAAAAAACTGGGCTGTGGCCGTGACCCAGCTGTCAGCCTCTCCACGTACAGTACTCTTTCGATGAAATGTTGTTGACCACATTGACCACGCCGCGCCGAGAGCACCAAGGCGGTGGACGACGGCGAGGCCTAGGAAGGGGACGACGCAGAGCCGGGGAAGACGCGGCAGTGGATGCCCACGCGGAGAGGAGTACGAGGGTTCACTCAGGGGCGGAGCTGGGCACCGGGCACCAAGGGCCCAGGCCCGGGGCGTGGAGTTACCAATATAGAATTCAATACGGGCCCAGGTTGTAGCCCAGCCCACATGCATAATGCTCTTCCAATTTTCGAACTGTAGAGCGTCGTCCCACATGCACGCATGACGGGCTGACCTATGCAAGCGCACACCCAGAGGATCAGATGCAGCTGCCACGCGGATCGATCTACGCCATTTGCGGGGCTCAACCCTAGCCGCGCTACCAGCATTCCCCAGCGTTGTCGTCCTGATCTGGCACCGTCGACCCATGCTGCTACCAGTCCATCACCGTCCGCCATGGGCCATGGCCGAGCTCCTGGCCTCCCTCTGGCCTCCATCGTCTTGTGCGCGAGCCGGGAGCCCAACCTCCGATGCGCCCCGAGCGTCGTCCGCTCCAGGACGAGGCCGTCGTGTTGTTGCGGTCCTACCGGCTGCTGGGTAATTTTCTGACCGAGACTGTGCATAGTGTGTATATACTGAATAACTGAAGTATTTAACACTGAACTTTTGAGATGATATTTAACGCTAAACCTAGGACTGCACTGAATTGAAATTCAATGGAAAAAAAGGTGTGTGTAGCAGTATGTATATGTCTTGCATGTATTGCCGAACTGATTTTTTTAATGAAATTTGGGACACATATAAGTGTTAAGTTTTTTGGAATGTTAGTACACGGTTATTTTGGTTAGTAAGTGCGGAAGTTTTCAATATCGGCCAAAAAAATTGGCCCGGGGTTTGTTTAAATCCTGGCTCCGCCACTGGGTTCACTGGTTTAGCTGCGTGTGAGGCTGTCGTCGTCGCAGGGCCTGGCTAGCGGTGGTAGTAGTAGGGGGCGATGAGGCCTCAACGGCAGCACAGCCGGCCACTGGAGGCAGGAGCAGGCGGTCTCCCCGGCACTGGTTTGGGTGGCTGGTGCAAGAATAGCAGCAATTGAAGAAGCAGCAGGACCGTAAGATTCAAATCCAATGGTGTAGGACCTTGAAGTATGTCTAGAGGGGGGTGATTAGACTACTTGACCAATTAAAAACTTAACCTTTTCCCAATTTTAGAGTTTGGCAGATTTTAGCTATCTTTGGACAAGTCAAGCAATCATCACACAATTCAAGCAAGCATGCAAAGAGTATATGAGCAGCAGAAATTAAAGCATGCAACTTGCAAGAAAGTAAAGGGAAGGGTTTGGAGGATTCAAACGCAATTGGAGACACGGATGTTTTTGTCGTGGTTCCGATAGGTGGTGCTATCGTACATCCACGTTGATGGAGACTTCAACCCACGAAGGGTAATGGTTGCACGAGTCCACGGAGGGCTCCACCCATGAAGGGTCCATGAAGAAGCAACCTTGTCTATCCCACTATGGCCGTCACCCACGAAGGACTTGCCTCACTAGCGGTAGATCTTCACGAAGTAGGCGATCTCCTTGCCATTACAAACTCCTTGGTTCAACTCCACAATCTTGTCGGAGGCTCCCAAGTGACACCTAGCCAATCTAGGAGACACCACTCTCCAAGAAGTAACAAATGGTGCGTTGATGATGAACTCCTTGCTCTTGTGCTTCAAATGATAGTCTCCCCAACACTCAACTCTCTCTCATGGGATTTGGATCTGGTGGAAAGAAGATTTGAGTGGAAAGCAACTTGGGGAAGGCTAGAGATCAAGATTCATATGGTAGGAATGGAATATCTTGGCCTCAACACATGAGTAGGTGGTTCTCTCTCAGAAATGGTAAGTTGGAAGTGTAGATTTGTTCTGATGGCTCTCTCCACGAATGCAGAGGAGGTGGAGGGGTATATATAGCCTCCACACAAAATCTAACCGTTACACACAATTTACCAAACTCGGTGGGACCGATTCAACAGACTTGGTCGGGCCGATTTAGTAAACCTAGTGACCGTTAGGATTTTCAGTGGGACCGACATGCAACTCGGTAGGACCGATATGGTTAGGGTTAGGGCATAACGTAATCTCGGTGAGACCGATTACAGAAACTCGATGAGACCGATTTTGGTAATAAGCTTTCCAGAGAGTTGGTCTGGTAAACTCGGTGGGACCGATTCGCTCATTTCGGTGAGACCGAAATGTTACGAAAAGGAAACAGGGAGTTTACATTGCAATCTCGGTGGGACCGATCGCTCACTTCGGTTAGACCGAAACGTTACGAAGGGAAACAGAGAGATTACAACCGAGATCCCTATCGGTAAGACCGATTTGCCTAGGGTTTTTGGCAGTGGCTATGACATTTGAACTCGGTGGCGCCGGATAGAAAGAATCGGTGGGACCGATTTTGACTTTGGGTTTAGGTCATATGTGGATGTAAGAAAGTAGTTGAGGGTATTTGGAGCATATCACTAAGCACATGAAGCAAGAGGCTCATTAAGCAACACCTCATCCCTCCTTGATAGTATTGGCTTTTCCTATAGACTCAATGTGATCTTGGATCACTAAAATGTAAAATGAAGAGTCTTGAGCTTTTGAGCTTAAGCCAATCCTTTGTCCTTGATATTTTGAGGGATCCACTTTCATCATCCATGCCATGCCATTCATTGAGCTTTCCTGAAATAATAGTCTTGGAATAGTATTAGCTCAATGAGCTATATGTTGTTATGAATTACCAAAACCACCTAGGGATAGTTGCACTTTCAATCTCCCCCTTTTTGGTAATTGATGACAACTTATAGATCAAAGCTTCGACAAATGATAATAAGATTGAAAAACATCATCACTTTGAGAAGTATGTGATAAGCAAGAGCTCCCCCTAAATTTGTGCATAGTTTAAAATTTGCTTTGGACTGCAAATGCACAAGGAATTGGGCTCATGGGTTACTCTTCCATGTCACATACATCTTGGTGGAGCGCTCAAAATGATAAAGATTGAATACATGCACTCATCACCAAGCAAAGTGAATGATCATTTAAGGATAGGTAAGATAATATCATCTAACAAGCATACGTGTAGCTTATGATCAAACACATGATCATCAATGTCTCACAGATAATAGCATAGTATCTCAAGCAATCAAAAGCAAACAAAAGTTTAACCACCAAAGCAAGAGAGAACAAAAGCAACACTCTCTCTCTCTCGAAGCTTATGATCTATTCATTTTTCTGCCCCTTTGGCAACAAGTTACCAAAAAGTTCATAGAAAATGCATAGTGCTAGATCGACTCTCAGGCTTGATCTTCAGGTGGTGGTGTAGAGATGGCTCCTTGGACGAAGGCTTCAGTTGAAGTGGATGGAGCTGGAGGAGTTGGTGCTGGAGCTGGTTGCACTGGAGCTGTAGGAGTTATAGCTGGTGCAGATGATGTGGCTCTGGAGTCTGTCACAGGCACTGCAGCCGACCTATGAGCTCTAGGCACTCTGGCAAATGCATCAGTGGTTGTCTTGCCCTTCTTCTCCTGCATGTCATCCTGGAGCTACTCCACAACTGACTGAATCTCAGTTACTTTGACATCTAGATCATAGAATTTTTGTTCCATGATTCTTTCCAGGCTCTCCTGGTTTTGAGTTAGGGTGGCCAACCCCTTCTCAATCCTCAGTGTTGATGCTATCAAGTAACCAAGCTGCTCCTGCTTGTTCTTCAAAAAGTACTCAGATGCCTCCTCTTGAGTGGGCATCTTGGCAGCCTTCTCTCTCTTTGCCTTCTCCTTCTTCTCTTGAGATTGCACTGATGATGGTTCATTCTCATTCATCACAACTTGATTGTCCTCAAAGTCTGGATAGATAGCAAAATGTTCCTTATCCAGCAAGTAAGTTCCTGTGCCCATCTTTGAGTTAATCAACTCCTGAATCTGTGGGGCATACCCACAACTCCTCTTCTGATCTGCTGTTGTCCTCTTAATGGTCTCAATAATGAGGCTCATGACCTTGAATTTTTGTGGCACATCAAACAAGTGCAGCAAGTTGATAGCATGCCCTCTAATCATGTTGTGGTCACCTGAATTGGGCAACAGAGTGTGCCTTAGGATCCAGTTGATTGTTGGCAGCCCTGACAGAAGGAAGTGGACTGACCCAAACTTATGAGTCTCAACTGCAGCATCAGGAAATTTCCTTGTACATGTGAGCCATGGTATTGTGGTCCATCTTCTTCTTGGCATATACATCCAAGTCATCTTCACTCTCCTTTGGGGCATTGATCAGACTGGCCCATTCCTCAATTGTTGACTGGTACCTTGTACCTTCAGACATCCAAACTATCCTGCCATCTAGATAGAAGTGTGCTGTGGAGTAGAATTGCATAATGAGCTCATCATTCCACTTTGTGAGCTTCTGCCCAACAAAGTCTGCAACTCCACAAGCAACAAAACTGTCTTGCACTCTAGGATAGTGTTCCTCATTTTCCTTCATGTAGGTCCAGTCGACCCACCTCATATCACACACTATTGGTTTCTTGTCCAACAGCACTGTCTCATAGAAGTCCTGTTGTTCCTTAGTGTGGAACCTGTAATCAACAGCAGTTCTTCTCTTGGTAGCATATGGATCTGACAACCTCCACAATCTGAGTCCCGCATCCTTTCTCAACTTCATGTTCTCAGCCATAGGATGAGCATCATTGTGGTCTGGAATCTTGGGCTTTAGCTTTCTCAGGACTTGTCCTTCATCATCTTCCTCATCAGCAACTTCAGGCACTGGGGCCTTGTTCTTCTCAGCAGCTGGAATACTCCTGGTATTCCTCTTTGGTGTAATATTGGGCTTGGGGGCAGCTTTGGGTGCTTCCTTGGGCTTTGATGTTGCAGCCCCTGACTTAATAGCATCACCCATTAGCTTTTGTGCCTTGGGTGCTGGTGCAGCAACCTCTTCTTCCTCTTCAGAGTCTCTCCTCATAGAGGGATTTCATAGAACCTAGGCAGTAGTGGTTCTGGCTCTCTTCTTCTTCTTATCTTGATCAGTAGCTTCTTCTTCTGATTCAATGGTAAACTTCATTGTTTCTCCAGTGGGAACCTTCTTGGGTTTGGAAGTTGTGACTCTTCTTGCAGGTGCCTCTTTGGGTTCTGTCTTTTCAGGCACTTGAGTTGATCCTCTGACCTTCAGCGTAGGTGTCCTCTTGGCAGGAACCTTCCTATTGAGTCCAGGCTTTGTGTTCTTTGCTGAGGCATACTCCTTTTTGAGCACTACCTTCTTGGAGGTAGCCTCATCTTCTTCTACCATATAATCCTCATCTTCAGATTCTAAGGTTCTCTTCTTCCTTGTCCTGGTGGCAGCATTAGGAAGATTGCTTGGGGTGCTCCTGCTGCCATCATCTGAAGTGCTAGAGGGACTAGTGCCCTCACTCATGTGATTGTGCTCTTCTGACTTGTTCTGACTATCACTTTGGTCTGACATGCTGCAAATCACTGACTGCTGACCCTATGAATAGTTATAGATGAGATAGAATGGATGAGCATCACAAAATGCAGAGATTTTTGCAAAAGAATGATTCAAAAACTCAGTTTTAGTTTTCCACAGAAAGCATTTCGGATCAACCGATTTTCAAACTCGGTGATACCGAAGCAGTTTTGGAACCTAAGCTGGTGAACTCGGTCGGACCGAGTCACAGTTTGGTGGCACCGAGACTGCTAGGGTTTCACAAAGTCCTAAAATCGGTCACACCGATTAGCAATTCTCGGTCAGACCGAGAGTTACTAGTGCAATGGCGTTAGCCAAATCGGTGGGACCGAGTTTCTCAACTCGGTGGGTTCGAGATGATTTCGGCGGAAACCTAACCCTAAATTTTCAAATCGCATCTAATCTAAGGATTGTATTGACTGGATAGGAGTGTTTCAATCGTGGCAAGAATCATAATGAACACAATGTGCTAGGAATCGGACGAGGATAGAACTGTGATCGAGTCCATACCCTAGCTTGGCGATGAACTCGCTACGGTGGCAACGACGGGGGTGAATTCTGTTGACAGCGGCGGAGACCAGCGACAGGAGGCGGCTGGCGACGAGGAGACGATCCGGAGACCCTAGAGGCGGAGCGAGCTATTGCGCGGGCGAAGAGGTTCGGAGAAATTTCCAAATTTTTTTCCCGCGAGTATATATAGCCCGACCCTGTCGGTGTGACCGAGTGGATCAACTCGGTGGCACCGAGATGCATAACTGTATACAGTTACTGCAACTCGGTGTGACCGAAAAGTTCAAATCGGTTGCACCGAGATTGAAAACCTAGATCGACTTAGTGATCTCGGTAGGAGCGAAATGGAGGAATCGGTCAGACCGAGAATCACAAAGAAGTTTTGGAAGTTTAAGTCTATGACGAATCGGGGACTCCGAGTGCTCCTCACACAGAGTGGTTCGAATCTGACTTGATCAAATTTTGTGATGTAGCATGAATATAGTTTGAGACGAGAAAAGCATAGATAGCTAGAGAAGGTTCTTAGGCATTCTTGTCCATCCACTTGGCAAAAAGAAAAAGAACCCAAACAATCAAAGCAACAAGTGGATGTCCTCGAATGAGTAAAATATGCAACCAACATGCTCACACAATGGAATGGCAAATAAAATATGTGGCAAAGCATGCACAACCAATTCTAGTATCTATCAAACAATTGGCGATGACTAGGTCATCTATATATGAGTATATTGACTTAGGAGTCAAATGAGAACATTTGATCATAGGTCATACTCATCGTTTAAGCTCAAGTGGGGTTACCACTTTTACATAATGCATTGATGTGTTCACACCATTAGAGTTGCTTTGACTCAATTCTTAGAGTTAAGCTCCCCTAGATGTGAGATCCCCTTTTAGAGGGATGAACTAACCTTGGGTTTTGTCGATGATGACTTCATTTAGGTGTTGAAGATGTGGATGCTCAATGTTCATGTAGATCATTTGGAGCAATCCTTTGGAGTGAGTTGCACTTTCAACATACCTACATGGGTTAGTCCCACAAGGAACAAACAAGAATATCCATAGACATAGAGTGATGCACACACAAGATGATGTCCATGAAATCATTAGGTTACCTTGTCCCTTGCCTTACCAACATGAGGGTTTGTGACTCCTTGAACTAGTGCAAGATGTGGAAGTTGATTGCACTTGTCCTTGCCATAATGATATGAGTGAAGAATGTTGGCGGAGTCACCCTCAAGAACTCTCTAGTTCTTCTTCTTCGGGATCCACATCATCTTGATGGGAATCCTTGGAGTTGTAGTTGTACTTGATGAAGTAGAACTTGACGTAGTCTTGGGAACCCACTTGATCAAGGCCTTAGGTGCTTCTTCAAATGCATCAATCTCCTCTTGCAGCTTGTCCTTGCCTTTCTTCTTGTGGTCTTGTGGTGGAAGATCATCCTGTGCTTGTGTTCCCTTGAAGGAAGTAGGATAATACTTCTCTTGTTGAGGTACAAACTTCATCTTGGGGTATTGATCTTCTTCCCACTCAACTCCATTGGCATTGAACTTTCGTTCAAAACCAACACCTTGATTCTTCCGGTGCCTTCCTTGCTTGCGTACAATTTCCTTGAATTGCTTACTCCCGGCAAGGCTCTTGTAAACACCTTTATCTATAATTCTCTTCAATAAGCTATTTTCTTGCTCAAGTGTAACTTGGCTAAGAGAATCATTAGTGGAATCAAGAGAACTACTAGAAGCAACAATATTGGATTTGGCATTATTATTGTTACTACTAGATGAAGGATCTTTCTTGTACTTGTTACTAGACTTGACTTGAGGCATGTAAGTAGATAAGAGTAAACGCTTGGCAATGTAATAAGAACTTTTCTTACGGAGATCATCATTGATTGCTTTTAAGAACTCATGCTCTTGCTCAAGATTGAGCTTTTCAAAGCGTAACTTCTGATGAGCTCTTAAAAGTACTCGATGATCTTCGCAGATAGTTTCATGAGCTAACTTAAGAGTGTTTAGTTCGTTGGTTAGAAGCTCAATCTTCTCCTTATCATTGTCATTCGTTTTATCTTGATTAGCATGATTAATTGACGTTTCATCATAGTATTCATCACTAGAGTTGTCAACAAGTAAATCATCATCACCTAGCAAGTCATCTTCATCACTATTGAAATCAACATACTCGGGATGTGTTACCTTTGGACCTTTGGCCATGAAGCATCTTCAAATTCCTTCATTTGGTGAGTCAAATATGTCGTAGGAGATGGTTGACACAAGTGCTAGACCGGCAACACCTTCATCTTGATCGGAGTCGGAGTGATAGCTTCTCTCGGAGTGATTGTCGGAGTCGGAGCCGGATACCCATTCACCAACATGAGCTTGATGTCTTCGTTTTGTGTAGCTCCTTGATGACTTGTCCTTCCTTTCCAAATCCTTGCTTCTCCGTGAGGGTCTTCGTTCATAACGATCATCTCTACTCCTCCTCTCTCTTGGTGGTGATTCTTCTCTTTTTCTTCTTCTTTTTGGACAATCTTCTCTTCTTTTGTAGGGTGCCGTACACTCATTGGAATAGTGTCCGGGTCTCCCACAATTGTAGCAATTGCGCTCTCGACTAGAAGATCTTTTGTCATTGTAGGACCTTGACTTAGAGCTTCTTTCTTTGCTTCTACTCTTGTAGAATTTGTTGAAGTTCTTCACCATTAAGCTCAATTCTTCATTGAAGGTTTGTTTCTCACTTCATGATGTGGGGGCTTCACATGAGGCTTTTTAAGCACCACTTGACTTGTTGTGAAGTTCCTCCTTATCCTTGAGTGACATCTCATGAGCAACAATTCTTCCAATGACTTCCGTTGGCTTGAGATCTTTGTAGTTTGGCATCATTTGGATCAATGTGCACACGGTATCATACTTTCCATCCAATGCTCTTAGGATCTTCTTGATGATGAATCTGTCGGTCATCTCTTCACTTCCTAAGCCGGCAATCTCATTTGTGATAAGAGCAAGCCTAGAGTACATTTCAGCGACACCTTCACCATCCTTCATTTTGAACTTGTCAAGCTGACTTTGGAGCACATCCAACTTGGATTCCTTGACAGAGTCAGTACCTTCATGCATATCAATCAAAGTATCCCAAATTTCCTTTGCATTCTCAAGACGGCTGATTTTGTTGAATTCCTCGGGGCACAATCCGTTGAAGAGGATATCACAAGCTTGAGCATTGTATTGCAGCATCTTCAAGTCTTCCACGATAGCTTCACGGTTTGGCTCTCTCCCATCAAAGAATTCACCTTGCAAGCCAATACACACAATAGCCCAAACGGCGGGGTTATGTCCAAGAATATGCATTTTCATCTTATGCTTCCAACTAGCAAAATTAGTACCATCAAAGTAAGGACCTCTATGGTGATAATTTCCCTCGCTGGACGCCATACTCTCCTAGGTTGTGAAACCAAGGCTATGACCACCAAAAGCTATGGAAATCAAAGCAAATGAGACCAAAGCTCTGATACCACTTGTAGGACCTTGAAGTATGTCTAGAGGGGGGTGATTAGACTACTTGACCAATTAAAAACTTAACCTTTTCCCAATTTTAGAGTTTGGCAGATTTTAGCTATCTTTGGACAAGTCAAGCAATCATCACACAATTCAAGCAAGCATGCAAAGAGTATATGAGCAGCAGAAATTAAAGCATGCAACTTGCAAGAAAGTAAAGGGAAGGGTTTGGAGGATTCAAACGCAATTGGAGACACGGATGTTTTTGTCGTGGTTCCGATAGGTGGTGCTATCGTACATCCACGTTGATGGAGACTTCAACCCACGAAGGGTAACGGTTGCGCGAGTCCACGGTGGGCTCCACCCACGAAGGGTCCACGAAGAAGCAACCTTGTCTATCCCACCATGGCCGTCGCCCACGAAGGACTTGCCTCACTAGCGGTAGATCTTCACGAAGTAGGCGATCTCCTTGCCCTTACAACTCCACAATCTTGTCGGAGGCTCCCAAGTGACACCAAGCCAATCTAGGAGACACCACTCTCCAAGAAGTAACAAATGGTGCGTTGATGATGAACTCCTTGCTCTTGTGCTTCAAATGATAGTCTCCCCAACACTCAACTCTCTCTCATGGGATTTGGATCTGGTGGAAAGAAGATTTGAGTGGAAAGCAACTTGGGGAAGGCTAGAGATCAAGATTCATATGGTAGGAATGGAATATCTTGGCCTCAACACATGAGTAGGTGGTTCTCTCTCAGAAATGGTAAGTTGGAAGTGTAGGTTTGTTCTGATGGCTCTCTCCACGAATGAAGAGGAGGTGGAGGGGTATATATAGCCTCCACACAAAATCTAACCGTTACACACAATTTACCAAACTCGGTGGGACCGATTCAACAGACTCGGTCGGACCAATTTAGTAAACCTAGTGACCGTTAGGATTTTTGGTGGGACCGACATGCAACTCGGTAGGACCGATATGGTTAGGGTTAGGGCATAACGTAATCTCGGTGAGACCGATTACAGAAACTCGGTGAGACCGATTTTGGTAATAAGCTTTCCAGAGAGTTGGTCAGGTAAACTCGGTGGGACCGATTCGCTCATTTCGGTGAGACCAAAATGTTACGAAAAGGAAACAGGGAGTTTACATTGCTATCTCGGTGGGACCGATCGCTCACTTTGGTTAGACCGAAACGTTACGAAGGGAAACAGAGAGATTACAACCCCATCTCGGTGAGACCGAGATCCCTATCGGTAAGACCAATTTGCCTAGGGTTTTTGGCAGTGGCTATGACATTTTAACTCGGTGGCGCTGGATAGAAAGAATCGGTGGGACCGATTTTGACTTTGGGTTTAGGTCATATGTGGATGTGAGAAAGTAGTTGAAGGTATTTGGAGCATATCACTAAGCACATGAAGCAAGAGTCTCATTAAGCAACACCTCATCCCTCCTTGATAGTATTGGCTTTTCCTATAGACTCAATGTGATCTTGGATCACTAAAATGTAAAATGAAGAGTCTTGAGCTTTTGAGCTTGAGCCAATCCTTTGTCCTTGATATTTTTAGGGATCCACTTTCATCATCCATGCCATGCCATTCATTGAGCTTTCCTGAAATAATAGTCTTGGAATAGTATTAGCTCAATGAGCTATATGTTGTTATGAATTACCAAAACCACCTAGAGATAGTTGCACTTTCAAATGGTTGATGCTAGTAGAATCATTTGTTGACTAAGTTGACAAGCCCTGCGTACGCGTCAACTTAGTAGGCCCACAGGTCAGCCTCCCAACCGGTGCGCCCCAGATGTCAGTGGGAGGAATCATTTTTTCGCGTAATAAGGAGGCAGTTGATTGCGTGCGGCCAGGCCAGCGGAGGGAGTAGGGTGGTCCGGGGAAGCCTGTGCGGCATCACAGCGGGCCACAAGAGGAGGGAGCAGGCAGTCCCGCCGGCACTAGTTTTGGCGGCTGGAGCAGGAAGATCAGAGATTGAAGAAGCACGTCGGCCGTTGGATGGACATCCAACAGTCACTGCTGCTAGAATCGTGTGTTCACTGACAAAGCCTTGCGTAAACAAGTCAGACTCAAAATCTGTGGCGTGTACAGCCCATTTGCTATTATTTTTATAATTTTTACTCATTTTCTAATTCATATGGAATTTATTGCAGCCCATTTTCCATTTTTAGAATTGTTGGCCATTTTCTAGTCAGTACCAGGGTAAAAAAATTAACTAAATATGTGGGAAATTTTGAAAATTCGCAAATTTTTGCTGGGGAATGAAATATTCTTAATCCAAAAATTAATAGCAATACTAAAACAAATTTAAAAATAAATTAGTACTATGTCATGTTAAATCCAATGGAATACGTATAAGATATCAGCAAAGAACAAAAACAAAAAAAGAAACTAATATCCCATTTGCTATAATATTTTTGGTATTTTCAACCCCTTTTAATATTACTTTTAACAGACATTGACCATACTATTTGGCCAGGACGGAATGCATCCCTCCTCGTCTTTAAAGATTTGCAGCCCAGTAATTCAGGGAAAACAAATAGGCCTAGCTTGGGTATTCTTCAAAAAGAAATACTGGGCTACCTATTTTCCCAAAGAACTGGTGCATGAGCATTTAGCTTTATTTATTTATTTACTTATTTATGTTTAGGGGACCATGAGCATGTACCTGGGCCGGATTCATGTGAGAGCATCCCTTCCAGTTAATTATGGGCTTCTCTATTGGGCCTTCATCAGTGGGCTGCAAGTTATCAACAAGTGGAAAATGTGTTCCGTACAAAAAATAGTATGAGCTACGTACAGTATGGGGCACTAAAGGATCGAACCATGCAACGACTTTCAAAACATTGTGTTTGTCATTCTAACAACACATTTATTCAACCAACAGACGGAATATACTACTGATTGTACATTGAAAATAGCAGTAGCAGCAACCAGGGCTGGGGGTGCAACAGAAGCAGTAAGCAGGCCAGAAGAGTGAAGACGCAGCTCTCTCTTCCAAACCAAACATCAGCCATCATTACAAAAGGGCTACCAAAAAAGAACAAGTGTATGCATCAAACTAAATAAAGATCCTACTACACCAAGTGTACACATCTAACTAACTGGCTTAGTTAGACGTTACTATTTATTAAGCTGTGGAGATTGGCTGACGGCTTGAACCAGATGGGTGCCTGACGGGGGAAACTCCAGCCAGCAGGTCGAAGTCTGATACTTGTGACCCTCTCTCCTACTTTGGGCTATAGAGCATGGCGGCACATATCAGGGTATGGTGCATGCAGAGATGCATGGTACGCTGTGTACACATAGTTTTGCCTGATGAACGAAGCCGCGCTGCCATCATGATCCTTGCCGTCGGTTATCTCCTGGTTAATCAGATAATTCAGTCTGACAAACAAAGAATGCGTACCAAGGCTACTTACCAGCCTCCAGTCAAAAAATCCTGAAGGCCCAGAGAAGCTGGGATGCTGCTCAAAGACCTTACAGTGACTGTGATTGTATTCCGTGAAACAACACGTCCGGTACGTGCGAACGATCATCAATCTTTCGCCGTCGTCTGAGCCAGGAACCACCTGCAACTGCCATGCCGCTTTTCTTTGAAAGGTTCTGGGATTAGGAAGGGTAGGGTCACCAGGCGGCCTACAACATCATATCAAGTTGGAGTCAAATAAAAAAGGGCTTTTGATTTAGTCAATCTTAAGAACAGCATGTTATGAGCATGAATATTTTTTCAGTAAATGTTGATAGTAATATAAGCAAGCCATCATGATATCATAGGAAAGTAACATACTGCTGTAACAGCAGTTTGTAGCGATGACTGGAGTAGGTTAGCAATACGTCCAGCCATAGAAGGAGTCGACAGCGTAAATGAAGCCCTTGTGTTCAATGGCATCAGAGAACCATGTAGGATGTATGATCCTGCGATGGACGTGCAGATTTATCCACTTATCGCAGTGACCTGTCAGATAGGCGAGACTGCGGTTGAAGAACGCAATTAGCCTGAAGTCTTTATAATTCGCAGATCTTGTGGGCACTTGGCAGATTACAACCTTGAGCAAATCAAACTTGGTATCATGTTGGCTACTGTATGATTCCGAGTATTCTGGGCTGCGGTGCCAAAGCAGTGCAGTGTGTAGACCTCCGGGTGTAGACCTCCACGAGCATCCAGCTGCCGCGACCATAGACGAGCACCATCCAAGACGTGTTCATGCCGACCCAGTACATACCATTAATGTAGTTGAGGCTGACGGGGATTGGATCACAGTCAAGGGGGTTGATGCTCGCCACCCTACGATCCTTATGCTGTGTGACATGCCGTTTCTGAAGATCAGGCGGCATCAGCAAGCAAGGAGCTGGCTTAAAAAGCTCCGGCCTGAGGGCTTTGAGTAAATGGTACAGCCCCGACGAGCACGCGGCGAGCGGCATGGTACTGAGATTGTCCACATGCGAAACAATGAGTTTGATTACCTCTGTGGGGAGCGAATTCCAGCCACTCTTTCAGTGGACGCTGCTCGGTTCTGCCATTGTTAGTGCTTGGGTTTCGGATGAGGGGGGAGGTGCCTTAGCGGGGATGGAAGATTGGACGAGATTATGTGCGGACAAAGATGGAGAAGCGAATATGTGCTGCGGGAAGTGAACAGGTGATGATGACTACAGCATGCCGCTTGACTTACGAGACACATACCAGCAGCGTAGGGTCATATCGATGCTAGACAACTTGCTTGAGTGATCACAGTACTGGTACTCCCTAAAGTACCTACTACAGTACTATGCCCTAACTTGCTTGAGTAGAGTAGTAGAGTAGGACTCTGCTCTACTACTAGCACCGGAGGAGTAGTATATTCTAATCTAAAATAGTTACAAACTTCAATGCCCGAGCGTGGAACGACTACGAACCGTGCTCAAAGATCGTGTCTACGTGGTGTTTGGACTTATATGCAAAAAAATAGCAAGATGTCCATGCATTGCACGGCACACCATCATCACGAACTCAGTTTTTTCTCTACTCCTACTCCTATAAAAGATTCAGTTGGTGATGATGGAGGCGAGGAGGCGTGTTCAACCGGGCGTGCAGTGGACGGCGCGGCACTATTTGATTTGTTATAAAAAACAAAGAAGAGTAGTAGAGATAGAGACATAGGGAGGAGCACGAGGTTGTGGGAGATAAGGATGAACGAGGCAAGGCCTTATCTGTAAATGTGGAGAGAGGTGCGGGTATCTTTTGTAAAATTGTCATAGTTGGCTTTCTATCCGTCAGATATAGATCGGACGGTCTATATTACAAGATGGCAGGCATACCATCATCACCAACTCGGTTTTCTATAAGAGTAGATATAGATAGATAGAGACTAGGGAGTACTAGTAAGGACACCATCTCCTGCTTCGTGTGCTACTCCTGCGCTCCATTCGGCGGCCGCAACGTCCCCTACAGCCACTCCCTCCTGCGCTCCATTCGGCGGGCGCTGTTGAAATTTGGGGAGCGCACTCTCACGACTCCTGGCAGCCACGACTTCACCAATGAAGATTTCTTCCCCGACCTCGGCACCCTCTTCCTCAACACCAACAGTGCTGCTCCCATTGCATCGTATGTGTTTCTGTCCTTCCTGTTCAAAATCGTGGTAGAATTCATGTTACTACTCTGTATCCTACTACTATGCTAGTCCACATGATTAGTTTCATCTCTGTTATGGCCGTCATGATTTATTTTGTGCTTATTCAGATTAAATCTCGTAGTAACTTGCTCATATATTCAACTGGCGCAACGTCCCCTACAGCCACTCCCGTTTCATGGACGGCCTGGTCGATGCCTCCTAGGAGCCCTTCGTCCACTGCTATGAGTGCCAGATGTCGTTTTGTGGCTCGCCGGCAAACGTGGTGCATCACCTCACGGATGCGTGCAGCGGTCACTGCTGGCCCTTGGCGGAGAACATCAAGTACGAGACGTGCTACCCGTTCACCATGCCGGAGTCGCTGGAGGATCACCGCCGCCTGCTAGTCTCGGAGGAGGACGGCAGCATCTTCCTCTTGATCGTGGACACCAGCGAGGCCCGCGCAGGCCGCCGCCCCGTCTCTGTAATGTCAGGGGCGACGCCACTGACGCTGACACTGACATGAGGCCGATGTACGGGTGCGTGGTCAGTGTTACTACCCCTCCGGGTCACGTGGGCGGCGACACCGGCCTCATCGAACGAACTTGAACTCTGGGGAGCTGGGACTATCCCACCAATGTGGACTTGGAAAACCCATGGCATCCTTTACCCGCCGATGCGGTGCACGGGGACTCCAAGGAGGTTCACCTGGACATACGCATTATCAAGTTAAATGTTGATCATTAGTCTTCGCTCAATGTAATCTGTTGTCTAAGCATGTGGAGACTTCCATGCAGGATCTTGCTCTATTGGAGTATCGCGCATGAATAAAAGTGTATCCATTTATGGTTAGTCTATAATTTTCCATGTATGAATTTTTACTACAGTACTGGTGAAAGACTTACGATGAACCATTTCTTACGTCTCCTCTGCCCCCTTGCAAGTCATCCTGCTTTAATCCCTCCGTCTAGGTGTATAAGGGCATGGTTAATATTACTTAATAGTATAGCCAACTGTTGACTATAAGAAAGTGCCATGTCATCTGTAGCCAACATGTATAACAATCGATACTCAAAAACTAATTCTTAGGGCATCTCCAGCCGTTGGCCCCCCAGGACGCATAAAAATCGCCCCCTGGGGGCGAGCCGGCGATACACTCGGCGCTGGGGGCGGTTTTGCGCCCAGTCGTCACCCCCAGCTCGCCCCCAGGCGCCAAAATTGGCCCACTTTCCAGCCCAATTTCGGCGAATAAACGGCCCATATGGGCGAGAATAGGCCCATATTCGGCGTGGTTTCGCCGTGTCTTGGCGTTCAATTATCAACACAATTATTCCTTATCACATATTTCATCACAGAAAAAACAAATACTTCAACAAAATACCACAACAACAAATAGTTCAATACAAATTATGTAGTTCAACAAATAAAAACTCGTATTTTGTCACGCGGCGTCCCCCTTGAGCCTCCATAGGTGCTCAATCAGACCTTTCTGCAGTTGATGATGCACCTGTGGGTCTCGGATCTCCTGACGCATACTGAGATAGGCAGTCCAAGTTGCCGGTAGATGGTGATCAACTTCGGCTAGAGGAACCTGCCTGTAGTATGGTTCAGTGTCAAACACTGGGTCTTCTTGCTCGCTCTCGATGATCATGTTGTGCAAGATGACACAGCAAGTCATGATCTCCCACATTTGATCTTTGGACCACGTCTGAGCGGGGCACCGAACAACAGCAAATCGAGATTGGAGCACACCAAATGCCCGCTCGACATCCTTCCTGCAAGCCTCCTGAAGCTTCGCAAACCAGGCGTTCTTGCCTCCTGCCACAGGTTTTGAGATCGTCTTCACAAATGTCGACCATCTCGGATAGATGCCGTCAGCTAGATGTACCCCTTGTTGTATTGGTGCCCATTGATCTCGAAGTTCACCGGAGGAGAATGGCCCTCAACGAGCTTGGCAAAAACAGGAGAGCACTAAAGCACGTTGATGTCATTGTGAGTTCCTGGCATACCAAAGAAGGAGTGCCAAATCTAGAGGTCCTATGTGGCTACCGCCTCAAGCACCACACTGCAACCGCCTTTGGCGCCTTTGTACATCCCCTGCCAACCAAATGGGCAGTTCTTCCATTTCCAATGCATGCAGTCGATGCTTCCAAGCATCCCAGGAAATCCTCTTGCTGCATTCTGGGCTAGGATCCGAGCAGTGTCTTCCGCATTGGGTGCTCTCAAGTATTGTGGCCCAAACACTGCCACCACTGCCGACAGAACTTGTAGAAACACTCTATGCTGGTGGACTCGGCCATGCGCCCATAGTCGTCGAGTGAATCACTGGGAACTCCATATGCAAGCATCCTCATCGCTGTCGTGCACTTCTGGATGGAGGTGAATCCAAGAGCGCCAGTGCAATCCGTCTTGCACTTGAAGTAGTTGTCGAACTCCCGGATGGAATTCACAATCCTGAGGAAGAGCTTTCGGCTCATCCGATAACGGCGCCGAAATGTTCTCTCGCCATGAAGTGGAGCATCGGCGAAGTAGTCGGAGTAGAGCATGCAGTAGCCTTGCAGACGATGCCGGTTCTTTGCTTTCACCCGCCCCGGCGCCGAGCCACCTCGACGCGGCTTTTCATTGCTCACCAGCAGCTGGGCGAGGGCGGCGAGCACCATCAGATGCTCTTCTTCCTGGACGTCGGCCGCGGCTACCTCCTTCAGCAGCGCGGCGAGCTCTTCCTCCTCATCCGAGTCCATCGCCGAGACAGTCAAAACGCCGAACACCTTGCGCTCAGTGGGCGTGTACCCGCCGTTAAACCGCGCCTCCGCGGCCGAAAACGGCGGCCGGAAACGCCCAGCTGCTGCGGGAGGGGCTGCCGCAGCGAAGCGCTGCTATTTTCCGGCGGGGAATGGCTATCTAGCGGAGTAGGCCGGCGGCCGTCGCCGGGATATAGCTAGTTGTGGCCGAGGGCGCGGGGGGTGCGAGGCGAGTCGGGGGAAGAAAACCTTGACTTTTCCCCTGTTGGTGTGGGCCAGGCGTGCTTTTCCCTAGCGCCGGAGCCCCCAACGGCTCCCCAGCGCGCCGGGTTCGGCTTGTGACCGCCGGGCGGAAAAAAGGTCCGAACTGGCGATTTTCGGCGTCCTGGGGGCGCGACTGGGCCGTTTTTTCGGCGCCGGCGCCGAAAAAGTGGCCTGGGGGGGCTGTTGGGGGCGCGGCTGGAGATGCCCTTAAAGATCATTTCTTGCAAAGCACAATAAGTGTTATTTCTTCACAAGTTTTGGATGCAGGTTGAACAGTTGAACGCTTTTGTTTGCAAAAGATACCTTTTTATCTATTTCACCCGGATGTTTGTGAGCTCTAGGGATGAAATAATATCCGAAGAAACCTATCAATACCCGTTACACATGAGATGACCCCCACATCCTTTGTCAAAATAAACAACTCCCCGATCAATGCATTTCACTCTTCGGTGTAACGCACGGGCACCTTACTACTATAGATTAGTATGACCAAAAATTGAACTAACATTATATATAGTACGATAAATGCTGATGCATGTCATCTAAAATTATATCATTCAAAACTATGTTCAAATACGAATCCAACGATATAGTTTTTGTTGACATGCACTAACATTTTGTCAGTTAAATCTTCAGTCAAATTCAATGGGGGACTAATAAACCACGACCGATGTAGTACAAGTGTAGAGGGCGGCGCTGCACGGGAGTCTCACCTCTCACCCCGCTCGTGGCGCGGCAGTAAAGCCATCATATCACAAAACCCAACCACTCCCAGTAATAAGTGGCCTGGTAAAATAAACGGACAAGCAACCATCACATCTCTCTGTCTTTTTGCATTTCATCTCTCTGCATTTACTTTCTCCGGTTCATCTCGCACACTCGATCCCTAGCTACTACTCCTAGCGCCAAATCTTTTGGCGGCTTCCCTAGCTTTTCCCATAAGACTAGTCACAGTGGAGAGTAACAATAAGGCGCCTCACTCATTTATTTGGGCTTCTAAACTACTACTTCGTCCTGGTTTATTCCTCACCATTGTAATTTGTGCTAAATTTTGACCAAAGATTTAACTGATAAAATGTTACTCCCTCCGTCTAGGTGTGTAAGTCATCTTACGAAAACCAAATAATCCCAAAACACTTAGGCGCGGTGCATTAACTTCTACCTCATTTCTTGTTTCTTGACATACCAACCAATAAGAGATAAAGAGTGTGCATGCTTTTAATGACTTGAGATATCAAATACGACATGCAGTGGTTAGTTCATTGCATGCAATACTATTAATTAGCAAATAAACATTAATGTTTCTCGTTTTCTCCTCCTCCTTGGTCACGGTGCACAGCCTAAGATGACTTACTCACCTAGATGGATGGAGTAGTGCATGTGACATGCACTAACATTTCATTAGTTAAATTTATGATCAAAATTTGACACAGATTACAATAGGGACCAATAAACCAGGACGGAGGTAGTAGTTATGGGATTACTAATCTAGAAGCCTAAAAGAACTGGCCCCTGGTACTCCTACTAGTAGTAGTACTCAAGTTGGAATTCCAATTGCACGGCACAACTTGTTAGGCAAAAAATTCGATACAGGATGTAGGAAGCGGTTTGGGAATTTGCATGCCTTTCCAACTAGTGAGATACTCCGTACAAAGTATGACAGAGAAATAAACACAGAGAAGGAAGCTAAAAGTAAACAATCAAACAAGCATTTTTGCATTTCTTTTGCATTGAATCGTTTCACAAGCTTGACTAGTGTTGTTTTTCTACTTCTACAAAAACCGCATCGTAATGTTAAAATGTGCATTTGCACGTACATAAGTAATAGTAGTACTCCCTCCGTCTAGGTGTATAAGTCTTCCCTCCTTCTTGGTCATGGTGCACAACCAAAGATGACTTATTGACTTGGACAGAGGGAGTAGCACAGTCTGCAAGCATATATCGAGAGAGACGTGTAGTGCAATAGTATATAGTAAAGTTTGTGCTATATGCACGTACTTGCAAAATGCGTACGAATACACAAGGTTTCCAAACTTTCCCTATTACATACTTAATTAAGGACGCTAAAAATTCTTGAACATTCGGGATTTATCATTTGCGTCCCAAAACTAATGAGATCGCCTTACGAAACAAAAATTATACTCCTCCTAAAAGCCACGGCGCTCGCAGGAGCGCTTGCGGCGCGCCACGAGTGCCCTGGTGCGCGGCCGTTTCCCAGCGCGCCGACACAACGCCTCTTCCTCAGCCTCACAACTCGCGAGGTGTTGATTGGCGGCTTGCCGGCCGGCGAGCGCGATCTCACCGATGTGGTGATCCGGCGCCAACAGGTACTCCTCCTCGCTGGAAGCGTGCACCCGGTCCACGTACCGCCAAGCGTAGATGAGGCGCTTGGGCCCGACTACACTCAGGGCGTCGGCACGGGCGTCCTCCGCCACCCTCACGACCCTCGCATGAGCCTTCTGCCAAAGAGCCAATTGCCTGACTCTCTCGGACGCGACATAGGCCTCTCAGGCAGCTTGTTCCGTGGTGCGCTTCTCTTCCTCGGCCTTCTTCTCTGCCTCTATTTTGGTGCGCTCTGCTGGAGGCAAAGCCTCCCACAAGGCGACATCCATTTCTTTCCAAAGCTCCTCAAGGCTGGGGGCTCGGCGGGCGGCGCGGCGTTCTCCTTGTAGCGGGGAGCCGACGCATCCTCCGACACGCGTGCTGGCGTGATTGGGAACGCCGACGCGTCCACCTCGACGCGTCGCGGCGAGGAGCAGAACGCCGACGCATCCTCCTCGACTAGTGGCGGCGAGGAACGGAACGGCGACGCGTCGCGTAGCGGCGAGGAGCGGAACACCGACGCGTCCTCCTCGACTAGTGGCGGCGAGGAACGGAACGGCAACGCGTGACCGTCCGCGCGGTGCAGCGTGGGGCTCCTAGGGCTTGGGAGGGGTGATGCCATGGTGGTCGACGTGAGAGGGAGGGGAGGAGATAGCGATGAATGTGAACATGAGGGGGAGGAGATAGCAATGTCGTGGGAGGGAGGGGAGGAGATGGCACACCTACGTAAGATATGGACTGAGCTGCACTGGCTTAACTACAGGTCCAGTTGCGTCCCTGACATGTGGGCCAGACCCTGTTGGGCCCATATGTTAGTGACCCAATGCACCTGCAATTAAGTAATAGCTATGTGGGCATATTTGTTGGAGTAAATTACGGGGGAGCGAAGGGGTGGAAATATTGCTGGTCACAACGGATTGGACGAGCGTGGGGGAGGAGAGTCATGCATGCAGATTTTTTCACACGGGGTGGAGTGGTGGGACCACCGGAGAGAGAAGGAGAGTTTGGTAGGCATATTGTTTCCACACATGGAGAGGAAAAGATATGGAGACGAACAGGCTTCCTGTAGGTATGGGGAACGGTGCATAATAAGTCATCTTGCATGCCGGGCTAGGTATAGTCTCAAGTCATTAAAAACATACACGCCACACACATGTTCATATTTCAAGGTGCACTAAATTATTGCATGCGATGATTAAGGCTGGCCATAATGGTGGTATCTTAGCTGGTGTCATGCACACGGGAATAGCAAACATGCTGATGTGGCAAAGAATTAATGAAGAGAGGGGGGTTAGAGTAACTAGTGTTCATGCATGCATTCGTAAACACATTTTTTTGTGAAGAACGACAACATTAGTTGAGTACTTTTGCAGACTTCAAAAACTATTCCACCGCCTCTACTATCTTGCTAAGAGTAGGTGAAATTTTGGAATCGAGCCCTTTAAACTAGAAGGGAGGTAGTGGTACTCTAATAGCTGACCTTGTTGTGATGACAAGATAGGACATGGCACGCACCTGGACGGAGGAACTAGTCTGCATTGTGCATTTAAGTTTTTTCTGAAGTCAATGTACCTCTACTTTCACCAGACTTATAGAAAAATGTAGTATCAACATTCACAATGTCAAATCAATATTTTTACACTCATTATAAAACGTAGTTCTTATACTCATTATAATCAGTATTGTAGATATTGATATTTTTAGTATAAATTTGGTCGTGGGATTTCATTGATGCATGTCAAAGCATGGAGGAAGCGAAGCTTAGGGCTTGCATTGCCGGTCTCTACATAGGTGTTTCTCTTCATAATCCCGTAATTTTAGAGACTGATTGCGCTTTTGTGGTAGCGTCTCTTGCATCGGGGAACTATGACAGGTCTGCTATGCGTGACCTGAAGATGAAAGCGTTGAGCATCTCGAAGTTGATCAACAATCTTCAATTGTCAAAGATTAGCTGTTCGGCCAATAAGGTGGCACACTTAATCGCTAAGTATAGATTTGACAATAGATTAGATGGTATTCTTATAAATAACATACCGCCCTGTGTGGTGAATATTGTATCGAATGAGTGTACTAGTGTGGCTGGTTAATTAATATAAGGTGGTGTTAAAAAAAGTATAAATTTGGTCAAACACTTTGCAAACGATTGACGGGAGTAAAAAGGACCAGAGGGAGTATCATGCATGCGGAGTAGGCAAAAAAATTGCTCATTTATAGCCGGTCGAAGTCTCAAAGGGCGCGACTGTGCGAGGGAGGCGAAGGTCATGGGAGGCGCGACGGTTGACGGAATTAAGTGAAGTTACATCCACGCACCGGCATGGCGTGCGAACAGGCAGAAGCTATACTGTCAGGCCTACGATATGGGTCTAGTAGACATGACATCTAGTGGGTCCCGCATAGTTCTCGAGAACTCTTTGGGGGCTTGCAGCTGTTTATCCACCAGGCAAGCCAGCAACCCCACGCCGTTCGCACGCCCTACTCGTCCCCGTATTCTATCTTACAACAGTTTGCTCCCAGTCGTCCCGTCCTTTCACATTAGTTCGCTCCCAGTTTTTTTTTTGCGGGGTACAATAGTTCAACTTCTCCTAACCCTCCTCCAAAATCCATGGCCTCCCAAATCTCCATGGTCGCTGCTGAGTACCAGGTTAGAGACATCACCGGAGATCAGTTCATCGTCATCTACACACGTGGATCCGCGACGGTGAAAGCATGGCTTGCTCACTTCCTACGCATGTTCAATAGTTCAACGGATGAATGGGTCGCTGGGCTAGATGTTGAGTGCACCACAGTCCTGGGACGAGAGAAGGATCTAAAGGACAAAGAGAGGAAGAAGCCCGCTGTGATCCAGGTTTGCATACATAACGTTTGCTTGGTCTACCACATATGCCATGCCGACGTTGAGTGCCAGGATTTTAAGAGCTTCCTCAAGGACAAAAGAGTGAAATTCGTTACTGTAGGCTTTAAGAATGACAGGGATGTCCTGCGTCGGATAGGTCTCATTGTAGGCCAGCCCTTCGATCTCCAGAAGGCAAGCCTGGTGTCCTCCTCTCAACCTTCAATGTTGACCCTGGCAGCAGCCATGATTGATCCTTCGTACGCTAAAATGAAGAAACCTCATCACGAGTTTCATCATGCATGGGAGTCGAAGACATTAGATGAAGATCAGATCCTGTACACAGCAATGGATTCCTACCTTTGTTTAAATATCTACAAGGGTTGGATGAAGAAGCAAAGCCCAGTGTCCGGTTCAAGCAAAGAAGCGTCGGCGAAGAGGAAGAGGAAGAGGGACGAGGATGAAGTCGAGGACATGGACTCGGACTCCGAGTAGGTGGCAGTGCCGTCACTCATGCTGGTTCTACTGCAGTGTCAAGCGGACTAGTTGCTTAGTTTATTTTCAAGGGTGTGTTGTGCTGAGGCCCCAGCAGAACTATGTTTATGTTCTTTCTCCTTATTTGAACTCTTTAGTACGTACAGTAGTACTAGTACTATGTCTTACTACTGTTCTTCTTGCAGTTGGTACTACTGCTCGTATCTTCGTGTTCCTACTTTACTTAATACGTTCGTACTAGTAGTATAATTTGGGTCAGTCGATTTGTGAAAGAAGTTCGACGGAGCGAAGGAAGAAGACGGCATAAGAGGTGGAAGAAGCCCTTCTAGCCATCCATGTTGCATCAAACGGCTCACATGAGTCGACTGACCCAAATTGCTCCTTCAGATTGCAGGACCCAAATTGCTCCTTCAGATTCAAGGTCTCGAAGGTAGATTCCGCGTCCGCACCCGGTTTGCGGGCTCGACGCGCGCGCGACCAGCTTCCGCCGCGACAGCCACCATGCGCGCCTCCTCCGCACGGGCAGAGACGACAATGACATGCTAGTTCCTCCTCGCCGGTGTGCTGGAGCACGCGCTCGTCCTCCTCTTCATACGCTGCGTGCATAGACACGGCTCCACCAGCTGCTCGCGTGCTTGGCAGCGTGGCGGCATCACGAGGAGGGACTGCAAACGACGTGAGCGGGCGAGCCTTCGGCTTCATGGCACAGGGATGGCGGTGACACGGCAGTGATGGGCGAGAAATTGTTGGCCGGAGCAGGCGGGCGCCAGCATGCGCAACTGCGGTGGCGGCATATTGATGAGTGCGCGTGTGGGAGCTTACTTTAGATTTATATAAGGTTGGTCAAACTTAAAAGAAAATCGTACTAGTACACGTAAACATTAGACTTAGGCAGTGCTTTTATTAGTTAGTGCCACAGCCACGATACGGAATCTTGTGCAAGCGCGTGAACCGCGGTCGCACCATCGATCGAAAGGTGTGTCACCGTGTCGCGCTCGAAGGACATCCACCGAACCTTTTTGTATGTGTGAAAACAATCCTCGAATATTACTCAACTTTTTTTTCCTGGGAAAGCTCTTGACGCTGCAATATTTCCATATATTTGAATTTAGCTCCAGTTCGTGTTTATTTGGATTTGGACGTTTTAGGGTGCGCCCTAGTTTTTTTAATACTGATTTTGTGTGTGTGACTGAGAGAGAACGTGTATATGTGTCCATATGTGTGTTGTGGAGAAAGGGCAATGTGGAGACGGTGTGCGTGTGATACAGACATAGAGAGGTGTGAATGTGCAAATGATCATGAATGAGTGAGACATAGACAGATGCAGATACACTGTGTATACATGAGAGAACGGTCTTCTAGTTTACTTGTGTGTGTGTGAGAGAGAGAGAGAGACAGAGAGAGAGAGGAGCATCCGTAACACAACAACCATCTCTCTCGATTCGTCCGTCCCTCGCACGATCGCATGCAACACATGCATCAACGCGCACATTTTGACACCCTCACCCGGCCCCTACCCACCTCAAGGCCCGCACAATCTCTTCGTGAATACCCATTTCTCTCCTTAGGTTTGTTTTCTCTCAATATCTGACACACGCACACGCACACACAGAGAGAGAGAGAGACACGCAGCACAACACACACACACACACACACACACACACTCCCCCGAGCACACAATTCATCCCCATCCAAGGTTATACGGTGACCACTCTCGCTTGTGCTTCTTTGCACCCCAACATGCACAACACCTCAATCTTCAAAGAGGGCATCGAGCAGAACGAAGACGCGACCACACCGCGCTAGAGAATGCGGGGTCATTTGGAAGCAGGGTGATGTGATGACGGCTGACTGACTCCTCCCCCCACCCTCTCTCTCTCTCTCTCTCTCTCTCTCTCGTTAGGTTTGTCTCCTACTCTCTCGTCCACATACATACAATCTTTCCTACCCTATCTGCTCCATCTTCAAAAGCTCTCTCTGCACATTTCATTCACACATTAGGATATGTCAAAATGTTGCTTCTATAATGGCTGATGTAGAGTTATGGTTGTTCTTATTGCATCCTACAAAGTAATAACTATGAAATGCATTTAGATTCTCATTTGACTGGGATAATGTGAGTTTGAGCATGTTGTGAAGTACTATAGACCTTGTATACATCTTGGGATTCGACAATGATTGTAACTATTGAATTGTATAGACCATTACATTCGAAGTCAATAGCCTAATATACTTATTTCACAATTTCAACAAATGATTAGTTCACTACAAACTAAGAAAACAAATGTGTACTCCCTCCGTTTTTATTTAAGTCCGCGTATTAGCATTGGTCAAAGTCAAGTTTTGTAAACTCTCAGAAAGCTTATAACAAAAAATATTAACATATATAATAACAAATAAATACCATTAGGTTCATTATTGAATGTACTTTCACATCATACATATTTGTTATGGTAAATGTTTATATTTTTCTATAAACTTGGTCAAACTTTAGGAAGTTTGACTTCGGTCAAGCCTAATATGTAGAGTTTACTACTAGTACTCGCTAGTTGCTTAGCCGAATCACTCAACACGCCACACGGGGAGTCCAGTGTCACAAAATTTTGAGGTCGGCGGGAAAATCTCCCGCGACCCTGATTCGAGCAGTGGGAAGTTACCATCATAGCCTTCGGAACAGGCCTATGGATGACGCGTGGTAGGGGGCTGTTTTCATAACTTCAGGTTCACCCTACCCAGCCAACCCCACCCCGGCACCCAGAGTAGTACACCTGAATACTCCCCATTTTCTATCCCCACCACAAAATAGACTTCTCCACGGCACCGCAGCCTTCGTGTTCCTCCCCTTTACATCGGTGCACTCGTCCACCGTAGTGCATCTGCCTCATCGACGACCTCGTACGCCGCACTGGAGCCGGTCCACCGTCGTCATCATACACGGAGCCTCTTCCCCGACATCGTCTTCCACGGTCCTGGATCTGCTTCCCCGAAGCCGACGCCAAGCGCAGAAGTACCACCGTCGTGGACAATGAACTGACTCCCGTTGCCGACCATGACTCAAAGAGGCCGCCGCGACCATCGTTCTCCTCCTCGATTGGTAATGTGTGTATTGAATCACTTAGCAGTACATGTGCAGTTCCAATTTTGTTCATACCTACCCTTCAAATTTCCTGGGTGCTATTGTTCCCGTAAAAGTAATTGGTTATAGCCTCCATTGTCCAACAGAATATCAGCTTGTAATTGTGCATTGCTCCTGTATCGCACTGTGCTTGGGTAGGTTTTTCATCTGCAACCAGTAGTGTGGCAAATGATGGAAAGGTTTTTAGAACTAGCAAGATGCCCATGCGTTGCACGCATCAAGATGCATTTGTATGAGTAGTTTATCTTATGGGAGAAAAGGATGAACGAGGGAAGGCCTTATTTGCAAATCTGGAGAGGGGTATGGGTATCTTTTTGCAAAATTCCCATTTGTTTCCTTCCTATCTGTCAAATATAAATCGGACGGCCTATATTGCAAGAAAAAAAAGTATAGAGAAAAAAAGTAGACAGTAAAGGAAGTAGAGATAAATATTAAATATAAAATAAATATAACAGTAGAGAAGAGAGTAGAGATAGCAGAGACGTTGGGAAAGGATCACGTGCGCGTGGGAAAAAGCGGCCGGGCGTGCGCTAGTTTTGGCGCACGGCGTCCGACGCACTTTATAAATATAAATCCAACGCCCTCCCACCGCTCTGTGCCTTGCCACCGCTCTCTCCCCGCTCTATGCCTCGCCACCGCTCTCTCCCCACTCTTTTTTGCCTCGCCGCCGCAGCGCCACCATGCCGCCGCATCGCTGGGAAACTTGGGGATACCGCGGCGTCCGCGCGCGCCCCTCCGGTGTCTTCTTCGCCGAGATCCGGTTCCGCGGGATGCGCCTCGGCCTCGGCAATTTCGACACCGCCAACGAGGCCGCCCGTGCGTATGACGCGGCGGCATGGCGCCTCCGGTGGCCTCATAGATCATTGAACTTCCCCAACATGTTGACACGGGAACGGGCGCAGGAGCTCGCGCCTCTGCTGCGGCTTAGCATCGACGAGGATCATTGCGACAACCGGAGGCGGGAGCACCGTCTCGGCATCGCCGAGATGGATGAGGAAGCCATGGCGCTGTGGCGCCAACACTTCCCGCAGGACATCATCAACGAGCGTGAGTTCTACGCGCAAAGGAGGGCGAAGAGGGATAAGAGGAGGGCGGAGCGAGCCGCCTATCGCGAGGACAAGCGTAGGCGAAAAGCGGACGCTCAATTCAACATGAGGCTAGGAGCAGCGTCGCCCTAGGAATCCAACAACGATCGGTATCTTCACGCCTACAGTCAGACGTCAGAGGAGGACATCACCGAGGAGGAGTCGGACGACGAGGAGTAGTTGAATTATCTTTTTTTCATCTATCTATGCTGAGAACTATCCTCTACTCTCTAGTATCTACTTCTCGATCTCAGCACTATAAACGCTTTTTTAAAGCACCGCGCGTTGCGATTCTGTTGGAGATGCTCTAACATGGCAGACGAGTGCTTTAATGTTGCCCACAAGATGCGCGAGTATTACTAGTAGTATATTTTTCTTGCCATGTTGAGATTTTAAAACCACAAGTGCGAACATGCAGAGGAGCAATGAAGACCAAACACGGGATATTCGGGACATCTTCAAGGAGCGTGGCAAGTTAAAGAGGAGCTGCACCAAACTTGTAAAACGAGCTTTGGTAAGTAACACCCTTTCAATTACTTTCGTTTAGCCTCGTGTTCTTCAATGTGTATATGTTGTAGTTTCTGTTTCTCTTAAGCGTGGTGCTTTTTGATGTGTAATAAGAAGATTCTTAATCGTCCTAGTGCTTTCGTTTTTAGCTTGATGTAGGAAGTGGGTGTTCTCACCTTGTAGTCTATTTTTATATTATTGTTTTCCTTTTGAATTCACTTCTTCGAGTTCTGTTTATCTGGCTTCTACTAAATGGATCTAGGTTGCTCTGAGTATTGATCTAAAAAAAGAAGTAACTTCATGTCAGAATGCAGTTCCTGCGAGGAGGGAAGTATGGTCAACCTCGAGATCAGGTTTCCAAAATGAGGCTGGATTACACACAAGGTGCCAGTTCCCTAATGATGCTGGATTAGACACAAGGTGCAAATTCCCAGATGATGCTAGATTACACACAAGCCAGGTGGAGTCGTCAGCTGTTCGTGTCCGCAGCAGCCCTTGAGAATGTAGCTGAGTTCCTGAAGAAGCGAAAAGAGCAATCAGATGCTCTCTTCACCCAAGCCAAAGAAGACATGGAAGAAGCCAGAAATAAGCTAGCAGAGCAGGCTAGGCATCTCCTGCTATCTAAAACTATTGTCAATACAAAATTTCCTTCATAATAGCTACGTTCAAATGTTTATCCAGTCAGCATGCCTGTTGTGATGTCCGTGCATCTACTGATGTGGCACAAAATGTTTTTTTTTCGGGTCATGTAATAACAACAATTACTTTCCAAACAATAACAGACGAAGCATTGGACATGGTATAGTTCACGCGCAAGCCCGACATTCCAAGTTCAACTTCCACTTCAAACTCATGTTCACAGATATCTGCACATTCATACATAATGTCCACAACCATGATTCACTTCAAAGCCAAAAAAAATGTGAGGAGAGTTATAAATAAAGAAAAGCCTCTACTAGTTCCCGCTACCAATGCGAGCACAACAAGTCAAGACCATGCGTAAATTAATTATATTTTAGTCATTTTTTGTGTTCTAAAATGCCTGCCGGCTCGCGGAAGGACGTGTTGCCGGCACACGCGCGGATTCAATGAAGGCAGGTAGGGCAGTCTTAAGCTGGTTGCATGCAACAAGGAGGCGTGCTCAGCCGGGCCTGTAGCGAGTGCGGCCCTCTTGGCCGGCACACCGATTCAATGCCTACGCTATGAGAGGTCGTGTTTGTGTCAGAGCAATCACTCCCTCCAATCCTTTTTTGTTTGGGTATAACAAAATCTCGTTTTCCATTCACATTTTACAAGTAAAATTCGTGGACAAACTTTGACCCAAAGTATGATGGGGACTAGTAAACCAGAATGGAGGTAGTGGTTTTTTTTAATCAAAGAAGGGTTTCCCCTTCTGATTTTCATTACTAAAAACCAGCATCTAAATCTAAACCATAGTATTTGCCCTAGAACTACTAGGTTCAACATCTCGCAACATAAACCCATACAACCATACGCCAAGGAGGTACGTAGTACTATGAATTCCATTTTTGCTCCATACCAATCCTTCTAAAAACTACTCCCTCCGTCCCATAATATAGGATGTTTTTTGACACTAGTGTAGTGTCAAAAAACATCTTACATTATGGGATGGAGGGAGTAGTTACTACTTATAACGCGCCATTGAAAATCGGAACTCTTAACCCCGCTAAAAAAATGATATTTTAAACATGGCTACTCGATCTGTGGCAACTGGCGAGCCACCGTGCTCCAAGTCGTTCACCTATGGTCCCGACCATCAACTCCTACGGATCAAATTATCACGTGAGCTGACTATTCCTACAAAGGTGCCCCACCACGTACCCGGTACCCGCGAATGCAGCAATCGTGCACCTAAGGTTTTAGGGTTTATTTGTTAATGTCGTCTTTACATAACACTCATGTGTGCGAGACAGCGAGAGGCCGACTGCGTGTGTGCGCCTCTTCTCTTCGTATATGTACTCCACCGTTTGTCTGTTGTCCAAACAATTATAATAACTACTAGCAATGTGCCAATGCGTTGCCACACAATCAAAGTAGATTAATACATATTCACCGATTTGATAGAAAAAAAAAGTCTAGTTTTGAAATACGTAGATCACTAAAAATATGTTATGTTTCACTCAAAATATATTCCTTTGGCGGTTTTGATGAGATAAGGGAGGAATGTTGTTGGTTTCAAGATTCGAGAAGTGGTATATGTCTAATTTCTACTCTTACTAGCAAGATGCCTGTTCGTTGCACGGAACATCAAGATCTTGTGGGAGAAAAGGATGAACGAGGGAAGGCCTTATCTGCAAATGTGGTGAAGAGTGCGGGTAAATTGCCATGTTTTCCTTCCTATCCATCAGATATAAATCGGACGACCTACATTGCAGGATGGCAGGCCCACCATCATCACCAACTCTATTTTTTATCCCTACTCTTATAAAAAAGCATTGTCGGTGATGATCGTGTGCCTGCCATCCTACAATATAGGCCGTCCGATCTATATCTGACGGATAGGAAGGAAACTATGGCAATTTTGCAAAAAGATACCCACACCCCTCTCCACATTTGCAAATAAGGCCTTCCCTCGTTCATCCTTTTCCCCCACAAGATAAACTACTCATACAAATGCATCTTGATGTTCCGTGCAACGCATGGGCATCTTGCTAGTTGTTGCAAAAAGCCCATGTGTGTGTGAGAGAGAGGGAGAGTGGAGGAGAACAGAGTGCATGTGTGACAAAGACACAAGGAGTGTGTGTGCGATAGGTATCAGCTTAAAATGAGGCGATAGTGTGTGTTTGCACGATCGAGAGGGCGTGTCTCAAGAAGGGAAGAAAAATCTACATAGATACAAGGAGCGGGAGAGAGACATGTATGCGATAGTGGAAGCACGAGTGTGCGGGTGTATAAACCTATCTAGAGGCTAGCTAGTCGATAAATGTTTGCGAGAGAAATACGAGTCGGGGTGCGAAAGCGAGAGTTTTGTGTGTGAGAGAGAGACGGTAGTCGGGAAGGGGAGTGGAAGCAGGAGTTGTGTGTGTGTCTGAGAGAGAGAGAGAGGAGACGGTAGTCGGGGTTGTCTGATCGGTAAACAAATGAATAATGTCAGTCTGGGATGGAGACGAAAAGGAGACTGCAACAAATGTTGTGTCTACAGGAGAGAGAGAGAGAGAGAGTAATTTTAGTGGTATGAGTCATATGTAGAGACATATAGGGTGTGTGAGAGAATCCCATAGAGAGAAAGACAAAGTGAAAGATGAGTGGAGACTGTGTGTGTGGCGGTGAAAAAGAAAGATTAGGTACCGGGTAATACCATAGAATAGTAGAGACATGAGAGATAATGAAAATCGTGTAATGTATAATGATAGGGAGAGTGTGACACTTCTCAAGGGAGACGTCGAGAGACCATGTTTGCGAGGATAGGAGAAACATGAAGTGAGCGTGCAGGTGAGCTGGAGAAAAGAGAGTGATAGCTACCTGAAGGAGCATGCATGCGAGAGAGATGGGCGTGAAAGGAGTGAACAAAAAAGGGATTCAAATATTTGAATTCGAGATGATGATACATGTAATCCATACTCGAACCAAAATTGATCTATCAAACATACATACTCATATGAATTCACGCACATCTATGTTATTTAATATGTAGATATTACTGATCCATACATTTTATTATAACATAATTTGGTTAAAAAAATTCGAATTCAACCTTAAGATTTCGAGATCGTTGTATTTGTAAATCATATTATACATATAAAGGAGCAAAATTCTTTGTTGTGCTTTTGAAAGTATATATAAAAAATGATGTATATAGAATGTAATTCCAATTGAAAATGGATCCCGCCCGAAAAAAAGAATACAAACGGGATTCGAATTGAGTTGGCACGGTAAACGTGCACTCTGCAAAATTTGAACGAAGCGGGGAAAGTCGCAGTAACCGCCCGAAACCAAAATCTGCGAGATGGAAATTACTACTGCCTATCCCTGCCACGCAAAGCCTATCTGCTGGATTTCTATAGGTTTCGATAGGGGTAGGTTTGTAATTTCACCCAAACGTGACGTAACCGCCTCTCACCCGGATTCATACACGGTGGGCGCCAAAACACAGTGTGTCCTCAGCCAAAATCGACTCCCTCCCCGATTCATATTCATACACGGTGGGCGCCAAAAACAAACTCTCGTCGGCAAATATTTGGTGTATGCGAGATTACCGTCCTATCTCCAATCGACTAATATTGCTGTGATGTAGTAGAAATTTGAAACGGGGGCTAAGTTTGTAAATTTCCTCGCATTTGAGACAAGTGCGCCCTGAATACATGGTTCCCTCCTTCCTCTCTACCTCCCTTTTCCCCATTCGTACTCCGTGGGCGCCAAAACACCCTCTCCACCCCCACCCTCCTTCGTCCGCCGCCGTCCGCCACCACATCCACCGCCGTCCTCCTCCACCATGCCGGAGCTGATACCCCGCCGCCGCCGTCCATTACAAGAGATCGACCTCTCTCATCCACGGCTTCGGGCCGGGATCCTTGCATCCCGTCCTCTCGCTTCATCCCCGCTGTCGTCCACCTTGTCGGCGCCGCTCCTACAACCGTCTCGTCCACCGCGCCCCGCCGCCACCGTCTACCCTCCTAGATCTGCTTCCACGCTGCCAACAGCCATCGCTACTGCAGCACCATCAAATTCTCAGCAGATGCATACACGGCGCCGCACCAGAGGCGATACTCTTTCATATCTGCTCAACTTATTTATCGCAGCAAGAAAATAGATCGCCACTGCTTTACTCTGATTTCTTTTCTTGGTTGCGAGGTTGCCTTTGTCCGGTTTGCACCTTCATATCCGCCATGGCACGCTCAACACTATACTCCCAATGCTTATGGTTTTCCGCTTTTATATTCCACACTAGTTAAATCACAGTAGATTAAATTTCAAAATTGGGTCAGTCGATTTTTCAGAGCTCACCGGAGTTCGCCGGTGCGATCGAAGGGGCTCGGGTGGTTGTGGGGCCTCGCCGAATGAAGAAAACTCGACGCGGGTGGGGGTGGGGGCGGGGGTGGGGAGTGGGGGTGGCGGAGGAACACAGGCGGTGGGGGCGGTGGTCCGGCCGGTGGCCCGTGCGGTGTTCTATATGGGAAGAATCAGAGACGAGGAAGAAGAAGGGTTAGAAGATGTAGGATCTTCATCCAACCGCCTAAAATGGTCGAGAGACAGCTGGGAGTTGCATTCTTAATGCGCTCTGGTTCATCATGTGTGGGCACTACCCAACCAACATTTTATTATCCAAAATCTGCTTGCTCTTCTTTACCATGTTCCTCTTTCGTTCTTCTTTAATATGTACTCTCTCCGTTACTAAATACAAGTCTTTGTATAGATTCCACCATGGACTACATATGGAGCAAAATGAGTGAATCTACACTATAAAATATATCTGGATACATATGTATGTGATCCATAGTGGAAATCTCTACCAAGACTTATATTTTGGAACAGAGGGAGTGTGATAGAAGTACAGTATGTTCCTTGTACTGAAGATGAGCAGGGACATTTGCAGTGTAGAGGTCTATACGGTCAGTTGTGATGGACACTTTGAGCCTCTTTGATTTGTAGGATCTTGTAAACATAGGAATAGGATTTGTAGTGGCCTGCCCACTTGAATCCTATAAGAATAGCAAGGAAATGCGGGGAGCTGTGTCGCCTTTGAGAGTTACACTGATATTAACAGTACGGAACCTTCACTTGAAGAGAGCTGGTATCCGAAGCCTTTCTAGTCGTACCAGCAATACTAGCACATATATTCCAGCAAGTTCCACTTTGCTGATTTTACTCTGATGCTTACGGTTTTCCCCGTTATATCTACACTATGATTTGTGTAGCTGCTTTGTGTCGCACTAGCAGTAGTGCACTCTAGAAGCTAAACACCGCAATGACTTACAAAATTGGCACCAAGGCATTGAGTGCCATTCTGGATGCAATGAAACTCATACGCTCCCCACCTGTTGATTCTTGTTTAAAATATGATCCTAATGACTATTCTAACCTCGAGGAGTCAAAGGCAGATGGCATGTCCTGTTCACCCATCAAGGTGCCTGTTCTAATTTGGCAATGTTTTATTGATTGCGGGTATCTTGCATATGTTCTCTTGCATTTCTTCTACTTTGTTGCACCACCATCTGCTTAGTTTACTCATCATATATGTCGAGATGTCATGCCCATCCATTATCAATACATATTACATCTGTCATCATACCATGTTTTTCCACTCAAATGTTGTTCTTGTGCATCAGACATCAAAAAGGAAGAGGGTGATTGCCGAACCTGAAGGAGCACCATCAAAGTCCTTGAAAATGTGGTGGTGCCGGAGAAATCAGACAGCACACCACTTATATTGGTTGTACAACCAGTGACACAAAACGTAGGACCGACTCCAGCAGACTGTACCCATACTTCACTAGCCACACCACTAGCCCCACCACATAGGACCTGCACTCCAGCAAAAGGTATACCGATTTCATTTGCCATAGCACCAGCTGTACCACAGAAAAATCCCACTCCAGCAAAAAGTACAGCAAGTCCACCGGCCGAAGACCTGTCCCAACTGCAGAGACGGCCAATTCCTGCAGATTGGAACCCCATTCCATTTATTCCCAGTTTAAAAGATAATGCTTTCAATGTTGTTAGGACTACATGCATATATTCCCATCATGGGAAGATTATTGTGAAGACAAACACCATTTTCACATCTTCCTGTCCAACTTACGTGTTAAGTGCTATTATTCATGGTCATTATTTTCCTGTTTTCTACTGATTGAACACATCAATGATTTACATTACATTGTTGTAACTAGGCGAGGGTCAATCTGGATAGTCATGACGAGCAAAGCTTGCTTGTGTTTTTCAAGGAAGCATTGCAGCAGTATCGGTGTTACCTAAGGAAATCACACTTTGATGGCAAGTCTATAAATGAATTTCCGGTGAAGTCTCCTGTGCTAAATTTAGAAGACATTGAATGGAAAAACCTTGTTATGCACTGGTCTCGTTCCCAGGATGAGGTACTGTCTATGAAATCACATGACAATTTGAACTTCTACTTTTTCGCATGTGCCTTACGGATCTTTTTTGTAGGAAATCTGCACGAAGAAGAATTCCGGTTTGAAAAGAACGACAAGATATCGCAAATATGCTGCCCACTGCTTTGCTCTTGTTAGTACATGTTGTCCTGTATCACTGTACTTGCATACATACCTGGTTCATTATGTGACAGCAGTATGCATGATAGCTTTCTTATCAATTGTTCGCTCCAAATTATCTGATCTGTATGAATGGTTACATTAGTGTAGAATATATCCAATGCCAATGTTTTTTAGCTCTGCATTGTTCTTGTAAGTACATGTTGTCCTTTATCAGTGTACTTTTAATGACAGGTAGTTGTTCATGTACCATCACTCTGCAGCTTATTTTCCTTTGCCCTCCATTTTCTACACATCAGATCTATATTTACTCTTACCATAAGGTTGGTACTAAAGAAGTTTAGCTGTGCATTGCTCTTGGCTGTACCTTTTGCATGTATCGCTGCACTTACATTTATAGCTACTTGGTTATGTAGCATCACTCTTCATCTTATCTTAAATATTCTCCATTTTTTCGTATATTATCACATCTATATTTACTCTTAACAAAATGTAGAATAAAGGCAATGCTTATGAAGAAGATTCTGTGGTAAACTTCTTGAATTGCCCCCCCCCATCAGCATGGACAAGGCCTTTATAGAGCCTGTCTTCACCAATAATGTAAGTTTGTCCATCTCAAACCTTCAAACTTTGTTCTATATATTTGGTTAGGCATGACTACAACAGCTGTTTATTTTTGGTGTTTGCATCAAATTGCATGTTTAATGTTTATTATGTAGTTCACAAACAAAAGTTTGTCCTTCTCAATTTAAGTTTTCAGTTGTACAACCAAGTTCCTTCTTCATACCATGTAAATTAAACTATACAGAGCAAGTGATCTTCTTTTGCACTGCATGTATGCTTCTGTTCTTCATCCGTAATCTAGTGGTGTGGTGAACCTACCTACTACAGCACAATGTCATATTCTGCAATGTCTTAACTATGAACAATGTCATATCATCCTACTATTATTTAAACCGTCTCTTTATTTGCCAATCTGAAATGGGATAAATTGACAGCACACTAACCATTGATACTTATGAGTTCTTGATCTGTAATCCAATGGTGTCGTGAAGCTGCCAACTCCTTCACAATGTCATTTCCTACCATGTCTTGACCTGAACAATATCATATTGTGTTAATGCAATTTTAAACTGTGTCACTTTATTAGTCAGTAAGAAATGTGATGAATTGTCAGCACTGATACTTTTATGTGAAAAACCTGTCATCTGTCTGCTTGTTTGTCTTTCAGAGTAAGGAAGATATAAGTGTTGAACAAGCGCGGTCTCATCATCTTGCTCAGCTGCTTGCACTGTAGCTCCCCAGCAGGGCTAACCTTTCTTGAACTCTATTGAAGTGATGTCGATTTTGTATATTATTTTGTTGGCGTGTTTATTTGCACTGGTGGCGATCTTTGATGCCCAGTGTATGTAATCTATTGTCTGCTTGTGCTTTATTATCATAGTGGCAAACTTTGATGCCCAGTGGATGTAATATGCCATAATTTCTTTATTGTATAGTCTAGGTTTTTTCTTATTCATGATGATGCAGTTATTTTACTGTATATATATCCTGTCTTTGCAGTAAACCGGCCAAACCGTAAAATTACGGTACATAAATGGGCCGTCATGCAATCACGATGTAGGTTGGGCCTGAAACGTGCCGAACAGCTCACGGGTCGGCAGCAGCCCGAAATGGACCCCGGCCCATGATTGTGCGAATCAAATCACGGGCTTTTAACAGGCCAAAATTGTCTCGGTCCTTGTTTGGCACAATCAGATATCGGCTGCGAGCAGGCCAGATGCAAATCGGGTCGTAGTTAGGCCCAACTATATGATGGGCTTTTAACAGGCCAAAATTAATATAGGGACGAAATGTTAAACGGGCCCTTAACAGGCCAAAACTGATATCAGGCCGAATTACTAAGTGGTCCTTTAGCAAGTGGGCCCAAAAGCATAGTGTCCAATTAACGGGCCGAATCTGATATGGGCCATAATTGAGCCCAAAGCCTCTTAAAGGGTCGAACCTGATCTGGGTCGTAATTTGGCCCAGAACGTGGTAGGCTTTTAACGGGCCGGATCTCATATGGGCCATTATTAGGCCCGGAACATGGCAGGCGATTAATGGACCGGATCAAATATGGGCCGGCATTTAGCCCAAAACATGGCAGCCAGTTAATGGGCCGGCCTACTAGGGTCCCCAAAATCTTGTGGGCCTACAGCTGGGCCAGGCCATTAATGTCGGCGAAATCTCGTGGGCCTTTAGCTGGGCCGGCCCATTATGATCCGCAAGAATCTTGTGGGCCTTTACCTGGGCCGGCCCATTATGGCACACAAAAATCTTGTGGGCCTTTACCTGGGCCGGCCCATTATGGCCCGCAAAATCTTGTGGGCCTTTAGCTGGGCCAGCCCATTATGGTTCGCAAAATCTCGTGGGCCTTTAGCTGGGCCGGCCCATTATGGTCTGCAAAATCTTGTAGGCCTTTAGTTGGGACGGCCCATTTAAACTTGATGGGCTGGTCCACGTGTCAACATATCATAGGCGCTTCTCGCCCATTAGATGAGTGACACCTATGCCAACATGGACCTGACACGTGTCTCCTCCAGCCAATGATGATTTTACACGTCGAAAATCCCCATTGGTCGGGGCTGTTAACGGGTTATCGGATCCAAAACCCGACCCGATAGCTTAATGGCGTTTCATTACGGTGGATGCCACGTGTCGGTCACCCTTGACGAAAGCACTTCTATGACGCACGATTTATCGTCATGGAAGTGGACACTTCCGTGATGATAATTTTGGTAATGTCATGGAACACTTCTACGACAGCACAGGTATGACTATCTTGATTCTGTCATAAATTTGTCATGGATGTACATGCATGACAAAAAACGCGACCTACTATGACAAACACGTATCATCACGGAAGTGTATTTTTTGTAGTGGGGAGGGCACGTTTAGGATTGCCCGTGTCTCCGGGCCTGGCGCCGCTCGCTTGGAGACACAGGACGGGGTCCCCATCTAGAACGCCTGGAACATCCAGCACCTCCGGAAGTTCTACCCCTGAAGAAAGGCTCTGGCCTATGAAGCAAGGCTCCGACCTGTGAAGGTCTCCGCTTGTGACACTCCCACGTAATAATGAGTGGGGATGTACACGCCCCGGAGTCTCTTGAGAGCCACCCTGGGGCCTCATGGGGGCTCCCTCCCACGTCCTAGTGGCAGCACTTGGCTCCATGCTGGTGAGAAGACTAGATTAGGTGCCGGACGCGGCTATTCATTTGCTTTCCGAAGTTGCTTGCAGTTTTTTAGTAATCTTTCAATGGATTTGGTATTCTCGAACGCTGGTTCCTCGAGCTATTTCCTTCTCCTAAGCTGTTTTTGGTCTAAGGACGTAAGAGAGGTTGCAGTCGCCCACCACTTCTCCTCGCGCTCCTTGCGCGTGGGGCTAGGTAGGTGTGTGCGCCCTGGGCTTGCCTTTGCATGCACGCACCACGCCGAACCCTGGTGTTTCGGCTTCATCCTCGCGAGGAGCCCTCGGTCAAGTCCATGGGCACCAGCACCCCTCATGTACGTGCCCCTCGGGCAGCGCGACGCAGTGCATCAGGTCCAAACTAATCTGTGGCAGGGGGCTCGCGTAAGGGGGAGTGAGCCGCTCGACAGGTTTTCTCTTCCTTCAAAGGACATCTCTACCTGTCATGGCTCTTGAGAGTACAAGGCGTATCTTCTGGGGGCTGCGTCAAAGACTCCCCGAGGAAGGGGGGCCCCGTCAAGTACCTGAGGTCAGGTTCTCGTAAGGCGAAAAACGACTACACATATGATAACCCACAAGTATAGGGGATCAATTGTAGCCTCTTTCGATAAGTAAGAGTGTCAAACCCGACGAGGAGATAAAGGTAGAACAAATATTCCCTCAAGTTCTATCGACCACCAATACAACTCTACTCACGCTTAACGTTCACTTTACCTAGAACAAGTATGAAACTAGAAGGACTTTGTAGGTGTTGTTGGATAGGTTTGCAAGATAATAAGGAACACGTAAATAAAAGCTAGGGGCTGTTTAGGTAAAGAAGCAATAAAGTAAATATAGCGAGTGTGGAAAAGTGGTGGTAGGAGTTGTGAAATTGTCCCTAAGCAATTGACTACCTTACTAGACCGATAGCAAGTTATATGTGGGAGAGGCATAAGCTAACATACTTTCTCTTCTTGGATCATATGCACTCATGATTGGAACTCTAGCAAGCATCCGCAACTACTAAAGATCATCAAGGTAAAACCCAACCATAGCATTAAAGCATCAAGTCCCCTTTATCCCATACGCCACAATGAGTGCTTCTGTCACTCAAGCAACCCACTATAAGCGAATCATGAACGTATTGCAACACCCTACAGCGGGAATCCCTCACGCTCGCGTGACACAGAGAGCACCATAGGACAGCAACATAACCACAAGCAAATTAAACCAATCATAGCAATTCACTAATCACCGGTAGGACAACGAAAATCTACTCAGACATCATAGGATGGCAACACATCATTGGATAATAATATGAAGCATAAAGCACCATGTTCAAGTAGAGGGTACAGCGGGTTCGGGAGAGTGGACCGCTGAATATAGATGGGGAAAGGTGATGGAGATGTTGGTGAAGATGGCGGAGGTGTTGGTGTAGATCACGGTGATGATGATGGCCCCCGGCAGCGTTCCGGCGCCACTGAATGCAAGGGGGAGAGAGCCCCCCTTCTTCTTCTTCTTCCTTGACCTTCTCCCTAGATGGGAGAAGGGTTTCCCCTCTGGTCCATGGTCTCCATGGCGTGGGAGGGGCGAGAGCCCCTCCGAGATTGGATCTGTCTCTTTGTCTCTCTCTGTTTCTGCGTTCCGGGATTCTGCCCTTTCACCGTTTCCTATATATCCGGAGATCCGTAACTCTGATTGGATTGAAACCTTTGCCAAGATTTTTTCCAAAAATTAGCTTTCTTGCGGCAATAGAAGAGCAGCAACCGCCTTAAGGGGTGCCCATGAGGGTCAGGGGCGCGCCCCTGCCTCGTGGCCCCCTCGGGCATCGTCTCGCGTTGATTCTTCTTCCCAAATGTCAATTATTCCAAAAATATTCTCCGTCCGTTTTTATCCCATTTGGACTCCGTTTGATATGGGTTTTCTGCGAAACATAAAACATGCAACAAACAGGAATTGGTACTGGGCACTGGATCAATATGTTAGTCCCAAAAATAATATAAAAAGTTGCCAAAAGTATATGAAAGTTGTAAAATATTGGCATGGAACAATAAAAAATTATAGATACGACGCAGACGTATCATCATCCCCAAGCTTAATTCCTGCTCGTCCTCGAGTAGGTAAATGATAAAAAGATAATTTTTGATGTGGAATGCTACCTGGCATAATCTTGATCATATATCTAATCATGGCATGAATATTAAGACACGAGTGATTCAAAGCAATAGTCTATCATTTGACATAAAAACAATAATACTTCAAGCATGCCAACCAAGCAATTATGTCTTATCAAAATAACATAGCCAAAGGAAGCTTATCCCTACAAAATCATATAGTTTGGCCATGCTTCATGTTCGTCACACAAAATGCTCCCATCATGCACAACCCCGATGACAAGTCGAGCAATTGGTTCATACATTTTAACGCGCTTCAGCCTTTTCAACCCACACGCAATACATGAGTGCAAGCCATGGATATAGCACTATAGGTGGAATAGAATATGATGGTGGGGGTTCATGTGGAGAAGACAAAAAGGAGAAAGTCTCACATCGGCGCAGCTAATCAACGGGCTATGGAGATGCCCATCAATTGATGTCAATGCGAGGAGTAGGGATTGCCATGCAATGGATGCACTAAGAGCTATAAGTGTATGAAAGCTCAAACTGGAAACTAAGTGGGTGTGCATCCAACTTGCTTGCTCATGAAGACCTCGGGCATTTGAGGAAGCCCATCATCGGAATATACAAGCCAAGTTCTATAATGAAAATTCCCACTAGTATATGAAAGTGATAACTCAAGAGACTCTCTATATGAAGAAAATGGTGCTACTCTGAAGCACAAGTGTGGTAAAAGGATAGCAACATTGCCCCTTCTCTCTTTTTCTCTCTCTTTTTATTATTTTCTCTTCTTTTTTTGGTGGGCTTCTTTGTCCTCTTTTTTTATTTGGGATTCTTTGGCCTCTTTTATTTTTCATAAAGTCCGGAGACTCATCCCAACTTGTGAGGGAATCATTGCTTCCATCATCCTTTCCTCATCGGGGCAATGCTCTAATAATGATGATCATCACACTTTATTTACTTACAACTCAATATTACAACTCGATATCTAGAACAAATATATGACTCTATATGAATGCCTCCGGTAGTGTACCGGGATGTGCAATGATCTAGCATAGCAATGACATCAAAAAACGGACAAGCCATGAAAACGTCATGCTAGCTATCTTACGATCATGCAAAGCAATATGACAATAAATGATCAAGTCATGTATATGATGATGATGGAAGTTGCATGGCAATATATCTCGGAATGGCTGTGGAAATGCCATAATAGGTAGGTATGGTGGCTATTTTGAGGAAGATATAAGGAGGCTTATGTGTGATATAGCATATCGTATCACGGGGTTTGGATGCACCGGCAAAGTTTGCACCGACTCTCGAGGTGAGAAAGGGCAATGCATGGTACCGAAGAGGCTAGCAATGATGGAAGGGTGAGAGTGTGTATAATCCATGGACTCACATTAGTCATAAAGAACTCATATACTTATTGCAAAAGTTTATTAACCCTCAAAGCAAAGTACTACTACGCATGCCCCTAGGGGGATAGATTGGTAGGAAAAGACCATCGCTCGTCCCTGACCACCACTCATAAGGAAGACAATCAAAGAAACACCCCATGTTTCAAATTTGTCACACAACGATTACCATACGTGCATGCTACGGGACTTGCAAACCTCAACACAAGTATTTTCTCAATTTCACAATTACTCAACTATCACGACTCTAATATCACCACCTTTATATTGCAAAACTATTGCAAGGAATCAAACATATCATATTCAGTGATCTACAAGTTTTATGTAGGATTTTATGACTAACCATGTGAATGATCAATTCCTATCATCTCTCTAAATAGATATAAGTGAATGCAAGAGAGTTTAATTCTTTCTACAAAAGATATTCCCAAGCTCTAACAAATATAAGTGAATCAAAAGAGCATTCTACAAATGGTGGTTTTCTATGTGAAGAGAAACAGGCAATCCAAACTTCAAATGATATAAGTGAAGCACATGAAGCATTCTATAAAGCCATACTCAAAAAGATTTAAGTGAAGTGCAATGAGCATTCTATAAATCAACCAAGGACTATCTCATACCAGCATGGTGCATAAAATAAAAGTGAAAACTAAATGCAAAACACGCTCCAAGACTTGCACATATCGCATGAACGAAACGAATCCGAAAACATACCGATACTTGTTGAAGAAAGAGGGGATGCCTTCTGGGGCATCCCCAAGCTTACACGCTTGAATATTTACTTGGGGTGCCTTGGGCATCCCAAAGCTTGAGCTCTTGCCTCTCTTCCTTTTCCTCATATCGAGACCTCCTCGATCAAACACTTCATCCACACAAAACTTCAACAGAAAGCTCGGTAAGATCTGTTAGTATAATAAAGCAAATCACTACTCTAAGTACTGTTGAAAACCAATTTATATTTTCTTTGTGCATTGTGTCTACTGTAATAGAGCTTTTCCATGGCTTAATCCACTGATAGAAATTGATAGTTTCATCAAAACAAGCAAACTATGCATCAAAAATAGAATCTGTCAAAAAACAGAACAGTCTATAGCAATCTGAACATTCACCATACTTCTGGTACCCCAAACATTCTACCAAAATTAGGAAAAATAAACAATTTGTTCAGTAATACATTGAAAAAAGTTTCAGAACTGTTGGACATTCCAGTAAAAAATGTAAAATCGTGCACTACAGCCAAAGTTTCTGTCCTGCACCGCACAAACCAACAAGCATTGTAAACATCCTAAAGGAAAACCTTGGCACATTATTTTTATAATACAATGGAATTGTACAAGGGGATAATTATTTTTGTTGAAAAGTCTCTGTAATCAAGATTCACAAAGTTTCAGTGAGCATGAACAAAGTTCAAGGACCTCTCCCACTTCAACAATGCTTGTCTTTCTCACTTTCACTTTCCTTTTTGAAAAGTTTTGGGTTCCCCTCTCTATTTATTTTTTAAAAAACTTTATAAGAGCACTCAACAGAAATAAATGAGTCTATAAAACTTCCGGGTTGTCTCCCTGGCAGCACTTTCTTTAAAGCCATTAAGCTAGGCATATAGTGCTCAAGTAATGGATCCACCCGGATCCCAAGGTATATAAAAGCCAATTTTAATTAGCAATGATTTGTAATTTAGTAGTGAGCACGAAATAACATATATCATGCAACAACGAATTCTAACTTTCTTCCTATGAATCGGCATGTCATAAAAGAACAATTCATGCACACACAGTAAAGGCCAATGCATAGTATAAGCAGTTTCTTGCAATTTTATCATATTGGAAACATAGAGAGGTGGAGATATAGTTCCTCTCTCGTAATAATTGCAAGTTGGAGCAGCATGCACATGCATATTATATCTATCAAAATCATCATGTGTAGTAATAAAACACAACCCATCAATATAATCCTTAATAAGCACAAACTTCTTCAAAATAGTGTCGAGAGAATTCAAAAAGATAATAGGACTATCATGCGTGGGTGCAATAGCAACAATTTCATGTTTATCATAAGGAACTATAGCAAATTCATCTCCATAAGCATCATTCAAATTGGCATCTTGGCCATAAGCATAGCAAGCATCATCAAAAAGGGATATTTCAAGAGAATCAACGGGATCATAACAATCATCATAGCAATCATCCTTCGGTAAGCACGAAGGGAAATTAAACAATGTATGAGTTGAAGAGTTACTCTCATTAGAAGGTGGGCACGGGTAGCTAATCCGCTCTTCCTCCCTTTGTTCTTCGCTCTCCTCATCATCTTTTTCATCCAATGAGCTCACAATTTCATCAATTTGTTCTTCCATAGACTCCTGCAAAATATCAATCTCTTCTTGGACAGCGGAGACTTCCTCAATAAATGCATCAATATCGGCATTATATTCATAATTCTCATAGCAGTATTTAAGTATAGCAAAATTTTCAGGTCTATAAATAGCATCTTCAATATTTTCACATGTTTTAAACAAAGATTCAATTTCATAAGCACCCATAAAAGCAACGAATTCTTCTATTTGTTCCACATCATAGTAATCATATATACCATTAGCATAAGAAGCTAAGGTTTCATTATCATTAAATTTGCATGAAAAGGAAAGGTGTGGAGCCTTCATCCTAGAGCAACAAGTATAATCATATCTCAAGCATAGTTCCCGAGCATACAATGCAACATATGAATTTGATCCCATAATAGTTTCCCTTTTTGTGTCAAGCGATAATCCCTAAAGTATTCACATTGATCCAATGTGTCTCCCATAACATAATTGAATGGGGTTTTCTCAGGATTATCAAAGTAGTACATAATATTTTTCACATAACCAGCATTGAGGGTTTTAGGAGGTTCCCCATCTCCATGAGTAGCAAGTACACCTATTTTTTTTGGTATTTCATGTTCCATATCCATAACTAAAGATAGCGAACAACTTAGAACAGGAAATAGAAATTACTTAGTGATAAAGCAAACAAGCACACACGAGAATATTCGCCCCACGCTATGACCCCCCGGCAACGGCGCCAGAAAAAGGTCTTGATAACCCACAAGTATAGGGGATCAATTGTAGCCTCTTTCGATAAGTAAGAGTGTCGAACCCAACGAGGAGCTAAAGGTAGAACAAATATTCCCTCAAGTTCTATCGACCACCGATACAACTCTACGCACGCTTAATGTTCGCTTTACCTAGAAAAAGTATGAAACTAGAAGGACTTTGTAGGTGTTGTTGGATAGGTTTGCAAGATAATAAGTAACACGTAAATAAAAGCTAGGGGCTGTTTAGGTAAAGAAGCAACAAAGTAAATATAGCGAGTGTGGAAAAGTGGTGGTAGGAGTTGTGAAATTGTCCCTAAGCAATTGACTACCTTACTAGACTGATAGCAAGTTTTATGTGGGAGAGGCATAAGCTAACATACTTTCTCTTCTTGGATCATATGCACTTATGATTGGAACTCTAGCTAGCATCCACAACTACTAAAGATCATTAAGGTAAAACCCAACCATAGCATTAAAGCATCAAGTCCCCTTTATCCCATACACCACAACCCCCTTTGAAAGAACATGCAGTGCCCCCATGTTTGGTTTTGGTAATTGATGACAATCTCTATGGACTAATGGTTGCCTTGAGTTATATTTGAAGGTTTTGTCCATAGGCTTTTCTTGAAGTCCATGTGTTGGTTTCAAGGAGTTTATGAGTTGACCAAGGTGCTATTAAGGAATTATCCAAAGATTGGTCATGTGAGTGTTGAGCTTACTGCAAGCATGTTTTGAAGAAGAAGATTGTGTGATCATTCATGTTTACCTTCAAGACATCATCCAAATGAAGAGAGTTGGAAAGATTCAAGGTTGATCAAGAGTAAGTCAAGAGTGAATCAAGTTGATCAACTCACAAAGTGTAGAAGATGTACCGAGAGGGATCAAGTGATCCCATGGTATGGTAAGCATTGTCAATTACGCTTTGTGTACTAACCCATGGTCTTCGTGAGAGTTCTTTGTGGGGTTAGGATGCGGTGTGCAAGTTCAAGTGATGCATCACGAAGAGATCAAGTGCTTGAAGCTTGCCGCCCATTGTGGTGACAATGGACTTGTGAAGATGAGCCAAAGAGTGGCTCACCCATAGTGGACTATGGGGGAGCAATCATCTAGTCTTCATCGAGCCAACGCAATCAAGAAAGGTGGTCCAACTTGAGGGAGTCAAGATCGTCATCATCTAGCTCAAGTGGACCATGTGCAAGGCAAAGGTTTTCCCTCGATAGGTTTTCTATTTTACCGGTCTCATGGTGGTAGTTGGGAGACCGGGTTATAGGATCGTTTGTCGTACTATCAAGGGGGGCTCTCAAGTTGGTAGCTTGATCGTATCATTAGTAGAGAGCTCAAACCATTGCATCCTTGCATCTTGTTTCTTGGTTCTTGTTTGGTTCTCTTTGTGAGTCTTAGAGCTTTTGGTCATCTTGATGACAAGCTTGAGTTCATCGAAAACGGAGTTCGCATGCGTCTTCTATGATGTTTTCGGTGTTGGAGGTTTTACCGGTCTTATCCGAGGAAGGGTTCTCACCATTTTCTTATAGGCCTTTTCTAATTTGCTTCTTATTTATATTTCTTTCAATATTGTTTTAGCCCTTGTCTCTAGCTTTCCAAGAAACTTGGTTTCATCGAATTCGAAGTCCGTCTGCAAAAGTTGCGGCAGTTTTGGTGTTCTAAAAAGGCTGAAGCGGTACTACCGCGAATTGGAGCGGATGTAATTTTTTACTACCGCTCCAGACCGGTACTACCGTGGCTCCTACAACGGTAGTACCGCTCCGGACCAAAAACTCGTCCCCAGTCCTGCGGTGGTAGGCCCGGATATAATTTTTTAGTACCGCTCGCAAGCAGTAGTACCGCTACCTTTAGCAGTAGTACCGCTACCCCTAGCGGTAGTACTGTGAGGTCAAGCGATACTACCGCTCCGACGGTTCTTCTGGCCTTTTTGCCTCCTCGCTGTTGTGTTTCGAAGGGGTACTACTGCCCTAGCGGTAGTACCGCTCCTTGGAGCGTTAGTACCGCTCTGTGCGGGCTGTGAGGATAACGGTTGGATTTTTCCCCACCTATAAAAGGGGGTCTTCTTCCCCATTGAACCTCATCCCTTGAGCTCATGTTCTTCCCCCATTGTTGACCTTCTTCGAGCTTGCTAACTCTCAATCCCTCCATGGATTCTTGCTAGTTTTTGAGGGAAAAGAGAGAGGAGATCTAGATCCACATTTCCACCAATCACTTTCTCCTCTATGTGAGGGGAACCCCTTGGATCTAGATCTTGGAGTTCTTGGTGTTCTCCTTCTTTTTCTTCCTCTCATCTTCCTCCCTAGCATTAGTTGCTTCGGTGGGATTTGAGAGAGAAGGACTTGGGCACTCCGTGTGCCCTTGCCATTGCATTTGGTGCATCGGTTTGAGTTCTCCACGTGATACGTGGAAGTTACAAGTTGAGAAGCTTATTACTCTTGGGTGCTTGGTACCCTTGAGCTTGTTACTCTTGGGTGTTTGGACACCCTCGAGCTTGCTCTTCTTGGGTGCCTTGGCACCCTAGATGGTTGGTGTTGTTCGGAGCTCAATCATTGTGGTGTAAAGCTCCGGGCAAGCGTCGGGGTCTCCAATTAGGTTGTGGAGATAGCCTCGAGCAATTTGACGGGTACCGGTGACCGCCCCCAAGGGTTGCCAAAGTGTACGGGTTCGGTGACCGCCCCCAAGGGTCGCCATTTGTACGGGCTTGGTGACCGCCCTCAAGGGTCCCTTAGTGGAATCACGGCATCTTGCATTGTGCGAGGGCGTGAGGAGATTACGGTGGCCCTAGTGGCTTCTTGGGGAGCATTGTGCCTCCACACTGCTCCAAACGGAGATTAGCATCTGCAAGGGTGTGAACTTCGGGATACATCATCGTCTCCACGTGCCTCGGTTATCTCTTACCCGAGCCCTTTACTTATGCATTTTACTTTGTGATAGCCTTATTGTTTCTTGTCATATATCTTGCTATCACTTAGTTGTTTATCTTGCTTGGCATAAGTTGTTGGTGCACATAGGTGAGCCTAGTTGTTGTAGGTTTTGTGCTTGACAAATTAACCGTTAGGTTTATTCTGCATTTGTTCAAGCCTAAACCGTAATTATTTTAAAGCGCCTATTCACCCCCCCCCCCTCTAGGCGACATCCACGATCTTTCAATTTGTATTAGAGCCTCGTCTCTCTTTGTTAGGCTTAACCGCCTAGAGAGTAAAGATGTCGACTAGGGGATTAGGATTCTCTGACACTCTTAGTTTCGATGGCACAAATTTTGATGTTTGGCTAATTCGCATGCTTAACCTCTTTAGGGTCATGGACCCAAATTTAGAGCAAATTGTAGATATGGGTTTTTCTCCTCCAAAGGATCCCCAAAGATTATCTTTAGAGGATGAGAAAAACTCTTATCTCAATGCTCAAGCTTCTAATGTGCTTTTCGATGCTTTGAGCAATGTAGTTATATTTCAACTCATGTCGTTCCGGGATGCTCATGAGTTATGGACAAAGCTTCAAGATAAATATGGTGTGTCCAAGATTTGTGGGGATGATTGTTCTCCCTCCTCCTCCGGCCGTGTTGCCTGCTCAACTTCTTCTACTTCACCTACATGTGGATTGCCACAAGGTAATGCTAGGGTGAGTAGTGGTGGTCATTGCAATGATGATAGTGTGCTTGTTCTTGGTGATTCTTCATCACTATCTTATTGCAATGGTCCTTCTTTGGACTTTAACACTTCGAGCACCTTACATGTTTCACATGCTCGTGTTGGTAGTCCTTGCATATCATGTAGAAATTGCTTGCTCAAATCTCATGATGATATGCTTGCTATGTCTTGTTGCCATGATAAAAATGTATCTATTTCCTCGAGTTGTTGTGCTAACAATGTAGAGGAAACTCAACACTCCATGGAACAAGATGTGGTCTTGAATGGTGCTTCAAGGGATCCTACATCATCTATTGCATTTTGCCTTATGGCCAAGGCCTCAAAGGTATCTCCCACTTTGAATTCCAATATATCTTGTGATGATATTGATGATGGCAAGAATGATGATGATGTTGATTATGATGAAGGGAATGATAATGTTGCCTCCATAAAAATTAAGGGGGAAATGGTTTTTAAAGCTCTTCATAAAAATAAAATTGCTCGTTCCAACTTCATGGAAATTATGTCCATTGCCATTGAGGGCAAGAAATATATTGAGGAGTTGTAATCTCATCTCGAGGAGCATGAGGTCACCATTGAGAAAATGGAAGGTCATGAGTGTGATTACGCTAATGAGATTACGGACCTCTCTCAAGCTCTTGAACTTGAACAAACCACCAAGGAATCTCTTGAGGAGACTTTTGCTCTCGAATTATCTAGAGTAAGGGAATCTCGTGATAGAGCTCTTGAGCTGGCCAATGATTTTGAAACTAAAAATGAGGAGCTTGAAGTTGCGCATGCTAAACTCCTTGAGGACTTTGAGCACCTCGAAAATGGCTCAAGGGTCATTAAGAGTGAGCTCATCAAACTCACCGAGTCTCGTGCTCAACTTAAAGCTCCATATTCAAAAGAGCTTGCCAAGTTGTCTTCTCCTCTTGTTGCTAATGATGATGCTTGTGCTACTAACTCTACCTCTTGTGAAGCACCCATATTGAAGGAGAATGTTGAGCTACGGGCTCAACTTGAGTTGCTATGTAGCAATTACGGGAAATTGGAAGAAAGCCATGAAAAGCTCTCAAGCTCTCATGATGATCTTCTAGTATCCCATAATGTGCTAAAGGTAGCTCATGAGGCCATGATTGATAAGGTAACATCTGGTGAGCCTCATGCGGATACTAGCACTAATTTTAGTCAAAATGCTATATTGCCTTGTGCTAGTCCTCGTGATTCATCCATGCATAACATTGGCACATCTTGTGATGAATTGCTTTCCTTGCCTTGTTGCTCTAACAATGAAGCTTATACTTCCTCTAGTGCTTTCGCTGCGACTAACCATGTAGAGGAAATCAAAGAGCTCAAGGCCCAAGTCACTTCTTTGAAGAAGGACTTGGAAAAGTGTCATGAAGGGAAGGCCACACTCAACAATATCTTTAGTGTGCAAAAATCCCCCAATGACAAAGGTGGACTTGGATTCAACTCCAATAAGAAGAATAAGTCCAAGATTAACAAAAGGAAGGGCCAAGAACAAGTCAAGAATTCGGCCAAGATTGTTTGCTTCAAGTGCAAAGTAGAAGGGCATCATGTTAGATCTTGCCGATTGAAGAAGAAGCCCATTAGTGACAAGCAACAAGGGAAGAGGCCGCAAGTTCACTCTCATGCTCAACCTCAAGTTGAAGAAAGGCCTCTTCCCAAGAAAACTCAAGCTAATGCTTCTCAAGTTGAGAAATCAAGTGAGAAGAAACTGAAGAGTAGACGCTGCTACCTATGTCGTGAGAAAGGTCACCTCGCTTCTTCATGCACTAGTGGTAACTTATCCAACCCAATTACTATTGATTATATCTATTCTCTTGGGAAGGATAAGGTTGGAAATGTGTTTGCCAAGTTTGTTGGTACTCAAAGTGGTGTCAAGAAAAGAACCATTTGGGTTGCCAAGCCTATTGTGACTAACCTCTTAGGACCCAACTTGGTTGGGGACCAACAAGCTCAAACTTGATCAATAGGTGTTGTTGTAGGGCATTGGAGACTTGGCTACATTATGAAGATTTGAGGGGTCTTCATCATCCATATTATCTCAAGCCAAGTCATTAGGAGTCTCAAGTTTCTGTGTTACATCCAATGTTCCTCCTTGCGGTAACTCGTACTTAAATTCTTTACATTGATAGTTACTTGCCCTTAGCATGTTGTGGTTTTGTACCTTGCATGTGTTTGTATATGATGTGTTTCCAATTTGCTTAACTTGAGTAATCAAGTTTGTGTATGTTGGTTTGCACATCATGTACATGTGTGTCGTACGTTGAGCCTCTGTGCATCTTGTTTGTTTCTTAGTTGGCTCTTGTGAGAGATTAATGGAATATCCCATTATGGGGGAGTGATGTGTGATAACCCACAAGTATAGGGGATCGCAATAGTTTTCGAGGGTAGAGTATTCAACCCAAATTTATTGATTCGACACAAGGGGAGCCAAAGAATATTCTCAAGTATTAGCAGTTGAGTTGTCAATTCAACCACACCTGGAAACTTAGTACCTGCAGCAAAGTGTTTAGTAGCAAAGTAATATGATAGTGGTGGTAACGGTAACAAAAGTAAAGACAGCAAAAGTAATGTTTTTGGTATTTTGTAGTGACTGTAACAGTAGCAACGGAAAAGTAAATAAGCGAGAACCAGTATATGGAAAACTCGTAGGCACCAGATTAGTGATGGATAATTATGCCGGATGCGGTTCGTCATGTAACAGCCATAACATAGGGTGACATAGAACTAGCTCCAGTTCATCAATGTAATGTAGGCATGTATTCCGTATATAGTCATACGTGCTTATGGAAAAGAACTTGCATGGCATCTTTTGTCCTACCCTCCCGTGGCAGCGGGGTCCTATTGGAAACTAAGGGATATTAAGGCCTCCTTTTAATAGAGAACCGAAACAAAGCATTAGCACATAGTGAATACATGAACTCCTCAAACTATGGTCATCACCGGGAGTGGTCCCGATTATTGTCACTTTGGGATTGCCGGATCATAACACATAGTAGGTGACTATAGACTTGCAAGATAGGATCAAGAACACACATATATTCATGAAAACATAATAGGTTCAGATCTGAAATCATGGCACTCGGGCCCTAGTGACAAGCATTAAGCATAGCAAAGTCATAGCAATATCAATCTCAGAACAAAATGGATACTAGGGATCAAACCCTAACAAAACTAACTCGATTAGATGATAAATCTCATCCAACCCATCACCGTCCAGCAAGCCTACGATGCAATTACTCACGCACGGCGGTGAGCATCATGAAATTGGTGATGGAGGATGGTTGATGATGACGATGGCGACGAATCCCCCTCTCCGAAGCCCCAAACGGACTCCAGATCAGCCCTCCCAAGAGATATTAGGGCTTGGCGGCGGCTCCGTATTGTAAAACGCGATGATTTCTTCTCTCTGATTTTTTTCTCCCCAAAAGCCAATATATGGAGTTGGAGTTGGCGTCGGAGGGCCACCAGGGGGCCCACGAGGTAGGGGGCGCGCCTAGGGGAGGTGCGCCCCCCACCCTTGTGGACAGGGTGTGGGCCCCCTGGTCTTCATCTTTTGCGAGGATTTTTTATTGTTTTTTTAAGGTGTTCCATGGAGTTTCAGGTCATTCCGAGAACTTTTAGTTTCTGCACATAAAACAACACCATGGCAATTCTGCTGAAAACAGCGTCAGTCCGGGTTAGTTCCATTCAAATCATACAAGTTAGAGTCCAAAACAAGGGCAAAAGTGTTTGGAAAAGTAGATACGACATAGACGTATCAACTCCCCCAAGCTTAAACCCTTGCTTGTCCTCAAGCAATTCAGTTGACAAACTGAAAGAGAAAAAGAAAAACTTTTACAAACTCTGTTTGCTCTTGTTGTTGTAAACATGAAAAGCCAGCATTCAAGTTTCAACAATTATTATGAACTAACCATACTCACAATAACATGTAGGTCTCACAATTACTCATATCAGCATAATCAGCTAGCGAGCCATAATAATAAAACTCGGATGACAACACTTTCTCAAAATAATCATAACATGATATAACAAAATGGTATCTCGCTAGCCCTTTCTGAGACCGCAAAACATAAATGCAGAGCACCTTTAAAGATCAAGGACTGACTAAACATTGTAATTCATGGTAAAAGAGATCCAGTCAAGTCATACCCAATATAAACCAATAATAATGAATGCAAACGATAGCGTGCTCTCCAGCGGGTGCTTTTTAATAAGAAGGGTGATGACTCAACATAAAAGTAAATAGATAGGCCCTTCACATAGGGAAGCAGGGATTTGGAGAGGTGCTAGAGCTCGATTTTGAAATAGAGATAAATTATATTTTGAGCGGCATACTTTCATTGTCAACATAACAACTAAAAGACGATGATATCTTCCATGCTAAACAGATTATAGGAGGTTCCCAAACAGAATGGTAAAGTTTATACTCCCCTTCCTCCACAAGCATCAATCCATGGCTTGCTCGAAACAACGAGTGCCTCCAACATTCAACGGGTCCCAAGGGGAGTTTTTTTGCAGTTATTTTGAATTAGTTTGCATAAAGCATGGGACTGGGCATCCCGGATACCAGCCATTTTCTCGTGAATAAGGAGCAGAGTCCACTCCTCTTGAGAATAACCCGCCTAACACGGAAGATAAGGGCAGATCTAGTTGACATATGAGCTATTCGAGCATGCAAAATAGAATGTTTATTTGAAGGTTTAGAGTTTGGCACATACAAATTTACTTGGAACGGCAGGTAAATACCACATATAGGAAGGTATAGTGGACTCATATGGAATAACTTTGGGGTTTAAGGAGTTTGGATGCACAAGCAGTATTCCCGCTTAGTACAGGTGAAGGCTAGCAAAAGACTGGGAAGCGACCAACTGAGAGAGCGACAACAGTTGTAAACATGCATTAAAATTAATTTACACCGAATACAAGCATGAGTAGGATATAATCCACCATGAACATAAATATCATGAAGGCTATGTTGATTTGATTCAACTACATGCGTGAACATGTGCCAAGTCTAGTCACTCAATACGTTTAAAGGAGGATACCATCCCATCATACCACATCATAATCATTCTAATAGCATGTTGGCACGCAAGGTAAACCATTATAACTCATAGCTAATCAAGCATGGCACAAGCAACTATAATCTCTAAATGTCATTGCAAATATGTTTACCTCATAATAGCTGACTCAGGAACGATGAATCATCATATTTACAAAAACAAGAGAGGTCGAGTTCATACCAGCTTTTCTCATCCCAATAAGTCCATCATATATCATCATTATTGCCTTTCACTTGCACAACCTAACGGTGTGTATAATAAGAGTGCACGTGCATTGGACTAAGCTGGAATCTGCAAGCATTCAACTCAAGAGAGAAGACAAGTAATATGGGCTCTAAGTTAAATAAACAATCATGCATATAAGAGCCACTAAGCATTTCCAATATGGTCTTCTCGACCCCCAAAGAAAAGAAAAGAAATAAAAACTATTTACACGGGAAAGCTCCCAACAAGTAAAAGAAGAACGGGAAATATTTTGGGGTTTTTTTTTCTTTTTAATTTCTACTACAAGCGAAGAAGTAAACTACTACTAATGTTTTTGGTTTTTTCTTAAGGTTTATCAAACACACGAGAAGAAAGCAGGAAAAAGAAAATAAACTAGCATGGATATTACAGTGAAAAAGTATGAGCACCGACATCTAGCAATGAGTGTGTGTGTGAACATGAATGTAATGTCGGTGGGAAATATGTACTCCCCCAAGCTTAGGCTTTTGGCCTAAGTTGGTCTATTGCCAGGGATAGCCTGGCGGATACCCGTAGGTGAAGCTGGGGTCGTACTGCGATGCAGCGGCTACCGCCGCCTGAGCTGCAGCGTGGCATTGACCAGCCTCCGCTCTCCTCTCGTACTCATCTGCCTCCTCTCTGGTAATAATATATCTTCCTTTTGTCTGAAAATCAAAGAAGGCAGGAGCAGGAAGAGCAATATGGACTACATGACGTTTGTTAAAGATTAGTCGATACTGGAGAGGTGGTTCAGTCCTCTCAACAAACTGGTGGGAAACCATAGAATCAAAATCTAAATAAGAAGGGGGTAACTCCATATCACCCTCACGAATGTCTATCTCAAGAAAATTAGCTAAGCGGGTTGCATAAATTCCTCCAAAGAAATCTCTGCTATGTCTATTCTGATGCAACCTGCGAGCTACAATGGCTCCCATATGATAAGATTGGTCTCCTAACACAGCACTCCTGAGAATACTGAGGTCAGGGACACACATGTGACATGCTTCATCCTTAGCATTTATGCATCTACCTATGAAGAGAGCAAAATAATGTATAGCAGGAAAGTGAACGCTCCCTATAGTGGCTTGTGTTATATCTCTAGATTCCCCCACAGTTATTCTAGCAAGAAAGTCTATATATTCAGATTTAGGGGGATCCCTAACATTACCCCAAGATGGAAGTTTGCAAGCAGAAGTAAAATCCTCTAAGTCCATGGTATAAGATTTGTCATAAAGGTCAAACATGACTGAAGGAGAATTACGCGAAGATGAAAACTCAAACCTCCTCACAAATGAACTTGTGAGATCATGATACTGGGGGCATTTGTCAGCTTCAAAGTCCTCAAGACCGGCGTTACTCAAATATGTGCTAAATTCTTCTTTGATTCCCACTTGATTCATAAAATTTTCCGAAGGCCATTCACAGGGCCTCACAGGAGCGTCTCTTGGTGGTTCCTCATCAGCATCACGTATTGCAAGCCTGGGACCTTGCTTCCTTGAAGGACCACCTTGGAACATCCTCCTAAACATATTGTTTCCTCTGAAAAATTTCTGAAATTTTTAGTAACTTCAAATAAAAGTGAACCAACTTCAATAAAATTGATAGCAACAACTCCCACATGTGCCTAGGGCCTATATCAAGCATTGGAACTACTTGGAACCATATAAATTTGACATGCAAGCTCAAGAACAGGTCACCTATGCAGCACAAATTTGCAATGAATAAAGCACTAGAACAAAAACTAATTGGACCAATGGAGGAGTCACATACCAAGGAACAATCTCCCCAAGCAGTTTTGCGAGAGGTGCTTTGAGCAAGGAGATCAAAAATCACAGCAATGGGGGCTGGAACTCGTGCTTGAGTTGGTTTTTCGTGTTTGTGTGAGGCAGAGGAAGAAGATGGGTGCAGGAATAAGTGGAGGAGGGCCACCGTGAGCCCACGAGGCAGGGGGGGCGCGCCCAGGGGGGTAGGGCGCGCCCTCCACCCTCGTGGCCAGGTGGCAGCTCCCCCCGTGGTAATTTTTGCACAGTAAATTCTCAAATATTCCCAAAAAAATCATATTAAATTGGCATGGCATTCTGAGGACTTCTATTTTCGGGATATTTTTATATTGCACGGATAAGTCAGGAGACAGACAGAAAAATACTATTTTACTTTATTTCTACTAAATAACAGAAAATATAAAAAGGGAAGGTTGTGCTTCTAGTTTCATCCATCTCATGATCATCAAAATGAACCCACTAACAAGGTTGATCAAGTCTTGTTAACAAACTCATTCCGAATAATCACGGAACCGGAGAAATTTCGAATAACACTAAGTTACCTCAACGGGGATATGAAAATCCCCAACAATAAGAATATCATACTTTTTTTGACAGTAGGGAGAGGAAATTCAAAATCTCCAAATATAATCGATGGAATCTTTCCAATAGAGTTGATACTATAAACTTGAGGTTGTTTCCTCGAAAAATGCACCGTGTGCTCATTGGCATTAACATGAAAAGTGACATTGCCTTTGGTGCAATCAATAACAGCCCCTACAGTATTAAGGAAAGGTCTTCCAAGAATAATAGACATACTATCATCCTCGGGAATATCAAGAATAACAAAGTCCGTTAAAATAGTAACGTTTGCAACCACAACAGGCACATCCTCACAAATACCGACAGGTATAGCAGTTGATTTATCAGCCATTTGCAAAGATATTTCAGTAGGTGTCTACTTATTCAAGTCAAGTCTACGATATAAAGAGAGAGGCATAACACTGACACCGCCTCTAGGATCACATAAAGCAGTTTTAACATAATTTCTCTTAATGGAGCATGGTATAGTAGGTACTCCTGGATCTCCAAGTTTCTTTGGTATTCCACCCTTAAAAGTATAATTAGCAAGCATGGTGGAAATTTCAGCTTCAGGTATTTTTCTTTTATTAGTAATGATATCCTTCATATACTTAGCATAAGGATTTGTTTTGGGCACATCAGTTAATCGCATACGCAAAAAGATGGGTCTAATCATTTCAGCAAAGCGCTCAAAATCCTCATCATCCTTTTTCTTGGAGTTTCAGAGGAAAAGGCATGGGTTTCTGGACCCATGGTTCCCTTTCTTTACCATGTTTCCTAGCAACAAAGTCTCTTTTATCATAACGTTGATTCTTTGATTGTGGGTTATCAAGATCAACAGCAGGTTCAACTTCTACATCATTATCATTACTAGGTTGAGCATCAACATGAACATTATCATTAACATTATCACTAACATTATCACTAGGTTCATGTTCATCACCTGATTGTGTTTCAGCATCAGAAATAGAGATGTCATTTGGATTCTCAGGTGGTTCAGCAATAGGTTCACTAGAAGTTTGCAAAGTCCTATCATTTTTCTTTTTCTTCCTCTTAGAAGAACTAGGTACATCAATATTATTTCTCTGATAATCTTGCTCGATTCTCTTAGGGTGGCCTTCAGGATACAAAGGTTCCTGAGTCATTCTACCAGTTCTAGTAGCCACTCTAACAGCATAATCATTTTTCTTACTATTCATTTCATCAAGCACTTCTTTCTAAGCTTTAAGTACTTGTTCTACTTGAGTGGTAACCATAGAAGCATGTTTGCTAACAAGTTTAAGTTCACCTCTAATATCAGCCATATAATCACCCAAGCTTTTAATCATAAAGGTATTCTGTTTCAATTGTCTACCAAAATAAGCATTAAAGTCATCTTGCTTAAACATAAAGTCATCAAACTCATCCAAGCACTGACTAGAAATTTTAGTAGGAGGGACTTCAGCTTTATCATATCTATAGAGAGAATTTACCTTTACTACCTGTGTCGGGATATCGGGAGGTTCTTCAGTAAATAAGTAATTGAGATCATATACTTCTTCAATAGGCGGTAAATTAAGACCATGTATTTCTTCAATAGGAGGTAAATTCTTAACATCTTTAGCTTTAATACCTTTTTATTTCATAGTTTTCTTTGCCTCTTGCATATCTTCGGGACTGAGAAATAGAACACCTCTCTTCTTCGGAGTTGGTTTGGGAATAGGCTCAGTAATTGGCTCTGGAGCTGGCTCAGGAGGTGACTCGGGAGGTGCCCAATTATTTTCATTTGCCAACATATTATTCAATAGAATTTCAGCTTCATCCGGTGTTCTTTCCCTGAAAAGAGAACCAGCACAACTATCCAGGAAATCTCTGGAAGCATCGGTTAGTCCATTATAAAAGATATCAAATATTTCAGGTTTCTTAAGAGGATGATCAGGCAAAGCATTAAGTAACTTGAGAAGCCTCCCCCAAGCTTGTGGGAGACTCTCTTCTTCAATTTGCATGAAGTTGTATATTTCCCTCAAAGCAGCTTGTTTCTTATGAGCAGGGAAATATTTAGCAGAGAAGTAATAAATCATATCCTGGGGACTTTGCACACAACCAGGATCAAGAGAATTAAACCATATCTTAGCATCACCCTTTAATGAGAACGAAAATATTTTGAGTAAATAAAGGTAGCGCGATCTCTCATTATTAGTAAACAGGGTAGCTATATCATTTAACTTAGTAAGATGTGCCACAACAGTTTCAGATTCATGGCCATAAAAAGGATCAGATTCAACCAAAGTAATTATATCTGGATCAACAGAAAAATCATAATAATCCTGATCAGGAACACAGATAGGTGAAGTAGCAAAAGCAGGGTCGGGTTTCATTCTATCTCTAAAAGATTCTTTACTCCATTTAACTAGCAACCTCTTAAGTTCATATCTATCCTGGCAAGCAAGAATAGCTGCAGAAGATTCAGCATCAAAAAGATATCCTTCAGGAATAGCAGGCAGATTTTCATCATCACTAACATCATCGTATTCAGGTTCAATAATTTCTCTTTCTCTAGACCTAGCAATTTGCTCATCAAGAAATTCACCAAGGGGCACAGTAGTATCAAGCATAGAAGTAGTTTCATCATAAGTATCATGCATAGCAGAAGTGGCATCATCAATAACATGGGACATATCAGAATTCATAGCAGTAACAGGTTTAGGTGTCGCAAACTTACTCATAACAGAAGGAGAATCTAGTGCAAGGCTAGATGGCAGTCCCTTACCTCCCCTCGTAGTTGAGGGCAGAATAGTAGTTCGATCATCTTTCGAGTTCTTCATAGTGTCGAACAGATATAAATCCCAAGTGACTCAAAGAATAGAGCTATGCTCCCCAGCAACGGTGCCAGAAAAAGGTCTTGATAACCCACAAGTATAGGGGATCGCAACAGTTTTCGAGGGTAGAGTATTCAACCCAAATTTATTGATTCGACACAAGGCGAGCCAAAGAATATTCACAAGTATTAGCAGCTGACTTGTCAATTCAACCACACCTGCAAACTTAGTATCGGCAGCAAAGTGTTTAGTAGCAAAGTAATATGATAGTGGTGGTAACGTTAACAAAAGTAAAGACAGCAAAAGTAATGTTTCTGGTATTTTGTAGTGATTGTAACAGTAGCAACGGAAAAGTAAATAAGCGAGAACCAGTATATGGAAAACTCGTAGGCACCGGATTAGTGATGGATAATTATGCCGGATGCGGTTCGTCATGTAATAGTCATAACATAGGGTGACACAGAACTAGCTCCAGTTCATCAATGTAATGTAGGCATGTATTCCGTATATAGTCATACGTGCTTATGGAAAAGAACTTGCATGACATCTTTTGTCCTACCCTCCCGTGGCAGCGGGGTCCTATTGGAAACTAAGGGATATTAAGGCCCCCTTTTAATAGAGAACCGAAACAAAGCATTAGCACATAGTGAATGCATGAACTCCTCAAACTATGGTCATCACCGGGAGTGGTCCCGATTATTGTCACTTTGGGGTTGCCAGATCATAACACATAGTAGGTGACTATAGACTTGCAAGATAGGATCAAGAACACACATATATTCATGAAAACATAATAGGTTCAGATCTGAAATCATGGCACTCGGGCCCTAGTGACAAGCATTAAGCATAGCAAAGTCATAGCAACATCAATCTCAGAACATAATGGATCCTAGGGATCAAACCCTAACAAAACTAACTCGATTACATGATAAATCTCATCCAACCCATCACCGTCCAGCAAGCCTACGATGCAATTACTCACGCACGGCGGTGAGCATCATGAAATTGGTGATGGAGGATGGTTGATGATGACGATGGCGACGAATCCCCCTCTCCAGAGCTCCGAACGGACTCCAGATCAGCCCTCCCGAGAGAGATTAGGGCTTGGCGGCGGCTCCGTATGGTAAAACGCGATGATTTCTTCTCTCTGATTTTTTTCTCCCCGAAAGCCAATATATGGAGTTGGAGTTGGCGTCGGAGGGCCACCAGGGGGCCCACGAGGTAGGGGGGCGCTGTCACGCCCAATATGCGACCCAATCCAAAAGGAACTCGAAGGTCCCACCAAGGATAGACCCGCATATTGGAACGCTTTTGCAAGGTGGATATCATTACATCAACATTACATAATAGATGGGGATACATACATAAGGCATACAATGCCACACGAATACAACAATACATCATACAAGAACAACATCCGACTACGGATGAATCATAAACAGAAACTCAAACAATATCCACCCTGCTAGCCCAGGCTGTCGACCTGGAACCTATCCCCTGATCGAAGAAGCAGAAGAAGAACTCAACGCAAGCAAGCATCGCTCTCGCATCAAGATCATCGCAAAACCTGTACCTACAACTGTTGTTGTAGTAATCTGTGAGCCACGAGGACTCAGCAATCCCATTACCATGAGTATCAAGACTAGCAAAGCTTAATGGGAAAAGAAGGGGTAAAGTGGTGAGGTTGCAGCAGCGACTAAGCATGATTTGGTGGCTAACATACGCAAATGAGAGCGAGAAGAGAAACAAAGGAACGGTCGTCAACTAGCAATGATCAAGAGGTGATCTTGAGCACCTACTTACGTCAAACATAACCCAAAGACCGTGTTCACTTCCCGGACTCCGCCGAGAAGAGACCATCACGGCTACACACGCGGTTGATGCGTTTTAATTCGGATCTGGTGTCAAGTTATCTACAACCGGACATTAACAAATTCCCATCTGCCACATAACCGCGGGCACGGCTCTCAAAAGTTTATACCCTGCAGGGGTGTCCCAACTTAGCCCATGATAAGCTCTCGCGATCAACGAAGGATATACCTTCTCCCAGGAAGACCCGATCAGTCTCGGAATCCCGGTTTACAAGACATTTCGACAATGGTAAAACAAGACCAGCAAAGCCACCCGATGCACCGACAATCCCGATAGGAGCTGCACATATCTCGTTCTCAGGGCAACACCGGATGAGACATCCTACGAGTAAAACCAGACCTCGAGTTTCCCCGAGGGGGCCCCGCAGTCTACTCGGTTCGGACCAACACTTAGACAAGCATTGGCCCGGGGGGGCTAAAATAAAGATGACCCTTGGGTTAATTACTCCCAAGGGAAAAGTAGGTGGTGGTGAGGCAAATGGTAAAACCAAGGTTGGGCCTTGCTGGAGGAGTTTTATTCAAAGCAAACTGTCAGGGGGGCCCCATAAATCACCCGACCGCGTTAGGAATGCAAAATCCGGGAACATAACACCGGTATGATAGAAACTAGGGCGGCAAGAGTGGAACAAAACACCAGGCATAAGGCCGAGCCTTCCACCCTTTACCAAATATATAGATGCATTAATAATATAAGAGATATTGTGATATCCCAACCAAAATCCTGTCCACCATGGAGTAAACTTCATCTTCACCTGCAGCTAGCAACGCTATAAGAGGGGCTGAGCAAAGCGGTAACATAGCCAATCAATGGTTTGCTAGGAATGGTGTCAAAGGTTAGAGGTTCATGGCAATTTGGGAGGCTTGATGAGCAAAAGATAGGTAACGCAGCATAGCGATAGAACGAAGCAACTAGCATGGCAATGATAGTAGTGAGATCCAGGGTGACGGTCATCTTGCCTGAAATCCCGCAAGGAAGAAGAACGAGTCCATGAAGAAGATGAAGCCACGAAGACGAACCAAGCGTAGACGAACGAATCCTCACGATCGCAACGAAACGGGAACTATCAAGAAGAAGCACGCAACATGGTAAACACACCACACATGAACATGACATGATGCACAACAAGCATGATGCATGACAAATCTACATGGGGCTACTCATGGCAAGAGATGATGCAAAACAAGAACAACACATCAAGGCAAGTTTAAATGAGGCCGGAAACAACATATAACAATTCCGGTAAGTCCTCATATGCAAATTTCGAAATTGGTCCAGAACTGAATAAACCTTATGTTCAAGTTGTTAAACAGCAAGTTAAGATGCACCACGATGAACTACACGAAATTCTAGTCAAGTTACATATAAAGTTCATTAGATTCGGAGCTACGGCCTAGAAGATATGAGCAAAACAAGTTAAACATGGCATTGATGCAAAATGCATACAAACATCAAGCAAACATACCAAAACAAGGATGCAACATGATAATATGAAACTACATGCAAAACCAAGCAAGTTTCATATAGAGCACACACAAAACGGAGCAACGGTTCAACACATGCACACTATACAAGATATGACAACAATCTATCCAAAACAGCAACTAGGCATATTGCAAGCATCAAAATAATAAGTTACAGCACCCCAACATAATAACAAAAGGCATGGGCATGAAGTACTGGTAAAGCATAACAAAACATGAACACTGAGCTATCTCCAGAAACACCTAGAACATGCTCAAAAGGACATGGAAAGATTGGAAATAATAACAGTTTCAGACTTTGCAAAAATAACATCAGGTTGCAATGTTTAGAGCAAGCAAACAACATGTTACAGGAACATATCATGGAAAACAAAGACATGGCATGATACTACTAAATGCATAGAACAAGAGTCCCTTACTGACCATGAGCCAAAAAGGCACGGAAAATATGATGGCACCCATGTAAACATGGCAAGTTATATTACAGATTCAAACATGGCAGGAACAACAATAAGTAGGCATGTTGGTGAGCTTGAAGCACTCACCACAGAGCAATACATGGCATGTCAAGGTAACCAACAGTAAGAAGACATGTTTGTGAAGCTATACATGGCAAGAGCAAGGTCATAGGGTGCATGGAACACTAGCAAAACACATGGGAACTAGTGAACTTAATGTTAACAGGCTGATAGCAACATTATCAAGCAACTTTGGAGCAAGATATGAACAATCTACAGCAAGCTATAAATGCAACCAGGGGCATGGATGGATAGGTCATAACATGTAGATCAAAACATGTTTATAGAACACCTCCATATTATGCATAGAATGATTAGTAGCAACATGTTTATATAGCGGGCTGTGAGCATAACGGTTGGATTTTTTCCCACCTATAAAAGGGGGTCTTCTTCCCCATTGAACCTCATCCCTTGAGCTCGTGTTCTTCCCCCATTGTTGACCTTCTTCGAGCTTGCTAACTCTCAATCCATCCATGGATTCTTGCTAGTTTTTGAGGGAAAAGAGAGAGGAGATCTAGATCCACATTTCCACCAATCACTTTCTCCTCTATGTGAGGGGAACCCCTTGGATCTAGATCTTGGAGTTCTTGGTGTTCTCCTTCTTGTTCTTCCTCTCATCTTCCTCCTTAGCATTAGTTGCTTCGGTGGGATTTGAGAGAGAAGGACTTGGGCACTCCGTGTGCCCTTGCCATTGCATTTGGTGCATCGGTTTGAGTTCTCCGCGTGATACGTGGAAGTTACAAGTTGAGAAGCTTATTACTCTTGGGTGCTTTGTACCCTTGAGCTTGTTCCTCTTGGGTGCCTTGGCGCCCTAGACAGTTGGTGTTGTTCGGAGCTCAATCATTGTGGTGTAAAGCTCCGGGCAATCGTCGGGGTCTCCAATTAGGTTGTGGAGATCGCCCCGAGCAATTTGACGGGTACAGGTGACCGCCCCCAAGGGTTGCCAAAGTGTACGAGTTCGGTGACCGCCCCCAAGGGTCGCCATTTGTACGGGTTCGGTGACCGCCCTCAAGGGTCCCCTAGTGGAAACGGCATCTTGCATTGTGCGAGGGCGTGAGGAGATTACGGTGGCCCTAGTGGCTTCTTGGGAAGCATTGTGCCTCCACACCGCTCCAAACGGAGATTAGCATCCGCAAGGGTGTGAACTTCGGGATACATCGTCGTCTCCACATGCCTCGGTTATCTCTTACACGAGCCCTTTACTTATGCACTTTACTTTGTGATAGCCTTATTGTTTCTTTTCATATATCTTGCTATCACTTAGTTGTTTATCTTGCTTAGCATAAGTTGTTGGTGCACATACGTGAGCCTAGTTGTTGTAGGTTTTGTGCTTGACAAATTAACCGTTAGGTTATTCCGCATTTGTTCAAGCCTAAACCATAATTATTTTAAAGCGCCTATTCACCCCCCCTCTAGGCGACATCCACGATCTTTCACCCTTACTCGGGTTTATGCTTCTGTCACTCAAGCAACCCACTATAAGCGAATCATGAACGTATTGCAACACCCTACAGCGGGAATCCCTCACGCTTGCGCGACACGGAGAGCACCATAGGACAGCAACATAACTACAAGCAAATTAAACCAATCATAGCAATTCACCAATCACCGGTAGGACAACGAAAATCTACTCAGACATCATAGGATGGCAACACATCATTGGATAATAATATGAAGCATAAAGCACCATGTTCAAGTAGAGGGTACAGCGGGTTGTGGGAGAGTGGACCGCTGAATATAGATGGGGAAAGGTGATAGATGTTGGTGAACATGGCGGAGGTGTTGGTGTAGATCGCGGTGATGATGATGGGCCCCGACAGTGTTCCGGCGCCACCGGAATCAAGGGGAGAGAGCCCCCCTTTCTTCTTCTTCTTCCCTGACCTTCTCCATAGATGGGAGAAGGGTTTCCCCTCTGGTCCATGGTCTCCATGGCGTGGGAGGGGCGAGAGACCCTCCGAGATTGGATATGTCTCTCTGTCTCTCTGTTTCTATGTTCCGGGATTCTGCCTTTTCACCGTTTGTTATATATCCAGAGATCCGTAACTCCGATTGGATTGAAACCTTCGCCAAGATTTTTTTTTCCAAAAATTAGCTTTCTTGCGGCAAAAGAAGAGCAGCAACCGCCTTACGGGGTGCCCATGAGGGTCAGGGGCGCGCCTGCCCCCCTGGGGCACGTCCCCTGCCTCGTGGCCCCCTTGGGCATCGTCTCGCGTTGATTCTTCTTCCCAAATGTCACAAGTATTCCAAAAATATTCTCCGTCCGTTTTTATCCCGTTTGGACTCCGTTTGATATGGGTTTTCTGCGAAACATAAAACATGCAACAAACATGAACTGGCACTGGGCACTGGATCAATATGTTAGACCCAAAAATAATATAAAAAGTTGCCAAAAGTATATGAAAGTTGTAAAATATTGGCATGGAACAATCAAGAATTATAGATATGACGGAGACGTATCAACATACCAAGCTAAGCTTTCCTACCTTAACTCACTCAGATTGCAAACATTATAGCACAGCATCAAGATGGCAATTATAGAATAAAAGGCATAACAACAACAGTTCATTACATGCCCCCGCAGGGTACATCTTTCTTTCTTCGGATTGCAGGAGAAAGGAAAAGCTAAACAAAGAGGGCCCGAAGGCGTACAAACTCGGCACCAGTGATGCATCCTCAAGCAATGCCTCAAGGTGACTCGGCACCCCACCAGTTCTCCCATAGGTGACCTGGTCCGCCGGCCTTGAGTCCAAGTTCGCCGGCTCCTAGCTTTACGCCGGGCTCCTCTCCAGCTTCACTGGAGCGCCGCGGCAGGACGAACCCCCGACATCCTCGACCCGAGCACGACGACGCGGGGGCCGGTCGTAGCCACCACTGCTCGAGCTCTCATCCGAGGAAGAGCTGCCTTCGTGGGAGGGGGAGCGTGCGTCGCCAAGACCAAGCTCGCCCTCGCCACCGTCGTCGTCACTGCCATCCTCTGGGCAGCACCCCACGCGGCGGCCGTCCTCCCTGAACACCCTCACGTAGAGGGTTGCCAGGCCGTTGTACTTGAAGTGGAGGGTGCACCTTCCGCCCAAGCCACGCGCGCGGGCGAAGGTCTGCCAACCGTGGGTCAGGACCACGCTACCGAAGGCGGTGACCTCGATACCAACCCACGAAGCCCTGCTGCAGCAATTGTCAGCTTGCAGCCAGAGACCATCGGGCCTCGAAGAAGGAAACTCTCCGGAGAAGAAGCGCGGGAGGTGAAGCAAGGTCCCAGTCGGGCTCTCCGACCACACCACGAACTTAGGGAGCATGTCCTGTGAGGAAAAGCGCGGCCGAGGCGGGCGCACGATCACGGAACGCCTCCCTTCATCATGGGGGTTGCTCCAAAGCCGGTGGCCCCCACCGCGGGAAGAGGTGCCATTGCGGGCGCCTAGAGCAACGCTGCCTCTAGGGGGCGCGCGCCCGCGCCCCCTAGAAGCTGCCGGAGGGACCGCGGGGTGCTTGCGGGGACGGCCACGGCCCCTCTTGGGAGGAGGAGAGGCTGGCCCCTCCTTGGAGGCCTTCCCCTTCTCGACTGCTGAAAACCTCTTTGGCGACGCCATGGGAGCAAGACGAGAGGAGAAAAGCAGGCGGGAGCAAGACGAGGGAAAGATGGGCGGGGGGCTCTGCCCCTCCCTCACATTTATAGCCAAGGGAGGCCAACCGCCGGCCTCCACGACCTCGCGCCATCATGACCTTCTGCGTGCCGCATCGACCAGTCAAGTCGAGCAGTTGCCGAGGCAGCATGGGGAAGCCGAGTCGCCCATGTCCCATCAATCGCCACGCGTCATCAAGGCTGCAGGCGGTTAGGGCCCGCGGCGCTCCGCACTTGCCTTTGGCTTCGCCTAGAAGCCAAGTCTGAGCGCGTCTTGGGCCCAGGGGCTATTGTCGGCGTCCTGGATTCAGGGGTATCCAGCCCTGCCTGCCTGCGGCCCACCACATTGCTCCATCGACGTCCCGGTACGACCCAGCTTCAACATCAGCAACACAAGACCCTCGCGAGGAGCCAAGCCTCACGAGGCGGGCGACGCCAAGACCTCCGAAGGAATCGGCCTCCTTAGGGTGGCTCCTGAGGGGCGGAGATTTTTATGCAATGTTGCCTCACGAGGCTCAGTTGACGTGAGCCATGATGACCAAGGCCAGGCGGGCGCCAGGCGGGCGCAGAGCGCAGGTTTCCTCTTCGGTGCAAAGGAAGCAAGGCGCAGGCATGGAGTCCCGAGGAATCAGCCAAAGGTTTCCATTCTGGTGCAACGAGATCAAGACCGCCAGGACGACAGGACGGAGGTCATCGACGAGCCCACCACAGCGTCACGACCAGAGGCTTTTCGCAGGCGAAGACTACTTTTGTCAGGATAGACTGTACTACTTTTCCCCTTTCAAATCCGGCCATTGTGGAATCCCTTCCCGCTCATATTTGGGAAGAGGACCAAGGCCACTATAAATAGGACTAGCCACCACCATAGAAGGGGACGGGATCAGAACAGGTAGAACTAGCATACACCACACCAGCTCAAGAACACCTCACCTCCTGAGGCTTGTTCGTCCACTGTACTAGCTCATCCCCAGCCCTTCGAGGCAATCCACCAAAACACTGGAGTAGGGTATTACACCACATCGGTGGCCCGGACCAGGATAAAATTGCTGTGTCTCTTGTCCCTTTGAGCTCGACGTGCTAGGCTTAGGAGGATCACGAGTAGGCAGGCTGGGTAGGTTGAGATCTCCGTACACTCCCCAGAGTTTGAACCTCTCAAGGGTTTGCGGATCCCATAATCCGACAAGTGCTTACAAGGCAGAGCAGCAGCTCAAAGCTTCCAGGGCAATATGAAGCATCGGTTCCATGTTTCGACACTGATCCAAAGCTTCCAAAGTCAGCTGAAGTCTGGCCACCCATATATGATGCATCTCCAATTTCATTCACAGCTCCAGTTGTATCTTCAGGTTTTTGTCTGCTCTCCTTGAAGTTATTTAAAAACTACAATCTACCATGTAGTTAGTTCATCATTTTTTATGTGTTTTCTCTTTTTTGTTTTTGTCTCGTGCCAGTGCAACAAGATTGATCAGAAGCTGAGTTGCATGAGCCAAGGGAGAAGATTGTTGAGGCTAGCAGTGGGAGCAGTGCTCTTGTGAAGAAGGCAGTTAAGAATGAACGACCCAACCTCCTGATGGTGTTCCAAAGATGAAGAGGATCAAGATCGACCCAAAAAATGATGTGCTATACCAGCAGTATGTGATGAGTAGGTACAAAATACCGAGAGCAAAGAAAGATCAAGTAATGTGAGTTCTTTTTCTTTTTGTTCCCCTTATCGAAATATATGGTGGGTCAGTGGCTTTTTATAGTACTAATCTCCTGTTCCTTTTTCTTTTCTATCAACATGTGTCCCTTTGTCCTATGTTGAAATGTTTGTAGTCCTAATTTCATTGAAATAGAGGGTTTCCACACATCACTTCAGAACTTCCATGCTTCATTAAAGCCATGAGCTGATATTGACAGCGTGGTAATGACACTGTATCTGAAAACTTTCAACTTGGAGCAGTTGTACAACAAGAAGAAGCCGAAGAAGTTTGCATTCTCAGTGTTTATGGGGGTTAGTCTTTCCTCCATCTTGTGGTTCTTTTTTGTCACTTTTTGCAACATGCATAAACTCATCTGGTTGTGCTATCTTGTTGCATTTTTACTCTTTTTTCAAGTGTCAATTGGCCATGGATCCTGACTTGTTTGATCACAAGAAGTGTGAAAGAGAGTTTAGTAGGGCATGTGAAAATAGCCATATTTCAAAAAGCGATATAGTTAGTTTTTTCTCTTGACTGCTATGACATTATTTCACCTTATTTTTCTGAAGCTTGTTATGTAACATCTAGTTTCTTTTATGTTGCATCCAGCTCTTCATTATTGTCGTTCAGAATAAGCATTTGGTGGTGGTTGTTGTGAACTTGTTGCACAAGCAATTCAATGTTATCGACTCCGTCAAGAACCCCATGGATGCTAATTTGCTGCAGAAGGCAACCAACAATGTGGTAATGATCTTTCTTTGCTTTATCATTTTCTTTTTTCATCTTTCAAACCTGTATGATTCAAAGAAAACAACCCCTCTTTTTTCAGTATTTGAATCTGTTTTTATTGTGTTGCATCCAATCAGATTGCCAACATAAAGAAAGTTGCAAGCAGTGAATCTTCATTTCATTTTGATCTTGATTGCTTTGAGAAGGTCACCCCAGATTACCCGAAGCAATCAACGCAGTAAGCATTTTGTTCTAGTAATTTTTGTTCAAATTACAGAGATTTGAATTTGTGGGTAGTTAGTGTTTATTGATCTTTTTGTATCTTTCTATGTATTTTTTTAGTTATAATTGTGGCTTCTATGCAATTCTTTTCTTGGAAAACTTCGATGGTGTTGTCGTGAAGCATTTCGATGAGGTGCCAATTTTTATCCTTTTCTATAAATTGGAGCATATTGTTGTTCTAGTTAGGAGTTTATCATTTTCTTTCTATCCATTTTTAATTCCCTGCTTTTTTTAATTTCCATTGTCACAGAGTTGCATCCCAAACCTCGTAAATGCATTGTAGGAGATCTTATATAGCATCCCAGCAATATGTTGGACCCCGCAGACCAGTTGAAGAAGTTGCTGGAACTTTGATTGAAGATTGAAGATCAGTTTTCATCATCGACATCAAGGGGGTGGGTGGAGTTCGTTCTTTCGGGGAGCTTTTGTGTCTGTCCTCAACTACATGCCCATTGGCATGGATTCGACATGTTTTTCATGTCCTATATGGATGTTGATACAACACATTTTAATGAAATTTTCTTTTGTACCCTCACTTGCTTCTTTTAGGTTCCTTTTTTTTCTTTTTTTGTCAAAGATGAATGCAACATGCGCTCACGTGTGATGAATATATGATCACTGTTGGTATTATTTTTATATAGTTTTCAGTTTGTTGAAAACCAAAGTCATAGGTTCTAACTAGGTTTTATATACAGGTTCACATTTTTCCTTTTTCTTCTTTTTGAAATGCTTCCAGGAAGTAGTCGTACCCCTATAGCGAATCTTTTTAGTTTCCAAGTCATTGTTTCTTCATGCAAGGAGCATTTTTTTCTACTCAAAATGCAAGTTTGTTGCATAAATATGTTCACTCAGTAACATTTTTTCTCTTTTCTCGCATTGAAGCATCAGGATAGCTTTCCAACCATGACTCTGCTCTTAATTTCAGTTTGTCTCAGTGGACCATCAGTATAAGGAAGCACACACACACACACACACACACACACACACACAAATTTAATAAGAACTCATCATTTTTGTGCAACACCGATATGTAGATACAACAAAAAGGGTTTTTCTGTGAAATTAAACGCATTATAAGCACTGTAAATATAGGTATCCTCAGTTGCCCAACACACAATTGAAGCACAAATGTTGTTCAAATAAGAGACTTCTTTTACATGTTTGAAGCATGCTTTTCTCATGTGGACAAAAACTAGCATGAAAAACAGTTCATTTGAGATTGTATACATTCTGGAGGGACACCAGCCACTCTAAGAAGCATTTTTAGTCTGTTTTTCTTCATGTCATTTTTCTTCTCTTAATTTTTTCTTTAGAGCCTAAGCTCTGTTGCTCTACTGACACCGGTCTCCATTGACATCGCAGCCCTTAGGTAGGGACAATGCTTCACTGCATGATCAGGCTCGCTACACTAGTTGCATTTTTGGACAGCCGTCGCAGCCTTCAATAATTCGCATGTTACAACACTGTGATCATCTTCTTTGCAATACAAGTAGATATTTGTTTTCTTCTTTGGTCCAGGTTTTCTTTTGGGCTTGGTTTCTTTCTTCTTCTCATTTGTTTCTGCCTTCTTCTTTTGAGCATCTTCTCACCACTCAAGTAAAGTCTTTCTTCTTTTAGACTTCTCAGTCGGTCGACCTTTCTTCGTCATGCGTACTGGGTTTTGAAGCATGGGTCCCTCCCGGGTATCGTGTGCTACGTGTGGGGTAGCCGCTTGTTGCTGCTGCGTTGAGCAATTTGGTTGCTTCTGCCTTGGATGTTTTGGCTGTTGTTGCTTTGGTTGAAGTGGTGGTTGTGTTGAAAATATGCCCTAGAGGCAATAATAAAATGGCTATTATTATATTTCTTTGTTCATGATAATTGTCTATTATTCATGCTATAACTGTGTTATCCGGAAATCGTAATACACGTGTGAATACATAGACCACAACATGTCCCTGGTAAGCCTCTAGTTGACTAGCTCGTTGATCAATAGATAGTCATGGTTTCCTGACTATGGGCATTGGATGTCATTGATAACGGGATCACATCATTAGGAGAATGATGTGATGGACAAGACCCAATTCTAAGCATAGCTCAAAGATCGTGTAGTTCGTTTAGCTAGAGCTTTTCCAATTGTCAAGTATCATTTCCTTAGACCATGAGATTGTGCAACTCCCGGATACCGTAGGAGTGTTTTGGGTGTGCCAAACGTCACAACGTAACTGGGTGACTATAAAGGTGCACTACGAGTATCTCCGAAAGTGTCTGTTGGGTTGGCACGAATCGAGACTGGGATTTGTCACTCCGTATGACAGAGAGGTATCTCTGGGCTCACTCGGTAATGCATCATCATAATGAGCTCAATGTGACCAAGTGTCTGGTCATGGGATCATGCATTACGGTACGAGTAAAGTGACTTGCTGGTAACGAGATTAAACAAGGTATTGGGATACCGACGATCGAGTCTCGGGCAAGTAACGTATCGATTGACAAAGGGAATTGTATATGGGGTTAATTGAATCCTCGACATCGTGGTTCATCCGATGAGATCATCGAGGAGTATGTGGGAGCCAACATGGGTATCCAGATCCCGCTGTTGGTTATTGACCGGAGAGGCGTCTCGGTCATGTCTGCATATCTCCCGAACCCGTAGGGTCTACACACTTATGGTTCGGTGACGCTAGGGTTGTAGAGATATTAGTATGCAGCAAACCGAAAGTTGTTCGGAGTCCCGGATGAGATCCCAGACATCACGAGGAGTTCCGGAATGGTCCGGAGGTAAAGAATTATATATGGGAAGTCGAGTTTCAGCCATCGGGAAAGTTTTGGGGGTCACCGGTATTGTACCGGGACCACCGAAAGGGTCCCGGGGGTCCACCGGGTGGGGCCACCTATCCCGGAGGGCCCCATGAGCTGAAGTGGAAGGGGAACCAGCCCCTGGTGGGCTGGTGCGCCCCCCTTGGGCCCCCCTGCGCCTAGGGTTGGGAACCCTAGGGGAGGGGGCGCCTCCACTTGCCTTGGGGGGCAAGGCACCCCCCTTGGCTGCCGCCCCCCCCAGGAGATCCCATCTCCTAGGGCCGGCGCCCCCCCTGGGGACCCTATATAAAGAGGGGGGACGGAGGGCAGCCGCACCCTTGCACTTGGCGCCTCCCTTCCCCCTTGCTACACCTCTCCCTCCCGCAGACGCTTGGCGAAGCCCTGCCGGATCCCTGCTGCATCCACCACCACGACGTCGTACTGCTGGATCTTCATCAACCTCTCCTTCCCCCTTGCTGGATCAAGAAGGAGGATATGTCACGCTGACCGTACGTGTGTTGAACGCGGAGGTGCCGTCCGTTCGACGCTAGGATCTCCGGTGATTTGGATCACAACGAGTACAACTCCCTCAACCCCGTTCTCTTGAACGCTTCCGCTCGTGATCTACAAGGGTATGTAGATGCACTCCTCTCTCTCGTTGCTGGATGAACTCGTAGATTGATCTTGGTGAACGTAGGAAAAAAAATCTTATTTATGCAACGTTCTCCAACAGTGGCATCATGAGCTAGGTCTATGCGTAGTTCTCTTTGCACGAGTAGAACACAATTTGTTGTCGGCATAGATGTTGTCAAGTTTCTTGCCACTACTAGTCTTATTTTGCTTCAGCGGTATTGTGGGATGAAGCGGCCCGGACCAACCTTACACATACGCTTACGTGAGACAGGTTCCACCGACTGACATGCACTAGTTGCATAAGGTGGCTAGCGGGTGTCTGTCTCTCCCACTTTAGTTGGAGCGGATTCGATGAAAAGGGTCCTTATGAAGGGTAAATAGAAGTTGGCAAATCACGTTGTGGCTTGTACGTAGGTAAGAAAACGTTCTTTCTAGATCACCTATAGAAGCCACGTAAAAACTTGCAACAATAATTAGAGGATGTCTAAACTTGTTTTTGCAGCAAGTGTTTTGTGATGTGGTATGGCCAAAAGTTGTGATGAATGATGAATGATATATATGTGATGTATGAGATCATGTTCTTGTAATAGGAATCACGACTTGCATGTCGATGAGTATGACAACCGGCAGGAGCCATAGGAGTTGTCTTTATTTTTTTGTATGACCTGCATATCATTGAGAAATGCCATGTAAATTACTTTACTTTATTGCTAAACGCGTTAGCCATAGTAGTAGAAGTAATAGTTGGCGAGCAACTTCATGGAGACACGATGATAGAGATCATGATGATGGAGATCATGGTGTCATGCCGGTGACGAAGATGATCATGGAGCCCCGAAGATGGAGATCAAAGGAGCTATATGATATTGGCCATATCATGTCACTATTTGATTGCATGTGATGTTTATCATGTTTTTCATCTTGTTTACTTAGAACGACGGTAGTAAGTAAGATGATCCCTCATATTTCAAGAAAAGTGTTCCCCCTAACTGTGCACCGTTGCGAAGGTTCGTTGTTTCGAAGCACCACGTGATGATCGGGTGTGATAGATCCTAACGTTCGAATACAATGGGTGTAAGCCATATTTACACACGCAATACACTTAGGTTGACTTGACGAGCCTAGCATGTACAAACATGGCCTCGGAACACGAAAGACCGAAAGGTCGAGCATGAGTCGTATAGAAGATAGGATCAACATGAAGATGTTCACCGATGTTAACTAGTCCGTCTCACGTGATGATTGGACACGGCCAAGTTGACTCGGATCATGTTTTACTTAGATGACTAGAGGGATGTCTGTCTAAGTGGGAGTTCATAAATAATTTGATTAGATGAACTTAGTCTAAAATCTTTACAATATGTCTTGTAGATCAAATGGCCAACGCTCATGTCCACCTGAACTTCAACGCGTTCCTAGAGAAAACCAAGCTGAAAGACGATGGCAGCAACTATACGGACTGGGTCCAGAACCTGAGGATCATCCTCATAGCAGCCAAGAAAGACTATGTCCTAGAAGCGCCGCTAGGTGAAGCACCAATCCCAGAGAACCAAGACGTTATGAACGCTTGGCAGTCTCGTGCTGATGATTACTCCCTTGTTCAGTGCGGCATGCTTTACAGCTTAGAACCGGGGCTCCAAAAGCGTTTTGAGCAACACGGAGCATATGAGATGTTCGAGGAGCTGAAAATGGTTTTCCAAGATCATGCCCGGGTCGAGAGATATGAAGTCTCCGACAAATTATTCAACTGTAAGATGGAGGAAAATAGTTCTGTCAGTGAGCACATACTCAAGATGTCTGGGTAGCACAACCGCTTGACTCAGCTGGGAGTCAATCTCCCGGATGACGCGGTCATTGACAGAATCCTTCAGTCACTTCCACCGAGCTACAAGAGCTTTGTGATGAACTTCAATATGCAGGGGATGGAAAAGACCATTCCTGAGGTGTATTCAATGATGAAATCAGCAGAGGTAGAGATCAAAAAGGAACATCAAGTGTTGATGGTGAATAAAACCACTAAGTTCAAGAAAGGGAAGGGTAAGAAGAACTTCAAGAAGGACGGCAAGGAAGTTTCCACGCCTGGTAAGCCAGTTGCCAGGAAGAAGTCAAGCAATGGACCCAAGCCTGAGACTGAGTGCTTTTATTGCAAGGGAAGTGGTCACTGGAAGCGGAACTGCCCCAAGTACTTAGCGGACAAGAAGGCCGGCAAAACCAAAGGTATATGTGATATACATGTAATTGATGTGTACCTTACTAGTACTCGTAGTAGCTCTTGGGTATTTGATACCGGTGCGGTTGCTCATATTTGTAACTCAAAGCAGGAGCTGCCGAATAAGCGGAGACTGGCGAAGGACGAGGTGACGATGCGCGTCGGGAATGGTTCCAAGGTCGATGTGATCGCCGTCAGCACGCTACCTCTACATTTACCTACGGGATTAGTTTTAAACCTCAATAATTGTTATTTAGTACCAGCTTTGAGCATGAACATTGTATCAGGATCTCGTTTAATTCGAGATGGCTACTCATTTAAATCCGACAATAATGGTTGTTCTATTTATATGAGAGATATGTTTTATGGTAATGCCCCGCTGGTGAATGGTTTATTCTTAATGAATCTCGAGCGTAATGTTACACATATTCATAGTGTGAATACCAAAAGATGTAAGGTTGATAACGATAGTCCCACATACTTGTGGCACTGCCGCCTTGGTCACATTGGTGTCAAGCGCATGAAGAAGCTCCATGCTGATGGACTTTTAGAGTCTCTAGATTATGAATCATTTGACACATGCGAGCCATGACTCATTGGCAAGATGACCAAGACTCCATTCTCCGGAACAATGGAGCGAGCAACCAACTTACTGGAAATCATACATACTGATGTGTGCGGTCCAATGAGCGTTGAGGCTCATGGAGGATATCATTATGTTCTCACTCTCACTGATGACTTGAGTAGATATGAGTATGTCTACTTGATGAAACACAAGTCTGAGACCTTTAAAAAGTTCAAGGAATTTCAGAATGAGGTAGAGAATCAACGTGACCGAAAGATAAAGTTCCTACGATCAGATCATGGGGGAGAGTATTTAAGTCACGAATTTGGTACACACTTAAGGAAATGTGGAATCGTTTCACAACTCACGCCGCCTGGAACACCTCAGCGAAATGGTGTGTCCGAACGTCGTAATCGCACTCTATTGGATATGGTGCGATATATGATGTCACTTACTGATTTACCGCTATCATTTTGGGGATACGCTCTAGAGACAACTACATTCACTTTAAATAGGGCACCGTCTAAATCCGTTGAGACGACACCGTATGAATTATGGTTTGGGAAGAAACCTAAGCTGTCGTTTCTAAAAGTTTGGGGATGCGATGCTTATGTCAGGAAACTTCAACCTGAGAAGCTCGAACCCAAGTCGAAAAATGTGTATTCATAGGATACCCTAAGGAAATCATAGGGTATACTTTCTACTTAAGATCCAAAGGCAAGATCTTTGTTGCCAAGAACGGGTCCTTTCTAGAGAAAGAGTTTCTCTCGAAAGAATTAAGTGGGAGGAAAGTAGAGCTTGATGAAGTACTACCTCTTGAAACGGTAAGTAGCGCAACTCAGGAAGATGTTCCTATGGAGCCAGCACCGACAAGAGAGGAAGTTAATGATGGTGATCAAGATACTTCAGATCAAGCTCCTACTGAACTTCGAAGGTCCACAAGGACACGTTCCGCGCCAGAGTGGTATGGCAAACCTGTCTTGGAAATCATGTTGTTAGACACGGTGAACCTTCGAACTATGAAGAAGCAATGGCGGGCCCAGATTCCAACAAATGGCTTGAAGCCATGCAATCCGAGATAGGATCCATGTATGAAAATGAAGTATGGACTTTGACAGACTTGCCCGATGATTGGCGAGCGATAGAAAACAAATGGATCTTTAAGAAGAAGATGGACGCAGATGGTAATGTCACCATATATAAAGCTCGACTTGTCGCTAAGGGTTATCGACAAGTTGAAGGGATTGACTACGATGAGACTTTTTCTCCCGTAGCAAAGCTGAAGTCCGTCCGAATCATGTTAGCAATTGCCGCATACTATGATTATGAGATATGGCAAATGGACGTCAAAACGGCTTTCCTTAATGGTCACCTTAAGGAAGAACTGTATATGATGCAGTCGGAAGGTTTTGTCGACCCTAAGAATGCTAACAAGGTATGCAAGCTCCAGCGCTCCATCTATGGGTTGGTGTAAGTGCATCTAGTGCCCCTTAGTGATTTTGGTGTATTGAAGACTTATAGGTTAAGTAACTGATGCGTTTGTGAGTGTACACAGGTCTATAAGTCTATGAGGAGTTTGATATTTACAGAGAAAGTCGACCCCTAAAAATGAAGTTCTTCGACTGAAGACTTTGATATTCTGAAGACTTTCTGAAGACTTTGAAAGTGAAGAAATTGGTGTGACCTTGAAGACTTGATATTCATTCGAGGAATATGAAGCGTGAAGACTTTTGTTTTCGTAGTTTCATTTTCTCTTTCTTGAGTCATAGGAAACACCGTACTGTTAAAGGGGGTCGAGGAAATACTAAGGAAAAATTTCCATGTGATGCTCAACTCAAAATCCTACACCTACCAATCCCTTCGAGTGAAGCCATTGGAAATCTCATACAGTTCAGTCAAATTCTTCAGTGACAGAGACGCAGTTCTTCTGGTCACTGAGGACTTTGCTCTGACTGAGGAGTTAGGAATTCGCCAGTGCGAATTGCCTACACAGTGAGGAACATGATAGCCCTGAGGAATTTGAGAGTCAAATTTCCGCCCGTTGCTGTGCTGCGCGCCGGCTGTCCAAAATATCTTATCCACCTAACGGTCATATCATTGAAGGGCATTTATGTCTTATCATGTCGGGCTGCTCCCTAGGCTATAAATAGCCGCCCCCTACAACCACTAGCTGGTTGGCTGCTCCGAGAGAACTTGACACTTGTCATCTGAGAGCAACCCATCCTCCGAGGACTTTGAGCGAAAATCATCAAGTGAGGAAAATCCCAAAACCAAACCCCCACAAACCCAAAGTGATTGAGCATCACTGAAGAAATTGATCCTGCGTGGATCCGACGCTTGTTACCTTTGAAGACTATGCTTCTTCCAGACGGTTAGGCGTCAAGGTCTAGAGCATCCAAGAGGAATTGTGGATCGCCGAGTGACCAAGTCTGTGAAGGTTTGGAAGTCACCTGAAGACTTACCACGAGTGATTGGACGAGGCCTGCGTGGTCTTAGTTCAAGGAGAATACGGTGACGACTGGGTGTCTTGAGTTGCGGCTCAGAGACTGGGTGTCCGGGACTGTGTGTCCTCGAGTTTAAATACTGAGCCGCTCCAACCAGACATACAACTGAGACAGCAGTTGGAACTGGTTTACCAAATCATTGTCTTCACCAACTGACTGGTTCTATTTCCTCAACTCTTTCATTTCCTCATTACTGTGTTGAATGTTGTTCATATCTGTGCTTGAAGACTTTGACTGAAGACTTTCACAAATTCCTCAGTTCAATTTCTTCAGTCTGTTTGTCTTCATCTTGTTATCCTGTGTTTACACTTTCCGTACTCTGTGTTAGTCTTCATTTCATCATGATGACTATGTTTGTATCCTGTTATGTTTACTTCTGAGTACTTATTCCGCTGCAAGTAGTTCTTCGCTAAGGAATTTCCTCACCAGCAAATTCCTCAGTGAAGAATTCATAAAAATCGCCTATTCACCCCCCCCTCTAGTCGATATAACGCACTTTCAATTGGTATCAGAGCAAGGTACTCCCTTGTTCTGTGTGATTTTGGTTTAACCGCCTGAAGTTTTAGTTATGTCGACCGCAGGTATGATCAAGGTCTCGGCTGGGTGTCCTACCTTTCATGGAACGGACTACCCCTACTGGAAGAACAAGATGCGAATGCATCTTGAGGCAATTGATAACGATCTCTGGTATGTTGTGGAAAATGGTGTCCCCTCTGTCACTCCCACACTGAACGGTACCGATGTGAAGAGATTCAAACAACTCGACTCTCAAGCGAAGAATATCATATGTGGTCATCTGAGCAAAGGACAGTATGGAAGAGTGAGTGCTTTGGAAACTGCTAAGCTTATCTGGGATAGGCTGTCCAAAGTAAATGAAGGAGTTTCAACTCAGCGTGACTCTCGAGTGGATGTTCTTCGGAATCTCTTCAACCGCTTCAAAAGACTCGACAATGAGAATGTCCAACAAACCTTTGATCGCCTCACTGACATCTCAAATGAGCTTCAAGCCCTCGGTGCCACTGACATCACTGATCATGAAGTTGTGAAGAAACTGCTGAGATCGCTTGATTCCTCATTTGATACTCTGGGACTGATGATACAAGAACGTGCTGACTACAAGTCGCTTGATCCTGCTGATATCCTCGAAAGGCTAAACACTCACGAGTTCCAGCTTGCTGAAAAGAGAGATCTCTATGGCTCAAACTATGGCAAACCACGTGCCCTGAAGGCTAAGGTTGTGTCTGACTCTGAATGTGAGGATTCTGGTAGTAGCCTTGGTGATCCTGAAGAACTGAGCCAGGATCTAGCACTGCTTGTGAAGAAATTCCAGAAATTCACAAGACGTGGTCGCTTTGGAAAATCCTCAAGAGGAAATGATTCCTCATCCAGTGACTATAAGAGAAGACTTTGCCACAAATGCAAGAAGCCTGGTCACTATATTCAAGATTGTCCTCAGTGGGAAAAGGAAATGAAGAAGAAGAAATACAAGGATTACAGTTTTGATGATGCGAAGAAGAAGAAGAAATCGTCAAAATCTTCGTCATCGAAATCCTCTAAGTCCTCATCTCACAAGAAGGGCAGCTCCAAGAAGGCTCGGGCATTCATTGGCAAGGAAATGGACTCTGAAGCTGAATCTGAGGAAAATGATGAAGAGGAGGAGTCTGAAGAATCTGAGTCTGGTGTGGCGAGTCTGGCCGTTGCTACTGCTTTCGTCAGCAAGTCCATCTTCAACACTGAAGAAACTGACTCCACCGACAAGCCTGATGAAGATAATGATGGCTACGCTCCCACCTATTGCTTCATGGCAAAAGGAGCAAAGGTACTCAAATACAACTCCTCTGACTCTAGTGAAAATGAATCTGATGAGGATCTCAAGCCCAGCTACTCTAAACTTGCTAAAATTGCTGTGAAACAACAACGGGCTCTTGAAAAGGTTCAAAACATGCTAGATAAAAGTGATGATATGTTGGGTGAAGAAATGGATCGCACTAAAGCCTTGACTGAAAATCTTCAGAGACTTCAGTCTAGGTATGATAACCTTCAAGGTCATCATAACTCTCTCTTGTCTGATCATGAGAAACTTTCTTATGAATTTCTTCAAGAAAAGCAAGATCATGAGAAGCTTTCTCTTGAAGCTCTTCAAAGAAAGGAAGATCTTGAAAATCTAAGAGTGTGTTATGAAGATCTTCAGAAGGAGCGCGATTCATTACTAGCTCAACAAATCAGCGCTTCTCAGGAAGAATTTGTTCCTCCATGCTTAAAGTGCATTGAACGTGAATCTGCTAATTCTTCACCTGAATGTTCAAATGCTTCAAATGTTACAAATTCTTCATCTGCCTCTGCTATCACTAATTCCTCATCTGAGGACATTGCTAGTATCACTGACAATGCAGGGCTGAAGGAATTGTACATGACAGGCATGTACAAAAGCCTCAAAGGGCATCAGACACTTTGTGATGTGCTCAAAAAGCAGATCCTCAACAGAAACCCTAGGAAAGAGGGTATTGCCTTTGAGAGGAAACTCAATGCTGATGGAACTTATTGGAAGCCTGAGCAGTACCCCAAAACCTCATGGGTTGCTGCAAAGGGACCTCCAGTTGATCCATCTAACTTATCTGGCTTTACATGTGAATCTTCTCATTCTTCTGATGAGTCATTTGACTCCAACTATAAACTGTTCAAAAATTAGAATGGTGAAGTATTTGCTAGATATGTTGGCACTAACTGCAGGAACAGTTCCCCCATGAAGAAAATCTGGGTTCCCAAAAGCTGTGTTGAAAGTCTTCAGGTGAATGTCCTCATGACACCACCTGTGAAGAACAGGAACCCCAGATCAAATTCTTCACATGGATCAAATTCCTCAACTGGATCAAAGTCCTCATATGATTATCATCGTGCTAACAACTCTGTCTCGTAGGGTAGAGCTAAGGGCTATGAATATGTGCATTATTCTTCAAACCATTATGTTCATAAGTCCTCGAAGAATTACTCTGCTTATTCATATGCTTACCCTAACCCCTCTTATGTGAAACGAAATGGTTTGGCATCTTTGCCACCTTTCTCACATGGTGCTCGCAGGATGATGAACTCTTTGCCACCCCTCCAGATGTGGGTGGTGAAGAAAAAGAACTAATCTGTTCTGCAGGGTCAGGTCTCCAGACGTGCTCTAACGTCTGAAGAATTTGCTGGGGACCTGACAAAAATGCCTGAAAGGACGCAGGCGAATCATGATGAAATGAACTTTCATTTCACACGTCCTCATACTGCAATATCTGTTTACTGCTTGATGAAATTCATCTGATGAACTTGATATCATATTCTTCACTGATGAAGCATATGAGATTGTAAGCTACACTAATTCATCTGCAGGATGATCAACCCAAAACCACTGAATGGGTCCTCGATAGTGGATGTACAAATCACATGACTGGTGACAAGAATCTATTGATGGATGCTCCCTTATCACCGTCACCTCTGAAGCATATCATCTTTGCTGACAAAGGCAAAAGTCAGGTATTGGGTCTTGGTAAGGTTGCTATCTCTAAGGATAAGCACATGGACAAAGTCATGCTTGTTGAGTCCTTAGGATACAATCTCATGTCAGTCTCAATGCTTTGTGATCTTGATATGGATGTAGTCTTCGGCAAATATCGCTGTGTTGTGATTATGGAAGCTGACAATTCCAAAGTCTTCGAAGGCTTTAGGAGAGGAGATTTGTATATTGTTGATTTCTCTACAGGACCACAACCAGCCGTATGTCTACTTGCAAAAGCTTCAGAAGGCTGGCTATGGCATCGACGACTTGGTCATGCAGGCATGAGGAATCTGAACACGCTTGCAAAGAAGAAGCATGTCATTGGCATTGAGAATGTCAAATTCCTCAAGGATCACTTATGCGGAGCATGTGAAGCCGGAAAAATGACCAAGGCCAAGCATCCAGCGAAGACTATCATGACCACTACCCGTCCATTCGAATTGCTTCACATGGACCTCTTTGGACCTAATCATTATTCAGCAGTCACTAATGATGCATCTTTATATGGTTTTGTCATTGTTGATGATTATTCTCGATACACATGGGTACACATTGTTACTTACAAACATGAAGTGCAGGAAGTCTTCAAACGATTTTCCTCGAGGGCTTCAACCAACTTTGGTGTGAAGATCAAGCATATCAGAAGTGACAATGGAACTGAGTTCAAGAATTCTGGTCTTGATGCTTATCTTGATGAACTTGGTATTACTCATGAGTTATCTGCTCCCTATACTCCTCAGCAGAATGGCGTCGTGGAGCGCAAGAACAGAACTCTTGTTGAGATGGCTCGCACTATGCTTGATGAATACAAAACGCCTCAGCATTTTTGGATTGATGCAATTGATACTGCCTGCCACATCATCAACAGAGTATATCTTCACAAATTCTTCAAGAAGACTGCCTATGAACTCCTCACTGACAAGAAACCCAATGTGAGTTATTTCAAAGTCTTCGGTGCTAAATGTTGGATTAGAGATCCTCACCACAACTCTAAATTTGCACCGAAAGCACATGAAGGTTTTATGCTTGGTTACGGAAAGGACTCGCACACCTACAGAGTCTTCAACATTGTTCTTCACAAGATTGTTGACACTGTAGATGTGCGGTTCGATGAAACTAATGGCTCGCAACGAGAGCACCTACCTTCTGTGTTAGATGAACCAGCACCTGAGGATGCTATCAAGCTCAAGGCAACTGAGGATGTCATTCCTACTGAAGAATCTGCTGAAGAATTCATTCCTGTTCATGAAGAACGTCGAGCTGATGCACCTGAAGAACATGATGAGGAAAATGGTGCTGAAGAAAATGCTGATCAAAATCCTCAGCGACAACCAACTCATCCACGCGTTGCAAAAGAAGTGCAAGTGGAGAAGATCATCGATGACATTAGCGCACCAGGTCCTCTCACACGCTCAAAAGCATCTCATTTATCTAACTTTTGTGGGCACTATGCTTTTGTCTCTATCACAGAGCCCACTAAGGTAGATGAAGCATTTCTGGAGCCGGAGTGGATTCAGGCTATGCAAGAAGAATTACATCAGTTCGAGCTGAACAATGTCTGGGAATTGGTCAATCGCCCAGATCCTCGCAAGCATAATATCATTGGCACAAAGTGGATCTACCGCAACAAGCAAGATGAAAATGGCCTTGTGGTGAGGAATAAGGCACGACTAGTAGCTCAAGGCTACACACAGGTTGAAGGAATTGATTTCGATGAAACTTTTGCACCTGTTGCTAGACTTGAGGCTATTCGCATTTTACTTGCCTATGCTAACCATCATGATATCATCTTATATCAAATGGATGTGAAAAGTGCATTCCTCAATGGTAAGCTTGAGGAAGAAGTATATGTTGCTCAACCCCCAGGTTTTGAAGATCCCAAGAATCCTGACAAAGTCTTCAGACCCAATAAGGCCCTCTATGGCCTCAAGCAAGCCCCTCGGGCGTGGTATGATACATTGAAGGAATTCTTCGTGAAGAATGGCTTCACATCCGGTTCACTCGACCCTACTCTTTTTACTAAATCATATGATGGTGAACTGTTTGTGTGCCAAATATATGTTGATGATATTATCTTTGGCTGTACTAACCAACGATATAGTGATGAATTTGCCTATATGATGAGTGAAGAATATCAAATGTCTATGATGGGAGAGTTGAAATTCTTCTTAGGTCTTCAAATTCGTCAGCAGCACAATGGCATATTCATATCTCAGGAGAAATACCTCAAGGACGTACTGAGAAAATTCGGCATGCAAGATTGCAAAGGCGTCAAAATTCCTATGCCCACAAATGGCCATCTATGCACTGATGAAAATGGTATTGACTTCGATCACAAGGTATACCGCTCCATGATTGGTTCCTTATTGTACTTATGTGCATCTAGGCCAGATATAATGCTTAGTGTTTGCATGTGTGCCCGATTTCAAGCTGCACCGAAGGAATCACACCATAAGGCTGTGAAGCATATTCTTCGATATCTAGCTCACACACCAACACTAGGATTATGGTACCCCAAGGGCTCTGCTTTTGATCTCATTGGATATTCTGACTCTGACTATGCTGGTGATCGTGTGGACCGCAAGTCAACATCTGGCACTTGTCATTTCCTCGGACGATCTTTGGTCTGTTGGTCCTCGAAGAAACAGAACTGCGTATCACTGTCTACTGCTGAAGCTGAATACATTGCTGCTGGCTCATGCTTGCTCAACTGCTTTGGATGAAGCAAACCCTCAAGGACTATGGCGTCAACGTGAAGAATGTGCCTCTCCTCTGCGACAATGAGAGTGCCATCAAGATTGCTCACAACCCAGTTCAGCACTCGAAGACTAAGCACATCCAGATTCGTCATCATTTTCTTCGTGATCATGTGTTGAAGGGCGATATCTCCATCGAGCATGTGAAGACTGAAGAACAGCTAGCTGATATCTTCACTAAGCCCTTGGATGAGAAGAGATTTAGCAAGTTGCGGTGTGAGCTAAATATCTTAGAATCTTCGAATGTTCTTTGAAAAGGACACACATCCTAACCCTTATGCAGAATTGATGACTTAGATGTGCAACACATGAAGAAACGTTTTTCTTCAATCAATGAAGAATAACACTCTAAGTGTGAAGAAATTAATGAAGAATTTGATTCTCAGAACCCTACGACAATTGTATGCGGTGTCTGAAATCATCATTCTTATACGGTGGGTTATGCCACCACAAAAGTTGAAAATCTTCAATTTGAGTTTTTCCTCATTTTTGAAATTCTTCAGTCTTACAAATTCTTCAACTTTGCAAAATCTTCAATGTTTCTGTCGTTTTTCTTCATTGGCTATATATATATGTGAGTTTATGTCCTCTACAGCATTCACTTATTGCTATTTCTTCAAGTTGCGATTTTTGCTAAGTGAATGTGATCGGACCCTTCACCCTCTATGCTATACTCAACCCAATCTATTCACAAATTCTTCATGTGTGTTCTGATTGAAACTCGTTCAAAGTCTTCACTGTGTCCTTGACAGCTGAAGAAATTGCGAACGAATTTTTTTTTAAAAAACAAATCTTATCCGGATTTTCGGTTTTACCGCTCAAACCGTTCCGCATCCCACGATGCATTAGTTTATTCACCCACGATCTTACACGATCTCATCTGCACAGTATGTGGGTGACACATGTCGCGTGAAGAAGAAAGGGCAGGGGCATGTTCGTCCCAAAATCTTTGGGCGAACAGTTTTTACCGTGGCTATAAATACCCCCTCTCCCTTCCTTACTTCATTTACTCCGCTCGGTCGCTGTCTCTCGCTCGAGCTCTCCTCAAACCCTAGCGCTGCCGCTACTCCATCGCCGTCGGTGAGGAAGAGCTTCATTGCCTTGACCTCGTCGCCGTCGTACTCGCGCCGGCTGCGGAAATCTTCACTCCGCCGCCGCCGTACCTGTCTCCCTCTGCCAAGTTAGGGCGTGGGAGATCTAACTTGATGAACTTCACCACGGTTCATCTCTGTTCGTCGTGTTCTTCAGTTCAGGTAATTAAAAGTCACTTTTATTACTCGCTTTGATTCTCAAACTTTTCTAAAAATCTTCAAAGGTGTTTTATTCTTCAAACCTTCACATATTAACACCTCACACACTGTATGCTCTTGATTCATCTCTCTAAGCACTCATTTCTTCAAGATTCCTCAATTGTGCGGATTTTCAATCTGTACAACTCTGGAACCTAAGACAAGAACGCTTAGTGAAATTCCTCAAGGCTCAACTGGTCAAATTCCTCAAAACTTGTCTTTTTCGAAAAATCTTCTGAGAACGCATATGACCTCTCCAAATTCCTCGCACCTACACTCTGTTCACAGGTACTCATGTCCGCTGCTGAATCACTGGGTTCTCATCAACTTAACTCATTTGCAGCGTTCCTCGAAGAAAAACTGCATACTTCTTCAGAGTGTTCTATTGTTCAAATTCCTCATCTGAAGAAAATGGCAGAAGGAAAGAGACCGCAGAAAGGAGGAAAGAAACCGGAGGTCATGACAGCCTTCGAGATCCCTGATGAAATATACAAAGATTATTGCACACCTGATGAAGCCAAATTTGGCAAAGAGAACAAAAATCAGTGCAAAGTGCGCATCCAGAGGATAGAACGAAGATGGGCACGCGAATGGAGGGAATATCGCTATGTTACTCCAAAGTACATGAAGAAATTCGCCTTAAACCGTCCATGCCCAAGAGCTCCATTGGCACCTGGCCAAGTCGCTGATCCCACCAGCATCAAGCGTGGTGAAGACTTTCCTGAAGAATGGTCTAGGCGCCAAGCCAAATTGGCAAGACAGGCCAAGGAGGCAGTGAGGAAATTCAATGAGGATTCTGCTGCTGCTGCTGCCGCTGAGACCTCGGTCAAGCCGAGGAAATCAATGCCGAAGAAGCCTGCTCGCAAGCCAAGTGCTTCACCATCAGTGCCCTCACGGCCCAGTTCCTCAGCCGCGCCCTCACGGCAAATTCCTCAGTCTACTGCTGCTCCACCAAAGTCCTCAGCAGCTCCCTCCAAGTCCTCAACTCCTGTGCATCTGGCTACATGTCAAAGGACTCAGGGTTTCTCGATTGCTTCTGGTGTCTCAGCAAGTTCCTCAGCTGCATCAATGTCCTCATCAGGCCCCACTCTGCTGAAGACAAAAGCAACAACTGGACGCGGTCCTCGGCCAAGTCCAAGGAAGAAACAGGTTGCTTTCCAAGTGCCCTCTGATGACGAGGCTTCTGATGAAGAACTTGCAGAAATCATCAGAGACAGACTGGCAAAGGCCGCTAGAGCCAAAGGAACAACTGCGCCTCTGCTTTTGGATCCGAAGAAGATCCTTGACTTCATCGACTTATGGCATCAGGATCCAAACACTCCCATGCCTGATCTGCCTCTGACTCCTGGTCAAAGTCATATGCTGAACCATTTCATCTCTGAAGAGAAATGGAAATTTGAAAAGGCTCGTGAGATAAAGAGAGCACAAGCCAGAAAGGAGAAGCTTCTGAAGAAGAACATCGTCAACCTGACTCCTGAAGAACTTCTCAAAGCTCAATCTGAAATCCAAGCCCTCAGCAAAGATTTCGATGCTTACAATGCTGATTGGCAAGGAGCCAAAGTGAGATTCCTCAATTTGACGAGGAAAATGACAACTGTTGCAGCCCCATCGCAACAAGAAAATCCTCAGGCTGCAGACTCTGCTCAGCCTGCTGAAGAACATGCCAGCACTGCTGATGACTTTCAGCCTGCTGATGAGAATACAAGTTCCAGGGCTGATGACTCCATTCCAGCCGCTGAAGAAATTCCCAGGGCATCCACTAGTGGTGCGCCTGAAGAAACCGAAGAGATCAGGGCAACTGCACCAGTTGCGCCTGAAGAAACTGAACCACAGTCCTCAGCTCCTCATGCGCCAACACCAACTCTAATTCTTCCTTCTGCTTATGAAGTGAAGAAGACCAAGGCTGCAGAGCGAGCTGCAGTGAAGAAGAGGAAGGCATCTGCTACGTCAAATTCTTCGGCTGCGAAGAAAATGAAGCCAATGACCAGCTCGCTTGAAGATCCCATTGATGCCGTTCCCATTTCCTCCATGTCGTCTAAGGAAATTGTTCCTTATGGAGAAGACTACAAGATCCCAAGCGGATCTGATGAAGAAAATCACTGTGTTGCTACCTCAGAACAGTTTGATGAAGAAATTGAAGTGGAAGCATTCCCTTCACCGCCAGTCATTTCCTCACCTATGCCTCAGTTCACAGATGAAGAGGCTGGTGTTGAGGAAATTGAAAAAGAAGATGAAGACGTGGATATTGGATGCACTACACCAGTGATGAACGATGACTTTTGGGAAAGTCAGCATCCAAATACTCCTCTCTTCACTCCAATTCAACAAATTCCTCTGTCCCCGGCTACAACTGTTCAAATGGGCTCTGAAGAAACTCATCCCACATCGTCTGTTCATGAAGAAATTCCAGCCGCTAGTGCTGAAGAACCTGCTGCTGATCCCCAAACTGCACAAGAAGAGGAACCAGAAATTCCTCAGCCTGAAGCACCTGAGATCGCGATTCCTGAGGTTGTGCTGCAAATCACTGACATTCCTCTGCCCAAACCGAAGAATCCGTTCTCGAGCAAGCAAAAATTCAAGGCTGAAGACTTCTTTTCTGAGCATGTGTTCTTCACTGATTACAATCCATATGACTCTGCTCGCATAAGGAAAAGACGCTTCTGGACTGCTACTCAAGCGAACTTCTATTCCTCAGTGCTCTTTGACAAGGACAAAATCTTCGATCATGAGCATATTCCTCATGTGGATATGGAATCTCTGCCGTGCTTCGAGCCAGTTCTCCGAGTTATTCACGATGCAGGACTACTGAATTTCTGCACTGATATCTGTGATTGGAATGAAGAACTCATTCTTCAGTTCTATGCCACTTTGCATATCACCGGAGATGCTGAAGATGTCAATTCATGGGTGCTGGATTGGATGACAAAAAACACTCACTACAAGGCACCAGCAACTGAATTGCTTCGTGTCCTTCCTCTTGATCCTCCCCATGACAGTGCACGTTGCATTTACAATGACCGCGAACTGACTGATCATTATATGCAAGTGCTCATGAAGCCTTTGAAGCCAGGGCAGGCCCCTCGAACCAAATTCCTCGTCAAGGAATTGTTGTATGTGCCTCGGACTGTCTATCGAATCCTAACGAAGACAATGAGTCCTATCAAAGGCCACGACTCAAATGATGAAGATGTCGTTGGCATCATGAAGAACATGCTTTTCAACATCATTCATGGCGTTCCCGTCAACTTCCATGATTTCTTCATGAGGACTCTGGCCAATGTTGCAATGTCACCTTTTGAGCTGAAGCCCTATGCACCTTGAATTATGAGATTCATAAGGGCAAGATCTTCATTGAATTACAAGGCTGACACTCTGAACCATGGTAGCTACTTGCCGCCCATTGAAGTCCTCAAGCGACCAGTTTCATCATCTGATGATAAGGGCAAGGCAGCTGCTGTGCTTGATGAAGGCACTCGTCCATTGGATGGTCAATTCCGTCTAGCTACTTCTTACTCCACCAATGACAATTCTGCAACACATGACACTGCCGCAAATACCTCAGCTAAGCAAAAGCCTCAAGCAACAGCACCCAGGGTGATGGCTGACCGTGAGTTACTCCTCAGTCTTCATCAGATGGTTGATCACAATAACAAATGGGTGAAGCGTCAATTTGCTGCAATTCTTCACAACATGACCTCAACCCATAATGCAGTGAAGAAAAATCAGTATCACCTTCATGAAACCCTCAACCGCACCTGGGCTGTTCTCACTCATGTATATTCCGCGGAAGAACTGAAGACTATGGGTCTCCAGGAAGCATTTGACTGGTCAGCACCACCTCCGAAGAAATTCAAGAGAGTCAAAGTTCCTGATCTGGTGGCCAGTTCTTATTCTTCATCGCGTGAAACTGATGAACATGAAGATTTGGACGACACTGCGGCAGGCCCTACTTCAACAAACAACCCCGACAACGCTGGTGCTCCTCCATCGACTTGAAAATCTTCAGGGGCGTTAGTCCTCAGTTTCGATCCTTTTGGTCATTTGATGACAAAGGGGGAGAAATCTGAGTTAGTCTTCAAGCGGGTTTATATTATGGGCGTTTTGTTAAGTTACAACTCTCGTTCTTCCGAAACTTTTATTGGATCGAGTTGTAATCTTAAATCCGATGGTGCCTTGATACTTTTGGTCGTGCTCTGATGCTTTTGATGCACTGAGCTCTGAAACTTTTGATGTGCTATTCCGCATGCTTATTCCTCTTTAATATTATTGCATGCATGTTGAATCTCATCAGGCACCATATTTCATCATGCATTTCAAATTCTTCATATTATATATCAAATGCGTGTATGAATTACAAGATATAGGGGGAGATCTCCATGATTCGATTCTTCAAATGTGCATTGCCTCAAAAGCAAATTCCTCACTATGCACATATTCAGGGGGAGTTCTTCTATATCTTGCAATCAAATTCCTCAATATCAGTATTTACACTTCATATGTTTATCCCCGTTGAAAACTTAACCTATGTTGTCATCAATCACCAAAAAGGGGGAGATTGTAAGTGCATCTAGTGCCCCTTAGTGATTTTGGTGTATTGAAGACTTATAGGTTAAGTAACTGATGCGTTTGTGAGTGTACACAGGTCTATAAGTCTATGAGGAGTTTGATATTTACAGAGAAAGTCGACCCCTAAAAATGAAGTTCTTCGACTGAAGACTTTGATATTCTGAAGACTTTCTGAAGACTTTGAAAGTGAAGAAATTGGTGTGACCTTGAAGACTTGATATTCATTCGAGGAATATGAAGCGTGAAGACTTTTGTTTTCGTAGTTTCATTTTCTCTTTCTTGAGTCATAGGAAACACCGTACTGTTAAAGGGGGTCGAGGAAATACTAAGGAAAAATTTCCATGTGATGCTCAACTCAAAATCCTACACCTACCAATCCCTTCGAGTGAAGCCATTGGAAATCTCATACAGTTCAGTCAAATTCTTCAGTGACAGAGACGCAGTTCTTCTGGTCACTGAGGACTTTGCTCTGACTGAGGAGTTAGGAATTCGCCAGTGCGAATTGCCTACACAGTGAGGAACATGATAGCCCTGAGGAATTTGAGAGTCAAATTTCCGCCCGTTGCTGTGCTGCGCGCCGGCTGTCCAAAATATCTTATCCACCTAACGGTCATATCATTGAAGGGCATTTATGTCTTATCATGTCGGGCTGCTCCCTAGGCTATAAATAGCCGCCCCCTACAACCACTAGCTGGTTGGCTGCTCCGAGAGAACTTGACACTTGTCATCTGAGAGCAACCCATCCTCCGAGGACTTTGAGCGAAAATCATCAAGTGAGGAAAATCCCAAAACCAAACCCCCACAAACCCAAAGTGATTGAGCATCACTGAAGAAATTGATCCTGCGTGGATCCGACGCTTGTTACCTTTGAAGACTATGCTTCTTCCAGACGGTTAGGCGTCAAGGTCTAGAGCATCCAAGAGGAATTGTGGATCGCCGAGTGACCAAGTCTGTGAAGGTTTGGAAGTCACCTGAAGACTTACCACGAGTGATTGGACGAGGCCTGCGTGGTCTTAGTTCAAGGAGAATACGGTGACGACTGGGTGTCCTGAGTTGCGGCTCAGAGACTGGGTGTCCGGGACTGTGTGTCCTCGAGTTTAAATACCCAGCCGCTCCAACCAGACGTACAACTGAGACAGCAGTTGGAACTGGTTTACCAAATCATTGTCTTCACCAACTGACTGGTTCTATTTCCTCAACTCTTTCATTTCCTCATTACTGTGTTGAATGTTGTTCATATCTGTGCTTGAAGACTTTGACTGAAGACTTTCACAAATTCCTCAGTTCAATTTCTTCAGTCTGTTTGTCTTCATCTTGTTATCCTGTGTTTACGCTTTCCGTACTCTGTGTTAGTCTTCATTTCATCATGATGACTATGTTTGTATCATGTTATGTTTACTTCTGAGTACTTATTCCGCTGCAAGTAGTTCTTCGCTAAGGAATTTCCTCACCAGCAAATTCCTTAGTGAAGAATTCATAAAAATCACCTATTCACCCCCCCCCCCTCTAGTCGATATAACGCACTTTCAGTTGGTGCAAGCATCTCGGAGTTGGAACATTCGCTTTAATGAGATGATTAAAGCGTTTGGGTTTATGCAGACTTATGGAGAAGCCTGCGTTTACAAGAAAGTGAGTGGGAGCTCTGTAGCATTTCTCATATTATATGTGGATGACATACTTTTGATGGGAAATGATATAGAACTTTTGGACAGCATAAAGGCCTACTTGAATAAGTGTTTTTCAATGAAGGACCTTGGAGAAGCTGCTTACATATTAGGCATCAAAATCTATAGAGATAGATCGAGACGCCTCATAGGTCTTTCACAAAGCACATACCTTGATAAGATATTGAAGAAGTTCAATATGGATCAGTCCAAGAAGGGGTTCTTGCCTGTGTTGCAAGGTGTGAAATTGAGCTCGGCTCAATGCCCGACCACGGCAGAAGATAAAGAAGAGATGAGTGTCATCCCCTATGCCTCAGCCATTGGGTCTATCATGTATGCCATGACCTGTACCATACCTGATATAAACCTTGCCATAAGTTTGGTAGGAAGGTACCAAAGTAATCCCGACAAGGAACACTAGACAGCGGTCAAGAACATCCTTAAGTACCTGAAAAGGACTAAGGACATGTTTCTCGTATATGGAGGTGACGAAGATCTCGTCGTAAAGGGTTACGTCGACGCTAGCTTCGACACAGATCTGGATGACTCTAAGTCACAAACCGGATACATGTATATTTTGAATGGTGGGGCAGTAAGCTGGTGCAGTTGCAAGCAAAGCGTCATGGCGGGATCTACATGTGAAGCGGAGTACATGGCAGCCTCGGAGGCAGCGCATGAAGCAATCTGGGTGAAGGAGTTCATCACCGACCTAGGAGTCATACCCAATGCGTCGGGGCCGGTCACACTCTTCTGTGACAGCACTGGAGCTATTGCACTTGCCAAGGAGCCCAGGTTTCACAAGAAGACCAGGCACATCAAGCGTCGCTTCAACTCCATCCGTGAAAATGTTCAAGATGGAGACATAGATATTTGTAAAGTACATACGGACCTGAATGTAGCAGATCCGTTGACTAAACCTCTCCCTAGGGCAAAACATGATCAACACCAGAACGCAATGGGTGTTCGATTCATCACAATGTAACTAGAATATTGACTCTAGTGCAAGTGGGAGACTGTTGGAAATATGCCCTAGAGGCAATAATAAAATGGTTATTATTATATTTCTTTGTTCATGATAATTGTCTATTATTCATGCTATAACTGTGTTATCCGGAAATCGTAATACACGTGTGAATACATAGACCACAACATGTCCCTGGTAAGCCTCTAGTTGACTAGCTCGTTGATCAATAGATAGTCATGGTTTCCTGACTATGGGCATTGGATGTCATTGATAACGGGATCACATCATTAGGAGAATGATGTGATGGACAAGACCCAATTCTAAGCATAGCTCAAAGATCGTGTAGTTCGTTTAGCTAGAGCTTTTCCAATTGTCAAGTATCATTTCCTTAGACCATGAGATTGTGCAACTCCCGGATACCGTAGGAGTGCTTTGGGTGTGCCAAACGTCACAACGTAACTGGGTGACTATAAAGGTGCACTACGGGTATCTCCGAAAGTGTCTGTTGGGTTGGCACGAATCGAGACTGGGATTTGTCACTCCGTATGACGGAGAGGTATCTCTGGGCCCACTCGGTAATGCATCCTCATATTGAGCTCAATGTGACCAAGTGTCTGGTCACGGGATCATTCATTACGGTACGAGTAAAGTGACTTGCCGGTAACGAGATTAAATGAGGTATTGGGATACCGACGATCGAGTCTCGGGCAGGTAACGTACCGATTGACAAAGGGAATTGTATACGGGGTTAATTGAATCCTCGACATCGTGGTTCATCCGATGAGATCATCGAGGAGTATGTGGGAGCCAACATGGGTATTCAGATCCCGCTGTTGGTTATTTAACGGAGAGGCGTCTCGGTCATGTCTACATATCTCCCGAACCCGTATGGTCTACACACTTAAGGTTCGGTGACGCTAGGGTTGTAGAGATATTAGTATGCAGCAAACCGAAAGTTGTTCGGAGTCTCGGATGAGATCCCGGACATCATGAGGAGTTCCGGAATGGTCCGGAGGTAAAGAATTATATATGGGAAGTCGAGTTTCGGCCATCGGGAAAGTTTTGGGGGTCACTGGTATTGTACCGGGACCACCGGAAGGGTCCCGGGGGTCCACCGGGTGGGGCCACCTATCCCGGAGGGCCCCATGGGCTGAAGTGGAAGGGGAACCAGTCCCTGGTGGGCTGGTGTGCCCCCCTTGGGCCCCCCTGCGCCTAGGGTTGGGAACCCTAGGGGAGGGGGCGCCTCCACTTGCCTTGGGGGGCAAGGCACCCCCCTTGGCCGCCGCCGCCGTAGGAGATCCCATCTCCTAGGGCCGGCGCCCCCTGGGGACCCTATATAAAGAGGGGGGAGGGAGGGCAGCCGCACCCTTGCACTTGGCGCCTCCCTTCCCCCTTGCTACACCTCTCCCTCCCGCAGACGCTTGGCGAAGCCCTGCCGGATCCCTGCTGCATCCACCACCACGCCGTCGTGCTGCTGGATCTTCATCAACCTCTCCTTCCCCCTTGCTGGATCAAGAAGGAGGAGACGTCACGCTGACCGTACGTGTGTTGAACGCGGAGGTGCCGTCCGTTCGGCGCTAGGATCTCCGGTGATTTGGATCACGACGAGTACGACTCCCTCAACCCCGTTCTCTTGAACGCTTCCGCTCGCGATCTACAAGGGTATGTAGATGCACTCCTATCTCTCGTTGCTGGATGAACTCGTAGATTGATCTTGGTGAACGTAGGAAATTCTTTTATTTATGCAACGTTCTCCAACAGGTTGTTCCTGCTGCATTTGGGGATGTTTTTGCTGATGGGTTGGCCCCCATTGATGCATTATTGTTGGCTGCCCTTCACCTTGTGTTGTGCTCTCATGCTAGGTCGCCTGCTGCTTTTGCGCTTCCCGCTGCTCCGATAATTCCCCTCTCCTTTCTGCAATTATAATGGGCTCAAGCATATGAGCTACATCATTTAGTATTTTACAGCAACATCATTGCTACAAGCTTGGGAGGCCAACCATGTGAATTTTCTACACAACGAGTTGTACTTGAGTGTATTGTTTGAAGGGAGCATGAAATCAAGAAGATGGCCGCTACCACCCATTGCTGTTGTTGCTTATTCTGACCACCTTTCTAGCAAGTAGCGTTGCAGTATAGCTTGGACATTGAGGTGGACCATTACTCTAATGATGTGTGCACATATGATTCCATTCATCTCAAAGCAATTGCAGCTACACTCAAATGTCTCTTCTGCCAGCACAACATTCACTGTAAATATCTTGGGGTCTTCATAGTAATTTTAAAAGAGCTCAAATCTCATGCTTCCAATGTCAAGAGAAGGACCTTGGTTCATCACAAACCCTGTGGAGGCAGTCACTTCTGCTTGAAACTTGCCAAACATGTTATGGGTGTAGAAACCAACCGCCTGACGCTCAATGTTGTACCGTGAGTAAAGCGGGGTTGTTGTTGCTGCACCAATGAAAGCTTGATTGCCCTCACGGTCTAGCATAGTCTCTTGTAGCACCTCATACCATTGCACAAACCTCCACACCGAGTCCTGAGGATTAACAAATGTCTTGAAGTAGGAGTTTAGTCCCCCTGACCTCCCCGTAGTGCTTGTAAAGGGGAAAAAGCACTTCCGGAAGAACGTTGGAGCCCAGGTGTGACGAGTCTTCCAAATGTTGCATAGATGCCTGTTATCAACCAAGTCGAAGCAATGTATCATATGCTGCCAATACTCTTCAAATTCATCAACCGTGTCAGGATCATTGATGCACGTGTAGAAAGCTTGCTCAAAAACCTCATCCCTACTCATTATCCTGCCCAACTTCTCACGCGCTTTTCGTTGGACTTGCCATTTGCAGCATCTATGCACCGTGTTGGGTAGGACTTGAGATATGGCAGTTTCCATGGCCTTGTCCTGGTCAGTCATAATGTTCAATGGGTGTTCATTGTTCATCGCAAGCAAAAAGTTCTGGAAAACCCACTTGAATGTTTCAATTTTTTCATTTGGCAGCAATGCATAACCCAGCAGCACCGTTTTGCAAGTGGTAGTTCACTCCAACAATCGGCGCAAACGACATGTTTTATTAATTTGTGCAAAATGTTGTATCAAAAAATTTACAGTCCTTGTACTTGGGGTACAATGCCCGTGTCCTCCCATCGACCCAAAAGAGCCCTATGACAGAGTTGGTCTCCTTGTCAACCGTCTTTGCGTAGTAGAACTGAGGGTTCTCAACTTGCCGCCTCTCAAAGTACTGAATTGTGAAATCCATGTCTTGGAGGTTTAGGTTTTGTCGCAACTTGGACCAAAAATTCGAAACATCCCTCTTGACATATGGTAGTATCCTTCTGTCTCCACCACGCACCCTTCCAAGCATTCCCATGCACGACAAAGTTGAGAAGTTTACATCATGCATAGTCATTATGAGATCCTTATCTTCTTCCAGGATTTTGCGGTGTGAGCAGTATTAGCGTACAAGCTCCGGCCGTGGCATTAGAGGGTGTGTATGCTCTGCAACAAAATGTGATACAACTCACTTATCACCTTTGATCCCAACAATCAGGTGAGCTTTGCATTCATGTCGCAGCAGCCGATTCTTTTGACCCTTGTTGCTGACATCCATTTGAAACCAATTCTGTTTGCTAGATGAGGCTCCTCCCATCGACAGACCTTCAGAAGCAGTGCTACTATCATCTTTACTTTCCGGCTTCCCTGCATGCACACATTGGAAAACCTTCTTGATAAGTGTCAGAGGACCTTTCTTTTGGCTTTTTTAGAAGCGCCAATGCGTGTACCAAAGCTCATCTCGAATGCATATTCGTTGTAGAATGTCTTGGCATCATCAACAAAGTCAAACTCCATGCCAACATAGGGCATAAGCGGCTGAGATGAGATCTCATCATCCTCTTGATCATCACCATACATCGCAGCAGTTGAGTTGTGCCTGACATCTAAATTCATTCCTCCTCTTTTCACAACATGTGGTTGTGCATTGCTCTGCTCATCTCTTGTCCTTTCGCCAGCACCCTATAAGTGCAACAATAGCTAATACATCAGTGATTTTAGTACTAGTACCTTTTTTCTTCTATGCAACAGTATGTAAATGCTCATTTATATCATTTTTTTTTATTTTTTCTCTCTAGTATATGACAACATACTAATACCAATTTTCACATAAGTCATTATCATTTTTGTTACTTTTTAAAATCTAAAATAGTCTTCCAATAAAACATAGTAGAAGAAGGAAGAAGCAATCATGCACATATTAGTCCAGGACTTCATTATGGAAACAATGGTTTCTAAATTTTCCAACAACAACGGTCTCAATCTAATGTACCACTGGAAACATCAATCTACGTACCACTTGGAACATCAAGTTTAACACTTCATATTGTTTTTCAATTGCACCACTGGAAACATCAAGCTATGAAACCGAACTTTTCTGAACTTCTTAATTATGCAACAAGGGAATACAAGCATGGAGTTTTCAACTTTTCTGAACTTCAAGCAATGAAACTGAAACTTTTTTCTGAAACTTCTTAATTCCTCTCCAAACATCAAGCAATGGTTTATGAACTTCTTGATTTTTCAACTTTTCTGAACTTCTTTTTTCTTCAACTGCACCACTAGTAATATCAAGTTATTGAAACTGAACTTTTCCGAACTTCTTAATTATGCAACATTCTACAATTTTTTTTCTAAATTATCATGAACAATGTACTGAACATTTGCCTGAACATGGATTATGTCAAATTACCAACTGAAGCGCCATTGCAACAAGTTAATACAAGCATGTGCGCTAGGGTTTTCAAGGGACTTACCCAATTTGCAGAGGAATTGACAGCGGAAGGAGGGTTTTCTGGGAAGAACATCAGTGGATTTTCGTAGTTGGTCGCAGCAGGTACTTCGTAGCTCACCGGAGTTGGATCCGTCCACCTGGATGCAGCGGATCCATGGGAAGTTGGAGCTGAGACAGAGGCGAGCATATCTCTGTAGATATGCTGTGCCATCGGGGTCGATACAGGGGACGAGGAGACGCGCTGTGATGATTCGGGGCGGCGGCGCACTGCCGGAGTGGTTGCAGAGGTTGAGTTTTGGCGGCAGAGCGACGCCAGAGGGTGGGCAGCTGGTGGGGGGGGGGGGGAGCGGGGCAGCCATCGCCCGCGATCTGCAGGGTCAGGTGAGGTGCGGTCTGTTCGCCCTTGTTGCGTTGCAGCACGAGCCTCGTTGCAACGGTCTGTCGGTAGCAACGACCGCACGTGGCCCAGTTTCGATCCGTATCAGATGGCGGGGACGCGTCTGATCGGACGGCCAGGAAGGCGGTTTAAAACTGGCATAAATAAGTCGGCGTATTTGTAGTAGTCGCCATATTGTTTTTAGAAATGGGACCACTTTTTGAATTTGCTTTTTTTTTATTTTTTGAGAAAAATATTTTTAAATGTAAACTCTTTTTATTTTTGATTTTTTAATAGAAAAATTTCAAAAAAAGACTTTGAACATTTTAGAAATTTTAGATCTTTTGAAAGATAAACATAAATAGTAAAAAAGAAAAAATAAACGAAAAAAGTAAAAGAAAATAGGAAAAGAAACAGTAATGAAAATCTTTGAATTCAGGCGAAAATGGGCCGGCCTCGTGCGTACGAGTATGTGCGTTTTGACGAGGGTTTGCCGCAGTGAGCGGCAAATAGGATTTTCCCTGGTCGACCCCCCTTGTCCCAAAGCTCTCTCCATCCACCGGGCCAAAAGCCCATCCCGCAGCACAGCCTGCTCACAGCGGTCGGCAACACAGAGCGTATACCGAACAGATCGCTAAGACGCAGGCACTAGGCAGCTCCCAAAACCCTCGCCCCCCTTCCGGCGGCCATCAGCTACCCCCACTCTCCGCCGCCGCAAAACCCCCACCAGCAAAGCCGCCGCAAAACCCTCATCACCATGGCTCCGGGGGACACCGGCGTCGAGCAGCCGCGTAAGGCGCATCGCGTGGCCAAGTCGGGCGCGAAGGCGCGGAAGAGGAAGGGCAAAGGCGCCGCCGGCGACGATGAAGGGGGCGAGAGGAAGAACCCCAAGGTACGGATGGGGCCCGCTGTCTCCTGGGTTTCTCTCTCGTAAAGTGTGGGCTTTCTCGCCGCTTGTTTTGTTATCCGTAGATTAGTCAAGTATTCGGCTGGCGAGCATCCTATCTGGGTGCCTGTAAGAGCCTCGCCTAGGATGAACGATTCTGTTTAGTGCTTGATTGTGGAACATTCCGGTACAAAGTATGAATCATGCCCAAATATTCTTGCACTATAAACGATGGTTACCGTTTCTTTATTCCTTTTTCCTATCTGGTTTTGGAGGCTTTCGTTTAATTAGACTGCAATGCCTTCTCCCAGGCTTTTGCCTTCCGTTCAGCAACAAAGGCGAAGCGGCTGCAATCTCGGTCAGCAGAAATTGAACAACGCCGTCTCCATGTGCCAATCATGGATCGCTCAATTGGGGAACCACCTCCTTTTGTTGTTGTAGTCCAAGGACCTCCGCAGGTATGATATGGCTCTTGAATGAAAATGATGCCTATGTATTCTTCTCTGACCATTAGCTTACTTCAAATCGATCAGGTTGGAAAGTCGCTGCTGATAAAATGTCTAGTAAAGCACTACACTAAACAAAACTTGTCAGATGTCCGTGGTCCCATCACGGTTGTATCAGGTTAATGAATCTTTCACATCTCATACTTAAACAGTGGACAATGCTCTTCAAATTAACCAGATTATTGGGAATATTTATATATTTGTTACATATAGGTAAAAGCAGGAGGGTGCAGTTCTTGGAGTGTCCAAGTGATATCAATGGAATGATCGATGCGGCTAAAATAGCAGATCTTGCTCTGCTGCTTATTGATGGTAGCTATGGATTTGAGATGGTATGTTGTCAAAGCTGTTATTCTTATAAATACTCGTAGGCCTGTTAAGTTGTTTAGCAGACACTAAGGCTCACGACATAAATATGCTTCGTGGATTTAGATGCACCTTAGGAGCACATACCCACCGACTTCTATTCTTACAAAGAGATTCGATAAAAGGCCGCATCTTACTCCCCTTGGATAAAATGCCCCACCTTACTTTATAAATTATAATCGATAGCGAGCCTCTTACTTTGTCATCCTCCTTTCAATATTTAAATCATTTTTGGCTAAATGGCCTTCAAATCAGGCTCAAAAAGATCAAAATGCTCCAGTAGCTTCTTCTTCCTTAGCTTGCCCCACCTCCTTTCTCTCCCAACAATGGTGTTTGGATCTTAGCTTGGGTGCCGTCTCCACCCCACCTTGATGGCTGCTGGAGCTCACGATGGTGTCTACTCCCGTTGCTGGAAGGGTTGAACTTTGCCTTGGCCTGACCCAAGGCACCACTCCCTCCGCGTTGCTTCCCCATCCTCTGGCAGCTCTACAAAGGGAACCAACAGCGCACCCAGCATGGCTCTTGGTCCATTCATGTGAGTCCTCCATCGGGTCAGGATCCCTAGTGCTGCACCAAACTCTCAGGGAACCGAACTCTTCACTGTACTCCACTCGCACAAGCTCCAATAAATTGCTGCTCCACTTTCTTCAGTTCAGTTGGGGCAAAACAAGCAACCGACCAACACACATGACTAGTGATTGATGGAATATGTAACAGTACATGCAAACCATCTATGATCACACTACGGCGTTGCTGTTGATTGATGAATTATACCATTTGTCTGTGGTCCTTTCCTCCTTCTATGTCCTGGTGAAGATGACATATAAGGCTCTCAACGACTAGCTGTGGCAGAGTGCCATGTCACCTGTCGCCACAGTTCTCTCCTTGGTCAGGGTGCATGACAAGGGAAGTTCTCGCCGCAGTTGGCCGAGCCTGGGGAGAAGGCGGTGGGGATGAGAGTGCAGTGAGAGGGTTGGAGCTGACGAAGATAAAGGGTGTTTGCCTTCCCCGTGGCTTTTGGATAGAAACCCCATGCGTTGCCACGGTATTGGAGATTTGATTTCTGAATATTATATAGAATATAAATTCAGCAAGATTTAAATATGTGAGAAGTTTTTGCAGCAAATAAACAATAATCTTAACATAAAACTTTAAACATGTCACACTTAAATGTGTAGGAGTTAAAACCCACTTAGAATACACTATTGCATGCTGCATGCATGGTAGGGAGGCTATCATGTCCAGATCAGACGGTTACTAGTGAACCAAGGTAGCAAATCTAACAGCTAAAACAATTTTGACGAGGTGGCTCAAGAGCTGGAAAATAGCAATCAATGTTTGGTAGTGGGGTTTGCCTATATCTATATAAATACTCAAAAAGGCATTCAATCACGCTAAAAGTGAAATGGGTCACTAGATCAATTACAAAGTGAGATGGGCATTTTCTCAAGGTCAAAGTAAGATAGGATGTTTTAGAAAATCCCACTTCTCTTACACATTAGGCTAAATGCTTTATTACGGTTATTAGATTTCCTGTCCATGACTATTTTGTCCCTTTTTCATGGCTCGGTGTTCAACATGTTAATTCTCCAGATCTCAGTTTGTTAATTCCTACCAATTGGTGAAGCTGACCTGTTGTTTTGATCTATGTTTATCTGTTAAATCTTTTCTGTTAACATTGTACTAAAGCTACCCAAATGAAACCTTGTATCCAGGATACATTCGAGTTCCTTAATATCATGCAAGTGCATGGATTCCCCAAGGTAATGGGAGTGCTTACACATCTTGATCAATTTAAAGATGTAAAGAAACTCAGGAAAACTAAGCAGCGCCTTAAGCATCGATTCTGGGCTGAGATAAAGGAGGGAGCGAAACTGTTCTACTTATCTGGTCTCATTCATGGAAAGTAAGTTTCTGTAAAGTTGGTATTTCATTGTTCAGACTCTTAGTTTGTAGGTAAATAACTGGAAATGTGATCCATGGGACATGGTACTTTATTTTAAGCCAATTCGAGCTCACTGCTTGCCATATCATAACGAAATACTATGCAGTACTAGGTGATTTCCCGTGTGTTGCTGCGGAATTTAAAGATTTAACTTTGGATAAATTTTGTATGAACGAAAATACGAAATGACCTAAATCAAAAGTTATTATTTTCAGAAGTAATTGTGTGTGAACAAATAGTTTGCATGTACGCTGGACCATTGAAGATGGACCAATTAAATTGAGGTATGCATGTGCTAGAAAATAGTTTTAGTGGATGATGACGTGGCACATTTGGTGATGTGGAGGGCTGCATATTGAGAGAATTAGAGTTAGTGGGGATCAACTATTTAGGTATACTATGCAATATGCATTGGCTTCTCTATGCTGCAGCTTCATGACATGGCTGTACATTAACCTGGATTTTTAACTTCCGTACTCCTACCACTTGTTCAATTCTGTGCAGATACACGAAAAGAGAAGTCCATAATCTTGCAAGGTTTATATCTGTTATCAAGCCCATCCCTTTGAGTTGGCGAATGGCACATCCTTACTTGTTAGCAGATAGATTCGAAGATGTAACTTCATCAGAAAGTGTGCGCTTGAATAGGAAATGTGACAGAAAAATAACGCTGTATGGTTACCTTCGTGGATGTAACATGAAGAGAGGGACCAAGGTAACATTTAAATATATGCCTTTTCTTTCATCATTGCTGAACTTTGATTTGAATTAGGGATTAACTTATTTGTGCAAAGGCTATTATACTTCATAACAGGCATTATTACTCCCATGATTGAGTTAATATATGAATTCATTGATACAGTTTACATTTGGACTTAGTTGAATAGCTCAAAAATGGAGGTAAAGAACAAGATCTTACTTTTCAGTAAGCATGAATTTGATTGGGTGAACCTACAGAAATTACTATTCGATAATTAATTATTGTTCAGTTTGAGATTGACTAGATGGAATGCATAGCACTATTTTCATTAACTGTACAAGACATCGCTCAATCTGTTTCAAAATAAAAAGTGTGCAGTTTATCTCTCGGTCATTTTATTTCAACTTCAGCAGCAGCTGAATAATACAGAGCTTTCATTAATGATATGAACTCCTGACTTGCAACCAAAGGAAACACACCTTTTACTAAGCCATATGCTATATTGCTATGAGCAAGTTACTTTTGTGCATTCACACACAGTAGAAACAAGCATCCCCGTGCTCCACAACTCCTTTAACACTAAAGTGATGAATGATTTAAGTGGGTGAGTATTCTATGAAGTGGTTATAACTGGGGAAAAAAATCACATATTAGGTAGCCAGATTACTTTTGTGATGTCTTATGCATTATTGATTACTCCCTCCGTGCCTATTTACATGGTGCACACGTATTTTGAGATTCAACTTTGACCAATAAAATGTGGTATATGTCAAAAAAATTGTACCATTCAATTTGTATTAAAATGTAGTTTTAAATGGTATACTTTTAAGTTTTAACATATAATTAATATATTATTGCTGAAAATGATGATCAAAGTTCAATCACGAAAAACGAGGATGCCATGTAAATAGGCACGGCTGGAGTACCTTGCCATGCCTACATGGTGACTTGGTTGTTAATTATTTGTTTAAAGATGGAAATGTTCTTTAAAGGGACCAAATGCTTTTCAATAGGGTTAGAAAGCGAGATTTTCTTCAATTATTATGCACTAAATTTGATGGGACTGCTGTGAATACCGAGGATGACTGCACAGGAAAGTGAGATATCAACCCCACACACAATTTAGAGGTGTGTCAGTATTTCGTCCTTGCACATTAGAAGGAATTGGACTTTACCTCACTTAGAAGGATGGATGTACACATTGTTGTTCCTGTTCTTTTCTCTCTGTGTTTGATTTCATTGTCCTACTTTTTTGGATGCTAACACCTGCAGTAATTTGTGCAGGTGCATATCACAGGAGCAGGTGATTTCAGTTTGTCTGGTGTAACAAGTTTGGCTGATCCCTGCCCTTTGCCATCGGCTGCAAAGAAGCGAGGACTACGTGACAAGGAGAAGCTGTTCTATGCCCCAATGTCTGGTCTTGGGGATCTCCTGTATGACAAGGATGCGGTGTACATCAACATCAATGATCATCTTGTTCAGTTTTCAAACACTGATGACAACAATGCATCTAAGAAACAAGGTACGACCAGCATGTTAAACTATAAATACCTGAATTTGGTCCCCTCCACTGTGATTGCCTGCAATTGGAGTTTTTTCATGTATGCTTGTTCAGGATAATAGTTTTTTATGAAATGACCATGCATAATGGTTAACAAGGATATTTTAATGCCAAATTGGAAACTCAATTGATTGCTGATATTGTATCGCTGACCTGGTATTGCATTCAAATAATGTTGTGGCTTATGGGTGTTGCTGAGACATAGATTGCAAAGTGAGGCTGGCTGCTACATAGTTGCTGCTTGTGCCCCAGGAAAATAATCCGAGTAGAGAAACTTTTGCTGGTGGACCAGTTATTTGACTAAATTGCCCCTGTAATATCTTTATGGTTTTCCGATCGTTCCATATAGTGCCATATGACTATTACAGAGCTTCTGGAAGTGTGTGCGACTTTCCTTTAATATAATATTTATTTCTAATAGTTTATCACATCTATGCTTAATTATTTGCTGGGCTGCTGACCATGCTACAGGGAAAGGTAATGATGTCGGTGTGGCTCTAGTAAAAACTCTTCAGAACACCAAATACTCCCTTGATGAGAAGTTAGATCAGAGTTTTATAAATTTCTTCGGCAGACGGCCTGCTGCTCAGTCCGAAGACATTGACATGACAGGCAATGCCATTTCTTCAAGACATAATGACCAGGGAGAAGCTAACATTTTGGCACAAGTAGGTGGTAATAACCTTAGTAGTGCAGGCACCCTGGAGAGCAATGGGCACTCTTCTTCTGAGTGCTCTAGTGATAGTGAAGGTGACAATGATGATGACATTCAGCCAAGTGATCATGCCGTTGACTTGAGAGAAGAAGTGGAATTTTGCAATGGAAGAATGAGGCGAAAAGCTGTGTCAGCTAATTTTCAAGATGTTGACGATGATGATGAGGTTTACCATTTGCCCTTAGTAGCAATGCATATCAGTGGATAGCTTTCTTTCTCTTGTTTTGTGTTACATAATTAGTTTATGTTCCTTTTGCTTCCCACAAATGCTTTATATTTAAGAAATAATTGTTGAACATGCATTTATTTGTGAAATGTAACCCACCCAGGCAACCTATAAGACCATAGCTTGGTATTAGCTTTTCCTAAGTTCACCTGTCAATATAAAGTGGCATTTTGTAGGCATGAACTCGTTTTTTAATGCTTCTATGGCACTATGGGTTTTCAGTCTTAGTCTGTAAAAATATTTTAACCTTGCTTTGAAATACAGGGTTCTGATAACGAAGATGATAGTCATAATGAAGATTCTGACGATGACCACCTATCTGAAGGCTCTTTATCATCAGATGGTAGTGGAGAAGCTCTTGATTCAGGTAGGAACCAATTTCACACGCATATCTTACCTCATGCACCCAGCAATCCTTGCACATACATATTAGTTATGCTAATTTCTTTGCTGAACCAATTTCCTTAAGAATAAAGCACTGACTATTTTGTTTTGACATTTCAATTCTAACCTTTTTTATTTAGATGATGGAACTGAAAACACTTCGAAGTGGAAAAAATCTTTACTTGCTAGAACACTGGCCAGACGGAGTGCCAGTCTAATGCAACTTGTATATGGGCAAGCTTCAGCAGAACTAGACAATGATAGCGGCGAAGAAGGTAGCTCTGATGAAGAAATTTTTGTACCAAAAGGACAAAAAAAGGTAATTGTGTGTTGCATGCATGATAATTAACGGTAGACGAGGTATCTTATCTTCTCTAGGATAGATTATCCACGATCTCTGGTTTGATAGCCATATTGGATCAGAAATAGGTCAACAAAGAAGGGACTTCAATAGACCCTTGTTTTTCCTTATTATACTTCAGCAATCTGTATGCTGGGGGCAAAGAAAGTAGTGCCCAACTGCACCCTTTTTGTTGCTATCATTTTTATAGTTCTCCTGGTCACAATATTTATGACGGTACACACTATGCAGTGCTAATATATGTTCATGTGAGCATTTTACCTTCTGTGTTTTATGGCGTGATGGGTTACCTGGAGAATCTACTATAGTGCAGAGAGTTCTGCATATCTTGCTAGTTTTGTTATTAGTGTGAATCAATAGATGACTTTGTTTTGTGATTCACAGCAAGTAAAGAATGAATTACCAAGCTTTGATGATATTGATGCTGAGGATTGCTCTAAGTTCTTGAAAGTGGAGCTACGTGATTGGTCTAACGAAGATCTCATCAAAAGCATTCGTGACCGTTTTGTGACTGGAGATTGGTCAAAAGCTTCTCTGAGAGGACGCGAGGTAGATGAAAATGGAGAGGGTGATGAAGAAATCGATGGTGATTTTGAAGATCTGGAAACTGGTGAGGTGCACAAGAGCCAGGCTGCTGAAAGTGCAGCTGGGAAACCAGGTGTTCACAAAGAAGACGAACTAAAAGTTGAAGAACTAAGACTCAAGAAGCTTGCGCTTAAAGCAAAATTTGATTCAGAATATCCTTAATACGTGATCGTTTTATCCTTCTTTATTTCTCTTTCGATTTGCAGTTTGTTCTTGACACTCTGTTTATTTTGACCGGTTTCTTGAACTTTTTTTATTTGACTAGAAATTAGAAATGCATTGTTGCTCATTTCTTGTTTCATTCCTTGACTGAAACCTACATATGATGGATCGAACCTCTCTGGCGTGGAAGTTGATAACGAGAAGAAATCGAAAAGAGAGCAATCTGACGCAGGGGGCTATTTTGACAAAGTATGTTGTGCCATTCTCTGCCCTTTTCAGCTCTGCTCCTGAAAAAAGAAAGGAGACTGATCTAGCTTTTGTATCTTTTCAGTTGAAGGAAGAAATTGAACTCCGCAAGCAAATGAATATATCTGAACTCAATGATCTGGATGAAAATACCCGAGTAGAAATTGAAGGATTTAGGACTGGTACTTACGTCAGATTAGAGATACATGGTGTGCCGTATGAGCTAGTAGAGCATTTTGATCCTTGCCACCCCATTCTTGTTGGGGGTATTGGCCTCGGTGAGGAGAACACTGGATATATGCAGGTCAGCCATTTTATATTTACTTCCAGTTTTCTTGATCAGTAGCTTACGGAATTGAAATATGCTGGTGCAGTTACTTGTTGTTGGAACTACGAATACTCTACATAACTGTAAAATAATGTTACATGGAGCTTTCAACCTTCCGCATTTACATCACGTGTAAATATTATCGTGGCAATCAGAAGGAAAAAGTGGAACAGATCTTGACTGATTATTTGGCGGTGTAGATTATAGTGCCGCAGATTAGTCAAATCTGGATGTTAGAGTTAACCTAGTTGCATGTGAAGTACACCTCCATTCCAAGTAGACTTACAGTGAAAACTTGGTGGATGCTAAGAGTTTTCAGAAAGTCTTGAAAACTGCAGTATTTGAGGAGGGTAATATTCTAGTAATACGTGCAATCGCAAGTTGAAAATCATATTCATATGGGAGATACATAAAAAACAAATCAGCATGAATATTGATGTTTACTCCCTCTATCCATATATATGTCAAATTCGTGTGTGGAAGGAGCTTCCAATGATATAACTTTCAACATTATACATCTCATGTACTATTCATCTTATCAATAGTCAAAGGTAATCTTGAAAAATGCATTAGGCCCTATATATAAGGATGGAGGGAGTAACTGTTTTTGTCTTCCAGTGGATATTTTTCCCTAGCTTTCTGTATGATGTTTAATGAACACTATCCACTTTTGAATTATAAATATGTGTGCTGTAGCATCTAACAGGCAATTGCAGGGGGTCATTTGGTTCATCTTTATTATACTGGCGGTGACCCACAATTTCACATATTACCCTGTTTGTTGTTGATACAGGTTAGCTTGAAGCGCCACAGATGGCATAGGAAAGTGTTGAAGACAAAAGACCCAATTGTTGTCTCTATTGGTTGGAGACGTTTCCAAACAACGCCTGTATATGCAATAGAGGATCGAAATGGCCGGCACCGCATGCTCAAGTACACACCAGAGCATATGCATTGCTTTGCTATGTTTTGGGGGCCACTGGCTCCACCAAAAAGCGGTGTACTAGCAGTCCAGAGTCTTTCCAGCAATAAGGTACATTCATTGATGAGTTCACACCAGTCCATAGATGGTTAGTGGCAAATAAGAAAGAATATGCTTGGTGTGACATTTAGGCATGTTATTTTCTAGCAAATGTTCCTGTTTTTAATATCCTCAAGAGACAGTGATAATCAAAATCAGAGGCTATCATAGTCGCAGACAAGTAAGTGACAACAGCCTAGTATCATAATCATCTAATCACAACCAAATCGAATGGAATCTTCAATTGTTGTGTTGCCAAGGCCCTGACTTATGTCCCCGACTTTATTTTCTCCATGTTTCATGCTTTCTCTTCTAAGACAAAAGTTGAACTCGCCATTTCTCTGAAGAAGTTAGGCACTATGAATGCCATGGAAAGCTAGTCAGGAGTGACCATCATTTTATTGGATGGACATGTTCACTAAGTGTCTGTCACTGTAACATGCATCTCGGAGTTTCAGTTTGCACTACTTGATAATAGTTTGTAGTTTCATTCTGTTTTAGCAATAGTCATTTTAGTATATTTACTGATATGCTTTGCAATGATGCTTGCACATTCACGCAGGTACCATTTAGAATTACTGCAACTGGTTGGGTTCAGGAATTCAACAATACTGCCCGAATTATGAAGAAGATCAAGCTCACAGGCGCACCATGCAAGATATTTAAGAAAACCGCCTTAATTAAAGGGATGTTCACATCTGATTTAGAGGTTGCTAGGTTTGAAGGTGCAGCAATTCGGACAGTAAGTGGAATCCGAGGACAAGTTAAGAAGGTAATGCATGAAAGGGCTTGCTTGAATAATCTGTGGTAGTTATTTATAGCATCTTATGATTTGATGAATCTAATTGTCTAATTTTATGCCTCCACAGTTTCTATTTTTATATCGTTGCATTGTCTTTGGTCTTGTAATGGACATGTAAGCTGTAACAGCACACCAAGTGGCCTGGCTAGGAAACAGGCCTTTTGCATACACATTTTTCTCCTCTCCTTCATCAAACCAAATTGAAGATCTTGAGAATGACCAACTATCGTCTCATGGGCTAGGTTTATAGCTAAACTCCCAAGTTTTAGTAGTTCTTAACTAGAACCTTTTAGCTTTTCGGGGACGCCAATGGAAGTGATAACTGTACAGAACCTTGAAAACTACGAGTGGACATTATAAAACTCTCAATCTGTCCCTATCATATCTATAATTATGGTTTTGGAGAGATTTGTGAGGGGGATATTTGGCAATGCCAATGGACAAGTCGAAGTAGTATGTGCTTGTACTTGTCCGTCCTTATCTTCTAGTACATTACAAATATATTTGAGTTACTCTACCCCTAGTAAGTTGATGCCTAAAAAGGCGGACAGTAACAAGGCGTTTCATAGAAATCTAGTAATGTGCATCCAAATGCATATAATATTGGATGTATGGCTGTCAACCAGCTGAACCAGAGCGAATACAACCAAACTCAGCTTGAGCTTGTTTTTTTTACCATGAGTGGATTAACCCAAAGGGTAACTCAGACTCGGCTCGTAAAACCTCGGGTTGGGTCGCTGAGGACTCGACAAAGCTTGAGCTTTGCTTTACTCAGGCTCTTGGAGATCATCGTTATCTTCTGACCAGAACATTTGCTCAGAAACTAGGCACTGGTCTACTAAAGAAATGTTGCAAACCTAATTTTCATAGATGGTACCGCAACTTCAATCTTCTGCAGTGGCCAAGGTGGGAGCCAATAAACTGGGCACCAGGCTGTGCAGGTTGTGCTTCGCTGTTTGCTGAAGGGAGCATTCAATGTGAATGATCCATAATGGGCTGCAAAGAGACTGTCATGGGCCAATTGAAGAATGTTCACGGGCTAGTCCAAGGAGGTTGTAGGCAGCGAATTGAGTTGTAACATCCAAGTTAGAATCTGTTGCCTTTAGAAACAACTGGGTTTTAATAACACGGGCTAAATGGATGTATCTAGCACTTACATCCATTTCAGCATCAATTAATATGGGACGGAGGGAGTATCATTTTAGATTTTGGTAAGTTAGCAACTTCAGAACTGTGTGGGCTAGTTTAGGTGTTATTTGTAGCTATAAGAAAACTAATAAATAATAAAGGAAGTGAAAAAACGTGCGCCATGTAGGCACCCCTATTGATGTATGTTTATTAGTAGATTGGAATCTTATCTGGATTCTGTGTAAGCACATTAGTTTGTTTTTGCTGTTGGAGAGGAAACTTCAAGGTCAATCTGGACTATGGAAACCCTGAAGCTGACAAATTCATCATTTTTCTGGTAACTTAAATATTCAAATGTAGGCACTAAATAGTATTCTGTTACAGGCAGCAAAGATCGAACCAGGAGATGCATTAAGGAGAAAAGGGGAAAATGCGGAAGGCATTGCGAGGTGCACATTTGAGGACAAAGTTCTTATGAGTGACATTGTCTTCATGCGAGCATGGGTCAACGTTGAAGTCCCCACCTACTGTAATCTTGTGACCACTTCTCTTCAACCCCGAGATCAGATGTGGCAAGGCATGAGAACCACTGCTGAGTTGCGGAAGGCACACAACATACCTATTCCACACAACAAAGACTCGGTTTACAAGGTTCTGAGCTTTAATTTCTTGTCAGGAACCCTCTCTCGCTCTTAATATCCTTTTTTACCATCTCTTTCACATGTTATCATGGCAGGGTATTGAGCGGAAAGTGCGGAAGTTCAACGCCATAGAGGTCCCTAGAAAACTGCAACCTTTGCTTCCTTTTAAATCAAAGCCGAAGGATAGACCCAAGGGCAAGAAAGGATCAGCTGTGGACATGATACCAGAGATTATGAATATTGGCGAGAAGAAGATACATGGAGCTCTTCAACAGTTGCATCTGTTAAAGCATGAAAAGGTGACATGTTATGTGCACATGAGCATATTCTTACTTGATGCATTGTTGTGCGTGGTGCTTATCATCCGTTTGATTTATGCAGACGAGGAAGGAGAAAATCAAGCGCGGGCTGCAGAAGAAAGCTCACGAGGCGCAGAAAGCCAAGACGGATGAGATAACGAGGAAGCGGCAGAGGGAAGATAGGCGTGAGAGATACAGGGAAGAAGATAAGAAAAAGAAGCGCGCCCGAAAGTAGGCGCGGAAGATACAAGTGGTCTTTGTCTGCACGCTCGTTCCCATGACATAGAAGCACCAGTCAGAGGGCATTGTCTCTTACCCAAGACATGTTACTCCACTGGCACGGCTGGCAGCAGACCTCTCATGAACTTCTAGTAGCGATCTAGTTGGAGATGCATGTGATATTGCTAGTCACTCGCAAAAAGTTATGGCCAGTGACACCATGTTCACCGATAAGCGTGTACCTCCGTGAATTTTGTCACCCTTACGAGTGACTAGCTGGGATCGTATGTTGAATTGTCAAGTTGAGAGACAGAACAGTTGGCCAATTTTGTTTCGTCGGGTTTTGTAACGGTGGAGCTTTGAGAGTTGTTGACATTGGTTCTGACTAGCAAACATGCCCGTGCGTTGCCACGGCAGAAAAAATCATCCCTCGTACACATAGCAACCACATCAGCAAATCCCTTGAATCTTTTACGATGACGCATGACAAACAACATAATAAGTTGTATTATTGCATATAAACACCTAAAAGTCGGATGATTTTTCAAGTGTACTCAAAGTGTTTCCAACTTATTAGATAATGGAAATATCAACCTAGTTGTCGCTATCTCTTTACACCTTTATTGTAATTACTCCTCGATGATGCCCAGCAAATATTGATGAAAAGAGCAAAGTAATTTTTATTACTCAATGATAGCATGTGCATAAGAGCATTATTTTTATCTTGCTGATATATGTATTTACAACTGTAATCCAAGTCAAGATCCTTAATTTGTAGGAATCAACATCCTCTATGATGCCAATAATAGCTCTAGTGAGAGCGTCAGACTATCATATCTACACAATTTAAATGGGGTAGGGGACATATGTTGTAGGCATTTTCAAAATACTCCATAAAAGATAGCATTTAACGTTGCATTTCAAATGTAACTTTAGAAATGGTTAACATGCAGGATAATAGTTAAAAAAATTCATATATAACATTTAAGATTTAAAGTTAGCTTAAAAGATATGAATATTTAGAAAAGCATTTGAATCTGCCCAAAAAAGAAAAAAGTTAAAAGTTAAAAAGAGAAAAGTTGGGCCAAAATTACAAACATTATGCATGCGGCCTATCTGATAAATGACGCTTGGGCCAACGTACACCACCCTGTATTTAAAGAGAAAAAGGATGAGAAAAGCAAAAAAGAAGAGGGAGAGCAGGCAAGAATCAAACCTGGTTCTCCCAGGTTGAAGAGAGTGCCTTCAGCCAACGTACTACCCAAGCACTTGTGATATAATACGAGACCTATTCCTAATGAACTCAACCAACGGCCGATGCAGCAACTCGAAAAAAACGAATCGTTTTTGACTTACCGGTGGCATGGCGGGTAAATATTTACAACTTCAGGGGCAATTTCATGACGGACGACAGAAACCCAATTTTCTTTATTATTAGGTAAAGATAAAGATTGGCTGGTGGTTCTGTACACGTGGACCTGCCCTTGTACGTTCTTTTGCATGCAACGTTTACGTATATGGCCATATGGGTTCCTATTTCCTTGTTGCCTGATGCTTTCTCATTGAGATGCTCTGAGCTGAACTACTCCCTCCATCTAGGTGTATAAGTCATCTTACGAAAACCAAATGATCCCAAAACACTTAGGTGCGGTACATTAACTCTCATCTCGTTTCTTATTTCGTGACATATCAACCAATAAGAGATGTGGGTCATGCATGCTTTAAATGATTTGAGACTACCAAACACGACATGCATTGGTCAGTTCGTTGCATGCATTGTTATTAATTAGCAAAAACACATTAAGTTCTCTCGTTTTTCCCTCCACCTTGGTCACGGTGCGCAACATAAGATGACTTACACATCTAGACGGAGGGAGTAGCTTTTCTGTCGAGAGATGGACATTTGTTTCCGGCAATGAAAGCTATTGTTCGGAAAAACGTGCACATGGGGATAGCCAGCCCAACTCCTCGACCTTACCAAACAGTTTGTTGGATCACATTGCCAACTTACCATTATCTTGAACCACATTAAAAACCGCAAATGAAAGGTCCATCACTCTATGCGGAGATAAATACAGTGATGCGCTCCTGCTGAGGCGTCTCCATTTAATGAACGCTATGCTTGGTTAATTCGGTGTTGTAATGGAAAAATACCATGGTGCACCCGGGAGTCAGCGCAGCCTATATGCACAACATAATTTAGTAATTACAAAAATAATAATTTAAAATCAAATATGATCAAGTTAGACATTCGTATAAAAAGATTTGTCACGGAATAACTTTTATAGTATTTTGGACGATAAAAAGTTCAAAACGCTATATACAAGTACTGTTCACGCTATTTTGTCCTCAATTTTTTTCCTGAAGTCAACAACAATCATTCCTTGATGAAACTATTATATGAAACACAATATATTTAATCTTGCACATATACAATGCGCTGGAGCTTGAGAGCCATAAGTTCACACAACTCGCCAAGTCGCTGGTGAGAACGAGAAGAGGTGCGCGCGAATTGAGCGTAGTTCGGATGGTTAGATTTTTTTGAGGTGAAATCATCCCATTAGAAGTCTTAAATGGTTGCATTTTTCAAAATCCATCTCGAGCATTTTGACGATGTGCGTTCAGTGGGAGGAGACGTTCCTATCGATTACGAAGACGTCGGCGGCAACTTCGTCAATCTTAAGATGATGTGTTGGTTTAGTCTCTCGGAGATGCTCATAGAGATAGAATGTGCATGTGTATATCGTTTCTGAGTCTATACTCTGTTAAAAAAAGATGAGGTGCATGAGTCACGATCCCTGATCCCGTTAGACCGCTCGCTCCGAAAAAAGGGGATCTCATACACAGGCGGAAGGAGGTGACGCGCGGCTTCGCTCTGCGAGACGCCGGCGCTGCCACTGGTTCCCTCTCCCTCCGTCGGCTGCTCTGGCGACGGGAGGGAGGAGGAACCTCAGATCTGTGCGTGGGGTTGGTTCACAGTAGGGTTAGGGTTGTGGAAGATGTTGCCGAGACCATTGCGGCGGCGCCACGTTTGAATAAGTTTTCTCGGGCTCTGTTCATGGTCAAATGGAGCTCTTGCCTTCGTCTAGGAGCCAGCGGGGTGGGGGATCCCTGGATCTTGTCGAGGTCGCGGGCTATGGTGTCTAGAGGTCGGCCGACACTGGCTGGTTGGATCCTCGGATGGAAGGTGGTTGTGTGGAGATGGAGATTCTTCTTCCTCCTCATTGGTATGATTTTCTGTTGTTTTCTCCCTATTTCTTTGTGTTGCTGCTGGAGGGATGTACTACTTTGCCCGGGCGGTTGGCCCGGCCGCGGCATCGGAATCGGATCCTAGTTCTCTTCTATCTAGAAGAGGCGCATGTAGCGGTACTCAAATCCATAGATGGCGAAGGCTGGTACAGGCGTGTTGGATGCACATGTGTGTTCTTGAGGCTGTTCGGTTTGGTGCCTTAGCTGCCCTGCCAAAATATGGGTCATTGACTAGGCTTTGAGAGGGCGTTTGGATCGACTCCAAAATATTGGTACGCTAACCCGTCTCGCCCCCTCCAGCTTGTTTTGCGCCAAATTGCTGGCGAAAACGTGGGCGCCGGAATTGTCCGCCTATTTTTTGGCGCGCCAACTACGCCCATGATTTGGAAGGGCAAGCGAGGGAATGAACCAAACAGCCCCCCTTGTCTTTTTGGTGCCGGAACAAAGAAAAAGGGAGCAGTGTGGCGGCAATTATGTCGTGGTTGAAGATGATGGCCTGCTCGGGGCTAGTTGCAGATTCTTGTGTTTTGCAGGAGTCTTCTCACAAGGTTAAGGAATGATGACACAGAGCTCAAAGATCTTCATGTTTTACTGGTTGTTTTAAGGTGCCCTCCGTTTTTCCTGGTTCTTTGTGTATGTGTTAAGTGCTGGTATGGGACAAAGACTTTGTATTATTTTGTATTTTTAAGGCTTATTTTAGTAGTTTTGCAAATTCTGCTTGGAATAATGCTAGATCTGGTTCTTTTGTAGCAAAAACTTCTTCTTTGGCAGGATCCTTAAAAAAATGGTGTCGTACAAAGAAACCTTTTCAGCAGGAGCTTCGTGAGATAGAATCCAGTATCAATCAAGTCCAGATGCTTCCCTTGGAACAACAAGACCATGATTTGGAAAATGCCCTCATTCTCAGGTATGAGCACACTCTTTCTAAACTTAATCATTTTTATAAGCAAAGAAGCAAGAAAGGTTGGGCTTCTGATGGTAATCGTAATACAAATTTTTTCCATCAAGTTGTGCTTAAGAAGAGAAAAGGGAATACTATTTGTTCTATAAAGTATGAACACGATGTTATGCATTTTAAACCTAGTCTTATTGCAAATACTTTTGTAAACTATTTTAGATATATTTTCTCTTCCCCCAATATCAGCACTGGTCATCCTTTCCTTGCTACTCGCATACCTCAGGATTCTCTGGATCCCACTTATCTCATCCCAGATAAGAATGAAGTTTTGGAGATTTTGAAGGATATGAAGTTGAATGCCTCTCCAGGACCAGATGGGTTTAATGTTGAATTTTTTCTAGCTGCTTGGGAATGGATAGGTGAGGAAGTTACTCACTTGGTGGTCAATTTTTACAAAACAGGTATTCTACCACCTCACATTAGTGATACTAACATTGCACTCATTCCAAAAAATCTTGTTCCTCAGGTCCCGATGGATTATCTTCCCATTAGTCTTTGCAATGTTATTTATAAAGTCATTGAAAATCCTTAGCCAATCTGAAGGAAATATGCCCTAGAGGAAATAATAAAGTTGTTATTCTATATTTCCTTATATCATGATAAATGTTTATTATTCATGCTAGAATTGTATTAACCGGAAGACAAAACACATTGTCAGTAGTATGCCTCTACTTGACTAGCTCGTTGATCAAAGATGGTTAAGTTTCCTAGCCATGGACATGTGTTGTCATTTGATGAACGGGATCACATCTTTAGGAGAATGATGCGATGGACAAGACCCATCCTTTAGCTTAGCATAATGATCGTTCAGTTTTATTGCTACTGCTTTCTTCATGTCAAATACATATTCCTCCGACTATGAGATTATGCAACTTACCGGAGGAATGCCTTGTGTGCTATCAAACATGACAACGTAACTGGGTGATTATAAAGATGCTCTACAGGTATCTCCAAAGGTGTTTGTTGGGTTGGCATAGATCGAGATTAGGATTTGTCACTCCGAGTATCGGAGAGGTATCTCTGGGCCCTCTCGGTAATGCACATCATATGAAGCCTTGCAAGAAATGTGACTAATGAGTTAGTTTTGGGATGATGCATTACGGAACGAGTAAAGAGACTTGCCGGTAACGAGATTGAACTAGGTATAAAGATACCGGCGATTGAATCTCGGGCAAGTAACATACCGATGACAAAGGGAATAACATATGTTGTCATTGCGGTTCGACCGATAAAGATCTTCGTCGAATATGTGGAACCAATATGAGCATCCAAGTTCCGCTATTGGTTATTGACCGGAGAGGTGTATCGGTCATGTCTACGTAGTTCTCGAACCCGTAGGGTCCGCACGCTTAAAGTTCGATGACGATTTGTATTATATGAGTTATGTGTTTTGGTGACCGAAGGTTGTTCGGAGTCCCGGATGAGATCATGGACATGACGACGAGTCTCGAAATGGTCGAGAGGTAAAGATTCATATATAAGACGATGATATTCGGACACCGGAACTGTTCAGGGGTACCGGGTACATATCGGGTCACCAGAAAGGGTTCCGGGCTCCCCCCGGCAAAGATATGGGCCTATTGGGCCAAGAGGGGAAACGCAGCAGCCAGCATGGGCTGCTACACCCCACTTGTTGGCCGAATATGAAGGGGAAGGGAAAGGGGGAAGAGAGAAGGAAGGAGACACAATTCTACCTCCCCCTTCCTTCCCTCCTCTCTCCCCCTTCCTTCCCTCTCCGGAAAACATGGTAGGGGGGGGGGCGAATTGGACTAGGCCCCCAAGTAGGATTCCTCCTACTTGAGGCGCCCTAGGGTTGTTCCCCTCCCCCTCCCACATATATATACGTGAGGAGGGGGTGCCTAGAACACACATAAAACATTGTTAGCCGTGTGCGGCGCCCCCCTCTTCAGTTTATGCCTCCGGTCATATTCTTGCGGTGCTTAGGCGAAGCCCTACGTGGATCACATCACCATCACCGCCACCACGCCATCATGCTGACGAAACTCATCTACTCCTTCGACCCTCTGCTGGATCAAGCGCTCGAGGGACGTCATCGCGCTGAACGTGTGCAGAACTCGGAGGTGCCGTATGTTCGGTACTCGATTGGTTAGAACGAGAAGACGTTCGACTACATCAACCACGTTAAGTAAACGCTTCCGCTTTCGGTCTACGAGGGTACATAGACACACTCCCCCCTCTCATTGCTATGCATCTCCTAGATAGATGTTGCGTGAGCATAGGATTTTTTTTTTGAAATTGCATGCTACGTTTCCCAACAGTGGCATCAGAACCAGGTCTATGTGTAGATGATATGCACGAGTAGAACACAAGGAGTTGTAGGCGCGATCGTCATACTTCTTACCATCAATGTATTATTTTGATTTGGCGGTATTGTTGGATGAAGCGGTCTGGACCAACCTTACATGATCGCGTTCATGAGACCGGTTCCACCGACAGACATGCAACTAATTTTGCGTAAAGGTGGCTGGCAGGTGTCTATTTCTCCAACTTTAGTTGAATCGAATTTGACTGTGGCCGGTTCTTGTGAAGGTTAAAACAACAAACTTGATAAATCATCGTTGTGGTTTTTGTGCCGTAGGTAAGTACGGTTCTTGCTAGAAGCCCGTAGCGGCTGTAAGGGCATATTTATCCCTTAAGTAGTGTTGGTGATTGATGACAATACGTTTGCGGACTAATCGTGTGCACTAAGTGTTTCAGGTGATCTAATATAAGGGCACTTTGCGATTGTTACCCCTCGAGGACGTCACATTAGACGGATTATTTTCCTTCGTTTCTTTTTGGTGGAATTGAGTCGTAGGGATAACCGTACTATCAAGAGGGGATCCGTTTCAGAAGAGTATGGTGGAATCATCACGTACACATTTTCCTTGCACCCATGCTCTCTTCCTGCCTATTGGAGTTTCCGTGTTGTGCACAAGGGGTGCCCTGTGCTAAGCGGTAGTACCGCCTATCGGCGGTAGTACCACTTGTTAGTGCCGCTGGTACTACCGCCCCTGTTGTGGTCTTGACTTTTTTGTGTCGGGTTTTCGTAAAAGACCATGCAGGGGGGCGGTACGGCAGTAGGGCGCGGTAGTACCGCTCCTACTTCTGCTCCACTGCCGCTCATCTCGCTGCCCTCCCCTGTTTTTCTAGCGGTTTTTCCAGCGGCTGTAGGAAGCGGCAGTACCGCCTATCGGCGGTAGTACTGCCCAAGTGCGTGTACTCCTCTTCCCTCAGCCATGGGTGCCCTATGCCTGCTTGCCACAGCGGTAGTACCGCTGTGCCAGCGGTACTATCGCCCAGATGCGGGCTGCGGGCTGCATAATGGTTGGATGTGTCCCCCCACTATATAAAGGGGTCTTCTTCTCCAAGAAGACTTACCTCTTCCATCCCCAAACTCCATTGTTGCTCCAAGCTCCATTTTCGCCCGATCTCTCTTCCTAGCCAATCAAACTTGTTGATTTTCCAGGGATTGGTTGAGAAGGCCCGGATCTACACTTCCACCAAGAGAAATTTGATTCCCCCCACTAATCGCTTGCGGATCTTGTTACTCTTGGGTGATTGAGCACCCTAGACGGTTGAGGTCACCTTGAAGCCATAGTCCATCGTGGTGAAGCTCCGTGGTGTCGTTGGGAGCCTCCAATTAAGTTGTGGAGATTGCCCCAACCTTGTTTGTAAAGGTTCGGTCGCCTCCTCCAAGGGCACCAATAGTGGAATCACGGCATCTCGCATTGTGTGAGGGCGTGAGGAGAATACAGTGGCCCTAGTGGCTTCTTGGGGAGCATTGTGCCTCCACACCGCTCCAAAGGAGACGTACTTCCCCTCAAAGGGAAGGAACTTTGGTAGCACATCCTCGTCTTCACCGGCTCCACTCTTGGTTATTTCGTACCTTTACTTGGGCAAGCTTATATTGTGTTGCATCTCTTGCTTGCTTGTGTGCTTGTTGTTGCATCATATAGGTTGCTCACCTAGTTGCATATCTAGACAACCTACTTTGATGCAAAGTTTAAATTGACAAAGAAAAGGCTAAAATTGTTAGTTGCCTATTCAACCCTCCCTCTAGTCAACTGTATCGATCCTTTCAATTGGTACCAGAGCCTCGTATCTTCATTAAGGACTTCGCCGTCCGAAGAGTATGGTTGACACCGTAGATGGTGCGGAGGAGCACTCCGGTGTGAATCCGTTCTCGTCTACGGCCGATGGGGGAACCGCGGTCTCTCGTGAGGAATTCAATGCAGCTTTGGACACATTGAAAACCTCCATGACAACCGAGGTTGAAAGCATGTTTAATAAACTCTTAGAAGGGCTTAAACTATCTACCGCGCCGATGAAAGTGGGTGATCCCACTAACAAGGTGACGGATGCTAACTCCGACAAGGGGGAAGCTACTAGTGAAAAGGCTCCTTCTACTAGTGGTAAAAATGGCAACGACATCTTCTCCCATGTGGAACCTCCACTTACTTATGGTGGACCGATTCCTTCCACTCATTTGAATCATGCCGGTCCTCCCCCTAAAATTGAAAAAAATGGGGACTTTGATTCTTGGGTTTATCGCTTTAACCGTCATTTGAACCATGTTAATACTAACCTATGGAGAATCATTGAAGAAGGTTTTTATCCACATGACCGAAGCAACTTCACCCCTCGAGAAGCCGCGGATAATCAATTCAATGAGAATGCTCTCTTCATCATCCAAGATGCAATTCCACCCGAAGATCTTGCTCATCTCCGACCCTTCACTGTGGCCAAGGATGCATGGCGACATGTTGTTTCTCTCTACAGGGGAAAAGCAAGCATTCAACGCTCCAACTATGAAGTTGTCCAAGATGAAGCCGATGAGTTTGCAATGAAAGAAGATGAAGAACCTCGTGAGCTCTATCGGAGATTAACTACACTCGCGGTCTCACTCCGAGATCATGTGAGCAAGGATACGGATGACAATTGGATCAAGCGCAAATTTCTCAAGGCCATGACGCGTTACCACAAGGCCATGTCCTCCGTCATTCGTCAAAGGCCAGACTTTCACACTTTGTCCTCAAGTGAAGTGTTGGATGAGTTTGCGGCTATGAGCATCTTGGAGAAGACCAACCTTGCCTTGAAGGCCAAGGTTAGTGTGGAAGAAGAGGATGATGAGGAAGAATATGAGAGCAACCCCGAAGATACTAAGTATGATTATCATGAACACATGGCTCTTGCTTCAAGGCAATTTTGGAGCAAGAAGAACTCAAGGCCAAGCTTTAACAAGAATAACTCAAGTAGCTTCAAGGGCAAGCAACGTGTGAGAACATGTTACAATTGTGGCAATGGGAGCCATTTTGTTGCGGAATGCCCTTACGAGAATAGGGAAGACAATGGTGGCAAGCTCATCCGAAAAGATAAAGCCAAGTCTTTCCCCAACAAGAACAACTTCACCAAGAAGACTCCAACTAGAGGGTTGGTGGTTCAAGAAGAATACCATGAGGATGATGATGATGATGAAGATAGTGAAGCCATGGCCATGGCCTCCGTTGCCATTGCCACAACTCCACGGGTGTCCCTCTTCGACTCACCTAAGGAGAACATCACCACCAAGTGCCTCATGGCTAAAGCCACCAACAAGGTAACCCCCAACATCAAAACTACCATCATTACTAATCCCTCCTTGACGGATTGCATTGATGAAAGTGAGGGGTCTAATGAGGAAGTAAATGAATTTGAGTCTTTTATGAGTAAGCTCAAGGGCAAATCCAAGAAGCAACGAAGATACAAGAAGCACTTCGTTGCTCTCTTGGAACAACTTGGTGAAGCCAATGACATGATCGAGGCTCATGAAGAAACCATCTCTAAGATAGAAGGTCATAGTCGTGACTATGCCAATGAGATATCGGATCTCTCTAATGCTCTTGAGGAAGAGTGTGTGTATCGTTTGGCTCTTGAGGAGTCACACAACGATGACCATGCCAAATTAAAGAAAGATCTTGATCATGCTCTTATTGTAACTCGTGTGCTAAATTCTGAGAAGGCTAAACTTGGGATTGACCATGCTAGACTCAAGGAGGAGTTTGATATACTCGACAAGGCTCACAAAGTCTTGAAGGGTGCTCATGCTAGCCTCAAGGAGTCTCATGATCAACTCCAAGTAAAGCTAACTGATGACCCACAAGTGTAGGGGATCAATCATAGTCCTTTCAATAAGTAAGAGTGTCGAACCCAACAAGGAGCAGAAGGAAATGATAAGCGGTTTTCAGTAAGGTTTTCTCTGCAAGCACTTAAATTGTAGGTGATAGATAGTTTTCTGATAAGATAAATAGTAACGAGTAACAAGTAAATAAAGTAAATAAAGTGCAGCAAGGTGGCCCAATCCTTTATGTAGCAAAGGATAAGCCTGGACAATTTCTAATAATGAGAAAGGAGCTCCCGAGGACACATGGGAATTATCATCAAGCTAGTTTTCATCACGTTCATATGATTCGCGTTCGGTACTTTGATAATTTGATATGTGGGTGGACCGGTGCTTGGGTACTGCCCTTACTTGGACAAGCATCCCACTTATGATTAACCCCTATTGCAAGCGTCCGCAACTAAAAAAGAAGTATTAAGGTAAACCTAATGACAACATTAAACATATGGATCCAAATCAGCCCCTAACGAAGCAACGCATAAACTAGGGTTTAAGCTTCTGTCACTCTAGCAACCCATCATCTACTTATTACTTCCCAATGCCTTCCTCTAGTCCCAAATAATGGTGAAGTGTCATGTAGTCGACGTTCACATAACACCACTAGAGGAAAGGACAACATACATCTCATCAAAATATCGAACGAATACCAAATTCACATGACTACTAATAGCAAGACTTCACCCATGTCCTCAGGAACAAACGTAACTACTCACAAAGCATATTCATGTTCATAATCAGAGGAGTAATAATATGCATTAAGGATCTGAACATATGATCTTCCACCAAGTAAACCAATTAGCATCAACTACAAGGAGTAATCAACACTACTAGCAACCCTTAGGTACCAATTTGTGGTTTTGATACAAGATTGGATACAAGAGATGAACTAGGGTTTTGAGAGGAGATGGTGCTGGTGAAGATGTTGATGGAGATTGACCCCCTCCCGATGAGAGGATCGTTAGTGATGACGTTGGTGATGATTTCCCCCTTCCGGAGGGAAGTGTCCCCGGTAGAACAGCTCCGCCGGAGCCCTAGATTGATTCCGCCAAGGTTCCGCCTCGTGGCGGCGGAGTTTCGTCCCGTAAGCTTGCCCACGATTTTTTCCAGGGTAAAAGCCCTCATATAGCAGAAGATGGACACCGGGGGGCCACCAGGGGGCCCAGGAGACAGGCGGCGCGCCCCCCACCCTCCTGGACAGGGTGTGGGCCCCCTGGTGTATTTCTTCCGCTCAATAATTCTCATTAATCCCAAAAATAGGTTTCGTGGAGTTTCAGGATTTTTAGAGCAGTGCAGAATAGGTTTCCAATGTTTGCTCCTTTTCCAGCCAGAATTCCAGCTGCCGGCATTCCCCCTCTTCATGGTAAACCTTGTAAAATAAGAGAGAATAGCCATAAGTATTGAGATATAATGTGTAATAACAGCCCATAATGCAATAAATATTGATATAAAAGCATGATGCAAAATGGACGTATCAACTCCCCCAAGCTTAGACCTCGCTTGTCCTCAAGCGGAAGCCGATATCGAAAAATATGTCCACATGTTTAGAGATAGAGGTGTCGATAATAACAAAATACAGACATGAGGGCATCATGATCATTCTTATAACAGCAACATATATAGATTTTATCATATGATTTCTTACGCTCAAGTAACAATCAATTCACAATGTCAAGTATGGTTCAAAAACTTCATTGAGAACTAACAAACTATAATCTCAGTCATTGAAGCAATTACAATTTATCATAACATCAGAAAGAGTCAACAATAGAGCTTTTCAGCAAGTTCACATACTCAACTATCTTGTAGTCTTCTATAATTGCTAACACTCACGCAATACTTGTGGTTATGGAGTTTCAGCCGGACACTGAGAAAGATAGGGGCTTATTTTGTTGCCTCCCAACGTATTCACCTTTAGGTGATGTCAACAATAATAGCCCATGCTAACTCACATCCAATTGGATATATGTCATGATCTTTCAAACACGAGGAGCTTGCCAAAGGATAAAATGAAAAAGGGAAAGGTGAGGATCACCTTGACTCAAGCATAAAGTAAAAACATAAAGTAAAAGATATGCCCTTCGCAGAGGGAAGCAGAGGTTCTCATGTGCGTTTAGGGTTGGATGCACAAAATCTTAATGCAAAAGAACGTCACTTTATATTGCCCCTTGTATGTGGACCTTTATTATGCAGTCCGTCGCTTTTATTACTTCCACAACAAGATCGTACAAAGCTTATTTTCTCTGCACTAATAAGTCATACATATTTAGATAGCAATTTTTTATTGCCTGCAACATGACAACTTACTTGAAGGATCTTACTCAATCCATGGGTAGGTATGGTGGACTCTCATGGCAAAACTGGGTTTAAGGATATTTGGAAGCACAAGTAGTATCTCTACTTAGTGCAAGGAATTTGGCTAGCATGAGGGGGAAAGGCAAGCTCAACATGTTTGGAAGGTCAATGACAATATACTTTAACTGAGATGTGAGAAAACATAAACCATTACGTTGTATTCCTTGTCCAATGTCAACTCTTTTAGCATGTCATACTTAATGAGTGCTCCCAATCATAAAACGTGTCCAAGATAATATATTTATATGTGAACCTCTCTTTCCTTATCACTTCCTATTAATTTCAACGATGACCAAAACTACGTTTATCAACTCTCAACAATTTTTATGCCTCATACTTTCTATGTGTGAAGTCATCACTAACCATAAGATCAATATGAACTCTTTTATTCTTTCTACTTCCTCAAGATCATAGCAACATAGCAAAGCCCTTGACTCAACACCAATCTTTATTATAGATAGCTCACGACTCAATTACAAAAAGAGATCACAAAGCAAAACTCAAAACTACTTGATATCAAAAATTCAATCTACTAGATCAAGACACTACTAAAAGGATCAAACTAAATAAAACGGTAAAGATAGAAGTGTGATGGTGATACGATACTGGGGCACCTCCCCCAAGCTTGGCAGTTGCCAAGGGGAGGGCCAATACCCATGTGATTATGTCCTCGAAGGTGATGAAGTAGGAGTTGTTGCAGATGTGGGTTTGTTCCTCAATTTACGCTTGAGTATAATATTTTGCTCCTTTAGGTCCTCGATCTCCTGCTCAAGGCTTAGTACTCTTTTGCATAATTCCTGTTTATTTTCCTGCAAGAGACGAAAACGGATAAACTCGATCTTTGGCTTCTTTGCTCTATCAGGGAGGCTTGACTTTTTAAACTCCACATGCATATCCCCAGGCTGAGGTAATGGAGCTTCGTCTTCGTCTGAACTCGTCTCCTCCTTTACTTTAGGCTCATAGTCTTCCTCTTCTTCAGAGGTCCAGCCATCATGCTCCAAGTCCCCGTAGACCTTAGGGTCTGCGAGGTAATCAGACACATAACTTTCCCCTTCCGAATCCTGAGACGACATATTGCTCTAAATCTGAAATAGAAACAGCTCGAAACGAAAACAGAGGATATTTGCGTGATATAGTGGTCAAAACTTTCGGGAGTACATATAATGAATTTTTACCGACCAAAATACGTAATGTGCAAGAAAACGGAGTTTGGGAGACACACGAGGTGCCCACGAGATAGGGGGGCGCGCCTAGTAAGGGTGGGCGCGCCCTCCACTCTCGTGGGGGCCTCGTGTCCCTTTCGGACTACTTCTTTCTTCCTAAAATTCTTAAATATTCCAAAACAGATAAAAATTGCCATTGGAGTTGTTTTGGAGTCGGTTTACTTACCGTACCACATACCTATCCCTTTTCGGAGTCTGGAACATTCTGGAAAGTGTCCCTTATGTATTCCTCCGGGGTTACGGTTTCAACAATATTAGTTTCAACATTGATAGGGTTACCTGAAATATAATGTTTAATTCTTTGACCGTTTACCACCCTTGGACTTGTGCCTTCGAAGTTGTTGATTTTTATGGCACCAGAACGATAGACCTCCTGGATAACGTAAGGACCTTCCCATTTAGAGAGAAGTTTTCCTGCAAAAAATCTTAAACGAGAGTTGAATAATAACACATAATCTCCTACGTTAAACTCACGCTTTTGTATCCTTTTATCATGCCAGCGTTTGACTTTTTCTTTGAATAGCTTGGCATTCTCATAGGCTTGGGTTCTCCATTCATCAATTGAGCTAATATCAAACAACCTCTTCTCACCGGCAAGTTTGAATTCATAATTGAGCTCTTTAATAGCCCAATATGCTTTATGTTCAAGTTCAAGAGGTAAATGACATGCTTTTCCATAAACCATCTTATATGGAGAATACCCATAGGATTTTTGTATGCAGTTCTATAGGCCCATAATGCATCATCAAGTTTTTTGGACCAATTCTTTCTAGATCTATTCACATTCTTTTTCAAAATTAATTTGAGCTCTCTATTGCTCAACTCTACTTGACCACTAGACTGCGAATGATAAGGAGATGCGATTCTATGATTAACATCATACTTAGCAAGCATCTTACGGAAAGCACCATGAATAAAATGTGAACCACCGTCAGTCATAAGATATCTAGGGACTCCAAACCTTGGAAAAATAACTTCTTTAAGCATTTTAATAGAAGTGTTATGATCAACACTACTAGTTGGAATAGCTTCTACCCACTTAGTAACGTAATCAACAGCAACTAAAATATGTGTATAACCATTAGAGGCAAGAAAAGGTCCCATATAATCAAAGCCCCAAACATCAAACGCTTCAATAACAAGAGAATAATTCATAGGCATTTCTTGACGTCTACTAATGTTACCTACTCTTTGACATTCATCACAAGATAAGACAAACTTACGAGCATCTTTGAAGAGAGTAGGCCAATAAAAACCAGATTGTAGTACCTTGTGTGCAGTTCTATCTCCAGCATGGCGTCCTCCATTAGATTCAGAGTGACACTTGCGTAGGATCTATTCCTGTTCATGCTCAGGCACACAACGTCTAATAACACCATCTACTCCTTCTTTATAAAGGTGTGGGTCATCCCAGAAGTAATGTCTGAAATCATAAAAGAACTTTTTCTTTTGCTGCTATGTGAAACTATGCGGTATAAATTTAGCAACAATGTAATTAGCATAATCAGCATACCAAGGAGCAGTACGAGAAGCATTAATGACTGCTAATTGTTCATCAGGAAAGCTATCATCAATAGGCAGTGGGTCATCAAGAACATTCTCTAACCTAGACAAGTTGTCTGCAACGGGGTTCTCAGCTCCCTTTCTATCAATAATATGTAAATCAAATTCTTGGAGCAGGAGAACCCATCTAATGAGCCTAGGCTTAGCATCTTTCTTTTCCATAAGATATTTAATAGCAGCATGATCAGTGTGAATAGTAACTTTGGAATCAACAATATAAGGTCTAAACTTATCACATGCAAACACAACTGCTAAGAATTCTTTTTCAGTAGTAGCATAATTTCTCTAGGCAGTATCAAGAGTCTTACTAGCATACTGGATAACATTCAATTTCCTATCAACTCTTTGCCCTAGAACAACACCTACAGCATAATCACTAGCATCACACATAATTTCAAAGGGTAAATTCCAATCAGGTGGCTGAACAATAGGTGAAGTGATCAGAGCTTTCTTAAGTATTTCAAATGCTTCTACACAATCATCATCAAAGACAAAAGGAATATCTTTTTGCAATAAATTAGTCAGAGGCCTAGAGATTTTAGAAAAGTCCTTAATGAACCTCCTATAAAAACCGGCATGACCAAGGAAACTTCTTATACCTTTTATGTCCTTGGGACATGGCATCTTTTCAATAGCATCAACTTTAGCTTTATCAACTTCAATACCTCTCTCAGAAATCTTGTGCCCCAAGACAATGCCTTCATTAACCATAAAGTGACACTTTTCCCAATTCAGGACAAGACTAGTGTCTTCGCATCTCTGCAAAACTCGATCAAGGTTGCTCAAACAATTATCAAAAGAGGATCAAAAAATGGAGAAGTCATCCATGAATACCTCAAATCTTTTCACAAAAATCAGAGAATATAGCCATCATGCATCTTTGAAAGGTAGCAGGTGCATTGCATAAACCAAAAGCATACGTCTATAAGCAAAAGTACCAAAAGGGCAAGTAAAAGTAGTTTTTGATTGATCCCCCGCTGACACAGGTATTTGAGAGAAACCAGAATAACCATCTAGAAAGCAGAAATGAGTGTGTTTGGATACTCTTTCTAGCATTTGATCAAAAAAGGTAAAGGGTAATGATCTTTCTTAGTAGCCTTATTTAATTTACGGAAATCAATTACCATCCTATAACCTGTAATAATTCTTTGCGAGATCAATTCATCTTTATCATTAGGAACAACGGTAATACCTCCCTTTTTAGGAACACAATGAACAGGGCTTACCCAATCACTATCAGCAACGGGATAAATTATACCTGCCTCAAGGAGCTTTAGTATCTCCTTTCTTACCACTTCTTTCATCTTGGGATTCAGTTGTCGTTGAGGATCTCTAACGGGTTTGGCATCGTCCTCCAATTTAATTTTGTGTTGGCATAACGTGGGACTAACGCCCTTAAGATCATCCAGAGTATATCCAATAGCAGCTCGGTTCTTCTTCGGAGTTTTCAATAATCTTTCTTCTTCTTGCTCTGAAAGGTTAGCACTAATAATAACATGATATATTTTCTTTTCATCAAGATAAGCATACTTAAGGTTATCAGGTAAAGGTTTGAGTTCAAACATGGGATCACCCTTGGGTGGAGGGGGATCCCCAAGAATTTCAACGGGAAGATTATATTTCAACACAGGTTCCTGTTTAAGGAACACTTCATCTATTTCCATTCTTTCCTTCATAAACATATCATTTTCATGGTCTAGCAAATATTAGCAGATTCATCACAGAAATAAATAACATGCCCATCTAAATCATCATCCAAGAGATCTTTAACCATAGCAATACTAGGTTCAACATTGATTTGCTCAGGAGGTGTATAAGTCCTAGTATTACTCTTACGAACAACAGTCGAAGTTTTAGCATGATCCTTTATCCTAACATGAAAAGGAGGTTTCTCAACATAAGTAGTAGGAACAATAGGATCACTATAGGTGATAGTCTTTTCTTCAACTGTAATAGGTGCAACTACTTTCACTTCAATAGGAGGATTATATTTAAACCACTTCTCTTTAGGAATATCAACGTGAGTAGCAAAAGATTCACAGAAAGAAGCTACTATCTCAGAGTCAAGTCCATACTTAGCGCTAAATCCATGAAAAGCATCAGTATCCATAAAAGATTTAACACAATCGAACTTAGGTGTCATACCTGACTCCTTACCATAGTCGGAACCCCAATCTTCAGAGTTGCGTTTAATTCTTTCCAATAAGTACCATTTGAAATCAATAGTCTTTAGCATATAAGAACCAGCACAGTAAGTATCGAGCAGGTTGCGATCATTAAGAGAAAGGCAAGCATAAAAGTTTTGAATAATCATTTCCTGGGAGAGCTCATGATTGGGGCATGAATATAACATTGACTTAAGCCTCCCCCAAGCTTGAGCGATGCTTTCTCCTTCGCGAGGCCAGAAATTATATATGTAATTACGATCACAATGAACAAGATGCATAGGATAGAACTTCCGGTGAAATTCCAACTTCAATCGTTTATAGTTCCAAGATATCGTATCATCACATAGCCTATACCATGTCAATGCATCTCCCTTCAAAGATAAATGGAAGACCTTCCTTTTGACAACATCATCAGGAATACCTGCAAGCTTAAATAATCCACAAACTTCATCCACAAAGATCAGGTGTAAATCGGGATGCAATGTTCCATCTCCTGCAAATGGATTAGCTAGCAGTTTCTCTATCATACCCGAAGGAATCTCAAAGTAAATATTTTCATAAAGTTCAGTAGGTTGAGGAGAAACTCTTTGCTCTTCTGGTCGGGGTGAAGATACCCCGAACAATCCCCTCAAAGGATTAGTTTCCATAGTGACAAGTAACAGAAAATTTCAGCACACTATATAAATGTTTCCTTACCAAGTTCCACTCAAGAAAAGCACTACACTCCCCGGCAACGGCGCCAGAAAAGAATCTTGATGACCCACAAGTGTAGGGGATCTATCGTAGTCCTTTCGATAAGTAAGAGTGTCGAACCCAAGGAGGAGCAGAAGAAAATGATAAGCGGTTTTCAGTAAGGTTTTCTCTGCAAGCACTGAAACTGTAGGTGATAGATAGTTTTGTGATAAGATAAATAGTAACGAGTAACAAGTAAATAAAGTAAATAAAGTGCAGCAAGGTGGCCCAATCCTTTATGTAGCAAAGGATAAGCCTGGACAATTTCTAATAATGAGAAAGGAGCTCCCGAGGACACATGGGAATTATCCTCAAGCTAGTTTTCATCACGTTCATATGATTCACATTCGGTACTTTGATAATTTGATATGTGGGTGGAACGGTGCTTGGGTACTGCCCTTACTTGGACAAGCATCCCACTTATGATTAACCCCTATTGCAAGTGTCCGCAACTATAAAAGAAGTATTAAGGTAAAGCTAACCACATCATTAAACATATGGATCCAAATTAGCCCTAACGAAGCAATGCATAAACTAGGGTTTAAGCTTCTATCACTCTAACAACCCATCATCTACTTATTACTTCCCAATGCCTTCCTCTAGGCCCAAATAATGGTGAAGTGTCATGTAGTCGACGTTCACATAACACCACTAGAGGAAAAGACAACATACATCTCATCAAAATATCGAACGAATACCAAATTCACATGACTACTAATAGCAAGACTTCACCCATGTCCTCAGGAACAAACGTAACTACTCACAAAGCATATTCATGTTCATAATCAGAGGAGTAATAATATGCATTAAGGATCTGAACATATGATCTTCCACCAAGTAAACCAATTAGCATCAACTACAAGGAGTAATCAACACTACTAGCAACCCACAGGTACCAATTTGTGGTTCTGATACAAGATTGGATACAAGAGATGAACTAGGGTTTTGAGAGGAGATGGTTCTGGTGAAGATGTTGATGGAGATTGACCCCCTCCCGATGAGAGGATTGTTGGTGATGACTTCCCCCTTCCGGAGGGAAGTGTCCCCGGCAGAACAGTTCCGTCGGAGCCCTAGATTGATTCCGCCAAGGTTCCGCCTCGTGGCGGCGGAGTTTCGTCCCGTAAGCTTGCCCCTGATTTTTTCCAGGGTAAAAGCCCTCATATAGCAGAAGATGGACACCGGGTGGCCACCAGGGGGCCCCGGAGACAGGGGGCGCGCCCAGTAGGGGGGGGGCGCCCCCACCTTCCTGGACAGGGTGTGGGCCCCCTAGTGTATTTCTTCCGCTCAATAATTCTTATTAATTCCAAAAATAGGTTTTGTGGAGTTTCAGGATTTTTGGAGCAGTGCAGAATGTGTTTCCAATGTTTGCTCCTTTTCCAGCCAGAATTCCAACTGCCGGCATTCCCCCTCTTCATGGTAAACCTTGTAAAATAAGAGAGAATAGCCATAAGTATTGAGATATAATGTGTAATAACAGCCCATAATGCAATAAATATTGATATAAAAGCATGATGCAAAATGGACGTATCACTAACCAAGGAGAAAGCCACCTTTCCTCATATGGTATTAATTGATAATGCAAATGCTACTAACCCATGTTGTGAGCATGTGCATCTTGTGGAGGAGAATTCCAAGTTGAAAGAACAACTTGAGAGAGGCCTTGTGACGTGCATACAAGGTGAGAAGAACCTCAATGACCTTTTGAGCAATCAAAAGGAAGTTGTGGCCAAAGAGGGAGTTGGGTTTGCACCCAATTCCAAGAACAAGAAGAAGAACGACAAGACCAAACGACCTCCCCCTCTCAAGCAAACGTTTGTGAAGGAGGGAGAGGGTGCTCCGAAGGAGAAGAAGAACAATGTGAAGGGTGGTAATCTCAAAAAGGGCAATGCCACCCCTTCCAACAAAGCCGGCGACTTTAACCCTTCTTACGTGTTGTGTCGTGCTAGTGATGGGCATGTTTATGCTAAATTTGTTGGTTCTCCTTATGAGTACATTGAATGGTCTATTTGGGTTCCTTAGACCCTTGTTAATAACATCAAAGGACCCTGAAAGATCGAGGATGTCGCCTAGAGGGGGGGTGAATAGGCGCTTTAAAATAATTACGGTTTAGGCTTGAACAAATGCGGAATAAACCTAACGGTTAATTTGTCAAGCACAAAACCTAAAACAACTAGGCTCACCTATGTGCACCAACAACTTATGCTAAGCAAGATAAGCAACTATGTGATAGCAAGATATATGGCAAAGAACAATATGGTATCACAAAGTAAAGTGCATAAGTAAAGGGCTCGGGTAAGAGATAACCGAGGCACACGGAGACGATGATGTATCCCGAAGTTCCAACCCTTGCGGATGCTAATCTTCGTTTGGAGCGGTGTGGAGGCACAATGCTCCCCAAGAAGCCACTAGGGCCACCGTAATCTCCTCACGCCCTCGCTGTCACGCCCAATATGCGACCCTATCCAAAAGGAACTCGAAGGTCCCACCAAGGATAGACCCGCATATTGGAACGCTTTTGCAAGGTGGATATCATTACATCAACATTACATAATAGAGGGATACATCCAATACATACAATGTCATATGAATACAACAATACAACATACAAGCACAACATCCGACTACGGATGAATCATAAACAGAAACTCAAACAATATCCACCCTGCTAGCCCAGGCTGCCGACCTGGAACCTATCCCTTGATCGAAGAAGAAGCAGAAGAAGAACTCCAAACAAGCAAACATCGCTCTCGCGTCAAGATCATCGGAAAACCTGTACCTGCAACTGTTGTTGTAGTAATCTGTGAGCCACGAGGACTCAGCAATCCCATTACCATGGGTATCAAGACTAGCAAAGCTTAATGGGAAAGGAAGGGGTAAAGTGGTGAGGTTGCAGCAGCGGCTAAGCAAGATATGGTGGCTAACATACGCAAGTGAGAGCGAGAAGAGAAACAAAGGAACGGTCGTGAAGCTAGCAATGATCAAGAAGTGATCCTAAACTCCTACTTACGTCAAACATAACCCAGAAACCGTGTTCACTTCCCGGACTCCGCCAAAAAGAGACCATCACGGCTACACACGCGGTTGATGCGTTTTAATTCGGATCTGGTGTCAAGTTATCTACAACCGGACATTAACAAATTCCCATCTGCCACATAACCGCGGGCACGGCTCTCGAAAGTTTAAACCCTACAGGGGTGTCCCAACTTAGCCCATGACAAGCTCTCGTGATCAACGAAGGAATAGACCTTCTCCCAGGAAGACCCGATCACTCTCGGAATCCCGGTTTACAAGACATTTCGACAATGGTAAAACAAGACCAGCAAAGCCGCCCGATGCGCCGACAATCCCGATAGGAGCTGCACATATCTCATTCTCAGGGCACACCGGATGAGCAAGACGACGGGTTGGCATAGACCCTGGTTGCCCAGGGGGCGCCGGACATCGCTCGGTTTGGACCAACACTTAGACAAGCATTGGCCCGGGGGGGGGGGGGGCTAAAATAAAGATGACCCTTGGGATGCACGACTCCCAAGGGAAAAAGGTAATAGGTGAGGCAAATGGTAAAACCAATGTTGGTCCTTGCTGGAGGAGTCTTATTCAAAGCGAACTGTCAAGGGGGTCCCATAAATCACCTGACCGCGTTAGGAACGCAAAATCCGGGAACATAACACCTGTATGACGGAAACTAGGGCAGCAAGAGTGGAACAAAACACCAGGCATAAGGCCGAGCCTTCCACCCTTTACCAAATATATAGATGCATTAATAATATAAGAGATATTGTGATATCCCAACATAACCCTGTCCACCATGGAGCAATCTTCAACTTCACCTGCAACTAGCAACGCTATAAGAGGGGCTGAGCAAAAGCAGTAACATAGCCAAACAACGGTTTGCATAGGAAAGGTGTCAAAGGTTAGAGGTTCATGGCAATATGGGATGGCTCGATAAACAGGTAATAGGTAGCGCAGCATAGCGATAGAACGAAGCAACTAGCATAGCAATGATAGTAGTGAGATCCAGGGTAGCGGTCATCTTGCCTGAAATCCCGCAAGGAAGAAGAACGAGTCCATGAAGAAGACGAACAGGAGTAGTCGAACGAATCCTCACAACTCCGGAACGAAACCGAAGCTAACGAGAGAAGCAAACCGGAAAGAAGCAAACAACATAGTAAACAACCATCGCATAATCATGGCATGATGCACAACCAAGTATGATGCATGTCCGGTTTAATGAGGCATGGCATGGCAAAGTGCAACAAACAATACTTCAAGTTAAATGGGGCTCAATATGCAACGAGTTGCATATCAACGAAACACCAGATGCAATTATTTAGTTTGATCTCGTTTATGTACCCAACAATATTAAATGTTGTTAAACATGGCAAGAGGTGAGGCATAAATAAACTAACTATTTAGGCAAGTTTAAATGAGGCCGGATCAACAAACAACAATTCCGGAAAATCCTCATGTCCATATTTTAGATTTGGTACTGTTCTGCCCTAAAACATATTTTAAAGTTGTTAAACAGGAAAATAAATTGGACCATGTTAAACTAGGCATTTTTCCACCCCATTTACATATAAAGTTTATTTAAAATGGAGCTACGGTTAATTAGTTATGAAATAAATCATTTTAGCATGTTATTTATCCAAATTTAAACAAACAGCAAGTTTAAACATTTTTAACATGGATGAAAATAGCATATTATGAAACTAGATGAAATTCTAAGCATTTTACATGTTTAAATCATTTTAATCCGATGCACGGTTAATTAGTTATTACATGCATGAACATGGAGGGGTTAATCTGTAAATATGCAGTTTTCTGGAAATTAGACAAATCGCAGATGGTAAAAAAATCATAACATGGCCGAAACTGCTGGGCTGGGCCGGACTAGTGAGCGCTGGATCTGGGACTGCTCACCAAGTGGCCTTGGGCCGTCGGTGGAGAGGAAGCAGAGAGCTGGCGCGCTGGGCCTTGGCGCTAGAGGTCAACGCGCAGCTTGACCGAGCGAGCTCCTCTCGCTCGATCTGGACAACAGGGAGGAACTGAAAGCGGGCGGGCGCATTTTCTCGTCAGGAAGCAGAGCAGCGGCGGCCCTGGACGGGAAGGCAGCAGCTGTAGAAGATGGTAGTGACGGGACCTTGAGGCCGAGCCCAGGCCAAGGCGGCTTCCTTTGGCTCCCTGTCCAAAACGAGACAGAGAGATTTTTAGAATGGGGAAGGGAAAGAAGTCAGAGAGAGAAAAGGGAGCACGAAGTGCGAGGGAGGAGAGGAGGTCTTCACCGGCAACGGGGCTCCAGTCTGGTGGCTGCGCTGGTTGGGTGGACGACGGGATCCAGGAGAGGCACTGGTTGGTTGGGCGTGGAAACTGAGGAGGAGCGGGGAAAGGCTGTGGATGGTGGTTTTGGATCGGGAGGGGATCCCAAGGAGGAGGAAGACAGGTAGGTGGCGGCGGAGGGATTCGGAGGATGGGACAGGATCCCTAGATCCTAGGGTTGGACTTATATATATAGCAAGTGGGTTTTGGTTTAGGGTATTAGGTCCCTCCGATAGTAATCGGACGGACGGAAAAATAGGCTAGGGAGTCCAATTCAGAAAACGGAGATGTTTTATAGACGTTAGGGGATGATCCGGATCCAACGGTGACGACTGAGCGGTTCGGGTTCGGGGCAAGTTTCGGACGCACGCGAGGGGTCTGAGAAAAGAGTAGAGAGGGTCAAACAGTCAGATAAGAGGGAATCGAAAACCCGGTTAGACTCGGATCGGTCAACGAAGGCAAGGGGGGGAAGCGGCAACTACGAGCGGATGCAGGTTTTATGAAAACGATGCTGATGCAATGCGAATGATGACATGAGACGAGATGCATAACAAGAACAAAATGCAAAACAACAGACAAAAACGCAACCACGAAGGAAATATCATATCGCATCTCCGGAAAAAGGCAAGAGTTGGAGTTTCGAATATGGAAAGTTGTATCCGGGGCGTTACACTCGCACAATGCAAGATGCCGTGATTCCACTAAGGGACCCTTGAGGGCGGTCACCGAACCCGTACAAATGGCGACCCTTGGGGGCGGTCACCGAACCCGTACACTTTGGCAACCCTTGGGGGCGGTCACCGGAACCCGTCAAATTGCTCGGGGTGATCTCCACAACCTAATTGCAGACCCCGACGCTAGCCCAGAGCTTTACACCACAATGATTGAGCTCCGAACACCACCAACTGTCTAGGGCACCAAGGCACCCAAGAGGAACAAGCTCTAGGGTGCCCAAACACCCAAGAGTAATAAGCTTCTCAAACTTCACTTCCACGTATCACCGTGGAGAACTCAAACCGATGCACCAAATGCAATGGCAAGGGCACACGGAGTGCCCAAGTCCTTCTCTCCCAAATCCCACCAAAGCAACTAATGCTAGGGAGGAAAATGAGAGGAAGAACGAAATAAGAACACGAAGAACTCCAAGATCTAGATCCAAGGGGTTCCCCTCACTAAGAGGAGAAAGTGATTGGTGGAAACGTGGATCTAGATCTCCTCTCTCTTTTCCCTCAAGAACTAGCAAGAATCATTGGAGGGATTGAGAGATAGCAAGCTCGAAGAAGGTCAACAATGGAGGAAGAACACGAGCTCAAAGGATAAGGTCCCAATGGGGAAGAAGACCCCCTTTTATAGGTGGGGAGAAAATCCAACCGTTATCCCCTCACTCAGCCCGCACGACGCGATACTACCGCACGGAGCTGCGGTACTACCGCGGTCGGCTGCGGTACTACCGGTACAGGTTGCGGTACTACCGCATGTGCAGCACTGGCCAGATGAAGGCCTGGTGCACAGGGCAACGAGCGGTAGAACCGCCGGAGCTGTACTACCGCGCGCCCCTACGGTACTACCATAAGGCAGGCAACACTAGGTGCAGAGAAAGCACGGAAGTAAAAAATTACTTCCGTACCTACTTTCGCTGAGGGAGGACCTGCGCAAAACTCCGGCACGGTACTACCGCACACGAAGAGCGGTACTACCGCGTAGGGTGCGGATGTAAAAAATTACATCCGCCCCTACTTCCGCTCATGCTGCTAAGCCTGGCCAGAGCCCACGGTACTACCGCGTAGGGCGCGGATGTAAAAAATTACATCCGCCTCTACTACCGCTCGAGCAGTTGCGCCTGGCCTGAGGCCACAGTACTACCGCTCCCACAGAACGGTACTACCGTGAGCACCTGCAGTACTACCACAGGGGACTGTGGTACTACCGCAAGGGCCTGCGGTACTACCGCTCCAGAGAGCAGTACTACCGCATGCCCCAGATCAGCAACACTAGGAGTCCTTCATTTTGCAGAGAAGACAACAGAGGGAAACGATAAAACCAGAACTGCCATAACTTCTGCAAATGAGCTCCGAATTGAGCAAACTCAAGCTTGTTGGATACAAGACAACGAGTAGCATCAAAACAGGCAGAGGCAGGGGAGGTATGCCTAACAAGAGAGGAGAGAAACCTCCAACAGAGAAGAACCGGCAGAGCCTGCAACATCGAAAACATCATAGAAGATGCATGTGAACTCCGTTTTCGATGAACTCGAGCTTGTCATGAAAATGACCAAAAGCTCCAAATCTCACAAGGAGAAGAACCAAACAAGAACCAATAAAGATGATGCAAGGATGCAATGGTTTGAGCTCTCTATGAACGATACGATCAAGCAACTCATCGAGATCCCCCCTTGATAGTACGACAATCGATCCTAAAGCCCGGTCTCCCAACTACCACCATGAGACCGGTAAAATAGAAAACCTATCAAGGGCAAACCTTTGCCTTGCACAAAGTCCACTTGAGCTAGATGATGACGATCTACTCCTCCTCAAGATGGACCACCTTTCTTGATTGCGTTGGCTCAATGAAGACTAGTTGATTGCTCCCCCATACTCCACTATGGGTGAGCCACTCTTCCGCTCATCTTCACAAGTCCATTGTCACCACAATGGACGACAAGCTTCAAGCACTTGATCTCTTCGTGATGCATCACTTGAACTTGCACACCGCAACCTAACCCCACAAAGAACTCTCACGAAGACCATGGGTTAGCACACAAAGCATAATGGACAATGCTTACCATACCATGGGATCACTTGATCCCTCAGTACATCTTGTGCGCTTTGTGTGTTGAATCTTTCCAACTCTCTTTATTTGGATGATGTCTTGAAGGTGGACATGAATGATCACACAATCTTCTTCTTCAAGACATGCTTGCCATAAGCTCAACACTCACATGACCGGTCTTTGGTAATTCCTTAATAGCACTGTGGTCATCACAAATTCTCCTTGAAACCAATAAATGGACTCCAAGAAAAGCCTACGGACAAACCCTTCAAATATAACTCAAGGCAACCATTAGTCCATAGAGATTGTCATCAATTGCCAAAACCAAACATGGGGGCACCGCATGTTCTTTCAGACCCATTAGAAAATGGGTACCTAAAACCAAGCATTGATCTCTTGTAGGTGTTTGCTTCCGGTGGGGGATCATGGTTGCTCGATAGTGGTGGACGTGCACGAGATCCCTTCTATGCCCACCAACGTCGAGTGGGGGGATGCCTCGTCCTCTAAGGTATCGGGTCTTGGCAAGGTTGTCATTTCTCATGATCTCACGATCGAGAAAGTCATGCTTGTTGAGTCCCTTGCATACAATCTACTTTCCGTTCATCAACTTGCACTCATGGGCTTTGCCTCATTCTTTGATATTGATACCGTGGCCCTCTCGTGGAGCAAGACTCTTAAAGTAGCCTTTGTTGGGCATGTCGAGAACGATCTTTATGTGATTAACTTTTCGGAGCGACCCAATAAGACCGCGACATGCCTAATGGATAAAGTTGATGTGGGATGGCTTTGGCATCGCCGTTTAACCCACATCAATATGAGATCTTTGCAAAGTCTTCTCAAGGGGGACCATGTCCGTGGACTAACAAATGTTAGTTTTGCCAAAGATCGTGCTTGCAGTGCTTGTATCGAAGGAAAGCTACACGAGAAGGCTCACCCTCCCACGACTATCATCTACTCGAAGAGACCCTTGGAGCTCCTTCACATGGATCTCTTTGGGCCTCCATCCTTTGATAGTCTTGGGGGTAGAAAGTAGTTTTCTCAAGGGGGACCATGTCTGTTTAGCCCACATCAATATGAGATCTTTGCAAAGTCTTCTCAAGGGGGACCATGTCCGTGGACTAACAAATGTTAGTTTTGCCAAAGATCGTGCTTGCAGTGCTTGTATCGAAGGAAAGCTACACGAGAAGGCTCACCCTCCCACGACTATCATCTACTCGAAGAGACCCTTGGAGCTCCTTCACATGGATCTCTTTGGGCCTCCGTCCTTTGATAGTCTTGGGGGTAGAAAGTAGTGCTTGGTGATTGTGGTGATTATTCAAGATACACTTGGGTATACTTCTTCAAGAGGAAGAGTGAGACTCAACAAACCGTCATCGACTTTGCAAATGAAGCCCAACGTCAACATGATGCAAAGATCTTGACAATAAGGAGTGACAACGGCACCGAGTTCAAGAACTACACCTTGGATGAGTTTCTTAGTGATGAGGGGATCAAGCATCAATATTCTGCACCTTACACCCGTCAACAAAATGGTGTCACGGAGAGGAAGCACTGGATGTTGATGGATGCGGCAAGGACCATGATGGCGGAGTTCAAGTCTCCATACAACTTTTGGGCCGAAGCCATCAACACAGCATGCCATGCATCCAATCGGCTCTATCTCCGCAAAGGCTTGAACAAGACTCCTTATGAAATACTTACTGGTAACAAGCCCAACCTCAAGTACTTCCGGGTGTTCGGGTGTAAATGTTTCATTCTCAAGAAAGGTGTTCGTTTGTCTAAATTTGAGGCTAGAGCTCATGAGGGCATATTTGTTGGTTATGCTACAAACTCTCATGCTTACCGTGTCCTCAACAAGTCCACCGGACTCATTGAGGAGATGTGTAACATGGAGTTTGACGAGAATAACAGCTCCCAAGTGGAGCAAAGTGGTACTTGTGATGTAGGTGATGAAATTCCTCCCCAAGTCATAAGAAGAATGGGTGTTGGTCATATCCTACCCATTGAGGAACCCCTTGTCGCTGAAGGAGAAGGACAATGCTCCACTCAAGTGGAGCCATCACCAACCCAAGACCCACACGCTTTCGAAGAACAAAGTGAAGGCCCTCAACCTCGTGAACAAGATCAAGGGCAAGATCAACCTCAAGATGGTAATGAACCACCAAGTGATGCCCAAGGTCAAGTTCTCCCTTTCGAGCAAGTTCAAGATCAAGAACAAGCTCAAGACGACGCTCAAGATGATCAAGTTACCCCTCCTCTTTTCACATCCGAGGAGGAATTAGAGTGTTGTGCCACGAAGATCACTTCCAAGCTCACCACCAAAGGTCATCTCATGGAGAATGTGGTTGGAAGCCTAAGAAAGGGGGTAAGCACTCGTAGACAATTAGCAAACTATTGTGAACATCACGTGTTTGTTTCTTGTGTCGAACCCCAAAAGGTCTATGAGGCGCTCGAGGACCCGGATTGGCTCAATGCCATGCATGAAGAACTCAACAACTTCGAGCATAACCAAGTGTGGAAATTAGTGCCAAGGCCAACCGGGAATCATAATGTCATTGGAACCAAGTGGATATTCAAGAACAAGCAAGATGCTCATGGGATCATTGTTCCCAACAAGGCTCGTTTGGTGGCACAAGGCTACTCCCAAGTCGAGGGTATCGACTACGGTGAAACCTTTGCTCCCATTGCTCGCCTTGAATCTATTTGTTTGTTGATTGCTTATGCTTCTCATCATAATTTCAAGTTGCAACAAATGGATGTGAAGAGTGCTTTTCTTAATGGTCCCATTAATGAGTTGGTATATGTCAAACAACCCCCCGGGTTCGAGGATCCCTATTTCCCCGATCATGTGTACCAACTCAACAAGGCGCTCTATGGCCTTAAACAAGCCCCACGTGCGTGGTATGAGCATCTTACTGAGTTGTTACAAGATCGTGGGTTCGAAAGTGGGAAAATCGACCCCACTCCTTTTACTAAGAAGGTAAAAGGGGAGTTGTTTGTGTGCCAACTATATGTTGATGATATTATCTTTGGTTCCCCTAACAAAGCTTTCAATGATGAATTTGCCGCTCTCATGACCTCAAAGTTCAAAATGTCTATGATGGGAGAGTTGAAGTTCTTTCTCGGGTTCGATATCAAGCAAAGAAGAGAATGAACCTTCATCAACCAAGCCAAATACACTCAAGACATGCTCAAGAGATTCAAGCTAAGTGATGTCAAGCCGGCCTCCACTCCAATGCCCGTCAAATGCCAACTTGACATTGATCCCAATGGTAAAGCAGTGGATCAAAACGTATATCGCTCCATGATTGGATCCTTGCTTTACCTTTGTGCATCTAGACCGGATATCATGTTGAGTGTGGGAATTTGTGCACGGTTTCAAGCAGCACCTAAGGAAAGCCACTTTGTGGTGGTTAAGCGAATCTTTCGATATTTGGCTCATACCCCAAACTTTGGCTTATGGTACCCAAGAGGAGCCAGCTTTGATCTTTTGGGCTATACATATTCAGATTGGGCAGGAGACAAAGTGGATATGTGGCTGCCGATATTTGGCTCATACCCCAGTCCACCTCCGAAGGGTGCCAATTACTTGGTTGCTCTTTAGTGAGTTGGTCTTCCAAGAAGCAAAGTTGTGTAATCCTCTCATCCACCGAAGCGGAGTATGTGGCTGCCGGTAGTTGTTGTGCTCAACTTCTATGGATGAGGCAAACTTTGAAGGATTACGGTGTCACTTGTGATGAAGTGCCTCTTTGGTGTGACAATGAAAGTGCAATCAAGATCTCTCTCAACCCGGTACAACACTTCAAGACAAAGCATATTGAGATTCGGTATCACTTCATCCGAGATCACATTAGGCGAGGGGAGATCAAGCTCAAGTATGTCAACACTCATGATAACCTTGCAGATATTTTCACGAAGCCCTTGGATGAAGCAAGATTTCGCGAGTTAAGGCATGAGCTAAATATCATTGATTCAAGCAATGTGGCTTGAACTCTTGCACACCCCACCACACTCTTCATGATGTCTTGTTTAGGTGTAGGCATGGACATAGGGGGAGTGTTGTTCTCTCAATGAACTCTCCTCCCCCATTATGCATAAATTGATCGAGTCTTTCACATTAGCCATTTTTGATGGTACTTGTGCTTCAAAGACGAGTTTTGGTCATGGGCCTAAGGATAATTTTTTGCGGCGCCATACCATTTGCTCAAACATAGGTGGCCTCGGCCACCGCCCTCTCTTCTCGAGAGTTTGTCTGTGTGTTATTTCTTGTTGCTTGTGCTTCTCTCTTTTGAGTAGTTGTGTTTTGGTGTGGTTGTGTTCGGGTTTGGCTTGTCGTGTCTTGTGTGGTCTTTCTGTTTTTCTCTAGTCGAGCATAAGTAATCTTTTCCCTCTTTGTTTCTGCTTTGGGGCGCCTGAGCGGTACTACCGCATCGGCAGAGCGATACTACTGCTTATAAACGGTAGTACCGCCCAGCCAACATGGTACTACCGTGGAGTGGTTCACTGGCGCTTCGTGCTCCACATCTGCACTAGGGCGGTACTACCGCGCCTTGCGCGGTACTACCGCTTGGGGCTGGGCGTGTGGGGTATGTATCGGGCAGGGGGAGTTTCTACTCCCCTGTACCCGTTCAGTTTGCCCCATCCCCTCGTCCTCTCCTCTCTCAGGCGACTCCCCAAGCACCGGAGGCTCGCTGCCGGGCCGCCGGATTCAGGCCGGCTCCCTCGATTCCATCCGGTGGGATCATTCCCCACCCTCTCCTTGTGCCATGGATGCCGATATTGCACCCGTTCTTCTCTCCCTTGGTTCTCTTTCTTGAATTTAGGTTTTGGGGCTATACTCGTTGCATACCTCGATTTAGTTGTTGAATCGAGGCTTAGGAAGGACTTGGGAGACTGCTAGACTAGGGTGTTTGTTGATTAGGTGTAGAAATATGAACTTTTGCATTTTCGGTAGTACCGGATCTTGCTGTGGTAGGTGTCAGCCCGCTGACAACCGCTCCAGCTGTACTACTGCTGTACCCTAGCGGTACTACCGCTTATCAGCGGTACTATCGCTCTAGTGCACGGTACTACCGCCCTGAGATGCCATTGCTCCTGTTTCTATACCTAATTCTTTTTTTGGTTGTCATCTTTCCCTGGCTTATGCTCTCTTGCTTTTGTGGTCTTTGTGTGCATGTGCTTTCAGGTGGTAGTAGCTCCGGGTATCAGGCTCGGCGCAAGAATCCAGACCATGCAACAGGTTCCAAGCGCTATCGCTCGCCAGATGTTCCAGAGTCTGTTGCTGGTGGTGGTGAGGGTGTCTCTTCTAAGCCGCCAAAGCGCAAGGCCAAGGTACCAACATCGAAGACCTCCGCTGGGCGCAAGCCTACTAATCAGATGTCTGCCATGGAGTTTTGCACCAAGAGGAAGCACAATCCCTATCATGTGGATCAAGAGCCTGCTCTTCAGAGGCGTCCGTTCTGGAATAGGTTTCAACAGTCAATCTACCACGATGTCTTGAAGCAAAATAAGAACTTGTTTGTGAAGGTCAAGTCTATAGATCTCACACACATGGAGAAGGACCTGCCATAATTTGGGAATGCTCTGCAGAGGTGTGAGGAGTTGGACATCAAGATGATCATTACCTTCAACAAAGACTTTGATGCCGAGCTCGTGGCCCAGTTCTTTGCCACCGTTCGCTTTGGGCATGATCAGGCCCGTACACTATCTTGGATGACCAATGGTCGTCGTCTGTCCACACCATGGAAGGACTTCATGGTCAGCTTGACGTACAATGATGAGGGTGCCCAGACCCCACTTGGGTTTCGCCCTCATAAGGAGATTGCCGCTACTCACAAGGAAAAGCTTTGGCCCTATTCTACCATGAAGGTGTCTGAGACTGGAAAGGTTACTTATGAGCTCTGGCCCTTTCTAGACATCATGCATCGGATCTTCCAGAACTCCCCGTTCCCTCAGATTGGCAACTTGGATCAGGTGCACTCTTACCTTGTTCACATGCTTCTGTTCTGTCAAGAACATCAGGGCTCTCAGCAGGTGCTGGATGTGTCACATGTGATGTGGTCTGAGCTTCACTCTGCTGTCATGGAGCACAAGTGCATCATCTATGGGCCCTATCTTATGCAGCTTATCAAGGACACTTGGGCAGCCAAGTTTCCAGATGAGGAGCTTGTCACAGACAACATGGTGTCTCATGACACTATCGAGCTGCGTCAGAAGGAGAAGTGGAGTTCGTCTACTCCGGAACCTCCAGTGCAGGAGACTGTCCTATCTGATGATGAGGAGGAGGATGATGATGGGCCGGAGTATGTGCCCCCATCTGAGGAGCCCTCTTGGGCGAAGAAACTCAAGGAGAAGATGAAGCGTCTGTTCTGCCTTCAGGCCAAGGGCCAGTACAAGTCTCACAAGGAGGCCAAGATGGCTTGTCGCCGTGACAAGGCTATTATGAGACAGTTAGGCCTTGAGGCTCCAGATGGCTCTGAGGAGAGGATCACTGATGAGGAGTCCTGGATCAGAGTGCATTGCCCGTGGTCTGACACTGAGGAGGACACCGGAGTTCACACTTCTCCCCGTGCTGCAGAGGTTTCAGAGGAAGAGGAGGAGGAGGAGCATGACTGGTGATGCCATGGAGACCTACTACCATCATGTGTCGTGTCATTCCTTTTGGTGTCTTGCTGCCAAAGGGGGAGAGTTAGGGATTTGCCTTAGGTCTTGTGTTGGCGTGTGTGTTGGCGTGTTCGTGTTCGTTTGTGTCTCGTGTCTCGTGTTCGTTGTGTTCCTTCGTTTTTGTTCGCTTTCTTTCGGCTGTGAGCAAGACCATATGGTGTAAGACATATGTGAACTACCCTATCCTATCTACTTTAGTATCAAGTACCCTATTATATTGTGAGATGCTTCATTTTCAGCATTTATATTTTTGCTCTCATGCTCGTCCTTGCTTAGTTGTACTTGTTGTTATTCTTATATGCAAGGATGTTGCCTGCCTACAAAATATAGGGGGAGTTCGATCCTAAAGATGTGCACAAAGCCTTTCATGCCAATTCCTTGGTGCACACCTCTAGGGGGAGCCCGTCTATATTTTGTTAGAAGGGGGTTTGCTTATTTTCAGTTACTATTTTGTGCAAATCCCGTGTTGTCATCAATCCACCAAAAAGGGGGAGATTGTAAGGGCATATTTATCCCTTAAGTAGTTTTGGTGATTGATGACAATACGTTTGCGGACTAATCGTGTGCACTAAGTGTTTCAAGTGATCTAATATAAGGGCACTTTGCGATTGTTACCCCTCGAGGACGTCACGTTAGACGGATTATTTTCCTTTGTTTCTTTTCGGTGGAATTGAGTCGTAGGGATAACCATACTATCAAGAGGGGATCCGTTTCGGAAGAGTATGGGTGGAATCATCACGTACACATTTTCCTTGCACCCACGCTCTCTACCTGCCTGTTGGAGTTTCCGTGTTGTGCAAAACAAGGGGTGCCTTGTGCTAAGCGGTAGTACCGTGGCCAGGGCGGTAGTACTGTCTATCGGCGGTAGTACCGCTTGTTAGTGCCGCTGGTACTACCGCCCCTGTTGTGGTCTCAACTTTTTCGTGTCGGGTTTTCATAAAAGACCACGCAGGGGGGCGGTAGTAGGGATGGCAGTAGGGCGGTAGTACCGCCTATCGGCGGTAGTACCACTCCTACTTCCGCTCCACTGCCGCTCAGCTCAAGCTGCCCTCCCCTGTTTTTCCAGCGGCTGTGATCTGTAGTACCACTCTCAAGGCGGTAGTACCGCCCTAGTGCGTGTACTCCTCTTCCCTTAGCCATGTGTGCCCTATGCCTGCTTGACACAGTGGTACTACCGCTCCTTCAACGGTAGTACCGCCCAGACGTGGGTTGCGGGCTGCATAACGATTGGATGTGTCCCCCCACTATATAAAGGGGTCTTCTTCTCCAAGAAGACTTACCTCTTCCATCCCCAAACTCCATTGTTGCTCCAAGCTCCATTTTCGCCCGATCTCTCTTCCTAGCCAATCAAACTTGTTGATTTTCTAGGGATTGGTTGAGAAGGCCCGGATCTACACTTCCACGAAGAGAAATTTGATTCCCACCACTAATCCCTTGCGGATCTTGTTACTCTTGGGTGTTTGAGCAGCCTAGACGGTTGAGGTCACCTCAGAGCCATAGTCCATCGTGGTGAAGCTCCATGGTGTCGTTGGGAGCCTCCAATTAAGTTGTGGAGATTGCCCCAACCTTGTTTTTAAAGGTTCGGTCGCCGCCTCCAAGGGCACCAATAGTGGAATCACGGCATCTCGCATTGTGTGACGGTGTGCGGAGAATACGGTGGCCCTAGTGGCTTCTTGGGAAGCATTGTGCCTCCAACCTGCTCCAACGGAGATGTACTTACCCTCAAAGGGAAGGAACTTCGGTAACACATCCTCGTCTTCACCGGCTCCACTCTTGGTTATTTCGTACCTTTACTTGGGCAAGCTTATATTGTGTTGCATCTCTTGCTTGCTTGTGTGCTTGTTGTTGTTGCATCATATAGGTTGCTCACCTATTTGCATATCTAGACAACCTACTTTGATGCAAAGTTTAAATTGATAAAGAAAAGACTAAAAATTGTTAGTTGCCTATTCACCCCCCTCTAGTCAACTATATCAATCCTTTCAGGGGCCACATAAAACTTGCAACAACAAAGTAGAGGACGTCTAACTTGTTTTTGCAGGGCATGTTGTGATGTGATATGGTCAAGACATGATGTGATATACGTTGTTGTATGAGATGGTCATGTTTTGTAAAAGTTATCGGCAACTGGCAGGAGCCATATGGTTGTCGCTTTATTGTATGAAATACAAACGCCATGTAATTGCTTTACTTTATCACTAAGCGGTAGCGATAGTCGTAGAAGAAATAGTTTGCGAGACGACCACGACGCTATGATGGAGATCAAGGTTTCAAGCCGGTGACGATGGAGATCGTGACGTTGCTTTGGTGATGGAGATCAAAAGCACAAGATGATGGTGGCCATATCATGTCACATATTTTGATTGCATGTGATATTTATCTTTATGCATCTTATTTTGCTTAGTACGGTGGTAGCATTATGAGATGATCCCTTACTAAAATTTCAAGGTATAAGTGTTCTCCCCGAGTATGCACCGTTGCGAAAGTTCTTCGTGCTGAGACACCACGTGATGATCGGGTGTGATAAGCTCTACGTTCAAATACAACGGGTGCAAGCCAATTTTGCACATGTGGAATATTCGGGTTAAACTTGATGAGCCTAGCATATACAGATATGGCCTCGGAACACTGGAGACCAAAAGGTCGAACGTGAATCATATAGTAGATATGATCAACATAGTGATGTTCACCATTGAAGATTACTCCATCTCACGTGATGATCGGACATGGTTTAGTTGATTTGGATCACATATCATTTAGATGACTAGAGGGATGTCTATCTAAGTGGGATTTCTTAAGTAATATGATTAATTGAACTTAATTTATCATGAACTTAGTCCTGATGGTATTTGCAAATTATGTTGTAGATCAATAGCTCGCGTTATAGCTCCCTTATGTTTTGATATGTTCCTAGAGAAAAATAAGTTGAAAGATGATAGTAGAAATGATGCAGACTGGGTCCGTGATATGAGGATTATCCTCATTGCTGCATAGAAGAATTATGTCCTTGATGCACTGCTAGGTGACAAACCTATTGCAGGAGAAGATGCAAACGTTATGAATGTTTGGCAAGCTCAATATGATGACTACTTGATAGTTTAGTGCACTATGCTTTACGAATTAGAACTGGGACTTCAAAACGTTTTGAACACCATGGAGCATATGAGATGTTCCAAGAGCTGAAATTGATATTTCAGGCTCATGCCCGTGTCGAGAGGTATGAGACCTCTGACAAGTCTTTTCCTACAAGATGGAGGAGAACAGCTCAACCAGTGAGCATGTGCTCAGAATGTCTGAGTACTACAATTGCTTGAATCAAGTGGGAGTTAATCTTCCAGATAAGATAGTAATTGACAGAGTTCTCTAGTCACTATCACCAAGTTACTGGAACTTCGCGATGAACTATAATATGCAAGGGATGATAAAAAGATTCCTGAGCTCTTCGTGATGCTGAAATCGATGAAGGTAGAAATCAAGAAAGAGCATCAAGTGTTGATGATTGACAAGACCACCAGTTTCAAGAAAAAATGCAAAGGGAAAGAAAGGGAACTTCAAGAAGAATGGCAAGCAAGCTGCCACTCCCGCGAAGAAGCCCAAAGGTGGACCTAAGCCTGAAACTGAGTGCTTCTACTGCAAAGGAAAATGGTCACTGGAAGCGGAACTACCCCAAATATTTGGCGGATAAGAAGGATGGCAATATGAACAAAGGTATATTTGATATACATGTTATTGATCTGTACCTTACTAGTGCTCGTAGTAGCCCCTGGGTATTTGATACCTGTTCGGTTGCTAAGAATATTAACTCGAAACAGGAGTTACAGAATAAATGGAGACTAGTTGAGGGTGAAGTGGCGATGTGTGTTGGAAGTGGTTCCAGGATTGATATGATCATCATCGCACACTCCCTATACTTTTGGGATTAGTGTTGAACCTAAATAATTGTTATTTGGTGTTTGCTTTGAGCATGAACAAGATAGGATCGTGTTTATTGCAATACGGTTATTCATTCAAGACAGGGAATAATTGTTCTTCTAATTGCATGAATAAAACCTTATATGGTCATACACCTAATGTTAATGGTTTACTGAGTCTCGATCATAGTGATACACATATTCATAACATTGATGCCAAAAGATGCAAAGTTGATAGTGATAGTGCAACATATTTGTGGCATTGTCGTTTAAGTCATATCGATGTAAATTGCATGAAGAAACTCCATGAAGATGGACTTTTGGAATGACTTGATTATGAATCATTTGATACTTGCGAACCGTGCTTATGGGCAGGATGACTAAAACTCCGTTCTCCGGAACAATGGAACGAGCTAATGGCTTATTGGAAACAATACATACCGATGTATGCGGTCTAATGAGTGTTGAGGCTCGTGGCGGGTATCGTTATTTTCTGACCTTCACAGATGATTTGAGCAGATATGGGTATATCTACTTAATGAAACACAAGTCTGAAATATTTGAAAAGTTCAAAGAATTTCAGAGTGAAGTGGAGAATCATCGTAACAAGAAAATTTCTACGTTCTAATCGTGGAGGCGAATATTTGAGTTACGAGTTTGGCCTTCATTTAAAACAATGTGGAATAGTTTCACGGCTCATGCCTCCTGGAACACCACAGTGTAATGGTGTGTCCGAACATCGTAACCGCACTTTATTAGATATGGTGTGATCTATGATGTCTCTTACCGATTTACCACTATCATTTTGGGGTTATGCATTAGAGACAGCAACATTCACATTAAAAAGGGCACCGTCAAAATCCGTTGAGATGACACCGGATGAACTGTGGTTTGGCAATAAACCTAAGTTGTCGTTTCTTAAAGTTTGGGGATGCGATGCTTATGTAAAAAGGCTTCAGACTGATAAGCTCGAACCCAAGTCGGAGAAGTGCGTCTTCATAGGATACCCTAAGAAAACAATTGGGTACACCTTCTACCACAAGTCCGAAGGCAAGATTTTTGTTGCTAAAAATGGAAACTTTCTAGAGAAGGAGTTTCTCTCGAAAGAAGTGAGTGGGAGGAAAGTAGAACTTGATGAGGTGATTGTACCTACTCTCAATTTGGAAGGTAACTCATCCTAGAAATCTGTTCCCGTGATGCCTACACCAACTGGAGAGGAAGCTAATGATAAAGATCAGGAAACTTCAGATCAAGTTGCTACAGAACTTCGTAGGTCAAATAGAGCACGATCCGCACCAGAGTGGTACGGTAATGCTGTTCTGGAGGCCATGTTGCTTGACCATGGCGAACCTACGACTATGAAGAAGCTATGATGAGCCCAGATTCCGATAAATGGCTTGAGGCCATGAAATCTGAGATAGGATCCATGTATGGGAACAAAGTGTGGACTTTGGTGGATCTGCCTGATGATCGGCGACCCATAGAGAACAAATGGATCTTCAAGAAGAAGACTGACGCTGATGGTAATGTTACTGTCTATAAAGCTCGACTTGTTGCAAAAGGTTTTCGGCCAGTTCAAGGAGTTGACTACGATGAGACTTTCTCACCCATAACGATGCTTAAGTCTGTCCGATTCATGTTAGCAATTGCCACATTTTGTGAAATCTGGCAAATGGATGTCAAAACTGCATTCCTTAAATGGATATCTCTAAGAAGAGTTGTATATAATGCAACCAGAAGGTTTTGTCGATCCTAAAGGTGCTAACAAAAGTGTGCAAGCTCCAGCGATCCATTTATGGACTGGTGCAAGCATCTCGGAGTTGGAATATATGCTTTGATGAGTTGATCAAAACATATAGTTTTATATATACTTGCGGTGAAGCCTGTATTTACAAGAAAGTGAGTGGGAGCACTACAACCTTTCTGATAAGTATATGTGAATGACATATCGTTGATCGTAAATTATGTAGAATTTTCTGGAAAGCATAAAGGAGAGTTTGAAAGGAGTTTTTCAAAGAAAGACCTTGGTGAAGCTGCTTACATATTAGGCATCAAGATCTATAGAGATAGATCAAGACGCTTGATAAGATTTTTCAATGAGTACATACCTTGACAAGATTTTGAAATAGTTCAAAATGGAACAGTCAAAGAAGGAGTTCTTCTTGTGTTGCAAGGTGTAAAGTTGAGTAAGACTCAAAACCCGACCACAGCAGAAAATAGAAAGAGAATGAAAGTCATTCCCTATGCCTCGGTCATAAGTTCTATAAAGTATGCTATGCTGTGTACCAGACCTATTGTGTACCTTATCAAGAGTTTGGCAAGGGGGTACGATAGTGTTCTAGGAGTGGATCACAGGACAACGGTCAAAGTTATCCTTAGTTACCTAAGAGGACTAAGAAAATAGTTCTCGGTTATGGAGGTGATAAAGAGTTCATCGTAAAGAGTTACGTCGATGCAAAGCTTTTACACCGATCCGGATGACTCTAAGTCTCAATTTGGATACATATTGAAAGTGGGAGCAATTAGCTATAGTAGCTCCATGCCGAGCATTGTAGACATAATTTTTTTGCAAAATACGTATGGCTCTGAATATGACAGACCCGTTGACTAAACTTCTCTCACAAGCAAAACATGATCACACCTTAGTACCCTTTGGGTGTTAATCACATAGCGATGTGAACTAGATTATTCACTCTAGTAAACCCTTGGGTTGTTGGTCACATGGAGATGTGAACTGTCGGTATTAATCAGATACAGATGTGAACTATTGGTGTTAAATCACATGGAGATGTGAACTAGATTATTGACTCTAGTGCAAGTGGGAGACTGAAGGAAATATGCCCTAGAGGCAATAATAAAGTTGTTATTTTATATTTCCTTATATCATGATAAATGTTTATTATTCATGCTAGAATATTATTAACCGGAAACTTGATACATGTGTGGATACATAGACAAAACACCGTGTCCCTAGTATGCCTCTACTTGACTAGCTCGTTGATCAAAGATGGTTAAGTTTCCTAGCCATGGACATGCGATGTAATTTGATGAATGGGATCACATCATTAGGAGAATGATGTGATGGACAAGACCCATCCGTTAGCTCAGCATAATGATCGTTCGGTTTTATTGCTACTGCTTTCTTCATGTCAAATACATATTCCTCTGACTATGAGATTATGCAACTCCCGGATACCAGAGGAATGTCTTGTGTGCTATCAAATGTCAAAACGTAACTGGCTGATTATAAATATGCTCTACAGGTATCTCCGAAGGTGTTTGTTGGGTTGGCATAGATCGAGATTAGGATTTGTCACTCCAAGTATCGGAGAGGTATCTCTGGGCCCTCTTGGTAATGCACATCATATGAAGCCTTGCAAGCAATGTGACTAATGAGTTAGTTGCGGGATGATGCATTACGGAACGAGTAAAGATACTTGCCGGTAATGAGATTGAACTATGTATAAAGATACCGACGATCGAATCTCGGGCAAGTAACATACCGATGACAAAGGGAATAACGTATGTTGTCATTGCGGTTCGACCGATAAAGATCTTCGTAGAATATGTGGGAACCAATATGAGCATCCAGGTTCCACTATTGGTTATTGACCGGAGAGGTGTCTCGGTCATGTCTACATAGTTCTCGAACCCATAGGGTCTGCACACTTAACGTTCGATGACGATTTGTATTATATAAGTTATGTGTTTTGGTGACCGAAGGTTGTTCGGAGTCCCGGATGAGATCACGGACATGACGAGGAGTCTCAAAATGGTCGAGAGGTAAAAATTCATATATAGGATGATGATATTTGGACACTGGAAGTGTTCCGAGGGGTACAGGTACATATCGGGTCACCGGAAAGGGTTCCGGGCTCCCCCCGGCAAAGATATGAGCCTATTGGGCCAAGAGGGGAAACGCAGCAGCCAGCATGGGCTTCTGCGCCCCACTTGTTGGCCGAATAGGAAGGGGAAGAGAAAAGGGGAAGAGAGAAGGAAGGAGAGGCAATTCAGCCTCCCCCTTCCTTCCCTCCTCTCCCCCCTTCCTTCCCTCCTCTCTCCCCCTTCCTTCCCTCTCTGGAAAACATGGTAAGGGGGGGGGGGGGGGAATTGGACTAGGCCCCCAAGTAGGATTCCTCCTACTTGGGGCGCCCTAGGGCTGTTCCCCTCCCCCTCCCACCTATATATATGTGGGGAGGGGGCGCCTAGAACACACATAAAACATTGTTAGTCGTGTGCGGCACCCTCCTCTTCAGTTTATGCCTCCGGTCATATTCTTGCGGTGCTTAGGCGAAGCCCTTTGTGGATCACATCATCATCACCGTCACCATGCCGTCGTGCTGACAGAACTCATCTACTCCTCCGACCCTCTGCTAGATCAAGAGCTCGAGGCACGTCATCGCACTGAACGTGTGCAGAACTCGAAGGTGTCATACGTTTGGTACTCGATCTGTCGGAACGAGAAGACATCCGACTACATCAACCGTGTTAAGTAAACACTTCCGCTTTTGGTCTACGAGGGTACGTAGACACACTCTTCCCCTCTCGTTGCTATGCATATCCTAGATAGATCTTGCGTGGGCGTAGGATTTTTTTAAAATTGCATGCTACGTTTCCCAACACAATCGTCTTAAGCCGCATCTTCCTGATTATACTGACCCTACTCAACAAGCCTTTATTGAGGGTATAAGAATTAGTGACAATATCATTATTGCACAAGAAATCACTCACTCTTTTGCCCTTAAATCTTGGAACAATCATGCCTTTATGCTTAAAATTGATCTTGCTAAAGCTTTCAATTGTTTAGAATGGAACTTCATTGTTTCTGCTCTGGCACGTAAAGGGTTGCATGATCATTTCATAAATTTGATCTACACGTGTATTTCTTCTCCTACTTTTCTGTGGTCATTAATGGTCAACCTTCGCACAAATTTAGAAGTTCTAGGTGCATTCGTCAAGGCTGTCCTATGTCCCCTTATTTGGTTGTGATTGCCATTAATGAGTTGTCTCTTGCTCTCAATGAGGCTCTTGCTACTAACAATCTGCAGGGAATTTCACTTGGACCAAATTTCCCCCCTATTCACTCTCTGTTGTTTGCAAACAACTTGCTTGTTTGTGGGCAAGCTACTGTTCAGGAAGCTACCTCAATGGCCCAACTCATCCACCATTTCTGCTCCATTTCAGGTCAAACACCAAACAGGACCAAATCTGCCATAATGTTTAGTTCTCATGTTAGTCCAGCTGTCATTCAGGAGTTAAAGCAGATATTTCCTGTTCCTAATATTGAGAGCAATTTTTCCCACCTTGGTCATCCACTTATTCTCCTGGCTAAGAATAGAACTGCATCTTATAATTTTGTCCTAGATAAATTTGTAAACAAGTTGCCTACTTACAAGGCCAACATGCTCTCTCATGCGACTAGGCTTGAACTGATTCGGTCTGTTTTCTCTGCTATACCTGTCTACTATATGGCCAATATCTTGTTTTCTAAGATATTTTTAGCCAAACTCACTTCTATTATTAGGAATTTTTGGTGGACAGGTGTTAGGGACAATATTTATGGCAGGAGTCTTTGTCTTAGGGCTTGGAATGATATTTGTAACTCAAAGCAAGAAGGTGGACTTGGTGTTCGAAATTTGTAGGCTATTAATGAAGGTCTGATCCTCGCAGCTGCTTGGCACCTGGCAAAAGCCCCCTTTTCCCATCTTCATCTTGTTCTCAAGTCCAAGTATTTTTCTGATGCTTCCATCTGGACTGCTAGTTCTACCACTCCAAAGTCAGCTTTTGGCCTTCCATCCTTAAGATGATGCCTAAGCTCAAAGCTCATTCATTTTATCAGCTAACACAAGGTAATGTCTCTATTTGGAGTACCCCTTGGTGCCCTATTTGGACTTCTGTTTATGATCAGCTCATCATTCAGCCTCATGGATACATTTACCCTTCTCTGGTTAAGGATCTTTGGCTACCTGATCACAAAGCTTGGAATGTTAATCTCATCAACAATCTCTTCTAGCAGCCTTTAGCTTCTACTATTATTCAAACTGATATTATTCATGAGGACTGTCCAGATATTCTTTGTTGGGATCTAACTCCTAATGGTCTTTGTACTTTGAAATCTACTTACAAACTTTGTCCGCAGGATATTCATGCCAACTAGAGACGTACTCCTTCACAAGTTCCTTTGCAGGTGAAAGATCTTCTCAAAATGATTTGGACGTAAAAGATGATGATTCCAAGGGTCCAAACATTCGCCTGGAGACTCCTCCGGAAAGCTCTGCCTACAGGTTTGAGGGCTGGTCGTTTCTCTATTCACATTTCTCAATTTTGCAGTAGACGTGGCCAGCAAGAAGATGAAATGCACCTGTTCTTCCTTTGTAATTTTGTGAGAGCTGCATGGTTTTCTCACCCGTGGTTCATTAGAACAGATGTGTTATTTAGAGTTTTTTCCAGTATGGATAGCATTATCCTTGCTTTGCTAAATATGAATCATCCGCATGCTTCTGTCCCCAATATTCTTAATTTTATGTGATGTCTTTGAAAAGCTAGGAACAACCATCTTTTTGACAGTAAAAAAGTTTTCCCTTACCATGTCCATATTGCTACTACTGCTCTATCTAATGATGCAAATGATCTTGTCCAACATACTCATTTACAGCCTCAAAATCATACCTCTACCTGTACCTCAATTCCTACTAATCACATGCCTTTGCAGGGAAGAATTAAGTCTGACCTTCTAGTAGCAGGGCCAAAAGTATATTCTGATGCAGCTTTCCAGTGCAAAAAAATCCCAGGTTTACCACAAGGTGTTGCTGCTACCGGTATTGGTGTTTACCTCTCCTTGCCACAGGATCAGATGGAAGTTAATGTATAGATTCAAGCCTCTGCTATTATCACAAATTCTCCTTTGCAAGCTGAAGCTTTGACCCTTCTTTTAGCAGCCCAGGTGGCCAAAAGGCTATGCATTTCTCAGCCCACTTTCTTTACTGACAATTTGTCTTTGGCGTCATGGGCGGCTAGCCGAAAGATTAATCTACTACTCCTTGGGCTATTAGAAAAGCTCTAGCTCTGGCTGATTTCTTCTGCTACTCCTCAGATCTTCAGTCCCAGGTATTTCACATATCTAGAGAGATCAATGGCATTGCTCATAATGTAGCTCACCAGGTTCTAAGATCAGTGGTAGAACCTGACATATGTTGTTTCGCTTCAGCTCATCGGAATATGACTTGCCCTGTAGTTTTTCTTCTCTCTAATTTCCAATTTCAGGGCTTTGTAATTCATTTTGTATGTTGTTACTAAGCTGAAATGAAGAGGTTTGGCGCCTCGTGCGCCTTCTGTTGTTAAAAGAAAGAGCCTTATTTCGTGATTTGAATACAAGTATACTTAAAAGAAAAAACCCTGATCCCGCTGCATGTTACTGGGGCCCACGCGCGGCTTCCTCCTCCCGCCGCGTCGGCCTCTCGGTTGTCGAACGGCACCGAATACTGATTGCGCCGACCCGGCGTTGGTGGGCCCTCTATCCCGTGGCTTATTCCGGGTTGGCTGGCTCACAGCTTGCATTTGGCAGCAGCGGCCACGGTCTCTGACTAGTGGGACCCTGTTCTGGTGCTAACAACACGAATCTATCGGCTGTCCACATTATACTATCTGACCCGACCCCACCCCATGCAATCCCGCGTCGTCTTAGGTACCAGCACTGCTGTCAACAGTCCATGACGAGTGGGTCCCCACGTCTTCCCCTGCACATGGCCGTGGTTCCCACCACAGGAAAACCTTTTTTTTATATTTTGACGATACCGAAAAAGCTTTTTAAAAAAAGCCCGGGGAAAACGGGACGCGCAACTGAGGCAGCTGTCCTCCACCGTCACCACACCGCGCCGTACCGTTCCACTGTTCCGCGGGGCCCGTCGTCTCGGCGCCCCCACCGGCCAGCGGAACACAGCAGACCACGAGAGTGACACACGCACGCACGCTACCGCGGCGGTGAAAAGAAGCAGCGCAAGCGCGGCAGCAGTAGTCGTAGAGCTGAGCGGAGTAGGTCGGCGTTGCCGTTGGTGGCGAGCCCCACTTAATGCGGCGCCCGTAGTCCCGAAACCTCTCTCCCATCCCCTTCTTCCTCCTTGACGCCACCCTCACCCTCCACCACCTCGGCCACCACTTTCCCCTCAAATCTCACCTCCTCCGCCACGCGCTGCCCGCCGATTCTCCCGCCAGCACGCAAATCCGACCCCAGATCGGTGCCGAGAGCCGTTTGATGGGCGATCTGTGAGCCGCGACGAAACGCAAGCTACTACAGCTCCAACCATGAGAGGAGGCCCGAGATGCGCGCTCCTGCTCCTCGCGGCTCTGGCCGCCGCCGCGGCCCTTGCCCCCGCGGCGTGGGCGCAGGGGGCGACCGCGCCAGCGCCCTCGGCGGGGCCCCCGTTCGTGCCGCGGGACGACATCCTGCTCGACTGCGGCGCCACGGGGAAGGGGAACGACACGGACGGCCGCCAGTGGGACGGCGACGCCGGGTCCAAGTACGCGCCGCCCAACCTGGCCTCGGCCACCGCCGGGGCGCAGGACCCCTCGGTGCCGCAGGTGCCCTACCTCACCGCGCGGGTCTCGGCGGCGCCCTTCACCTACTCATTCCCGCTCGGCCCCGGTCGCAAGTTCCTCAGGCTGCACTTCTACCCGGCCAACTACTCCAATCGCGACGCCGCCGACGCCTTCTTCTCCGTCTCCGTCCCGGCTGCCAAGGTCACGCTCCTCTCCAACTTCAGCGCCTACCAGACCACCACGGCGCTCAACTTCGCCTACATCGTACGCGAGTTCTCTGTCAACGTCACCGGCCAGAACCTCGACCTCACCTTCACCCCGGAGAAGGGCCACCCCAACGCCTACGCCTTCATCAACGGCATCGAGGTCGTCTCCTCCCCCGACCTCTTTGACCTCGCCACGCCGCAATTAGTCACCGGTGACGGCAACAGCCAGCCATACGAGATGGATCCTGCTGCTGCTCTGCAGACCATGTATCGGCTCAACGTCGGAGGCCAGGCCATCTCCCCTTCCAAGGACTCCGGCGGGGCTCGGTCATGGGACGACGACACGCCTTACATCTATGGTGCAGGGGCTGGGGTATCGTACCAGAACGATCCCAATGTCACAATCACCTACCCTGACAATGTGCCGGGATATGTGGCACCTTCGGATGTCTATGCCACGGCGCGATCAATGGGGCCAGACAAGGGTGTAAACATGGCCTACAATCTCACCTGGATATTGCAGGTGGATGCTGGGTACCAATACCTTGTGAGGCTCCATTTCTGTGAGATACAATCCCCATTTACTAAACCCAATCAGCGGGTGTTCAACATCTACCTCAACAACCAGACTGCCATGGAAGGTGCTGATGTGATCCAGTGGGCGGATCCCAATGGTATTGGTACCCCAGTGTACAAGGACTATGTGGTGAGCACTGTTGGTTCTGGGATTATGGATTTCTGGGTGGCTCTACACCCAGATGCAGAGACGAAGCCACAGTATTATGATGCTATTCTCAATGGGATGGAGGTGTTCAAGCTGCAACTTACTAATGGGAGCCTCGTGGGGCTCAATCCTGTCCCAAGTGCTGATCCACCAGCGCATAGCGGGTCAGGAGACAAGAAATCTAAAGTCGCGCCTATTGTTGGTGGAGTAATTGGAGGTTTGGCAGTGCTTGCGCTTGGATATTGCTGCTTCATCTGCAAGCGTCGGAGGAAAGCGGCCAAGGCTAGCGGCATGAGTGACGGCCATTCTGGTTGGCTGCCATTGTCGCTGTATGGCCATTCACACACTTCAAGCTCAGCCAAGTCGCATGCTACAGGGAGTTATGCTTCATCTTTGCCGTCCAACCTGTGCCGCCATTTCTCCTTTGCAGAGATCAAGGCCGCAACCAAAAACTTTGATGAGTCACGGATCCTTGGTGTTGGTGGGTTCGGTAAAGTCTACCATGGAGAGATTGACGGGGGCACAACTAAGGTGGCTATCAAGCGTGGCAATCCCTTGTCTGAGCAGGGCATACATGAGTTCCAGACTGAAATTGAAATGTTGTCAAAGCTCCGGCACCGTCATCTTGTGTCTCTGATTGGTTACTGCGAGGAGAAGAACGAGATGATCCTGGTCTATGACTACATGGCTCATGGAACTCTGCGTGAGCACCTATACAAGACTCAGAATGCACCGCTTAGCTGGAGGCAGCGTTTGGAGATCTGCATCGGTGCAGCTCGTGGGCTTCACTACCTTCACACCGGTGCAAAGCACACCATTATCCACCGTGATGTGAAGACGACAAACATCCTCCTGGATGAGAAATGGGTTGCCAAGGTTTCAGATTTTGGTCTGTCCAAGACTGGGCCATCGATGGATCACACACATGTGAGCACAGTTGTCAAGGGCAGTTTTGGTTATCTAGATCCTGAATATTTCCGCAGGCAGCAGCTCACTGAGAAATCTGATGTGTATTCGTTTGGTGTGGTGCTGTTCGAGGTCCTTTGTGCTCGGCCTGCCTTGAACCCCACCCTTGCAAAGGAAGAAGTTAGCTTGGCAGAGTGGGCACTGCACTGCCAAAAGAAGGGAATTCTTGATCAGATTGTTGATCCCTACCTGAAGGGAAAGATTGTTCCCCAGTGCTTCAAGAAGTTTGCCGAGACGGCTGAGAAGTGTGTTGCCGACAATGGCATCGAGCGCCCTTCGATGGGAGATGTGCTTTGGAACTTGGAGTTTGCTCTTCAGATGCAGGAAAGCGCGGAGGAGAGTGGAAGCATTGGGTGTGGGATGTCAGATGAGGGCACTCCCCTCGTGATGGTTGGAAAGAAGGATCCGAATGACCCATCAATTGATTCCAGCACCACTACGACCACAACAACTTCCCTAAGCATGGGTGACCAAAGTTTCGTGAGCATTGACTCGGATGGGCTGACACCGAGCGCCGTGTTCTCACAGATCATGAACCCCAAGGGGCGGTGAGGTAAAAATCTGGGTCTGCTTTTCAGTCAGTCACCGTTGGGGCCTGCCTAATTTATTCATTCAGCATATTTTCATGAGTTTGTGCTCTTGCTGTGTCGCAAGTTATGCATTAGAAGTCAGAGAATTGTTCCATATTAGATATTTCTGTCTTGCCTTGTTTTTTTCTTCTTCTTCTTCTTCCTCTTCTTCAGTGTTGTAATGACTCTATGCTTATTTGCATGTTGTTATTGTACCACCACTGCTATGTGTTGTCGACCCAACATGTAATACTGTATGAGAAAAAGAAAGTGATGTGCACGACCTCTGTTCCCCTTCTTTTTTGTCATGCTCATTTCCGAATCCTGGTGATTGAGATGGGTTCTTTTTATTATTATTCTCACAGCAATTTATTCTGCCTTTTTTTCGACCTAAACAAATACTCCCTCCGTCCTAAAATAAGTGTCTTAACTTTATACTGACTCTAGTACAAATTTGTACTAAGGTCAAGACACTTATTTTGGGACGGAGGAAGTATGTACTACTAGTAAACTGCCCTAACGTCTTATATTTAGGAATGGGGTAGTATGTGCTTTTGTTATTGAGGTGTGGCATCCACGACTATAGAGGTCGGCCAGGCCATCCATGCCGTGTTGACGTTGATTGTTACACCAGTCGTGCTCATATATGCTGGTGCTATGCTGTGTTCCATGTCGTCTTGTCTTTTCTTAATAATTATAAAGCATCAATTGTTTGTGAGTTGTATTTAATTGCCACTATCCGGACACCAGTTGTCTGTTTACTTGCAGCTGTCTAGGCATGTTTAAGTTTCTTGATCCAGAGTAGTGTCCATTCTCCCTCTGTTATCTTGATCCGTTATTTGATTGCTTTACCTAGAGCTGTGCAGCGCATGAACCAGGACGTTGTGAGGCTAAGCTTGATCGCTACTTACAGCTGTGCGCATCTGATCCGGAGAAAGAGTGGAATCGAATAAATCCAGCTCCCAGCTTCCTGTGTCCAGTCTGTTGAGTGGACGAATGAAGATTCGACAGATGGGTGTTGAGAGCCGCGCCGCACCGGCTCGTTACAGCATGTCAGCATCGCCAAATCTCCCAGTGGGACTGTGGCAGTGGATGGACGACGTTTCGGGAAGCATTGATCATGATGCGGCCGAACCCTAGATCGTGTGCCTGTTCTGATGCGTCTTTGCTGCCTTGTATAGTCCGCTCGCTTTCTTGCCAAAATTCTATTCCTTTCCCTGGATCATGCAAAGGAGTGGAGGAGGGGTTTTTGAGAGCCACAAAGAAAAACAAGCGTATCCTATAGCGAGCACAAGTTGTGTCGCAAACGAGAACGTGTCACCTCGTGGTTTGCGATGCGCAACGGGTAACCCCCGCCAAACTACCCATCCGTTTCGCAAAAAAAAAACAAACAAACTACCAATCCGGTTTTTTTAGTCTTATGTAATATGATGCCATGACATTGTTGTGTAGTGTTTGAGTCTTTTATGACTAAAGCAGGCCCGAATCGTTCACCTACACATAAACCCCACATCTACTCAAAACAACCATCATACCTACCTAACATGACATTTTCATAGCCACTCCAATTATATTGCTATGCACTAGTGTTGATGCCATGTCTCACCCCCTTGATTTTGGGGATTGTTGTCAGAAATAGTGAGGGACTGATTTGTCTGCTAGTGCACACAAAGAAAAATAGTCCCTGATGTATCGAGAAGAATGATACATTTTGACGAGAAGTTTGAAATAAACTTCATCGAGAAGAATCTGCGTTGTAGAGAAGAGAGATATGTTTCGAGAAGAAACTATACCGAGAAGATTGCGTGCAGTTATGGACCCCTTAAACTATTGCCGAACTAAAGCAACTGTTCTTCGGTATGTTCGAGAAGAAATGACTGCAGTCGAGAAGATTGAATACGAAGCAAAGACATAACATTTGTTTCATTGTTCTTCTTTCTCTTATTTGAGTCATATGACCACCGTACTATTAAGAGGGGTATAGGTATTCGAGACTTAAGTCTATTGTGATTGTAGAGACCTGGACAGAGGGTTTGGGATCGAACACACGAGTTTGTATTGATCTTCAGCTCATATTTGTACAGGTTACAACGCACACAATGCATCTATTTAACCAACTAACAGATTACCACTAGTCCACCCTAGAAGCTAGGCAGGCATGCAAGGCGTGCCGATCGTGGTTAGTTGGAGTCGTGTGTGGGCTTGTAACGTATTCCAACACCCCCTGCAGACGGAGCGTCGCCGGCGGTGACGCACAGGCTGGAGCGGAAATCCTCAAAAGTGGCGGTGGGCAGCCCCTTGGTCATGATGTCGGCGAACTGCAAGGTGGTCGGCACATGCAGAACACGAAACTGACCGAGAGCAACCCTCTCGCGGACAAAGTGGATGTCAAGCTCTATGTGCTTCGTCCGTCGGTGGTGTACTGGATTCTGAGCGAGGTAGACGGCCGACACATTGTCACAGTAAAACAACCGTGGCTTGGTCGATGCCGGAGTGAAGTTCCTGTAGTAGCTGCCGCGTCCAACAACATTCGGCTACGGCATTGGCCACGACGCGATATTCCGCTTCTGCACTGGACCGAGAGACAGTGGGTTGCCTCTTGGATGACCAAGAGATGAGTGATCCACCGAGGAAGAGGCAGTAATCGAAGGTAGAGCGCCGTGTATCGGGGCATCCGGCCCAGTCGGCATCACTGTAAGCAATGAGCTCGTGCGGTGGGAGGATCTGATGGTGATGCCGTGGCTGACTGTCCCGCGAACATAGCGAAGTATGCGCTTCACCATGGACCAGTGAGGCTGCCGTGGAGCGTGCATGTACAAGCACACCTGCTGAACGGCGTAGGTGAGGTCCGGACACATCAACATGAGGTACTGCAGTGCACCGGTGATGTCGTGGTACAAGGTGGCGTCGTCAGCGGGATCACCATCCGAGGCGGAGAGCTTGGACCGCGTGTCGATTGGCGTGGAGGCCGGACGACAGTTCATCATGCCGGCGCGATGTAGCAGGTCCTCAGCGTACTGATGTTGGTGAAGAAAGAACCCACCCAGGGTCCGCCGCACTTGAATGCCGAGGAAGAAGTGCAGCGCGCCCAAGTCCTTGAGCGCGACGGCGGTGGTGAGCTGCGCGATCATACAGCGAAGCAGAACCTCAGATGATGCCGCGAGGACGATGTCATCGACGTAGAGAAGCAGGTAGGCGATGTTGTTGCCGTGACGGTAGTGTTGGGGAACGTAGCAGAAATTCAAAAATTTTCCTACGTATCACCAAGATCTATCTATGGAGAGACCAGCAACGAGGGGAAGGAGAGTGCATCTACATACCCTTGTAGATCGCTAAGCGGAAGCGTTCAAGTGAACGGGGTTGATGGAGTCGTACTCGTCGTGATTCAAATCACCGATGATCAAGTGCCGAACGGACGGCACCTCCGCGTTCAACACACGTACAGCCCGGTGACGTCTCCCACGCCTTGATCCAGCAAGGAGAAAGGGAGAGGTTGAGGAAGACTCCATCCAGCAGCAGCACAACGGCGTGGTGGTGGTGGAGGAGCGTGGCTATCCTGCAGGGCTTCGCCAAGCACCACAGAAGAGGAGGAGGAGGAGAGGCAGGGCTGCACCAAGAGGGAGAAGATCTCGTGTGTTATGGGCAGCCCTATGCCTCACTTTATATAGGGGGAGAGGGGGCTGCGCCCCCTTTAGGGTTTCCCACCCCAAGGGGTGCGGACAGCCCTAGATGGGACTTGGGGAGGCGGCCAAGAGGGGGAGGAGAGGGAGGCGCAGGGAGCATGGGCCTTAGGGCCCATCTGCCCTAGGGTTTGCCCCCTCCCACTCTCCCCTGCGCCTTGGGCCCCTTGTGGGGGGCGCACCAGCCCACCTGGGGCTGGTTCCCTCCCACACATGGCCCATGCAGCCCTCTGGGGTTGGTGGCCCCACTTGGTGGACCCCCGGGACCCTCCCGGTGGTCCCGGTACTTTACCGATAAAACCCGAAACTTTTCCGGTGACCAAAACAGGACTTCCCATATATAAATCTTTACCTCCGGACCATTCCGGAACTCCTCGTGATGTCCGGGATCTCATCCGGGACTCCGAACAACATTCGGTAACCACATACAAGCTTCCTATATAACCCTAGCGTCATCGAACCTTAAGTGTGTAGACCCTACGGGTTCGGGAGACATGTAGACATGACCGAGACATTCTCCGGTCAATAACCAACAGCGGGATCTGGATACCCATGATGGCTCCCACATGTTCCACGATGATCTCATCGGATGAACTACGATGTCAAGGACTTAATCAATCCCGTATGCAATTCCCTTTGTCTAGCGGTATTGTACTTGCCCGAGATTCGATCGTCGGTATCCTTATACCTTGTTCAATCTCGTTACCGGCAAGTCTCTTTACTCGTTCCATAACACATCATCCTGTGATCAACTCCTTGGTCACATTGCGCATATGATGATGTCCTACCGAGTGGGCCCAGAGATACCTCTCCGCTTACACGGAGTGACAAATCCCAGTCTCGATTCGTGCCAACCCAACAGACACTTTCGGAGATACCTGTAATGCACCTTTATAGCCACCCAGTTACGTTGTGACGTTTGGTACACCCAAAGCACTCCTACGGTATCCGGGAGTTGCACAATCTCATGGTCTAAGGAAAAGATACTTGACATTAGAAAAGCTCTAGCAAACGAACTACACGATCTTTGTGCTATGCTTAGGATTGGGTCTTGTCCATCACATCATTCTCCTAATGATGTGATCCCGTTATCAACGACATCTAATGTCCATAGCCAGGAAACCATGACTATCTGTTGATCACAACGAGCTAGTCAACTAGAGGCTCACTAGGGACATATTGTGGTCTATGTATTCACACGTGTATTACGATTTCCAGATAATACAGTTATAGCATGAATAAAAGACAATTATCATGAACAAGGAAATATAATAATAATACTTTTATTATTGCCTCTAGGGCATATTTCCAACAGTCTCCCACTTGCACTAGAGTCAATAATCTAGTTCACATCACCATGTGATTAACACTGACAGGTCACATCACCATGTGACCAACATCCAAAGAGTTTACTAGTGTCATTAAACTAGTTCACATTATCATGTGATTAAGACTCAATGAGTTCTTGGTTTGATCATGTTGCTTGTGAGAGAGGTTTTAGTCAACGGGTCTGAACCTTTCAAATCCGTGTGTGCTTTACAAATCTCTATGTCATCTCCTAGATGTAGCTACCACGCTCTATTTGGAGCTATTCCAAATAACTGTTCTACTTGGAGCTATTCTAAATTGTTGCTCCATCATACGTATCCGGTATCTCTACTCAGAGCTATCCGGATAGGTGTTTAAGCTTGCATCGACGTAACCCTTTACGACGAACTCTTTTACCACCTCCATAATCGAGAAAATTCCTTAGTCCACTAGTTACTAAGGATAACTTTGACCGCTGTACTGTGATCGATTCTTGGATCACTCTTGTACCCCTTGACTGACTCATGGCAAGGCACACTTCCGGTGCGGTACACAGCATAGCATACTGTAGAGAGCCTATGATAAAAGCATAGGGGACGACCTTCGTCCTTCCTCTTTCTTCTGCCGTGGTCGAGCTTTAAGTCTTAACTTCATACCTTACAATTCAGGCAAGAACTCCTTCTTTGACTGATCCATCTTGAACACCTTCAAGATTATGTCAAGGTACGTGCTCATTTAAAAGTATTATTAAGCATTTTGATCTATCTTATAGATCTTGATGCTTATTGTTCAAGTAGCTTGATCCAGGTTTTCTATTGAAAACACCTTTCAAATAACCCTATATGCTTTCTAGAAATTCTACATCATTTCTGATCAACAATATGTCAAGAACATATACTCATCAGAAATTCTATAGTGCTCCCACTCACTTCTTTGGAAATACAAGTTTCTCATAAATTTGCATAAACCCAAAATCTTTGATCATCTTATCAAAGTACATATTCCAACTCCGAGATGCTTACTCCAGTCCTTAGAAGGATCGCTGGAGCTAGCATACCTTTTAGTATCCTTAGGATCGACAAAACCTTTCTGATTGTATCACATACAACCTTTCCATACGAAAATTGGTAAGGAAACTTGTCTTGACATCCATCTGCCAGATTTCATAAATGCAGCTAATGCTAACATGAATCCGACGGACTTTAAGCATCGCTACGGATGAGAAAATCTCATCGTAGTCAACTCCTTGAACTTGTGAAAAACTCTTCGCCACAAGTCGTGCTTCATAGACGGTGACATTACCGTCCACGTCCGTCTTCTTCTTAAAGATCCATTTATCCCAATGGCTTGCCAATCATTGGGAAAGTCCACCAAAGTCCATTTTTTGTTCTGATACATGGATCCTATCTCGGATTTCATGGTTTCTTAACCATTTGTCGGAATTTGGGCCCACCATCGCTTCATAGTTCGTAGGTTCATTGTTGTCTAGCAACATGACTTCCAAGACAGGATTACCGTACCACTCCGAAGCAGTACGTGTCCTTGTCGTCCTACGAGGTTCGGTAGTGACTTGATCTGAAGCTTCATGATCACTATCATAAGCTTCCACTTCAATTGGTGTAGGTGCAACGGGAACGACTTCCTGTGCCCTGCTACACACTGGTTGAAGTGATGGTTCAATAACCTCATCAAGTCTCCACCATCCTCCCACTCAACTTTTCGAGAGAAACCTTTCCTCGAGAAAGGACCCGATTCAAGAAACAATCCATATTGCTTTCGGATCTGAATTAGGAGGTATACCCAACCGTTTTGGGTGTCCTATGAAGATGCATTTTATCCACTTTGGGTTCGAGCTTATCAGCCTGAAACTTTTTCACATAAGCGTCGCAGCCCCAAACTTCTAAGAAATGACAGCTTAGGTTTCTCTAAACCATAGTTCATACGGTGTCATGTCAACGGAATTACGTGGTGCCCTATTTAAAGTGAATGTGGTTGTCTCTAATGCCTAACCCATGAAAAATAGTGGTAATTCGATAAGAGACATCATGGTACGCACCATATCCAATAGGGTGCAACTATGATGTTCGGACACACCATCAAAGTATGGTGTTCCAGGCGGTATTAATTGTGAAACAATTTCCACAATGTCTTAATTGCGTGCCAAAACTCGTAACTCAGATATTCATCTCTATGATCATATCATAGACATTTTATCCTCTTGTCACAATGATCTTCTACTTCACTCTGAAATTACGTGAACCATTCAATAATTTAGACTTGTGTTTCATCAAGTAAATATACTCTACATCTACTCGAATCATCTGTGAAGTAAGAACATAACGATATTCACTGCATGCCTCAGCACTCATTGGACTGCACACATCAAAATGTGTTACTTCCAACAAGTTGCTATCTTGTTCCATCTTACTGAAAACGAGGCTTTTCAGTCATCTTGCCCATGTGGTATGATTTGCATGTCTCAAGTGATTCAAGATCAAGTGAGTTCAAATGGTCCATTTGCATGGAGTTTCTTCATGCATATACACCAATAGACATGGTTCGCATGTCTCAATCTTTTCAAAAACGAGTGAGCCCAAAGATCCATCAACATGGAGTTTCTTCATGCGTTTATACCGATATGACTTAAGTGGCAGTGCCACAAGTAGGTGGTACTATCATTACTATCTTATATCTTTTTGGCATGAAAATGTGTATCACTACGATCGAGATTCAATAAACCATTCCTTTAGGTGCAAGACCATTGAAGGTATTATTCAAATAAACAGAGTAACCATTATTCTTCTTAAATGAATAACCGTATTGCGATAGACATAATCCAATCATGTCTATGCAAACACCAAATCTCGATGGTAGAGGGAGCGTGTGATGTTTGATCACATCAAACTTGGAAATACTTCCAACACATATCGTCAGCTCACCTTTAGCTAGTCTCCGTTTATTCCGCAGCTTTTATTTCGAGTTACTAACACTTAGCAACCGAACCGGTATTTAATACCCTGGTGCTACTAGGAGTACTAGTAAAGTACACATTAATATAATGTATATCCAATATACTTCTATCGACTTAGCCAGCCTTCTCATCTACCAAGTATCTAGGGTAATTCTGCTCCAGTGGCTGTTCCCCTTATTACAGAAGCACTCAGTTTCGGGTTTGGGTTCAACCTTGGGTTTCTTCACCAGAGCGGTAGCTGAATTGCCGTTTCATGAAGTATCCCTTCTTGCCCTTGCCCTTCTTGAAACTAGTGGTTTCATCAACATCTGATGCTCTTTCTTGATTTCTACTTTCGCGGTGTCAAACATCGCGAATACATCAAGGATCATCATATCTATCCCTGATATGTTATAGCTCATCACAAGGCTCTAGCAGCTTGATGGTAATGACTTCGGAGAAACATCACTATCTCATCTGGAAGATTAACTCCCACTCGATTCAAGTGATTGTTGTACTCAGACAATCTGAGCACAAGCACAACAATTGAGCTTTTCTCCTTAGTTTGCAGGCTAAGAAAATCGTCGGAGGTCTCATACCTCTTGACGTGGGCACGAGCCTGAAATCTCAATTTCAGCCCTCAAAACATCTCATATGTTCCGCGACATTTCGAAAAACATCTTTGGTGCCTCAACTCTAAACCGTTTCACTGAACTATCATGTAGTTATCAAAACGTGTATGTCTGATGTTCGTAACATCCACAAACGGCGTTTGGGGTTCAGCACACTGAGCGGTGCATTAAGGACATAAGATTTCTACTGTCCGCATAATTGCTACTATCAACTTTCAACTATATTTTCTCTAGGAACATATCTAAACAGTAGAACTAAAGCGCGAGCTTACGACATAATTTGCAAAAAGGTCTTTTGACTATGTTCAAGATAATTAAGTTCATCTTATGAACTCCCACTCAGATAGACATCCCTCTGGTCATCTAAGTGATCACATGATCCGAGTCAACTAGGCCGTGTCCGATCATCACGTGAGACGGACTAGCCAACGTCAGTGAACATCTTCATGTTGATCGTATCTACTATACGACTCATGCTCGACCTTTCGGTCTCCGTGTTTCGAGGCCATGTCTGTACATGCTAGGCTCGTCAAGTTAACCCTAAGTGTTTTCGCTGTGTAAATCTGTCTTACACCCGTTGTATGTGAACGTAAGAATCCATCACACCCGATCATCACATGGTGCTTAGAAGCGACGAACTGTAGCAACGGTGCACAGTTAGGGGAGAACACTTCTTGAAATTGTGTAAGGGATCATCTTATTTACTACCGTCGTCCTAAGTAAACAAGATGCATAAACATGATAAACATCACATGCAATTATATAGTAGTGACATGATATGGCCAATATCATATAGCTCCATTGATCTCCATCTTCGGGGCTCCATGATCATCATCGTCACCGGCATGACACCATGATCTCCATCATCATGATCTCCATCATCGTGTCTCCATGAAGTCATCTTGCCAACTTATTACTTCTACTACTATGGCTACCGGTTAGCAATAAAGTAAAGTAATTACATGGCGTTGTTTAATGACACGCAGGTCATACAATAAATAAAGACAACTCCTATGGCTCCTGCCGGTTGTCATACTCATCGACATGCAAGTCATGAATCCTATTACAAGAACATGATCAATCTCATACAACACATATCATTCATCACATTCTTCTTGGCCATATCACATCACAAAGCATACCCTGCAAAAACAAGTTAGACGTCCTCTAATTGTTGTTTGCATGTTTTACGTGGCTGCTATGGGTTTCTAGCAAGAACGTTTCTTACCTACGCAAAACCACAACGTGATATGCCAATTGCTATTTACCCTTCATAAGGACCCTTTTCATCGAATCCGTTCCGACTAAAGTGGGAGAGACTGGCACCCGCTAGCCACCTTATGCACCAAGTGCATGTCAATCGGTGGAACCTGTCTCACGTAAGAGTACGTGTAAGGTCGGTCCGGGCCGCTTCATCCCACAATACCGTCGAAACAAGATTGGACTAGTAACGGTAAGCATATTGAACAAAATCAACGCCCACAACTACTTTGTGTTCTAATCGTGCAAAGAATCTACGCAATAGACCTAGCTCATGATGCCACTGTTGGGGAACGTAGCAGAAATTCAAAAATTTTCCTACGTATCACCAAGATCTATCTATGGAGAGACCAGCAACGAGGGGAAGGAGAGTGCATCTACATACCCTTGTAGATTGCTAAGCGGAAGCGTTCAAGTGAACGGGGTTGATGGAGTCGTACTTGTCGTGATTCAAATCACCGATGATCAAGTGCCGAACGGACGGCACCTCCGCGTTCAACACACGTATAGCCCGGTGACGTCTCCCACGCCTTGATCCAGCAAGGAGAGAGGGAGAGGTTGAGGAAGACTCCATCCAGCAGCAGCACAACGGCGTGGTGGTGGTGGAGGAGCGTGGCTATCCTGCAGGGCTTCGCCAAGCACCACAGAAGAGGAGGAGGAGGAGAGGCAGGGCTGCACCAAGAGGGAGAAGATCTCGTGTGTTATGGGCAGCCCTATGCCTCACTTTATATAGGGGGAGAGGGGGCTGCGCCCCCTTTAGGGTTTCCCACCCCAAGGGGTGCGGCCAGCCCTAGATGGGACTTGGGGAGGCGGCCAAGAGGGGGAGGAGAGGGAGGCGCAGGGAGCATGGGCCTTAGGGCCCATCTGCCCTAGGGTTTGCCCCCTCCCACTCTCCCCTGCGCCTTGGGCCCCTTGTGGGGGGCGCACCAGCCCACCCGGGGCTGGTTCCCTCACACACATGGCCCATGCAGCCCTCTGGGGTCGGTGGCCCCACTTGGTGGACCCCCGGGACCCTCCCGGTGGTCCCGGTACTTTACCGATAAAACCCGAAACTTTTCCGGTGACCAAAACAGGACTTCCCATATATAAATCTTTACCTCCGGACCATTCCGGAACTCCTCGTGACGTCCGGGATCTCATCCGGGACTCCGAACAACATTCGGTAACCACATACAAGCTTCCTATATAACCCTAGCGTCATCGAACCTTAAGTGTGTAGACCCTACGGGTTCGGGAGACATGCAGACATGACCGAGACGTTCTCCGGCCAATAACCAACAGCGGGATCTGGATACCCATGATGGCTCCCACATGTTCCACGATGATCTCATCGGATGAACCACGATGTCAAGGACTTAATCAATCCCGCATGCAATTCCCTTTGTCTAGCGGTATTGTACTTGCCCGAGATTCGATCGTCGGTATCCTTATACCTTGTTCAATCTCGTTACCGGCAAGTCTCTTTACTCGTTCCATAACACATCATCCCGTGATCAACTTCTTGGTCACATTGCACATATGATGATGTCCTACCGAGTGGGCCCAGAGATACCTCTCCGCTTACACGGAGTGACAAATCCCAGTCTCGATTCGTGCCAACCCAACAGACACTTTCGGAGATACCTGTAATGCACCTTTATAGCCACCCAGTTACGTTGTGATGTTTGGTACACCCAAAGCACTCCTACGGTATCCGGGAGTTGCACAATCTCATTGTCTAAGGAAAAGATACTTGACATTAGAAAAGCTCTAGCAAACGAACTACACGATCTTTGTGCTATGCTTAGGATTGGGTCTTGTCCATCACATCATTCTCCTAATGATGTGATCCCGTTATCAATGACATCTAATGTCCATAGCCAGGAAACCATGACTATCTGTTGATCACAACGAGCTAGTCAACTAGAGGCTCACTAGGGACATATTGTGGTCTATGTATTCACACGTGTATTACGATTTCCGGATAATACAGTTATAGCATGAATAAAAGACAATTATCATGAACAAGGAAATATAATAATAATACTTTTATTATTGCCTCTAGGGCATATTTCCAACAGGTAGACAAAGAGCGAGGCATCGGAGCGGGTCGCCGTGAACCCAATGGCCCGTAGACAGGTCGTGATCTTCGTGAACCAAGCACGAGGAGCCTGCTTGAGACCGTAGAGCGACTTGGACAGAAGACAGACGTTGTGCGGGCGTGCTACGTCGACGAAACCCGCAGGCTGCTGACAATAGACATGCTCTATGAGCTCACCATGGAGAAAGGCGTTTTTAACGTCGAGCTAATGAACGGGCCAGTTTCGGGAGGTAGCGAGCTGGAGGACGATGCGGATGGACGCCGGCTTGACGACGGGCGAGAAGGTGTCGTGGTAGTCGACGCCGTGACGCTGGGTGAAGCCACGAATGACCCACCGCGCCTTGTACCGATCGAGTGTGCCATCAGGGTGCATCTTGTGACGAAAAATCCACTTGCCGGAGATGACGTGGGCACCGGGCGGCCGAGGAACCAAGGTCCAGGTCGAGTTGGCGCGGAGGGCGTCATGTTCCTCCTGCATGGCCTGTCGCCAGTGAGCATCCGCAAGGGCGGCTCGAACCGACGTGGGTACAGGCGATGGGGAGGGCACGGTGGCGGTGAGGACGTAGTCGTCGTTGTACTGCATGTTGCGGCGAGTGATGCCCGCTCGAGCTCGGTTCAGCATCGGATGAGCGCGACTGGGTGGCGGTGTTGATGGAGAGCCACGGCCAGTAGACATGCGGGACGGAGGAGTCGTTGTCATGGTAGCAGACCCGGGCGACGCAGTAGCAGCAGCTTAGTCGGGCGAAAAAGCTGACGTGGCAGCAGAATTCGCTTCCAAGACAACTGAATTTGCTGCCATGGCAGCCGATCTGGGCGACGCATCAGGGGCAGCTGAGACGGGTGAAGCGGCTGCCGGGGCAGCAGAACTGGTCGCCGAGGCAGCGGAATTGGCTGCCATGGCAGCCGATCCGGGCGACGCGCGAGTTGCAGTGGAAGCGGGCAAAAACGCTGCCCTGGTAGTAGACTTAGCTGCCGAGGCAGCTGAATTGGCTGCCATGGCAGCTGATTCCGGGGGCGCAGCTGTAGTTGCTGCCGTTGGTGGAGGGGCATGAGCCCGAGTCTGTGGCCCGGTGAGGAAGACTAGCGGTGATGGATCCCCATGGATGGCGCGGTTTGTGGGAGCAGGAGACGCTGAGACCTGCGCAAATGGGAACGAGTGCTCGTCAAAGAAAACATGACGGGAGAGGATGATTCTTCCGGTGGCAGGGTCAAAGCACTTGTAGCCGGCATGGTCGGGAGGGTAGCCCAGAAACACGCACGCCCTAGATCGAGGGGATAATTTGTTGGGGGTCGTGGCTGAAGTGTTAGGGTAACAGAGGCAACCGAAAACACGTAGATGGGAATAAGAAGGGGGTTTTTCCATGGAGGAGTTCGAAAGGTGTGACGTGTTGACGGGGCCGACACGGTCGTAGGTTCAGAAGGTGAGTCGCGGTGGCTAGGGCGTCAGGGCAATATTTAGAGGGCGTGGAGGAGTGGAATAGGAGGCTATGCAGCCCCTCGGTGAGGGTCCTAATGATCCGCTCGGCTCGCCCGTTCTGTTGAGAGGTGTAGGGGCAGGTGAGGTGGAAAACGATGCCATGTGTGTAGAGAAAACGGCGGAACGCTTTGTTGTCGAATTCCCGTCCATTGTCGGTGTGGAAAGTGAGGATGGGGCGTTGAAATTGTGTGGCGACGTACGCATGGAAGGTGATCAACACCTCAAAGATGTCGGACTTGCGCCAGAGGGGGAACGTCCAGGCAAAGTGCGTGTGATCATCAAGAACCACCAAGAAATATTGAAACTCGGAGTTGCTAAGGACCGGAGTAGTCCACACATCACAGTGTATAGTATGGAAGGGGAACGGTGCAATATTATTTGATTCATTGAACGACAAGCGTACATGTTTGGCAAGCTGACATGCATGGCAAGTATGAGAGGTAGTTTTATTACAATGGAAATCAAAAGTGTCTAAAACATGCGATAAAGTGGCACGTCCAGGATGTCCAAGCCTTTGGTGCCATAGATCGACAGTGATGGCGACAAAGGCAGTGGGAGAAGTAGCAGCGCCGGAGTAGAGAGGGTAAAGATCGCCGTTGCTATTACATCGGAGCACCACCGTCCCAGTGCGCAGATCCTTAATAGAGAAACCAAAGGGGTCAAACGTCACATAGACAAAGTTTTCACGAGTAAGTGCACGAATAGATATGAGGTTTTTAACGAGGGAAGCAGAGATGAGAACGTGATTAAGAGAGAGAGGGGTGGAGGATGTGGTGATGAACGTGGATCTAGTGTGAGTAATGGGCATGGAAGCACCATTTCCGACAACTATATGGGATGGGTGGGAGGAAGGCTGAACAGCCGAGAGCATACCGGGGTGGGCTGCCATGTGCGACGACGCACCGGTGTCAAGGATCCAGTCGCCGCCGCCGGAGTAAGGCTGCTGCTGCATGGCGAGAAGGGCGGCTTGGAGAGCGCTGGTGTCCCACGGGGCTGGTGCAGCGGCCGTGGGTGCAGCGGGCGGACCGGTGCCGTAGGTCGTTGCGGTGAGCCCGAGCGGAGGACGCGGGCCAAGGAGACTGGCGGCCGGCGAGCGCATCATCACGGGCCACGCATTGAACGTGCCGGTCCACGGGTTGACGCTGGCGCTGCCGTAGGAGGGCAGCCACGGCTTGTAAGTCGATGAAGAGGGCGCGGCCTGGTGGTAGGTTGCCCCGCCTTGGACACCCGAGCCACCGCCAGAGCCGCCTTTGCGTTGTTTGCGGCCGCGCTGCCCACCACCGTTGCCCCCATGGCCACCGTTGCCGCCGGGACCACCTTGGCCGCCGGTGCCATTGGGCGGAGAGGGTGCTAGAGGTGGTGGAGCAGGGGCGGGCATGGGTGGTGCAGGGGCGTGCCGACCAGCGTAGAGAGCCGTCGCCGACTCGTGGGAGGCCGCGTGATCAATGCGGTGCTCTTCCTGAAGGAGATACGTACGCGCCTGAAGGAACAACGACAGTTTGGAGTCGTCGTAGGTCATCGTCGAGATGGCGTGGGCGAACTTGTTGGAGAGCCCGCGTAGCATGTTGGAGACGAGGCCGCGATCAGTCACGGGCATCCCGTAGTCGAAGAGCGTGTCGGCAAGGGTTTGAAGGCGCGTGCAGTTCTCCATGACGGAGAGGTCGTTTTGGTGCAGGCCATGGAACTCCTCGAGCGCAAGAACGCCCAGCTGGTTCTGGTTGGAGAGGAAGAGCTGCCAAATTGCCGTCCAGAGCGAGTACGCCGTGGGATTGCGGTGGTTGACGGTGCCCCAGACCTGGCCGGAGACGGAGCCGAGGAGCCACCGAATGATGCACCAGTCGATCTGCGTCCAGACAGTATCGGTGAGCCACGACCGGGCGTCCACAGTGCCATTGACATGGTCTTGTATGTTGTACGACATGAGCAGGGCATGAAGGAAGGAACTCCAGGTGGTGTAGTTCGGTAGATGGAGCTCGAGGGTGACTGGAATGGCAGTAGCTATATTGAGGGAGAGGATGAGGGAGAGGGGCACGATGGGGCCGGCGGGGGAAGGATCGCCGAAGGGATTGGTGCCGCCGGAGCCTGAGGAGGAGATGTCAGAAAGATCCATTGGGGAGCGGAAGCGAGGAGGAGGGAGATCGTGTGAGTATCTGATACCATGTAGAGACCTGGACAGAGAGTTTGGGATCGAACACACGAGTTTGTATTGATCTTCAGCTCATATTTGTACAGGTTACAACGCACACAACGCATCTAGTTAACCAACTAACAGATTACCACTAGTCCACCCTAGAAGCTAGGTAGGCATGCAAGGCGTGCCGATCGTGGTTAGTTGGAGTCGTGTGTGGGCCTATAGACGTATTCCAACAGTGATGCTTAGGCAAAACCTATGAAAGACCGAGAGAAATCACTTTGACGTTGTTCTTCTAGGCTGCGAGAGAGATGTTTCGGACCGAGGAGTCGGTTTTACTTGTTCTTACTTTACGTGTGCTCCAAACCTGACCGTTGGAAACATGTCGATTGTCCATTGGTTGAACCGCGCGTTCTAAATGGTCATTTCCCATCTATGAAGGTTGCGGCTATAAATAGCCACCCTGCTCCAATGTTTTTCGTTGGCTACTTCGCTTGAGATCCTGAGTAGATTGTTTGAGCACCTATCTTTGAGAGATTTGAGTCTAAAATCCACAGAGTGAAAATCAAGAGCCAAAACTTAAATAGTGGTTGAGCATCATAGTAAATATGAGTTGACAGTTCTTGTAACTATTACTCTTGAGAGTTGCACACTCTTTATATGGATATGTGTCGGTTTGAGTGTGAAAGAGTAATTGTCTTCACCAAGCCAAATTCTTGAGCAACCAAGAGTAATTGTGGTTCCTGAATCAAGTCTGTCAAAGGTTTGAGATCGGCGATAAGCATATTGTAACACCCCGGATGTAACTTTCCATAATTATAACTCCAACTCTTGCCATTTCTGGCTATGTCTTGTGATTTTTCCTTCGTGGTTGGGTTTTTGTCTTTTATTTTGCATGTTGTTCATGTCATGCATCTCATCTCATAGCATCATGCGCATTGCATCTGCATGTTTTCATAAAGTTTGCATCCGTTCATAGTTGCCGCATTCCCCCCTTGCCTTCGTCGACCTCTCTTAGACCCCTCACGTGCGTCCTGTCGATGAATTAACACGTCAGATGTCCTCATGGAAGGACTTAGTCGCAGAGCCATCGCAACGGGTTAGCTTGAAGGCGTTAAACCGGACAAGGGACACGGGAGTTTATACTAGTTCGGCCCCTTCGATGAAGGTAAAAGCCTACGTCTAGTTGTGATGGGATTGATTGGATTTCGATGACCAGGGAGCAAATACGTTTGCCTGAGTCTCGAGTTGTTGTTTCTTGTCCCTGAACCGCCGCCGGGTCATCCCTTTATATACATAGGTTGACGCCTGGCCGGTCTACAGAGTCCCGAGGCCGACTCATACAAGTGTCTGGCTCGGTCTCTCCTTTCCTAACTTACATTACAAGTTACATAACCATGGCGGTTTACTACTATGGGCCTTAATCCGCCCTTGGGCTCTGGGCCTCTAAGCTTCATTAGTAAAACGCCATCTTCTGAATCTTCGTGGGCTTCAATGTAATCGAGGGTGAACCGGGCCCTCCTGGCCGGTTTACACTCAGTAGTTATATCCCCAACATTAGGCCCCAGATTGATTTGAACCTGTTCATGTCAATCTTTAACACTTTAAAGAAATCTTGTGAACATCTTCTTATATTCTCGTAAACCGCCATGTTATCTTCTCCTGTAAACCTTGTTAAACTGCCGTGACGTCATCCTCTGGACACAGCAACGGCCCATCATGACATCATCTCTGTATAAAAAGATTAAAAATATTCCCCTCATTAATGGTATCTCGAAAATCGAGGCGACAGGCGCACCCTCTCTGCCGCTTCAGGCTCCTCGATTCTTGCGCCTGCCCTTTATCCTTTTCTCCTTATAAATAAAGCCCGAGGGTCCTTTTCTTTCTTCCCCTTCCGTGCCTTCTTCTTCCTCGCGACGCCCAAGCTCTGAAGCTCCGCCGCCGCCCTCGACCCTTGAGAACTGCATCAACAAAGGCCGCTGCATCAACTTGAAACGAACCAGAGTTCGTGGCATCCCTCCGCAGTAGATCTGCACTGGTAAGTTTTCTCTTTCTTGCATCTTTAGATCTGTGCTAGGGTTCACGAGTTCGTCTGTATAGTTCTTCATTTTTCCTTCTCAGTTCTTTGTTTTTCCTTCTGCTGTGGTTGCTTTGATCCAATAGTAGCATAGATCTCGTGCGGTAGTTACTCCGCATCCATTTTTAGTACTAGTAGATCTTCCCTTTCTTTTGTAGAGCGCACGACCTTCTCTGTTCCGCTTAACGCCATTATAAGTCGCAGTAATTTTTCTTTACTGAAGCATGGTAGATCCAAATAAATTTCATCATTGTGTGGAACCTGTTTCTGCCAACACTTAGCAAATTTTCATCTCTGTCTCCTCCACCTAAGGGCGGTTTAAAATTTTAGCAGTCGGTAATTCGCCACCTATCATTAGCCCTCGCTTTAAACCGCCATTTTGATCTGAATTGCAATTTCCGGTTTATCTCTCATATATGCCTTGATCAATTTTTTCCGGTTTAACACCAACTAATACTTCTTGAACCATCAATCGTAAACCGGTCTTCATTTTGCCTTTACAGTTTGCTGTTCAAGATGACCAAACAATTCGCCGCTTGCAACTGGGTTCCGTCCCGGATTACAGAAACACAGATCAATGGATATGTAGTGACGGGCACTTTAGCATCAAAAAATGTCCTTCATTGGCGAGTTCCTGGCCCTGAGTGCCCTCCTGAGACGTAGGATGGCGAAGTTATTGTTTTTATGCAGCACTTAGACCGGGGCTTCAGCCCTCCCGGGTCAAATTTTTTCCGGGATGTCCTTGCGAGCTTCCAACTCCACCCACAAGATATCGGTCCAAATTCGGTATCAAACATATGCAACTTTCAAGTATTTTGTGAAGTTTACCTTCAAGAAGAACCATCCGTTGAGCTGTTCCGGGACTTCTTTCATCTAAACCGCCGAACTGAATTTTCCGATGGTCCTAACACGGAACTTGACGGGGTATCAATCCAGAAGAGGAAGGAAGTTGGTTTTCCACATGCATCACACCATAGTCACCCCAAAGACTGGAACCAAACTTGGTTTTATTGTCAGAACACAGCCCCTGCTGACGAGAATCCCTTGCCGGGTTACCGTCCTCACCGGCTTAGCAATGGCCACCCGTTACCTCGACGATTAACTGCCAAAGAGAGGCAAACTTATGCTCCTCAACTCGCCAAGCTCCGGGCTCTCATGGACAACGGTTTAACTGGCGTTGATCTTGTTTGCTACTGGGTTAAATGGCACATCCTGCCTTTAAGCCACCGCTCCGGATTAATGCATGAGTATACCGGCGACGCCAAGGATCCTCAACGGTTTACTGAGATTGAAGTGACTGATGACGAAGTCACCGAATCAGTGAAGAAGATGTTAGACGAACCCATCGCCATATGTAGTCAAACCGGACTGGCTCACTTTTACGCCGCCAACAAACCGCCAGCAGCAAGACTTTAACCTTGTATTTTCTTGATCCGCCTCCGCTTTAACATTGTTCTAATAGTCCTTGGTTTAACTTTCCAGGCCAACAGCTCCTTTTGGAAAAAGAAGGCTTCAGATAAACCGACGAGAGCTCCTCGTGCCAAGAGTAAAGCTGTCAAGAAAGCAGCCAAGAAGAAGACCGGTGAAGCTGCTGATCCGCCCGAAGATGCTGAAGAGTCGGATCAAGAGGTATAACTTGACTCCCTTGGCTCCTTTTTCATACATCTTATTAACAATGACTATCATCAGGATGATGCGGAGGTCAGCCGTGCGGACCATGTTGAGGTAATTTCTCTTTCCTCCGATTCAGATCTCATGCCGGTTCAAAGATTTCGCCGTGCCGTTCGGAAAGTGAAATACTCTCACCCTCTTGATTATTTGGATCCAAAATTTACTTTAAAGAAACAGCAACCTGAAGGGCGCCGCACGACCCGACACAGTGGCCATCAAGTCACCTCTTCCAGTTTGCCGGATACACCAACCCGGAAACGTCGTCCACAGGTTACTTGCTCTCCCGAAAAACATTATCCTTTGAAGGGTTTCTTCCGATACCCACTTAATCCGTCTGATCCGAATTACCAGGCGTCTTCCAATTCATCTGGTGGTTCATCAACTACTCAGTTGCCTCCCCTCAAGACCGTCGCTGGGTAAGTGCATTATTTTTTGGTTTGTTTCTTCATGCATCGGTTTATCATACTAATATTTATTTTGATGTTGCAGTGCCAAGGCTCGATTGAGCAAGAAAGCCAAGACCAGCGGTCCCTCTGACGATGTTGAACCGGAGAAGATCCCAGATAATGCTGGTGAAGATCCTGATAATGTCATGGATGAGTCCACTCCACAAGATCCAGGTGCTGATGCCAATCCACCAGAGGCTGATCCGGAAACCCATGTGGAAACATCAAGTCCACATGCCACGCCTCCAAGTCCAATTGCTGATCCGCTGGGTTCAGCTTCTAATCCGCCAAGCCCTGCTACCAATCCGCCAAGCCCTGCTACCAAACCGCCAAGCCCAGCCAAAGACAAGGTCAATCCACCGAGCCCATCCAAGGATGATGATGACGTTGTTGTCACTGGTACTGCTTATACCGCCCTAGGCAATCCAGTTGCTTTATCAAAGCACACTGCCAAGGACGAACTTGCTGCTATGGGCAAGGGGAAGGGGAAGACCGATTTGTCAGACTATGTTAACCTTTCTGCTCAGGATCTTCATTCCGGATTTCTGAACCAGCTTTACACCAGCCGAGACTATGAGGCCGGTTTGGTGAATCTGATGAAGGAACGTTATGAGGTAATCTTCCAAACACCATCTTATTTCTGTACATTCACTGTATTGTAGCCCCCAAGGGCCGGTTTATCTCTTAAAGGTAAACCGGGTCTTTAAAGATAAAGAACACTTTGAGTTCGTAGCCCCCAAGGGTCGGTTTGTCTTTTGAAGACGAACCGGGACTTTTATATTCCATACTGTATCTTGTTGGCTTTCCTTGCGTATTTTTTGGATCAAACACACATTAGCCCCCAAGTACCAAGATTAAAACTTGTAATGATCCTTGGGACTTTGAACAATTAGTAGTGAAGAAGCAATCCGCATTAGCCCCCAAGTGCCAAGTGTATAACTTGTTATATGCTTGGTACTTTTAATAAATTACTGACATGCTCCTCACTTTTCTGTGGAAGGCTGATATAAATCACCAAGGCTCTCAAATCACCGATCTTCAAGAGAACCTCAAGACCCAACAAGTAGAGACGTCCAAGGCAAAAGACGAACTGAAAACCGCTTTGGCAGCCATGGAGCAATTCAAAGAAGGGTTCAAAACGGAGCGTGCCAACTGGGAGACGGAGAAAAATGCATTGCTGAAGCGAGCGGAAGATGCCGAATCAGCTCTTAAACCGGTGGCAGAAGAGCTAACTGGGTTGAAGCGCCAAGTGAACGCAATGACTTCTGCAGTGTTTAGTAAGTAGTTTTGCCAAGATTTCTTGAATGACCATGTTGGTAATTTGCCGGTTTAACATGAAATTCTTAAACCATTGTAGGTAGCCGCATTGCTCATCTGGGCCCTGATATGCGGATGAAGCTAAAGGCAGCGTACACTCTGATTGAACACCCATATACCGGTGCTCAATGGGTTATCTGTGCAGCTTCATACAACAATCCGGCCCCCACTTTGATCAAGGATACTCTAGCAAAGTTATCCATAACGCCAGCACAGATAGAAGAGATGAATCGGTCTGCTGCCAGGGCTGGCGCTTTGTTGGCACTTACCCGAGCCAAAGCATGGATAGCTGACCTTGATCCGGTAGATATTGCCAAGGGCTTCCCCAGTGAACAAGAGAACGGGGCAGAGTTTGACAACGAAGCCCTCAAAGCTGTGACAAGGGAGATGCGTCCTCTGGCGAGTCAACTGGCAGAAGAAGCTAACTTGACAGTTCACCGGTCCTTCTATGATGCCAACAACAAACGGGTTGACACTGTCATACCGAAAGTGCAAAATCTTATTCCGCCAATCTGTAAGCACACTTACGCCCCTGATGTTGATCCGGTTGAATTTATAAGTGAAGAGGCTGTATTTCAGGCTTTAACCCGGACTGACTGGACCACCACTGACTTCCAGCTACTGGATGAAGAAGAGGAGGCTGAACCGATGCCAGATGATCCATCAACATCACGTCAACATGGTGATGAATCCTGATCCGGCAATCTGATTGATGTGTTATGAACTTTGATCTGTGGAAAGAAACAAGTCCATATTTTGGGCCTTGAAGCGCCTTGTAATAGGCTAGTGAAAATACTTTGATCTGCTGTCCTCGTGCATTGAGATATACTTTGTTTGATCTGCTGTAACAATTTCAGCGCTGTCTTATATATCTTTATAATGTCATGCAATCCCTATGTCTGCATAAAAGATCTGTCCAGGCGGTTTACCGCTGGACGGGTCATAATGCCCAAGATAAAGCCTGGTTAATAACCAAAGCAGAATAAATATGAAATAACTCATACCTGTGATGTGGAATCACTTAATAAGGGTGGAAGCCCAAATTTGTGAGCTGTCAAGACCCTTACCCTATAATGATAGGATGAATAAGTCATGCCGGCTTACAATGAACACCAGATGATCATACTGGCGACATATAGTCAAAGCCAGGCCGGGTTAACAAACACCGGTTTGATGAGATGGTCTGACAACTTATAGCTGAAAACCAAGCTGGGTTAACCAACACCGGGTTAACATTATGACTGAAAAGCCACACCGGGTCAAAGAATACCGGTTTAACACAAATTCATCAAAAAAGGTGAAAACTTAGCAAGAAAAGCAAACAAGAAACCATGTAGTCAAGGCTTTTCAAGGGCAGCCAATCCCAAATTCGAGGCTTTTCATGGGCTGCTAGGCCACTGAGTTAAACCATTTTGCAAAGCCTTTTAAGATGGGCCTCCAACTAACCAATCGTCGTTTTAACTTTGACAAGTTCAGGGTCTGTATAAGATTGACTTGTCAAACGTTCGGCGGGTCGTGCCAGGATTACCTGGATAGGAGTGGCTTACTTGATGAAGGCAGGTTAACCCGGGGTTTTAGGTGAATACACCAGGCTTCCAAGCCGTGGGTCGATACCCAATTACAAAGGTCCTTTCAAACTCTTTGTGGCTTTTGCACAAAAGAGCCCCCAAGTAACTTTGTGAGCTGTGCTCAATGGGTGCCTATGTTTGAGCTGTGTATAACATCCAGACTCTCTTTGGCCCCTTGGGTGTGAAGCTCCCAAGCTATATTGTGGCATGATAGCCGGTTTAATGGACAAGGTGAGTCATCACTTTGAGAGCAGAAGCCCCCTTGTAACCAAGAAATATTGGAAGAACGGCAGAGGCCCTTCTTGTAGCAAGGATGCCGGTTTTATTATATTGATCATAATATATACATTGTCATAATATGTACATAGGGAAAGCCTATGGCTCAGGTGTAATAAGGCCGAAGGAGAGCTATGTTCCAAGGCCGCCGGGTCTCCTCCTCGGAACTGCGTGAGTCTTCTCGAACGTCAATGAGGTAGTAAGATCCGTTGTGCAGATTTTTGCTGACCACAAAGGGTCCTTCCCAAGGTGGGGATAACTTGTGCATACCGGTCTGATCCTGGATGAGCCGAAGCACTAAGTCGCCTTCTTGAAAGGTTCGTGTTTTAACCCGACGGCTGTGATAACGCCGCAGGTCTTGTTGATAAACCGCCGACCGAGCCAAAGCCATGTCCCGTTTCTCATATAACAGGTCCAATGCCTCTTGACGCGCTTGCTCATTATCCGCTTCAACATAATTGGCAACCCGGGGTGAGTCATGACGAATATCACTTGGGAGGACAGCCTCAGCCCCGTAAACCATGAAGAAAGGTGTCTAACCCGTGGACCGGTTTGGGGTGGTGTTTATACTCCATAACACAGATGGTAACTCTTCCACCCAACAACCCGGCGTCCGCTGCAAAGGAACCATAAGCCTGGGCTTAATACCCTTCAAGATCTCTTGATTCGCCCTCTCGGCTTGACCATTGGACTGAGGATGAGCCACGGACGCTACATCAAGCCGGATGTTCTCTCGTTGGCAGAACTCCTCCATCTCACCTTTAGAAAGGTTTGTGCCATTATCTATGATGATGCTGTGTGGAAAACCAAAACGGAAAATGATCTTTTTGAGAAATTGAACCGCCGTGGCTGCATCACACTTACTGACAGGCTCCGCTTCAACCCATTTAGTGAACTTGTCAACCGCCACCAACAGGTGGGTCTTCTTATCCTGGGAGCTCTTAAAAGGTCCCACCATATCTAGCCCCCAAGTGGCAAACAACCAAGTGATAGGAATCATCCGTAGCTCCTGAGCCGGAACATGAGCTCGATGTGAAAATTTCTGACAAGCGTCACACCGCTTTACCAGATCCTCCACATCAGCATGAGCTGTCAACCAATAGAACCCATGACGAAAAGCTTTAGCCATGAGGGATTTTGAACCGGCATGGTGACCACAGTCCCCTTCATGGATTTCATGTAGAATCTCTTGTCCTTCTTCAGGGGAAATACAACGTTGAAAAACGCCTGAAACACTACAATGGTGTAACTCGCCATTGTGAATAACCATGGACTTGGACCGCCGGATTATCTGTCTAGCAAAAACCTCATCATCTGGTAACTCGTCCCGGTTTAGATACGCCAAATATGGAACCGTCCAATCCGGAGTAGTATGTAAAGCGGCCACCAACTAGGCCTCCGGATCAGGAATAACTAAATCCTCTTCTATAGGCAACTTAACAGACGGGTTATGCAAGATATCTAAAAAGGTATTGGGTGGTACCGATTTACGCTGAGATCCCAGCCGGCTTAAAGCATCTGCTGCCTCGTTTTTGCGCCGGTCAATGTGCTCAACCTGATAACCCTTAAAGTGACCTGCCACAATATCCACCTCGCGTCTGTAAGCCGCCATTAGTGGATCCTTAGAATCCCAAGTACCAGAAACTTGCTGAGCCACCAGATCAGAATCTCCAAAACAGCGAACCCGGCTTAAGTTCATTTCCTTAGCCACCCGGAGACCGTGGAGTAAGGCCTCGTACTCAGCTGCATTGTTAGTACAAGGAAACATTAAGCGGAGAACATAACAAATTTTATCACCTCGAGGGGAAGTAAGAACAACTCCAGCCCCCGAGCCCTCCAATTGCCTGGATCCATCAAAGTGAATGGTCCAGTATGTATTATCCGGTTTGTCCTCTGGTCCTGTAACTCGGTCCAATCATTGATGAAGTCAACAAGTGCCTGTGACTTGATTGATGTCCAAGGCATATACTTCAATCCGTGCGGGCCAAGCTCAATTGCCCACTTCGCAACCTGGCCAGTCGCCTCCCTGTTCTGAATTATATCGCCCAAAGGGGCTGAACTGATCACTGTAATGGGATGGCCTTGAAAGTACTGTTTGAGCTTCCGACTTGCCATAAAAACCCCATAAACCAGCTTCTGCCAATGCAGATACCGTTGCTTTGACTCGATAAGTACTTCGCTGATGTAGTAAACCGGCCATTGAACCGGGTATTCCTTACCAGCCTCTCTGCGCTCCACCACAATTGCCACACTGACAGCACGTGCATTAGCAGCCACGTACAATAACAAGGGCTCTTTGTCAACCGGAGCAGCAAGAACCGACGGTTCAACCAACTGCCGCTTTAAGTCCTCAAACGCCGCATCAGCTGCATCACTCCAGACGAAATCGTCTGTCATTTTCAACATCTGATATAGAGGAATTGCTTTCTCTCCCAAATGGCTGATAAACCAGCTAAGGGCGTCAATTTGACCCGCCAGGCGCTGAACATCATTGATACACTTCGGTCTAGCCAAAGATGTAATTGCTCTGATTTTTTCCGGATTAGCCTCAATGCCTCTGTTGGACACCAGAAAGCCTAAGAGCTTGCCTGCCGGAACACCAAAAACACACTTGTCCGGATTATGCATCATTTTGTAAAATCGGAGATTGTCAAACGTTTCCTTGAGGTCATCTATCAAGGTTTCCTTCTTCCTGGATTTTACCACAATGTCATCCACATAGGCATGAACATTACGCCCAATCTGCGTGTGAAGACAATTTTGCACACAACGCTGATAAGTTGCCTGGGCACTCTTGAGCCCAAAGGGCATAGAAACATAGCAGAAGGCTCCAAAGGGAGTGATGAAGGCTGTCTTCTCCTAGTCCTTAACTGCCATTTTAATCTGATGATAACCTGAATAAGCATCCAAGAAACTCGGGCGCTCACAACCCGTCGTTGCATCAATAATCTGATCAATACGCGGGAGAGCAAAAGGATCTGCCGGACAAGCTTTATTCAAATTTGTGTAGTCCACACACATACGCCAAGTGCCGTTTTTCTTAAGAACAAGCACTGGATTAGCCAACCACTCAGGGTGAAATACTTCGACGATAAAACCAGCAGCCAACAGTCGGGCTACCTCTTCACCAATGGACTTGCATCTTTCACTACAAAAAAAATACACTTCTGTGATGATACGTGTTTGTCACAGTAGGTCGCATTTTTTGTCATGCATGTACATCCATGACAAATTTATGACAGAATCAAGATAGTCATACATGTGTTGTCGTAGAAGTGTTCCATGACATTACCAAAATTATCATCACGGAAGTGTCCACTTCCATGACGATAAATCGCGCATCACAGAACAGCTTTCGTCAAGGGTGACCGACACGTGGCATCCACCGTAACGGAACGCCGTTAAGCTATCGGGTCGGGTTTTGGATCCGATAACCCGTTAACAGCCCCGACCAATGGGGATTTTCCACGTGTAAAATCATCATTGGCTGGAGCAAACACGTGTCGGCTCACCGTTGGGACAGATGTCATCCGCTCATTGGACCGAAGGCGCCTATGATACGGCGACACGTGGCACGGCCCAACAGAGGCCCATTCTGGTGAAAAGGCCGGCCCATTTGACTTGGTCAAAAGGTGGCGGGCCGGCCCACGGAAAGCCTGTTAACGGCCTGTTCACTTATAGCCCATTTACAGCCCGCTAACCGAGGGCCCGTTACGCCCTATCCTAATTAGGCCCAGTAGCGTCATCTGGGCCGTCCAATATGATTCAACCCATTTTAACTTCCGGCCCATGTGTGACCCATGACTTCTTTCGGCCCATATGAGGACCTTTGTAACTCTTGGCCCATTAATGGCCCATGGTGAAACTGGCCCGTAATGAACAGTGTACACTTTATACCCATTAACGCACCGTTATTCCATTGGGCCGTTTCTAGCCCAAGTTATCTTTCGGCCTTCTCAGGGTCCATTGATTCTTGGGCTCATTTGCAGCATTCGGTTACATACCGCCCGTTACTGTCATTTTCTGCTTGTGGGCCAAATTCAGCCTGTCGTTACAGTCGGCCCGTTTGCGGACCGTTAATACATTGGGCCGTTTTCATGTTAAAAAAAAACCCGTTGGGCTGTTTTCATAGAGTTATCAAATACGGCCTATTAACGGCCCATTATGGTCCAAGAATAGTACGGCCCATGATTGGCGAAATGATGATACGCCCCGTAGAAGGCCCATGGATAGTACGGCCCGTAGAAGGCCCATGGACCCTACGGCCCGTAGAAGGCCCATTGATCCCTAAGGCCCGTATAGAAGGCCGATGGATCCTACGGCCCGTATAGAAGGCCAATGGTCCTACGGACGAACGAAGGCCCATGGATCATACGGCCTGCAGGAGGCCCATGGTTACAACAGTCCGTGTGTTGCCATGATTATTTTGGCCTAGTTACCAAAAATAGGCTATTGTGGCCACTAGAAAAACACAGAAAAAGAACTGCAGTGACTACAAGCAAACAACTAAACAAGATAATAAGGAAATAAATAAGCAAGCAATTAAGGCTAGCCTATTACCGCTATTACACATATTACATCCACTGGGCATCAAAGTTCGCCACCAGTGCAAATATAGGGAACAAAGCAGCATATTACATACACTTGGCCGTCAAAATTGGCCACCAGTGCAAATAAACGCGGCAGCAAAAAAAGGGCATAACTAAAACAACTTCAGAAGAGCTCAAGAAATGTTATCCTGGGTATCCACCATGCTGGCAATAAGCTTAGCAAGCTGATTAGCTTTTTCCTGTTTGGCACTAAAATCCTCCAACGCTTGTTGTTGCACCAGAAAGTATGCATCTGAATGCTCCAGGGACTTCCGCAGTCCTTCTGCTTCTTGTCGCAGCACAGCTGATCGATGTCTTTCAGCTTGTAGTTGAGACTCAAGAAACCGAACTGATTCAGACAGTGAGTTTGAATAGCTTGTGCATGCGGTAGTGGCCAGTAACTCGAACACTAAACCAAGACAGGACTTTGGGGTTGTCTCACTGTCTTCAAGATAGTCTTCCTTAGCTGTTTTATCAGCTTTGTTGGAGACCAATAAGGATGTGTCACTATCCTGAACCTTATCCGCATTACTTCCTTTACCATTGCTTAATAAGGCACTCTTCCCCAATATTCTGTCAGCATTCTAAAAGAAGAAATAAGCAGACACATAACAAGTTTAGCATGTACTAGTATATGAAACTCATTTCGGTGAACCAGTTCATTAGTAAGGTGGACAGGATTAAACTACCAAGTCTTCTATTGCCAAGTACTAGTACATAATAAAAGCATCAAACAAACATATATCTATGTCCTATGGTCACTGCATTGTCTTGCCAAATCAAAATAGAGACACGGTTCAAATCATATCAGGTCAAGACAAAGCAGCAATGAAAGAATACAAAGCGTGGGAAACTACACGGCACAACAAGATTTCAGATGGGTACCACGGGTCTACATGTACAACAACACTATTGGCTCTGTTGTGATGCTAGTAAGGTGCATGATATGAAAGTCAACTGTATACACAATTGAAATTGAAATCAACAGAGCTATTGATAAGGGCAAACCTGTTAAAGAAACATGCGTGAATATACCTGCTGTGCCATTGGAGTTTCGATTGGATCCTTCAATTTAAAAATAAGTTCGTATCAGTAAATACAGTGATACAAGAGCAAAGCAATCATAGTTAAAAAAGGCGCGCCTAAGCGAGCGCTTAAGCGTGCCTAGGCTCTAGGTGTTGGCAAAATGCATTGCACATAACTACGCATAATCTATGCATAACTGCGCATAAGCATGCGCTTTGGTTAGTAAAGCGCAAGGCGGTGTCAAAACGCACAATTAACGCCTAGCGCTTTTTTGAACTATGATAGCAATGGAATCTTAAATTAGAACAGTTGTTCTTCAGGTTTAGGCACTTGTTCTACATGAACAGAGTACAGTAAGATGCAAGAATAAAATACTTAAAAATAGAAAATGAGCTCATAGACCTTACCACATTCTTGGTTCGGGACCAGTACAGAACAAGGCGTTCCCAGTCATCGTCCAGTAAATGTGTCTCAGGAGAACGTAAGGGAATTTGATGAGTTTCTTTGCCAGAGAAGTACGTTTTCTTCAGGTAATTCTGATACTGCCACCAAGCATTCTTGAAAATAGCAGAGGTATTAGCACATGTTACCTCATCCAGAGTTTCCAAATCAGTCCTTCTCTATAGAGAAAAATGGGAAAATTTGCTGTATTATAACCATCATGGAGGTAGGATGTATGGGACGAAGCAAAGTAATTGCCATCAATAACATTACTTACACATAACTCCTGGACAAACACCTGGAACTGGCATTTTCCTTCATCTTCAGTATAATATTTCCAAGATGGGAAGATACACACATACGATTTAACAACATCAAACGCGATAGATGCTAAACTACGACTGGCTGGTTGTGCTTCCTCCACAGGAATAGGCGTACTAACTGGTGGAGTTGGGGTTCGCCGTGATAGTACTGGCCCTTTGGGCACTGGAGCTGCCTTACTAAGTATTGTTGTTTGGGAGCTCTGTGGTGGAGATGGTGCTGTGTCAACAGGAACTGGGTTACTATCGGCTGGGGTTGGGGTTAGATTGGGTGAAGCTGGTTCTCTGTCCATCGCAGTAGGGGTACAATCTGCGAGAGTTTGGGTTATGTGTGGTAGGGCTGGTTCTTGTGCATGTACAACCGGGGTGCTATCTCCACCAAGAGGTAGCACTGTTTTATTTGAAGACCGTGTTTTTATTCCGCTAGATACTGGCATCACCCGCTCCAATTCAAATGGCTGATAAACAGGAAACATAGTTGAATGTACAGACACTATATGAGAGACAGATGCAATAGATAGTGTGGAAAAAAGAGGGCATGAAATAGTTGACATGTATATTGTTTAACTAAAACGGATAGCATGACATAATTCCACATATATGATGTCTATCTAAACTGGATAGCATAGCATAACATAATTCAAAGATATGATGAATAACTAAACAGGATCGCATGACATAATTCACCTACATGTTATCTAAGTAATCAGGATCGCATCATTTAATCCACATATGTGATTTATATGCTAAACAGAGGGCATTCGATATGATGTCTGAACTAAGAACGTGGTGTTGAATATTGTGTATATGATGTCTAAACTATGCAATGCACGACACCGTATGCATGATATGAGCAGTATAACCGTGCCAAGTTAGAGCATACACCTCAGTGGGGGAATAGGACGGGTCATCTGTCTCTGAATCCATCTCTGAGGAGCTATCGGGACCCAACAAGAGATCTGCTTCGACAGGTAGCACTGTCTGCTCTGAAGGCCTTGTTTTCACTCCAGATTTTTCCATCTCCCATCCAAATGGCTGATTCACAGGAAGAGTAGTTTAATGTACAAACATTGTCGACAAATGGAAATGTAATGAAGAAAAGGATGGGCAAGATATCATTCAAATATATGATGCCTGGTTAAACAGGATGGCATTGCACATTTCACATATATTATGGCTGGCTAAAAGACATGAGACTGCATAATTCCCATATATGATATAGAAACTAAACAAGTGGCATTACAGAACATGTCTAAACTAAGCAGATGACATATATGATGTCAAAAGTAGGCACTGCAAGGCAACATATGCATGATATGACTAACATCATCATGCCAAGGTAGAGCAAACACCTTGGGGGGTAAATAGGAGTGGTCAGCGGCGTCTGAATACGCCTCAGAACAGATATCTTCCTCTGGATTACAATCTGGAGAGGGGTGGGGAGGGTTTGCCATTGAACCCACCATGGAGCAATGTCTGCATGACATTTTATTGCCACGCAAAACTCTTCTCTTTTTCTCTACATGTTCAGCATGACTGTGTACAATATCTGACATGAATACGAAAAAAATATGGTGAGATTATGTAAGGAGAGCATGCAGAAATTTAGAGTGATGGTAACAACCAGTGGATCGACGTTTTTCCGTTGAACCAAAATAGCCCTAATGGATCGACGTGAATGTATAGTAATAAGTCACGCAACAAGTGTACAACCTCTTTGCCGTAGCTGTGTCGACCTCAGCATCATTGAGTTGGTCGCTGAAGCAGTTGAGGTAGAGGTGGCTGTCGGAGGTGTGGAGGAAGATCTGAGGAATCTGTAGACGGCGTCCAGGGCACTGCTCTGTTGTGATGGATCGTTCTGTCGTTGGAGCAGCTCCAGTGAGCCTTAAGACGTCAAGGCTGAAGCAGCACAAGACAGCCATCGTCAATCTCAAGTGGGATTCTAATAGCATCTCCAATAGATGATGAAAAATGGATGTAAAATTAACATCACCAAAAACCACCTGACTACAATATATGAGGTAAAAACTGTTGACTCTGAACTTAACTGTCGAAACTGAAATTAACTCTGGAATCTGAATGCTACTGTCGAAACTGAACGCAATGGTAGGAGAGAGACACTTGACATGTAGTTTAGGGAGGGCATGCAGTTCATCTTCAACCTGCACACCCCTGAGCCGCCTGCCACCACCGGCCGAACTGCCGGCCCCAGCGCCGCCTCGCCGCCCCGAAACAACACGCCACCGCCGCCCCGGCCAGCCCTCTAGGCCCCCCGCCCCCACCCTAAACCCTAAGATAGATAGTGGGGTACCTCTCCGGCGAGCCCCCATCCCCGCTGCGGGTGGTTCTTCCTTAACTCCGGCGTGCCCCTCCACCCTGAACCCTAAGATAGATAGTGGGGTACCTCTCCGGCGAGCCCCCGTCCCCGCTGCGGGTGGTTCTTCCTTAACTCCGGCGAGCCCCCCCAACCCCTGAAAATCGACTGACCCAAAAGTCGATTCAGTCGACTGAAGTGTGGCTTAATCGGAGCAGAGCAGCAGCACGAGCGAGAAGGAGAGCAGCAGCAGAAGTTGGGCGAGCGAGCGATCGAGAGAGAGCCGGAGCAGCAGTAGCAGCAGCGCGAGCGAGCGAGAGCCGGAGCAGCAGCATCAGATCCGGCTGGTATGGCCGCCGCCACCGAAGGGGCCTCGCACTGGGGGAGAGCCGCCGTGGAGATGTCGCCTGCGGCGTCGGCTTCAAGGTAGCCGCTCCATGGGGTGCGGGATGGAGCACCGTCGGCACCGGGAGGTTGAGTTAAGGAGAAGGTGCGATGCGATGAATGTACAACCTCTTTGGTGGCGCCGCGTAGGCCTCGGCTTCGTCCGAGGAGTCAGTGAGGATGCTGCGGTTCCGATGGAGCAGGTTAAGGCGGCGCCGTGGGGATGGAGCAGCCGCGATAGACGAGGCGATCGTCAGAGCAGCTCTTGGAGGTGGAGGACGGGGCGGCTGAACCGGCGGGACGGCGAGATGGATGACGGATCCTCATCCGGGGAGGTGGACGAGGGACATCGAGCTGTTGCAGTGGACGACGTCGTCGGGGAAGAGGCTCCGGCTGGGCAGCGGTGACGTGGTGGGCGGAGGAGGGTGGGATTTCGCGGCTGGAGCGGAGAGGTTATGGCGGCCTGGGATTTCGAATGGTGAAAAGGGGGCGATGGGAGGGGGTGAAGCATGACTTAGGGATGCGCTTGTCCAAAATGTAGGGTGTGTTACAAAAGTACCCCCCACCGATTTGATCTAGCGGCCCTTTCGGCTCAGGGTTAGAAGGGGGATTTCGCGTGTCGGGATTTGGCAGCTGGAGGGAGTTTTCGCGCGCGTTGTAATTTCGGGATAGAAAGGCGCGGGTTGTGAAGGCGCCAGTTTTGGGAGCACGATATCTGAATTTTCGGGATATAACAAGACGCGGGTTGAATTTTAGGGACAAGCCTAACATGTAGTAATATTATACTTTTTTTGACTGCATAGTAATATTGTACTTGTACGTACCAAATCAATTCGCACTTCCCTCAACCAAAAAGAAAATGAAAAAAATAAAACTATTCACACCACACAAAGAGAGAGTCTTGCCCCGTTTTACTATACAAATGCTATTCAAAGCTACTCCCTCCTTCCATCTATATAGGGCCTAATGCGTTTTTCGATGCTAACTTTGACCAAATATTAGAGAAATGATATATGACATGCAACTTACACAAAGCACACCGTTAACTTCGTCTGTGAAAGGTTCTTTCAATGATATAATTTTCACATTGTGCATGTCATGTACTATTAATCTTGTCAATAGTCAAAGGCGGTCTTAAAAATCTCATTACGCCCTATATAGATGGAAGGAGGGAGTATGAATCCATGTTATGTCCGACTATTTTTTTTCGCTTTGCTGTATAATGCATGTAACCTACTCATACCAACATTTTAGTGCATTCCAAATGTCTATACTACCACTGCAATTCGAACTAAATTTGAATTCGTTTCTCTATTTCAATAAGAATCTACAATCATGATTGTTGCCAACTTCAACCATCATAATTTCCTTGCTATCCGCCAGATATAAATCGGACGGCCTATAATGCAGGATGGCAGGCACACCATCATCAACAACTCCGGTTTTTTATAAGAGTAGAGATAAAATATATTAAATGTAGTATAACATGTTCATAAACACACCATGTGTATCACCGTTATATATATTCACACATACGTCGGTTTAAAACACTATGATAAATTCTTCAAATATCTGAATTTGCTTTTTATAATGAAGTATATATGATCTCTATTCATCTTTTACACCCACACAACCCTCTTATCTTTGTAGCTAGCGCTAACTTTCTCTTGTGCATGCACACGCCCGCATCCCTCTCACCCTCCCTCAGCATTCTCTAGCTCCATCGCGCAAATTCATCTTTTCACTTTAGGTCGTTCACCCACGGTGTGTGTAGGCCCCCCAGCTCCTTCTTTACGGCACACATCGATCGATATGCCTCTCTAGCCATGTGTGCCTAGCACAAACACAATCTTCCCCTCTTCTCTTGTCACCGTCCATGCCTCACTCCCACCACTCTTTTCATCATTCTCGTACTCGCACACTCCTCCCCGCTCGATATAGTATGCCTCTCGTACCACCTCCTACATGCATCCCTCTATCTCTATCCTTCTCCTCGTGCCTCGTTTGCTTCTAACACACACATGCATGTATACCGATCGATCTCCCAACTTATACCTGGATCAACTTTAACTACCCCCCCATCGATCAACGTACCTCACAAGTTATGTCTCTCCTTTCTCTAACAAAGGGCGATTGATCTTCATATGTAGTTATGTCTGCTTACCACAGCCAGATCGTCCCCCCTCATCATTCGTGCATGCCTCCTGACCCGTCTCTCACACACACGTGCACAGACAACAAGCAGCCATCTCCTCTCTTACTGATATTGCGGGCGTGCCCTCCGTTTGTCTAGCAAGCCTATCCCACCATTTGTTAGAAGCAACTCCACTACCACCCCCTCCAACACTCTAGCTCTGTCTCTCTCCCAACCTTATTCCTCTCATGCACATATGCATGGATGCCGATCGATCTCCCTTAATACATGAGGCAGATCGATCTCCTTAATACATGAGGTAGGCCTCTCTCCTCCTCCACACATATACCAGCCATTGTACCTCTATAGTTAATTGGGCCTCCCTCTTCCCCCACCACACACCGATAGTCGAGCGCTGCAGGTAGGTATCCATGCCACAGAGACAAACTGCACATGTCCCCTCTCACGTTCCAGTAGGCCAGCCAGTCTATATCTTTGACGTGGGCACACACAAATTCGATGGCACTCTTTATCGATCGCGCGCACACACACACACACATCATCCCTCTTTTCGATTCTATGGACACCTCAAGCCGGTGATACCTCCACTCTCTTCTCGTGGATTGCCCCCTCTATATATATGTTATATCCAGGACTCTATTTCACACACATTTCATATGTTATATTTTTTGATTGACCCCCCCCAAAACTCTCAAGAACCCACACACTATATCTCTCTAGGTTTGTATCTCTCTCACACAACCCCACGTAGGTGGTGTACGTATACAAGAATAGAATAGGTGCACCGTGCATGTACTCACGCTTCGTGCCCAGCCACACCTGCGCGGGTACACGGTGGAGCTCATTTCTTTATGAAATGGCAGCCCACGTGCTAATTTGAATGCATGTAGCGGTTGTTTACCTAGGGAGGTCGTGTAGCACGCCTGCACGAAACAAAGTTCGACTTGACGCGTTGCCGCGTTATTTCTAAATAAAGTTATTGCGCTCAATGGCACGTACGCAGAATATAAAACGATTTTTATGGAGAAAAAGGTAGTCCGCTAACTATATACAGTGGAGTCTTGCGTGCCTGGTTTGTCGCTCTTCAGAGTATCTCACACAAGGCTGCGGTGGCCTCTCTCTCTCTCACCGTTGGTCACTGATCCGGCCGCATCCCGTCCGCCGGGGGAAAGGGAGTGCGGTGGCCTCTCTCTCTCTCATCGTTGGTCACTGATCTGGCCGCATCTCGTCCGCCGGGGGAAAGGGAGGAAGTGCATCATTTCTCAGTTCGACGGCACCGAGGAAGCACGTCTCGATCTGCGGTACACGCCGTTCTCTCTGACCAAGCTCTGGCGCGGCAGGGCTTACGCCACCTGCTCGCAGATTCCGCCCGCCGCCGCTCACCTAGTTACATCCCGATGACCTCCAGGTATCCCCTCCGGCCTTGCTTCACTGCCCATCTTCCCACGTCGCTGCATGTGGATCTTCCGTAGTTCTTTGCCCAAAATGTAGCTCGTCCAACGTACTTTCCATATTGCATTCTCGTCTCACACCGTTTTAGACTAACACAACCGTGTTGTTATCTTCCCTTAGGGCAAGGAATATGCTTCTTTTTTGTCGTCGCATGTCTCATCAACTGTTATTGGCTAGTAATTGTTTCCTTTCTACCTCTTTTTTGCAAACAGGGCTATCCATTTCACCTTGTTGCTATTGCGACCTTTTGGTGAACTGCACAAATCACTTTTTTCTTAAGAGTGTTTTGTGCAGTTGTACTAAAATGTCACATGGGCAACGTCTCTACATTTCAGTGCGACTGCACAAAGGGAGATTGGTTTTGCTCTATCCTCCTCATCCAACTCTGAGCCTAATCTTTTCCAACTAGTTAGTCTTAAAAGAGACTGCAAAGGTGATCGGCTTCTATTTATGTGTTTATTGTTTCATCAGCAGTCCTCTATTATCGTAATCACACTTAATATCTTTGGAACATGGATGCTCAGCTCTATTTTAGTGGAACTGCACAAAATGATCGGAATGTTGCATGCTCTAGACAGCTACTTTTTTTCCCAACATGCCTTGTTGACTTTGACAGAGATGGGGGGACGTTGCTGCCAATGAAAGCATGGATCAATTTTAATTTAACACCTTCTCACAACTCTGTCTTCAGTTGTGATGTAATTATTAGCTCTGGTCTGCTAATAATTGACATGCATTAGCAAGGAAGTTAGTTTTTTATTGTTTCCGAAAGAGTATCGATGGCAAGACACGCGAAACAGAAGCTGAAAGCTCACACCATTGTACAATTTCATGTCTCACTGGAAAATTATTTGTATAGTACGTCAATTATGTAAACAAATGATGGAAGCTTGATAGCATTGCCAGAAGCCTCTTCATCATCCGGGTGCATGTGCCATGCACAAAATTATACTCCTTCGTTCCTAAATATTTGTCTTTTTACAAATTTTGAACGGGCATATTTTAGAGTGTAGATTCACTCATTTTGCTTCGTATGTGTACTCCCTCCGTTCCTAAATATTCTATTCGTCTTTCTAGAGATTTCAACAAGTGACTACATACGGAGCAAAATGAGACAATCTACACTCTAAAATATGTATATACATCCGTATGTGAAAGTCCATTTGAAATCTCTAAAAAGACAAATATTTGAGTAGTCACTCGTTGAAATCTCTAGAAAGACAAATATACTCTGGAGTATATTTAAGAACTGAGGGGTAGTGCACAACCGCATGGGAGACTCAGCCCGGTCGTTGCGCCGCATTAATAGTGAGTAATGAGCAGTCAAATCGTAAGCCCCACCTTTCCCACTGTAAGTTGCTCTGAAGAAGCAACCATCAATATGCTCTTCTTTGAATCTGCTCATACTACTCCATCCGGCACTGTTTATACAGCGCGCTTCAGAAAAAAGAAAAAAGATCTGTGGGACCAAGGCGACTAGCGATCGGCCTGAAAAATAGCATTGGTAGTTATAGCACGACATCTATTACTATTAGAGGGAATAATGCGTACACACATGCATGCAGTGCTTCCACCCCGGGAACACACATGCATGCACTTACTCCATTCCGTAGTTACATGGAGAGAAAATTGTGGACTTGATTGCGGTTACCACGCCCTAATTAATTGAGCACTAAACCAAACGCGTCTAAAGTCTCTCTGGTGGTGGAAATGCATTGAGAGAAATGCATCATAATGAAGCGCGCCCTGTAAACTATGACGGAGGGAGGAGTAGTATGAAGGTTCAAAACCAAGTACGCGTATGGCCAGTCGGTCAACACACCTCCTCTTGGCATATCACTGACATGTGGGATAGGAGTGTGAGCAAACCGATCTCAATTGACGGCAAAGAGCCAACCCGCCGTTCCTTGAGAGAGATGAGGAGCGAGAACACACAGACGGGTTCACATGGAGGCCAATATATATTCGAGCATGGTTGGTTGATCGATATCATTCATTACATGTTGCCATGTTGGGCTGCCGTTTTCCGCCCTTCTCCGAAATAAACGTGTACTTTATCAGAGATAAAAAGAAATAAGAGTACAAACACTCCACCATGCGGTTCTAGTAGTAGTACTACTTGTACTACTGCACTTGGCTCTTCGCCTCTTCGTGAAGTCGAACAATGATGGTACTCCACATGTTGGGTACTACAGTGTATGCCTCTGACAATGTGACACCGAATGGACTGATGCATGTCCACCGAGGGTAGGTTGCATTAGTCAAAAGAAGCGAGCTTCACCTTGTCTTGCAAGCTTCTCCTTGTTCTGCGAGTTGACGGGACACACCAAAAAGTAGTGCAAGTCCATACTCCCTCCTTTCCGGTTAATATGGCTCAATCCTTTTTGCGGGTAAATGAGAGAGCTTTATTCATATATAAGCATTCTTAGGACGATTAGCCAAGAAAATAGGAAATATTACCGAGCGCTACTATTTGTAACAGGATATGAGCCAGAATTAAGCGAGAATTGTGGCGAGTGTTCCATGCAATCAACTTCCATTATCACATGCGAGAACTCTCGAAGATAACCAAATGTGTTGAACATTGCTTTATCACATTTTAAAATTATAATAAGAGTGCAGACGCTCCTCCATCCGGTTCCTAGTACTAGTATAGTACGTACCTTTATAGACTATATTAGTAAACTTTGCGCTTGGCTGTTCGCCTATTCGGGAAGTCGAACAATAGTAGCACTAGTAGTATAGTGTATGCTTCTGGCAATCTGACACCGAATTAACTGTTGCACGTCCACCGCATGAGCGAGGGAGAGCTTGCATTAGTCAAAAGTTTCTCCTTGTCCTACGAGCCACCGCGCGCAAGTAATGCTAGTCCATACTGCCTCCTCTCTGGTTAATATGGATTAATTTCAAACAAGATAAATACACTGTATGTCACTGTATATTTGTAAAAATACGGTCAGTGGACTTCATAATACGCTCATTGCGCTCAATATATATATTTTCCGGTGTTTATACGGTCACTAGCTCACCCTGACTGAGTATGTGTGTGCATGCACATGTAGGTTGAGCACTTCGCGTGACCGTGTGTGTTCCGTCGTGTGCTCGGACATGCATGCATTAGGGCGTCGCACACGTTTTTGCGTCCATGTGTACGTGTGAGTGTTGCATACACTTAGGGGGAGTACGTGTAGGGGCCACTAAGGAGCAGTCAAATCACACAGTAAATCACGTCTGTCGTGTTCGTGTCTCACCCTCCTCCATGGCTCGACCCCACACGGTCGCTCGGCATGCCACTCACCGCAAACCGAGTATACGATAACTTGCCCGCCTGCTTGTCGATGGATCGCGCCATGGAGTACTACTAGCACTACTGGAAGAGATTGACGAGTTGGGGGAGGACAGCTAGCTGTAGCACGGACTCCCAAAAACTTTTTACATGCATGTTGTAGCCGGCAATTGCGACCTTTGAACGCGGAGCAGCCGCGTGCACCCGGAAGCGGCGCGGGCGACGCTCTCTCGGCCGGCGCGCCACTTCAATGCCGACGCTAGTGAGAGGTCGCGTCCGCTCTGGCCGGGCATGAATGCAGCACTGACCATTTCGGGCGGAAGCACGCATGGGTGATGAAGAGGGTTCGGGTTGGTCAGGACCAGCCGTGGCAGCGGTCCGGACGTGCGCAAACAAGAGATGTTGTATGTTAATATTGCTGCGTATATAATTAACAACGTAAATAATGTGCCAGTTGGACAAATATGATTGCAGATGGAGATGGAAATGGAATTTTACGTAAACACGGATATGCATGTCTATGTCTATGTGTGTGTGCGCGATGACTCTCGCGACCTGAAAGCGGGGGCGTGTTTTTGATCGAGTTTTCTTTCTTGGTACGTTAGAAAATCACTTTGTCCAATTCACATCTATATGTTATTTAAGGATATCACATCTAAGCTCCCACAAGTATATAATGTAGCAACACGAAACAAAAAAAACTAGGACCCCCAAAAAAAGACCACAAACAGAGTGGACATCAACTTAGATGTGACATATCTATGTCACATCTAGATGTGTCCTAGACAGACCCTTAAAAAATTGTCTGCTTTTTCATTTTTTTCCGGGAACGCGCGTATTCTATTTAAAACCACTGCTATGGAGAGATTTTTTTACTCCATTATAGCCTCTTGTTTGATAGAGTTTCTCGTGTCTCGCTCTCTCACCCTCTCCATATCAAAACAAGATGACAGTGTCCAGTCTATCTCTCTCCTCACTGGTGGTCACAGATCCGGCCGAATCCTGTCCGCTGCAGGAGGTGAGGAGGTGCAGCGTTGACGTTGTTGCCGTCGGCGACGGGGGGAGCCAATGCGCACCGTCCTCTCGAAGCTGGCGCTGGCGCGGACGAAGATCCTCTGCGCCCTTGTTCGCTGCCGTCGTGTGGGCAGATCCCGCCCGCCCGCCTAAACGACATCTCGCCCACCTGAGGTATAACTTCTTGTACTGGTCCAGCTCCCCAGGTCGCTGCGTGCGGGTTTTCTTCTATGCGACTACTCCCCAGCTCCCCATGCATAGTAGCTAGGGTTCGTCGGCTAGTCCAACATCACCTACTAGTACTATTATACTTGGTGGAGGTATACATGTTGTTTCGACAAAAAGTACATGGTGGTTGTGCGGTCATTGTCCATATGGTGGTAGTACTATCACTGGTTAAATGAAGAAATGTTTTTCTTCTCGGGTATCCTGGTTTAGTTCCCATCAAGATATAATTATGATGCTTCTGTTTGTTGGTGTACTTTTCATTAACCCTTTTTTATATTTTTGGAAACAGTGATGCATGTCTTCATACCCGGGCATGTCTTCCTCAATTTTAGTGGAACTGCACAAAATTGGATGGCCATTGTTGTTCCGCCTCACTGTCCTCTGCCACGTGGTTCTTCCTTCCTCGAGCTTGATTATTGAGAAGAAACATACCACAGTGAGGATTTGTTGAACTTCATAGGTGCCTCACCCAAACTTGATGCCAAATGGATGATGCATCACCACGATGACCTATCGATGCTCATGGTCACGCCTGATGGTTGCGTCGGCTGGTGAAGCTGATCGATTTTCAATGAAAAACAAGCTGTCTTCCATCAGTGCTCTTTGCTTGTTACACACAAAGATGATATCCTTCATTAGTTCACCTTGGTTGCATTGGAGACGTAGTCGTCTTTCACGTTGGTGCAATTTTATCACACAATTGGCTATGAACTAAATGTTTCCTCGAAGAAGGATCGACGTTGGTACTAAGAGCATAAGTTTTGTATTGATTTCTAAGCCTTCTCACAACTTTGTCTCCAGATCCCCTGTAATTTTATTTTTCCAGCTATTAACTTTGATTTAAAAAATGGTGTGGACTAAAAACCCGGATGGACGTAGTAGCCCTCCATTTTTATTTACTCTGCATATTAGATTTGTCTGAAGTCAAACTTTGTAATACTCTCAAACCTTTCCGATAATTGAAATTAAAGTTCTTTATTTGTACACACTCTCACACGTTTCCTATAATTTGGCGCATGTGTGGTTGTTCACTTAAGGGAGGGTAGTGTACCACACATGAAGGACAAGAAGTGCGACCAGGACGCGTGGGCGTGGATCGTTAGTTCATCGGAAGTAGTACTCCCTCTGTACATGAAATAAAGAGTTTTGTTTCGTACTTACACAATTTAAAACGATTGTTATGGAGAGAATAAGAAAACCACTCCACTATATATTAGTCGTATACACACGAGAGTACTATATGGATGCAGCTTCATTGACTTAGTGCACCTGCCTTTGGATTTATGACAGGTGGGCCCAAAATGTGGCTGGCTCACCTGTCATATAGCCAAAAGCAGATGGAGTGAAGGCACCGGAGCTCAGTCCGTATATATATAAGCGGGAGCCTCAGCGCTTGTTCGCTAGGGTTTGCACTCTCCACACGCTCGCCGCAATACATATATGTTACACGCTGGAGGCTCAGCGTTCATTTGCTAGGGTTTGCTATATTCACAGCCTCTCACCCTCTCTTCACTAGATCTAAACAAGACTGCATTGGCCTCTTGTCTCTCTCCCCCCTCACAGTTGGCGAAGGAGGCGTCCGTATCCCGTCGCACCGGGAAGGGGAGGAGGTGCAACATTAACTCTATCGCCCTCGGCGAGGGAGGCAATCCAGTGCCGGCTGCGCTGTTCTCTTTCACCCAGTGCCTATGCGGGAGGGCCACTGACCCCTTCTTCCTCGTTGCCGTACATAGTGTGGGCAGATCCAGCCTCCCGCCGCACGCCTTCCCACATCCCGACGACCCTAAGGTATAAGTTTCTTTGAAACCGTCGTTGCTCTAGCTGTATGTGGATCTTTTTCGATCTATAGTCGAATCTAGGTATTGGTTCAAAGAGGAAAGAAAGGTGTGATGGGGTGGAGCATGAATCTAGGACGTGGTTCAATGAGGAAAGGAGGGAGGAAAAGTAGTATAGACTGGCTATCCAGCCGCTTTGTTGGTCGAAAAGGGAAAAAGGGGGCAACCTAGTACACACATCTGTAAGGAACCGATCTCTTTGTTGAAAAGGGAAAGAAACTAGGGGGGGGGGTCGTGTAGTTTGTGCAGGACTAGATTTGCTGCCCTCACATAGGAAAAAAGTTCAAAGAGAACAAATATGGGACCAACACAGATATGCTGCTTGGCTACATACTCTGCATCACCCATTTATACGTCTGGACGCACATGGTGCTAGCATGTCCCATACAACTATTTTCCTGCTGTTAATCTAAGAATGCCGCCGGAAAATTGAAGCAATGCCACTGTTAAAAGTAAATTACATTTTTTAACGAATGTTGTTTCACGAGAGTGTCCCTGTTAATATGAATCAATGCTACCATTTTAGAAATGCTACTATCCTACTTTGTTTTCCATCCAAGATAAGTTAGATGCTTCTTTCTGTCACCGTTTGTTTCATCCTCCTTTATTGGCAAGTAATTGTTTCCTTTTTTGCCTATGTTAAAACAGGGGTATTGATTCAACTTGTTGCTATTGCGACATTTTACATCGCTACTCGAAACACTTATGTTTTAAGAGTGTTTTGTGCAGTTCAACTTGAATGTCACACCGGTAACTTTGCTTAATTTTGGTGGAACTGCACAAAAGGAGATCGAGATTTGTTTCCAGTGTTCCTGTCGAGTTGTTTCAAATCTTGGTCTCTACCACATGATATCTATTCAACTTGTTGCTATTGCGACATTTTGCTTCGCTACACGAAACACTTTCCTTGATTTCAGTGCATTGTTTTAGGAATGGTACTTTTCTGCTTTGTCGTTCTTTATACATGTTGAACCAAGGCATTGTTAAGATAATGCTCAGTCAATATGAATGAATCACACTAATGGAGAATTGCTCCTCTCCTGCTTTGTTTCCCATTAAGACAAGTCATCAACCGTTATTTCTCAGTAATTGTTTCCCTTATACCTATTCTTGCTTACAGGGATATCAAAATTAAAGCTCGGTTTTATTTTGACTTTGATTTTAGTTGAACTGCACAAAAGGAGCCAATGTGTCCAAGGCAAACTGCTGCGTTACTGGGTCCAGTTGGTCGTTCCACTTTGCAGAAAGAAGTAGTCACTGGATGCGGTACATTACAGAAGGAATGACCGAGAAGCTTTACAGAGTATTATTAGACACCGGTGACATGACTAGTCTGCAGAGACCATTGGCAATTTAACAACACGTGGAGTGCCCTGGGCAAAAAGTGCCCAAACAAGTACAAGAAGCTAAGACAGGACACGATCATAGGCATTACATATTTTGAAGGGGAGGAGCTTGTCAAAGTTTAATCATTGATGTTAGCAAGAAGACGTTAGTTTAATATATTGGAATTGGAAAATCTTGTCAAAATTTGCTCATTGATGTTAGCAAGAAGACGTTAGTTTAATATATTGGAATTGGAAAACCTTGTCAAAATTTGCTCATTGATGTTAGCCAGAAGACATGCATTTGATATTTTTGAGTGGGACGCCCTTGCTGTGAGCAGCGTCGAGTGTTTTTTCCTATTCCTGTGTTCAGTTTAGAAGTAAATAGTTACTGTGCTGAGATATTCCCGTGTTAAGAGTTTGTTCTCAATATTGTCTATGTAATGCCAGGACTTGTGTTTGATTGCAAAGTTGATCTTGGAATGTTGTGGCATGCGACATCACGAGCTGTTCACCGTGCCTCCTGAGAATAATGCTTCGTATTGTTTTGCATGTTGATCTAATGCCAATGATTTGCTTGTTAAGAAGATCATCCTCTTCTGTTGTTTCCGTGCATAAGAAGTTCATCGTCTGATGTTTCATTCATAGCCTATACGACATGTCGGGTAGGTTAGACGTGAAACCATATGATCTTCCGACCAACTCATGATATTAGGCCGTGATTGGATCGTCGTTTTCCAACCAAAACCGCTTGTAAAACTGACGCTTGTAAATTAAAGCAGATGGTCTCGGGCGAAGGCGCTTGGTTTGTCGATTTCGACTAGTGAAATATCGGAAGTACTTCACACACGATAAAAACGCTGAACGACACTCGGACGATTGCCAATCCAGCCATTAGCTGCTGTTTCAGCCTTGCCCATGGATGGCATGATACGCACGTCGTGCATGTATCGTCTGGTAATGTCGTCCATATAGCAATGCTCGTAAAATATACACTGGTCTCGTAACCCGCCGGTTTTACTTACATACCTCGGGCCTTCCGATGACGAGTAAATTACACTTGTATGTTAATACAGGTTTGAAATAAACCAGAGCTCCCAAGCGCGGCCTTACCATTTCATGCCGTCTCAGTTTCTCGAAGGTGCTCATAGGTGTCCTATGATCCTGGCTTCCTGAATGAGCAGCGGGCGCTGTATCAGACCTCCGTAGGGCCCGCGAGGCCCACTCTGTTGTCCTTCAAGTTGTTGCGCTCGCCGTGGCGCCGAGCATTGTTAACATGGTCAACAGACATGAGGATTCAGGAGATGACTTTATTTTGACTGGATGACACTAGGGACCCACTAGGGCCGTAGCCGTACGTACGCAAGTGCCTCCTTATTATGTACAACTATATTTTTTTTGCTTTCTCCTGGTTTCCTGACATCACGGTCCCTCACCATTGTCAACCTATGTAGTCAATATAAACGAGAGAATTGCACAAGGTGCGGCCGACAGCTGGGACCAAGCAGCTCGAGCAGTATTTGTGTTTTTGAGGCGTGAGCACTGCAGAGTTTTTCTTGGCGATGATTTCGTTGTTGTTCAGAGGAGAGCGGGGTATTAACTGGGAGGGCTGTGGCCCGTCTAGCCCAGGCCAGATATCCAGCCCAGATACTACTTTTTTCAAGATGAAAATGGCTAGCCCAGCTATACGTCTTTTTGAGGAATACCCAGGCAAGGTCAACTTGTTATTCTCCGCCCCGCTGTGCTGCAAATCTTTCCTAGGAGGGATGCATTAGGATTAACAGGAAAATGGGCTTTAAAAATAATAAATGGGATGTAATTATAAAAACTGGGCAGTAACTATAAAAAAATGCACCAAACACGAAATTAGTTTATGAAATATTATTTATGGATTTTGAAAATCTTAAATTTTCATTGTTGCGCGTGCAATGTTTCGTTGGATTTTTACGTAATACAAATTTATATTTAATCTGAATAGAAATTTCGGGATAAAAATATTCGGATCCCATCAAAATGTGGGAAATTTTATTGAATTCTATCTTCAATGGTTGGTTGAAATTATTAATCGTTGTCCTAGCTAGAAAATGGGCTGTACTTTTAACAAACTGTAAATGGGCTGTTGTAAATTCCATTAGAATTCAAAAATGGGTTGTACATTCTTACAAAACGCAAATGGGCTATAAGTTCTCTGCCACACACTTGTGGGCCTACTAAGTGACGCGTCCCCTAAAAAAAAGTAAGTTGACGCGTATGCAAGGCTTTGTCAACTTATTATAGTCAACACACGGTTCTAGCAGCAGTGGCCGTTGGATGTCTATCCAACGGATGTCATGCTTCTCTTCAATCTCGGATATTCTTAGCTTCGGCCGCCCAAAAAATGATTCCCCCCCCCTGACATTTTGGGCGCCATTCTGGGTTTACTAAGTTGAAGCGTACCAAGGGCTTTGTCAACTTAGTAAATATAAACGATTCTAGCTTTAGTGACCGTACGATGTCCATCCAATGGCCGTAGTGCTTCTTCAACCTCTGGTTTGCTTGGTCCAGCCGCCCAAAGCAGCGCCGGTCGTGCTGCCTGCTCCTGCCTCTCGTGGCCGGCTGTGCTGCCGCGGAGGCCTCACCGCCCCCATACTACTCCCACCGCTGGCCAGGCCATCCCTCCACTCACCCACACCCCCTGTTATTCTGCGGTGATGGCAGCCTCACACCGCAGCCGAACCTTTGAACCCTCGTACTCCTCTCCGCGCGGGCTTCCACTGCTGTGTCTTCCCCGGCTCCGCGTCGTCCCTTCCTAGGCATCGCCGTCGTCCATCGCCCTGGTGCTCTCAGCGCGGCGTGGTCAACGTGGTCAACGACCGACTTCCATCGGAAGAGTACTGTACGTGGAGAGGCTGACAGCTAGGTCCACGGCAGCCGCAAGGAAGTGCCTCCTTATTACGCGCAAAATAATTATTCCTCAACCTAACAGCAGGGACCCGCTAGACGGGCCACCTTATTTCGCGAAAAAAACGTTTCCCCCCTGACTGCTGGTACCCACCGGACGGGCCACCGTATTTCGTGAAAAAAAACGTTCCCCCCGCTGTCAGCTCGGACCCACCGGAAGTGCCTCTTTATTACGCACAAAAAAATGAATACTCCCCCTGCTAGTTGGGACTCACCTTGGCGGGAAGCTGACTTGTGGGCCTACTAAGTTGACGGGGACGGAGGGCTTTGCCAACTTAGTCAATATGAACGATTCTAGCTCTAGTGACCGTACGATGTCCATCCAACGGCCGTAGTGCTTCTTCAACCTCTGGTCTTCTTGCTCCAGCCGCCCAAAGCAGCGCCGGTCGTGCCGCCTGCTCTTGCCTCCCGTAGCCGGCTGTGCTGCCGCGGAGGCCTCACCGCCTCCATAATACTCCCACCGCTGGCCAGGCCATCCCACCCACACCCCGTGTTATTCTGCGGCGACGGCAGCGCGGCCGAACCAGTGAACCCTCGTACTCCTCTCCGCGTGGGAATCCACTACCGTGTCTTCCCCGGCTCCGCGTTGTCCCCTTCCTAGGCCTTGCCGTCGTCCACCGCCGTGGTGCTCTTGGCGCGGCGTGGTCAATGTGGTCAACGACCGAATTCCATCGGAAGAATACTGTACGTGAAGAGGCTGACAGCTGGGTCCACGGTAGCCGCAAGGAAGTGCCTCCTTATTATGCGGAAAATAATTATTCCTCCACCTGACAGCAGGGACCCACCGGACGGACCACCAGTATTTCACGAAAAAACGTTCCCCCCGCTGTCAGCTCGGACCCACCGGAAGTGCCTCCTTATTACGCATAAAAAAATGAATACTCCCCCGGCTAGCTGGGACCCACCTTGGTGGGAGGCTGTCTTGTGGGCCTACTAAGTTGACGGGGCCGAAGGGCTTTGTCAACTTAGTCAATATGAACAATTCTAGCTCCAGTGACCGTACGATGTCCATCCAATGGCCGTAGTGCTTCTTCAACCTTTGGTCTTCTTGCTCCAGCCGCCCAAAGCAGCGCCGGTCGTGCCGCATGCTCCTGCCTCCCGTGGCCGGCTGTGCTGCCGCGGAGGCCTCACCGCCCCTACTATTCCCACCGCTGGCCAGGCCCTGCGGCGAGGGCAGCCTCACAACGCAGCCGAACCAGTGAACCCTCGTACTCCTCTCGGCGCGGGCTTCCACTGCCGCGTCTTCCCCAGCTCCGCGTCGTCCCCTTCCTAGGCCTCATCGTCGTCCACCGCCGTGGTGCTCTCTGCGCGGCGTGGTCAACGTGGTCAAGGAACGACTTCCATCGGAAGAGTACTATACGTGGAGAGCCTGACAGCTGGGTCCATGGCCACAGCCCAGTTTTTTGTGATTTGCCAATTAAGTCGCTTTGTCAGGCCTGTTGGGCTGCAAATCTTTCAAGATGAGGAGAGCTTTTTCATTCGGCTGGCCGAGAAAATGGCCCATCAGTAATGAGAAATGGGCTGTACATTTTTAAAACACATCAAACCGGCAATTAGTTTCAAATATTTTTTTCATTTCAAGATTTTAAATTACATTAATTTTTATGCGTGGAGAATTTGTTGGATTTTATGTTGATATACATTTATTTTTAAAATCAGTTTGAATGTGAGTCGAAATTTCGGGATTAAAAACAGTTCGGACCGCACCGAAATATGCAAAATTTCATATAATTTTTTAACCGTGGCCACAATATGGGCTGTAATGCTAACAAAAAGAATATGGGCTCCAAAGAAAACCTTAAGAATTAGCAAATGGGCTGTAAATTATTAGAAATAATGGCAGATGGGTTGTATGCTGTTTTCCATAGATTTGAGGCTTTCCTAAAAAAAGGTTGACGCACAAGCAGTGACGGTTGGATGTCCATCCAACGACCGTCGTGCTTCTTCTATCTCTGCTCTTCCTGCTCCAGCCGCTCAAACAAGCGCCGGCAGGACTGCCTGCTCCCTCCTCCCCGCGGCCGGCTGGGCTGCCGCGCAGGCCTCACCGCCCCACCGTACTCCCATCGCTGGCCTAGCCACCCCTCTACTCACCCACACCTCCTGTTATTCTCCGGTGACGGTAGACGAACCAGTAAACCCTCGTTCAATCGTACTCCCCTCCGCGTGGGAAACAACTGTTGAGTCTTCCCTGCCTCCGTGTCGTTCCCTTCCTAGGCCTCGCTGTCGTCGACCGCCCTGGTGCTCTCGGCGCGGTCAGGTCAACGTGGTCAACGACCGACATGCTTCTGAAGTGGACTGTACGTGGAGAGGCCGACAGCTCGGTCCACGACCGCACGCAAGGAAATGCCTCCTTATTACGCGCAAAATAATGATTCGTCCACCTGACATCAGGGACCCACCGAAAGGGCCCAGTATTTCGCGAAAAAACGTTACTGCCGCTGACAGCTCGGACCCACCAGCTATATCTTGGTACGCAAGGAAGTGTCTCCTTATTACGCGCAAAAAAATGAATACTCCCCCTGTTAGCTGGGACCCAGTATAGTGGCAGGCTGACTTGTGGGCCTACTAAGTTGACGGGGACGGAGGGCTTTGTCAACTTAGTCAATATGCACGATTCTAGATCTAGTGACCGTACGATGTCCATCCAACGGCCGTAGTGCTTCTTCAACCTCTTGTCTTCTTGCTCCAGCCGCCCAAACCAGCGCCGGTCGTGCCTCGTGCTCCTGCCTCCCGTGGCCGGCTACGATGCGGCGGAGGCCTCACCGCCCCCTACTACTCCCACCGCTGGCCAGGCCATCCCTCTACTCACCCACACCCCCTGTTATTCTGCGGTGACGGCAGCCTCACACCGCAGCGAACCAGTGAACCCTCGTACTCCTCTACGCGTGGGCATCCACTGCCGCGTCTTTCCCGGCTCCGCGTCGTCCCCTTCCTAGGCCTCGCCGTCGTCCATCGCCCTGGTGCTCTCGGCGTGGCGTGGTCAAGGAACGGCTTCCATTGGACGTGGACTGTACGTGGAGAGGCTGACAGCTGGGTCCACGGCCGCAGCAAGGAAGTGCCTCCTTATTACGCGCAAAATAATTATTCCTCCACCTGACAGCGAGGACCCACCGGACGGGCCACCATATTTCGCGAAAAAAACGTTCCCCCCCTGACTGCTGGGACCCACCAGCTACACCTTCGCACGCAAGGAAGTGCGTCCGGGCAAAAAAAAAACGATTCGCCACCCTGACTGCTGGGACCCACCAGCTACATCTTCGCACGCAAGGAAGTGCGTCCGGGCAAAAAAAAACAACCAAAATGATTCGCCCCCCTGACTGCTGGGACCCACCAGCTACATCTTCGCATGCAAGGAAGTCCCTGACAGTCGGGACCCACCTGGTCGAAGCGTACGTAGCGTTGTCATTCTGGTTGCGAACGTGTACGTACATATATAATGTGGATGTAGAGGCACGCACGTGTCGTAGTAGAGGCGCGCACGTAGCATGTAAACGTACGTACAGCGGCGAGTGTGCAAGAAAGAAAATACGGCCACGTACGTACATACGGGAAGGGTCTCTAACGCCTATCGCGCATACGTACATGGCTGGGTCGGAATGGAGAAACAGCGTCGTCGTCGTGTTCATGGGGAGCCAACCGGCTGGGTCGGAACGGAATGCATGGTCGTGTTCATCGGGAGGGCTTGGACGGAACAGGCGATGGAAACGAGGCCTGGCGTACCGCACAACGGAGGAAACAGCCTTGTGTTCGACCGGCCACATTCGAAATGGGGTCCTTTTGATCGGGAGGGGCCTGGCGTATCGCAAAATGGAGGAAACGGACCTCCTACGGTCGAAACGGGGGTCCTGTTGATCAGTAGGGGTGTGGCGTGCCGCAAAACGGAGGAAACGGACCTCCTACGGTCGAAACGGGGGTCCTGTTCATCGGGAGGGGTGTGGCGTACCGCAAAACGGACGAAACGGACTTGTGTTGGAGCGCTACGGTCTAAACGGGGGGGGGGGGGGGGGGGAGGGGTGTGGCGTACCGCAAAACGGGACTCCACGGGATACTGTTCATCTCCACCGTCGACCTCCTCCAGCCTCCACGGGCTACCGTCGACCTCCTCCAGCCTCCACGGGCTCTTGTTCATCCAGCCTCCACCGCGCGCTACTCCACTGGCTACTGTTCAACCACCCCTCCACCGTCTACTGTTCATCCAGCCCTCCACACCACGGGGTCCTGTTCAACCACCCTTCCACGGCCACCCCTCCACCGTCTACTGTTCATCCAGCCCTCCACACCACGGGGTCCTGTTCAACCACCCCTCCACGGCCACCCCTCCACCGTCTACTGTTCATCCAGCCCTCCACACCACGGGTTCCTGTTCATCCAGAGGCAACGCCACCGCTCATTGTTCATCCCAATCCCCCCGCAACGCTCGTTGTTCATCCCAGAGGCAGCATCAATTGGCTTCAGTTAGCAATAGTAGCGAAGGAATCGCTCCATCGGGTTCAGTTAACAGCCATCGATCGATCGGTCGGGTTCAGTAACGCGTAGCCTGCAGTGCAATCGCTCGGGTTCAGTTAGAGCCCAACGCCTCGCTCAGCTTCAGTTAGAGCCAACGCCTCGCACACATGCGCGTACCTGTACGAGAGAAACGCGCATCACTCTCCCATCGTAACCGGCAACTCCCCGAAATTTTCCTCCCCCTCGCTTCTACCACGGTTTTTTCCGTCATGGACGGCCCAAAGAATGTCATGCAGCTGCGTCTCCGGCCCGCCCAGGACGAAAAGCCAATTTTCTGTCATGATTTTTTGTCATAGAAGTAGGAGCCCACCACATCTATGATGATACCGGGTTTTGTCACAATTATCGTCATAGAAGTGTCATATGTATGACATAATTTTTTTTCGTTCGGCCCAAAATGTTACAGATGTGTCTTTTTTTTGTAGTGTTTCCTCGTTAAACCGCCGAAGAAATTGCTTGACCGGTTTAAACTTGGCATCAATATTGAGAGTGTGCTCAGCGAGTTCCCTCGGTACACCTGGCATGTCAGAAGGCTTCCATGCAAAAATGTCCCGGTTCTCACGGATGAACTCGATGAGCGCACTTTCCTATTTCGAATCCAGATTGGTGCTGATGCTAAACTGTTTGGATGAATCGCCAGGAACAAAGTCAACAAGTTTAGTCTCATCAGCCGGGTTGAACTTCAGGGTCGGGTCATGCTTAGTGGTGGGCTTCTTCAAAGGAGTCATGTCTGCCGGATCAACATTGTCCTTATAAAACTTCAGCTCCTCCATAGCACAAACCGACTCAGCGTAAGCCGCATCCCCTTCCTCACAATCCAAAGCGATCTTTCGACTTCCATGTACTGTTATAGTTCCCTTGTGACCCGACATTTTAAGCTGTAAATAAATATAGCAGGGTTTCGCCATGAATTTTGCGTAAGCCGGCCGTCCAAATAGTGCGTGATACGGGCTCTGGATTTTTACCACTTCAAAGGTCAACTTTTCAGACCTGGAATCATGCTCGTCTCCAAACACAACCTCCAAAGAGATCTTGCCAACAGGATATGCCAATTTACCTGGTACTACACCATGAAATACAGTGTTGGACGGTTTAAGACTTTTGTCTATCAACCCCATACGACGAAAAGTCTCATAGTACAGAATGTTGATACTACTCCCTCCATCCATAAGGACTTTGGTAAACTTGTAACCTCCCACCTGAGGTGCTACTACCAAAGGCAGTTGACCCAGATTGCCAACCCGGGGCGGATGATCCTCTCTGCTCCACACAATGGGCTGCTCGGACCACCGTAAGTAACGTGGCACTGCCGGTTCAACAACATTAACTGCCCTTTTGTGAAGCTTTTGATCTCGCTTACACAGGCTAGTAGTGAACACATGATACTGCCCACCATTCAACTGCTTGGGGTGACTTTGATAACCTGATTGCTGCTGATTCCCTTGATTATTCTATTGGCCATTACCACTTTGGTTATGCTGGTTGCCCTGATTATTCTGAAATCCAGAGCTTGAACCGCCGCCACCATGAAAATCTGGACCTGAACCACCCGATGGACCCTGATCATACCGGAAGACATCGGAATTCTTGAACTCCTTCATGATATAACAATCTTTCCACAGATGTGTGGAAGGGGCCTCCTAGGTCCCATGCTTTGGGCAGGGCTGGTTCATCAAACGTTCCAGATTCATCCCTCCACGGCACTGGGGCGGTTTACCTTTACGACGCTGCATATTGGTGTTAGCCATGAGATCTCAATTATCTGCCTTGCGCTTACCATTATTCCCATGGCCTCCTTGGTTGTGATGCTATCCCTTTGCACCACCGTTCTTCTTTCCCTTCTCCGGCTTCTCATCATCAGAATCGAGATCCTTGGTATTATCAGAATCGGCATACTTTACCAAGTCTGCCATAAGGGTTCCCATGTCATTGCAGTGGTGCTTGAGCCGTCCCAACTTCATCTTTAGTGATTTAAACCGGCAATTACACTCCAGTGTTATAATCGCTTGCTCGGAGTTAATCCGGTCGGACGAATGCAATACTTCTGAAACCCGGCATACCCAATGAGTTGTTGACTCATTCTCCCCTTGAACACAAGCATCCAGATCCACAATGGACATGGGCTGTTTGCACGTGTCTTTGAAATTGGCTATAAACCGGGCCTTCAACTGATCCCATGACTCGATGGAGTTAGCTGGTAAATTTTTCAACCAAGTACGGGCTGTCCCTTCCAACATCATCGTGAAGTACTTTGCACAGGCCGCTTCATCCACATCTAGCATCTCCATTGCCATCTCATAACTCTCGACCCATGCCTCAGGCGGCTGATCCGTAGTGTAATTAGGCACTTTACATGGACCCTTGAAATCCTTGGGCAGACACACATTACGGAGAGCGGGAATAAGGCACGACACTCCCCAGGAACTAAAGGCAAGCCCGGTGCCTTGGTCTACTGACGCCGCTGGCTGAACCGGGGCGGGTTGATGATGACCCAAAGCGGCCTCCCTTCGTGCTCTACCATTATCCACCACATCTTGAGCATTATGATGCCGCGCACTGCTAGACACTTCCGGTTCATCCATATGCCTGCTATAGCTTGGGATCGGACGAGGGGTTGAATGAATTCTATCCCGGCTATAGGTATAAGCCTGCTGCTGCACCACGGCGGTTTGAAGAAGGTCCCTAGCCCGTCGCGTTTCAATCGCCGCTAGTGAATCGCCCTCCATCGGAATTGCTGCCAGGCGAGATGCCGCGGCAATCATGTTATCCAAAGGGCTCGAGAAGTGACCCGGCGGTGTAGACACGTATTGCGGCGGGTTATCCGTTTGCCGAGGTGGTTTCGTCATCCGTGGTTGATCCGGCGCTGCCCTAGGCGCATCGGTCTGGTTTGCAGCTACCGGATTGCTCGGCCCAGCGCCTGGTGTTTGAAAGAGGTTCAGTCCTTCATAGACCGGCGGTAGACGAGACCGGTACTTCCTTCGCATTACATCATATGATGCGTTTCGATCCAGCATGAGTCGGTAATTCTGCGCCCGTATCTGCTGTGATTGGGCATCTAAAGCGGCCCTTTCTTTAGCCATCCTAGCATCCTCAATTGCCAGGTCCTCCTTAGCCTGCGTTATCCGGTCCTTCAGCTTCGCAATGTCCGCATTGTGCTGATCCTGCGTCTCTGGGGTAACCGCTGTGGTTAACAAGGTCGCCCAGGCATCCATCAACCCGGAGAGGACTTGAGCCGGTCATCGCGCCGGGGCTCCTGCCGCGGCCGCTGATCCGGTATTCATTGCCGCTGTAGATGAAGACTGCAAAGTGGGCTGTGTTCCGGCCATGTACACAGTAACCTGACTTGGCGGTTCAAGGAGGTCCGGAATACTATTGCCATCAGAATATCCTTCGAACACACCATCATGAATCTGGTATAGGGACTCGGTCTCACCAGTGGATGACTCGCCGTCGGAATAAACAGCCGTCTCGCCTTCAGACACTGGTTCAGATCCGATCCCATGGACACATCCTACAAACGCACGCTTCATGGCAGGCTTAACCCGGGCTGGGCTCACACGCCGAGCCGTCTCGACGAGGTTGGTGCAGATGTCCGGCTCAGGGCCCGGTTCGCGGATCTTGCCGATGAAGACGTGAATTCCACCAAAGGGGACCCGGTATCCGTACTCGATTGAACCGGCCTCAGGGCCCCATCCTTCGTCGTTGATGTAGAGCTTGCCGCGACAACTCTTGGTCATCCGGCCAACCACCTATACCTTGAGTCCTTCAGAGCTGCCCTTCAAGAACTTGAAACCATCATGCGATAGCCCCACGGTGGGCGCCATCTGTCGATGAATTAACACGTAGATGTCCTCATGGAAGGACTTAGTCGCAGAGCCATCGCAACGGGTTAGCTTGAAGGGGTTAAACCGGACAAGGGACACGGGAGTTTATACTAGTTCGGCCCCTTCGATGAAGGTAAAAGCCTACGTCTAGTTGTGATGGGATTGATTGGATTTCAATGACCAGGGAGCAAATACGCTTGCCTGAATCTCGAGTTGTTGTTTCTTGTCCCCGAACCGCCGCCGGGTCGTCCCTTTATATACATAGGTTGACGCCCGGCCGGTCGACAGAGTCCCGAGGCCGACTCATACAAGTGTCTGGCTCGGTCTCTCCTTTCCTAACTTACATTACAAGTTACATAACCATGGCGGTTTACTACTATGGGCCTTAATCCGCCCTTGGGCTCTGGGCCTCTAAGCTTCATTAGTAAAACTCCATCTTCTGAATCTTCATGGGCTTCAATGTAATCGAGGGTGAACCGGGCCCTCCTGGCCGGTTTACACTCAGTAGTTATATCCCCAACACGTCCGAAACTTGCCCCGAACCCGAACCGCTCAGTCATCACCGTTGGATTCGGATCATCCCCAAACATCTATAAAACACCTCCGTTTTCTTATTTGGACTCCCTAGTATTTTTTTCTCGGCCCGTCTAATTTTGATCGGAGGGACTAGATCACCCCCAATCTAACCCACATGCTATATATATATGTCCAAACCCTAGTCTAGGCTTGTCCCATCCACCAAATCTCCTCACGCGCCGCCGCCAGTCTCTCCATCGGGATCCAACCCACAACCAGCTTCTCCCTCCCTCGTTTCTTCCACCAGTCCAACCGCATCCACCCAAATCAAATCTTGTCTTCCTTGATTTCCGTGCCAACCCAATCACCCACAGCCTCGCTCATTCCAGATTGAAGGAATCGCCCCAAAGCATCGATGGATCCAAACTAGCCTACTCCCCTCGATCCATGAGATCCACAGCTCCTCTGCCCACGGCCCCGCGTTCCCCCTCCACGTTCGTGCCCGAGCAGGAGCGCTCGGCATCGTCTCCTCGCGCCACCAAGTCGCCTTCCCATCTGCCGCCGATGTCCGAACCTTCAGCTAGCAAGATGAGCACCACCGCGCCCTTCCTCCCTGTTCTCCCTTCCCTTTCTCTATTTCTTCTCCTTTCCCCACTCATCTCTCTCTGTTGCCTCCGCATGACACCATGGCCGGCCTCTTCTCTCGATACGTCGCCACACCTTCTTCTCCTTCAAGCAGCAGCAGCCCCGTGCGCCTTCGACCACGCCTGACTCCGAGCTGCTGTCTTCCCCTCATCCCCCTGTGCAGACCACCCAAGGCCGTCCTGACCCGCTGCTACGTCTTGATCTTGCGTCGGTTTTCCTCGAAGAGGAGAGGGTGATGCAGCAATAGTAGCGTAAGTATTTCCCTCAGTTTTTGAGAACAAGGTATAAATCCAGTAGGAGGCTCCTCAAAAGTCCCACGCACCTACACAAACAAACTGAGAACTCGCAACCAACGCAATAAAGGGGTTGTCAATCCCTTCACGGCCACTTGCGAAAGTGAGATCTAATAAAGATAGTATGATAAGATAAATATATTTTTGGTATTTTATAATATAGATGCAAAAAGTAAAGATGCAAATAAAAGTAGATTGAAAGCAAATATGATAAGAGATAGACCCGGGGGCCATAGGTTTCACTAGAGGCTTCTCGCAAGATAGCATAAGTATTATGATGGGTGAACAAATTACTGTCGAGCAATTGATAGAAAAGCGCATAGTTATGAGATTATCTAGGCATGATCATGTATATAGGCATCACGTCCATAACAAGTAGACTGACTCCTGCCTGCATCTACTACTATTACTCCAGACATTGACCGACTCCTGCCTGCATCTAGAGTATTAAGTTCATAAGAACAGAGTAGCGCATTAACCAAGATGACATGATGTAGAGGGATAAACTCATGCAATATGATATAAACCCCATCTTGTTATCCTCGATGGCAACAATACAATACGTGCCTTGCAACCCTTTCTGTCACTGGGTAAGGACACCGCAAGATTGAACCCAAAGCTAAGCACTTCTCCCATGGCAAGAAAGATCAATCTAGTAGGCCAAACCAAACTGATAATTCGAAGAGACTTGCAAAGATAACTCAATCAGACATAAAAGAATTCAGAGAAGATTCAAATATTATTCATAGATAAACTTGATCATAAACCCACAATTCATCGGATCTCGACAAACACACCGCTAAAAGAGTTTATATCGAATAGATCTCCACAAGAGAGGGGGAGAACATTGTATTGAGATCCAAAAAGAGAGAAGAAGCCATCTAGCTAATAACTCTGGACCCGTAGGTCTATGGTAAACTACTCACAACTCATCGGAGGGGCAAGGATGTTGATGTAGAGGCCCTCCATGGTCGATTCCCCCTCCGGCAGGGTGCCGGCGAATGCTCCAAGATTAGATCTCGCGGATACAGAAGGTTACGGCGGTGGAAATTGTGTTTTGTGGTGCTCCTGGATGTTTTTAGGGTACGTAGGTATATATAGGAGGAAGAAGTACGTCGGTGGCTGCCCAAGGGGCCTACGAGACACGGGGGCGCGCCCTAGAGGGGGGGGGGGGGGGGGGGGGCGGCCTCCTATCTCGTGGGGGCCTCGGCTGCTTCTTGACTTGCACTCCAAGTCCTCTGGATCACGTTCGTTCCAAAAATCACGCTCCCGAAGGTTTCATTCCGTTTGGACTCCGTTTGATATTCTTTTTCTTCGAAATACTGAAATAGGCAAAAAACAACAATATGGGCTGGGCCTCCGGTTAGTAGGTTAGTCCCAAAAATGATATAAATGTGTAAAATAAAGTCCATAAACATCCAAAAGGGGTAATATAATAGCATGGAACAATCAAAAATTATAGATACGTTGGAGACGTATCAAGCATCCCCAAGCTTAATTCCTGCTTGTCCTCGAGTAGGTAAATGAGAAAAAAAGAATTTTTGATGTGGAATGCTACCTAGCATAATTCATAATGTAATTTTCTTTATTGTGGCATGAATGTTCAGATCCAAATGATTCAAAATAAAAGTTCGTATTGATAAAAGAAATAGTAACACTTCAAGCATACTAATCAAAGTAATCATGTCTTCTCAAAATAGCATGGCAAAAGAAAGTTCATCCCTACAAAATCATATAGTTAGGCTATGCTTCATTTTCGGCACACAACGATGTTCCCAACTTCTATACCCCCGATGACAAGCCAAGCAATTATTTCATACTTAAATAATCTCAAACTTTTTCAACCTTCACGCCCTACATGGGCGTGAGCCATGGATATAGCACTATGGGTGGAACAGAATATGATGATGTGGATTGTGTGGAGAAGACAAAAAAGGAGAAAGTCTCATATTGACGAGGATAATCAACGGGTTATGGAGATGCCCATCAATTGATGTCAACATGAGGAGTAGGGATTGCCATGCAACGGATGCACTAGAGCTATAAATGAATGCTCAACAAAAGAAAACTGGTGGGTGTGCATCCAACTTGCTTGCTCACGAAGACCTAGGGCATTTGAGGAATCCCATCATAGGAACATACAAGCCAAGTTCTATAATGAAAAATTCCCACTAGTATGAAAAAAGAAAACTTATGAGACTCACTATATGAAAAACATGGTGCTACTTTGAAGCACAATATATGAGACTCACTACATGAAGAATAAGGTGCTACTTTGAAGCACAATATATGAGACTCACTACATGAAGAACAAGGTGCTACTTTGAAGCACAAGTGTGGAAAAAGAGATAGTAGCATTGCCCTTTTTATTTATTTTCTTTTTTTTTCTTTTTTTTCTTTTTTTCCTTTTCCTTTTTTTGGGCCTTTCTTTTTTTCTCCTTTGGCCTTTCTTCTTTTTTTCTTTTCTTTTTTTCTTTGGGCAATGCTCTAATAATGATGATCATCACACTTCTATTGATTACAACATAAAAATTACAACTCGAAACTAGAACAAGATATGACTCTATATGAATGCCTCCGGCGGTGTACCAGGATGGTGCAATGAATCAAGAGTGACATGTATGAAAAATAATGCATGGTGGCTTTGCCACAAATACGATGTCAACTACATGATCATGCAATGGCAATATGACAAAAGTAAAGTATGTCATGATGAAGAATGGAACGGTGGAAAGTTGCATGGCAATATATCTCGGAATGGCTATGGAAATGCCATAATAGGTAGGTATGGTGGCTGTTTTGAGGAAGATATAAGGAGGTTTATGTGTGATAGAGCGTATCGTATCATGGGTTTTGGATGCACCGGCGAAGTTTGCACCAACTCTCAAGGTGAGAAAGGGCAATGCACGGTACCAAAGAGGCTAGCAAAGGTGGAAAGGTAAAAGTGCGTATAATCCATGGACTCAACATTAGTCAAAAGAACTCATACACTTATTGCAAAAATTTAGAAGTCATCAAAAATCAAGTACTATGCGCATGCTCCTAGGGGGATAGATTGGTAGGAAAAGACCGTCGCTCGTCCCCGACCGCTACTCATAAGGATGCACAAGCCAGGTACACTTCATGTTTCAAATTTGTTACACAACTTTAACCATACGTGCATGCTACGGGACTTGCTAACTTCAACACAAGCATTCTTTAAATTCATAATCACCCAACTAGCATGGCTTTAATATCACCACCTCCATATCTCAAAACAATTATCAAGTATCAAATTGATCATAGCATCCAATTCACTTCCTATGATAGTTTTTATTATACCCAACTTGGATGCCTACCATTCTAGGACCAATTTTATAACCATATCAAATACCATGCTGTTCTAAAAGACTCTCAAAAAGATATAAGTGAAGCATGAGAGACCAGCAATTTCTTCAAAATTAAGACACCACCGTGCTCTAAAAAATATAAGTGAAGCACTAGAGCAAAAACTATCAAGCTCAAAAGATATAAGTGAAGCACATAGAGTATTCTAGCAAAATTCTAATCAAATAGGCTTCTCCCAAAAGGTGTGTACAGCAAGGATGACTGTGGTAAACTAAAAAGCAAAGACTAATATAATACACACACTCCAAGCAAAACACATATCATGTGGCGAATAAAAATATAGCTCCAAGTAAAGTTACCAATGAACGAAGACGAAAGAGGGGATGCCTTCCTGGGGCATCCCCAAGCTTAGGCTTTTGGATATTCTTGAATATCTTGGGGTGCGATAAGCATCCCCAAGCTTAGGCTCTTGCCAACCTTCATTCCATAGTCCATAAAAGCTTTACCCAAAACTTGAAAACTTCACAACACAAAACTCAACAAGAAATCTTATAAGCTCCGTTAGTGAAAGAAAACAAAACCACCATATAAGGTACTGCAATGAACTCATTCTTTATTTATTTTGGTTTTAAACCTATTGTATTCCAACTTCCTTATGGTTTATAAACTAATTTACTAGCCATAGATGCATTGCAATAAGCAAACAACACACGAAAAACAGAATCTATCAAAAACATAACAGTCTAGCAATCTGTAACTAACGCAAACTTCTGAAACTCTAAAAATTCTACCAAAATAGGAAGTCCTGGACAATTTGTTTATTGAACAGCAGCAAAAATAATCAACGCAAAATCACGTTCCTATTATTTAACAAAATTATATTCGTGCGTGCAAAGTTTCTGTTTTTCAGCAGAATCAAATCAACTATCATCGTAGGTTATCCTATAGGTTCTACTTGGCACAAACACTAAATAAAAGATAAAAACACATCTAAACAGAAGGTAGATGCAAGATTTATTACTAAACAGGAGCAAAAACAAAAAACATAAAGAAAATTGGGTTGCCTCCCAACTAGCGCTATCGTTTAACGCCCCTAGCTAGGCATAACAACAAAGATAGATCTAACGAGTGCCATCTTTGGCACTAAATTCATAAGTAGCCCGCATGATAGATTCATAAGGTAATTTGACTTTCTTTCTTGGAAAGTTCTCCATGCCTTTCTTTAATGTAAATTGGAATCTAAAATTCCCTTCCTTCATATCAATAATCGCACCAATCGTTCTAAGGAAAGGTTTACCAAGAATAATAGGGCAAGGAAGATTGCAATCTATATCAAGAACGATAAAATCTACGGGCACCAAATTTCTATTTGCAACAATAAGAACATCATTGATTCTTCCCATTGGCTTTTTAATGGTGGAATCCGCAAGGTGCAAATTTGAAGAGCAATCATCAAGATCATGAAAACCTAGAATATCACATAAAGTTTTCGGAATCGTGGAAACACTAGCACCCAAATCACACAATGCAAAACACTCATAATCTTTAATTCTAATCTTTATAGTAGGTTCCCATTCATCATTAAGTTTTCTAGGTATAGAAACTTCCAAATTAACTTTTTCATCATAAGATTGCATCAAGGCATCAACGATATGTTTGGTAAAAGCTTTATTTTGACTATAAGCATGAGGAGAATTAACAATGGATTGCAACAAGGAAATACAACCTTTTAAAGAACAATTATCATAATCAAATTCCTTGAAATCCGAGATAGTAGGTTCAATATTATTAGAAGTTGAGGATTCTCCAATCTCACTTTTAACAAATTTAGCATCAAGATCTAAAGACTCCGAATTTTTGGGACGCCGTCTAGGCAAAGTTGATTCATCATCAGTCCCATAATCATCAAAATTCAGGCAAAACATAGATCTAATCGGAGACGCATCAATAACTTTAAGATCCTCATCATTATTTTCGTGGGAACTAGAAGAACACACTTTTATAAAGCTATCTTTTTTAGCACGCAATCTAGCGGTTCTTTCCTTACACTCATCAATGGAAATTCTCATTACATTGAGAGACTCATTGATATCATGCTTAGGAGGAGAAGATCTACGTTTAAGAGAATCAACATCAAGCGAAAGTCTATCAACGTTCCTAGCCAAATCATCAACTTTGAGCAATTTTTCTTCAAGCAAAGTTTTAAAATTCTTTTGAGAAATCATAAATTCTTTAACACTATTCTCAAAATCAGAGGACATCTTATTAAAATTACCATAAAAATTATTTTAGGAATTTCCATAATTATTAGAAGAATTACTAGGGAACGGTCTAGCATTAAAGTTTCCTCTGTAAGCATTGTTTCCAAAACTATTCCTACCAACAAAATTCACATCCATAGATTCATTATTATTCTCAATCAAAGAAGACAAAGGCATATCATTGGGATCAAGAGGACTATTTTTAGTAGCAAACATCTTCATAAGTTCATCCATATTTCCACTCAAAACATTGATTTCTTCTATAGCATGCACTTTTTTACTAGAAGATCTTTCGGTGTGCCATTGAGAATAATTAGCCATAATATTATCAAGAAGTTTTGTAGCATCTCCTAACGTGATTTCCATAAACGTGCCTCCCGTGGCCGAATCTAAGAGATTTCTAGAAGCAAAGTTCAAACCGGCATAAAAATTTTGTATGATCATCCATAAATTCAAACCATGAGTAGGGCAATTGCGAAGCATCAATTTCATTCTTTCCCAAGATTGGCAACATTCTCATGATCAAGTTGTTTAAAATTCATAATATCGTTCCTAAGAGTGATAATCTTAGCGGGAGGAAAATACTTAAAGATAAAAGCATCTTTGCACTTGTTCCAAGAATCAATACTATTTTTAGGCAAAGACAAAAACCAAACTTTAGTACGATCTCTAATTGAAAATGGAAATAACTTCAATTTGACAATATTGTTATCCATATCTTTCTTCTTTTGCATATCACACAAATCAACAAAATTGTTTAGATGAGTAGCGGCATCTTCACTAGGAAGTACGGCAAATTGATCTTTCATAACAAGATTCAACAAAGTGGTATTGATTTCACAAGACTCAACATCATTGAGAGGAGAAATCGGAGTACTAAGGAAATCATTATTATTGGTATTCGAGAAATCACACAATTTGGTATTATCTTGCGCCATGGCAACAAGTAATCCAACACACAAGCAAACAGAAAAAGGCAAGCAAAAAAGAGTGGAGGAGATTGGGAAAGAGAGGGCGAATAAAACGGCAAGGGTGAAGTGGGGGAGAGGAAAACGAGAGGCAAATGGCAAATAATGTAAATGCCAGGGAGATGGGTTTGTGATGGGTACTTGGTATGTCTTGACTTGAGCGAAGACCTCCCCGGCAACGGCGCCAGAAATCCTTCTTGCTACGTCTTGAGCTTGCATTGGTTTTCCTCGAAGAGGAGAGGGTGATGTAGTGATAGTAGCATAAGTATTTCCATCAGTTTTTGAAAACCAAGGTATCAATCCAGTAGGAGGCTTGTCGGTGTCAAAACCGGCGGATCTCGGGTAGGGGGTCTCGATCTGTGCGTCAAGGCTGATGGTAACAGGAAGCAAGGGACACAGATGTTTACCCAGGTTTGGGCCCTCTCAATGGAGGTAAAACCCTACTTCCTGCTTGATTAATATTGATGATATGGGTAGTACAAGAGTAGATCTACCACGAGATCGTAGAGGCTAAACCCTAAGAGCTAGCCTATGATGGTATGATTGTAATTGTGATCGGCCTTCTAAGGACCAACCTCTCCGGTTTATATAGACATCGGAGAGGGCTAGGGTTTACATGGAGTCGGTTACAAGGAAGGAAATATAATATCCGCATCGCCAAGCTTGCCTTCCACGCAAAGGAGAGTCCCATCCGGACACGGGCCAAAGTCTTGAGTCTTGTATCTTCACGCTTCAATAGTCCGGACGTTGTACACAGTCCGGCTGTCCGGATACCCCCTAATCCAGGACTCCCTCAGTAGCCTACTAGGCTTCAATGACGATGAGTCTGGCGCGCAGTATTATCTTCGGCATTGCAAGGCGGGTTCCTTCTCCGAATACTCCAAAGAGGCTATCGAACACGTAGACCGTGTCCGGAGTGCAAGATGATCTTCACATGATATAGATCTTGATTTGCTGGCAATCTTCGTGTGTCGTGCCCTTGCATCGTGGCTTGGTCCAACGTGAACCGACGTTTCTTACCCCACAATGACTCGTGTTATGAGGCGGTTTAATTGGCACGTCCCGTCGAGGTAGAGATCGTGTCCCTTTTATTACCGGATTTTCCATTAATATGAGTGTGCGTGACCCCACGACGGCTGTTGGTATTACCCCGTGTGTTTTTAGATAAGCCTCAAACGGTCACACCGGGGACTCTTGATATTCAACTTCTTTATAAAGGGGTTGAGACCTACGCCTCTTTTTTCACCTTCATCGCGCCTTCTCGCACCTCGAGTTCTAACACCCAAAACCTAAGCTCCACTCATCCGGAATCCTCCAATATGTCCGGATCTGACCCTCAAGGCCGGTGGCTGGCCTCCTTGATTTGAAGAGAAGGACATCACAAAGCTTAGGGAGGTCGGATACCTGACCGCAGATATCCAGCACAACCTTCCTGCTCCAGGGCAGGTCATCCCTATGTTGGAGCCCAATGAGTGTGTTGTTTTCGTCCCACACTTCCTCGGCGGTTTGGGTTTCACCCTCGATCCCTTCGTGAGGGGGCTCATGTGATCTGGCTCCGGACGCTATCCTCCATATCTCGTCGTTCATTATCGTGTGCGAGGCTTTTCTCCACGTCACCCCGCACTTCGGCTTATGGCTCAATACCTTTAATGTGAAGTCGAAGATGATCGGGGGGCGACATGTGGAGTGAGGAGGTGCCGTAATAAGCAGAAACGCCAATGCCCCATGGCTGGAGGGTTCTTTTCCAGAAGTATCTGATGTATGGCAGCGGAGGTGGTTTTACGCTACGGCCCCAAGGGGCACAAAGTGGGTAGCCGCCCCTGAGTTCCGCTCGGGCCCTCCATCACAGTTGGCGTCCTGGACAGACGTAGGACGGAGTTGGGGGCCCGCAGGTGATGTACCAGTACTGCAGAACCGCATCCGGGAGCTTCTTGAGAGGGATATCAACCTTGTCAGCATAATGCAAGTGATGTTAATCTGGCGGATGTCCGCGGACTGTCAAGCACTTCTTCGGCTTGAAGCCCGAAGAGATGTGCAAATTATTCTTCGGATAGAAAGTAGTATGTCCGGACACCATCGAGGATGCGGGCCTAAGCTGTAATCGCCTAGATACCCAAGTAAGTAGCCTTGATACCGGACACCCTGTTTTGTATTTATCATGACTGTTCGTTCTGACAATCATCTGCGTCCAGGAATGGCTCAGCAAGGCGGAGAGGATTAGGTGTCCGGCACCGCTTCCCGAAGGCTCGCCCGTCCCCCCTATGGCCAAGATGCTTGACCGGGTACTCAGCAGAATACCCTTGGGGAAAGACAAGGGGAGGGATGAAGAATCCGAACCCCACACGCTACGCATCTGAACCGGGGGAATTGTTACCTCCTCCAGGGAGGATAGTCGGGGAGGAGAGGCTAAGGCCTCCTCCCTGCGCGGGAAGAAGAGGGCTGCCTCCGCAGATTTGGAGGCGGAGATGCCCAAATTAGGGAAAAAGACATCCCCAGGGGGCCTTGCCCCGTCGGGCACCCTCACCGCACCATGCCCTCCAACGGGCCTGCCCTCCACCGAGCTGTAAGTCAATCTATGATCCGAAGGTACTGTGTTTCTCCTCGGTCGGTAACCAGGATCCAAATTTTTGCAGTCCGGCCAGCAGCTCCTCTCAACAGGGTTCGTCTTCAGGGGACCTTCCTCCAGAGATGATGGAGAGTGAGACCCCACCCCCTTCTCCGACTCATGAAGCGGGCGACGCCGAGGTGTCGTCACGGAGGAGTCCGGATCTGCCGAAGCCGAGAGTCAATCCGTCAGTCGCCCTGCACCCGGAGCATTTGGCTACAACGAGGGGCGATGGAAAGAGTCCGGCGCGGTTTGATGTCCGGCCGGACGTACTGACGGGTCTTGATAGCCCACAAGTATAGGGGATCGCAATAGTTTTCGAGGGTAGAGTATTCAACCCAAATTTGTTGATTCGACACAAGGGGAGCCAAAGAATATTCTCAAGTATTAGCAGCTGAGTTGTGAATTCAACCACACCTGGAAACTTAGTATCTGCAACAAAGTGTTTAGTAGCAAAGCAATATGATAGTAGTGGTAACGGTAACAAAAGTAAAGACAGCAAAAGTAATGTTTTTGGTATTTTGTAGTGATTGTAATAGTAGCAACAGAAAAGTAAATAAGCGAGAACCAGTATATGGAAAACTCGTAGGCACCGGATTAGCGATCGATAATTATGCCGGATGCGGTTCGTCATGTAACAGTCATAACATAGGGTGACATAGAACTAGCTCCAGTTCATCAATGTAATGTAGGCATGTATTCCGTATATAGTTATACGTGCTTATGGAAAAGAACTTGCATGACATCTTTTGTCCTACCCTCCCGTGGCAACGGGGTCCTATTGGAAACTAAGGGAAATTAAAGCCTACTTTAAATAGAGAACTGGAACAAAGCATTAGCACATAGTGAATACATGAACTCCTCAAACTATGGTCATCACCGGGAGTGGTCCCGATTATTGTCACTTCGGGGTTGCCGGATCATAACACATAGTATGTGACTATAGACTTGCAAGATAGGATCAAGAACACACATATATTCATGAAAACATAATAGGTTCAGATCTGAAATCATGGCACTCGGGCCCTAGTGATAAGCATTAAGCATAGCAAAGTCATAGCAACATCAATCTCAGAACATAATGGATACTAGGGATCAAACCCTAACAGAACTAACTCGATTACATGATAAATCTCATCCAACCCATCACCGTCCAGCAAGCCTACGATGCAATTACTCACGCACGGCGGTGAGCATCATGAAATTGGTGATGGAGGATGGTTGACGATGACGACAGCGACGAATCCCCCTCTCCGAAGCCCCGAACGGACTCCAGATCAGCCCTCCCAAGAGAGATTAGGGCTTGGCGGCGGCTCCGTATTGTAAAACGCGATGATTTCTTCTCTCCGATTTTTTTCTCCCCGAAAGCCAATATATGGAGTTGGAGTTGGCATCGGAGGGCCAGCAGGGGGCCCATGAGGTAGGGGGCACGCCCAGGGGGGGCGCCCCCACCCTTGTGGACAGGGTGTGGGCCCCCTGGTCTTCATCTTTTGCGAGGATTTTTTATTGTTTTTTCTAAGGTGTTCCGTGGAGTTTCAGGTCATTCCGAGAACTTTTATTTTCTGCACATAAAACAACACCATTGCAATTCTGCTGAAAACAACGTCAGTCCGGGTTAGTTCCATTCAAATTATACAAGTTAGAGTCCAAAACAAGGGCAAAAGTGTTTGGAAAAGTAGATACAACGGAGACGTATCAACTCCCCCAAGCTTAAACCCTTGCTTGTCCTCAAGCAATTCAGTTGACAAACTGAAAGAGAAAAAGAAAAACTTTTACAAACTCTGTTTGCTCTTGTTGTTGTAAACATGAAAAGCCAGCATTCAAGGTTCAGCAATTATTATGAACTAACCATACTCACAATAACACGTAGGTCTCACAATTACTCATATCAATAGCATAATCAGCTAGCAAGCCATAATAATAAAACTCGGATGCCAACACTTTCTCAAAATAATCATAACATGATATAACAAAATGGTATCTCGCTAGCCCTTTCTGAGACCACAAAACATAAATGCAGAGCACCTTTAAAGATCAAGGACTGACTAAACATTGTAATTCATGGTAAAAGAGATCCAGTCAAGTCATACCCAATATAAACCAATTATAGTGAATGCAAACGACAGTGTGCTCTCTAGCGGGTGCTTTTAATAAGAAGGGTGATGACTCAACATAAAAGTAAATGGATAGGCCCTTCGCAGAGGTAAGCAGGGATTTGTAGAGGTGCCAGAGCTCGGTTTTGAAATAGAGATAAATTATATTCTGAGCAGCATACTTTCATTGTCAACATAGCAACTAAAAGACAACGATATCTTCCATGCTAAACAAATTATATGCGGTTCCCAAACAGAATGGTAAAGGTTATACTCCCCCTCCTCCAGAAGCATCAATCCATGGCTTGCTCGAAACAACGAATGCCTCCAACATTCAATGGGTCCCAGGGGGAGTTTTGTTTGCAATTATTTTGATTTAGTTTGCATAAAGCACGGGACTGGGCATCCCGGTTACCAGCCATTTTCTCGTGAATGAGGAGCGGAGTCCACTCCTCTTGAGAATAACCCTCCTAACACGGAAGATAAGGGCTGCTCTAGTTGACATATGAGCTAATCGAGTATGCAAAACAGAATGTTTATTTGAAGGTTTAGAGTTTGGCACATACAAATTTACTTGGAACTGCAGGTAAATACCGCATATAGGAAGGTATAGTGGACTCATATGAAATAACTTTGGGGTTTAAGGAGTTTGGATGCACACGCAGTATTCCCGCTTAGTACAGGTGAAGGCTAGCAAAATACTGGGAAGCGACCAACTGAGAGAGCGACAGCAGTCGTAAACATGCATTAAAATTAATTTACAGCGAACACAAGCATGAGTAGGATATAATCTACCATGAACATAAATATCTTGAAGGCTATGTTGATTTGTTTCAACTACATGCGTGAACATGTGCCAAGTCTAGTCAATCAATTCATTTAAAGGAGGATACCATCCCATCATACCACATCATAATCATTCTAATAGCATGTTGGCACGCAAGGTAAACCATTATAACTCATAGCTAATCAAGCATGGCACAAGCAACTATAATCTCTAAATGTCATTGCAAATATGTTTACTTCATAATAGCTGACTCAGGAATGATGAATCATCATATTTAGAAAAACAAGAGAGGTCGAGTTCATACCAGCTTTTCTTATCCCAATAAGTCCATCATATATCGTCATTATTGCCTTTCACTTGCACGACCGAACGGTGTGTATAATAATAAGAGTGCACGTGCATTGGACTAAGATGGAATCTGCAAGCATTCAACTCAAGAGAGAAGACAAATAATATGGTCTCTAAGTTTAAATAAACAATCATGCATATAGGAGCCACTAAGCATTTTCAACATGGTCTTCTCGACCCCCAAAGAAAAGAAAATAAATAAAAACTATTTACACGGGAAAGCTCCCAACAAGTAAAAGAAGAACGGGAAATATTTTTGGGTTTTTTCATTTTAATTCTACTACAACAAAGAAATAAACTACTACTAAATTTTTTTGGTTTTTTTCTTAAGGTTTATTAAACACACAAGAAGAAAGCAGGAAAAAGAAAGTTAAACTAAAATGGATAATACAATGAAAGCGTATGAGCACTGACATCTAGCAATGAGTGTGTGTGAACATGAATGTAATGTCGGTGGGAAATACGTACTCCCCCAAGCTTAGGCTTTTGGCCTAAGTTAGTCTATTGCCAGGGATAGCCTGGCGGATACCCGTAGGTGAAGCTGGGGTCGTACTGTGATGCAGCGGCTACCGCTGCCTGAGCTGCAGCGTGGCGTTGAGTAGCCTCAGCTCTCCTCTCGTACTCATCTGCCTCCTCTCTGGTAATAATATATCTTCCTTTTGTCTGAAAATCAAAGAAGGCAGGAGCAGGAAGAGTAATATGGACTACATGATGTTTGTTAAAGATTAGTCAATACTGGAGAGGTGGTTCAGTCCTCTCAACAAACTGGTGGGAAACCATAGAATCAAAATCTAAAATAAGAAGGGGGTAACTCCATATCACCCTCAAGAATGTCTATCTCAAGAAAGTTAGCTAAGAGGGTTGCATAAATTCCTCCAAAGAAATCTCCGCTATGTCTATTCTGATGCAACCTGCGAGCTACAGTGGCTCCCATATGATAAGATTGGTCTCCTAACACAGCACTCCTGAGAATACTGAGATCAGGGACACACATGTGACATGCTTCATCCTTAGCATTTATGCATCTACCTATGAAGAGAGCAAAATAATGTATAGCAGGAAAGTGAACGCTCCCTATAGTAGCTTGTGTTATATCTCTAGATCCCCCCACAGTTATTCTAGCAAGAAAGTCTCTATATTCAGATTTAGGGGGATCCCTGACATTACCCCAAGATGGAAGTTTGCAAGCGGAAGTGAAATCCTCTAAGTCCATGGTATAAGATTTGTCATAAAGGTCAAACATGACTGAAGGAGAATTACGCGAAGATGAAAACTCAAACCTCCTCACAAATGAACTTGTGAGATCATGATACTGGGGGCATTTGTCAGCTTCAAAGTCCTCAAGACCGGCGTTACTCAAATATGTGCTAAATTCTTCTTTGATTCCCACTTGATTCATAAAATTCTCCGAAGGCCATTCACAGGGCCTCACAGGGGCGTCTCTTGGTGGTTCCTCGGCAACATCACGTATTGCAAGCCTGGGAACTTTTTTCCTTGAAAGGCCACCTTGGAACATCCTCCTAATCATATTGTTTTCTCTGAAAAATTTCTAAAAATTTTAGTAACTTCAAGTAAAAATGAACCAACTTCAATAAAATTGATAGTAACAACTCCCACAAGTGCCTAGAGCCTATATAAATCATTGGAACTACTTGGAACCATATAAATTTGACATGCAAGCTCAAGAACATGGTCACGTATGCAACACAAATTTGCAATGAATAAAGCACTAGAACAAAAACTAATTGGACCAATGGAGGAGTCACATACCAAGGAACAATCTCCCCAAGCAGTTTTGCGAGAGGTTCTTTGAGAAAGGAGACCGAAAATCACAGCAACGGGGGCTGGAACTCGTGCTTGAGTTGGTTTTTTCGTGTTTGTGTGAGGCAGAGGAAGAAGATGGGTGCAGGGATAAGTGGAGGAGGGCCACCGTGGGCCCACGAGGCAGGGGGCGCGCCCAGGGGGGTAGTGCGCGCCCTCCACCCTCATGACCAGGTGGCAGCTCCCCCCGTGGTAATTTTTGCACAGTAAATTCTCAAATATTCCCGAAAAAATCATATTAAATTGGCATGGCATTCTGAGGACTTTTATTTTTGGGATATTTTTATATTGCACGGATAAGTTAGGAGACAGACAGAAAAATACTATTTTACTTTATTTCTTACTAAATAATAGAAAATATAAAGAGGGTACAGAAGGTTGTGCTTCTAGTTTCATCCATCTCGTGATCATCAAAATGAACCCACTAACAAGGTTGATCAAGTCTTGTTAACAAACTCATTCCGAATAATCACGGAACCGGAGAAATTTCGAATAACACTAAGTTACCTCAACGGGGATATGAAAATCCCCAACAATAAGAATATCATACCTTTTCTTGACTGTAGGGAGAGGAAATTCAAAACCTCCAAATATAATCGATGGAATCTTTCCAATAGAGTTGATACTACAATCTTGAGGTTGTTTCCTCGGAAAATGCACCGTGTGCTCATTGCCATTAACATGAAAAGTGACATTGCCTTTGGTGCAATCAATAACAACCCCTGCAGTATTAAGGAAAGGTCTTCCAAGAATAATAGACATACTATCATCGTCGGGAATATCAAGAATAACAAAGTCCGTTAAAATAGTAACGTTTGCAACCACAATAGGCACATCCTCACAAATACCGACAGGTATAGCAGTTGATTAATCAGCCATTTGCAAAGATATTTCAGTAGGTGTCAACTTATTCAAATCAAGTCTACGATATAAAGAGAGAGGCATAACACTGACACCGGCTCCAAGATCACATAAAGCAGTTTTAACATAATTTCTTTTAATGGAGCATGGTATAGTAGGTACTCCTGGATCTCCAAGTTTCTTCGGTATTCCACCCTTAAAAGTATAATTAGCAAGCATGGTGGAAATTTCAGCTTCAGGTATTTTTCTTTTATTAGTAATGACATCCTTCATATACTTAGCATAAGGATTTGTTTTGAGCACATCAGTTAATCGCATACGCAAAAAGATGGATCTAATCATTTCAGCAAAGCGCTCGAAATCCTCATCATCCTTTTTCTTGGATGGTTTCGGAGGAAAAGGCATGGGTTTCTGAACCCATGGTTCCCTTTCTTTACCATGTTTCCTAGCAATGAAGTCTCTTTTATCATAATGTTGATTCTTTGATTGTGGGTTATCAAGATCAACCGCAGGTTCAACTTCTACATCATTATCATTACTAGGTTGAGCATCAACATGAACATTATCATTAACATTATCACTAGGTTCATGTTCATCACCTGAGTGTGTTTCAGCATCAGAAACAGAGATATCATTCGGATTCTCAGGTGGTTCAGCAATAGGTTCACTAGAAGTTTGCAAAGTCCTATCATTTTTCTTTTTCTTCCTTTTAGAAGAACTAGGTACATCAATATTATTTCTCTGATAATCTTGCTCGATTCTCTTAGGGTGGCCTTCAGGATACAAAGGTTCCTACGTCATTCTACCAGTTCTAGTAGCCAGTCTAACAGCATAATCATTTTTCTTACTATTCATTTCATCAAGCACTTCTTTTTGAGCTTTAAGTACTTGTTCTACTTGAGTGGTAACCATAGAAGAACGTTTGCTAACAAGTATAAGTTCACCTCTAATATCAGCCATATAATCACCCAAGCGTTTAATCATAAAGGTATTCTGTTTCAATTGTCTACCAAAATAAGCATTAAAGTCATCTTGCTTAAACATAAAGTTATCAAAGTCATCCAAGCACTGACTAGCAATTTTAGTAGGAGGGACTTCAGCTTTATCATATCTATAGAGAGAATTTACCTTTACTACCTGTGTCGAGATATCGGGAGGTTCTTCATTAAATAAGTAATTGAGATCATATACTTCTTCAATAGGCGGTAAATTAAGACCATGTATTTCTTCAATAGGAGGTAAATTCTTAACATCTTCAGCTTTAATACCTTTTTCTCTCATAGATTTCTTTGCCTCTTGCATATCTTCGGGACTGAGAAATAGAACACCTCTCTTCTTCTGAGTTGGTTTAGGAGTAGGCTCAGTAATTGGCTCAGGAACTGGCTCAGGAGGTGGCTCGGGAGGTGCCCAATTATTTTCATTTGCCAACATATTATTCAATAGAATTTCAGCTTCATCCGGTGTTCTTTCCCTGAAAAGAGAACCAACACAACTATCCAGGTAATCTCTGGAAGCATCAGTTAGTCCATTATAAAAGATATCAAATATTTCAGGTTTCTTAAGAGGATGGTCAGGCAAAGCATTAAGTAACTTGAGAAGCCTCCCCCAAGCTTGTGGGAGACTCTCTTCTTTAATTTGCACGAAGTTGTATATTTCCCTCAAAGCAGCTTGTTTCTTATGAGCAGGGAAATATTTAGCAGACAAGTAATAAATCATATCCTGGGGACTTTGCACACAACCAGGATCAAGAGAATTAAACCATATCTTAGCATCACCCTTTAATGAGAACGGAAATATCTTGAGTAAATAAGGTAGCACGATCTCTCATTATTAGTAAACAGGGCAGCTATATCATTTAACTTAGTGAGATGTGCCACAACAGTTTCAGATTCATAGCCATAAAAAGGATCAGATTCAACCAAAGTAATTATATCTGGATCAACAGAAAAATCATAATAATCCTTATCAGGAACACAGATAGGTGAAGTAGCAAAAGCAGGGTCGGGTCTCATCCTATCTCTAAAAGATTCTTTACTCCATTTAACTAGCAACCTCTTAAGTTCATATCTATCCTGGCAAGCAAGAATAGCTGCAGAAGATTCCGCATCAAAAAGATAACCCTCAGGAATAGCAGGCATATTTTCATCATCACTAACATCATCGTATTCAGGTTCAATAATTTCTCTTTCTCTAGACCTAGCAATTTGCTCATCAAGAAATTCACCTAGGGGCACAGTAGTATCAAGCATAGAAGTAGTTTCATCATAAGTATCATGCATAGCAGAAGTGGCATCATCAATAACATGCGACATATCAGAATTCATAGAAGTAGTAGGTTTAGGTGTCGCTAGCTTACTCATAACAGAAGGAGAATCTAGTGCAAGGCTAGATGGTAGTTCCTTACCTCCCCTTGTAGTTGAGGGAAGAATAGTAGTTCGATCATCTTTCAAGTTCTTCATAGTGTCCAGCAGATATAAATCCCAAGTGACTCAAAGAATAGAGCTATGCTCCCCGGCAATGGCGCCAGAAAAAGGTCTTGATAACCCACAAGTATAGGGGATCGCAACAATTTTCGAGGGTAGTGTATTCAACCCAAATTTGTTGATTCGACACAAGGGGAGCCAAAGAATATTCTCAAGTATTAGCAGCTGAGTTGTCAATTCAACCACACCTGGAAACTTAGTATCTGCAGCAAAGTGTTTAGTAGCAAAGTAATATGATAGTAGTGGTAACGGTAACAAAAGTAAAGACAACAAAAGTAATGTTTTTGGTATTTTTTAGTGATTGTAACAGTAGCAACGGAAAAGTAAATAAGTGAGAACCAGTATATGGAAAACTCGTAGGCACCAGATTAGCGATGGATAATTATGCCGGATGCGGTTCGTCATGTAACAGTCATAACATAGGGTGACACAGAACTAGCTCCAGTTCATCAATGTAATGTAGGCATGTATTCCGTATATAGTCATACGTGCTTATGGAAAAGAATTTGCATGACATCTTTTGTCCTACCCTCCCGTGGCAGCGGGGTCCTATTGGAAACTAAGGGATATTAAGGCCTCCTTTTAATAGAGAACCGGAACAAAGCATTAGCACATAGTGAATACATGAACTCCTCAAACTATGGTCATCACCGAGAGTGGTCCCGATTATTGTCACTTCGGGGTTGCCGGATCATAACACATAGTAGGTGACTATAGACTTGCAAGATAGGATCAAGAACACACATATATTCATGAAAACATAATAGGTTCAGATCTGAAATCATGGCACTCAGGCCCTAGTGACAAGCATTAAGCATAGCAAAGTCATAGCAACATCAATCTCAGAACATAATGGATACTAGGGATCAAACCCTAACAAAACTAACTCGATTACATGATAAATCTCATCCAACCCATCACCATCCAGCAAGCGTACGATGCAATTACTCATGCGCGGTGGTGAGCATCATGAAATTGGTGATGGAGGATGGTTGATGATGACGACGGCGACAAATCCCCCTCTCCGGAGCCCCGAACGGACTCCAGATTAGCCCTCCCGAGAGAGATTAGGGCTTGGCGGCGGCTCCGTATCGTAAAACGCGATGATTTCTTCTCTCTGATTTTTTCTCCCCGAAAGCCAATATATGGAGTTGAAGTTGGCGTCGGAGGGCCACTAGGGGGCCCACGAGGTAGGGGGGCGCGCCCAGGGGGGGCGCCCCCACCCTCGTGGACAGGGTGTGGGCCCCCTGGTCTTCATCTTTGGCGAGGATTTTTTATTGTTTTTTCTAAGGTGTTCCGTGGAGTTTCAGGTCATTCCGAGAACTTTTATTTTCTGCACATAAAACAACACCATGGCAATTCTACTGAAAATAACGTCAGTCCGGGTTAGTTCCATTCAAATCATACAAGTTAGAGTCCAAAACAAGGGCAAAAGTGTTTGGAAAAGTAGATACGATGGAGACATATCAACGAGCTTGCTGGAGCGAGCTACGCTCTCGGAGGAGCACCGCTCATTAATGAGCGCGCGCTCAAGAAGATTTCATCCGCTACGAGCGGTTTGAATGAAGCATTCGCGAGCTTCCTCAGAGGCTTTGAGGTACGTAATGAAGAATGCACTGTTTCTTTGGCTGTGAGGCATGCGGTAGGTGTGCTCCATATAGATAGTAGCCCCTGAGACTCTGGTTGACTGCCCTAGGCAGCAAACGGAGGATCATAAACCAATGATTTATGTTGGGAATATGTGCAGTTACCTGTGGGTCCAGCCGCCGGCCCGTCCATTGAAGTTGCCGAACTGGCGAGGCAAGTTGGTTCGGTTGATGCCGATATCACTCTGATGAATGAGCGGCTGGATAAATCACAAGGTTTGTGTCCTGTCTTTCCTGCATAGGAAAATATTTAAGGTGGTACATAGTAATGTAATATGTTCGGACTGCAGATGGTGCTGCTGCCATGGAGGCCCTGAGGGTGGAACTTGCTCTAGCCAAGGAACAGGCTCGGGTGAGCAATGCGGCTTCCCTAAAGGCAGCCGAGGAATTGAGAGCCGAACAGGCTGCTCATCGCCGAAGCAAGGAAAAGATAGCCGAAATGGCTATCGAGTTAAAAAATGCCGCTGACCGGTATGAGCTCCTGAAAAAGGAGCATGAGGATAGATCGGCTGACCTAAGCAAGGCACTTAATGCCACCAAGGAGATACGGACCGAGCTCAGAGGTGCACGGGAGGAGCTTCAACAGGCCGGTAAAATCGCGGCTGGAGGCTCCTATTTGCTGCGGACGAAGTTCTTCGATCCGAAGTATGCTCCCCTGGATGGACGATGGAGTTCGACGGACGCCTACGCGGACCTAGCAAAGAGTACGGCTGATGCTGTGGAGTTCTTCAAAGATCAGGGTGAGAAGGAGGTGGAGTAGCTTTTCTGGTCGCAGTTCAATGCTCCCACTTGCCCGCTGTCGTTAAGTGATAAGATGGCTGCTGTAGCGGAGCTTCACAGGCTGTCCGGTCTTGCAATGCGGTCTGTAATAGACCATCTTTGGCCGAAGGGGCCTAAGCCAGACAGTTACTTTGGTTTGGTGCAACAGTTCCTTGGGGTCGTGCCTCGGATCGATGCCATGAGGAGGTCAGCATGCATAGAGGGTGCGCGGATGGCCCTTGCCCGAGTTAAAGCGTATTGGACAGATATGGATGCCACTATGATAGCGTCTCAGGATCCGGTGGGGGGCCAATATCCGGTCGGGCACTACTTGGCGCAGGTCACGGAGGGTGCCCGCCTGATAGAGGCGCAGTGCCCGAAGAATCTCCTCTTCGAGTGATGATTCAAATCATTGTAAAAACATTTTGATTAGAAGGTTATATTTATAATGTTTGTCTGAAAATATGATTGTGTCCCCTGTGCGGCCGTTTATATATATATATATATATGTGTGTGTGTGTGTGTGTGTGTGTGTGTGTGTGTGTGTGTGTGTGTGTGTGTGTGTGTGTGTGGGTAATCCGAAAGATAGTAGTCGTTGGCTTCAGCCCCCACGCATACAATGAGGGGGTGTTCGCGAAAAAATGTGCTTAATCACTCTTTATCCAACGTCTTGGTCCGGCAAGGAGGTGATCGCACGTCGAACTAGGCAACCGGACTATATAGCTGTAACACTTTCGCTTAGCCGCGGGATTCTAACGTTGGGGCTACTATGTAGCCCCTGGTACCTTCGCGTGCATCCGAATACGGGCGCGTATGTACCTGGCCGGGAAATGGCCCTTCGTTAATGTGGAGGAATCCTAGAGATTCCGGTGAGTCGTCGAGTGGTTGACCAGTCTCTCGCTGTATCATGATAGTTAGTTTTTCTCTTTCTCTACTGAGGTGCTCATCTGGAATAACCAGGGCACAATAGCAATAGTTCTCCTTTGGCCACCTTAGCCACGATTATAACGGAACGTAAGGCGACAAACTCAGGAGCCGGGCAAACCCAACATTTGACCAAAGACATGATTCGGAGCTGATGCATATAAGGCCAAACTCGTGACGCCGAACACTCCCGAAGGTATTCGGACTTTGTAACAGATGATGGGCTCAAGAATGCCCATTCATTATAAACCCTGTATTTCAAGGTACGTGCGTTAATCTGTCGTGGCGAAATGCCAAAAACGGCAGTATCCTCTGTGGGTATGGAACCCATGGGATGGTTAAACAACAAGAGGCAATAGAAAAGGTTTACACAGGGGCTTAATCTAAAAAGAAACCTGTTGAACGGGGCCCTGCTGCACGTCTGCGCCTTTGTCTCCGTTGTGCCGCATCCTGGAAGGGTATCGCGCGAACGTTGTCTGCGGAAAAGGGAAACTCATAGGAGAGTGCAACGTAAGTATGTGATGGATAGTAAAAAATGTAAGATGTTGGCCTGCCAATAAGGTTGAGCCAAGTGTGGGGCTTTATTATTGGCCCCTAGTGTCCACTATAGGATTACATATACAGCGCCCTGGTTTGATATGGGCTGCCGGACTCGTCTAACCATGTCCATGGTCTTAACGACCCGTCATATTTTTGTTAGAGGCCGCTTATAGTCCGGCCACTAGGGCCGTCGCGTTTTCCTCTGCGCGTGAAGTGCGCTCTGTTATTCTGCTAACGGTGATGACGCCGCGTGGACCAGGCATCTTAAGTGTAAGGTAGCCATAGTGCAGCAATGCGTTGAAGCGGGCGAAGGCCGTTCTTCTAAGTAATGCTTGATAGCTGCTTTGGAAGGGTGCGATTATGAAGACTAGTTCTTCGCTTCTGGAGTTTCCTGGAGAGCCGAATGTTACCTCCAGTATGACGGAGCCCCTGCTGTAGGCTTCAACGCCTGGTATCGCCCCTTCAAAGGTGGTGTTAATCTTGCTGATTCTGGATGACTCTATCCCCATCCTGCGAACAGTGTCCTCATATATTAAACTAAGACTGCTGCCGCCGTCCATGAGGACATGAGTGAGATGGTATCCATCGATTATTGGGTCAAGCTCCAAGGCATTTGATCCTTCACGCCGAATACTAGTTTGGCCGTTCAGGCGATCGAAGGTGATCGAACAAGACATCCAGTGGTTAAGTGTGGGTACGATGGGCTCTATATCGCGCGCGTATTTATGGGCGCGTTCGTGCCTTCCCAAGGATGTGCGAGTGGCGTGGATCATGTTCACTATTTTAACCTCTGGCGGGAATTTTTCTGTCCCCCAGTGTTCGGCTGGCAAGGTTCATCCTCTTCTTCACTTGGTGTTTCCCTTCCCTTGTGTTCGGCGTTTAGTTTGCCAGCCTGCTTGAAGACCCAACTCTCTCAGTGCGTGTGGTTCGCAGGTTTGTCTGGGGTGCCATGAATTTGGCATAGTCTGTCCAGAACTCTGTTCAGACCGGACGGTCCCTCTTTACTGCCTTTAGATTGCTTATTTTGCTGGTTAGGTCGAGAGCCCCTGAATCCGGCATTAACCGTTGTGTTATTCGGGCTCTCTTCCTTGTTTTGGCGTTTATTTTTATTACGTCGTGGCTTCCCGTTGCCATCCTTATTTCGGATGTGCTAGGGTCGCTAGTGCCTTTACGGGCTAGCCAGCTATCTTCTCCCGCGCAAAAGCGGGTCATAAGGCTTGTTAGGGCTGCCATTGTCCTTGGCTTTTCTTGGCCGAGGTGTCTGGAGAGCCACTCGTCACGGATGCTGTGTTTGAATGCCGCTAAGGCTTCAGCGTCCGGACAATCAACAATTTGATTCTTCTTAGTGAGGAATCTGTTCCAAAGCTTGCGGGCTGACTCTCCGGGTTGTTGGATTATGTGACTTAAATCATCAGCATCCAGAGGCCGGACATAAGTCCCTTGGAAATTGGCCCTGAAAGTGTCATCTAGTTCCTCCCAGCTCCCAATTGAATTTTCGGGGAGGCTTTTCAACAAGTGCCGAGCTGGTCCCTTCAGTTTGAGGGGAAGGTATTTGATGGCGTGGAGGTCATCCCCACGAGCTATGTGTATGTGCAAGATAAAGTCCTCGATCCAGACCCCTGGGTCTGTAGTTTCGTCGTATGCCTCTATGTTCACAGGTTTAAAGCCCTGCGGGAATTCGTGGTCCAGTACTTCATCAGTGAAGCACAGGGGTTGAGCAGCCCCTCTGTATCTGGACACGCTGTGGCATGCTGTCGGTTGTTGTTGTGTTCGGTGTTTATTCCGAACTGGTGTCTGGTTGTCATAATTGTTTTGGCGACCACAGTCCCCCGCCGGGGTGTGTCCTTTAGATCCGTAGATGGACCTAGCTGCGCCAGCTTTCTTATCCAGGTGCTCACGTAGATCGTGGGCGTCTTCGGTAGTTGATTTATTGCGGTTATGAAGTGGTACTTCTGGTATCCTGGTCGTGTTACTTTTTGGTGGGACAGCCTCGTCGTCGAATTCTGGCAGTAGCTTACGTTTTGGGTAGCTCTTTGTGTGGCGATCGTCGCCATATCTTTCTTCAGTGCCTAGCACTTAATTCCATCTGCGATTGAGCGTTTCCTGTGCGGCTTTAAGCCATTGCTTCTGCCTCTTCAGACTTCTCGCTATGGCCATAAGCTTCCTGTGGAGGTTCTCTCGTTCCACGCGTTCTTCCGGAATGATGTATGCGTCATCGTCCGGACTGTCTTCTTGTCCTGGGCCGGTTTGATGAACTCGTCCCTCTGGATCGTTGTCTTCGGGCGTCTGCTCCGAACTATGCTCGGCGTGACCTGGTTCGTCCTGCTCCATCACTAGTTCTGTTTGGTCATTTTTGCCTTCAGAGTTGACCGGAGTATCCATTCTTCTAGTGCTCTTGCTGATATTGTTACTGTTGCTGGATTTGAAACAGCATCTGCGCCGTCGCTTTGGTTTTTGCCCAGGGGTGTTATCTTCCGGATTGTCACTGTCCCCTTCCTTGGGCGTATCCACCATGTATATGTCGTGTGACGAGGCGGGAATCTGGTACCCCATAGATTCCGAGTCTTCTCCTACATCGTCGTCCATGCCGTCGATGCCTTCGGAGTCGAAGTCCAGCACATCGGTTAAATCATCAACCGCGGCTATCAAGTGGGTGGTGGGTGGGTAACAAATTTCTTCGTCGCCTACTTCCCACTCGAGTCGGACATAGTTCGGCCTGGAATTCTTTGTCAAAGAGAGAATTTTAAATGTGTTTAGTATGTCGCCAAAGGGCGAATGCTGAAAGATGTCCGCCGCGGTGAACTCCATCACCGGAGCCCAACCAGGATCGGCGGGCTCAGGGACGCGCGGACTGGAACCTATATCCGGATATGAATCCGGGGGTCCAGAGTCACAGGTTCCCTCAGAGGTGAGACCTGTGTTCGGATCCATCGCCAACGAGGGTATGGCCTGCGGGACAGGGTCCAGCCCTCCGTCCTTAGGCAACGCAAACTGCCCCAGATTTAGATCCGAGGCTTCTGCCGGGGTAATATCCCGAGCATCGTCTGGCGGCAGGTCCAAGCCATGCTCATCATAACTATCCGGCGCTCGTGACACGATCTACTCCAGATGACCAAGCGGATCGGTCCGTAGTGTGAAGCCGCCGAATACGAAGATCTGTCCGGGGAGGAAAGCCTCACCCTGGACAGCGTTGTTGATGATGATTGAAGGGGCCATCAAGCCTTGTGGCGACGTCATAGAGGAACTCTCAATGAAAGCACCAATGTCGGTGTCAAAACTGGCGGATCTCGGGTAGGGGGTCCCGATCTGTGCGTCAAGGCTGATGGTAACAGGAAGCAAGGGACACAGATGTTTACCCAGGTTCGGGCCCTCTCGATGGAGGTAAAACCCTACTTCCTGCTTGATTAATATTGATGATATGGGTAGTACAAGAGTAGATCTACCACGAGATCGTAGAGGCTAAACCCTAAGAGCTAGCCTATGATGGTATGATTGTAATTGTGATCGGCCTTCTAAGGACCAACCACTCCGGTTTATATAGACACCGGAGAGGGCTAGGGTTTACATGGAGTCAGTTACAAGGAAGGAAATATAATATCCGGATCACCAAGCTTGCCTTCCACGCAAAGGAGAGTCCCATCCGGACACGGGCCGAAGTCTTGAGTCTTGTATCTTCACGCTTCAATAGTCCGGACGTTGTACACAGTCCGGCTGTCCGGATACCCCCTAATCTAGGACTCCCTCAAGGCTCCTCAAAAGTCCCACGCACCTACACAAACAAACTAAGAACTCGCAACCAACGCAATAAAGGGGTTGTCAATCCCTTCACGGCCACTTGCGAAAGTGAGATATAATAAAGATAGTATGATAAGATAAATATATTTTTGGTATTTTATAATATAGATGCAAAGAGTAAAGATGCAAATAAAAGTAGATTGAAAGCAAATATGATAAGAGATAGACCCCGGGGCCATAGGTTTCACTAGAGGCTTCTCTCAAGATAGCATAAGTATTACGATGGGTGAACAAATTACTGTCGAGCCATTGATAGAAAAGCGCATAGTTATGAGATTATCTAGGCATGATCATGTATATAGGCATCATGTCCATAACAAGTAGACCGACTCCTGCCTGCATCTACTACTATTACTCCACACATCGACCGACTCCTTCTTGCATCTAGAGTATTAAGTTCATAAGAACAGAGTAACGCATTAAGCAAGATGACGTGATGTAGAGGGATAAACTCATGCAATATGATATAAACCCCATCTTGTTATCCACGATGGCAACAATACAATACGTGCCTTGCAACCCTTTCTGTCACTGGGTAAGGACACCGCAAGATTGAACCCAAAGCTAAGCACTTCTCCCATGGCAAGAAAGATCAATCTAGTAGGCCAAACCAAACTGATAATTCGAAGAGACTTGCAAAGATAACTCAATCATACATAAAAGAATTCAGAGAAGATTCAAATATTATTCATAGATAAACCTGATCATAAACCCACAATTCATCGGATCTCGACAAACACACCGCAAAAAGAGTTTACATCGAATAGATCTCCACAAGAGAGGGGGAGAACATTGTATTGAGATCCAAAAAGAGAGAAGAAGCCATCTAGCTAATAACTATGGACCCATAGGTCCCTGTGGTAAACTACTCACAACTCATCGGAGGGGCAAGGATGTTGATGTAGAGGCCCTCCGTGGTCGATTCCCCCTCCGGCAGGGTGCCGACGAAGGCTCCAAGATGAGATCTCGCGGATACAGAAGGTTACGGTGGTGGAAATTGTGTTTCGTGGTGCTCCTAGATGTTTTCGGGGTACGTAGGTATATATAGGAGGAAGAAGTACGTCGGTGGCCGCCCGAGGGGCCAACGAGACAAGGGGGCGCGCCCTATGGGGGGGGGGCTCCTATCTCGTGGGGGCCTCAGCTGCTTCTTGACTTGCACTCCAAGTCCTCACGTTCGTTTCAAAAATCACGCTCCCGAAGGTTTCATTCCATTTGGACTCTGTTTGATATTCCTTTTCTTCGAAATACTGAAATAGGCAAAAAAACAGCAATATGGGTTGGGCCTCCGGTTAGTAGGTTAGTCCCAAAACTGATATAAATGTGTAAAATAAAGCCCATAAACATCCAAAAGGGGTAATATAATAGCATGGAACAATCAAAAATTATAGATACGTTGGAGACGTATCACCCGCCAGAGACCTCGACCTTCAGGCCACCATGACGAGCCCCTGCCTCCTTGACCTCCTGACCCCCCCCTCACGCCCAAGCCGCACGGGAGACGAGCACCCCACTGGTCACGCGCCCGTCACCCTTGCCTTCTTTCTTCTTCCCATTTTCGTTCTGCTCCATCCTCTCTGAATATCTCTCTCTCTCTGTTCAGGTGCAGAGGAAGTGCTCCGTCGCCCGCTGCTTGTAGCCGTGCAGCTCCCCTTCCCCGAGCACCTTGTCCCCGCCGTTGCTAGTCGCCAGAACCAGCAGGCCATCCTCGTCCGCAACCCTGCCCCACTGACACCCAGCTCGCCAGAGCCCCGTTGCCGCGCCGCATGTCTTCTACTTTGCCATGGCTTGTTGTTGCCTCTGTTGGTAACAAGAAGCAGCGGCTCGCTCATCCCGAGCGTTGACCGCGCCTCCAGTGCATTGGCAGCAAGGCCCAGCCAGCGCCAGGAGGGCCCAACCTCCTCCGCGGCCTGCCCGCACCGCCCTCAGCCGCCAACATCGACTGGGCCTGGCCCATGGGTGAGCACCCACAGCCCCTCTCTGTTGTCCCAGTCCGCCCAGATTCAGCCCATGTAGTTTTTTTCATCCGCTGTGAATTTCACCAATTTCCAGAGACTGCAGTTTTACAGAAAAACCCTTGCTGCTCATGCATATAATAACTAATCAATCATGCATCATATGTAAAAACTTTATATATGTAAAATGCTTAGAATTTTATCTAGTTTCATAGTATGCAACTTTCAACCATGTTTGGAATGTTTAAAATGTTGTTTGTTTAAATTTGCCCAAATGCCATGTTAAAATGATTTATTTCATACTAAATAACAGTAGCTCGGTTTTTAATAAACTTTATATGTAAATGGGGTGGAAAAATGCCTAGTTTAACTTGGTGGACTTACTTTGCATGTTTAGCAACTCTAAAATTATGTAATAGGCAGAACATTACCAAACTCAAATTATGCACATGAGGATTTTCCAAAATTGTTGTTTGTTGTTTCCGGCCTCATTTAAACTTGCCTAGATAGTGTAGTTTAATTATGTTTCACCTCTTACCATGTTACAACCTTTAATATTGTTGGGTAGCATAAACGGTAGTGAACTAAATAATTGTATGTGGTGTTTCGTCAATATGCAACTCGTTGCATATTGAGCTCCACTTAACTTGTAGTATTGTTTGTTGCACCTTGCGATGCCATGCCTCTTTAAACCGGACATGCATCATACTTGGTTGTGCATCATGCCATGATTATGTGATGGTTGTTTACCATGTTGTTTGCTTCTTTCCAATTTGCTTCTCTCGTTAGCTTCGGTTTCGTTCCAGAGTTGTGAGGGCTCGTTCAACTACATCCGTTTGTCTTCTTCTCGGACTCGTTCTTCTTCCTATCGGGATCTTAGGCAAGATGACCATTACCCTCGATATCACTTCTATCTTTGCTTGCTAGTTGCTTCGTTATATCGCTATGCTGCGCTACCTTTCCCTTGTTTACCATGCCTCCCATATTGCCATGTCAGCCTCTAACCTTTTCACCCTTCCTAGCAAACCGTTGTTTGGCTAAGTTACCGCTTTTGCTCAGCCCCTCTTACAGCGTTGTTAGTTGCAAGTGAAGTTGAGGATTGCTCCATGTTGGAACATGATCATTTTGGGATATCACAATATCTCTTACTTAATTAATGCATATATATACTTGGTAAAGGGTGGAAGGCTCGTCCTTATGCCTGATGTTTTGTTCCACTTTTGCCACCCTAGTTCCAGTCATACCGGTGTTATGTTCCTTGATTTTGCGTTCCTTACGTGGTTGGGTGATTTATGGGACCCCCTTGACAGTTCGCTCTGAATAAAACTCCTCCAGCAAGGCCCAACATTGGTTTTACATTTGCCTAACAACCTACTAACTTTCCCTTGGGCAGGCCAATCCAAGGGTCATCTTTTTTTAACCCCCCCGGGCCAGTGCTTCTCTAAGTGTTGGTCCGAACTGAGCCGCCTGCGGGGCCACCTCGGGGAAACTCGAGGTCTGGTTTTACTCGTAGCCTGTCCCATCCGGTGTGCCCTGAGAATGAGATATGTGCAGCTCCTATCGGGATTTGTCGGCACAGTCGGGTGGTCTTGCTGGTCTTGTTTTACCATTGTCGAAATGTCTTGTAAACCGGGATTCCGAGACTGATCGGGTCTTCCTGGGAGAAGGAATATCCTTCGCTGACTGTGAGAGCTTGTGATGGGCTAAGTTGGGACACCACTGCAGGGTATAAACTTTCGAGAGCCATGCCCGCGGTTATGTGGCAGATGAGAATTTGTTAATATCCGGTTGTAGAGAACTTGACACTTGACTTAATTAAAACGCATCAACCGCGTGTGTAGCCGTGATGGTCTCTTTTGGGCGGAGTCCGGGAAGTGAACACGATCTTTGTGTTATGATTGTGCGTAAGTAGTTTCAGGATCACCTCTTGATCACTTCTAGCTTCTCGACCATTCCGTTGCTTCTCTTCTCGCTCTTATTTGCGTATATTAGCCACCATATTTTCTTAGTGCTTGCTGCAACTCCACCTCATTACCACTTCCTACCCATAAGCTTAAATAGTCTTGATCTCGCGGGTTTTGAGAGTGCTGAGTCCTCGTGACTCACCAGATACTACCAATAGTTGCAGGTGCCAATGATACTAGTGTAGGTGATGCAACCGAGCTCAGATGGGAGCTCAATGGAGATCTTGGTCGTTGCTGAGTTTCATTTCATGTTGATCAGTAGTGGAGCCAGTTGGGACGATCGGGGATCTAGCATTTGGGGTTATCTTCTTTTCTTTTGGCTTCATCCATAGTCGGACTATGTGTAGACTCTGAATGATGTATGAATTATATGTTCATTGTGTGAAGTGGCGATTGTAAGCTAACTCTTTATCCCATTCTTGTTCATTACATGGGATTGTGTGAAGATGACCCTTTTTGCGACAAAACCACAATGCGGTTATGCCTGTAAGTCGTGCTTCGACACGTGGGAGATATAGCCGCATCGTGGGCGTTACAAGTTGGTATCAGAGCCATCCCCGACTTAGGAGCCCCCTGGTTGATCGAATCGCTGACGTTGTTTAGTCTAGAACAAAAATGTTTTGAGTCTAAGGATTATATATATCGGAGAGTAGGATTCTTTTTACTCCTCAGCCCCTTCATCGCTCTGGTGAGGCCTCCTGACGTAGATGTTTTGTCTTTCCTCTCCTCAAATTTTACTAATTTTTTGTAGGATCACGTGGGTATCTTGGGATCGTTTCGATATTCTTATGATGAGAACATTGTTCTTGGTGCCTCCTGACATTTAGGGGTTGTGGCAGTGTCCCAGGGAGTTGAGCTCCGAGGTGTTGTCGTCATAATTTTATCGTTGCAGTTCTGGAATACCTGAGTTTCGCCGACATCAAAAATCTCTTTTATGCAGCTAGTGGTAAGATAACCTCGACGCCACCCAGTACTGGGGTGTTCGGGAGTATTGCCATAGCTCGTATAACGGATGCTTTTCGAAGGTTGAGGTACACGATTTCCGGAGTTTTCTTGGTTATGTGTTGACGTATGGATACAGTTGGATGTAGGGATTGTTAGTTTTGGGTGAGATATATATTGCTTCCCCTGTATCCCCAACACCAAATTGCATAACCAGAAAGTTTCGGGAGTTTTATAGGTGGGAATTCAAGTAGCTCCTAGAATATCTTTCCGACAGATGCATGATATGGGATTGGGTAAATCTCTATCATATGTATTTGTTCCGGCTTATTATGCAAGGTAAATCCTTTGTTTTGTTTTATTTGTGGTATTCGAGTTGCTTCGAAGTCAAGTGTTGATTCCATACCTTTCCTAAGCGGTGTTCTCATATTGCTATGTGAATACTAATCCTTCTTGATCATCGAGGTCGTCATGATAATTCTTTTCCAACTGGTGTGCTTCTCTTCAAGTGGACCCGATCATTTCAACATCCGCAAGATCATTTCTAAGTTTTCTCAATGGTGTTTCTTCCATCCGTCCCGAGTTGCCTTTGTTTCCCGCCCTCCTACCTTTTTTTTCTTCAAGGACTCAGATTTCTTAATCAAGTATATTTTTATTGATGGGAAGTTTCTCTATTCTTTTCCGTCAATGTTCTTATTAGATGATTCTCAGAAAGATACTAACAGAGCTTCAAGTTTATCATCCTTCATTGTTGTTTCTTCTCCGGTGGATTAATTTCAAGCTTCGGTGTTGATCATATCTCTTCCTTTTGTTTCACATATCTTCCCATGTGAATTTGTTATCCAAGGCTCCCTTATTTATTCACCTCTCCTAGTTCATATCCGGAGTGTTGAAGTTATCTCAGAAGATTCATGTTTCCATTCTCTATCCGTTCACCATTCAAGTTATTTTGAGGTTGTTATCTCATTCAAGCCATTTAATTCGACCGGTGCAATACCCCCTTTCAAGCAATTATTCAACGGTGTTTTCTCTTTAGTGGGCCTAACCCACACAAGTCTTTTCCTAGGATCTTACCTGACTCTTCTAATTTTCCCAGAGCCATTCCAAAATTCTTTTCGAACTTTGACGTAAGATTGAATTTCATCGTCAGATGTTTTCCAAGATCGATTTCAAATTATTTTTCCTTGTTAGCTCAACCTCTTTGTTTTTCATTCTCACGGAGTATCTCAACAATTTTGGTGGTTCTTGTCATCATTCTCAGCATGTGAAGACCGAAGAAGTGTTTCTTCTAAATCTTGTCCCTTCTCTCGAAGATTCATGGTTCTAGCTTCATGCCATCCTCATAATTTTTTTGATTGTGACAATTCTTTTCACCCATCTGGAGCATTTCATGAGTTGTTTCCATTTCTTTCCTCCGAAGGCCATCATGTCATAATTCTTCATTCTCAGCATGTAGCTATCATTCTCCAAATCTTACTGGTGCATCGTTCAAATACCCTCTAATCAGTTCATGATCTCTTCGTTCTCATGTATCTAAATCCCCTCAATTATCTTCGTTCAATTTTTTCTAATTCTTCCCGATGATTCATGCTCTTTTCTTCGATCGTTTTCAATTCATACGATGGTTCATTTGAGATTCCTCTTCCCATGTTCTCATATTAATTTATTCGTTGTTTAAATCTTACCGGTGGATCGTTGAAGATTTTTCTCATGTTTACGATATATCCCTCTTAATCCTTTCTACGAGAATTAGTAGTATGCCAAATCCATTGCTTGTCATCAATTTAAATTGGTGAAGGATACGCATAACATAATTCTTATTCTTGTTTCATCCTAGTGATTAATTGTTTCCTTCGGAGTTTGTTCATGAGGAATAAATTCTTGGTTCTAAGATGTTCATCTTTTCTTTCCGGAGTTCCAAGTTCTCTCAGTTATATCATCACAAAGCTCCATCTAAATCATTGCAAGGCTCACCTTGTTCTTTCAACTTCGCTTTTCTTTCTATCATTCTCTTTTTACTGGAGTTTCTTCAAGGTGGTTCATCAAGGATTTAATTCATTCTTCAATTGTTCTTCAAGTTTTCTCTCGAAGTTATGATCCGCCAAGCTATACTCAAAAATAAACATGGTGCTCAACACATGTTTTTTCTGAGGAGTTCAAGTATTCTTCTTCTTTCATTTCGAAGTGCTATTCTCCTACCTTTTCTTTTGAGATGGTGTTATATCATTCTTGACAATTTTCATTCATGTTTCGCGATTCACATGTTGTCAAGAATGAGGTAGTTTAAATCCATTAATCTCTTTGTTGGAGTTATCTTGTGTCATATTTCACCTAAAACCTTCCCTAAGGAATGTTGCTATTGTGGTGATTATCAATGGTCCAAGTTATCTCTCTATCATCTTGGTGGAAGGAGTTTTTCATTTTGTTGGTGTTATCAATTATATTATTTTTTTCCGTAGTGGCAGAATTTCGCCTCAATTTTGAGAAGTTTTCCATAAGCCCACTACAAGCTTATTCATTCCATTGTTGGTTTTCCATCAACTCCGTTATAACCTTCTTGGAAGGGTGCTTTCCAAGCTCTTTTGTGGTAGAAGTTGGTATTTTCTTCTCCATTTTGTTATTCCAATGATCTATCTTCTATTCTTTCTTCCGGAGGCATTGTGATGTTGCTCTTTTCACTCATCATCTCGAATTGTGAGGATCGTGTTCTTTTCGTGCTTATCCATTTAACCGGAGCGTTGTGTCATCTCGTCAAGTTCTTTTCATCTTGTCAAGTCTTGCATCTCTTTTCAACCGAAGTGATGTCCGAATTTGTTCTTCCTTGTTCCTTGTTTATCTCGTTTCAACCAGAGCGGGTTCAATTCCTTCTTGTCCATTGTACTCGTCATTCATAGCTTTGCAGCCTCCAAGGTGCACATGGTGTTCCTTCTTTCTATTCTCTACCGCAGTGCTCTCAATTGTGTTCAACTCCGTTGTGTTCTCCCTTTCAACTGTTCAACCTCTCAAGGTTCTTTGGTTTGACTCATTGGTCGAAGAAGCAACTTAGTTTTACCTCTTCTCTTCCTCTTCCGTTTCTCTCCGGTGCCATCCTAGATCTCGGGATGAGATCCTCTTGTAGTGGTGGAGTGTTGTAACACCCCGGATGTAACTTTCCAAAATTATAACTCCAACTCTTGCCATTTCCGGCTATATCTTGTGATTTTTCCTTCGTGGTTGGGATTTTGTCTTTTATTTTGCATGTTGTTCATGTCATGCATCTCATCTCATAGCATCATGCGCATTACATCTGCATGTTTTCGTAAAGTTTGCATCCGTCCATAGTTGCCGCATTCCCCCCTTTCCTTCGTCGACCTCTCTCAGACCCCTCGCATGCGTCTGAAACTTGCCCCGAACCCGAACTGCTCAGTCATCACCGTTGGATTCGGATCATCCCCAAACATCTATAAAACATCTCCGTTTTCTTATTTGGACTCCCTAGTATTTTTCTCTCGGTCCGTCTGATTTTGATCGGAGGGACTAGATCACCCCAATCTAACCCACATGCTATATATATATATGTCCAAACCCTAGTCTAGGCTTGTCCCATCCACCAAATCTCCTCACCCGTCGCCGCCAGTCTCTCCATCGGGACCCAACCCGCAACCAGCTTCTCCCTCCCTCGTTTCTTCCACCAGTCCAACCGCATCCACCCAAATCAAATCTTGTCTTCCTTGATTTCCATGCCAACCCAATCACCCACAGCCTCGCTCGTTCCAGATCGAAGGAATCGCCCCCAAGCATCGATGGATCCAAACCAGCCTCCTCCCCTCGATCCATGAGATCCATAACTCCTCTGCCCGCGGCCCCACGTTCCCCCTCCATGTTCGTGCCCGAGCAGGAGCGCTCGGCATCATCTCCTCGCGCCACCAAGTCGCCGTTCCCATCTGTCACCGACGTCCGAACCTTCAGCTAGCAAGATGAGCACCACCGCACCCTTCCTCCCTGTTCTCCCTTCCCTTTCTCTATTTCTTCTCCTTTCCCCACTCATCTCTCTCTATTGCCTCCACAGGACACCATGACCAACCTCTTCTTTCGATACGTCGCCGCACCTTCTCCTCCTTCAAGCAGCAGCAACCCCGTGCGCCTTTGACTACGCCTGACCCCGAGCCGCTGCCTCCCCTCGTCCCCCCGTGCAGACCACCCAAGGCCGTCCTGACCTGCCGGCGACCTCGACCTTCAGGCCACCCCGACGCGCCCCTGCCTCCTCGACCTCCTGACCGCCCTCACGTCCAAGCCGCACGGGAGACGAGCACCCGACAGGTCACGCGCCCGTCACCCTTGCCTTCTCTCTTCTTCCCCTTTTCGTTCTGCTCCATCCTCTCTGAATATCTCTCTCTCTGTTCAAGTGCAGAGGTAGTGCTCCATCGCGCGCTGCCTGTAGCAGCGCTTCTCCCCTTCCCCGAGCACCTCGTCCCCGCCATTGCTAGTCGCCGGAACCAGCAGGCTATCCTCGTCCGCACCCCTGCCCCGCCGACACCTAGCTCGCCGGAGCCCCGTTGCCGCGCCGCCTGTCTTCTGCTTCGCCATGGCCTGCTGTTCCCTCTGTTGGTAACGAGCAGCAGCGGCTCACTCGTCCCGAGCGTTGACCGCGCCTCCAGCGCATCGGCAGCAAGGCCCAGCCAGCGCCAGGAGGGCCCAGCCTCCTCCGCGGCCTGCCCGCACCGCCCTCAGCCGCCAACACCGACAGGGCCTGGCCCATGGGTGAGCGCCCACAGCCCCTCTTTGTTGGCCCAGTCTGCCCAGATTCAGCCCATGTAGTTTTTTTCATCCGCTGTGAATTTCACCAATTTCCAGAGACTGCAGTTTTACAGAAAAACCCTTGCTGTTCATGCATTTAATAACTAATCAATCATGCATCATATGTAAAAACTTTATATATGTAAAATGCTTAGAATTTTATCTAGTTTCATAGTATGCAACATTCAACCATGTTTGAAATGTTTAAAATGTTGTTTGTTTAAATTTGCTCAAATGCCATGTTAAAATGATTTATTTCATAACTAAATAACCATAGCTCGGTTTTTAATAAACTTTATATGTAAATGGGGTGGAAAAATGCCTAGTTTAACTTGGTGGACTTACTTTGCATGTTTAACAACTCTAAAATTATTTAATAGGCAGAATAGTATCAAACTCAAATTATGCACATGAGGATTTTCCGGAATTGTTGTATGTTGTTTCCGGCCTCATTTAAACTTGCCTAGATAGTGTAGTTTAATTATGTTTCACCTCTTGCCATGTTACAACCTTTAATATTGTTGGGTAGCATAAATGGGAGTGAACTAAATAATTGTATGTGGTGTTTCGTCAATATGCAACTCGTTGCATATTGAGCTCCACTTAACTTGTAGTATTGTTTGTTGCACCTTGCCATGTCATGCCTCTTTAAACCGGACATGCACCATACTTGGTTGTGCATCATGCCATGATTATGTGATGGTTGTTTACCATGTTGTTTGCTTCTTTCCGGTTTGCTTCTCCCGTTAGCTTCGATTTCGTTCCGGAGTTGTGAGGGCTCGTTCAACTACATCCGTTTGTCTTCTTCTTGGACTCGTTCTTCTTCCTATCGGGATCTCAGGCAAGATGACCATTACCCTCGATATCACTTCTATATTTGCTTGCTAGTTGCTTCGTTCTATCGCTATGCTGCGCTACCTTTCCCTTGTTTACCATGCCTCCCATATTGCCATGTCAGCCTCTAACCTTTTCACCCTTCCTAGCAAACCGTTGTTTGGCTAAGTGCTTCTCTAAGTGTCATCTTTTTTTTAACCCCCCCGGGCCAGTGCTTCTCTAAGTGTTGGTCCGTACTGAGCCGCCTGCGGGGCCACCTCGGGGAAACTCGAGGTCTAGTTTTACTCGTAGCCTGTCTCATCCGGTGTGCCCTGAGAACGAGATATGTGCAGCTCCTATCGGGAATTGTCGGCACAGTCGGGTGGTCTTGCTGGTCTTGTTTTACCATTGTCGAAATGTCTTGTAAACCGGGATTCCGAGACTGATTGGGTCTTCCTGGGAGAAGGAATATCCTTCGTTGACCGTGAGGGCTTGTGATGGGCTAAGTTGGGACACCCCTGCATGGTATAAACTGTTGAGAGCCGTGCCCGCAGTTATGTGGCATATGGGAATTTGTTAATATCCGGTTGTAGAGAACTTGACACTTGACTTAACTAAAACACATCAACCACGTGTGTAGCCATGATGGTCTCTTTTCGGTGGAGTCCGAGAAGTGAACACGGTCTTTGTGTTATGATTGTGCGTAAGTAGTCTCAGGATCACCTCTTGATCACTTCTAGCTTCTCGACCATTCCATTGCTTCTCTTCTCGGTCTTATTTGCGTATGTTAGCCACCATATTTGCTTAGTGCTTGCTGCAACTTCACCTGATTACCATTTCCTACCCATAAGCTTAAATAGTCTTGATCTCGCGGGTCTTGAGATTGCTGAGTCCTCATGACTCACCAGATACTACCCACAGTTGCAGGTGCTGATGATACAGTGCAGGTGATGCAACCGAGCTCAGTTGGGAGCTCAACGAAGATCTTGGTCGTTGTTATGTTTCGTTTCATGTTGATCAGTAGTGGAGCCCAGTTGGGACGATCGGGGATCTAGCATTTGGGGTTATCTTCTTTTCTTTTGGCTTCGTCCATAGTCGGACTATGTGTAGACTTTGAATGATGTATGAATTATATGTTCATTGTGTGAAGTGGCGATTATAAGCCAACTCTTTATCCCATTCTTGTTCATTACATGGGATTGTGTGAAGATGACCCTTCTTGCGACAAAACCATAATGCGGTTATGCCTCTAAGTCGTGCTTCGACACATGGGAGATATAACCGCATCGTGGGTGTTACACATCTACCCTGAGTGAAATCAACCGAATCTGATCAACTTCACGTTGAATGAGAATATCACGGAGGGAGGTTTGCTCCTGTGTTCAATGACAAGTCCTCCAACCATACGTACCTTTTTTGCATAAGAGTGAACTGGTCTACCAAATCATCTGTCGCCATCGAGCAACATTGGTCACTTATAATCTACTGCAATACTTTCAATAATTTATTTGTTCCCAATAAATATCGCACCGATCATATTTGCACCCATGTTTATTATCTGTATAATGGATATGTTGTTTAGTGTATTTCAATTTGATGTGATCCTTTGGTGTCATTCAGCTCGGTCTTGCTCTCATGAACATTTCTTAGTAGACTATTTGTGCTTCGTGACTTGTTTTGTTTATATTGTTCATCCATGCTTTACATATTGTTCCATTCTGTGTCAGCATTGTCTTCGTGAAAGTACTCTATTACTATATTAGGAAGATTATCAGTGCTTTCATCGAAAACTTAGTTTAGTCTGACAGGTTTGATATGGTTATCTCTGTGTGTATATTCTAATTTAGTACGAGTGTTCCCGCTATAGTTTTATTTCTGCTGACGGAGCAAAATACCGCAGATCCCTTGGTCGGGTTCATGACGAGATCGGAAGTACTTGAATGAAGTCTGCACGTATAGTTTACCCAGGTTCAGGCCTTCGAAGAGTAATACCCTACATCCTACTTCTTCTCGTTATTCATGGTGTCAGTGCAACAAAACCTGGGTCCATTGCCCAGACTGTGCATAGGCCCAAGAACAAGATTACAGCACCAAGATCAGATCAAAGCACGAGGGATCAGTTCTTTGAAGGCTCAAAGTGCAGATCGAGAAGAACAAAACTAGCTAGAGAGACAAGATACCACTATGAGAAGTGTTGGGGAACGTTGCAGAAAATTAAAATTTTTCCTACGGTTTCACCAAGATCCACCTATGAGTTCATCTAAGCAACGAGTCATGGGAGAGAGTTTGCATCTACATACCACTTGTAGATCACATGCAGAAGCTTGAAAGGTGATGATGGAGTCGTACTCGGCGTGATTCAGATCACCGATGTCCAAGTGCTGAACGGACAGCACCTCCGCGTTCAACACACGTATGGGACAGGAGACGTCTCCTCCTTCTTGATCCAGCAAGGGGGAAGGAGAGGTTGAGGAAGCTCGCTCCAACGGCAGCACGACGGCGTGGTGATGTTGGTGCAACAGTACTCCGACAGGGCTTCGCCAAGCGCTTAACGGAGGAGGAGAGGTGTTGGGGAGGGGAGGGGCTGCGCCTTGGAGTTGGGTACAGCAGCCCACCCCCACCCCTCTATTTATAGGGGAAGGGGCAAGGGGGGCCGACCCCTCTAGATGGGATCTAGAGGGGGGCGGCGGCCAGGGAGGGGAGGCTTGCCCCCCAAGCAAGGGGGGCGCCCCCTTTAGGGTTTCCCCCCCAACCCTAGGCGCATGCGCCCAAGGTGGGGGGCGCTCCCAGCCCTCCAGGGGCTGGCTCCCTCCCCTTTGCGGCCCATGTGGCCCTCCGGGAGGGGTGGCCCCTCCCGGTGGACCCCCGGAACCCCTCCGGTGGCCCCGGTACAATACCGATAACCCCCGAAAACTTTCCGGTGTCCGTATGACAACTTCCCATATATAAAACTTCACCTCCGGACCATTCCGGAACTCCTCGTGACGTCCGGGATCTCATCCGGGACTCCGAACAACATTCGGTAGGCACATACTAGTCTTCCTAATAACCCTAGCGTCACCGAACCTTAAGTGTGAAGACCCTACGGGTTCGGGAGACATGCAGACATGACCGAGACCACTCTCCAGTCAATAACCAACAGCGGGATCTGGATACCCATGTTGGCTCCCACATGCTTCTCGATGATTTCATCGGTTGAACAACGATGTCGAGGATTCGATCAAACCCCGTATGCAATTCCCTTTGTCAATTGGTACGTTACTTGCCAGAGACTCGATCGTCGGTATCCCAATACCTTGTTCAGTCTCGTTACCGGCAAGTCACTTTACTCGTACCGTAATGCATGATCCCGTGGCCAACACCTTGGTCAGTTTGAGCTCATTATGATGATGCATTACCGAGTGGGCCCAGAGATACCTCTCCGTCATACGGAGTGACAAATCCCAGTCTTGATCCGTGTCAACCCAATAGATACTTTCGGAGATACCTGTAGTGCATCTTTATAGTCACCCAGTTACGTTGTGATGTTTGATACACCCAAAGCACTCCTACGGTATCCAGGAGTTACACGATCTCATGGTCGAAGGAAGAGATACTTGACATTGGCAAAGCTCTAGCAAACGAACTACACGAACTTTGTGCTATGCTTAGGATTGGGTCTTGTCCATCACATCATTCTCCTAATGATGTGATCCCGTTATCAACGACATCCAATGTCCATAGCCAGGAAACCATGACTATCTGTTGATCACAACGAGCTAGTCAACTAGAGGCTCACTAGGGACGTATTGTGGTCTATGTGTTCACACGTGTATTACGATTTCTGGATAATACAGTTATAGCATGAACAAAAGACAATTATCATGAACAATGAAATATAATAATACTTTTATTATTGCCTCTAGGGCATATTTCCAACAGTCTCCCACTTGGACTAGAGTCACCAATCTAGTTACATTGTGATGAATCGAACACCCATAGAGTTCTGGTGTTGATCATGTTTTGCCCGCGAGAGAGGTTTAGTCAACGGATCTGCGACATTCAGATCCATGTGCACTTTGCAAATCTCTATGTCTCCATCTTGAACATTTTCACGGATGGAGTTGAAACGACGCTTGATGTGCCTGGTCTTCTTGTGAAACCTGGGCTCCTTGGAAGGGCAATAGCTCCAGTGTTGTCACAGAAGAGTTTGATCGGCCCCGACGCATTGGGTATGACTCCTAGGTCGGTGATGAACTCCTTCACCCAAATCGCTTCATGCGCTGCCTCCGAGGCTGCCATGTACTCCGCTTCACACGTAGATCCCGCCACGACGCTCTGCTTGCAGCTGCACCAGCTTACTGCTCCACCATTCAACATATACACGTATCCGGTTTGTGACTTAGAGTCATCCAGATCTGAGTCGAAGATAGCGTCGACGTAACCCTTTACGACGAGCTCTTCGTCTCCTCCATAAACGAGAAACATGTCCTTTGTCCTTTTCAGGTACTTTAGGATATTCTTGACCGCTGTCCAGTGTTCCTTGCCGGGATTACTTTGGTATCTTGCTACCAAACTTACGGCAAGGTTTACATCGGGTCTGGTACACAGCATGGCATACATAATAGATCCTATGGTTGAAGCATAGGGGATGACACTCATCTCTTCTTTATCTTTTGCCGTGGTCGGTGACTGAGCTGAGCTCAGTCTCACACCTTGTAACATAGGCAAGAACCCTTTCTTGGACTGATCCATTTTGAACCTCTTCAAAATCTTATCAAGATATGTGCTTTATGAAAGACCTATGAGGCGTCTCGATCTATCTCTA